>OX376306.1:27641729-29138593 GCA_947369205.1 Cantharis rufa | reverse complement strand
CTCTGTCGTCTATTACAGCTGTTTTTAAAATATCAATAATTTGGCATATTTTACTTTGTCAAATGCCTTCTCAAAATCAACAAAACACGCAAACACATCACAATCCATATCTCGGCATCGCACGCCAAATCGCGCCTCTCTGGTGCCCAGGCCCTCTTTAAAACCAAACTGCCTTTCTCCTATTCGTTCTTCTATTTTACTCTGTATTAAAGCGTGAATTATTTAAAAAAATATTTTCAGTACATGGCTCATTAGCCAGATTATTCAATATTCTTGACATTTTTTTGGAGTTTACTTTTTTTGCAGCGATACGAATGTCGATTTTATCCAGTCTTCAGGGAGTTGAACTGTTTCATATACAGCGTTAAAAAGATCTACAATAACATCTATTTGTTGCTCTTCAAGTAATTGCGGTAGTTTTTCTTTTTTTTTCTGTTTTATGGCTCTGATGACTTCTTCTTTTGTAATATTTGGCCTTGTTCTTATGTTGCAATTTTCGATTCCCAATTCATCCTGCTAATTACAGCTGTCTGGTGTATTCTTTCCATAGCTCCAGCTTGTTTCCGATCTTTTTTTAACCAATCCTGTCGTTTTTTTTCTATTTCTTTGTGTAAGTTAAACATATTATGCTTTCTATTTAGTACTTCAATCTCTTCACATCTTTCCTTCAGCTATAATTCTTTTGCTTCCTTTATCTTCTGTTTAATTATTTAATGTATTTCTCTGTACTGTTCTTGATTTCTGTTTCTGTACATTCTTCTCTTTTCCATAAGTTCAAGGATTTCTTTCGTCATCCATTTCTTGCGAGGCTTGTCTTCTGTATTTTTCATATATTTCATAAAGATACTTATTATTGGGTCTCGTATCTTTTTCTACTGTGTCTTCTGCCCCCACTTTCAAATTTTGAAATTTGTTGTTAAGGCCTTCTGTTACCTTTAAGCAGATGTCCTCGTCTCTTATTTCTTTTATATTCACTTTTTGTGGTCGTCTTGTTGTCAGTTTCTTGAGACGGATTTTGAACCTGCCCAATAATAAATTCGTTATCCGACATTATATTCCCGCTCCCGGATATCCTTTTACGCTCGTCATTACGTTTTTGAAAGTATTATTACAGTTTATAGAATGTGTTAGTCACTACCAGATCTTGTTCTTTGCAAAATGAGATCAGATGCTGTTCTCTATCGTTTTGTTTGTCGTAACCATAATATCTTCCTACTACTCCACTCACTTCGCTGTCGCCGACTTTCGCATTAAAATCTCCCATTACTATTGTTGCTTGCTCTTTTTGTGTTTGTTTAAGAGCATTTATGATGTCTTTATAGAAACTTTCCAACTCTTCATCATTACCAGCAGACGTCGGGGCATATACTTGGATTATATTGATATCAAAGGGCGTCGATCTCAATTGAAGCATTGCGACTCTATCAGATACTGGGACAAAGGCCTTTACTGCATTAATCACTTTCTTGTTGATTATAATAGCAACACCATTTCTTTTTCGTGTACTCGTATCTCCGCTATAAAATATTGTGCATTGGTCCATTGTACATTTTCCAGAATTATGCCATCTGACTTCACTACATCCCAAAATTTCAATGGTCCAAAAATCATTGGTCCAAAAACCATTGGCGTCACAACTATGTAGTTTCTGCCAATGTTTGGTAATGACAGAGTTGCTACTCTCTGTGATTGTTTTATCATATCTGGTTACCCTCACTTGGTTTAGCCTGCAGGTTAATGCAGTTGCCCGGGGAGTGGCGCTTGGAGCCACAAGTGAGAGTTGGGTACCCTGTGAGGACCAATTCAGTACCCACCCCTTGTCTATCACACTTGGTGTGACCGGTGCTGATTTAAAGTGCAACTTCTACAGCGTTACTCCTACATCCATTTTTTTATTATAAAAAAAATTGAAAAAAATATTAGTTTCTTATAATATCAAAATTGTATTGGAATGAACTATATTTCTATAAACTAAACAAACGCTTTTAACAGTGTATCAGTATTATTTTTTATATAAATAAACCGTCTATGTTGTAGTGCATTCTCCGGGTTTTTATACTTATTTTCACCGCAAAAATACAAAAAGTGTACAAAAGTTTGCCACCAAAAACAAACAAATAATTTTAAATAAATGTGATATTTTTATTTAAAATGTAAAAAAATTTAGGAAAACAAAGGGTATTTTTATAATTATTTATTATTATGTAGTTCATCAGTTCTCTCGCGAGATTAGTTAGAGTACGGTATTAGTTATACCAACTTGTCGGTCACACACTTGGAAGTTCAGAGATAAGCTTACTTGTATTCGAAGACGGTTTCCAACTGCCAAACTTTATCTCACCGAGACGCGGGGTGCGATTGTTCAGCTCAATCAGATTTACTTTCGTGGAACGTAGTAATTGTTTTTCTAATTTATAAAAATTTGTTTATTTTATTATTAAAGTTTGTATTAATTTATTAAACAAATTTATTAAAGTAAAGTTTATTAAATTTAAAAATGCACACATTATGTGTGCACTTGGATAATATTCTAGTAGTACGATTCTAATCTTACTAAAGATTAGAAGAATAAAGCAGCTTACCTGTCTTATTTCTTCTATTATTTTTATTTTATATTTTTTTTTTGCACGAATTATTATTATTAATTTATTGAAATTTCTAATGTTTGTTTGTGAATTAAAATTTTGTATTTATGTTAACTGTTTTCACCTATAGTAGTTAAATAAAAATATTTATTATATTGCTTCTTTTTTAGTTAATTTTAAAAAATTGATCCGCTTATAACCCATAGATCGAACTTGGACTTTAGATCACAGCAGTGTGTTCGGCGCGACTCTGCTGGTTTTGTTTTTGTGCTTAATGTTTAAAACTACAGCATTCGCTCTTGAATTTGAGAGTGGGGCAAGAAGATATGTAAGGTTACATTTAAAATTTTGTTTTGTATTTAAGGCATTGCGCTCTTTATGGCAGCAGAAAACAAAAAATCACATTATCCTTTTTATTTGGGTAATTATCTTATTATCTTTTTATACACATAAATAAAATCAATAAATCACATCTATAAATATCACGAAATGTTTTCCATATAACATTAAAATACTAATAGAGTGAACATTTGCATCTTTTTCCTTCGTTTGGGTTCATTAACTTTTCTACTCCTACTCTTTCTTGAATTACATCCTTATACTTTATCTGTTAAAGTCAAGTCAGAACTAGTATATCTCTAGAAATTCATTTCCATAGCTTTTGGTTTTCTCTTGTTCTTGTCACATACCCACCTTATAAAACGTAATACTTTTCACTATACCTTTCTATGTTATTCTGTTAACTTGACTTGTAGTGCACCTATTCCAAACTACTGAGTGTAACTGTGTAACTGTTTATTTTTGTTTAATGATTTCATGACTTCCTTTTTTGTTGAATATTAGAGAACTCAAGTATTTTTGTATTTCAGAAATCATGCCTTCTTGTCATAATACCTATATTCAGTGTTGGAATTACATGTAAGCCCTTCAATCCACTACCCCCGCACCATTTTACGTGATGTATTTGAAAAATTTCCTTCCTGGATTTGTGGCGGATTAGCGGATTATATATTCTACAGAGGCAAACAAAGTCAACAGCATAAGGAACGTTACAAAAACAGGCACAATCACACACATCCACACAACAACCATATAACATCACTACTCTCATCCGCCACCAGTTCCTTCCTACAAAAGACAGCATCCAATAAAGATCGATTAATCCACAATTGTATTTTATAGAATTTTTTATATCCATATAAAAAATGTTTTATTAATATGAAACTTGATATCTCCAATTAAACCAAATCAAAAATCACTTAAGAAACGCTTTAGGCTTCTTTCTCAAATAAAAGCTTGTAAGATGTCAAGACCTTTTCTCCTTAAAAACCATTATTACCTAATTAATCAACGCTGTCTTCTAGTTCAGCAAAACAGATAATAACCAATGACAAAAATTATTGAAAAATATTTAAACGAATGGTATTCAGGTATTTAAGATAAAAAAATGTTACTTGCAACTTTTTGCATATTTTTAGTTTTCAACAACCATTCATTTAAAACAAGGTGAAACCTGATTGACCGCAATTCCTAGTTTTCTAATGGCAATTTTTCCTATATTTCTAGGATAGATGTACCATAACATTGTATAATACAAAATTTAGTTATGATGGAAATTTTTAAACAGCTTTCCGCTTTACTGCCCTAAACAATTTATTTACTTAATCATAATTTGTAGTAGGTATATAGGTAATTGTTGTTTGGTTTGGTAAAGTAGTCCTATATCAGTATCCATTCCTTTAAAATGTTTATACAGTTTTGTTTTTTCTTAAGTTTACAACTAGTGATTGTATGTACTATGGATTTATATTCTAAAGTAAGAATTTCCTATTATGAAAGATTGAAATATTTTTAATTATCTAAGATAAAATTATGTAAACTATTATATAGTAAAATTTAGTAGAAGTAAGGGCCAATTTCATAATAAAAATTAACAGGGCATTAAAATTTAAACGACAACTTAAGGCAAAACAGACCAATAAAAATCATCAGTCGATTTTTAAATTTGAATGCCCTGTTAACTTTTATTATGAAAGAGGCCCATACTAATTTAAAAATTATAAATTATTCGAATTTACTCCAAACAAAATTCGCATTTTGTAAATATGAATTCACAAAAATAACTTACTGCAATGTTAAATAATACAAATAAAGGAGTCTGTAATATCTGTCTGCAAACAAATAGAGATGAAATGAGTAAAACGGAGGGTGAAAGTTTGAAACTAATAAAATTGTAAAAGCTCTTCTGCAACTGTTTAATTATCAAGACTCGATAAGTAAAGAACCATTTGAACTTGAGAGCATTGAAAATCGAGAAGTTCATAAAGATAAAAATCAAATAAACCACATTTAAGTTATCTTTGTAAATTTAATTTAATTTTAACTTATAACTTTTTAATAGTTCAACCAGCATGATTACAAAATAGAATTTACACGCCTGGAAATTGTTGATTACAATAAAGAGTTTTATGAATTGTTTAACATAGTCACCTTTAAATATAATCGAACTACGGCTGTTGCAAATGTTACCTTCAAAGCAAAAATTTTTATTGATAATACAGATTCACAGGTAAATTTCACAAAAATAAGTTAGCAACAAAATTTTACATTTTAATGATTTTAGGTACTTGGCCAAGCATTTAAATTATATAGCAATGAATATCGTTTATTTCCATTAAGGCTTCAATTGAACTTTTGCACTGGTATTAGAAATAACTTGATTGGAATAAAAACAGTATTGGCCAAATGTGGAAATGTTACTAAATGTAATTATGAAAAGGTAATATTTTTAATGTAATTTTTAACAATTCGTAATATTACGAATACTTATTCCAAATAACAACAAAGTTCTGAAAGAGCAAATTTTATGACGGTAGCTCACCTTGAACATGACTTGAACTTAGGACGAAAACCGGAGTGCTTAATATCAAGGAGGTGCATTTTCCAGAAAGGATAGTGGAGATAATCAGTTTAAAATTACTATTTTTTATTCTACTTTAATTGCACCCTTGCGCAAATAAAATTTAGTGAAAATCGATCTATTAATTCTTATTAAAATAAGCAAAAATTACTAATATATCGAAATAAAATTAATAATCATAGAATTAAACTGTTCTTGTTTAAGAGCTTGACTTATCATGTATGCAACATGATTCCAGATGAAAGTAAGTTTCCGCCGCTGATACCAAATGGAGAGTATAAATTGCAATTAACGTGGTTCGTTAACAATACAATAAGTTTCATTCTCAATGGTTATGGTAGAGTATATCGTCCAATACATTACCATTAATCGTTAGAACTATCTACAAAATATCAAGTTATAGGAAACTAAAGAATATTTACTTTTATTCATTAATATATGTATATTATTAATGTCAGGTTCAAGGTGCAATAATTATTATCTACTTGTGAAATACGATTTATATGGTGAATTTATTGGTAATAGGTTGTCAAGATCTAAATTTACTTTGAGTTGTTCAAGAATTACAAATATGTATTATTTAATTCTTACTCTTTTAATAAATTTAATATTTTCCTTTATGTCAGAGGTAGTTTTATTTCGAATTTCTGTGTACTTTTCTCTGTTTATATTTTTGAAATTTTTGTAAGTATAATTCAATAATATACACACACTCACAGTAGCGCTACAACCCAGGGTGGGTTTTGGTCAATTGTATGAAGGGTTTTCAAAGCAGATTACCTCAGTGGTTTGCCATGGAGGACGATTAGAATAAAGTTCTTACTTTTGCGAACAGTTTTATCATGTACAGTAGCGGTCATGTAAATTGCATTGGAAATTATTCCCGAATTAAAAAGTAAATTTCTATAATTTATTCTTAATAATAAAAATAATATTAGATACAAAAAAATATTAAAATTTGGAAAACCAAATTTCAACATATTATCGACTGTATGATAATAAAAAAAAAGAAAAAGTTTAATAAGCCTTCAGTCAGTCGAGATGACCTATCTTATTAGATAAGGTTTTCACTACCTTCAAATATCCAGCCACTGTTTTTGACGCCAAACAAGTAGCACCAACTTTTGTTTCAACTTTTGTTTCATGTTTGACAAAAACATGGACCGCGCCGCCTAGATTGAAACTCAAGTTTCGATCTTACTCTAATGAGATGGATCTCCTCAGTCAACCGCTGACGGACGCAGTACCAAGTTCTGCCAAATTCTCCACCCGTAATTTGCAATGCTTAAAACTTCATCGGCGACCACAACATCTAGCGTCACACAGTGGTGTAATATTGAAGGTTCTTGCAAGCGTCTTATTATTTTAGGCATAAATATTATTTATAAAATATTATTTAATAATTAATATAATATTTAATAATAAATAGAAATAGACAAAAAGTTAAATTTTTGGTTTGAAACTTATAAGCTCTAAAGTACACTTTCTTTTTTGAACACAATCACAAAGCCAGGTTTTTCAAACCGGGGGCTCTGGGGGGTATGGAATACCGCCCAGCACATTAGTGATTGTATTAAAAAAAACTGTATTTCTGAATTTTAAATCAGAAATCTTAGATATAGTGTTTATATTGTATGCGGTTATTGAAATTTCATTGGGAAGTATAAATTAAATCGGAAATAATCACAGATGTCACCATTAGGATCTATCGTCACCAGGAACTTTGAACTGATAATAATTTATTAAACTCACAGATAATAACCAAATAAAGTAAACGCTCCGCTAACCGATCTCAATCGGAGCCATTTCCGGTTGTAGACAGAAAAGGTCAGATAATTGCAAGATTGAAATAAATACCAAAACATAAAATTGAAATCTGCAAACATATCATGTTATTCTTGAGTACGGTAAGAATTTATTTTCACTACAAACTTATCAAGCAAAGTTAAGATGATTTAATTTAAATATATAAATTTTGTGAAATAATGTGTGGTTGCACAGCCAGTTTTTTGAGTGATTTTTGATATCAATAGAATAGAAGGAATATTTAAGCGGAGTAATAAAGTCAATTTAGCTTCCCGGAAAAGTACAAAGAAAGTGATAAAGACACCACAAAGTCGAAAATGGAGAGAATTAGAAAAAATGACCCAAAGAAATAAACAAAGAAATAAAAACCGGAAACCAAACAATGCTTAAAACGTGGAAGACCCAATTTACTACCGAAATCCAAGAAATAAATGAGGAGTTGAAACAAAATTTAAAAAAAGTCAAGGCTCACTTCGAGGAAATATAAGAAGAAAAACGGGAATAGACAAGAGAAAGAGAGAGTTTGCAGATAAACATTCGGAATACCCAATACAAGGTAATGATGTGGGAAAAGGAAACAAGAAAGAGATACATAGTAGTGGTTAGCTCAGGAAAAACGACCTCAGAGAAAAGAAATACAAAAGAAGCAATGCACAAGTTATCAAAAATTGTTTGTGAGTTATCCGATGATAAAGAATGCTTACGGAATTGGCCAAGACAGGTGTGTAGTGGAGTTGGAAGATAGCAAGTATTATGTATTAACAAAGGATAAACATAAGTATGAGGAACAAAGAAAAATGTGTAAAGCAATAATTAGAGAAAAGAAGAATTACTGGAAATTACGAAGAGACTCTTGGTAGCAGCAAGCAATAAGATAAGCCCAGAAGTAAATGCAACAAAAACAAAAGACATTATCGACAAAACGAAGCGACTGTATTACAGCTCGAGGAGGTTGAGTTATTTACACAAAAGGTAAATATCCAGTAAAATTTCAGTACACAAGACTCGGAAGTCCAAAGATTTTCAAGGAATTCCAACGATTTCCAAGGAATTCCAAAGAATTCCAACGGTTTCTAAGAATTCCAGAGATTTTATTCATTAAGGCTTCAAAATAGGGCTTCAAAAAATAAGGCTTCGAATTCCAATGATTTCCAAGAAATTCAAGGATTTTCAAAGAATTCCACAGAATTCCAGTGATTTGCAAGAAATTCCTATAAGTTCAAATCACAAATCAATTTGAATCAAGTTCAAATCAAAATTCAATCAAATCAGAGATTTCCAAAGAATTACAGGGATTTCCAAAGAATTCCAGTGATTTCCAACGATTTCCAACGACTTTTAAAAGCTATTTTCTTAGAAACGGTTGCTCATATCAATTAAAAAACAGTTGTACGCTTAATTTTAGTGCTCATTTACCCTGCCAAAGGTATTGTACCAATCCTAGAGTTACATTTGAGTGGCTTTCCTTCTTAGAAATTTTTAAACGCAATTTTCTCGGATGTCTGATTATCTGGTCCTATTATTATTAGTATGAAAATTATTTTCAAGTTAAATTGCGATATACCTATATACTACTATGTAGTATGTATATAATATCTTTAAATATTATAAAAATTATGTACATTGAAATTGAAAATCTACAAATTTTCCAGTTAAAAATATTCAAACATTATTTTATTGATAAATGAAATACCATAGGAGGTAATAACATAAAATTTGATCATGATCGACATTTTTAAAATATAATTTTACGTTTCATTACTCTCCAAAATTTATTTCATAATAATTATATCGCACATAATTTTTGTTTGGTTTGGATCGTAAATTAAGAAATAATGAATATTCTATTCCGTAAAAATGTTTGCACAGTTTTGTTATTTCTTATGTATTCAATTAGTGGTTGTGTTTACTGTCGATTTATATTCTAAAGTAAGAATTTCTTAATGTAAAAAATTGAAAATTTGTAATTACGTAAAGTGACCAATATGAATTTATTTTTAGATTTTAAAATTTAATGATAAAATTTAAATTTAGTTGTTATTATTTTATTAGTTGTTATTATTTTAAATTCATTTTATTATGTTGTTTAATTATGTAAACTGTAATATCCTAATTATTTATATAATAGATGATACATTAATATTACAAAACTAGCAAGTAACACAAACGCAATTAATATAAAGACCAAGTAGTTTTGAATATACTCGTAATAAGTGCGATAAAATGCCTTAAATAGAACAAGTTTTTTAAAGTATTTTATAGCGATATCATTAATTTCAATTTTCAATGACGTTTAGTTATTAGCAACCTCTTAAAACATAAAATTGTCCATTTCGATACGCGATTGGGTTTAGAAATGATTTTGTTTTAGACGAAAAATTGAAAAATTTAATTAAGATTGTGAAATACCACAGTATTATTATTTGATTAAATTGCCAATTTAAAAAAAAATTTAATTTATTCGAATTAATTAAAAAAATATTAGGTTTTTCCAAATACAATTGACAAAAGTAGCTTACTGAAAGTCTTCCCAAATATTTCTTCCCTCTGCTGGGTTTATAGTAGAGTATTTTTTGTTTTGTTTAGTTTTGTTATACATACGTACTTATAGTATATTTTACAAAATAATATAGTATACAACATATTAAATAGTTTCTAGAAATTTTACTTAAAATTTCTTAATTTTATGTTTATTTTTCTTATCAACAAAAAAATGAAAGTTTAAAGAGGTGAAAGGGGTTTAAACGTAATGAAAATTGCAAAATCTTCTACAATTTATTGATAAAATTATTACTTAGCGGTAATTACAGAACAACTTTTATTTCAACTTCCAATTTTTTAATTACAAAATAGAATTTTTCTCCAAACTAAACCAAAGAGGGCTGTTTATAGGGGGATACTTATAGGGGGCTCTTTATAGAAAGCTGATATCGATTTTAAACACAAAAAATATATGGCTATTTTTATAAAATATTGTTTAAAAAAATTTAAATAAAAATTAAATTAAATTATTAATTTAAATTAATAAATTTTTATAAAATAAAATCAAAATTAATTTTTGGATTTTAAGAAATCGTTTGGAGAAAAAGTAACACGTTTTATTCGAATGAAAAGGTAAACATATCCATCATAATATAAAAATATACTATTGCACACAATAAATTAGTAGCAAATTTTGCATTTTAATAATAAATTTAGTTAATGTCACAAACTCTTATTTTTATATTACTTATATTTTATTTGTGTGTCTTTTATTTTAAGTGTCAGGTGTCTGGTGCGTTTTAAGCACTAAAATTGGTTGAAATATATTACGTTGTTGACTACATATATCGTTTGGGTAATCAATACAAATTAGAAGAACAACAATTAATTGAGTACAATGGTAGTCATAACAATCAAAACAAAACCCAATCAATGCCAGGAGGAACAATCCAAAAAGCGAAGTTTAACAATGGCAAGCAAAACCAAGTCAATCGATTACTATTATAGGAAGGAAACAATTTAAGCAAATAATTTTAGGTTGCAAAACTACCTCACCTGCCATGAGACGGAAAGAATCCGAAAAAATTCAAATTTGAACCAAGAACAAAACGAATAAGTTGAACCTTGTTGACCTATATGAGAGCCAAAGAGTTCAGTCAATCGGTGTTCGGGACTGCCGTTTTCGTAACAAAATTGCGGAAGTTTTTTTCTCGGCAGTATTATACTATGTTTTTTGGTATGCTGAATCCGAATTTCAAGTTTGCTGCCTTGTAGCAGGTCGGCTTCACGACGAAAAACACAAACAACCTCAAAATTTTTGCACTTTTTTCAGTTTTTTGCTAATATCTCGAAAACTGTGCGTTTTTCTAAAATAATTATTCTATACAAAATTAAAGTAAATAAAATTTCCTGAAAAATATGTTAGTTGACTTTGATTTTCTAATGAGCGGTTTCGGGGCTAGAGCGCGCTGAAAAACAGCGATTTTTTATCCTACCGCGAAAATTTCAAAAAAGCCCACTCCCACCTACTACAACTCGAAAATTATACAGCTGTCGCCAAATGTATTAGGCCACCTATAAAATTTTCAATTTTAAGACCTAATTGAGTTTTTAACGCATTTTAAATAAAGAAAATTACAAATATATATTCTAAATATGTATTTATTACAAAAATTTAATACTTAGTGTGACCACCTTTCGCTTTAATTACGCTTCTAATACGTTTGGGCATGGTAGCCACTAACGTACTACATACATCCTTTGAAATTTTCTCCCATTCTTCGAAAATTATTCGTTCAAGGACCTTTTTCGACGATGGTTTATGAAGGCCTACCTTATTCTTCAATATTTTCCACAAATTTTCTATGGGCGACAGGTCCGGACTCTGTGGTGGCCAATCCAAAAGAGGAATTTTATTATCGCAAAACCACTGCACACTTGCCTTTGAACGATGGCACGGTGCATTGTCCTGTTGGAAAATATATTCAGGATCATCTTTATCAAAAAGTTTTACTATGGACGCCTCTAAATGTTCCTCCAAAGTTTCAATATACGATGAGGAATTCATTCTACCCTCGCATACTGTTGCTTCTCCAACGCCCCTAGCCGACATGCACCCCCAAATCATAATGCTACCGCCACCAAATTTGACGGTTGGTGCTATACATTCAGGATTGTATTCTTCCCCGGCTCTTCTTCTCACATATTGAGCGCCAGGTTGGCCAAAAAGCTAAAAAATTTACATTATAATTTATATAATTTTACTTTAAACGTTTTTTGTGTAAAAATAAAAGTTTTTAGGGTAAATTATGAAAATTATTACGTTAAAGGCAATGTAAAATACGTACCTCTATATTGCTTTCATCTGACCAAATCACCTTGGACCAGTCTTCAACTGTCCAATCTTTATATTTTTTTGCGAAATCTAACCGCTTTTTAATTTGCTTTTTATTGAGAAGGGGCTTCTTCCGAGCCTTACGACCATGTAGCCCTAATGACTGCAATCTCCGTGATACCGTTCGTTGAGAAATATCAACGCCTAACCCTTTTTTTAAATCCGCCCTAAGTTCTTTTGCTGTTTTTCGACGGTTTTTTAGTGATGCACGTTCCAAAAATCGATCTTCTCTAGGGGTTGTAGCCCGTTTTCTTCCCGATTTTGCACGATTTTCATAAGAACCACTCTCAGCATGTCGACTGAGAGTGGTTTGCACCGCACATCTTGAACATTTCAATTGTTTTGCAATATTTCTTTGACTTACCTTTTGCGATGCCATTAACACTATTTGAGCCCTTTTAGCAACTGTTAATTCACTTGTTTTAGCCATGATGTAAGTTTTTAGGTTACGACTTTTAAATAAAAATTTAATTTATGACAATATGGCCTTTTGGAATTACTTTTATATATTGTTAGAAATAAATAAATACCAACTAAAAGATTAAAAAATAATAATTTTTAAATAAAGCCACATTTACTACTTAAATATTAGGGTCAAATTTGAATGCTAGTCCTTTTAAAGGTTGTCAGGTATGTCCCAGCTATAAGACTTTATAGAATACAGGACCGGCCTAATCCTTTTGACCAAAACAGAGGGTGGCCTAATACATTTGGCGACAGCTGTATATGTTATCAACAGAAACCCTTATACCACGTTCAAGTACCTTACGTCTTCCACAAGATACGTCTGTAACATGTAATTTTCTCATAAAAGAATAGGGATTGCTCCCTATTCTATATTGAAAATGATAAAAAAATATCTTCAGAGCCCTACAGCCAAAACGATCTGTTTATTTCTCATCAGTGCTATACTTTCGATATATTACCCCTAAGCGACTCTTTTTGAATGAATTGATCGCAAAGAAAATTTGACGAAAACATTAACAAATTATATTTATTTAATATTTATAAATAAATATTTATTTATATTTATTTATATTAACATATTAGGTACATGGATATAAACGATAGAGGGAAAAAGAATTGCCAACTTAATATACGCAGATGATATAGTCATATTTGCAACTGAAGAAGAGGAAATGCAAACAATCATGGCACGATTTATACGCGACAGCAGATTATTTGGTTTATGAAACAAAGGTAATGATTGTGGATAGAGCAAACAACAACTTACATCACAAATTCAAAGAGTGGTAAATTGCGTGGTAGTCAATAGCTTCCAATATCTCGGGTCAAGGATACTAGATAATACGGGTGGATGTGAACATGAAATAAGAAGACGATTGGCCATATCCATTGTTTGGATTGTACTTACTTCATACGTAATGGATATATGGAGGTGATAATGTGATAAACAAAATTAACCTTTTAAGGACGGAAGTGGTCGAAATATCGACCACCGATAGCACGCAAAATATTTATTGTTTTTTTACGTAATTTGATATACTGAACAGTTTCAGATTTAGGGGGAGCAAGTCCCGTTCGGCATGTACCCAGGGCGGCAATACAAAGGAGCGCCAAAAATTATATGTTTGAAGGGGTGCATGTAAACTGCCCTAATCCCCTAAAAACGGAAAATTGAAAAACTGTAAACTCCCCTCCTAACAAAATGGTAGTCACTAATCCCAGATGTAAACTGCCCTCCGAACAAAATGATGTAAACTCCCCTCCAAGCTAAAAGGTTGCCACTAATCTGATTAATACAAAGTACATGGTGATACGGCAATTAATTATGTAATTTAATTATTAATTAAAATTAGCAATTAAATTTATTTAAATTAAAATATATTTTAAAATATGAAATTCCTAAAATATTATTAATAATAATATAATATTATTATAATTATTATAACCATTTTCATTGGCCCTTTCAATGAGATCCTTTCAATGAAATGAAATATATTTTATGTAATGTGATTATAATAAATACCTACTTTTAATAAATTTAAAATGTTTTATGTTAATTATTAATAATTTTAATACTCAAAGGGAGGGGGGGTCAGGTGAAATCTCATCGGATCTCATTGAAAGGGCCAATGAAAATGGTTATAATAATTATAATAATATTATATTATTATTAATAATATTTTAGGAATTTCATATTTTAAAATAATTATTAAAAAAAGCAAAAAAAAATAAATTCTTAACATTTGGGGTGACTGTACAAAGAGACTGATTTTATAAACTGCAACCGCGATATTTCTTCCAGGTTGTATTTTTGAAGCAGTGCCTCAATAGTTTTCTGTTTATTTTTAGATTCTCTGCTTTGTGTAGGTGGCTTTCCAACACTGTTCAAAGCAATATAAACTTGGGTCTGTTCCTGTTTCAACGCCTTCAAAAATTGATATATGTTGGGGTGAGGAGAATTAAAATTCTGTTTGAAAGCCGCATGAAAAGATTCACAGCAATTTGTAGTCGAAAGTAAATCTGAAGACGCCTTGGCCCATACTCTGGGAGGAAATACCGCATTGTCCCCCACATAATATGTAAACAGATATTCTGAAAACTTATCGAGATTAGCATGGGCTGGTTTTATCTCAAGTAGATCATTATAAGTTTTCAAGACATCTCCAGCTTTTAGAAATTTCAATCCAAAGCAATATCGCGCCCATCTACCAATTTCGGAATTCATATCTCTGTATTCAGAAGCCACACCGTTTCTTTGGAGAGATCGATACCATGCTTGGCCCAGATGAAATCTGCATCCTTCTATAGACGCGTGTGGCCATTGAATTTCACATGCGTTTCTCAGCCCCACTTCAAAGTCTGTAACTATTATATAAAATTTGAATAACTGAAACATTTCGAAAAAGCTGTCATCGATCAGAAATCCACTATTAAGCTTGGAAATTGTTTTAAAACAATTCGCGTACGTCGATTGTTTCTTATCCGGGAGCAGGCAAAACACGAGCGGCACATAATGTCCATTAAAAAGTCCGTGGATAGTAAACAATTGTGTAAAAAAATCAGCACAATAGTCAAATGTGCCATCCATGTATATTGCCTCAGCTCTCGTCAAAGCAGTCAAATTTGTGTTGCGGGAAAATACAATAATGTTTGAATGCGGATCGTTTGCAAAGAGAAAATTTTCACCTTGACCAGTTTTCACTTCCATCTCTTTCAGGTTTTCGTGTACCTCGCCAACATTGTTTAGAAGAGTTTCCACAGTCTTCCACTACGAACCCTTCGTTTCGCTTCGGACGGTTCGTGACGTTGTTTTGACGAGAGCTAAACCAAATTTAAAACAGCTCTGAGCGCGGCAGAACTCAAAAAGGTGAGACGTGAGACTCGGTTGGGGTGAATCTAGTAGGTAATAATAATTTTGTAACACCCTGTACTGTAAATTAACCAAAATTATGGGATTAATAAATTAAGCTTCAGGTAGTTTGGAGGGCAGTTTACATGTGGGATTAGTGGCAACCTTTTTCTTGGAGGGCAGTTTACATCTGGGATTACTGGCGACCTTTTCGTTCGGAGGGCAGTTTACATTTTACGGTCAAGTTTGGAGGGCAGTTTACAATTCCCCGTTTGAAGTTACCATTTTTGTTTGAAAAGCCACATTTCTGCTAGATATTGTGTAAAAGCTAAATAATCGCAAAATGAAACCTAGTAATCTAAAAATCGTGAGTATACAAAGTTTGAAGACAAAAAAGCAACTACAATAAATTTCGAAATATAAATATAATTATTTGAAAATAAAATTCTTAAATGCGATTTTCAAGGTCAAGTATGAGCCTAAAAATTGTTTACAACTTTTTTTTTATTCACGTATGAAATCGCGTAGGAAAAAAAATTAAATCAGCAAAGTTCATAATTTTTAACATTGGACTTTCCGTTGCGGACGGGACTGGTCGATATATCGACCATCCGTTTGGTGCCCAATTCTATGTGGGCACTTGATTGGTTTTATCTACAAACTTTATGAAAAAAAAAGTCAATTTACACGTAAAATTCCCCGTCCTTAAAAGGTTAAATAAATACGCAACCAACTTGCAATTTATTTAGCTTTTAAATTTGAATATTTTTCATTAATACCAAGCGAATTTCTCCTTTTATTTATTTTTATTTAATTCAATATAAGGTTTCATAAAACTATCAGTGGCGTGTCGCCGTGGGGGCTAGGGGGGGCTCGAGCCCCCCCCCCGCCCCTGTCTATAGTGCCGCCCTGGCGCCCCATACAAAGCACATTTTGTAAAACTTCGGTAATAAACTGTCAAGTTTTCCCAGTCATTTATTTACTCACCATAAATTTTTTAATTGTTATCACCAGTATTATTAAATCCTATCCTAAAACTTGCCACATGCCAAATCAAAATAAAAATAATTTTGGTAAAACCAAATTCTATTGTATTCAAAACCGTTATCTCTACAAATTTTATAAGCCCGGAAATTTTAGGAAACCCCAAAAATGATATTGTTTGCACCTGCCTGTTTCAGGTAGGTAATTAAATTAGGTAGGCACCTATCGTAAATCGGCTTATTGTAAACGAATATAATTTGTAATATTTTGTCTTCAAAAGTATAAGAATTAAAAAAAAAGCACAAAAAGCATGATAATTCAAATTAAAGCACAAAAACCCAAAAAAGCATATAAAACAGTGCCAAATAAATTTTTTTTTGATAAATCGCTTAGATTATTTAAAATTTTTGAGCTGCTTCGAATTTTCAGGAAAAGCATTTTGGCTACAAATCTGCACTCCACAATATATCACTATACTGTGCAATTTCCGGTATATTACCGGTAAGGGAGCGTTCATAAACTACGTGGTTTGGCCAAGGGGGGGAGGGGTTAGTTAGAATGCTACGCAGGACTACGTGAGGGTACGGGGGGATTATAGTCAAGCTACGTAGTTTTCTTCATTTATTATGAAAGCAATTTTCAGAATATAAGCGACAACATAATATGGATATTTATTTCCGTATTTGGATTTTTTTTTATTTATATTTTATATAGGTGCGCTATTTGTTTTAAAAACAAATATCGGTGTTATTCATTTTTTATACCAAATAATTTTTAAATAGTTTTGTTAATAGAAAACATAACATGTCTTCTGAACTTTATAGGAAAAAAAAAACTACGTTCCATCTAGGGGGGGGGGGGTAAGGTTATCATGGTAAAAGCTACGTTAAGCTACATGATGGGAGGGAGGGGTTCTAAAGAGGTCAAAATCAAACTACGTGGTTTATGAACGCTCCCTAATATACGATAGAAGCATACGTCGCACAGTGGGGTATTTGACACTAAAAACTAGCCAAAATTGAAATTTTCAAAAACAGGGTTTTTGAGTTGAAACTCAAAAACCTGAAACTGAAAAAAAAATGTTTAATTTGAAATTCATACATATTTGCGCCCCTAAGAATGGTTTGCCCCCCCCCGCCCTAAAAGGCACGACACGCCACTGAAAACTATGGGTCTATAGACAAGGTGTCTCACGTCAGATGGACTTCTGACAATAGCAGGTCCCTGGTGTCTGACGAGGCAGCCCTCAAAATTTCTATACCAACAGTTGCGGCCCGTAGTGCGGAATGGACAAATGATTGGCAAATGCACTTCGATTCAGCTCACAGACATTTGGACATAAGAAGATAATGCGCCGTCACGTTTTAGGAAAGAAAATTTAATATTTTTTCACGTGGTATAACGGCTGTTGTTGATAACATGATTGTCTAAGTTGTAGGGAGTGGGAGTCGCCGTTTTGAAATTTTTGCGGTAGGATAAAAGAAAACGCTGTTTTTCAGCGCTCTCTAGCGCCGAAACCGCTTGTTAGAATATTAACGTCCAGTAAGGTATTTTGTAGGAAAGTTTGTTTACTTTAATTTTGTATAGAATAGTTATTTTATAAAAACGCATATTTTTTGAGATAATAGCAATAAATTGAAAAGAGTGCAAAAATTTTGAGGCTAGCTGCTGGTGAGAAATTTGTTTTGCCATGTGGAGCAGGCCTGTAGCCAAGGGGGAGCGCATGCAACCCCCACCAGAATTTATAAAATAAACATTTTTTTGTAATAATAAAAATTCCCGAATGTAAAACATCAGAAAATGCTACTTTTTACAAAAGGCTTTTTGCGAGTGCTCCCCCCCTCCGCAAAGTAAAATCCTGGCTACGGACCTTGTGTGGAAAGATTAAAATATTCGTTTGAAGAAGTTTTGTATTTAGTTTTAATACATAATATCCTCTTCTTATCTATTCCAGCTTTTAATAGTTATCATCATCGTATTGATATACCAGCGAATTAACGGATTACAATATCAAAGATTCTACAGATCAACGGATAAACTGCTCGATGGATCATATACTTAACGGATCATCCACTTAAAGGATCTACTGCTCAAAGGATCAAAATTCAGCCAAAATATGCAACTTTTTTGTAATGCTTTTCATTGTTCATTGTTTGCTGTTTGGTATTGGTTCTTTTCTTTTAACCAATAGCCAATGCAATTTCAGAACATTTTCTGGAAAGGGATAACAAATCATTTCCTTCGTATATTTTATTATTTGTATTTATGTGCTATTAGGGCCGCAAAGCGGACCTGGTGGCAGAGGCCCCAAAGGTAGCCCTGAGGGCGGAGCCCTCTAGTTTATCAATGATTTTTATCAATTTGATGTTCTGTTATTAATAAAACCAAAAACCATTTTTAAATAAATTGAAAATGAAATGAAGACAGATCATCGTATTGATGTACTAGCGAATTAACGGATTAAAATATCATAGGATCAACAGATCATCGGATCAACTGCTCAATGGAGCATCTACTTAACGGATCACCTACTCAAAGGATCAACGGATCAACGGATGATTTTATATTATATAGGTGATGTCATTGTAAATTTAAATTATCGAGAAGATATATCTTGTTCTGTTCGCTAACAAAATAATCTTTAAGCTAATTGTATAATCTTTATTTACATTTTGTCAAAATGCCAAACATTTATTACATGTTCAAAAGTAGTTTAGTAATAAACACACTAAACTACGACGGTTTGTATATGTCGGTTAAAGACATTAAAATAAAGATTAAGCAAGTACACTGTATTACAAAATCAGACGTTAATATTATCAATAAGGACACTGACGAAGTGTGCGACAATGATATTCTGATTTCGGAAAATCAACGATTAGTTATTATTCGAATTCCTTTAGTTGGTACGCTGAAGAAAACTCAAGAGATTTTCAGTAAATCTTTTGATTCAAAAACTGCTGCGATTGCAGCACCACCTCTTGCCGATGTTAGAGATTTATCTTCTATCGATGCATCCGAAGATGACAAAATTCGTGCAATGATATATCAGAGCACTGCCATGTATCATCCAACCGCTTACGTTAAAGTACGTGGTTTGAAACCTACAGGCGTGGTACCATCGACATATCGTTGCCGAAAATGTCTCAAAGGCGGTCATTGGATTCAGGATTGCCCTCGTGGAGATAAAGCAAAAATTAAGAGAAGCTGCGGTATACCACGTAGTATGCTGACCCCAGTCGAAGGCCCCGACGTAGAAGGGGCTTTAATGAACAATGACGGCACGTATGCTATACCAACAGCGTGGGACAAACGTAAGGTAGTTTCTACATCTTCGGAAGCCAGATTGTCTGATTGTCCTAATCCTTCAAATGAAAAAATCTCTAGCATACTACCAAACCCTAGGCAAAAGCGTGAGCACAAGTTCAGGCAATTTAGAACCACTTTCTATTAAATATTATAGATAAGTCCTTTTTCCTACCACTGTGACTCACTGAAGTAGCAAGCAACTAATTGTTGCTTGCCACTTCACCTCCTCGATGTATCATCACCTTGACGAGGTGAGGAGGCTTGCGTGTCTCGAAGTTCCTATCATCTATGTATATCCACGGATGTATAAGGAAAGAGACCAGACTAAGAATGATACAAACACAATTTTATAAAATGTAAATTTCGTTATTTATTATTTGTTTACCTACACCTTGTTCGTTATTTTCGGAATTTTTGTGAAAACAGTTGGTTTTCTAAAAAAATTTATTTGACTAAAGTTGTAGCCCATTAAGTTCCCTATCCGCTTTGAGCCGTCACTTTTTTTCTTAGACGTTTCGTTTAAGAGATACGAGGTTCGCAAGAGAAGTAAAACCAGTAAAAAGTAAAACCGCAAAAGAAGTAAAAAAAGTAAAAAAAAAATAAAACCTGAATTTTTTTAACATTTTTTCCCTTAATTTAATTTATAACTCGAAATACGTTGATTCAAACGTTAAGGGGTTATAACCCAATTTGTAGATAAGCGAATAAACCTTAAACAAGTTTTAACCCATTTTTTTGTGCAAAATTTGCATAACGAGAATATTTTTTACAAAAATTAAATAAAAACCAAATTTTCAAAATAAAATTTAAAAATTTAATTAATAATTTATACTGTTCAAATTAAGTAACATATTTTGAACAATTCAAAAATATCGAACGTCTAAATTTTAATAAATTGCATATCTGAAGTAAAATCAAACCTCGAGTCTCAATGTAGGCGGCGCGGTCCATGTTTTTGTCAAACAAATTGCTTTTGCATCTTGAAACAAAAGTTGGTGCTACTTGTTTGACGTCAAAAACAGTGGCTGGATATTTGAAGGATAACATAACTAATAAGATAGGTCATCTCGACTGACTGAAGGCTTATTAAACTGTTTCGTTTCTTGGGAGGATGCTTTTATATTTTCTTATAAATTTTTTCATATTTAAGATGAATCGAAGAGAAACAAGAAAAAATTACCAACAGATCAAATTAAAATCAGATAATTAATTAAAATAAATTTAATAATTTTCAGTCATCTTGTAAAATAAAAAAATGTAAAGTAAATGAAAAAAATAAATTGTAAAATAAAATAAAATAAATTTTAAAAATAAGTAAATAAAATAAATAAATACATGTAGAACCAAAAAGTTAAATAAGAATATAGTTTCGTAGTACTTCTTCGCAAGTGAAAGATTCTTTTAATTTATAATTAACACGACATGCTTCACACGAATATCTTGTGATGCAGACACGATATACTAGATAACTAGATGAATATAATTTCTATAATATTATGACCCATTGAGGATATATTCAAATTCAAAAATACACTTTCCTCAATTAAAATTTATTATTTATGATGGACTAGTTTCGACTAATCAGTCTTTATCAACATATTCCGTCAAATAAAATATTACACTATTAAATATTACACTATTAAATATTTTATTTGACGGAATATGTTGATAAAGACTGATTAGTCGAAACTAGTCCATCATAAATAATAAATTTTAATTGAGGAAAGTGTATTTTTGAATTTGAATATAATTTCATTAAAAAGTAAAAAACTTTTTTTTATTTTATTTATTCCAAAGTTTGAGGCTTTATTTTTAAAATGTGATTACATATTTATGATTTAAAGTAGTTTCTGTCGCTAGCTACTACGTTTGTACATCTTTTTGGCAATTGTCGGATACCATCCTGAAAAAACGATGCGTCTTTTGAGGAGATCTACGAATCAATCCATTTTTGGACTTTTTCACAAAAGCGGAAATGCTCATCAGCCAGACCATGTGCCTTCAATCTAAATAGATGGATAGTACGGCGGGTGGAGTAAAACCTCCACATTGAGACATGTGGGCTAGCATTTTCATGCTGTGGGATAACTTTATCGTGTCTCTCTTGGTACCTACTGTGGCTCTTTCTCTTTCAATACTCGGGCGAAACGCATCAATTGCGTTTGGTACCGATTCACCGTGATAGTTTTACTCGGTTTCAACAGCTGATAATATATCACACCGACCTGGTCCCACCAAATGCAGAGCATAACCTTGGCACAGTGGATATTCGGTCTGACCGCCGATGTGGAGGCATATCCTCCATTGCTGTTCACAAGCAAAGAACCGTATGAAACCCAATTTCTTTGCTTCTGAATCATTCCCAAGACTTGGAGGTGTCTTAAAATGGCTTTATCGAGTCATTGCTTATGATTCTGCCAATTCTTCTTGCGTTTGGCACGAGTCTTCATCGAGTAAGACCTTCAGTTGGGAATCTTTTCAAGTTTTCTCTCTTCCATCGCCATGCCGATCTTCTACATCAAATTCACCGCTCTTGAAGCGTTGAAACCTATTACGACATGCTCTTTTACTAAGAAGAGACTCACCATAGGTAGTTGAGAACATTCGATGCGCCTCGGCAGCAGTTTTCTTTAAATCGGAAATGATGAGAATTTGGTTCGAAAACTGGCATCTTTGATTCAGGATAAATTTATCGTGCAATTACAAATTCACTAATGTGGCGCTGTCATTATGATGACAGATGTCCAAGTCCACTGTTTAACATTTTTAATCTGCCTATTTCGACCAGCACTTACCGCTATAGCCACCGAACGAAAAACGGCAAAATCAATAAAGTTGTACATCTAATAAAATTAAGGTTTTGTTAAGTCGTAGATTAAAATATATAAAATACGCAAATAAATTCTCTGCTAATTCAGAACAACGGCCTAAGTGTTTTTTTTTTAATTTAGCAATCTAGTATTGTATATATCTAAAAATAAAACGTGTGAAAAAAAATTATGCCATTGTTCCGAATTGCTACAGAATTATTATATTGTCAACATTATAAATATAAGCTAAAATGATAATATTTACAAATTAAGCAAATACAAAGAATTTAAACAGGCTTATTAAATTAACTTAAACATTAGCTTGTTAATAATTGAGAAATTGTTATTTATTCGAATTTCTTCAAAAAGAATATTTGAACAGGGCTATTTGTAAAATGTAACTTCACTGAATAATATAAATTATTATTAACTTGTAAGTCAAAATGTATGTTATATTAACAAAAGGAAACTAAAGCTTTTCGTAAAAATTGCAATAAATTAATATATATTGAAAACTATGGAAGATATCAATGGCAAAGAGAGTGAGGGTTCAAAATTTATGGAAGTTGAAAAATTATAGATTTACTTACAGTCCAAGAAACAATCTAAAGTAAAAATAAATTAAAGTAAAAAAATATTTTTGCTTGAAAATTGAATGTAGAATACCATTAGGCTTCTGTATACAGTATAACAAGAAGCCTTATAATTTGGGTTTTTATAGGCAGATCAGACGTGTTTTATAAATTATACACATTTGAAAGAAAACATTAATTTGTGACGCAATTTGCGCAAAACCTTTATTTGAAATTTTACATATTGAAACATTTATAACCAAGGACTTAATGCCTAATTTACACTGTCTCTGTTTATTTATTTAGGGCAGTTAGTTTCGAGATTTGTTTTCCTCATTTCACAATTCACAGTTTGGTTTGCCATTTCACCATGAATAGACTTAAATCAGAACAACGCTTACAAATTGTGTCAATTTATTTCGTAAAACTTCTTTTTCAATTTTTTAGAATTACTAAATTAAAATTTTAAAAATAAAACGTGGAAGAGTTGTGGTTTCAACAAGACGGTGCAACATTTCTCCCGGTGTGCGTTTCAATCGATTTATTAAATCGATTGCAACATACTTAAATATCTATCGCCAGATTGCATTGGATAGCTATCTACTTTTGTTCTTCCGTTCAACTTCCTTCAATCAAAACAATACCCCAATAATTTTTAATGCTTTCATTCCAAATATTGATTTATTTGCTCCCTAATCCAAAAGATCCACTAATTTTTTTTATCAAGTGTGATGGAAATGTAGGGTCTGTTATCAAATTGGGGTAGGGATTGAAGAGAATCTTTGACTTTCTCACAAATACTCCTGTTCTCTAAACGGTTGGCTAGTATAAGGTGTCATGATAATAATATTGATTATTTGGTCTATTGTAAATTATTGAAGAACCAAGACGACCAACTATCTTAGCTTCCATTACTCCTTTCTCAAACACATGCAGGAAATGGAAGTAACTCCTGCTCTACCACACATTTCATTCTATCCTGATTCAACTCTCTTTACCTTCTCATCATTCGCTTTTATAATAGTTTTATATATTTTATAAAATATTTTAAATATATTTTATTTTACGGCACTTATACTGTAAAGTAAAAATAAATGGAAATAAAGCAATAATTTAAATACATATAATACAATATAAATATGATATTTTAATAAAAATATTCTTTTAAAACAAAATAAAAAGAATAATAACTTATTTAATTTTTATTATCTGGTCAATGTACTTTTTTAGTTTCATTGTTTGTTTCCAAAATATTGATATTATGAATTAACGATGGCTTAATTCCCTAACTAAATGCATTATCAATCACCAATTCAAATGTTTAATTCAAATTATCAACTTTTGATTTGCTGGTGAAGTAGTAGGGGCTGATAGATGTATTTCTATATCATTATTTGTTCATAACAAAAATGTTCATTAAAAAGCACTCGGGTGACTGAATTCTGTAATAAATTAATAATTAACGCACAATAACAAATAAAAATAATAATCCAAAACTGACTCTGTTGTAGTTTTAATTTCGATCATCTTTTCGATTATTTAGAATAATATCAAATCGCAATAAACTTTCTTCTTCCGCTTATTGTCGGGTTAAGTTTAAATTTAAGTTCAGTTTAAATTAGCTTAAATTACTGAAATTAATTAAATTAAAAATAATTAATATTATATTATTCATTCAACTATAATATTAAATAATTAAATTAAAATCAGACTAATTAAATTTAAATTAAACTAATTATATTTTATATATTAGATTTTGTCAAATTAAATTGTAAAATTATATTTTCAGTAGCATAGCAACTGCATTTTACCGACGCACAGTGGGGCCAGATCGCAAATCCGCGGCCAAAATAGAAAAAATGAAGTGTTATTTTTAAGAAATTTAAATATACAGTTAGGTACAGTAATACTCAAAGGGTCTAACGACATAATTTAAAGGAGTCGAATGTATATACCTGGCCCACAATAAGCAATTGAACAGCGACCTTTGAACGCGCAGGTAGTACAAGCTTTGAAGCAATTTTTTCATAGCGCTAGAAAAAGCGTGACCAAAGGCGCAAATTTTGTCCGATTTTCAATCTACAAAATGGAATCTTTAGGTGAAAGTATGTATATTATTTAGTACTTTAGAAAATTATATCATTGTAATATATGAATATAATCTTTATCAATTTTTTAAATGCAAAATAACGTAAAAAATACGTACAAAAATTGACAAACAAAGTTGATTAAAGTACACTGTCGGACGTTGTTGGGCGGAGTTTTTTTTTTCAGATTGTAGGTAAGACTTGTCTTTAATAGAATCTGAAAAAAAATCCTGCCCCGGAGTGCCCCAAGCGTAATTAACTAATATTAAAAATGAGAAAATAATACATGCAATAATGCATATATTATGTAATTCTCGTAATGCATGAAGAAGTTGATTAAAATAAAACGACAATAATAATTTTATTGTTTCGAAGGGATATATCAAGTTACCAAATTACACACAAATAAGCAGAGTCGGATTAAGGATATGTAAGGACCGGGACTAACTTTTTTGGAGGTCCATTGGCTTTGCATATTTAATAAAATGAGCCGCAGGCAAAAGATTTTTATTTTGAAAGGTCAACTGCGCTTAGATCAAAATAATGTAAAATTTTTGAAAAGATAAAAATTATTGTTATACAGATTTTATTATAGTTTTATAAATTAATTTATTTTAATCTGAGCTACAACTTTGGTGATTTAAATTTTGTTGCTTCAGTTTTTTTGAGGCTTTTAGAAAATTGGAGGCCCTGGGCTGCAGCCCCCTTAATCCGGTTCTGCAAATAAAATATGCCCTGGGCTGGGAAATACATCAAATTACATGCTCTGAAAAAAAAGTGTATTTTGTATTCTAACCACTTTTATCGTCAAAATTTAAAAGTAGATCATTCATATTACGGCTAGTTACTCAAACTAGAACTAAAAACGAAACTACATGTTTCAGTTCTGTTGTTACACCATCATTCAGTTTAAAATTTTTTTTTAATGTATTACAAAATGATACCCTTCCAAACTGATGAATTTGATACTAGATATTAAGTACCAAGCATATTAAAGATACAGTGAATTCAAAAAAATGAAAAATCAGAAACAAAGATGGGCAACTATAATTGGTTAAATTTTTTCCGTTTAGTAACGCTTTCTTAACACCTCTACTTTCAAAAATAAAACTAAATACAAATTAGTATCTTTTTTTGGTTTTGGATTTTTTGATATGATATTCGTAATCAGCGACCCCAAAAACCTATGTATACCAAGTTCTGCAGAAATTAAAGATCATTTTCATATGTAAGTCCGCCATATTAGATCCGCCATTTTGTTTTTGGATTTTTTGATATGATATTCGTAATCAGCGACCCCAAAAACGTATGTATACCAAGTTCTGCAGAAATTAAAGATCATTTTCATATGTAAGTCCGCCATATTAGATCCGCCATTTTGTTTTTGGATTTTAGGCTTCTATACAACGTATAGGAAGAAGCCTTATGATCTAGCTCCGTGTCCGTCTGTCCGCATAATTCAAAACCAATCAGAACGCACGTTCTTAAAACAATTTTACTTCATATAGAATATTTTTAGATTGGTATTAATTATTCAGATTATTTACATATATATTTTTTAATCCGATATTCTTATTTTGTATTTTTAGAGTAGGTATTTTACGTGTTTCTAATACGGTATTCGGTACGTGTTTCGGGTATTTTAATATTTCATTATGAATTGTGTTTTATTTGTGGTTTGTAAATTGCAAATATTTACCTATAAAGGTCGAAATAAAAAAAAAATATTAAAATGTTAGCGTTTTCCTTATATAGTAAAAAAATCTACCTAATTAAAAGATTAAGGCATTAAAAATTGGAATAAAATAAAGCCCAAATAATTTAACCTACCGAAAAAGTAGATGTATAGAAGCCTAAGAACTGTCGCAAAAGCGAGTTCCACCTTGTTTTGATATGATATTCGTAATCAGCGACCCCAAAAACCTATGTATACCAAGTTCTGCAGAAATTAAAGATCATTTTCATATGTAAGTCCGCCATATTAGATCCGCCATTTTGTTTTTGGATTTTTTGATATGATATTCGTAATCAGCGACCCCGAAAACCTATGTATTCCAAATTTCATAAAAATCAGAGAAGTCCTTCATATTTTGGCCGCGGATTTGCGATCTGGCCCCACTGTGGCGACGGTCCGGGGCAAATTAATAAATTGTATTTTCTTAAAAATGTGTTGTATATTCGTTAAAAATACATATTGAGATGACCCGTACAGCTCTCAAATTATGAAATACTTAATTTTATTTTTTATTATTCATCGAATTGCAATTATTAGTTACCAGAACTTTAATTTTGTAATCAATTTCCAATTATTAAATTAAACTTTTGTACAACAACGTTCCAAATTTTCATTGTTAATAAAATGGGTTATCACTTTGACTCAATTTTCGATTTTCAATTTTAAACTTTACAACCTTTCTAATTTTACCATTTAAAATCAATTTCAAAATCTAAATAACTTTTGAATTCTAATTATATTCAATCTATCAAATTTTAATTATCAACTCAAGTTATAATATTGTTTCCAAATTTCGTATTCAAAACTTTCCAAACATTTCAAAATTGTTTCAAAAATGGACAAAACTTCCAAGTCACTTAATGAAAATATTATTCAAAATTTCAATTTCAAATTTTTTTCACATAATAATCAAATCAATAATCTCAATTAGAAACGCAAAAAATTTTTTACGGAGACTTCTGTAAAAAGCAAAAAAGCAAAGTTGCAACATAGTTTTCGTGCCAACATACACTTTTTTACATATTTACAAATCACAAACAACTATTTACATCAAATTAACTTTAAATTTAAAAAAACAATCAAAATAAAAATTAAAATACTAGAATAAAATTTCAAAAATAAGTAAATTGATTTTAGAACACGTCAATATACATACCTATGTAGTCATTATATGTATATATACACCCCGCTAAGTTAAAGTTAAAGCTTTTGTAATATAATAAAAATAAATGGAAAAAATAAAAATTTTATCATCAGCAAATAACAACTACAATTATTATTTCCAGCCAAACAGCCAAACATTTCATGAAAATCTGTACACCAATAATTGGAAATTAATCTTGCAATTTTCCTACTTTTATACTAAGAAAATTTTTCTCATTACCACTCGTTTATTTTTGTTAAAGTTTTCAATCCCCTAAGACAGAATTTATTTAGTCTGGTAATTTCATCCAAAACTTACAACGAAATTTTTAGATTTTCTAGTCAATGAAAAACTATCTTGAATGAACTTTATTTTATGTGCAACAATTCTATAATTAACTTCCAACTTCTTAATAATCAGTAAAATTAAGAAAATATGAAATACAACTGCAAACACAATAACGAACAAATTCTAGACACGTTTTACATTAAACATCATCGCTGATGGATGCGATCCATTGTTTAAACTTTAAAACAAATATTTTCGATATTCGAATAATACGATGATTGTTACAGAATTTGTAATAAATACTCACGCGATATCACTAACTTAATTAAATTTATCAATCCTCTACGTATGTTAAAATATTACTTTAATTTGTAATTTAGAAAGTTAGTTATCGAAAATGTTGTAATATAAGAAAATGGAATTAAACTTTGTAACCCTAAGAATAGCGGTGCAAACTTCACTAATTGCGTTTCGCACACTTTCATTTAATATTTTGGAGAGAACTAATAAAAATTTATATCGATCGTCTCAGTATTCATAAATTTTAAAAGTAATTAACAAAATTGGAATTAGTGTAAGTCTAAAAATAATTACCGTGATTTTTAAATGTAAAACTTAACATTTATTAACGATTTCGTGTTATTTGTTACTTGTAATGTTAACTTTTTCATTTAACCTGTTGCTCTTATTTTATTTCAAAAATCTTTTTAAATGAAAGAATTACTAAATATATTAAAAATAAAATATGCAAATCCATAAACGTGGTACTATTGAAATGCAGACGCATACATCATATTATTAAATTTAAAAATTTAATTAATTTATTAAAAATTAACTTAAAATTAAATGAACACTATTTATTCCAAAAATTGCAAAACATCTTTTGGTTCACTTTATTAAAGTTAAAATTCCTACTTTGCTTTATAAAATTTCGGTTCACAATTACTGTTTTTCTTATTTTATTCTAATTTTTCTTTTCACGCAATGTAATAACTTGACTCAATAATTAAACAACTCCCTACTGAATTTCCCAAGGGGTAAATATTCAGTAAAATTTCTGTACACAAGATTCGGAATTCCAAAGATTTCCAAGAATTTCAACGATTTCCAAGGAATTTTAAAGATTTCCAAGACTTCCAATGATTTCCAACGATTTCCAAGACTTCCAATTATTTCCAACGATTTCCAAAGAATTCCAAGGAATCCCAACGATTTCCAAAGAATTCCAAGGAATCCCAAAGACTTCCAAAGAATTCCAACTATTTCCTATGAATTCCAAATAATTCCAAAGATTTCCAGTGATTTCCAAGGAATTCCAAAGATTTCCAAGGAATTCCAAAGAATTTCAGTGATTTCCAACGAATTCTAATGATTTCCAAGAATTCCAAGGATTTTCAAAGTATTCCAGTGATTTCCAAAGAATTCCAAGAATTTCCAAGGAATTCCAATGATTTTCAAGGGAATTCCAAAGGAATGTACACAAAATTTTCGGGATATTTGCCCCTTGGAATTTCCTCTTTCTTTTACACAAATTAAAACAATAATTTCATTTGCAGTTTAATAAAAAACAGACGCTGACCCTCCGCCATCGCCATCTTCAAATCGAATTTTTATTTCTCCGTTTACCCATTCAAATAAAATATTATAAAATAAATTGTCCTCCTTTCAAATTAAATTTTCAAATAAAATTTCTGTTGAATTACTTATAGGTATATAAAGCCACATTTTAATTACTTAATAAAATACGACAAAATATCTATATATGTAAGCTAAAATATGTAACGTTTTTATGCAACGCTTTTGAATCCGTGAGTGGTTCTTTTCTTTTAACCAATAGCCAATGAAGTTGCAGAATGTTTTCTAGATAAAAGATTATAAACCTTATCTTTGTATATGCTATTAGGACCGCAGAGCGCAACTGGGGGTTGGGTTTCTGAATTCAGCTAGGGAGGCAAAGCCCCCATTGAATTATATATTGTTGTATTATTTTACATTAAATGCACTAATTCCGTAAGAGTGTTTTTTATTTGTATTTTTGAGAAAGTCTGAATTATTGATAGTTGATTAAAAGGGCAAATGTAACAATAAATACTACTTACAAAACAATAAGTAATTTTAAGAGTGCTTGAATTTTGTGATACATCGTGTACAAAATTATAAAGCGGTTAAAAGTGAAACGAGGGACGACGTTTTTTTGAAGTGGCGAAGGTTGGTACTAGGTGACGAGAACGAAATGGTCACCGAGTTTCGAATGCCGATGTAAATATTTTATGTCTTCGAATATTGCGTTAATCTTCATAATTTTTGAAGAACTATCAAGAGATTGGAAATTAGAAGTACCTGAAATTGAAGAATATTAAAATCGATTTGTGGTTTGAATACATGGATGATCGATGTTGCCAGATGAAAAACCGATAACGACTGCATAAAGAATAAAATTAAAATTTTACACTTACCTGATCAAGAAATTAATTATCAAGAATGGATCCAAGAAGATGTGGAATACAATCACTAATTAATGCACTTGAGGAATAATCAAGTAATAATTTTTCTTAAAATCATATTATTTGTAGATGCCATTTATTTGATATCAATTTGATAACACATGTGCGAGAGGAAAATCTGGCGTAATCAACTGCTGTTGGGCATCTGTCGGACTGTCATCAAGATCTCGAGAATCAGCGAACGTGACCTAATCCAGTCGCGTACAAAACTTTGATTAAAATTGGTAATTACAAATTTTTCGTTTCAAAAATAAAAACTTTATTTGTGACATTTATAAAAATAAATTTCTTTGTGCTTCACATGTTCATACACGGCGCATTTATCAATCAAGTTCAGATTAGGATTTTAAATTGCATTAAATGTAATTTGATTGGTAATTGTTGCATCACTTTTACACACCTAATTCCCGTACTTATAGTCATGGATTGAACCGAGAATCGAGATCAATTCTCGAAATAACAGCTGTTGCTACGATACGGTCTAAATTCCAGTAATCTCATTGGTAAATTCTAGGATCATTTTGAGTCTCGGATTGATCCGTGGCTATAATGCCCGTACTTATAGTCATGGATTGAACCGAGAATCGAAATCAATTCTCGAAATAACAGCTGTTGCTACGATACGGTCTAAATTTTAGGAATCTCATTGGTAAATTCTAGGATCATTTTGAGTCTCGGATTGATCCGTGACTATAAGTACGGGCATAAGTACCGGCATAAGAGCCTTATTAGAGAATTGTTGTTCTCATCACAAGTATCAATATTCAATAAAGTTTATAAATTTATTTACTCTGTGGAATTGGTGTATTTTATTTGTGTATAACCTGCATCCAAAAATTGTTCAAATAACCCACTTTGAATCCACCGTGAGAAGTCTAAGCTCTACGACTTGTAAAGCCGTAGAGATTAATGATTGTTTGTCGTTGGCTACTCAATAAAATAAAAAATATCATTACAATATATTTCGAATGATTAAAAAAAGGTCGAGCAACTGAAGTACTTTGAAGGCGTATTTTAAACGGGATCGTATCCTATTGTTCCGTTCGGCTAACTTTGATACGACCACAATTTTTGTCAGAAACCGCTTTTCAGCATTCAGGAGAGGAGCTTTAGCTCAAAGAGGACACCGTACTAGGAATTTGCGGCTAGCGGTGAGTATCAGCTCGACGCGCATCTGGCTTGTCGCTTTCGCGCGTTAGGGCAGCCGCGCTTGTTCCTTTAAATTGAGGGAAGATAAGATTATTTTGCTTTGGCTTTCTCTATTAGACCAAAAGTAGTTATGTACGATCGTACACAACGTTCAAGGCTCTGCAACCAGTTGTGCCTTTTTGGTTTTATTTTACCCATTTCACCCAAGTGGTGAACCGGTGACACGGTAAATTTGGCATTGGGATGGGTAGGTAGGCGCGATGAAACAAAATGGTTTTAAATTTTATGTAAAGTGAAAGATTATTGGTTCTTCCATTTGGCCAATGACGATTCGGCATGGTTTCTTTTTGGCACCATTGACGCGACATCTGCTGGTGTGAAATTTGTTTTGTCATTGTTTTGTCTGCTCATGTGGAGCAGGCCCGTAGCCAGGAGGGAGCGCATGCAACTCCTACCAGAATTTATAAAATAAACATTTTTTCTGTAATAATAAAAATTCCCGGATGTAAAACATCAGAAAATGCTACTTTTTCCAAAAGGCATTTTGCGAGTGCTCCCCCCTCCCCCAAAGTAAAATCCTGGCTACGGACCTGGTGTGGAGAGATTAAAATATATTCATCTGAAGAAGTTTTGTATTTAGTTTTAATACATAATATCCTCTTCTTATCTATTCCAGCTTTTAATAGTTATCATCATCGTATTGATATACCAGCGAATTAACGGATTACAATATCAAAAGATCTACAGATCAACGGATAAAATGCTCAATGGATCATATACTTAACGGATCATCCACTCAAAAGATCTACTGCTAAAAAGATCAAAGTTCAGCCAAAATATGCAACGTTTTGTTGTAATGCTTTTCATTGGTCATTGTTCGCTGTTTGGTATTGGTTCTTTTCTTTTAACCAATAGCCAATGCAATTTCAGAACATTTTCTGGAAAGGGATAACAAAACATTTCCTTCGTATATTTTATTATTTGTATTTATGTGCTATTAGGGCCGCAAAGCGGCCCTGGTGGTAGAGGCCCCCAAGGTGGCCTCCTAGTTTATCAATGATTTTTATAAATTTGATGTTCTGTTATTAATTAAACCAAAAACCATTTTTAAATAAATTGAAAATGAAATGAAGACAGATCATCGTATTGATGTACTAGCGAATTAACGGATTAAAATATCAGAGGATCAACAGATCATCGGATCAACTGCTCAATGGATCAACGGATCAACGGATCAACGGATGCTTTTATATTATATAGGTGATGTCATTGTAAATTTAAATTATCGAGAAGATATATCTTGTTTTGTTCGCTAACAAAATAATCTTTAAGCTAATTGTATAATCTTTATTTACATTTTGTCAAAATGCCAAACATTTATTACATGTTCAAAAGTAGTTTAGTAATAAACACACTAAACTACGACGGTTTGTATATGTCGGTTAAAGACATAAAAATAAAGATTAAGCAAGTACACTCTATTACAAAATCAGACGTTAATATTATCAATAAGGACACTGATGAAGTGTGCGACAATGATATTCTGATTTCGGAAAATCAACGATTAGTTATTATTCGAATTCCTTTAGTTGGTACGCTGAAGAAAACTCAAGAGATTTTCAGTAAATCTTTTGATTCAAAAACTGCTGCGATTGCAGCACCACCTCTTGCCGATGTTAGAGATTTATCTTCTATCGATGCATCCGAAGATGACAAGATTCGTGCAATGATATATCAGAGTACTGCCATGTATCATCCAACCGCTTACGTTAAAGTACGTGGTTTGAAACCTACAGGCGTGGTACCATCGACATATCGTTGCCGAAAATGTCTCAAAGGCGGTCATTGGATTCAGGATTGCCCTCGTGGAGATAAAGCAAAAATTAAGAGAAGCTGCGGTATACCACGTAGTATGCTGACTCCAGTCGAAGGCCCCGACGTAGAAGGGGCTTTAATGAACAATGACGGCACGTATGCTATACCAACAGCGTGGGACAAACGAAAGGTAGTTTCTACATCTTCGGAAGCCAGATTGTCTGATTGTCCTAATCCTTCGAATGAAAAAATCTCTAGCATACTACCAAACCCTCGGCAAAAGCGTGAGCACAAGTTCAGGCAATTTAGGACCACTTTCTATTAAATATTATAGATAAGTCCTTTTTCCGACCACTGTGACTCACTGAAGTAGCAAGCAACTAATTGTTGCTTGCCACTTCACCTCCTCGATGTATCATCACCTTGACGAGGTGAGGAGGCTTGCGTGTCTCGAGTTCCTATCATCTATGTATATCCACGGATGTATAAGGAAAGAGACCAGACTAAGAATGATACAAACACAATTTTATAAAATGTAAACTTCTTTATTTATTATTTGTTTACCTATACCTTGTTCGTTATTTTCAGAATTATTGTGAAAACAGTTGGTTTTCCAAAAAAATTTATTTGACTAAAGTTGTAGCCCATTAAGTTCCCTATCCGCTTTGGGCCGTCACTTTTTTTCTTAGACGTTTCGTTTAAGAGATACGGGGTTCGCAAGAGAAGTAAAAAAATAAAACCTGAATTTTTTTAACATTTTTTCCCTAAATTTAATTTATAACTCGAAATACGTTGATTCAAACGATAAGGAGTTATAACCCAATTTGTAGATAAGCGAATGATCGTTAAACAAGTTTTAATCAATTTTTTTGTGCAAAATTTGCAAAACGAGAATATTTTTTACAAAAATTAAATAAAAACCAAATTTTCAAAATAAAATTTACAATTTAATTAATAATTTATACTGTTCAAATTAAGTAACATATTTTGAACAATTCAAAACTATCGAACGTCTAAATTTTAATAAATTGCATATCTGAAATAATTCAGACAAACTAATTCACATATGTAAAACATTAAAATAGTGGCTTCAGATGCAATTTAAAATTAATAAAAAAATAAATAAAAATCAAAACTCAAGGCACATTTATTCAGAATTAACTTTCTCGTAAATTTCAAAACCTTTGCAATCCATTTTAACATAATATTTGTTGACTATACAGTTTTACTAAGTGGGCAGATGATTTTTTAGCAGTGGATGAACTACTAGCCTTGGCCTGAAAAAATACAAATTATTTTTATAAATTGTGGAGTTACGTTCAACTTATTTTTCAAAACTAAATTTGTTTAAAAAATTACTCGAACCAAAAGTGGTCAATGAATTCATCTCAAATTTATCTAGATTGAATAAAGCTCTTGTTTTTAAGCTCATTAACCTCTTGTTTTCATATATCTGAACGTATAATTAAATCGAGTTTGATTACAAAGCAATTAATATCAAAAAATTGGTGTAATATTAGACGCAAAATTATCAATACTGCTACCGAAGGTTATTTATATGGCTTTTTTGAATTCTTTGTAAAATAAAATCAAGGATTATTCTTTTAAATTATTCATCGCTACTTTATTCTGATGTAGCTTAATTAAATCAAAATATTTTTATATTTGCATTTTTATCGTCTTTGACCACAATAAACTGTAAATTTTCTTTTAACTTATATTTTCCCTTTTCCATAAAAATATTGTATGTGTCATAAAAGCTTTATCTTTTCATTGTTTGACAAGAACAAATTTTAAACAGTTAAAAATTGAGTTATAAAAACCTCTTCTGAAATACGTAGCTCAGCGAACTCATTCACATTGTTAAAACATAAAATGAGCATATAAAGAGCTCTTTAAATAACCGAAATGCTAAGCTACAAAATTTGCTTTGTAACAGCTCATATGTCTTGTACTTATTGTTCCAAGAGGTTAGTAACCAAGTGTTCTATTTGCAATATATAGCAAAGGTTTATTAGTTGAATATTTTACTGACACGTATACAACAATATTAATGAACCTGCTTGTCTTATATATCCAGGTGTCATAAGGGTTCATAAATAAGATAAAACGATCAACATGTAGTAGGTACTATGTCTCAGGTTTTCCATGTTAATTTATGCATTGGTGCTGAAGTATAATTTAATAATACCTAAAATTGATCTGCATTTTGGTTTAGAATTTATTAAATTATTATTTGCGTATAGCATGAGGTCAAAAAAAATAAAAAATGATAAGGGTGATTATTCAATTAAATTTTTTCTGCTTATTAAATTTTACATTAATTTCCCACTGCTAAATTGCTTAATATGTAATATTAAAGCAATTTTTTTAAGTGTTGGATAAATTAAAATTCATTCTAAAGACCTTATTATCATTATGATACAAATTCGCACTGTGTACACGATAAGGGTTCGAGTACTAATCCGCATTAATTTAATTAAAAAATTTATAAATTAAATTTGTTGTTTATTTTTACTTGACTCTAAATCCACCGTTTCTCAACATGATCAACAATCATGTCCCCTCCCCCTAGGATGGAGTGATAACACCCAATGCAAAGCAGGAGCATATCGAATAGAAGAAAATTTATTAAATTTGCTGAAAGGCAACTAAAATAAAAAACATTCTGATATAAAAAAAAATAAAATAAAAAGAAATTGTATGAAAGGGGGCGCGATGCATATTATGATTGAAATTGTGTAGTATATACTGAAAGGTTGAGAAACACTGCTCTAAACTACAGAGAAAGTATATTTTCACTATTTACTACTAAGCTAGCGAATCTGAGCAAGAATTTATCTTAAATTTATAAAGAATTTTAAATTATAAATTATTGTTGACCTTTATTAAAATTAAAATTATTAGATTTTTGTTGAGGTTTAGGTAAAATGAGTCAGTAACGACTCGAAACGTTGGACAACAAAGATTGTTAAAATAAAGACCTAAACCTCAACAAAAATCTAATAATTTTAATTATAAAGAATTTCTTTATTTTTGTTATATTACATTATAATATAAAAAATATTGGTTTGTATATTTCGATTTGATTTTCAGTTGTTTCTATTATGGTTTTTCTTTTCTTTTTGCCTTTGATTTTTAGTCAAAAGTATTATTGATGTACACGTTTAAAATGTGAAGTGAAATAAAAAAAAAACAGGTTGTCTCCGGATACACTTTACATATATAACTAGGTAGTGATAGAAGATACCTTGCTACGATAAATATTTAAAAAAAATTTTTTTTCTAAATTCAAACCCCCGAGAGTTAGGTCTCTTAAAAGCATTCTTTTTTAATTTCCACCTTCACATGGCCATATCACCGAAAATATTCATTTTTGAGTAAAAATGATTTAGTGCTTTTTTAAAGAACGTGAAATAATCTATAAACTAGATTCATACCTTTTATTGTCTTAAAACAACGGCTTTCGTGTTAATTTGAAATATGTAAAAAATGTTGAAAAATTAGAAAAAATTTTTCTTATGGGTTTTTTTCAAAACCTTGTATATTTTAAACGAAACATTTTACAAAAAATCTGACTCCCATTCCGGATAGTAAATTTAACAAACTAAAACTTTCGTCTAGTAAAAATTTTTGAAAAACTAATCCATCTCATATAAAATCACGAAATAACATCTAACGAAAGTTTCTACGAGTATACTTGCAATTTTAACGGGTTGTATGACTATAGAAACGGAAAGTAAGTATAAAATATGTAGTTTCAATAAGAAATTGTTGGCAGAGGTGGGCAAACTTGTTTCATTAAAAGCTAAAAAAACCGAAAAAAAAAAATTTTAAATATTTTAGTCATAAGCTGCTCGGTTGCATTAATTTGCAAGTAACCGCGATTGTTCCGAGGTTAGCAAAACGACTACCGTCCGGGTAGCTCTAGGTTCAAATCCTCACAAAGAACATTTTAAAAAAATTTCTTTTTACTTTTATTTTTTTTATAATTTATTAATAATAAATTTTTATAATTCAATCATTTTGTAGGTAAATTGACAAAATTGTTGATAGATTACGACGGGTAGCAAAGTAAAGTAAAAAAAATTTTTTTTAATGTACTCGGTGAGGATTTGAACCTGGAAGGAAGGAAGGTAGTCGTTTTGCTAACCTCTCAACCATCGCGATTACTTGCAAATCAATGCAACCGAGCAGCTTATGACTAAAACAATTAAAATTAAAATTTTTAATTTTTTTTGTTTTTGAGAGTTGCACGCTGCCGCTTGTCCTCGAGTCAATTATTACAAAGTACTTTTACACCACAAAAGAGTTTTTGAATCCGTGACCCACAGTACAAGTCCCCTCCTTGTTAGTGTACTCCCCAAAAACACTAATGGCACCTAGGAAACATATGAAACTAGAGACTCATCACTCCTTTCAGTTTAATCAAAGACTAATCAAAGTCAGAATCCTTAATACATAGACACCCAGTGGTCAAGAAGGTACATCGTCGCTGCCCTACAAAACTACCTTGGCAATATAATTTAGACTTTGACTTAACTTTCCAAACTAAGCCTAAAAAGCTTTCTATAGCTGTAAACTTGTACGATATCTTTAGAGCATTTGATAATTTGTGGTGGTCTGCACTCTTTCACCCTTTCGGCAGAAAGGGACTACCTTGCCGATTAAAAATCCTCTTAAAGAGCTACCTTACTCTGTGACAGTAGCAGTAGCATAGTAGTAGTCAGTAGTCTGGAAATATCTCCGCAAACAAGATATGCACGAAAGAGTGCCCATCCTTGAGTTCTTGGGATCTTTGGGCCTACTCTTTGGAATGCACTCCTAGACTTTTCCTATCATCTGCAAGATGAAGAAAGATACGGAAAAGTACTCCTGTTGCTATTTGAGTAATTTTCGAGTGGTTTAAGTGGTACACTTTTTTTTCAGTGTGCAGAACATTAGTTGAGTATATCAAAGAGTGATTGCTACTTTTTTACAGTACATATCGTGTCGAGCCCTCTGGATATGTATTGTAAAAGAAGTATCTATATTGGATAAATGCTTAAAATTCTAACAGTACAATTTTCAACTTTTAAATGATCCAACTTTGCAGGCATATATTTAGTGCAAATTATCATTCCAATCGATATTAACTTTGTTGTGTGGGACCTCTCAAAAACTGAGCTTTATGAAAATCTTCAAATCGTGTGTTACATTTTTAAAAGTATTAATTGTATTGCTACAGAAACTGACGTAACGATTCCACTGAAAACCTAAAAACAAACGTAAAGCAAGCGAATTAATGGGTAAATCTGCTTACCGATGCGAATATTGAAAATTTCAGCATCATTTTTTGATATTTTAATTTTCGCAAAAAACACTCCAACTGCAATTAATATAATTATATACAACTAACTTTCACATACAGCGGTAAGCAACCAACCTGCATTGCATCCTCTGTTTAGACAAACTGCTAACGGGATATTTAGACAAGAATGAAATCATGTTGTTGTTCTGAAAGTAATATTATATTAATTTGTGCAACTAATCACGAAAAGCGATATTTGTTGTAATACAAGGCCATATTTAAGGAGGGGGTTAGAGGTTAGAACCCCCCCCCCATAATTATTTATCAATAATGAGATAACCCTAATTGACATTTTTAAAAATGGAAAAATTTTTTTTGCTTTAAAAATTTGTTCAACATCTTTAAGAATAATGTGTAAAAATTTCAACCCAATACTTGTAGTATTTTTTTAGTTATAGGGTTTAATCTGGTCAGGACGTAAGCCATAAATCTTTCAATTGTCGGCAACATTTACATCTTTTACATTACACAACATTTACATCCGTCGTACCTGTAATGCGCATGCGTAGGGAAAGTTAACTTTTCCGCACTGTATATTAGTGCAAATAAGTGAACTTACAAATTGAAAAGTTTGTATTAACTATAGTTTAGAATTACGTACCAATGTATCTGGATGCGAAATAGTAATAATGTAGTAAGTGCAGCAAAAAAATGTCCCAATAACTTGCACATGTAAGAGATAAGGTGTCCATTCACAAAATTGGCACCATTGACTCTACTACCAGAACCATTGCGATCATTGATTTCTGGAGTAAGAACAGATTCCACATCAATTGATGATGTTGCCATTGTCGTGGTTGGAGAAAATTTGGAATTAGCATTGGCTTCATATCGTTGGAATAGCAGCGATTTTGTTGGAAGACGGACGAACTGCACATTTTGACTTGAAATTGCCACTGATCATGCAAATCATCGAGACACTAGCTTGCAACATCGCCAAAAACAGCGCAATGGCAGAGATTCTACAGATATGCAAACTGATCGTTTGGGATGAATGCATGATGGCCCACAAGAGGTCACTGGAAGCGCTGAACAAAACGTTGAAAGATCTTTGTGACAATCAAGCACGTAGTCAAGGGGGTCACCTCCCCCTAAATGGTAAAAAAACAAAATTTTTTGTAATAATAAAAATTCGCGGAAGGGGATCCCCGAAAATGTTACTTTTTACAAAAAGATTTGTATGAGTGCCCCCCCCCCCCCCCCCAAATGAAATCCTGGCTACGGGCCTGGTGACAATCAAAACATTGTTGGTGGAGCCATGATTCTGTTGTATGGTGATTTCCGTCAGACTCTTCCAGTTATTTCACGATCAACTGTAGCTGATGAACTAATCGTGTGTTTGAAATCATCAAATTTGTGGCCGCACGTGAAGACACTCCGATTGACAACTAACATGCGAGTGGTTTTGCAGCAAGATGGAAATTTAGATGTGTTTTCCAAGCAATTGTTAGACATTAGTAATGGGAAAATTGCAGTTGACTTCTGGACCGGATTCATTACATTACCCACTAATTTCTGTCAGTTGACCGAATTGAAGAAGGAGCTCATTCGGCGTGTTTTTCCGAACATAGCCCAAAACTTTAAAATCATAGATTAAGCGAACGAGCCATATTGGCGGCAAAAGACAAAGATGTTCATGATCTCAACGTGGCCATTCAAAATTTCATTCCAAGACAGTTGTTTTCCTTCAAATCACTCGACACAATTATCAAGCAGGATGAGGTAGTCAACTATCTTACAGAATTTTTGAATTCTCTGAAATTGCCTGGATTACCACCTCACAATTTGCAATTGAAAGTAAGCTCAGTCATCATTATGTTGCGTAGCATCAATCAGACTATGCAATGGAACCAGACTGGCTGTGAAAAAGCTTATGAACAATGTCATCGGGGCGACGATTATCAAGGGAAAGTACAGAGGTGAAGATGTTTTGATTCCGAGTATTCCGATGATTCCAACGGACTTGCCATTCGAGTTAAAACGGCAAATCACAAGGACGGTTCTTGGAAGATTGCAGAATTATCTTGGAGTTTCCGTGTTTCGGGCATGGACAATAAGAAAAGATTTACCAACTCTCTGAAGTTCTATTGGTTTTAAGTTTAAAGTTAAATTTTAAGTTCAGTTTTATGGAACTTGCCCTTATTTAGGGCAAAACAACGTTTGCCGGGTCAGCTAGTTTATTATATTTACAATATTAATTGGGTTTTTATATAGAAGCTGTCAGGACCAATTGATACGTCACTTAAGCAACAATTTAAAATATCCATATTACAATTTGAAAAAACGTCCGGCAATAATTGTAAAATCAAAATTTGCTAAGTTAAATACTTCAAAATCTATTTTGCCATATATTAGTATGAATTACCAGCTCTTTGTTGCTAGTCGATTGTTTAACTCTTGTCTTAATCCAGCTCTGTTAACTACTATAGTTATCTTCATATTAATAGAAGCTGCTGTTTACCTTCAATATATATTGAGGATTGTAAAAAATGAACCAATATATCTCGGAATAGAAATAAAGTAATTTTAGTTTTTCGTAGATTTTTTAATTTTTCAGGCAACTTTTCCAATTTTTATTTCCGTAAAAAGCTTACTCGGACTATCACGAACAATTGAAAAAAAATGAGCCTAATCGGTCCAGCCGTTTTCAAGTTATGGCGTTAGCAACAAACAGTAATTCATTTTTATTTATATATAGATAAGAAAACCTGCAATGCTACCAACATAAAAGCAGCCAGAAATTCCATTCTTTCCAAAATATTTAATTTTGTTGTGTTAATATGAGCAAATATCACTATTAAAGTTACAGCCGCCATAGTGAGCAATAAAGATATTAGTAAATAATTGTAGATTCTTAAATGCGCGATATCTTTTATTGTTAGCAATACAATAAATTTTGACTCGCGAAAAATTTCCAAGCTATCTTGGAGTAATTGACATACACGGCGTACTTTATTGCCTTGGAAAAGTCCGTGCACTATGATGAAAAATGTGGACAAACAAATTAAAGAAATGGAAATTCTAAATAAAACCTCAGTAATACTTTTAGAGTTTTCAACGTCGCTGATAATATTAAGAATACAGCTAATGGACGATCATATTAACAAAATCCCAATAAGAAAAGCTGAGCATAGCAAATTTTTCTGTGAGCTTATATTTGCCCGTAGAATACTTTTCTTGTGATTACAATTCCTGGTCGAGTCGAATACGCTGCTGTGATCTAAAGCCCAAGATAGATCTGTGGGCTGTGGGGAAGGCAACGGGAAACCACCCCATTAATTAAATTCCCTGGTACGTCATCTTGGTTCAGCCAAGTTGATCGCCAACGCCCATTGAGGGTATGGCACATTAAGAAGACCGCACTATATTTAAATAGTGGTCTCAAAAGGCAAGAAATACAATTTTGTCGGAAATTATGTTTCGACATCTTGCAGACAATGTACCTCATACAACTAAAATATATTAAAATTTCCTAATGATATTTATAGTAAACCACCTAAGTACATACAATTATGTCCAATATTCCTAAGTAAACCATAGGAATACATTTAAAATATATTATGATTTAGTTTACGACGTGATTAGCAGATATCTCTATGTTACTATCGGGTGACCTCTACATAATAACAAAGTGGTCATTAAAAATCGACCTGTGAGCAAGAGAGCAAAAGAAAATGAAAAGAAACCTACGGAAAAGTTTCGTTAAATTAAGTTAATTTTAATCAGAAATTTTGAAGACTACTTCGAAATTTTGAAGACTACTTCGAAATTTCACAAATTTCAATCTTATACAATCGGTATTATAATCTGCCACTCTAATTAAGATGATTGAGAACTTACAAAACGAAATAAAAATATAAATTTAAAGAACTGACAGTTATCTGAAAGATACATTCAGTTCAATTTTCAACTTTTTCGTTGTGGTTTTAAGTATAGTGCACACTACACTACGCCACATACAACAACGCTCTTTTATTTTTATATTGCCGCCCTTTGTTCTTTGTTAAAGAAACAACAAGAAAAACAAATAAAATTGATACCGATTTGATACCGGTTTAAAAGGATTTGGGATCCTGAACAATACCATTTCATCTGACGCCCAATGTGGGGCGCCAATTTACATGCTATGTTTTCTTACTATTTTAAATTTATTCCAAATTTTAATTTCTATTTATGTTTGATTGAAGCTACGTGAACAGAATTAAATTTCTGGCAGATGAAACGTTTCCTTACGTTTAATGTTCATTTACAACTTTACCTTCACTTTCTAAACCAACACTTTCTTCTCAATAATAATTAAAACACCTTTACACTGAAGAATTAACCTTTATTTTGTTTTATTAGAGGAAATTAATTTAGTAAAAAATAAGTCCGCCTTCCTGTTTTACGTCGCCACTTAACTTCCTCGCTCTCAGTCTGGTTTTTCTTGCTTGGTTTTCAGCGCATATACAAATTAATACAAATAAATAAAAACAATTATTTCCCAATTTTTCGCTTAATACAAAAATCATGGCAAAATATATATTTATATTGATATGTTTGTTTTTTTTTCAGAAAATACATTTCAATTTTTTTTTCTTGTTTTTAATTTTAAAAATTTTACCATTTTTTACAGAAATTTTTTATAGAAAAAAAATTCTAGATGCACCAATGGTAACGGTTTTAATCAAAAAATTCAATTTTCATCTAATCATAAAGTTAAATTTTAAATTTAACTTTGTAACGAAATATTCAATAAAAAGTGAGAATTTAAATCAAAAGATAATTTGTCCACATGCAACGGTATCTACCTTAATTCAAGCTCTCTTCTTAATTTCGATCTTTTATGTTTACATAAACTTAATCTCTTCAATTTGATCACTAATTACTCAATTTTATTCTTAGAAATATAATAATATTTAAAATTCTGCTTTCCGTGGTCATTTTGGCAAAGAGCCTGGTTTTCACCGCTCCCACTGCCACTTAAGTGATCGGCGGGAAAACGAGCAAATTCAAAATAATTTCAAAACAAATAAAAGATACAAAGAAATAGTAAATTTTACAAACAAAAAATTTAAAAATCTAAAGGAAATTTTGGGACATAACAGTATTATAGACTATAGAGCACATAAATAAATCCGAATCACATTTTTTTATTTAACTTTAAGTGTTTTAATTTGTAATATTTTAAAATTTGTAACTACATCTCATTTATGCCCGTACTAATTGTCACGAATTAATCCCAGATTCAAAATAATCCTGTGATTTATCAATGAGATTACTGGAATTCAGATCGTATCGTAGCAACAGCTGCTATTTCGAGAATTAATCTAGAATCTCGGATTAATCCGTGACTATTAGTACGGGCATTAAAAACATCAATTCCACAATGTGCAAGTCAATTGTGCAGCTAGAATGATTATGATTGAATAATACAATTTTTGATAAAAACACCATGAGCGTCCATAGGATCTTTTCCGGGAAGGGGCAAAATAAAAAAAAATTATTATAAAATAAATTAAAAACTTGAAATTTTTAATTTTTTTCTATTTGCAGAGAAGGCAAATTTTAAATTCTTCGGTTGTTTCGCGCCCACAGTAATAACTTTCTCCACGAAATTTAAGTTAATTAAAATTAAATTTAATAATTTAAGGCAAAAGAGCAGCTGTCCCCTTTAATTTACTACTATTATTTGTGCGATGAAATCTATTTGGTTCATTAACGAGCAAAGTTATCAAAAATTGTTTACACTTTTAAATAATTTCTGTTTCATAATTTATCAAGGATATATATACTCTTTTCACATTACATATACAGCGAGAGGTAAATCATCGGGGAGATTGTAGTCTACAAGGGGCAAGATATGTGTGGGAAATGTGAGGGAGATGTGGGAGATATAGAGAAAATGTGAGGGAGGTGTACAGTAGCAGTCATGGAAATTGCATCGGTAATTATTTCTGAATTAAAGTAACAATTTCAATTGATAACAATAACAATATAAACACAATACACGCATACAAAGCTAGGTTTTCAAACCGGGGGGGGGGTCTGGGGGGTATGGAATACCCTCCAGCGCACTAGAGATTATGCGGAAAAATGTGTTATTGAACTTATGGGTTTCAAACCAAAAATTTAATTTTTAAAATCTAAGATTTCTGATTTTAAATGTAATAACACATTTTCTTTTTTTAAACACAATCACAGACCCCCCGGTTTGACCGCTACTCTAGGTGAGATGATGTCGGGAAGATGTGGGAGATATCGGAAGATATTAGTAAGTATTTGAAAAATGTTAATTAATGTAGAACAGTTGGTTGTGGACACATAGGACAAGTTGAGACGCACGCACCAGTGGCGTAACAAGCAGTTGAGTAAACCGTGTGCAAAAGTTGTTAAAGGGGGGAGATCTTGTTTTTGTAATAAGACGAAAACAAAAAAAATAACAAATAACGTATATATTGCCCTTAATTTACAAAAATAAGAAAATCACATTAAGTATCGATTTTACAATAGGACCAAATTGCCTCTGCCAAATCTGCTTTGTAAATGCAATAACTCCGTGTCAAACAAAGATTAATTTTTAAGCCGAAGGTCCGTGTGCCGCGCACCCACCGTACCCCAGTGGTTCCGCCCCTGACGTGCACGTATTGTTTACGTTTCAATCTGTTATTTTGTTATCAGTGGCGTATTTAGAAAATTCTTATTGGAGGGCTGCGAAAACGAGATTATTTTTAAGATTCTTGTTAATCCATTCGTGCGTGTCAGCGGCCAAGAAATAGGTAACTTACAAGTTTTATACAGCGTTTGACAAAGTAACAAAGCAAACGAGGATTCTAAGTTACCTTAAACTCCTTTAAGCGATAAATAATCATTATCAAACCAAACCTGTTGTCATAGCTTTGTGTCAAGCTTTTGATATGTATTGTGGCAGAAGTATTTATTTACTGTATATACTTTATGGAGTATTGTTTTCCAGATATGAATGTTTTTATTCTACATGATCTAACCCAATGTTTAATGTGTACTGAGAAAAGTACTTTACTGACAGATATTTAGTGCAAGTATTAATATACGAAACGCAGTTGCACAATAAAAATCGTTTGTTATATTTTTAAAATTATAAATTGTATTGCTATAGTAATTGACGTCAATATTCCACCAAATACCTAAAAAAATATTTTGAAGCAAATGAATAAATTTGAAAAACTAACTTACAGCTGAAAATACCGGAAGTTTACAAATAAGAATATCCGATCCGTTAATTACTATTTCTTGGCATTTTAATATTTGCATATAACACTCCAACTGAAATAACCATAACATGAATAGTAAATATAACTAAACTGGAAGTGAAAGAACTAACCAAATTTGCATCCTCTTGGGACAGACAGCTAATCGGATATATAGACAAGAACGAAACCATGTTGTTGTTCTGAAATTAACAAATACATAATAAATATAATGAAGCGATTAAACTCTGGATGAACTCCTAATATCGATTTATTTAGGAATTAATTGATTTTAAAGTTTTGATTTTTGCCCAGGAAGTACGTTAACAATTTAATCTGTTGACGGTGCGTGTGCTCCGAGTGGATCTACGGAGACTGGGACTTGCACAAGGCGTGGCTTGCGTCAGTTATTGAATAATTTGTAATTTTTCGAGTTCCAACCTTTAGAGATCCGTCATTTTCGAGTTCTATTGATTTTTTAATAAAGTTTGTGCTTGTCAAAATAGGTTGAAGCCCCCGAGCGAAACGAGAGTAGCAGAACAAGATTTGAATTTTACTTACCATGTTATCTAGTTTCCAAATAATGATAATATAATAACTACACCACAATATTGACATAATCATCAGTAAGTGTAAATTAGAAAGTTCCCAACACAAAAAAATCGGTTGATTTGCTACAACTCTTAAAATATATTGAAGGTAAATGGTCCCCTCAGCCAATATAAAGATAACCACGGTAGTTAACAGAGCTGGATTAAGGCATCTATTGAATAATCGACCAGCAATAACCAGCTGGGAATGAAGTCGAATATATGGGGCAATAGATTCTGATGTGTTTAATTTGACAACTTTGTTGTTAACAGACGTCAGACGTTTATCTAGGTTGTGGTAATGTGGATATTTTAAATTGTTGCGTAAGTGACATATTAATTGGTTCTGACAACTTTTATAAAGAAAACAAATAATATTGTATATAAAATAAATAAGAAAACATACACATGTGTCCACATAAACGCAGACTAGAAATCCCAGTTCTTCCAGAATATTTAAATGTGTTTCTTCAATTTGATACAATAAAAGTATATTCAATGCAGTCGTGGTGAAGAGCAACACAAAAAATGGTAAATAATTGTAGACTCTCAGTCGCGCGATATCCTTTATGGTCAGCAAGACGATAAACTTTGATTCGCGAAATACTTCTAAACTATCCTGGATTAATTCAAAGATACGACGACTTTGGTACCCCTTCAAAAGTCCATTAAATATGACAAAAATCGACCCCAAAAACATGAAAAAAATGGGAAATCTTAATAAAACTTCAATAATACCTTTGGAGTTTTCAATGTCGCTGGTAATATTAAGACCACAACTAATTAATGAGGATATTATTAAAATTACAACGAGAGAAGTTGAGCACAGAAAAGCTTTTGAAGAACTGACATTTGTGCGCAGAATGCTTTTTTTATGATTACACCTGATTAAAAAAGGTGGTAAACCTATAACCGAACTGTATTTAATTAATAGGCCCAAAACGCATGATATACAATTTTGCCTGAAAATATGTTTCGACATCTCGCGGATAATGAAACCAAACCAACGAAAAATTATATTATGAGTTGTTTTAGTTTTCCTGATGTTAAACCACCTAGGTACATAAAATTAGGTTTATTTTTCCTAAGCAAAGCTTCAAAATCGATTAAAAACACATATAATATTTATAAAAGGAACAGTGCGCGCCCCATTATCTATAACAAATAAATTATTGCTAATAAAAAAATTAGGCTAACGATGATGTACATATACATAGTTTTGTTACTACTTTTTAGTACAGAAAACTGATAGTATATTCCCGCGGTAAATATACGCGACATGACTCGATTTGAAATAATTAAAAATAAAAATGAATTTTTGTTGCATAAACTAACTGAAGAATTACATTCAAACTTTTTTGTTTTTTTTAAGGAAACAGGTGTTTGCGCGACTACTATTGATTTTCACGACTATTAACGTCATGGAAATTAGGCATACAAGCTATTGATAATTTTTTTGAAGCAATATTGTTTCAAAAAAAATTTGAATCTAACTTAGGTTAGGTTCAAATTAGGTTGAACCTAGGCTAGGTTAGGTTTGCCGTTTGCGGCATTTAATTGGCGTTTTGCGAGACCTCATGCCTTGTAAACTACATTGGCAAGCTGTTCGAGAGGCTGATCCTCAATCGCATTGAAAAGTATATCTCCAGCAGCGGCGGCCTCTCAGAAAATCAGTTCGGGTTCAGGAGTTCAGGAATCTTAAGAAAGCTTTGCCATCTTGTTATGCTCAAAGTAAGGAACGCTTTTAACAGTGCGCATTGGCTGCACATTTTGGAGGCACCAAAGAAGCTGACGATAGATCCCGACATCTTTAATCTAATTTTCAGCTACTTTGAAGGCAGGAGCCTAAATAGGTGATGATGACGAAGTCATGGAGGTTACTAGCGGGGTCCCTCAGGGTTTGCTCCTTACTCCCACTTTTTGGAACCTAATGTATGACAAAGTGCTTCGTCTGAAACTGCCGGGTGGATGTTACACAGAAGGTTTCGCCGATGATAACCTGATTGTGGTGGGAAAAGATGTGGAGGAGGTTAAGACACTGACTGCCGAGGCACTCGACGCCATATTTACATGGGTGAGTAGCATAGGTCTTGCCTTAGTTTCTGAAGTTGGAGGCGGTACTACTCAGCGGAAGGAGAAGAGTAATAAAGATCTAAGAACTTAAGGATCTAAGGAATCTAAGGACTTCATAACCATACTCGGCATGAAAGTTGCCAAATCCTTAAACTTCGCCGAGCACAGTAGTCACATCCATTGCCCGCTTGCTACCCATCCTTGGAGGCCCCAAACTGACAAAGAGAAGAGTGCTGTCGATGGCGTCACAGTAGATTATTTTATACGCGACACCAGCATGGCATGAAACGTTGAAGATTGCTAAAACCTGGTGATATAAGATCGAAACTTACAGTATAGGACTGTTTCATTAGAGGCAGCATTCGTCTTGGCGTCAATGACCCACATCGACCTACTAGCAATGCAAAGGAGCAGAAAATACGTTGAACAAGACCTATCAGGTAATTGTCAACTGTGGCAGTCCAGATGGGTGCTGAGCAGCTGCAGACAGCAGACTCGATGCCTCATTCCAGTTCTTAATAGATAGGTCGAAAGACGGCACGGCGAGATGAGCTTCCATCTAACACAGTCGCCGTTCGGACACGGGTCTTTCAATCACTACCTGCACCGTTTTGGAAACTTGCAAAGTCATACTGCGCAAAGAGTGTTGGCATCACTAGCAATGGGATACGTGCCGGCGCCCTAGAATATAATCGACGCCATGCTAGATGGCGAATAACAGTGGTTTAAAATTAACAATCTGGCCCTGGGTAGAGTCTTGCCACGTACTCAATCTGGTTTTCGCGAGAGTTATAGCTGCGACGTGGCGCTTCTTGACATAACGGATAATATTATGCAAAGATTATGCAATCTGTTGATCGGGGTGAACTGGTAATATTGGTACTTTTGGATTGTTGTCTATATTGCATTACATAGGCTTGGGGGTTGAAGCTGTGGCATTGATTAAGGCACACCTTGGTGATAGAGAGCAGCCGGTAATTATTGGAGACTCCTCCTCGGAATTTGGGGCTATTTGCTCTGGAGTGCCGCAAGGTTCAATTCTTGCGCCGATACTATATACAATTTATACCTCACGTTTATATAAATGTTTGCACTATTGTGGGTTCCATGCCTATGCAGATGATACTCAGGTATTTCTTTCCTTTCGACCTGAAGTGATTCGGGAGAGTATTGATTATATTAATGAAGATCTTGAAAGGCTTGTGGATATGTCAACTAAACATGGACTATCCATTAATTCCTCTAAGTGTTTGGCTATGATATTTGGTGGGAGGGGGATGCGCGAGAGAATGATGTCAAGGGTAAAAATACAAATAGGTGGTTTTTTGCTGCCAATTTCTGATTCTGCGAGAAACTTCGGAATTGTCCTGGATTCAAACATTAGATATACGCTCATGTTAATAGGCTTTTGCAAAGATCATAATGCGGGCTTAAAATTGCTATTTGCTAACAGGCACATTCTTAATAGGCAGCTGACGGTTATGTTATGCTATTCCTTAATTCTATCCGGTTTCAATTATTGTAATGTTTCGTATCACTTTTGTCTGACTACATTGGATAGGCTCCGTATACAAAGAGTTCAGAACTCTTGTCTCCGTTTTATATACGGCATTAGGCGTAGAGAGCGCATTTTTCATAAGATCACGGAAACCGGTTGGCTATGTATGACATTCACAGTCTGAATGTCAGGTGGAAAAATGACCTGATGATACCAAAACATAGACTCGAGTTATTTAAGCGGTCTTTCTCATACAATGTTGCCAAGGTAATGAATAGAATTCCGGAGCAAATCAGAACATATTCGCAGATGTCATTTAAGAACGAAATAAAAAAAAATGCTGGTGAGTGGGCAATAGACGGGTTCATTGCTTGAATCTTCTGTTTGTTTTTATCTGTAATACCCAAGATTGGCGGGAGCGGTTCCGGTGACACTCGGGTGATCTGGGGGGGGGGGATGCATTGGCTGTGTATGCGTGGGGGCCGGCTTGTTCGGCGCGTTTGCCTTTTGGGCTAAAATTTGTTTGGTTTGTTTATCTTTTTATAATGTGCTTATTTAGGAGTAAACGGAAGAACAGATGATCATATTATTGATCGATCTGAGTCTTACTCCTTTCGGTCACCTCAATTATGTATGTCGGGTTAAAAATGTAATATTATGGGCGATGGGACAACTCGCCGCGGCCGACTCGCCGCGAGCCAACTCGCCGCCAGGCCAACTCGGCAACTGTTAGCGGCCGATTTCGCCACCATCAATAAAAATGGTTTTTGCATTTTTAATATTTTAATAATGAAAATAATATACTGATGCATTATAACAAATTATTACGTGTACATACTTGCCGGGTTAAAAGGGGTTTTTGCTTTAAAATACTACATTAGGTACCTTAAATTTAAGTACGGTTCAATTAAATAAAAATACACCGATAAATAAATAAATAAAAATAAACGAGTTTCACCTTTTTCGAGTTCCACCTTTGACGAGTTCTTTCGGTCTTTAGGGATATTTTTAATTAGTTTAGCAGAGTCGAATTTGACAAAAACAACCATGGCAATACACGGATCTACTGTAAAAAGCACATTTTCATTTGTTTGTTTAAAGATTAATAATTTAGGAGAGACATTATCTGTGGAGAACATCGGCCAGCGGCGAGTTGGCCGCGGCGAGCTGGCCGCGGCGATTTGACCGCGGCGATTTGACGGCGGCGAGTTAGCCCGGCGGCGAATTGGGTCGGCGGCGAATCGGCCGCGGCGAGTTGTCCTAGACCCAATATTATGTAAATTACTTGTACAGGCGATCAATAAATGCATATGATTATTATTATTATTATAAAAATTAATTTAGAAAAATCGCTTTGCTTACAATACTAGTAAAAAATCGAATCCGTCCATCCAATTTGAGAACGATTCCAGTACAGTTTTTCCCCTATTTTCTATCCAGTATAGTTTTTAAATTTGAAACATGTGGACGGATGGACGAACGGACACGGGACCTATAGCTATAACTATAGGGCTATAGGGCTTCTTGCTATACTTTGTATAGAAACTAAATTCAGCTAACAAACAATTATTCGTATTAATCAAATTTATTATTTTGAAAAAATGATAAGTTTTGAAAATAATTGTATTTCATAATAATTATAACACAACGAGTGCATCTAAATCGACGTGAGCTGCAAGCGAGAGCTTATTTTCAACAACACAAAGCTTCAATGACGTCAAACAATAATTTATTTTTATTATGTTAAAAAAATTCACACTCATATATCTACATAATATATTTTATAATACCTATCTAGATTCTAGACTAGATACTTATAAAAGGTAAAATTGGCATATGATTTATTTGTTTGTGTATAAAAAGCTATTGGGTAGAAATCAATCAAATTGCAGGACGCTTTCAGTTTAATAACCCTATACCACGAAGCGGCTTAATCACTTCCACTACTTAATAATTACACCTGTAAATTTTTTTAAATATTTTAATCTTCTATGTATAGGTCTTTTGCAAAATATAATATCGACAATCTAATCTGCAATAAATTAAGCCTCCAGTAAATATCAATATAATAATTCTTGCAATATAATTCAGATTCTGGTTAAACACATCAATAAGCAGTTAAAATTGCGTTTCAACTTTAATTATATTGTAGTTTAATTATTTTTTGTTATCAAATGGAACCAAGTTATCTTATGTGCATTATCTATAAAATGGTTATTGTTATAATCAGCGTGGCTCGTCAGAGGAGGCAAGGGAGGCTTAGCCCCAATGAAATTCTGAAATATTAATTAAAATATTAAAATTTTTAAAAAAGTAAAAAAGTGGCATTTTGATTGTAAAAACTATCAAAAGATAGATACTCCTTTCACAATATTTATCCAAAAATTAAGTGAGGCTACTGCTGAAGCAGAATCCTAAAACATAATACATGCAGGTGATGCGCCATCACATGGACCACAAGGTTTAACTGTACCATTGATAATTTCAAAAAAATTACTTCGCGCTGACTATGAATCGACTGCATTCACACTATCGATTTGATGTGGAATAAAATAAGGCATAATAAAAATACAATTCTTCATTTTTTTTTTATTTAAAAAAGTTACGCTGAGACCGATGGGGAATCTTAGAAAATAAGAATATCCGACAGAGTAGAGAAAATCCTAGAAATCTTAGAAAATCCAGGGAAATCTTAAAAAATCTATACTTTACTATTAGCCGTATTAAATAAAAAAGTCATGAGCCTCCACTGGTTATAATACTTTTACGATTTTACGTTTAAGTTTGTTGATCCTATAATTATTTCCAAATAAAATATTTAAAATGTTCTTACTATAATTTTAATTTATAATTTACTTATTACTATTCCATTCTTTATCTAATTTGTTTTTCTATCTTCCTTATCTCCTAATACCTGTTTACAATATTTCAAATAATTATTCTTAAAATTATTTAATTCAATATTAAACATTATTTTGTCAAAATTACTTTTTAATTTACCAATTTTACAAATTCTATTATAAATTCATGAGATACTTGAAAAATTCAAAGCATTTTATAAATATTTTTTTAATGACTTTCAAAACAACTAACGTAAAATTCATTTTTTCGCGGTTTAAATAAATTGTATAATTATAGTGTTTGTTCATACATACTTAATAATTCGTATTAGTTCCATTTTGTACTTGCAAGTTACATAAACAATGAAGTCTTTGCTATATATTTTATCTGTTTATAACTTTTGTGATCTGTTACTTGGTTTAAATATTTCAATAATTCAATCAACTAAAAATTTTAATATTTCTCAAACAACAATTAATGATAAAAAATATACAAAAATTTTGAACCAAACCAATGATGATCAAATGGTAAGTGAAGTATTCTCTAATGCCCGTATTATCTATAGTCACGGATTAATCCGAGATTCAAGATTAATTCTCTAAATAGCACCTGTTGCTACGATACGGTCTAAATTCCAGTCATCTCAGTGGCGGATCCAGGGGGAGGGTCATGGGGGTCATGACCACCCCCCCTTGAATCCATAATTGTGGCTAAATAATAGCTTCTCTAAAGTGTAAAAAGTGTTTATATTATTTAATTTAATATTTAAATTAAGAAAAAACTGATATCCATGAAAATCCTAATTTTTCACATACGTGCTTCTAGAACAATAAAAAAAAAATCGCCTGCGGCGCATTTTGCTGACGCGGTCTGACGACTATCTAACTGTATCCACTACCTGTGACCCCCCCGTTGCCAAAAGTTTAGATCCGCGCCTGAGTCATCTCATTCATCTTGAATCTCGGATTAATCCGTGACTATTAATACGGGCATAAGTAATTTTTATAATTATTTCGTTACTGCACTTTTAGAAAAATGCAGAATCTCTTTATGAAAAAGGTTTTGAATATTTGGATAACGAGTGGCAATACCAACCAAACCGCATAATCTCAAAAATTCCCGATTTAATTTTAAACTTATATAATTCGATTGAAAATAACAAATCAAAAGACTTTGTTTATAATTCCAGCACTGTGAAATGTTTTCCAATAACAGAACATAAAATTTTGGATACAGGTGCCATTCTTAGGTTTAATTTAACTGGCATTCAAGGTCAAGAACAAATTATTAGGTTGGAATTTAATATTTACAAGTAAGTTAATTTGTATTTTAAAAAATAAATTTTGACAAATAAAGCATATCAAGACCTACTTTTTTAAAGATCTCATCTTGGAGGTCAGGATTTTGTCAAATCCACTCTAATTCGCCTTTACAAATTATTTTCGAATAAAGAAGAAGATATTTCCGATTCGCAAGAATTATTGGGAGCCAGTTATGTTTTCTCTCAATTTAAAGGATGGCAAGTAAAGAAAATCATCACAAGGTATGTAACAAGTTCCTTCCTACATTTTTCCTCTTCTAGGTTTTCAATCTTGAGAGATTGATAGAAAAGTGGAAACCAAACAATTATTCTGTCGATTTGTTTATATCCTTTACTGACGTATGGAATCAGATGCTTAATCCAAAAATTCTGGATTATGAAATATCAAACGCATATTTATTAATGTATTTATATGATAACACAACATCGAAAATAAAATCCGTAAATTATGAAACATCAATAAAGGATGCGCTGCTTTCATCAAAAGGTACTACCCAAACTTGTCGAACTGCGAGCTTTTATGTGGATTTTCGATATGGTGGTTTTGAAAATTTTATTGTCTACCCAAACGGTCTGATGATAAATAAATGTACTGGAATGTGTCGATTGGATACCTGTAATATTACAAATCACGCAAAACTTTTTGAAATGGTCCAAAACAAATCTGAAAATACGTTAAGTTCTTGCGTTCCCGATGAATATTCCTCTGCAGTAATAATATTTTTGGATCCATTTAATAACATTGTATTGAAAAATTATAATAATCTGATAGTGAAACGTTGTAGTTGTAGATAATATTACATAATTAAAATGACGAAATAACTATTTTTATTTTTTATGCATTTTATATAGATTGAGCTTTTGGTGACGGCGAAATGGCGACGGCGAAATAGCAATGGCAGGATATCTTAAACCGCTTGAGAAATGAAGGAAAACAATAAAAAACTTGGAATAGGTCGTTTATACTACAATATGTTAATATAATACTAGTATTCATCAGATTCATCTAAATCTTCTGGTTTTTTGGGTAAGAATCAGGCATAACAGGCATTACCATCTTTTTTCGAAAATGAATTAGGTCTTACATATCTTCTGTTTATTTCCAAACAGTACTGTACCAAAGTCTTTTTCCATTTCAGCTGATAAAACTGGTTTTCGACCCATTCGTTATTCTAAAGGTTTGCCAAGTATGACATGATAAGTATGACTTTGAAATGTTAAAGCACTTTGACGCCTTTAAATATCCCATTTCCTTATTTTCAACAGCGTCAATGGTATTTTTCATATTTTCTGGTTTCCATTTTTTAGGTAAAAGTCTTGTTTTAGGTATTTTATAAAAAAAAATGTACAAGTAGATCAACACCGTTTGAATTATACATATAATTGGGTTCCTAATTTTGGATATCCAATTTTAAGTCAACATTTCTATCCAAAGTTAGGCAACCTTAGTGTTCAGGATTATGTGATTAATTATGGGATTAATCCGAGAATCAAGATTAATTCTCGAAATAGCAACTGTTGCTACGATACGGTCTAAATTTCAGTAATCTCATTAGTAAATCCTATAGAATTATCTTAAATCTCAGATCAATCTGAGTCTATTATGCCCGTACTAATAGTCACGGATTAATCCGATATTTAAGATAATTCTAGGATTTACCAATGAGATTACTGGAATTTAGACCGTATCGTAGCAACAGCTGCTATTTCGAGAATTAATCTTGAATCTCGGATTAATCCGTGACTATTAGTACGGACTTTAATACAGTCATAAAACAAAAAATTGTTTGACAGAAATGTTCGATTCAAATACTTGGAGTTATTCTACATTTATTCTAATAAAAACAGTTTTCTTTTAAAAACCGTTTTCAGCCGGAGAAACAAAAAACTCTGGTGATTTTGGGATCTCGTCTTCTGTGCATCAAACTGCACTGGCCAACCACAAAATAGTAACTGAAAAACTAACAAATAATTATCTAAAAGCACTTCATTTTAAATAATATTGAAATGTTGTATTTCGGTGTTTTATTTGCAAAACTTTTATATTTTATGTCTGATGCGAATAGGTGCTCTGGGAATTTCTTGTAACCATTGTGCTATTGGTACTTTGCGATTGTTTCCATCTCAATCGAAAATAAATACCGGTTAATTGTCAAAATAGTAGTTGTTACTTTAGAAAAATTAAAATGGGAGACGATAAAGGGACGGCGTCTCCCGTGGAACCTAGCACCCAAATAAATCAAGACGAATTGATATTACAACAACAGCGTCAAATCGAACGCGAGGTAAATTTTGTAGTTTTATTCTCAAAATTTTGTTAAAATAAATTACAATTTCTAGATCTCTGAATCGACCGCTTTGGTTGGTGAATTAGAACCAATAACATCGTTAAATAACGAATACTCTAGCGATCAAGTTTATTTAGAAAAAATTAAGGACTTATCATCGAAATACAAGTTTGTCCGCAGAACACGACCTGACGGTAATTGCTTCTTTAGGGCGTTTACGTATGCCAATTTAGAGAGATTAATCGAAAATCGAGACGACTTTGATAATTTTTATAACCTCGCTGAAAAAAGCAAGGCTGGTTTGGTGGAGCTAGGATTTCCTCAATTTACCGTGGAGGATTTCTACGATACTTTTATCGACATACTTAAAAGAATCAAAGATATTAAGAATCTAAACGATGCCAAAAAGGAGTTGCATACAGTGTTTAATGAGCAAGGTTATTCTGATTACATGGTAGTGTATTTGAGACTTTTGACCAGTGGACAATTGCAAAGGGAGCAAGATTTTTTCAGTTGCTTTATCGAAGGCGATAGAAGTGTAAGTTTAATTCGTTAAAATATTTTTTAATTTTTTTTATAAATTGATTTGATAATGAATTTTTATTGCATTTCATAAATATCGAAAGTTTAAAATAAAACCTCCCCTATTTTGAGTTATGAAGGTGAAAAATACCACTTGGTTCCTTCTATTTTTCTGTATAATGTCAGCATTGACTTAGTTTGAAAACTTTTCCTGTTGAATTGTATACCGAATGTGCGGGTTTCATTTGATTGACATTACAAAATAACTTTATTGCAGGTGGCCGATTTTTGTCATCAAGAGGTGGAACCGATGTACAAAGAAAGTGATCACATTCACATTATGGCAGCTTGTGCGGCCATGAACACCGGCGTGCGGGTTGTATACATGGACCGCGGTAATAGCAAATCTAATACCGAACATGACTTACCTGAAGGAACAATTCCTAGTGTGCATCTACTTTACCGTCCAGGACATTATGATATATTATACTTGTAATTACAAAATTCAATTCAATTTTCAATTAAAATTTGTTTCGTAAGAATACAATTATTATAGATTTTTGCGTAATGTGGTGTTTCATACTTGATACGTTTTGTATTCATTTTTCAAAATGAAGCATTATAATTTTTATTTGTATTTTCCTTATTTAAATTATAAAAACTTTATACTTCTGTATATGTGAGGCAGTCATTTACTCACTAACATTTCTAATATTCCTTTCCTGTGAGAAAGGAGACTTAGAGGCAAGAGCAACCAATATGCAATTTTACCAAATGTGTAGTTTTCCTCAAAACTAAATTATCAAGTGGCCAAATGACAATAAGAGGTAAAACACTTAAAATCAAATGAAAGATTTGATGTACACTTAAAATAAGGTGGTAAATGATTCTATCCAAATTATGTTTTATGAAATGCCACTAATGACTAAACATTGACCAAGAAACTGTTAGAGAAAAAAAATTGTTTTTATAAATTAAAAATACTCAGATTGTTAATAAACTTTGCCCTCGTCAACAAACGGAGACGATGCTTGTTTTACTGATGGATTGCTTTCTGGTTTTCTACCTGCTTGGTTAGGTGATGGTTTCTGTGCTTGGTTGGCTTCACACGCGTTTAACTATCTCTTTTTACTTTTGTGGTTTCAATAGGCACGCAGGTAGCAACAGCTACCTAAATTGACATTTTTCGGTAACACCCGTGAATATGAACACAACGGTACTTTATCATTGATTAGCGCTGAAACCCATCACGTAAACCAGCAGCAAAAATAGCACCGGTTCTATCACGAAAAACCAGCAAGTAAGCCAGCAGTGACGTCATTTTCTATGCGCAGCCAGCCAGCAAGGCTCCCATCAGGCAATCCAGCAGCAAAACAAGCATCGTCTGAGGCGGGCTTAAGATTATATTATATATTTTTTAAAGATGGGCTCCTTAGAGGAGTTGCCCTGTAACTGAATTATTATTAGTCCGGACCTGATCTCAACTGATTTCAATAAATGTAAAACCAACTGGTTAAGCAAAAAATTAAATAAGGAGTTAAATCTAATGAGATGAATTTAAAATTGAGGAAGTTGTTGCGAAATCAGACTGTATGTTATTGATTCACTCAAAAATACGTGGGCCTCTTTAGCTCAGTGGCAGAGCACTGGTCTTGTAAACCAGGGGTCGTGAGTTCAATCCTCACAGGAGGCAAATTTTTTTGTCAGTACCAACCTACATGTACAGTTTTATTTAACCCCTTAACATAGATGCGTTTGGCAATTTTGCACACGCTCGTCTGGGTCACGGGCTACCGCTATTGGGATTTTACCCTACCGATGAGGGCGCCACCGTTTTGGCAAAATGGCTGCGTTAGGCGGTATAGCATAATTTGTTTTCTTTAGAAACGGACACATGTTCATGATTATTATACGATTTTATGTAATAATATAAAATTAACAGAAACACACGTATCTTATGCTCGTACTTATAGTCATGGATTGAACCGAGAATCGAGATCAATTCTCGAAATAAAAGCTGTTGCTACGATACGGTCTAAATTCCAGTAATTTCATTGGTAAATTCTAGGATCATTTTAAGTCTCGGATTGATCCGTGGCTATAAGTACGGGCATAACTGTCAAAATTGACAAAAAATTGATAATTGTCAAGGCTGTAGTGAATAGCACTGAATGATTATTTTTCTTTGAAATAATTCTTTGGTTAGCGCCCTGGTAAAAATATTTCTCTGAAAACTCTGAATTAGACTTTTGCAGAGTTTGTAAGACTTCTGCAGACTTTGTTTTACTTTTTCAGAGAAATATTTCCACCGGACGCTAACCAGAGATTGATAAATTGACCGTACTCAACGAAAAACGGCATATTTTCGCCTGACCCCCCTTTTATCAAAAAAATAAATTTTTTTTGTTCTCGATTGTTCTGATTTTTTTTGATTTTACAAAGGAATATAAAAAAATCGCAAATAACGTTTTTTTTCTGACAGCTCCCCATTTTTCAAAATTTAGTTTTTTATTATTTTTTTAATATTTTTTTTTATTAAATTTCATCTCGCGATTTTTGTAATTAGTATTACATTTAGAAATTTTATTTTTACAGAACAATTGGGAACAATAAAAAAAACTTTATTCTTTTAAAAAGTCAAAAAAAAAAGTTCAGAACAATAGAGAACAAAAAAAATTAATTTTTTGATAAAAGGGGAGCCAGGTTCACGCACGTCATATTTTCAACGATGTTTTTTCCACATAAAAATTTAAATATTTTAGTCAAATTTTTTATTGTCTTTATTTGTCTTTTATTGTCTTATAAAAAAAATAACCATCCTAGAAGAGAAATTGTAGGGACTAAACTTGTAGAGGATGAAATTTCCTACAATTTTGGTCCTTACAATTTTTCGATAAATTCAATAATGGCAGAGTTATTAAAAAAAAGCGTTTTTACCTAAAAAACCAATTTTCGAACACAAGCAACAGCCCGATTTGGTTGCCATTTCAAAGGTACACTCCCAGTGACCCCCCCCCCCACCCCGAAAGCATAAAACAATAAAACAGCGCCATAGAGTTTTTCAGGGTTAGGTACTTTTATGGATATAATGACTGGACTATATGTGTTTTAGTTAAGACCATAAACTAGAACTTGGACGAAGGAAAAGAGCAAAAGGTGAAAATTGGATTTTTGGTAAACCTTTTTACAAAAAATGCAAATTTCGGTAAAATTTGCTCTACTTTTGTTTTAATAGTCGTAATTAAAAAAAAACAGAGATCCTTCGTCTAATGTCCGTACTTATAGTCACGGATCAATCCGAGACTCAAAATGATCCTAGAATTTACCAATGAGATTACTGGAATTTAGACCGTATCGTAGCAACAGCTGTTATTTCGAGAATTGATCTCGGTTCAATCCATGACTATAAGTACGGGCATAAGTGCTTGTGAATTGTATCTCGGAGATTTGTGTAAAATTTCATCAAAATCGGTTGAGTAGTTCTCGAGAAATCTTGACAATCGACTTTGAAATCACAGTTTCCAAAATAATCCGTTTAAAGTTTTAGGCCATAAAATAAAGAACCTACTGCAGCTGCAATGTCAATTAATAAGATAATTACACTTACGAAAGGTAAACAAACACTTACACTGGCAATTGTGTCTCTTCCTGCGGAAAGAGTGCCTCGTCCGGTTCGATGCCACGCCTCTTTGTTTACATAGTTTTGACGTTTGTCAATATCAAATAAATGTTCGCGTAATTATCTAAATAAATATAGCTCGACCTCATTATTTTTAGATCGATAAGTTGCTTGTAAATTTACTCAGGCATCGTTGCATTAAGCAATTGCACTCAAAACAAGTTTTTCGTGCATTGCTATGCAACGATGCCTTCGTATTTACAATACAACTTATCGATCTAAAAATGAAGTCTTGTTATATTACTATTGACAATAAAAAAAATTCGATCTTTTGAAGCCGTGAAACCCATGAAACCCTCAACTTCTTTCACTTTGCGACCTAACATTCTACGTTTCTATTTCAAAATATTTTAGAGGGAAGTGGCCTTTCCCCTTAGCCTTTCCGCTTTCTCTGATAATTGCGTACAATAGGTAGTACAGTAGCACTTACGTTGAGAAGAGAGCTCCATCATTTGAGAAGAGAACGCCATCCTGTTTGTAGCCCAGCAACACATTCTGACAGTGACGTGTGTCATTTATTTGACGCAATTATCTTAACAAATATAACATAACCTCACGTTCTTCTTTGGTAATTTTAGTTTTTAAACTAAGCAAAGTGCATTGTTGCTTTGAAGCAAGTGCAAGTGCAAGAGCTGAAGCTCTCGTACGTTTCTAAAAAATACATTTTTGTTTACAAACTAAAATTTCCAATTAAAACACGAGGTCTTGTTATAATATTACTATTGATAATTAAAATTTATTCTATAATTTTATTTACCGAAACCTTAATTTGTAAAATTTCTGCTAACGCACCCTGTATACAACAACAATAAATATTATATTATTGGATTATTTAAAGGAAATTAACTTTTTAAATTTCATACACTGTGCTTCATGTTCCGCAATTAATTGAGTAACCTAACGGCATAATAACTTCAAAAATTAATTTTGAAAATAAAATTCTAACCTCACTTATTGTTGAACCTGTTGAGTGCTCTTCAAGTTTTAAAATTTCAAAATTCTGACTTTTCAATGTAATGGATTTTGACCCAAACCGTAAGTAAAATCATTTTAATTGACTGTGAATAAATTTTTTCATTTTAGTTACGGTGGATAATTTAGTTCCAGAGGAAACCAAAGAAGATAGGATTTCAGTTTGGGATAATATTTTTCGGAAATATGAACGCATTAGTAAAGAGAGCACCAATATAATAAATGTGAAAGATATAGAAAAAGTTTATGGAAATGACACAGATTTTAACATTTTGAAGTCGGGGATTGTGAAAAAGAAAAGGGATCGATCAAGGTCTCGGAAGATAAATCGAAAGAATAAACGAACTAAAGTGTTGAAGTTAGACGATAATTTAAAAAGTGTTGTAAATGATGTAAGCAGTGCTAGCAATGTCGGTTTACATTTGCCAAATTGTGTAAACGAAGAACTTGTTCCCGAAGTTACTGAAATTAATTCCATCGAGGAGTTGAGAAGCCATCATGAGTTGGTTGCCAATTTAACGAATCATAAAGTTTTTGAATATTTGTCGGAAAATGACTCTTCTGCTGAAATTTTAATGGAGGATAATCCTTCAGAATGTAACTTAATTGATCACACAAATGTAGTGAACGTGCAAGATAATACAATTACCCACTTACTGTCACCAAACGTCAAGCAAATCCAAGTAGACGAAATTGTGTCACAACCCGATAATTCTATAAACATAGTGTCAGATTGGCTAAACAAAACCGAGCCATTTCAAAAATGTATCCATTCAAAGCATAATGATGTAGTTTACTTTAAAGAACCTGTAGATTCCAAAACAAAATTAAATAACTGCAATGGAAAGTATAAGAATCAAGATACAAAGAAAGAATTATTTTCTAAGCGAATTTCGGCAAGATCTCAGCAAGTAAAAGTTTGTGGAACTTGCAATAATCATAAATCGCCCAAAGAAGTTGATAGTTACGTTATTAAGCAAACCAATGTTGGTACAAACAATTCATTAAATCCTAATCGGAGGAATATTTCTAAAAATCTAAAATCGGAAGATTTGAGTAACGAGGCTTTGTGCAGTGGTAAAAGCTTGCAAGATCGCTTAGGGGAAGAATCACTTTGTAATGGAATCTCTGCAAAATGTAAGCAAGTAGAAGTTTGTTATTCTAAGCAAGAAAGCGGTGAGAAATCTAGAATAAATATGACATATAATTTCAAAAGCGATTCTGATATATCAAATTTTAAAACCTCACAGGAGGAATGCATGCTAAATTTAGAAATAAAATCGGATGATGTTAGTGCTAAGCACGAGACTGATGACGAAAATCTGCAAAATTTAGAAATGAGAAAATTTTTAATGGTCGAGATGTTTTATAAAAGAAGTAAACGGTCTAAAGCTTTTCCAGTTTTTAAAGAAGTTGATATTAGCTCTACTAAACATAACAATGCCGAACTCGTAAATTGCATTGAAAAGTTGAAATCTGAAAGCAAAGCAACAAGTTCTGCCAAAATTCTAGAAGAAGGGCATTTTAATAATAAAATGCACGAAAGCAATAGCAAGATAGAAGACCATGGTTTAGTAAAGAATAAAGAACGAACTTTGGCAGCAAACAGTTTAAACGGCTTTGGGCAGCTTGACGAAGGTTTTCGAAGTTCTTCTCCTCGAAAATCCTTATCCAAAGCATCACATACTTCCACTCCTATTAAAAATAAAGACAAGTCACCTATACAAAATAAGGACGAAGAAAATTATTTAAATATTAAAAATAAAATTGAAAACAAATTAAAAAGTAATTTGGGTTACATGGCCTATCAAAGATACAAACTTCATCAGAATCCTTCAAATAAGAAGGAAAAGGAATTTTGGGAAAATAATGTGAGAAAGGAAATTCAAAAATTGAGTCGAGTTATTCCCTCTGCTCTGTTGTTAAGATACATGAAAGAATATATTAATTTACGGAATAATTTATCTGGGTAAATGTTTTTAATTTTTTTTAGTAAATAATTCAATGCATATACACAATGTCCAAAAAGTTTGTTCATAATATTTTAGATGAAAAGTAGAAACCTTAACATGATGATATTTTCACATCACAATTGACTTCTTTGATACAAATATTTCCGATTCAAATTAATTGAAATAATAGTAAGTCATGTTTTTGTTTACTTACCAATCAGTTTATATTTATGACAGTACCTTGGACTTACAAACTAACAGTGCACCTAGTAAATTTATTTATATTAGAAAAAACTTGATAGATTATAGGTTTATTTTAAATATAATATTTAATTATGCCATTGGTTAGTTTAAGGTATTTGAGTTTTAAATGCGATGATTAAAATCAAAGTACAAATATTTTTATAAGTTTTCTGAAAATAAATTTTCTATACGACTATTGTAGAATGTAAGCATTCTGGTTCAATATTTAATTATTGGATAATACCCACATTCTTAAATTTGTTATAAAATGATTTTATTCTGACGCTAGTTGGTGACATCTATTCTAAATTATTTAACCGATTAATGTTTTTTTTATTTTGTATATTGGTAATTGGTTTTTGTGTATTTGTTAGTGATAATAGTGCCTTTTAGGAATACTTTGGGTAAAAAAGTAAAATTTTTTTATAGTGTAAAATGGCCTTCAGAACAATTTTTAGATATTTGACTTATACTAACTATACTACCTTAATAGTCGTATAGAAAGTATAGTCTGGAACATGTTTGGAATGACTATTACTCATTCGTGAACCATCACTCTCGCCTTTCGGCTCGATTACCAAACTTTCCACTGGTTTGGAATATGCAATTCCAAACTTGTTACAGAATATACTATTTTGGGCATTGTTTGCAAGACTAGAATATATTTTTAATAATAATTATTTTAGAGATGATACTGAAGAACATTAAACCTTTTAATATTTGGATTACATAAGTGCCTTATTGTTACCGAATTTGTAAAATATTTATTCTCATGTTTGTAAATTATTGTTATGGATAATTGCTTTTTAGATAATTCATATTGTAATTATATATTCTAATTTTTTAAGATAATATAAATTATTAATGTTGAGTATTTATATTTATATATATACTTTTTTTTTCATTTTTTGACCTTGACGTTCTGTCAATTGGTCAGACTTATGTAATTATAGAACCGATTCTTAAATCCACAACGTATTGATGCACACCGGAAGGCAGAGCTAAGAAATTCTGTCATCCAAGATTCGAACCCAGAATTTCTGCTCTGTAACTCAACCAGCGATCACACCAATCCACTGCTGTGGTTGTTTTATACTTGAATGCTTTGAAGAATTATTACTTGAATATTTACTTGCAGACTCAATTTAGAATTACAGTGCACTAAACAGTCAATATTTTAATTTGATAAATTCACACCAGAGAACGCCACTAAGACCATGATCAATAAAAATTTAGTAGTTATGCAGAACACAGAAAAACTTTGAAAATACTTTTACCCACAATTGGTTAAATAATCAACCCATTACTAAATTTTAATAAAGCGGGAAATAGTTTATTATTTACTTTCATTTGCTAACCCACTTAAAGTTTTTTTTTTACTTTCCGATCTACTAATCAAGAAGTAATCATTTCCTGACCCGAAATACCTACTTGATAAAAAAAATTTTTAATGAAATAAAATTATTTATGCCCGTACTAGTCACGGATTAATCCGAGATTCAAGATTAATCCTCGAAATAGCAGCTGTTGCTATGATACGGTCTAAATAATCTCAATCCTAGGATTATCTTAAATCTCGGATTAATCCGTGACTATTAGTACGGGCATAACGCATAAGTATTATTTGCCATTTATATGTCATTTACTAACCGTTGCTAGTCAAACTTCTAAGTAATGGGAAACATATTTAACATGAACTTTTATAATATTATAATGGTAAGAGATTTCTCTTTGAGGTATTAGAAGTAAAAATAAAACTTTCGTTAAGAATTCTGTGTTAATTGCGAAAAAGTGCCTATGTCAAATTTTTGCAAAATTGAGTTTTTAATTTAACAGAATAAAACTTGATTTTTCTTTGTGTATAATTGTTGAAATCACAGCGTACATATTAAACTAAATTTTAATAAAATATATTTTGCCTTAGTCAAAAGTCAAAACTTGATTTTGTAAAATATTCTATTTCTACTTAAGTCTGTGTCTTTTTCAGTGGCGGATTTACACATTTGCCGCCGGCGCCGGTTGGCTATTTAAATTTTGTCGCCCCTACCGACCTCTACAAGTGTCAATTTCTAGCTTAATTTTACAATTCAAAGATTTAGTTAAGATTGCATAAGAAGTAGTTTTTGAATATATTTCTGATCTGATGTAAGCGAATAAAAGTTTAATCATGAAATGTATGTACTACTAATAAGCAGTGGCGTAGCTATCATAGGGCAAACCGAGGCAGTGCCTCGACTCCCCTGAGCTCAGGGGGCTCCCGGGATCCTCGGTCAATACTAACTGTTTGACCACCGTTTTGAAAACAGGAAAGATACGAGGGTGGCCTGAAAAGTTTCCGACCTCAACATGAAGATGGCAGCACTTGTCAAGAAAAGCTAGGGGATTTGTTTGTTTCCTTTGACAGGTACTCACCATTTTGGACTCCGAGTTTTTGTTGCTTGAGTGAGTTGATACGAGTGTTTTTGTGAAAATGGATAAAATCGAGTATCGAGCTGTTATTAAATAGCGCGTGTTTGTGAAAAGTAGTATATGTCTAAAAATATTGAATTTAGGTTTATAGTGGAGAAATTTTCATAGTAATCATACGAACTCAGGGAAAAGTGGTATAAGTCGAAAGTCGACCAAAACCCTATAGAAACTGGAAATCAGGGTTAGATCGATTTATACCACTTTTCCCTGATTTCGTATGATTACTATGAAAATTTCTTCACTGTAAACCCAAATTCGGTATTTTTAGACATATACCACTTCTCCCAAACATGCGCCAAATATTTGGTTTGTCTACGAAAATCAAAGACGAGTTGGGCACTGTGTACGGAGATTCTGCATCATCGTTTACCACTGTGAAATGTTGGCCAGCTGAATTTAAACGTGGCCGTACCAGCTTGGGAGATTATGAACGTTCTGGACGTCCAAGATCTGCAACTACTGAAGATAACATCGCTCAAGTTTATCAAATGGTGCTAGAAAATCAGTGAATTAAAGTCAGAGAGATAGTAGAGGCTTTGAATATTTCCAAAGAACGTGTTTGTTCCATTTTAAACATCGATTAGGCATGAGAAAGCTGTCTGCGCGTTGGGTGCCGCGTTTACTCACTTTGGACCAAAAACGTGTTCGAATAAACATTTCTACCGCTGACGCTGTGTTGGCGCAGTTTAGGCGGAATAAATCAGAGTTTTGGCGCAGATTAATTACTGTGGATGAAACAAGAAACTTGGATACACCATTATACTTCAGAAACAAAAATTCAATCAAAACAGTGGACTGCGAAGGGGGAATCGGCTCCAAAAAGGCAAAAATTGTTCCTTCGGCTGGGAAAGTGATGGCGACTGTTTTTTTGGGATAGTATGGGGTTATCTACATTGATTATTTTTAAAAGGAAACAACAGGAGCATACTACGCAATATTACTTGACAAGCTGAAGTCAGAAATATTGGAAAACGGCCACATTTGAAGAAAAAAAAAATTTGTTTCACCAAAATAATGCGCCGCCTCACACTTCCAAGGTTGCTATGGCTAAAATCCACTGCTTGACCACCCTTTATACTCACCAGATCTAGACCCAAGCGACTTTATTTTGTTCTTTAAGCTAAAATTTGCGCTCGGAGGATAGAGATTTCCATCAAATGAGGAGTCTATTGCTTTAGTGTATTCTATAGTTATAGTGTACAGTATAGTGTAGTAGGATGTTGGAAATTCGAAAACATTTTAATTATAATTTTGTTGTATATTCAAATATCTTCAATTTTTGTCAACGTAAATCTCTTTCCACTTATGAATTTTATGCGGTTATATTTTTTGTGCGTATTGGTGGAAAGAGATGAATTAGTGCGTTTCAAGGGCAGGTTTCTGAGATGCAGGGCCTAAAAACAAATCCCAGGGACTTGCTCGTGTGCGTTGAAATAAGCAAGACGTGTTCCAGCGGGGAACAAACTTTAAGCGGTATAATTAAATTAATTTTATGCGAAACAATAGTTTATTTTTAAATTATTATTTTTTATCCTTCAATTATTATTATATTATATTTAGTATTAAATCTTAATTTTAAACTACATCTTTATTAATTTTTATGCGAATAAACCAAATTTAGAAATTTTCACAATCCATGTTTTTTTTATTTTATAAACACTAATGTTGGCGATGCAACATTAACTGTAGTGTATAGGTAGTGGGTGTACATACAGCCATTTGAACTGCTATAGTATCCAAGTTTGGATAAACATTTTGCAAATTCTGTTTAAATTCAGGTAAAAAATATTACCTCTCACTTTGACATAAAATACATATTACCTCTTTTTTACATGTATTTTGAATTTACTCTACAGACCAATAAAAATCATCAGTTTTGTTTTAAGTCGCCTTTTAAATTTTAATGACCTGTTAACTTTTATTCTGAAATTCTTAATCGTAGTTAATAATATCGTTTTTACACAAGCATAATGTCATTTTTAATCGAATTAAATAATTTAATTACACTTAATCCTCCCCTCCTGTAAATTTGTTTTCGTCATTATCTCATTTTGACAAATAATGACTTAAGCACATTTTCGTAATCAACACAGAATTATATTGCCTCATTAATAAATCGAAACTAATTCATATTAGCCAATTTATATACCGGATGTTTATTTTAAAACTTCCAGCAATTAATATCTCAAAAACCAAAAGTTAGATAAAAAAATGTTTCGGACGAAAGTTGCATGATAGCGAGGGGGAAAAAATATTGCATAATTATTGTTTTTTTTTATTTATTAGCCTTTTCAAGGTCATTTGAAGGTCAAATTTGTTTTTGTAAATGGCACTTTATATTTTTTTGCATAAGAAAACAAACAACTTTTGTTGGAAAAAATGTTGTATCCGGCAAAATATGAATCTGCTAAAAAATATAAGGTGCCATTTAAAAAAACAAAGTTGACCTTCAAATGACCTTAAAAAGGTCAGTTAATTAAGAAAACAATTATGCAATATTCTTTCCCCTTCGCTATTACAAACTTTTGCCTGAAACATCGTTTCATCTGACTTTTGGTTTTTGAGATATTAATTGCTGGAAGTTTTAAAATAAACACCCGCTATAATTCTTGAGGGAAAGTATTTTATTTATTTATTTATAATGTTTGCAGAATATAATATTTTATTTATTAATAAATTGCAGTTATATTGTAAACTGCAACAATCTTCTACTTATTGTTAGGTATGTACATAGTCAGAGGCGGATTAACCAAGAAGCGAAAGAAGCTAGCGCTTCGGGCGCCAGAAATACAGGGGCGCAAAATTTATTACAATTATTTTTAAAATTTATTTGATGATATTTTATATTATAAAATTCTAAAAATCTCAAAAACAGGTTGCATATTAAAAATATCTTTGCAAGTCGGAGAACTTGAAACATGAGCTATGTGTGTATGAACACGCAGCGGTTTATGTACGTCGAGTCGTCATGTATCGTATACATACATCGACATGTATCGTCGAGCCGATCCGTCGGCGCCGACACATACTTCTATATTTACGTCACACGGTGCCTATTTACATTTGCTTATTTTTTTATATGCAGACACACAACTTTTCTAGCAAATGTGGTGTGCTTTGTTATCATTTTAAAATTTATTACCCTGGAACTGCTACTTATTTTTTTTGTAGAATGTGCTGCACATCATTGGCGCAAATTTTGGCTCAGCTTAAGGCGCAATATCCGCTTGATCTGCCTCTGTATATAGTACAGTTTTGTATAAATTCAATGCCAATTAATACAGTTTATTTTATTTTCAATGAGCTGTTATTCTCATTTAGTTAGGGGTGGAAGAGAGCACGAACATATTTTTTTACTTTTCCTTTTATTTAATTTCTGGATATAATCAATGTCAATCGATAGAGTTTCATTTGATCTTCAATGGGCTTCTGCTCTCATTGTTTTAGCTGAAACTCTCACGAAGTTATTTGAGACATTTTTTTATATTGGAAGCTTTGCTCACGATACTTTGCCTAGCTTACTCACTCAAATTTTTGGCTTAAATTATTGTCAAAGGTGTAAGCATTGTTTGATCCTGAACGAGTGTAGAGATTCCCAAAATCGTAGGTTGGGGGGGGGATGGAATGAACATGTTTAATTTTTTGTATTACTTCTGTTTCTAATCGTTAAACTGCAACTCATTCTCATAAAATTGAATTCAATTTATACATTACTCAAGCGTGCCAGGGTCGAATTTTTTAAACACATTTTTGAGTTCAAATCGACATGTACTACTATCATTTTTTAAATTTTATAGTAGGAATATTTTTTTTGAAAACTAGACTGTTTGAAATTTTTGAAAACTTCGAATATACACTTACATTTAGGCTTTTCTTGAAATATTTTTACTAATATTTTTTTTAAAATCGCTGTTTCTTAATTTTATTATCGAGTTTTTAACAATAATAAATTAGAAAACAAAATATCAAGTATTGAGTATCTTTAGACGCGGAAAAAATCTCTTTAATTTGATTTGTTTTTATCTTTTTCCGATATAATGGGAAGCAGGAATTTAAAAAAAATCAATTTCCCTTGTTATTTCCTTATGTTCAGTGTTCGGCTGGTCACTTGATATATAGGTGATGACAATGTAAATATAAATTATCAAAAAGACAAATATCGTATATCTTTTTTTATTTTCTACATATTTATATATTCTTTATTTACATTTTGTCAAAATACCAATTAAAGTTTATTGCAAGTACCAAAGTAGTTATAGTAAACAAGAAATAGTAAATAAGTAAATAAAGCTAAATAAGAAATATAGAAAATGGTGTAAAATTTCCAAGAAAATTAGTATAAAATAATTAAAATAAAAGAAATTTGTGAAAGCAAAAGTTTGCTGCAAGATATTGCAGAAAATATTACACCACAAAAATTATACAGTAAACGATTAATTTCAGAACATTGCTTTGACTGGCAATGCAAACAAAAAAACACTAATAATTCAGCACAGGTAGAACCCATACAAGATTTCCACCGATTAACTTCCTTCTTATAGCAACCACTCAAAATTTCTTTTGCACAATTTAAGTTATTAATTCGTAATTCAATGAAGTCTGTCTGGTGAGTGTACTTACCTATTTGAAGAAAATTTTAAGTCGATTACTTGACGAGTGTCATTCTGGAGTAGTTCGTTTCATAAATTCATAAAATCGCGTGAGAATGAATTGCATACAAATATCGTCGAAGCGTAAAAATTGCCGTTCTTCCCCTACCAGCTTATTTCCATTCGATTACATTTTCAAAAGCTAAATAGTCTATAGATTTTGCTTTAAAGCATCGATTAAATTTGGTTTTATTTGCAATCACTCAACTACCCAAATGCATCTGGGTGCAAAACAATTGGACAGTTGTGGATGTTAAAGTTTTATTGTTTTTTTTTTTATAAATTGTTGATTTCAACAATACGCCTAGAGGTTGGTGTGGGTTTGAACTGTTGAGATTTGTTAAATGAAGTTTAACGAGTAGAAAATTTGTTGTTGATTATTTTGCATTGATTCTTTGTGGGAATAAATTGATTTCCCAATAAATGTAATATCTGACTTTCAGACGCAGTTCTGTCTGGCTGTTTATCCTATTATTCACACATTGCATTGTGGTACAGTTTTGGCCTAATTGATTTATTTTAAAGCAGCTTGTTAAATTCTATTTTGTTAAACACGCAATGTGCTAAAATGAAATCTTCAACATCTGCCTTTTACTTTTTGAAAACTGGAGCGAAGCCGAAGAATAAAGACATTCAGTGCAAACGCCTTTTATTAGGTAACAGGGATGTTTTAAAAATCCACGTGCTATAGCTTATAATAGAAAAGTACTTCTACAATGCCAAACTAATTTTCTATAACATCAGTTGTTACTAACTGACAGAAGACGTAATATTAAGGAATTGAATTATCAAAATCGAAAGTTTATTTCTTCTAAAGTAGAAGTTGTGGTTTCGCCTTTATGTTATTATGTTTTTTTGTATAACTGTTCCTCCTATATATTTTTAAAATTTAATTCTGGTTGTTCCGCGAATAACGATTTACCTATACTTTACGTCTTCTTGATTTACGATTCCATTTTATGTTTCCAAAACATAAATTTTTTTAGATTGTTGATTTACTTGGTGTGTTTTGGATTTCAAGCTTAATAATGAATTTATGTTGGTTCTAACAATTTTATTGATTCTTTAACAATAAAAATGATCGTAAACGTTGGCATTCCTACCTTTTTTAATTTAAGTATTTACGTAAAACGTGAAGCATTTCGTGAAGCTGGTATTATGGAAGAAGCTGATTTCTCTAGAAGCATTACAAATTTGCTGCCGTTTGGTTGTAAAACTTTAATAAGAAAGATTAACGTGCTCGAAAAAGTGAAATGCTTTTTTGGTTATGGTGAATTTGAGAAATGACTTCAAAATTAGGTCTTAACCTAGACACTTCCGTAACTAATTTTCGAGATACCCCAATAAAGTCTTGGAAATCGTTCCTGTACATTATTCCTAACTTGTAAAATATTCAAAACTGGTGTAGTTTTCTATTTTGTAGTTTATTTATGATGGATCGTAAACTCTCCACCAGCAAGTTAACAATGTCAGCAATAAACCCCAGGAAGTGGACAGCTGTCAATCTTATTTCAGCGGTCAACCTCGCACTTAACTGCTGGATATTATTATAAAACCCTCCTATTATTAAAATTCCCATATATAATCCAATTATTTTATTAACCAAAAAGTCATAACTATAATAAGTAAACGATCCCAAAAGTTCAACCGCAGAATTAGGGCAAATTCTTTTCTCATTTCTTCATTAAATTTTGTTTTGGAAAAGTATTTCATGACAATATGAATAAACCAATTTGATTTTTTTAATCTTTGTTTTAAGGCATAGTAAGTGATGATAGGTATAAATTATGAATTAATTATTTTCATTTTGTAAGATATACTGTATCAATAATAATAACAATATCAATACCGAGAGATCGTCTAAAGATAGCCAACACTTGATATATTGTTTTTTTATAATTGTAAAAACTTAATAACAAATAAAAAATTATTGAAATTGATTAAAAAAATTGAAATTCTTTGCATTTGTTTGACAATTAATTCAAACCTGATGAGAGATGACTACTTTTTTTTAAACGCAATTTTTCATTATTATCCTTTGTAATGGGAAACAGGAATTAAAAATAAAACCAATTTCCCAAGTTATTTCCCTATGACTGGGTGTAGGATCGATCACCCGGTATACAGATAAATTTCTGTTTATAAGAAAATTTATTTATAATCTTTATGTGTGGATGGCAGTGCTTATTTTCGGTTCTAGTAGGCCCTAGGCCTACCTTCTGGGGCCCCCTCGTAGGATTAGGAAATTATTATTTTTATTGAAATAGGAAATTAGAAAAATAGCGGCGTAGGCAAAAAACTTGGTGTCACAAATTCACAAAAATTATAATATTAATTTAACTCAAAATTTATTTATACAGGGTGTCTCCGTGACCGTGGAGAACCTTTGAGGTCGTAATAAAGGACATTTTTCTAAGACAAATTTTCAAATAAAATTTTTTTCTAAGTTCAAACCCTTGGGGGTACCTCACTAAAGCAATTTTTTGAATTTCTGATTTCAAACGGCCATAGCTCCAATATTATTGATTTTTTAAGCTTAATGGATTAGAACATTTTTAAAGATCATTTTCTTATCTATAAAATAGGTTGTAACCCTTTATTGTCTAGAATCAACGGATTTCGAGTTATAAATTAAATTAAGGGAAAAAATGTTAAAAAAATACAGGTTTTATTTTTTTACGTTCCTTGCAAACCCCGTATCGCTAAACAAAACGTCTTAGAAAAAAACTGATGGCCCAAACCGGATAGGAAATTTAGCGGGCTACAACTTTGATCAAATTAATTATTTTGGGAAACCAACCGTTTTCACAGAAATTTTGAAAATAATGAACAAGGTGTAGGTAAAAAAGAATAAATTTACAAAATTTGTTTTATAAATTTTCCAAATGGCCTCCTTCATTTTCAGCACACAGGCTTGATGTTGTTTTCAAAATGGTGCTTCTTTCGGTAAGTTCTGTTACACCTATCTGTAGTCTTTTCATTAATTTATTTTTATTTTACCTACACCTTGTTCATTATTTTCAGAATTTCTGTGAAAACGGTAGGTTTTCCAAAAGAAATTATTAAACCAAAGTTGTAGCCCGTTAAATTTACTATCCGGTTTAGGTCATCAGCTTTGTTCTAAGAGGTTTCGTTTAACAGATACGGGGTTTGCAAGAAAAGTAAAAATAATAAGACCTGAATTTTTTAAAACATTTTTTCCTTTAATTTAATTTATAACTCGAAATCCGTTGATTCTAGACAATAAGGGGTTATAACCTAGTTTGTAGATAAAGGAATAATCTTTAAAAAAGTTCTAATCTATTAAGCATAAAAAATCAATAATATCGGAGATATGGCCGTTTGAAATCAGAAATTTATAAAATTGCTTTAAAGAGTCAAGTGTTTGGACTTGGACAAAAGTTTTATTTGAAAATTTGTCTTAGAAATGTGTTCATTATCACTATCTCAAAGATTCTCTACGGTCACGGGGACACCCTGTATATCTACTGATTAATTTCAAATTTTCGATATTGGTAAATAAAGATATACCATAAAAGTTGCCGGCGCGTTCAACTAGAGAGCTTAGTTGTAAAATTAAAATGATGTTAAAAAGAATGTTTGTCGTGCTATTTGAGCGTTGGGCCCTTTACGGTCACGGGGTCTTCCGCGATGCGGAGTTAATAGGTATCTAATTAATATTATATTGCTTCCAAAATCAATCCTCCAAAATTTTCAACAAATCGTCCAATTATGACGAACATTATCCACATTAATAATAAAAAATGCTACTCAGACATCACAAATCAAACATCTCGTACTTGAAACGTAAAATACAAAATTTGCAGAGAACGTCCGTAAGTAAATACGACTACTCCGGTCAACGCAAACGGCTAAAGCAAAGTTATCACAAAACCTTCGTGCCATCACAAAAATCCTGGCGCGAACAATTATTTAAAATATTTATAATAAAATTAAAAATTTACAATAAAATAAAATTTAAAATTCAAAATTAAAATAAAGTGATTTTTGAACACGACAATATACCTAGAATATATTTTATAATTCAATAACGAACTGAAGGAATAAACTTCTTGCGGCAATGCAAGAAGGCAATGCAAGAAGAATTGATCTACTGACCAACAAAAAATAGCCCAACAGGAATTAAAAATCAAGTTTAGCAATCGGCGAGAAACAGTAAAATTCCTTATTTTAAGAAGTTTGAAAAACGACTTTTCACTAACCCACACATCCGAATCACTTTTGCTGCCCCCTCCCCAATCATTAGATTCACTAAGTTTGAACCGTTACGTTTTTCTGATCGTTTTAAACAATTTTTCCATAAATCTAAACAATCTATAATAATTCATTAAAAACTTAAATTTGTTTTTCGCCTAAAGAAAAACTGCCAATCCACTTCTGTTTATTATGTGAGTTAAGATGGAAAACTCATTGAAAATTGTCGATACAAGAAATGTTTGAATCTCGTCAATTACTAATTTTACTATGGCTAATATTTTTGTCAATTACTACTTTTTAACCAAAAAAAGCAGTAGGTAATTTACTAATAAATTGTAAAACAGAGTATACTAATTATTTTAAATTAATGTGTAAATAATTTTGTGCCACTTGCCACACTTCGAACATGTTCCAATTTGAAAATTTTTCTTTTAAATTTTATGAAAAAAATTTCGTGGAATACCTATCAGCCTTTTTATCATAATACAAAATTGGGAGCAAACTTTATGATTTGTTTTTATTGCTCGGTAGAAAGTAAGTAAGAAGTAACAATACAAAGAAATAGTGCATTTGGCCACTGGTTTATGACAGTTTTCACTTTGTACAAACCACTTCTATTCTCTACAACGAACCATAACAGAGTTTGTCATAAAAATAGAACACTTAACCCAAATTCACATTTCTTTCATGTAGTCGAAAATTTGAAAGCAGCAGAAAAACATTTTGAATTTCTAACAAGTAAAACAAAATTACGAGAAAATAACCGAGTTTACAAAGGGAAGATTGTGTGTTGGGCGTTATAATGGGGCCATCCGAGATGATTGAATAAATACGAGTCCACAAACAGACTTTTCTCCTCGTATTTCAATAATAGATACAAACCCGTGGTCAAACTAACGAATATAATCCGTCATCGATTGTATAGGAAATTTTAGTGAAATACTAAACGAAATTTAAACAAAAATTTGAGAAGTAATTAGTTTTAATCTTAATCTCGCTAAATATATATTTACACATGGATATTTAATGAGAAATTCGATAGTAAAGATTTGTGTAGGAGCCACGGGGGTTCCCCTCGCATAGCCGTCATTATTACGTATTTATTTTGTTTTTGGTGTGTGTCACAATGGCCGTAACAATGAAACGACGTCCATGTGCTTGTTATACTGACAACGTCCTTTTATTTGAAGTGTGCCTAATGTTTTGAGATTTCATCTGTGTGTGTAATGTTTTAAATCCACCCTTTTTTTATCAGTTATTCTTATATATTTCGATTATTTTGCTATGCACGTTTGTCTAGGGTGGTGAACACTTCGTTAGAGCGAATGTGATTTTAGTGACTTAATACAAGAGTGAACGTGTGGCTTCCTTTTTGTCATAATATCCGATGCCCCCGTCCACCATTTATTTTCGATTGTTCAAATGCGGGATTTGTTTTGTGTGATTTTTATGTTTTGTTGATTATAATATGTGAAATCACGTGCGCTAAGCTTAACGACTTATTGTGTGCCTAACGAAATTTAGTGTTAAGATCCGCTGTAATAATTTTTTTGTTGCAATAAAAATAATCTAATATTAGTTCGTCTAGAATTTTTTTTTGTTTGGATGTAATAGAAATGACATATGTTGCTACATGTTAAGCTCCTCATTAGTAAGATAGGATCCACCTGCGCTTCTGACACCAGTGTTAAATTAGGATCAATCCTTGACAACGATGATACTCTAGAATCATCATAATACACTTGAATGGCGACGATTAGCTTAGGGAGAGAAAGCGAAAACTTCTTATACTTCATTTTAGACACATTTGGTGTCTGTTAATTCCAAAACGTCCAACTTTTTTATCGCCATTTCCAATTTGTTACTCTTTATTTGGGAAACTTGATCAAAAGTGAAACTTATAATTAGGAAAAAATTAATAGACGACGAAGCACGTCTCGACGCCATGCCAAATTTGAACGCTAACATTGGTTATTTTTTTTCTTTTGTTATATACTCGTTATATCGGTATTATATTTGTGTTGTCTGAGCGGGTCGCACGTGTTTTACTCTTATTGAATCAATTACTGCCCTTTAAGGGTTGGAAACATTGAACGTGGACATGTATACAATACTACCACAAAAATATTTCAAAAAATTCAGTACCCTTATCGAACTGCTACATTGGATAAAATTTCCAATAAAATTTACTAGCTGACAGCTATTTTTTCCTGTTGCTATAATACAAAAAATATTCGTTTTACAATCATTAACAAATTTCACCCCGAAGGGCGAATTAAAAAGTGCAATTAAAAGCGTAGACAATTTTATAAAACGATAAAATTGTGTTGTATTTCTACAGGATGGTTTCTAATTTTTTTTATAGTTACCTACTTTTCCGAGGTACAAAATTTTCATTATTCTGACATTTTTAATTGCCACATTTTATATTTTTAGTAAATTGAAATTATGAATTATAGAATGTACTGTAGAAGTGTTTCAGAACAAACTTCGTCCGTTACAGATGTGGAAGTTGATTTTATTTTTAATTATTGCCAATAAAATTTCAAGTTTCGAATCGTGTCATCGCTACTATGCTAAACTACACTATAACGCTTTTACAAATTACAGAGTTTACGGTTGTGCTGTAAGATGCAAAAATATACCAAGAGCACTGGATAAGAGACCAGAACGTGTTATTGTGTTCACCGAATGCGTAATTTTTTGGGAAAACGAAAATTGTGATGGGAAACCACTAATTGTGTATAAAGGTCGAATGAAACTGAGAGAATCAACCAAAATTTCATCTGTTAGTGATTGTAGTTATATGGATTACGATTAAATAATTGTAATTAAATTATTAATATCATAGATTTATTTTTTTCGGCTTCTTTACCTTATGTGGTTTACTTCATATGAGATATCCATTGGGTGGTGAATAAGAGGAAACCACTGCATTCAATAGTTTAGGTATAGTTGGGAAAACCGTCGAAAAATTGAAGAAGAGGATTATGTGTAATATAGTTGTAATTGGAACCAATGTTAGATTGGTTTTAGGTATAGAAAAATATTAACGCAGTTGGCAAATGTTATTTTTTAGAGAGAGGATTGCTCTCTTTTGAAAAACTTTGGTTGGGTCAGTTTCTGTAATAAATGGTTAACTTGCAGTTTTTCTGCCGAGAGTGAGGAAACAGAAAAATAAATGAGTGGATTGAACGAACACGAAAGTAAAGAACACACATTGGATAGCTGCGGCGTTGAAGTGACGATTCTTGGAACAAACAAGATATAAAATGCAGTATTGCAGCAATGGTGCCTATCGTTTGGTAAAATTACAAGAAGCAAATTAGGTGATCAGATAATCTAAAGAAACAGCGGAAATTATTTTGAAGAAGAACATCCTGCCGTACTCTGGCCAAGATTTGGCGGTATGACTCAAATTTCATATGCTGCGCGTGCTATATCGGTGCTCCTTATAACATGATTAAGTGTATCACCGAATTCAGAAGTCTTCTCTTATTTGCTTTCGGGCCTCGATGTTCGGCATCAATCTCTGGAGCGGGGTGAGAACCCTTCCAGCCTTTGTCGTCGTCTTTTGTAGGTGGGCTTTGAAACTGAGGATTTTGTCTAATGTAATTCCTAGGCTTATGAGGGTATCCCGCAGTGTTATTGATTTATCTCGCACTGTGAAGAGCAGATTTCTATCGTATTTTCTTCTTCCACGTATTATTAGTGTCTCCGTCTTTTCTGAAACCATTTCCAAGCTTCTTGTTTCCATCCATTCTCCCAATATTTTAAGGGTTTCGTTTACTTTTTCTTTAAGTACTGTTTCTTCGTTTGCCGTCATTCCACTTGTAACATCAACCGTGGTCTTGAGGGTGTTTTCATCTATTTCAAGAGATCTTTCGTTAAGATAGTCCACGATTAGGATCAGCAGGTGTGGATCTATGATGTTTTTATCCCGAAGTGCCTTTATGATATTACTCCATCTCATCGAACTGAATTAAATGCATTTCTGACGTCAACTGTAATAACCGCTACCCATTTTCTGGTCCGCCATGTTTCCTCTCTTGCTGTTTTGGCCGTTTCGGTAATAGTGAGCTTCAGATTATCTATACTCAGATAAGAGTATTAGACCATAGCGTAAAGTCACGCTTAAGTGACCCAAACGCAACCATAAAAACGCTGCGAACACGCGACTGTCATCAATTCTCATTATTATTTTTGTCGTGTCGTTTGGGTCTCAAGCGTGGTCCTGGTCTTAAAGTAACTTAACTTAAAGTAAAGTAAACTACTTAAAGTAGTATATCTATTAGAATGAAGAAGGGAGAATATAATATCTCCTGTTTTGCCAAAAGCCAAAGACAAAACTTTACTCATTTTATCAGCCTGTCCGTGCTACTTTTGGTAAGTGTCCAAGTTAGAAATCGACTTAAGACTTAAGAAGTAATTACTAAGTAACATGCATTGGTTTCCTTTAGAGCAGGGTTACGCTTGCGACTCTAACTCGGCAATAGATAGAAAAATATAAATTTTCAAGAAACAAACTACGGCTCAACCGCGTATGGAAGTTCTCCAAACGGCAAACCAAACTCCAGTTGTTTATAAACGACTTTTGGATTACACCATGTAGCCCAAAGGCTCAAGAAAGGTACGAACTATACATAATCAACTACAACTAATTTTTCCTATTTGTGGTAAATATACCAAGAGATCCTTGCTTGATATCGAGTAGAATATTGAGTTACACAACCCAAACCAAAAAGATCTTTGACTTTACGTGCCCTCCGAAGCACTTAAGATCGTCATAAAGAGGAAATTTAAATTTTTTCCAGACTCAAACCGGATTTACTTTACCACCGGCAGACGATTATTTTAACTGCTATGGCAACAAGTACACAAGTTTAATTTATGTTAGAAAGAGAAAAGGTATTCCTATAAGGTCCCAAAAAAGCCTAGCTTGGTGTTTTAGACACTACCTAGGAAGGAGGTTTCTTGAGTGATTCCTCTTTCTAGCTAACGAAGCTTTTTACATTGTTGTTCTCATAATTTTTCAATCTTTTAAGTCTTTAGAGAAGTGCAACGCTATCACATAACGGGTGGAGAAAGAGAATTTTAATCAGGTGATGAATGACTCGAAAAGTGTACTTCAAATAGACGTAGTGTTGTCCTTGGAAGAATAGGGCCTATTTCAACGGGTATCAAGTCATTTGGCCGAATTTTTTTGGCCGACAATCATTTAGCCGACAGTCATTCTGCCGACAGTTATTTTGCGGAAATCATTTATACCAATATTTGATGTGTTTAGGGGCCGTTCATCTATTGCGTAAGACATTTTTCAACTTTTAAACTTCCTCCATAGTCAATACCATAATAAGAAAAAAATAAGAAAATGTATTCCCCCCCACAATAATCGTACGTAAGATTAATTGTTACCCAATGAGAAGCTAGATGGAATCGGCTTAAAAGAATTTTCGGTATAATATATTAACATTAAAAGTGAAATAAAAAAAATTTATTTAAATATTTATTTAATTTTCCAAAAAATAAAATGTTGGCCAAATGAGTATCGGCCAAAAACTGGTCGGCCAAATAATCTGTCGGCCAAACAATTTTCGGCCAAATGACAGTGATTCATTTCAGCGTACTGTCTGCACTAATTCAACCAACGAGGTTTGGAAGAGTCTTGGAAAGCTAACACATAAACACCATGGCTAAATAACTAAACTAACTAAATTCGACTAAAAACTCTTCCTCTCAAAAAAAAAATATCAGGGTCTATTTGAAGTGGTTGAAAGGTCCCATCCCACATCCCATAGTCAGAATATATGCATTGATATTATCGCTAATATTATCGCTAATATCAAAGAGCAGTTTGTAGAGACTAAAGCGGCATTCATCAGATAGAGATTATTGTTTGCCTTGCAGTGTTGCAGTACTTTCTTTAATACTTCAATCTGATTGGCTCTTGCCAGTTTCTACTTAATCCAAGCAAAGCACAAAAAGAATCTCTATCTGAATGCCGCTTTACTGTACAAGCGTATCATTCTGCTTTCTTTAAACGACAAGGTATTGCCTCCGAAGAAGAAATGAAAGAAATTTATTTATCAAAATAAAATTTTATGATTTACGGCACACGTCGAGTACAATCTATTACAATTTTAATTAAAAAATAAATAAAAATGGCGGGTTAACTTCTATCGATAAAATAGTTTTTGACCCTAAAAATTTTAGTTTATTAATCAAAACAAAATTTTTTGATTGCGGCACACAACGGCACACGTCAAGTAGAATCCAGTACAATTTTAATTTAAAAAAAAATCAAAAATAGCGGAGCTGGCTTTTACCCCATCAAAATAAGCAGTCTCTATTAAAGTTAAAACAAAAAAAAAAGAAAATAAAGAAATACGGCACAACGTCGCACACATTGGGCACAGCCTGGCACAATATTCAGTTTTTAAATTTTTATAAATGGCGGGGATAACTTTACGCACATTATGTTTTTAGATTTTTCTGGATTTCCTCAACACTGAGAAAAATAATTTGTATTCAATAACAGAAAAACTGTATAAATTAAAATATGTAGTTGTAAAATAGGCGCCAGTAGCTCCCAGTGGCGGATCCAAGAAATTGTCATAGGGGGGGCGATAACATAAGAAAATTTTAAATAAAAAAGTGAAAAGTATAAGTATAATAGCAATTTCAAAAATAGTTGAAGCAACATTTAAATTTGCAGAACATTTCTCTTGAGATTCACTACTTTGTGGTTTACTGTCTCGATTTTTATTTTCTTGAATTTTTTGCTTCTTTACAAATATATTCAGAGTGGACTGACTCGGACACCGTTTCAATTTCGTGATTCTTAATTACCTATAATTATAGATATACGGTTAATATTAATTTTTAAATCTAATGTCTGCTTACGTAAAATCAAGTTCAAATTTAATCAATGATTAAAATTTTACAAAAACTTTTCAATTGTTATGAAATTTAATTTATTGTATATTAATTTTTAACCCATTTTAGTGAAAACGAGCATAAGTAAATAAAATAACTTACACAGTAAAAAGTATTTCGTTAAATTAACAAAAAATGTTGTCCCAGCAGGTCTACAATTTTTTTGTTATATTAGCAAATTTATTACGCAGAATAATAACTTCTATGATTCAAATTATTATATTTTCTAAGTATTTATGTTACTATAATAATAAAATTTGTTAATATTACAAAAAATTGTAGTAGACCTGCAGGGACAACATTTTTTTTGTTAATTTAACGAAATACTTTTTACTGTGTATCCTTTTTAGTTAACTTCAGACAGAAACTCCAACAGCAAGTATAACCAAATAATATCTAGTATTATCGAATATTGATTTTTATTGATGAATAATACCACTGCACATATAGTTTTTATTGTTTTATAAAAAATCAACTGCAATTTTATGATAAATTAACTTCACAACTTCACTACTTACTTAATTTAAATGATATCAGTACACAATGACCAGTTTCATCAGATCAGTGACCATCAGTTTCAGTGATAAACTGAAATAAAAAGCACTTCTGTTTTGCTTTAAATTATGAAAAGCAATGACAAAGGAGAACATTGTTACCTATAAACAGATTCTTTCAGGAATTAGGGAAAACACCAGAAATTTTGGGTTTTCCAAAATTGCAACAAGCTTATACAATTTACCTGGTGCTATAGAAGCCTCAGATTAGGCGGCTTCCGGAAGTTCGGCTTTAAATTCTTTGAAGTACTAAATTTTGACTTATTTTATAAAATAGATATAACACAATAAACACAATGATACCGTAGTTTTGTGATTTTGTTGTAAGGTTATTATTTAAAACACGAAGTTTAAAAAATACAAAATACTTTTGTATTTTCTAAATTCTTAAAATAGTTTTAGCAATTTGTAATATGTCAGAATTTTTTGGTGTAAGAATTAATGTTTTTTGGAGCTCTAAGGGGGGGCGATCGCCCCCATCGCCCCCCCCTGGATCCGCCACTGGTAGCTCCAGTTTTTATAAGATACAACTACCAAGCTGTAATTTTATTTTCTATAAAATAAAGATACATAGATATATATAATGCAACTATCAAGTGTTATATTAAGTATAAGGTAACTAAGGTAAGTAATACAACTACATAGGAGTAAATTATACATCATCCAATATATTTAATACAAATTGTAGTTGTATATTTGTAACTGTTGTGCAGTATTTAAGAGAGTAAACTGTTGTAAGTAATATTATCTTTTATATAGTATTAGTAACAACTGCCATGTTTATAGTTAAATCTTCTAGATGTAAGTTTGAGTTCCAACTCATAAATTAGTTCGTTAATTTTTACAATACATCTGAGCTGTTCCAATTTCCCTATAAAGTACACAGCAGGCATTTCATCATTTGCCATTGTCATTTGTGTCATTTGCATCAATCGTGATCGCGCCTCTCTTTGCTCAAAAACAATTACAACTACCTCAGGTAAATTCCATTCAATTAATAAATTGATCCATCAGATGACAATAATTTCACTAACAATAAGAACACTAAGGACAACTTATCATACACGACGACTTATCCCACAAAATACAACGTGAAAAGAAAATCGCGACCAAGTGGTATGCTCTTTTTGCGTACAAGAGATTCTCCTTAAATGGTAAAATGAAACTGCCGAGTGTTTGAAACGTCATGAAGATTACAAAAATTGCAATTATAAGCAACATTTATAACTAGAGTCTTATTAGATATTTAATATTGTAGTTGTAAATAATAATACATCTGTAATTACTATAAGTAGTTCTAAATTGTTACAACTACGCTTATTTTAAACAATAACGCTTCTTTTGTATATAATAAATGTTTCAAATAAATATATAGTAGTAATATTTAATAAAAATAGAGGTATAAAAAATAAATTTACAACTATTAAAACGTATGTTTACTAATGTTAAATAATAATAAATTGAAAGAACAACTACACATTAGTAATTAATTTTACTTTAATTTTCTCAGTGAAGTTTCTGGAATTTCTGTCACCTTAACATAGGTATTTTGTAAAATCAGTAAAGAAGCAAAAAAAGTCTAATTGGATTCCTCTGAATTTTCTAAGATTTCTTTGGAATTATTTAGATTTCTCTTCCCTTGTACACTGTATTTTCCCAGTAAATTCTCTCCTCGATTTGTGCTCTAAAATAAAACCCTCTATTCACATAATCTGGAAAAAAAGAATCCTACCTTATACCCAAAGCAGCTCAAACTTTATTTAGGTGTATGCCCCTTGATCTTCCTACAAATTAGCTCACGATCTTGCAAAACTGCGATTTGAAATGAGTTTCTGATTGAATTTGATTATTTTCACGAAAGAAAAGAGAGAATAAGACAACAAAATTAACAATAATTGCTAATTTAATTTTCCAAAATTTTATGTTCGATATGTCAACTAGAATGTTTCAAACATCAGCATGAATTTTTTTGGAATTTTTTAAGCCCATTAACATAGCGTAATAACGGCCGGACGCGAATGACCCAGGTTTACAGACGGAAGGTGCGGAAAAAACGTTTGCAGAGGAAGGGCTAATAAAAATGTCCTTATAAAATTGCGGGCGGCCGGCATTATTCTAGGACTGACTTTTTTCTAAAAATTTCAACACTGCGCAGTTTAATCAAATAAAAAAAAACGAAAACACAAAATTAAACCCGCATCTACATTAAAATACACTGCTATATATTGGAAGTTTCAGCAATACGATGGTTTGGAGTGGAGGAGAAATAATGGACAATTTGCATGATTTTTAATTTTAGCATATAACTATTCTGCATATCAATAATATGTAATGTGTCTTAATTTTTTAAAATTCGGTGCACAAATAAGGCCAGAAAAAAATATTTAAATTTAAATGTATTTCTGTAGCGCGAAAACGTATTAATAAATATGGCGGAAGATCTTCGCATTATGACGTCATTTTAGTAACCAGAATGAGTTCATAGATAAAAGATTGGTATAGATGCATAACTTTTATTGACGTGAATGCAAATTTTAATACCGCTACCAACATAAAAGCACGGAAAATTTAATCTAAAATATTTTTATATTGGTTGTATTTCTGACATTTCGTCTTAATGCAATGTTTACACTGGGTGTAATATAAATTAAATGGTAACAGTAGGGAAATTACGCGGGTGTATTGGCATACATGTAAGATGCGTTTTGTGTTTGTGACGTCATCACCTGTTTTCGATCACGTGAATTTTTCAAATAAATTCTATTATTTCATAAATTATTTGCGAGCCAACAATACAGAATTTTGAAAAATTACTCGAATATTCTGATTATTATATTATATTAATATATTATGAATATTCTGATATATTGAACTATCAATAAATGCGATTTTGAAGTGAACTTGAATTTCATGCAAATTATCCATTATTACCAGAGGTCAAATAGTCTGCAAGAAAATATAGAACGCAGCAAAATATGACATAAATTTAATTGGTAAACGATTAATCCTTGTTCTTGTTAGAAAATCCTCGTTGTCCTCAGCTACTGATAAGCCTGATAAGTCTCAAATTTGATTCTTCCAGTCATCTTTGAGAAATCAGAGATGCTTTTTTGTTCAAATTTAATTGAGAGTCCAGTTTTTTGCAGTTTTGTTATATTTTTAGATTTTATAATAAATTACTCATATATGTATACTACCTGAAAATGAATATTTAATGCAAACACATCTGGACCTAATTATAATTTTCAAAGTAAGCAATGATGATGATATGCAAGTATCAAAGTTTCCGATAATTTCTTCAAAAATTAACAAAGTCAAGACATTGTTTGTGTATTAATTTGACAGACACCGCATACACACACAAGTTTTGTTTGATAAATGTAAATATCTTTCAAGTAGGTCTTTGATTGCTAAAAAAATAAATAAACACCAGTTTGGCGGATACCAAAGAATTCATATGGAGTGTTTATTTGATTTTTTAAAATGCGTATTACATCGTTCAACGTTTTACGATTCAAAGCTTCTTTAATAATAAATAATTTAACATACTCAAAGATCTATTTGTGTACTTAAAGCAAGCACGTATACAACTTTTTTTTAGGTAACTCTTTGTAGTTTTCTATTAAAAGAATAAATAAAAATATTTCATTTAAGAAATTTTAACTTCCAACTAATTTCTTTATCAATAAACACACGTTTGCCGTAAGACTAATCGTAAGTGCGCTTTCATGTCGGTTTCAAAACATTTTGCGGAATTTTTTTTTAAATTGTGGTGGAAAGTAATTCCAGGAATAAATTTACATTTTGTTATATGGATTCGTCTCAGCTTCTGTTGGGAAGCTACCTGATTATCTTTTCAATTTTTTGACAATAAAACTTTCCTCTGATACAATGAAGAAGGTGTTGAAGAACCCCATTTAGTCGAAGTTGAAAAATTAAAGATAATAAACAGGATGAATCTTTTTGTCTGTTCGATTGAAGTGTTTCAAATATTAAAATCAATTTAAATTTTATTTATTATAACAATGCGCAAATATTCAATCACAATGGACTAAATTGCTATAAAGAACAGTGAGAAAAGTCGTGACGTTTGTACTTGGTTCTTTGTGTTTCTTGTTGAGTACTAATTGAAGTATAGTGCAGAGTATCCATTAATGTTATTAGATAATAATGGACCCGCATCTCGATGGCTCTGCACACAACACCATGTTCAAGTTATTTTAATTTTTACCTCCGGCTTCCTCTAAAATAATTATTAAACCGTCATTATTTAATTAATTAGGTAGGGTAATTAATTTTCAAAAATAACTTTAGTGTGCAACCAAAGATAATAATAATAATAATTTATGAACATCTGTAAATTGGTAGTTGGTTGTTGAAATAAAATAGACTTGTGTACAAACTGTCAGTTACAAATTTACACAAACAGTTTAAACGGAAGTCGGAGGATTAGTCTCAAAAAATAATGTGACTATTTGAAATTAGTGTCACCACTTTAGTTAGACATATCCCTCCTGTTTATTGTCACCATCCTTCTTATGGGATTTACGATAATTTACTTCAAAATAATAAAAACAAATAAATAAAATTTATTTTTTCCCCTAATCCCAATAATTTAACTTATTTTTGAATTTTTCTCGAAATGTCCACCAAATAAATATAACAAACAAACCTGGCAGTGCATGAATTGGTGTATTATAAAATCCAAAAGAACATTTTTGTGAAACACATTATTGACATTTTTGAAATGAAATGACATTTGGCAAATAGGAGCTTTCATAAAATTGTTGATCGATTGTTCGATTATGAATGGAGTTAATTTTGTTAAATGGATTCGTACACATTTCAAATCCACACATAATTGTAGTATATTTTTGACTTGACTCTTAATTTATTTTTAAGCGTTTGAGGCATGAAAAATATAATAAAATGAAACGAAATAGTTTGGTGGACAAACAGAACCTAGGGCAAGTCAAAATATCGTGGGAAATTAATTAATTGATGCGGGTAAAAGCGTTACAGTTTCCTCTTTGTATAATAATTAAGGTTTAATGGATCTGTTAATATACCTACATGGAAATATTGTTATACACAATTGTGTCTGATTATTTAATGTATTTTGTCAAAATTCAATTATAAAATAATTTGAAAGTCATTAATTAAAATTGAAAGAGAAATTGCTTTTTCGAATGAATTGAGTTCCGCACGGAAGGCAACTTCATATATTTTATGACGACACCTATGTACTATAAAATACATTTTTACATGTATATATATATAGATATAAATCTTGGCCTGGATTTCAAACTTCCTAATCCATCTCAGCCTTCTTGAAATTTATTTTTTTTAAACCTAAAATAAAAATCTCGTTGATAGGGTGTCTCGAAAAACTACCACCAACGCTTAAGGGCAGACTCCTAGAACAATATTGAACAGATTGAATTTAAATTATTCAACCACACATTCTGTTGGAGATAGAGCCCTTTGATGTGGATATTTTTGAAATTTACCTGTAATATCTTGCAATATAAAAAACTACTGATTTTCCACCAATCCAAAAATCAATAACTTCTTAGTTTTTAATATTAATAGAAAATTAAACTTCAATTTAATGAGATTATCTTTATTATTAAATACAAATTAAAACAAATTCAATTATCACAGCAATATACTATATGATATTTAAATTCAAGCATATGAGTTCATATTCAACCATTACCCATTTCGTATAGAATAAAAATACCAAAAGATTAATTTCAAGTTGAAAATTTACATTTACAAAAATTTAAATAAATGTCTAAATGTTTACAGAATTATAAGGAATGTATATCACTGAGCAAATTTCCCTCTCCCAACGATGGCCACCTTCCTGCCACCAATTTCAGGCGGAATTTTCCTTAAGGTGTACTTATAATATTTATAATTACGGGATTATTTTACATTTTGTTAGGGTTAAACATGAAATTACACTATTTTTAGAGTAAATTTTATCGATTATAAACCAGGTAATTTACACATTTCACGTGTTAAATTACACCTATTTTTTACAGTGTACACAGTTAAAAATGTTTGTTTGATTCAAGCAAATTTAGTTAATTCAAACAAAAAATTCTGATATATATATATACGCAATTAGTGTTAAATAAAATATATTTTTGAGGTTTTTTAGTTGCCTAAAAGAAAAAGTTTATTTGATTTAATTTTTTTTTTTATTTAAAATCAATTTTTTATTTGAAGTAAGAAAAATTATTAAAGAAAAACAAAATTGATTTAAATCAAACAAATTTTTAAAATAATTTTTGTTTTTAAATAACAAATTCAGTTTGATTGATGGAAATAATTTTATTAAGATCAAAACAAAATTTGTTTTTGTTGAGTAAAATTATTCAAACAAAATTGTTTATTAAATAATGTAAACAAAACGTTTTTACTTAGAGAAGAGTTTTGTATCTTTAAATTTTGATTTGTATTTCCGAGGTTTGGAGATGAGATTTTATATTTTTACTGAAGTACTAATTAAAATGTAAATTAAAATTCAAGTTTAAATTTATTAAAAAGTTAAAGGCGAAATTAAAGTTTATTTTTGAAGTGAATCAAGTTTTGATTACTATTGGATTTGAATTGTTATATCTTGAACGAAAGTAGGATAGTTTTAGATTGGTACTTTGGATTATTGATAATATTCTAATTGAAATTAGAAAGAAGATTTGATTAGAGTATTTGAATCACAATTGTAATTAATTCGTGTAGAAGAAGTTTTATATCAGGGTTAAGTTTGATATCGTTCTCACGCATGGGCGTCCATAGGATCTTTTTCAGGAAGGGGCAAAATCAAAAATAGATTTTATTATAACAAAAAATTAAACTCGAAATATTTTTAATTTTTTTTATTAGCAGAAAAGACAAATTTCAAATTTTGTGGTTTCTTCGCGAACTCAGTTATATTTGTAATTTGTACTTTGTAATTATATTTTTAAAACCAAAAGTTTTAGAAAGTTTTAGAAACTTACGTCGGTGAAATATTTAATGTCTAAAAAAAATATAAAGCGAAAACCAGGGAAGGCAGGTGCCCCTTTTGCCTCCCTCCCCACAATGGACGTTCATGTTCTCACGTGAGCAAGTTATCGCGTTTATTAATTTTGCTGTTGTAATTTTGTATTGGAAATTTTATTTTAAATTGGATTAAATGAATTTGGAGTTAGAAAAATATCACTTCAGTATTATATGGAATCTCAAAATAATTTGATTTTTCAAATATTATTGTATTTTATGGCATAACTGTTTGGGTTTGTTTATAAATTATTCCAGGTTTGCAAATCGTTTCCAATTCCAAATCATTGATCGATCACCGTGTAGCAAACTTCAATTATTATATCTAGTGATATTATATCTAGTGGTAATGTGTTTTCATTAATGGTCGATTCTGTTACTTCTGCATGTCAAATCATTTATATTATAAAAAAATGTTATTATAAAAACCCCAAGGGTTCTGCGAAAAAACCCAAGGGTTCCGCCAAAAAGAATTTCAAAATGGCGTAAAAATAAATTCTGCCGCTTAAAAAATAGTTTTTAACCTTTTTAAACTAAAAACTCTCCCATAGGGGGGAGAGAGAGTGCGTAATACACAAGCAACGTTTAAATGCAAAACTTGATGACCTTTTTTTAGCTAATAATAAAAAAAATCGGCTTGGGGTTCCACCAAATTTTTACATCGTCCAAGGGTTCCGCGGACAAAACTAATTGGGAACCGCTGGCTATAGTCGCACTAAAACGCCAATTCATTTGTGTAGATCAGATGCACGTGTTTACAATCAGTGGGATTGCACTCCCGCTTTATTTAAAAAATTAAAGTCGTGCAATTGTTGGCTCAGATTACCGCGACCAGTTAGCTGCATAAAGCTCACGACTTTGTCATTTGAGGCAGTTAATTATAATTTAATTAAAAAGTTAATTAATATAAAAAATTATAATTACAAAATTAAAAAATTAAAATTATAAAGCAGACCAGTAGTGTGGTGTAAAGCTTAAATCGACGGGCTGCGAAGTGTAAAACTGCGGTGCAATGTCTGGAAGCGCCGACTACACTGCTATGATCTCAAGTCCAATTTTGATCTATAAGCTATGCATCTATTCAGATTAGCACTCTACTAGTTGAATGTCATTCAAGTGCTGGTACAATTATGGTAATAACAGGATGAAATCCTAAATTAAGTTAAAGAAGAAGAATAATTATAAAGTATACTGTAAAACAGGGTAGAACCAATGTGGCTTAGAGGGGGAGCTCCATCTCTTCAATATCTTCAGCAGTTGGCAAAAGTTGATAAATCCATCGAAAAGTTGACAAAAAAAGTTGAACAAAAGATATTATTAGAAATTAAAAGTAGTATTTTTAAATTTTGATGTTCATCATCATCATTTCTTCATGGATTAGGTCTTTGACCTGTTCCGGCCCATCTCTTCTTCGGTCTTCAGACATCTATGCGTCCCCGCGGTTAATATCTATATGCCTGAAGGGGTGTAAAATTTTGATGTTAAAATTGATAAATAAAGATTTGGATCAAATAGAATTAATTAATGAGACGGTCATTAACCTAGTATGTAAGCTGAATAACTGCTAACACTAAGATACCCGGTTCAAATCCGGAAAGAGTCTGAAATTTTATATGATCGTCTCCGTGTTTCGGAGGGCACGTAAAGCCAGCGGTCCCATGGGTTGATGATTTGCCCTCATCAACAAAAATCCAGGGTTACGGGCATATTTGAGACGAGTCCAGCAAGCTACCTCAGATGTAAAACCTAAAACAATTAATATGCTCACAGTCTACTTCTCTTAGAACCCCGAAGTAAGGCAAAACAAAAGCTATCCTAGCCTAAATTGGAAGAAGAAGAAGAATTAATAATTAATTAATTAAAGAAATTTGAAGAATTTTGAAGATTGATTCTTTATGGTAATTGAAAAATTTGAATTTGGACATAAAGTAGATAATTCGGAAATTTTAAAAATTAATAAATATTGATTTGGATGTTTAAAAATTCGGAAAATTAAAAATTGAATTTAAAGGTATCACGAATTTCTCAATTTACATCGGAAATTTTATTATAAAGTTTAATTTAAATTAAATTAGTGAAAGTTGTTTTTGGATTTTGACGTTCCCAATTATCATTAAAATTTATTTTCGAATTATATCTGGTGGGTTTTTGGTTGGAAAAATGTACACGGGACTCGGAATTTCGACGATTTTCAAAGAATTCCAAATAAGTGCCCAATTCTAAAAAATTGCAATAAATTCCAGTAATTTATTTTAAATTATAATTATTATAGTCGTTAATAGTAGTTAATTTGCATTTTATACATATTGATGAATACTGTGCTCACCCTTGCATGTTGTGAAAATTAAAATTTTTTTTAAATTAATAAATTTAAGAAAGCACGGAACTACCAATTAAGGGACTTTTCACAAAAATCTTTTTTCTAAAAAGCAGTTAGCATATAAACCACAGACCTTACCATTTACCATAATGAATATCGCAGGAACTGTAACTGAAAAACTGTTGCAACAATAAATTGTTCGATATGTTCTATTTCATATTTATGAAGCGATAGCTGACTGAACCATTTTCTTCATAATTCTCCTGCCTGAGCTGCTCAGATTAGAAGATGTTGGCGACTGGAAGCCAATTAGATCTTCTATTCCTGTATATTAAAATTTTGAAATAATAATAATTAATTAATAAAATTAAAAAGATCTATATTATATAAATGATATTGCCTCAGTTTTTCGGTATAATATTATAAAATAAAACACAATGAAATAAAATATAATAACTTTTGCTGCAGATATTTCGTAATACCCTGTATAAAAAAACTGATATAAAAATAAAAATATTAACAAGATGAATCAAGTTGAGGTCTTATTTCAATTTGTGTAATATTTATAGACCAAAGTGGTGCTGTTATCCACACATATATTGTATGATTGGGTCCACTGGGGTCGTAGAATCAACCCTCTGTTACACAAACCCGCCCTTATTTATCAAACAAATAAAGCTGTTTTAGTACTGGTAGAGGCAGATGTTTTAAGTTCACCAAGTAAAGTTTCAAGTTGAGTCTAATTGACATTCGACTCCTTATTTGATTTTATTGTCAGTTTATATGGACTTTTTATTATTAACTAAGGGATGCGCAATAAATTACAAATTTTTATAATTGACTACATAGGTTTATGTCTTAAAAAAGTAGTAAATTATAGTTAATTGAATTGCTTTTTTAAAAAATATTTCTTCATTATTAAGTTTGGCATAGCAAGTCAAATATTTGGAAACTTACTTTGATGTTAAGAGGATTTCCAAGTTGGTTTAGTACCTATTTTTGAAAGTAAATCGCATACTTTTGACGAGCCGATGACATGACAGAAAATGAACCATTGTGTTGAGGAGTAACCGACACGCAAGTCGCTTGTCACCAAAAAGAACTATAATTTTAAAAACGAGACCTATTTTTGGGTTAAAAAGCCACACATATTAGAATCTATTGTGGTACCTGGCCGCCATTGTGTGACACCGAAGTTACCTTTTGTGGAACAAGGACGCAAGCTGCTTAGGTGCTAATAAACAAAGTTATAGAATACAGGACCAACATGAAAAAAAGTAATAATTGACAAAATCTGCACAGATTGTCTGGATTGTCACGTGTTTTATCATAAGCTCCGTGGCGAATGCGAAATGTCACTAAGCAGAAATAAATGGCTTTATTTGTTGGAGTAACTTTGTATAAGCCGACAACATTTTTCAGTTTGACTACTGACAATTGTTCCATAAAGGTCTTAATCTAGGTTAGTTATGCTTTGAAGCTTATCGATGTGAAGTAAACAAGGAGCTTTTTGTAATTGATATTTTTAAATGTTTTGCAAAAATTGCAACTTTGTCCGGGGTTGGTTTTAATGGATTTGTGTATTTGGAGGCGTGGAACTTTTGTATATAAAATGTTTATACTTTGGTTTTCTTGTTACCTACCACGTAAAGCTTTGATATTTTGCGAAAATTTTTAAAACTTATTTTCACTTGCAATATGGGCAGCAGTTGATATTTGTCGTGAGAGAGTTTGATCGAAATTTTGTATTAAAAAGAAATTATTATTCTCACGACCATACAAAACTTGTTGACTTTGAGAAGTTCATTTTAGATTTACAATTATTTCAGGTACACTTCTGAAATCAAGAACATTTTCAATATTCTTGTTCTCACGAATTTTAGTATTTCAAGTGCTAAAGTTTAGTATATACGTATGTGCTTGTAAGATTTAAGGACAACTCCATGCTTTGTTCATTCATATCGGGACCCCCTAGGAAGTTTCAGTTGTGTCACGCTGTGTATTACAGGATCGCACAACATCTACGCCCGAAAATACAAACTCAATCTGTTGCTTTGTATTCAAACCCCTCGCTTATTATACGCTAACACATGTAACTTGTTGAAGAAACACGAGTAGGTGTGAACTTTCTGCATTTATTACAAATTTAATTAAAAATCAAAAGTGCAATATACCAGTAGAGCAAGAAAAGAGGGGTCTAGTATAAGCTCATAATTTTTTTTCACAGTCTGCAAAAATGATTATTTCAAAATTTTAATTTTGCTGTAAATAATACTTATAATTGCTCTACTGAAATATTCTGTATTAAATTTTAAAGTAGAATGAAAGAAAAAAGTTGTAAATTTGTATAAAGCTGATCAGCTGGCACGATAAAGTCCATTTAGCTTTCGAACATTTCATATTTATTGCCATTACAACGTAAGGATCTATTGAAATATCGAAAATGTCGATATAATGAGCCAATTGAGATATAATCTGACGGATTGAGATCCCTGGTGTGAAAGACATTTTCGTTTAGATGCGTATCAGATATTATATTCTTTATCTAACCATATCTTTGTTATGAACTGGGGAATAAATTATTATTTTTCTGCTGGATGTAAGAAAATAAGTCATAAAATTTTATAATGACAATAAAAATATAATATTTTAAAATTAAAGCAATCATTATTAACTAACTCATATTTTTTTACTATGTACATGAATTTTTAAAATTTTTAAAAATTTTAAAATTTATACATTTGACAAATAATGAAGTTTTTTATTAAAAGAAATAGGCAAGATGTCATAACAATATATATTTTAGAAATTAGTTCGTAGGTTCGGCTGTTCAAATCTAGTTGCTGAGTATACTGAATTTTTTTTTTTTGAGAAACCGGAAAATACTTAATTTTTCGTTTTCGAATTATGGTTGCTGCGCATATTTAAAGCAGCTTTATTAACACAACAGATTGTAATTTGGAATATAGTAAAACTGTAATTTATTAAGTTTAACGGTGTCGTATATAAAGCGGCGAATTAAAATGAATGCAAACCAATTAGATGTCGTACGTATTAATCCCGCATCCGTCTATTAGATTCGATTTAAAAATTTTTAGTTTTCGATTATAATAAAAACTGCAATAAAATTAGAGCAATTAGAATGTGACTAGAAAAAGAATTAGAAAATTACATTGTTATTTGAAAAATATTTTATAATACATAATTATTATATGGCGGTTAGATGATTATAATGAAAAAGGATTAATTAATACACCGTTACATATATTATACTCTAACAGACTATATTTATTATTGAAGACAAATAATATTTTAATAAAAATAAACGAATTAATAAAAAATGTTAATTATAGATTTGTATTATATTAATTATTATTCAATAACTATTACGAGAAAATGGAAAATGCCGATTATATCAAAGTATTGCCCGCATACATCTGCTTAATTATGTATTATCCTTATAACATACATAATTACAGGTTACACATGCAGGACTATTAGTACCTACACATGTACCTCGACAGCTATTAAACACGTTATTTGATTTCAAATTAATAAATAGATGTAAAACATATTTTTAAGACATAATAGTAATTTATATGATCAGTGTTAAAAAGGCAGAAAAAATATATGCTAAATTTATTCATATGTCTAGTAGATATCTTGAATTACATTGAGCATTTGATTGGTTAGGTACTTGGATAATTTATCTTTATATAATTTCAGTTTCAGATTAATTTCAAAAACTTCTAAAAATACTAAAATAATTCCGTCATTTAAAAATGAATTCTAGTAATTTCAAGTTAATTCCAATAATTCCACGTTAATTCTATTTCAATTTTAGTTATTCCATGATAATTCCACTAATTTTATGTTAATTCCAATAATTCGGGATCACCAATAGGAGCAAAACTTATGTATCTAGTTTCTAGTATCTACTCCAGACTACGTCCACATTTGATTTGTTATCACATTTTTATTCTGTGACCTTTTTCCTGCTTCTCTATACTTGTTTCATTTTAGTTTCAATTCCAGATTACCTCTTACCGCTTAGCTTTTTATTGATTAATAATTAGTAGGTAGATCAATAAATAAAAATTTAAAATTCCAAAAAAAATTGCAAACTAACTAAATTGATAATAAAATACTACTAAATATTTAGGTACTTTTAGGTAATTATTGCAAACTTAATTAAGGGCGGAATTTCACAGACAAAGATATATCTAGGTATAATATTTTAATGCAATAGAGAGGGACCGAATTAATTATATTATAATTTTTCGATTTTAACAAAAAATGGTATTGCGTGCATTCAGGAATAACTAAAGTAGAAATAATGTCTTTTGAGTAAAACTAATTTTTCTAAAATTAAACTAATACTTATACCTATACCTATACGTATATACAGATAAAATTTTAAATATTAATTCATTTTAAAACGCACATTTTTGTATATCTTATAAATCAAATTTTTAAATTAAATGGCTTATCTTTATCTTTATATTATTTCTTTTGTTAAAATCGAGAAAATTGTTACATACTATTTCAGTCTCTCTCTATTGCATTGCAATACTATATCTATCTTTGTCAATGATATCCTGACCTTAACAGTACAATTATTAATAGATGGATACATGTTTATTGAATTAAATGTGCATTCTGGATTCTGGATTATTCTAGATTAGAAGTGGAGAACAGGCCAAAGCTTGCATGCACTCAGGCCACATATCGGGCTCAATATGCTACGTCCGGTTGTTTAGCGGCTCACTTTCTTTTCTATTTCTCGAGCCATCGCAAACTTAGAGCAAATTCGAGTATTTTAAATGAAGGTGTGTCACTAATACTGGCCATGTCAGGCCAGAAGTTCCCTAACATGGATCCTCTTTTTGACGCTAATGGCAGGCAGTTGCAGAGCACATATGCTCCATCGTTTCGACTGCTTCATTACATTCGCGACAAATTGGACTGTCGGCCAGCCCCATTGTGTGTTTAGATGTTTATTTAGCTTGCAGTGTCCCGCGAGAAATCCCGCAATAATACGCATATTCTTCCGGGATAATTGTAGATAATATTTTGCATGTTTTTCAGAAGGAGAATGTGTTGTCGCCCGCGCTTGTCGGAATCCAATGCCCATCTTTCCGTATGCAATTTTCGTATTTCCATCTTTATGGTGACATCTAAGGTCCTGACAGACGGCGTCAAAGGCTCAGGAGCCTCGCCAGCTCATCAGCCCTCTCGTTGCCCTCGTTAACCTTATGCCCTATTAGACAAAAAATATTTCTCACCCCAATGCTGATAATAAGGGCTTATGCCCTTTTTCCCAACTAAGAGTTAGAGCATTGTGAGTTGATATCGCATTCAGTGTCCGCGCGGATACATTGTAGCACCAGGCCCGAGACAATCAAGTGCCACAAGAGCAGCTCTACTGTCTGTGCATATTGTTTTGCCCCGGATATCCTTTTCCTGCACTATCTCTGCACAGTGTAATATACCCATAAATTCCGTTTAGAAGGCGAAAGAACATCTACCCAGTGTTAAACTTATATCCAGCTTCAGAAGACTTCAGAAGAGAAAATTCCTGCACCTGAGCCGGTATAACTTTTGGAATTGAATGAGCATTCATAGAAAAAATATCGGCTTAGTATGTAAACATCTCATAACTTTATCCATTTTTACATTTCATGTTTTATAAATTTTTAAACATCAAATTTTAAAACATATTGTATGTCTTCACTGAGAGAAAGAACGGTATCAACAACAAAATATTATTTGATTAGTCAAACGTTTTATTTTGTATTAAAAAATATTTAGTTATAGGAACAAAATAGTTATTTTTATCATTAGGTTAGAAACTGAAATTTACTGAATACTAGTTTTTTTTACAGGACAAGAAAACAGTTTCCTGCCGCATGATAAAAGTAAATTTTTACATCGATTTCTATAATTTGTTACATCAAATTTAATTATTTTTTTGAAGTATTAGGTATTAGGGACTTTTTGTTGTTGTTGGAATTTGAATTCAAAATTTGATCTTTAAATTTAATTATTTTTTATTGTGATATAAAATTGCTAATAAAAATATTGTTTTTGTAACAACGGGGGGGGGGGCACGTACCCCCTCTTGGGTACAGGCCTGGCCATTTCTAATAAAAAATTAGTAACTATTATCTATCTTTAAATTTAATTATTTTTTATGGTGCTATAAAATTGCAACTGTGATATTCAGGCCTATTATGTATCACAAACGCTATTATAACAGTGACAGTTATGAAATAAAAAATTGATGAACCGCGTTTTGATCCGAAAATAGAAATATTACTTTCTCTTTCTGACACATGTTAGCTATAATAATGTTTCTCGCTTTACGCTATTTTGAAACTTTATTATAACACAAAGGTTGACAGTTATTTTTAAAGGTTGTGATACATAATAAACCTGAATATTTGTGATACTGGATACACCAGCACATATTAAAATATAAAATAATAAGTTATTAAATATACAATAATAAGTTATAAGATATAAAATAATCTTATAAAATAATCACTGTTTTATTCAAACGCTAGGCGGGAAAACCAGCTTTTCATGCTCCATTTAAAATATAGAATTGAACATTTGCCTGATGAAGGCGTAACAAAGAACTGTATTTGTGCCATTTCCAGGTCCGTAGTCAGGATTTCATTTCGGGTGGGAAGGACACTCGTAAAAGGCTTTTGTAAAAAGTGGCATTTTTGGGGGTTTTCCTTTCGGAAATGTTATTATTACTAATAAATGTTGTTTTTGTAACAAGGGGGGGGGGTACGTACCTCTCTTAGGTACGAACCTGGCCATTTCTAATAAAAAATTAGTAACTATTACAAATTCTTTTTCTCAACGTTCCTATTCAGAACCATCGACATGAAACTGAACAAAAAAATTGAATAAAATGATTTTTTTAACATTTTAGGGGGGAGCATGTGCCTCCAAGTTGCTTCCCTGGCTACGGCCCTGCACACCATACTAGGCAACCTACTTTGAGCGGCAGCCTCGCAGTGTCTGTACAAGGCTCACGGACCTAAATTGGGTTTCATACGGTTCTTTGCTTGTGAACAGCAATGGAGGATATGCCTCCACATCGGCGGTCAGACCGAATATCCACTGTGCCAACGTTATGCTCTGCATTTGGTGGGACCAGGTCGGTGTGATATATTATCAGCTGTTGAAACTGAGTGAAACTATCACGGTGAATCGGTACCCAACGCAATTGATGCGTTTTGCCCGAGTATTGAAAGAGAAAGGGCCACAGTACCAAGAGAGACACGATAAAGTTATCCTATAGCATGAAAATGCTAGCCCACATGTCTCTATGTGGAGGTTTTAAATGGGAGGTTTTACCCTACCCGCCGTACTATCCAGACTATCCATTTATTTAGATTGATGGCACACGGTCTGGCTGATGAGCATTTCAGCTTTTATGAAAAATTCCAAAAATGGATTGATTCGTAGATCTCCTCAAAAGACGCATCGGTTTTTCAGGATGGTATCCGACAATTGCCAAAAAGATGTACAAACGTAGTAGCTAGCGACAGAAACTACTTTAAATCATAAATATGTAATCACATTTTAAAAATAAAGCCTCAAACTTTGGAAAAAACCGCCGAAAGCAAAATTGTACACCTAATGGTTTTTTACTTTTTGATGAAATTATATTCATCTAGTATATCGTGTCTGTATCACAAGATATTCGTGTGAAGCATGTCGTGTTAATTATAAATTAAAAGAATCTTTCATTTGCGAAGAAGTACTACGAAACTATAATCTTATTTAACTTTTTGGTTCTACATGTATTTATTTTATTTACTTATTTTTAAAATTTATTTTATTTTATTTTACAATTTATTTTTTTCATTTACTTTACATTTTTTTATTTTACAAGATGACTGAATATTATTAAATTTATTTTAATTAATTATCTGATTTTAATTTGATCTGTTGGTAATTTTTTCTTGTTTCTCTTCGATTCATCTTAAATATGAAAAAATTTATAAGAAAATATAAAAACATCCTCTCAAGAAAAGAAAAAGTTTAATAAGCTTTCAGTCAGTCGAGATGACCTAACTTATTAGATAAGATATCCTTCAAATATCCAGCCACTGTTTTTGACGTCAAACAAGTAGCACCAACTTTTGTTTCAAGATGCAAAAGCAGATGGTTTGACAAAAACATGGACCGCGCCGCCTAGATTGAGACTCGAGGTTTGATTTTACTTCAGATATGCAATTTATTAAAATTTAGACGTTCGATATTTTTGAATTGTTCAAAATATGTTACTTAATTTGAACAGTATAAATTATTAATTAAATTTTTAAATTTTATTTAAAATTTGGTTTTTATTTAATTTTTGTAAAAAATATTCTCGTTATGCAAATTTTGCACAAAAAAATGGGTTAAAACTTGTTTAAGGTTTATTCGCTTATCTACAAATTGGGTTATAACCCCTTAACGTTTGAATCAACGTATTTCGAGTTATAAATTAAATTAAGGGAAAAAATGTTAAAAAAATTCAGGTTTTATTTTTTTACTTCTCTTGCGAACCTCGTATCTCTTAAACGAAACGTCTAAGAAAAAAGTGACGGCTCAAAGCGGATAGGGAACTTAATGGGCTACAACTTAGTCAAATAAATTTTTTTGAAAAACCAACTGTTTTCACAATAATTCTGAAAATAATGAACAAGGTGTAGGTAAACAAATAATAAATAAAGAAGTTTACATTTTATAAAATTGTGCTTGTATCATTCTTAGTCTGATCTCTTTCCTTATACATCCGTGGATATACATAGATGATAGGAATTTCGAGACACGCAAGCCTCCTCACCTCGTCAAGGTGATGATACATCGAGGAGGTGAAGTGGCAAGCAACAATTAGTTGCTTGCTACTTCAGTGAGTCACAGTGGTAGGAAAAAGGACTTATCTATAATATTTAATAGAAAGTGGTCCTAAATTGCCTGAACTTGTGCTCACGCTTTTGCCGTGGGTTTGGTAATATGCTAGAGATTTTTTCATTTGAAGGATTAGGACAATCAGACAATCTGGCTTCCGAAGATGTAGAAACTACCTTACGTTTGTCCCACGCTGTTGGTATAGCATACGTGCCGTCATTGTTCATTAAAGCCCCTTCAACGTCGGGGCCTTCGACTGGAGTCAGCATACTACGTGGTATACCGCAGCTTCTCTTAATTTTTGCTTTATCTCCACGAGGGCAATTCTGAATCCAATGACCGCCTTTGAGACATTTTCGGCAACGATATGTCGATGGTACCACGCCTGTAGGTTTCAAACCACGTACTTTAACGTAAGCGGTTGGATGATACATGGCAGTACTCTGATATATCATTGCACGAATTTTGTCATCTTCGGATGCATCGATAGAAGATAAATCTCTAACATCAGCAAGAGGTGGTGCTGCAATCGCAGCAGTTTTTGAATCAAAAGATTTACTGAAAATCTCTTGAGTTTTCTTCAGCGTACCAACTAAAGGAATTCGAATAATAACTAATCGTTGATTTTCCGAAATCAGAATATCATTGTTGCACACTTCATCAGTGTCCTTATTGATAATATTAACGTCTGATTTTGTAATACAGTGTACTTGCTTAATCTTTATTTTAATATCTTTAACCGACATATATAAACCGTCGTAGTTTAGTGTGTTTATTACTAAACTACTTTTGAACATGTAATAAATGTTTGGCATTTTGACAAAATGTAAATAAAGATTATACAATTAGCTTAAAGATTATTTTGTTAGCGAACAAAACAAGATATATCTTCTCGATAATTTAAATTTACAATGACATCACCTATATAATATAAAAGCATCCGTTGATCCGTTGATCCGTAGATCCTTTGAGTAGGTGATCCGTTAAGTAGATGCTCCATTGAGCAGTTGAACCCTTGATCTGTTGATCCTCTGATATTTTAATCCGTTAATTCCCTAGTACATCAATACGATGATCTGTCTTCTTTTCATTTTCAATTTATTTGAAAATGGTTTTTGGTTCAATTAATAACAGAACACCAAATTGATAAAAATCATTGATAAACTAGGGGGCTCCGCGCTCAGGGCCACTTTTGGGGCCTCTGCCACCAGGGCCGCTTTGCGGCCCTAATAACACATAAATACAAATAATAAAATATACGAAGGAAATGTTTTGTGATCCCTTTCCAGAAAATGTTCTGAAATTGCATTGGCTATTGGTTAAAAGAAAAGAACCAATACCAAACAGCAAACAATGAACAATGAAAAGCATTACAAAAAAAGTTGCATATTTTGGCTGAATTTTGATCCTTTGAGCAGTAGATCCTTTATGTGGATGATCCGTTAAGTATATGATCCATCGAGCAGTTTATCCGTTGATCTGTAGATTCTTTGATATTGTAATCCGTTAATTCGCTGGTATATCAATACGATGATGATAACTATTAAAAGCTGGAATAGATAAGAAGAGGATATTATGTATTAAAACTAAATACAAAACTTCTTCAAACGAATATTTTAATCTTTCGACACAAGGTCCGTAGCCAGGATTTTAGTACTTTGCGGAGGGGGGGTGGGAGCACTCGCAAAAAGCCTTTTGTAAAAAGTAGCATTTTCTGATGTTTTACATTCGGGAATTTTTATTATTACAAAAAAAATGTTTATTTTATAAATTCTGGTGGCGGTTGCATGCGCTCCCCCTTGGCTACAGGCCTGCTCCACATGGCAAAACAAATTTCTCACCAGCAGCTACCCTTAAAATTTTTGCACTTTTTTCAGTTTATTGCTATTATCTCAAAAAATATGCGTTTTTATAAAATAACTATTCTATACAAAATTAAAGTAAACAAACTTTCCTACAAAATACCATACTGGACGTTGATATTCTAACAAGCGGTTTCGGCGCTAGAGAGCGCTGAAAAACAGCGTTTTTTTTATCCTACCGCAAAAATTTCAAAAACGGCGACTCCTACTCCCTACAACTTGAAAAATAGACAATCATGTTATCAACAAAAGCCGTCATACCACGTGAAAAAATATTAAATTTTCTTTCCTAAAACGTGACGGCGCATTATCTTCTTATGTCCAAATGTCTGTGAGCTGAATCGAAGTGCCTTTGCCAATCATTTGTCCATTCCGCGCTACGGGCCGCAACTGTTGATGGTATAGAAATTTTGAGGGCAGCCTCGTCAGACACCAGGGACCTGCTATTGTCAGAAGTCCATCTGACGTGAGACACTTTTTCTGTAGACCCATATTTTTATGAAACCTTATATTGAATTACATAAAAATAAATAAAAGGAGAAATTCGCTTGGTATTAATGAAAAATATTCAAATTTAAAAGCTAAATAAATTGCAAGTTGGTTGCGTATTTATTTAACCTTTTAAGGACGGGGAATTTTACGTGTAAATTGACCTTTTTTTTTCATAAAGTTTGTAGATAAAACCAATCAAGTGCCCACATAGAATTGGGCACCAAACGGCTGGTCGATATATCGACCAGTCCCGTCCGCAACGGAGAGTCCAATGTTAAAAATTATGAACTTTGCTGATTTAATTTTTTTTCCTACGTGATTTCAAACGTAAATAAAAAAAAATTGTAAAAAATTTTTAGGCTTATACTTGACCTTGAAAATCGCATTTAAGAATTTTATTTTAAAATAATTATATTTATATTTCGAAATTGATTGTAGTTGCTTTTTTGGCTTCAAACTTTGTATACTCTCGATTTTTAGATTATTACCCGAGTAGAAATTGTAGTTAGGTGGTGATTAGGCCCGAACTAGGCATGCCGAATTTCAAACTCGGGCCAAGTGAGGCAGCCGCATTAGGCCCGTATTACGAACGTAACGCAGTTGCGAGTCCCTACCTAATTAGGCTTCCTAACTAGGCGGTGGTTTGGAAAACCAAACTTGCAGGTGACAACCTCAACCTAATCTGGCTCGAGTTCGCCTTCCTAACTAGGCAGTGGTTTGGAAAACCAAACTTGCAGGTGACAACCTTAACCTAATGTGGCCCGAATTCGCTTTCCTAATTAGCCGGTGGTTTGGAAAACCAAACTTGCAGGTGACCACCTAAATCTAAATCTAAAATTTTTTTTTTTTTTTTAGGACAAACAGAAATACGATATTATATTGCACGAGCTAGATTTAATATTTATTTTAAAAACCTGGCAGAAATACAAATACAATAATTATCTTAAAAAATATAGCAATAATACAACAATAGCTCCAATTTCTTAAAATTAATTCGTAAAAAGTAGGGAAATGGGTGGATATCGATTATCGCACTGTAAATACAAAAGCGTTTTAACGCCTTTTTTCTAACATACATAATTTTTACAATAATTTCACATGTTAATAACTTTACCATATTAAAGGTTTAATATAAATTAAAATTAATTTTAATTTTAAGCAGCGTTGACATGGGTAGTGAGTGAATCACGTACCTGTTCCACGATGCATGAATTTACAAATTTTAATTTTCACGATTCTTGAAATATAAATCGTAATTTTTCACCACTAACTGTTAAAACTGTTATATGCGCACCCGTGTAAACCTTCGCCACGAATATAAAAATTATCAAATGGTGAAAATTAAAATTTGTAAATTCGTGGAACACGCACGCAAATTGTCAACGCTGCTTTAGCATTATTTCTTTCCTGTCATTCTTGTTTTGTACAATTTTGTTTTTTCTATCATTTAGCCCACTATTCCAATCACCACAATGATTGAGTATCGATGAAATACTATCGTTGACAGCTTTGTCACCCAACGGATCATCTTCAGATTTTGAAAATCTTTTAATTAATATCCCTGAAATATAAAGATATTTATTAAATTTATTACAAAATAATTCATGCTGCTTAGTTATGAAGTTATGATTTATTTTTATACCTTTTATTATTTTACTTACTTACTTTTTCAAAAATTGAATAAATGCGACGGCTTTTTCTCCAAATTTTCGTTTTGGAATTTATTTTCAGAAAAAAATACGAAAAAATCACTTTCTAAAAATGTTACTAACCGATATTTTGCTTCAATTAAACCAACCGACATTTTGTTGATTTTTGACAACAAATAAATTATTTATGTATCAAATATAATTTATTGTTGATATAATTTTAATTATAATAACCTAGAGAACCGCTCACTATGATATAAAGACGTTAGCAACTAACAATAAAGTCACATGGATATAGGACAACTGAACGACTCGACTGTTGTAAAATAGTTCATGTAATACGAGAAGATATAAAAATTTCTCAGAACACAGACACTACACTAGCACTTTTTATTTATAATTTATTTTTCTATTGACGAATGAAATAATTATTTTAAATGTAAAAATGAATTTGAATCTAGATTAAAATTTTAAAATCTATTAGAAATAAAAAAACATGAATTAAGATATAAAGTATACTATTTGCATCAATTGGCAACCATAGATTATAGCTATCATTCTTCACTTCGGCAAGCTCTTAGTTACTGTCACAAGATAGTAGTCAGGAATTCCAAAGGTATGCCAAAGTTAGGCAGTGCCAAACACTTTCCTAATGAAGTCCGAGTTTAGAATACCGAACTTCGGTAAACCTTTGGCTACCGTGATTAGGCCCAAATTAGGTATTCCAAAGGTGTGCCGAAGTTAGGCAATGCCAAACACTTTCCTAATGAAATCCGAGTTTAGAATACCGAACTTCGGTAACCCTTTGGCTACCGTGATTAGGCCCAAATTAGGAATTCCAAAGGTGTGCCGAAGTTAGGCAGTGCCAAACACTTTCCTAATGAAATCCGAGTTTAGAATAACGAACTTCGGTAAACCTTTGGCTACCGTGATTAGGCCCAACTTAGGAATTCCAAAGGTGTGCCGAAGTTAGGCAGTGCCAAACACTTTCCTAATGAAATCCGAGTTTAGAATAACGAACTTCGGTAAACCTTTGGCTACCGTGATTAGGCCCAAATTAGGAATTCCAAAGGTGTGCCGAAGTTAGGCAGTGCCAAACACTTTCCTAATGAAATCCGAGTTTAGAATACCGAACTTCGGTAAACCTTTCGCTACCGTGATTAGGCCCAAATTAGGAATTCCAAAGGTGTGCCGAAGTTAGGCAGTGCCAAACACTTTCCTAATGAAGTCCGAGTTTAGAATACCAAACTTCGGTAAACTTATGGCTACCGTGATTAGGCCCAAATTAGGAATTCCAAAGGTGTGCCGAAGTTAGGCAGTGCCAAACACTTTCCTAATGAAATCCGAGTTTAGAATAACGAACTTCGGTAAACCTTTGGCTACCGTGATTAGGCCCAACTTAGGAATTCCAAAGGTGTGCCGAAGTTAGGCAGTGCCAAACACTTTCCTAATGAAATCCGAGTTTAGAATAACGAACTTCGGTAAACCTTTGGCTACCGTGATTAGGCCCAAATTAGGAATTCCAAAGGTGTGCCGAAGTTAGGCAGTGCCAAACACTTTCCTAATGAAATCCGAGTTTAGAATACCGAACTTCGGTAAACCTTTGGCTACCGTGATTAGGCCCAAATTAGGAATTCCAAAGGTGTGCCGAAGTTAGGCAGTGCCAAACACTTTCCTAATGAAATCCGAGTTTAGAATAACGAACTTCGGTAAACCTTTGGCTACCGTGATTAGGCCCAACTTAGGAATTCCAAAGGTGTGCCGAAGTTAGGCAGTGCCAAACACTTTCCTAATGAAATCCGAGTTTAGAATAACGAACTTCGGTAAACCTTTGGCTACCGTGATTAGGCCCAAATTAGGAATTCCAAAGGTGTGCCGAAGTTAGGCAGTGCCAAACACTTTCCTAATGAAATCCGAGTTTAGAATAACGAACTTCGGTAAACCTATGGCTACCGTGATTAGGCCCAAATTAGGAATTCCAAAGGTGTGCCGAAGTTAGGCAGTGCCAAACACTTTCCTAATGAAGTCCGAGTTTAGAATACCGAACTTCGGTAAACCTTTGGCTACCGTGATTAGGCCCAAATTAGGAATTCGAAAGGTATGCCGAAGTTAGGCAGTGCCAAACACTTTCCTAATTACATTTTGCCATTTTTCGTTTTGCCTCCTGTGGCCCTGGCGTGGTTAGAGTTAGGTTTGCCTAAGTTAGGCATGCCTAATTCGGCCCGAATTGATCTTTCGGAAAGCCTAACTACAATTTCTAGTCGGGTAGGTTTTATTTTACGATTATTTAGCTTTTACACAATATCTAGCAGAAATGTGGCTTTTCAAACAAAAATGGTAACTTCAAATATATAATTTTTGACGCTCCTATGTATTGCCGCCCTGGGTACATGCCGAACGGGACTTGCTCCCCCTAAATCTGAGACTGTTTAGTATATCAAATTACGTAAAAAAACAATAAATATTTTGCGTGCTATCGGTGGTCGATATTTCGACCAGTCCCGTCCTTAAAAGGTTAATTTTGTTTATCACATTATCACCTCCATACATCATGCACCTTCGATAACTACGATCAGATACTGATTTAACGAATTCTAACATGGCTGAACAACTATTTTTGATAAACAACGCTCAAGATGTCAGATTGAGGTGACTATTGAGGATATGCTCAACTAAATCCATGAATTCGTGTTAGAAAACTGCCGAATCTTTATTCGGTACATCTTTATCAGAGAAATTGTTGATACGGTCAACAATTCAATAAAACAAAAAATTAGGTATGAAAAAGCTGTCGGCAAAATAGATGCAGAGTTTTACCGTTTACCTAACATTTTTACTAACGTTTTACTAATATAAAGCCGGTAATTTTCACGCGGATAAAATAACATCAATATATGCGGTGAAGTTCGGACTTCACTTTTTAAACACCATTTGAACAAATTTTTAACCTTTTAAGATAATCCGTAAACGTTTCTTTGGAATTTCTGATTGTTAATCCATCACTATATGCCAGAAATGAAGAAAAAATTAAAACAATGGGCTTTGTCCGGTTAATTTGCTCTAAAGAAGGCGAAAACGGTTCTATTGGCTGAAGGGCTGACAAGAGAAAATCCGGATCTTGGGCTAGATGCATGTTTGTTGTAATTTTTCCCGGATTCTCCCGAGGGAAATTACTCCCCCCCCCCATTCTTCGGACCTGATAGGCTGGATAGGTCAAGGCGGTCATTTTTTGAAATTTGCAAGGCATTATATTTATAATCGATTATTTGAAAAAGAGAAAGGCAAACACGAGGCAGTATGCTAATTTATTGGGACAATTCCGGAATTCATAATGCGCAATTGGGGAATAGTTAGCTCCCCAAAATCACATTAACCCCTCAAAATTAATTAACCAAAGCCAGTATACCAGTGGTTTTAAAAGAAGAAGAGAGAGAACTTTATTATGAGCCTCTCCAAAATATTTAGGCCTAATAGTTACATCTCTATGCTTTCATCATGACAACGTACCAGAGCACTCGTCCGCAATCGGAGCAGTAAAGCTGGTCTAATTATACTACGAATTATTGCTACATTAAGAAATCATGTTTTTTCGATGGCTTAATAAAGGTGAAACATATCTGGACAATAACTCTAACTCAAACTATCATAAACTCGCCGCATTATAATATGTAAAGAATTCTTTATTTCTTTATAATGAAAGCACTATAATATTTTCTTCGATGTCAATTAACCCTTTAATGCTTTCTGGTAAGACAGTAACACCAGTTAGCATCAAGTAGAAATCGTATACTTTACATATTATTATTGAAATTATTGAAACTTGCAGAAAGAAAAAAGTTATAGTTTTGCGCATTAAAGGGTTAAATTTAATATTAGCCCCGATTAAATGTGTGTCAAATTTTAATAGATTAATTTTAAACTAAACTTTCTCTAAGGTAAACTAAAAAAATAATAATCTAAATTTAATTAGGTTTACAAAAGAATAAAATTAAATTCAAAAACACGATTTTGGAACTTAAGTACACTAATATAACCTATACTGTTAACCTATTAATTCATATAGACATTGATTAATTCTCGAAAAATAATGATAATTCTTTCTTGTTTATTTATATTAAATGAAATAGTCAACAGTTAATGCTTACATTATTATTAAATATTTATAAACAGGTAATTTATACCTGCATAATCCATTGAAATCTCAATTTAGGAAAGAAACGCCTTTGATCCTTAAATTTCCTGCTATATACTTAGGGTGGAGTTATCGTAAAACGGGGTACTGCAGCTTTTCATTGGTCGCAACTCCCACTAAAAGCTTTTAAACCAGCTTGAATACCAAAGCACACGTAGTTCGAAACAAGTTGTTATAAAGAGAAGATCTGTCTGACTTTTCAATTTTGCAAATTTCTGAAACTGTTAAGTGCACCTGTGATGAGTTGTGTGATAAACATGGAGTCGTGTTCCAATTCTAATTGCAAAACATTTAAAAGTTCGTCGTTTACGATTAGAGCTTTGTTGGGTATGGAAGAAAAATCAACTTCGAGTAACCCACCAGATGAAGAACAACCAAAATCGCCAGAAATTATTATTCAAGATGAAGAGACGCAATCGACCACTTCAGAAAATAATAATTGCTCGGACGAAGAAGAAACTTGTTCAAATCTAAGTGATGGAGCGGTGAGTTCGAGCAGTATTCTTGATGATGACAAAAAACCAAGCCGTAGTTACAATGTTTTAATAGTCGAGGCTATTAAAAATAGTCCGCATGGAAGAATCACATTAAATGGTATTTATGAGTACATTATGGACAAATATCCTTATTATAGAAAAAATAAACAAGGTTGGCAAAATTCCATTCGTCACAATCTTAGTTTGAATAAATTTTTTATCAAAATACCCCGTCATTACAACGATCCTGGCAAGGGAAATTATTGGATGCTGGATCCAACTATGGAAGATGATGTTTGTATTGGCAATAGTTCCGGGAAATTGAGAAGACGTTCAGCAACTTTTTCAAAATCCAGATCGACGATGGTACGGAGTTTAATGGCATCACCTCAAAATTATTATGCAAATTTTCAAGAACAAAGCTCAATCCTACATCAAAATTCTGCTGCTTTGGGATTTCCTGCACATTACTATTTCAATCAAATGGCGAGGTTTTCACCTTATCCACAGTATCCAATCTATCATCTCAATAAAGTATTATCATCACAACAAGACAATCAATTTTTAATGCAACGGTGACCGTTGTAGAATCATTTTGGTGACCCATTATTGTATATATTGTAAATAATTTATTGTTTATTTTTTAAATTTTATTGTATATAAATTATTTTGTTGATATTAAAAATTATATCAAACTTTGAATATTATGCTGTATATATTATTTAATTTAATTTCTTTTGCCTTATTTAAATTACAAAAAGTATAATATTGAAACTTGAAGATTACTTCTAAGAATGCTATCCGGTAGGTATTGGTTCTTGAATTTTCAAATTTAAGTTTAGAATTCAAAAAATAATAAACCATAAATTTAAAGAAAAGTTTTATAACAAAGACAAATTATAATTTTTTAATCTTGTTGGTAACCATCACCAGAGTTGGAAATTTACCACTTATTGGAATTGAAAGGGGCACGGTAGGTATAGTAAGCAGCTTTCAATCCTTTTATAAAAATACAAAAGTTTAGTTTTTTTATGTTCGATCCCACTTTTACCTGCAGGTAACGTCCGGAGTTAAGCAAATTGGGTAATTGAAAGATTATGGTCATAAATACTTTTACTTTGGAAATATTATAATAAAGTGTTGGTATATAAATAATATTTAAGTTATACTCCTGTATCCCAGCGTAATCCTATGTTTTGTCAAAATAATTAGACAAAAAAGGTTTCGACAACTTTCAATCTAATTTGGAAATTTGCTAAGTAAGTAGTAAGTACCTATTATAGATTATGTGCTACCAGGTACGGATGGGTCATTTGCTTAATGGCTGTTTGCAAAATTCGAGGTATTTTTAAAATAGAGATAATTTTAAATTCAATATATGTTTTTAACAAGCTATTTAATTTTAATTTACATCTGAGGATTGCTAGCATAAATACATATTCTTTGCTTACCTATATTTTACTTTTTTGAAAATTGTAGGTACATTTTTTCACTTTTTTTATTATAATTTCGCTTACGAAAATAATAACTTATTAACTCTATTTACAGTTTTAAAATATTAATGTAAATTCTATTAAATTTCAAATTTATATTTTGTTGGATTTTGAAGTCAGAAGCATCTGCCTCTCAAATGGGGGGGGGGATATGGGGAACTACTTTCCTTTGGAGTTTTTAAAAAACCACAAGATGTTTAATAATGATTGTTTTTAATAACACGTATGTTATTTTACGTGTGGCAATTAATTCCCCCCCCCCCTTCCCACGTAAAGAAATCAATATTGTAGCATAAACTTGCATAAAAAGTAAAATTTTTGGAAAATTGTCAGTATTTCAATCTGAAGATGAGTAATTTGGAGTAATTAACTTGTATGTTATTAAATAATAAGTAAACCATCACCCAATTTACCAAAAATTCTCCATATTAATTTCATAATTAATTTCTAAATTAATTTGTTAATAATTATCGTACTTCGAAAATTGATTAACAAGAAAATTTTATTTGAAAAGTTGATAGGATTTGTTAATAATTTAATTTGTATTTTTTGTATATGACTTATAAAAAGTCATAATGATATAGTTGTGTTAATATCTTGAATTTGGCCAGAGAACTATTAATGGCTGTCGCTGTCATTGCAGATATTAAGGGGAGAAGATGCAAACAATTTTTTTAATATTAATTTGTATTTTGTTATTAATTTGGATATTTTGTTTGATTGATATTAATTGCGCGAAGGATTATTTCGGCGCTGTGGGTAAAAAAAAGTGGGGGACTGCGCGTGAGATAGTTGAGTGTGGATGTCGAGCAGAAGGACCGCAGATATTAAAAATAATGATAATAAAAAATAAAATTGTTAAAAACTAAAATAAAAAAAGTAGATTTTTGTGTCTTTAGTGCTTTAGTTAAGTGATCCTAAATTACAAATAATAAAAGGTTAGCCGTAAAAATTAATCTAAAGCGTGAGCGCAGCGTGGACCTCTGCTATGCAGAAAAATTAAATGGATGAAAATGGAGAAATTCTAAAAGATTAGTCAAAATGATCGTCGCTGTAAGTGCTAGTATGGTAAAACAACCCAACACCTCTGTTGTTTTGTCACACAATTTTGTCGAAGGATTTGCACCTTCATGCATACAAAATCTAGCTGAGTTAAGAACTGACCCCGATTAGCCATATACATACAGCATAGAATTTTCACCAACTGCATTTTACAACAAAAAGTTATCAAAGTATTCCACAAAAAAATCATCAACAAGCAGAATAATTTTTGCAACCTGCCACACCGCACGCGAAACAATGACGTTATTGCAAACCAAGTTCCCAGGTGATGTAGAAAATAGTCATATGAGGGGGGGGGGCATAATATCGAACCCAGCCTATTATAATTTTTTTAACTTTTTAAACACTTAAAATGTTTTAGAGTGTACTGTAAACCAGCAAATGGTCAGTGGCGCAGCCAAAGGGGGAGGCTAGGGGACTATAGCCCCTCCAAACACTCTTCTTTTTTTTAATGATAATTTTTTTTAAATGATCATAGTCACTTTTTTACTGGTGCAATAAAAAAATTTTTAAAACAAAAAAATTAATGTGTTCGACTTTTAATTTAAGGTAGGTAACAGTGGTAACACAATAATTATACTTGAAAATAAGATGACCACGCTCCTTTTTTTGAGAAATAGCCCCCCCCCCCATAACAAAATCCTGGCTGCGCCACTGCTTATGGTAGGTGATTTACGTAAATTCATTTTACCTCCAATGCCAACGAAAGTATTATTTTCTATACAATTTATCAGACTAAAAATCATGCCGTATCTGTGGGGTAATGCAGGCCCGTACCCAGGATTTCATTTCGGGGGGGGGGGGCACTCGTAAAAAGTCTTTTGTAAAAATAACATTTTCGGGGGTTTTCCTTCTAGAAAATTTTATTATTACAAACAAGTGTGTTTGAACATTTCGGGGGAGCACGTGCCTCAGGTGCTTTTTTTATTGAGCGGTTTTTTCCGAGCTTTTTTTGATTTTGTTCTTACATTTTTCCAGCCGTAAAACTGGTTACACCTGCCAGGTTTTGACCGTGTACAAGTCTGATGATGACAGCCAGCAACTTCGCGTCTGATCCTTTCTATCTTTGTGCGTATATTCTGAAAGTTTTTCCTAGTTTTCACTTCTTTTTTTTTCTTCTTCTTTCTTTAAGAGGAGCCTGTTTTGGAATTTGAAAACTTTAATATATTGCACTTAAAGCTTTCAAATTCCGGCAGTCTATGGATAAAACTTTGCTGCCAGTCAGTTCCGTAGTGACCTGAAGAACCTAGGAAGGTTCTTTATTGATGATTTATTGATTTATCTCTTAATGCCTAAAGAGATGTTGCTGAAGGTATAGAAGCCTTTTAATTTTGCTTTTGATAGTATTTTACAATACTTTCCGGTTTAAATTATTTTTAATATTTGGATTATTATTTATAATAATTAATTGGATAGTTATTTTTACAATTTGGTATACATAATGCAGTTTTCTTTTCAACGTAAATTCAATATATTTCACGATTTTTTCAGAGTCTCTTATCCGTAGCCACTTATTTGTCGACTTATTTGTTATGTTAGAAGGTACGTTAACGAATTTGTCGTTAAGAACAAAAACCAGATACAAATCTGTTCGACAAATTAATAAGAAAAGTACAATTTAAATTCAAAGTAACAAATCAAAAATTTAATTGGTTACACATAACGAAATAATTGATATATTATTAATGTCCACTGATGATTGACTTCCTGAAGTTATTAATATAATGTATTTTGCATTAATACAATCTGCAAGGATGATATTAAGAATAAATATTAGTTAGATAGTCACTAACAATTTTAATAATTATTTTAATAATAACAATTAACATTATTATAGAACTGCCTCATTTACTCTTGATTCAAGTCGTCCTAGCTCATGAAGTAGTTCAAGATGTTCTCCTTACTCACGAAAAACTCGATCTGATTCATCAGGAAACGAGAGTATCATCATGCTCTCCCAAATTTTAAATGAACCTCCCAAAGCTATAATGATATTAGAGTATTTCAAAAATTTTTCGAAATTTCAAGAAGAGCAAAAAAATGGTCTGATATCAATTATTGCGAGATACTTCGAGGATAATGGAATAGCCATGTCTATGAAAACTAGTTATCGGTTGGAACAAGAAATCATTGAAAGATTTTCAACCGAAAAATGGGTAATAAATTTACTGAAAATCATTTTGGTAAAACTTATATTAACTTTTAATACTTGTAGGAATATTACAGGACCAACAAAAGGGGAAAACTGTATAATAAATGGCGTAATTTAAAAATAGCATTTAAGAATGCAGTTGCGGACCATCTTGCTGAACTCAAACCCAAAAAGCAGACAGACAGGCTCGAACAAAACTGCAGTTTGGTGAAAATATATTACTCCTATGTATATACTTGTTATATTTCTATTCAAATGTCAATAAATCAATGACAAGAAATTCTAAATTACTTAAATTTTTATCTGTGAATTATTTTAGTACCAGAAGAAAATGCGGAGACAATATTCAGATCATTGAAATTCGACAATCTTCTGCAGAATTTAATCACTGTTGGAAAGCCTGTTCAAGATTCCGATTAAACGAAATAAACAAAGCTGATTCGACATCTGCCATTTTCGAAAAATGGCCATTCTATAAACAACCATCCGGTTCTAGGCTGGTAATTTTATATAAACACAAAGCAATTCTTCTACAACTATGTATATAGATTTTCTCATTATTAGATTAATATGTACTTCACCACGCGACATGAAAAAACTTGTAATGGACTTTTAGACAATTGGGAAAACGAAGTATCAAAAATGATTGCATTTTTAGGAAATGGTACCAACATGAAAGATAAATACATCCGATTTTTGGTCAATAGGCTTAAACAGAAAAATATAGATAGATAAAAACTATTTCTATTTTACTATAAAAAAGTCTCTGTAAAAATTTTAATAAAATTAACATTACTCTTACGGGAGTAATGTTAAACCGCCCCTGGCTTCAATTTGGTTTTTCTTTTGGTGTATCAAATCTAAGCAATTTCACCTTGTATATCATACAGTGTTATTCCATTTTTTCAAGTATTTTCAATTGATGTTGATAGAAGAGGCGATCACAGGCTTGATGGTTAATTGTGTGACTGTTGGTGCTACTGAAGACCAGGTTTGATTCCATCCAAGCTAAGTAAGCCAGTAGTATTGTTGCTATAGTATGTTAGCAATTTGTTTAACGCGGAATACAACGGTTCAAATCCTGGTTGCGTGTTGCGTCAGATATAGTGGTGTGATCAGAGATGTTATAGGGTAACATCTCTGGGTGTGATCTAAATCCAAAACTTAATCAGTGGATTGTGAGAAAACCACTCCATTAATTATGTTTTGTGTCAGTTATCTTTCTTTGTCTAACTTTGATGAAGTTGATCACCTACACAGTTCATAGTGTATGGCACACGAAAAAAAAAAGTAAAAATTTCATTTCTGACTGTCTCCTCTCGAAAGGCAATGGCAAACCATCCAAGTGTAATCTGCTTAGACGCTTAGAGAACCTAATTATATAATTTACAATAAAAAAAGAAAGAATAATAATTACAATAAAATATAATATAACGTAAGGTAACAAAATATAATTAAATAAAATATAATAAATATGTGAAAACGAAATTGTTTGAGATATCACAATGTAAGCATCAGCAGCTGTTTCAATATATGGAGCAAGCTAATGGACATTGTTCAGTTTAATTTAACTCAATGAGTCTGCTTACGTGCCTTTAATGCCAAGAAGTCTGCAAATATTTTCACAATTACACTGTTGACTTCACATTACAATTTCAACATCCGCTGAAGCTCAAGACGTAAATACATTTATCAATGCCTAAATAACGAGATAATAATCTGCTTTTAAATAGATTAAAGACCTACGTATCTACCTAATTCTTTAGTGTTGCAAAATACAACAAATACATTTGCAGATTTTATGTCACTTGAAAATATTATAAAATAAATTAATTTTTTAGCAATCGTGCTTCTCTCCAAATGTTTTGCAAAACAGGAAAAATATGATAAACTCAACTTCACGGCTATTAAGTTTAATTTTATGGTTTCACCATTCATAAAACACAATTTGGCTATTTTATGGAGGCATATCTTAAACTCGTGGGAAAAATTGCCCATATTATGAAAACAGATTTATAATATTATTCGTTTATTGACTACAAGTAAAATTGATAACGTAAACATGAAAATCAAATTTTTATCCTGTTTTGTTGAAATGTTAACTAACATTTATTATAAGTCATAAAAGTTAATAAAAATAAGTGGTGTGTTTAATCAATTTATTGGATAATAAATGGTCAAGGAAATATGTGAGATGAAAAAACATGAATGGGAGTAGGTCTACACCACACCAATTTATGAGTCAACAAATATTTGCCCTAATTGACCTGCAGGCCAACATGGGGCACCAAACCACCTACATTCATTAGGTAGAGCAATTTTAAGTACAATAATGTAAACTTTTCTATTTTTATGTTATTAGGAAAAAAACACTCATCCCACACAGAAACACAATAAGTAAAATATTATCAAGCTTGATTATTTTCAGACTTTGTAAACCAGCAATTATTATTTTTTAATACCCCTTTCAAAGACAGTAGCGTAACTAAGAATTAGGTACGCAGTATTCACGAGCCCAAGAACTTGAAATAAGAGAGAAACCGAAATTTAAAGAGATAAAGATAGCGGGATCTTCTATTTGCATAATAGGCGAAATCTGTAGTTACGCCACTGTCTAAACATTAGCATATTTTTTTACAAAACTAACGCGACGTGTTATTAACAATTGAGAAGACAAAAATAACAAGTTGCTTTAAAGTTGTACTAATTGCGCGTAGGTAGATAAATAAATTATGGGAATGTATCTAAGTCGAAGAGGTCAATATTTGTACATATTATGACCCTTCCATTATTTGATATTTGACCTACCGTGGGACTAAAAGGCCATGTTCGTTTCGACTATCTACGCTTCAATTGTTTGAATTGCTTTGATCGGTGACATAAGATATTGAAACAACATTCAAAAGAACCCGCATCAATACAAAAACACGTATAACCATTACCATTTAATCCATTATTACTCACTTTTTCAAAATCGTGTTTAATGGATTGTTAAGGAAACATATTTCAGTTATGCTGGGTTTGTTTTGTAAAAGTTATGATAGATTTTTTGTCGGTTAAATCGGGTTATTCGTATGTCGTGCGGAATATACATACATACATAATATGAGGCTTTTGTTTTCCGAAAAATCAGCCAATGGCTTTTAAAGCGCAATCAAAACTTCTTCATCAAATCGTAATGCGGATGCTCTTTGTGCATAGACAACAGAAACAAACTAAGATGTTTCTGACAAAACGTTATAAAAGACCTCACAGTTTAAAGGATTCTAGAGATCGTTGGTATTTAAAATAAAATGATAAGAGAGCGAATAAAACACAATGCGATTTAACCTGCTAGCGATGTGTCAGATACTGACCGAGAGACACAAAAGCCTTAATGGAGTTAAGAACCTCAGTTCTTGTTATTTTCATTCATCTGTCGACCGCTACTTAAAAACTTCTTTGTCGACGTGTTTTTATAAAAAAGCTAGCAACGAAGTGAGCATTGCAACCTTTTGTATCACCGCTTTCTAAAGACGTTTTAACCCGTCTTGATATTCAACCGAGCATATAGATACATCAAGACCTATTAGTTCATACCTCTGCTTGTTTATCTGATGTATTCCTTCTATTGATACGCTATTAGCTATAACATTATTACGGCCAAAGAAAATATGCGGCTACATTTAAAAAGAATATTACCGAACAATGCATCAAAACACGCACACTTTATAGAAAGAAAAACTATCATTCCGCCATAATACATCTTGGTACTTAAAAGAATATCGAAGGAGCTTTAACTAAGACCATCACCAAAACAAAGAAGAAGAAAATCATACTTTCTAGACATCTGTTCTGGATTACTATCTCAAAAATCGTGATGATCGAATACGTTTAATCTTGTTGCTATATTCAGTATAGGTGCACACCAATCAAAAAGTTTATTTGTGCATTTATAAGTAGGCTCATCAATTATGAGTTGCCATTTATGAACATTCTAAAAGTATTTGATACAAGTTACATTCTTTGCAGAAGATGTATCGAACTCAAATACCCCAGTATGTATGGAATTTATATATTGTACACAAGAAGATCGGAAATAGGCGAAAGAAATATTTTTTCTGCAGCTCTATTATGATTGCAAGCACGCTACAGGGCCACAAGTTTTTCTCCGCCCCATGTTGAGTGTTATAATCAATAAGTATATTTCAACAATTTGATCAACATTTTTCCATACGTAAAGTTACAAACGGCTTATTTTAATTTTTCTTATTGTACCCTTATTATTCACGTACAGCATTGCAATATATTGTTTATTGTCACTTTATTGTTTATTCTAGTTTTGCTTCTAATATTAAAAATGCAATGCAAAAATGTATACCTATCGGATTTTTAACATTAAGATTATAAAAATTTATAACATCTTTATCTAATTTTTTATTATATTATATTATATTTTTTCGTAGTTTAGTAGAAAGGGGTTAAGTCAGAAAACGCAGTTTTGAGAAAAACGCATTTTAAATTATAAATGCTCTATACTCAGTATATTAGAAGAGTGTTTCTCTCTAAAACTTTCTATACCTTTTCCAAATTGTGGAAAAAAGTAAAATTTGAAGTTTTTTAAATCTGTTCAGTCCGATATTTTTAATTTTAACAATTTAAATTGTGACAATCAAAAAAAAAAAAAGTTGTAGAAAGCCTTTTTGTAAAAAGTAATATTCTTGGGTGTTCCCCTTTCGGGAATATTTATTGTTACAAATGTTTTTTTAAAACATTTTGGAGGAGACGGGGGACATGCCTCCAAGTGCCACCCCTGGCTACGAGCCTGGTGAGAGCAGTGAAGAAAGACTTTTGCCAAAATATCCGCACGAAACATTTGAGGAGAAAGTGGTCTCCAGTTATATTTAGTGATTTTTGAGTTGGTAATTTTGGTTATTTTGCGAATATCAATATTATCAAAATTTTAGAAGTGGATTTTAAAGTGATTTACATTTATCGATTTAATTATTGAGATTTGGGTTTTCCAACTAGACGGAAACAACTTTTAAGATTTGTGAATTTCTGGGGAGCACCATTTGGAAATTTTGGGACTCTAGCAAATAACACTTCAATATATAGACTACTGTAATATTTAGAACTAGTTTCCAGGCCCGTAGGCAAGGGGAGGCATCCGGGGGCACGTGTCCCCCCCCGAAATGTTAAAAAAACAACATTTGTTTGTAATAATAAAAATCCCAGGAAGAGGATCCCCGAAAATGTTACTTTTTATGAGTGCCCCCCCCCCCCGAAAGAAAATCTTGGCTACGGGCCTGCTAGTTTCTTAATATATTTTAAAGAATGCTTAAATTTTAAAGCCAGCTTTAAGATAAAACAGACCACATCAATTTGGTCTTAAAGCTGCCCTGGTGGAAATATTTCTCTGAAAACTCTGAATTAGACTTTTGCTGACTTTCTCAGAGTTTGTAAGACTTCTGCAGACTTTGTTTTACTTTTTCCGGGAAATATTTCCACCATGATGGCTTTAAAATTAAAGCTTTTTTGGTTATTTTAGAAAATGGTTCTAAATACAGTAATACTAATTATTATTATATTTTTATTGATTATAGTTTTTGTTTACCAAACAAATTGTCCAAACACATAGATTGGGTTTGGATAGATACATATACTACATACTAACGCATTATCAGCGGCGGCTTGTCAGAGGAGGCAACGGAGGCTTAACTTCTCCTGAAATTCAGGACTAATAAAAAAGGTAGAAAATAGATTTTCAATAGTGAAATCCATCAACAGATAAATACTTTTCTACATTACATAGACAAACAATAAAACATACTATATGCAGATGATTTAGTCATCACATGGGCTACAGTGTTTTACAGATCTACTGATTGCTCCGAGATTACTTCAAAGAGATTTCTCATCATTACTAGGTATATATTAACGCGGCGAAACCTCCACTTTCGCTATGCCGCTATCAATTAAACTCGGTACTATTGCAATATATCTACTTAGCATCTTAATGACATAGTTGAGCGTTAGCCTCAACTTTTGTAAATCGTGCGTCTTTGTAGACCTGCATACAGCACTTTATAATTAGCCTCCTCTAATGAAGATACTGATACCACGAGCCGCTACTGGTCATTATAAGGTATAAAATTTATATAACCCTTTCCGTTGTCTCCAAGTTCTATTATTTAAAAGAGCAGTTAGTAACCCCAGTTAACAACGTTATTCAATGTTTAAAGTAATCACAGAAATATGTTGTTTTAACTTGGAATATGAGACAAATAAAAGTCAACACCAAAAACCGCCATCAAAAACTGACGCCAAAAAACAACACTAGAAATCTGCATTACCAAAGTGCAGACATTCTAAACACGTTTCTGCGCAAACTTGTGTAATCTAATTAAATTAAGTTTGGCAGTTGCTTACCCATATAAGTTGTATAGTCCAATACCAATTTGAAAATTTCAGTACCAAGTGAAAAGCATTAATATGTCGTATGCATAATTATTGGTAAGATTATTCGTTTATCCGTTTATCTGCTTATATGTTTATCCATTCGATATAATTAATAGACAAGAGAAGTGTCTGGTATCGAAAAACGATAAATATCAGTTAATCGATCTTACGAATTGAACGTTTTCCTAAATACTATTAATTGCAGAGAAGACAATTTTTAGAGTATTTAAAAAAAAATCAGGCTGAATTATCCATTAGTTTTTGAGAAAACGGCATCTAAAAATAGAAATTTTATACATGCATTTTAGATAGGGATCAATCCACCATTTCTACACGGGTATTCTGTTACTGGGACGTGGTTTGATACCCGGATGCCTGGATCCCTAGATTCTGTGCATGGAAAATCTCGATTTTTAAATGACGTTTTCTCGAAAACTAATGGATAATCCACATTGAAAAATTTTTTAAATGTTTAGAAAATTGATCTCTTTCCAATAGTCTAAAGGAAAAAGTTCAATTCGTGGGATCAATTATGTATCCGATAGTATCTAACCCGAAAAAAATGTTCTATGTTTAATATACGTTTCGGAGACTAAAATAGAAGCAACTCTAGTGAAGCACGGAGCGCTGAGTTTTAATGACATGTAAATAAATTTTAAGTCTGCCAAGAAGCTATTAAAATGATTAAAGAAATTGCTATAATGATGTGATTCTCAATTAAAGCCCATTCGCGAAGCACGCACGGTTGTTTTACTGGTTTTAGAAAAATTGGTTCTCTTGTGTAATTTTCCTTCGTAAATAAGATTTGTAAATACAATCTGTTATATGGCTTCTCTATTTTGTAAAATCATAAGTTTTCATTTGCAAAGAAAATATTAATAAATATTTTTTTGACGTTTTACAGTCTCAGTTAAAACACACTGATAACGAGAGTCCGGATTATATGCAATAAAATATTGATCACAAATGTACTAGCATAATATGCAGTAAAACTATATAAAAAAATATGCAGTAAAATTCAAAATATGCTAAAAAAACGTATATTGTATCCAGTTTTCGTTCCCCTACAACATAGTTTTTTCAAAAATATTGCATTGTATCAAAGATGCTTTATTCTGCGAGTTTTTAAATTTTAGGTGGTGGTTTATCCCTAAAATTATTAAGGGATCGCAGCAAGAAAATTATAATGTGATTGTTTAAAAAAAGCATTTCGGCGTTGGTTCTCCCCTGTAACAGATATATTTTCAAAAACGATGTTTTATGCAAGTTTTTAAATTTTGGGGGATGGTTCACCCCCAAAAATATTAAGTCACCGCTTTAAAAAAATTTTAGGTACTATTGGTTATAAAATGAAGTATTTTCTATATAAAAATTCAAAACTTTTATTTTTCACCCTATTTTTAAAGCGTTATACCCAGGTGCGTATTACGCAAGCTTGACGCCGCAAGCCTTTAATATTTTGCTCCCTTATCCTCGACTTTACAGTTGACCATTTTTTTTATTAGAAAAATTTATAGAGAAAAGGAAGCTGTCTCCTGAAATTTTGCACCACAAGCCCGGGCTTCATGGGCCATATTTTTCCTTATTTCCTTAGTTCGTTATTTTTTGATACTCTACCTCTATACCGCATATTCAAAAATTATTCAAATCGGTGAAGAACACACCGGGGATCCTCTGCTTGTGAGAAACAGCGCTACCACCAGTGATGCTAGGTTTTTCTAATCTTTAAATTCAAAATATGCACATGTAAGACCATAGATTATGCAAATTAAATGCATATGCATATATTATGCACTTACATGTACGAATATGAAAAAATATGCATTATAAAATTTGTTATCAAGGTATTCCCATTACCATAGCTTACCATTACCATTATACGAAAATTTACAACAGGGCCTTTTATATCTAGCACCAAAAAAACAGGTGCAAAATGCATATTCCGGACTCTTATGATAATAAATTAATTATTTTTTGTTTTGACATAATTTCTTAAACATTTTTTATTTTTTAAATTGTGTATTTTATACTTTTAAATTTGGTTTTATTATGTTTTAAAATTTTTTTTCAACTTACAAGTTGTTTTGGAGAGTGCAACTAGGAAATTTTGTTTTTTTTTTTCAGGTAAAATAGCAAATGGAATCATCAGCTATAAGCTGTTTATTAGCTTCAAAATGCTATTTGGGGTAGGTTATTAAAAAACTTGACGCACGACTCAACATCCTTCGGTTATTTTTCTTTGTGTATTGGCATTTTTAAATAAAAGTAAAAAATAATATGATCGTTAGTTTGAAGTCCCTGCATAATAATAGGTACGTAAATTGCTGGACCAGAAAACGATTAATCAGATTAATGCTCTATAGCATTTCATATTGTGTATCTAACCACAAGTTCAATCTCAATTTTTAAAGTTTGCAATAATTTAATAGCAATTACGGAAATGTAAGATGTGTAATTTTTTTAGAAAGGCACGTGTATAAAATATCTCGAAACGGATGTTGTCACCCTGCGGTCACCAATTACACCAATCATTGCAAACGCGTGACATCGGGTAACAAGAGAATCATTAAATAAATTGTAACTTGTGAATCAAACTGACGTAACAATTAACTTCGTGTATAATTGTTGCATGTGATGTAACTATAACATTCATTATTTCAATATTATAAAACGTAACCAACATCAACCGAGAGAGTTTACAATTATCGTGTAAGAAGGAGATGAATCAATAAATGTACCGAGAAGTCTGACGAGTCCAATCAAGAAGTTAATTAAACGTCACTTCCGAAATATGTTTTTGAAGTTACATAATTTAAAAATATAATTTATTTTAAATTTCTATTCAAAACCCAATCGTGACCACGGAGGCATAGGGCAAAGAAGACTCGTGCCTATATATTATTATGTGCAGCTGTACACTAAAAGTTCATCTTCCTTTTTATTGCCATAAAAACAATTTAAATTATCAAACCGAAAAAAAAAAGATACGATTAAAGCGGCTAATTATTTAATTCGGATAAATTAAACGGCATTTGTTTTCTACTGCTTTTTGCCTTATGAATGAAACTAAGAGCACGAGTTAAAATAAATATTATGACCCTACTTCCTTTGGGGTTTTAATGAAACAATTGCTTAAGTGAAACGTTAATATATAAGAAGAAAAAAATAATGGAGATGAACAATAAGAGCGTCTTGAAGAAAATAGATTTTTATATGTACTAAAATTGGACCTCCCCTATCGCGATTTGGTCAATAAAAATAAAATAGGTATTAAGAAGGTGGGAAGTGGTACCTATTATTTTGACCTGCATTGTGTTGAAGATTAGAATTGTTTAAATAATTTCTTATGGTTTGTTTATCAATTGAGGTACTAAAGTGTAAGTGGAGGATATGATACGACGAGATTCATTAGGTATGACAGTCTTAACTAGCAAATATATTAAAATTTAAAGAACCCCTCGTTTGTCACAACACGACTCATTCATACACTTACTCTCATCAATGGGTGAGTAAACAGAATGAACTTTTAACATTTTAACAAGATAATTGAGTGTATGTATCGTAATGGACCAGCTGCTTTATCTCCTTACTACGCATCTAATTAAGCAAGACAGAAAAAGTTGCCGGATTCGGCCATTAGGAATCTTATACGACATTTGGTTCTTGAATCTTAGTAATTGATGATTTATTTATTCTCGTACGGATATGAGTCAATTGCAAGTAATAATTCAGAAATAAATTGAAGTAATGAATTATGAAGGTAAATAATGTTGAAACAAATTAAAGAAATGTGGTTTTATTAAACGGGCCTTGACTCATCTTGACCCCAAATGTCCAGGTGAGAAATATCCATACAAGTCTTTTCTTTCTCGATCTCAACTCAATAAAAATAATTCAAATTACATTCAAATTGATCTGTCAAGTTACTGTTGGAGGTCTCTGGCATTCACTATGAGGGGCCATTGCAGCGGGTGTCATACTAAGATGTGTTAACACCATATTAATATCATGCAAACACGCTACAACATTCCTTAACCAAACTCTTTTATACATTTCCAACTTTACGATGCCCATATTTTTATATTATTAAAATGTTACATATCCAGAAACAAAAACATTTTTTGTTCGTCCACTTGAATTCGTTTTAATACCTTTGCTTTATTTTATTATGAAGCAAACTTAATGATCCAATAACAAATTTTATACGAAAACACATTCATTAAAATTTATGTTAGAAAAAGAAATAAACGTCAAAACTATAATTAAAAAAGCAATAAAAAATTCGACTAACCAACACTAACAATAGAAATATTTCGGTTTTTAGTAATAATATTTTTGGCGTATTTTTAGATACCCGATCATTACTATAGCTTTTCTTCGCTACTTCGATATTTTCTTGTGTTACTCACTTTGTTACACTCTTAAATATGTACATTTTAATTCAATAATAAAAAAATCTAATATATTATGCATAGATTTTTAAGTCCAAACTTACAAGACACGCACACAAAGTAGCAGTTGTTTAACAGTTAAAAATATTAAATAAATCAAAATGTTAAAAGTTAAAAACATTTAAAAAAAAGAATGTAAAGAAAAATGCCGCCGCATTAAGCGAGGGAGTTTGATAAATTTTTTAAATTAGTTACGAGCATCATGTGGTAATTAATGCATATAATTTAAATTTGTGCATAAATTAGTGCAAATAAACAAGATATACCTACTTTAAACGGTAAAGTAACTTCTGAAAAATCTGAAAAATTGATAAAATGAGAACAAAAAAACAATCAAGAAGTAATATTTACAAGATATGTGTATGATTTGCCCGATATAGCGTATAATTATGTACCTACTCCAAATATTCCAGATATATTTTAGATACATACAATTATTACGATTATTCCTATACTTCTAGAATAGCTTATTCTTCTGGTTTAGCAAAAATAACTAGATTTGTATTTTTCAATTTCTAAATTTTAAATCGAACACCAAACCCATTCATTCTATTCCATTTCCACCAGATACAGGGATTAGGTTTTAGAACGCTACAGTGACCAACTTTTTGACTTTTTACAAAATTTTAGTGTAATATATTCATTATAGCTGGATTATAAGCCTTGTTATATACCTAAGAGTTGCATGTATGCCCAAGAGAAAAATCACTATGAAATTTTATTGTGCAAAAAGAGTTATACAATCACGCAAATTTGATGTGTTTTACAAAATTTTATTTTTTACCAAAGGTAAGAGTAACGGTAAGGACCAATCATAATGATCTTTTATTGCCTTATATCTATTTGCACGATTAATATGAATTTAAAAATAAATGGATTTATTTGAATACAGCCACTGTTATAGTCATCTTGTAAGATTTTAATTTGACATAATATCATTTTCTTTTGAAGACGGTTACGATCTGATGCTTTGATGCTTATGTACGTCGATTATGTACCTCGAGCAAAGAACTCTGGTTTGACTTCGAGTGGAGTAAGTCAAGGGGTAAATATCTCTAAAATTATGTGTACACTTGTTTGGAATTCCCTTGGAAATCATAGAAATTCCTTGGAATTCTTTGGAAATCACTGGAATTCTTTAGATTGCACTTTGATTTGAACTTATTGGAATTCCTGGAAAATCACTAGAATTCTGTAGATTCTTGGAAATCATTGGAATTTGTTGGAAATCTGTGGAATTCATGGAATTCTTTGGAAATCACTGGAAATCTTTGGGAAATCTCTGGAATTCTTGGAAATCGTTGAAATAATTTGAAACTCCCTGGAATTCTTGGAAATCAATGGAATTCTTTGGAAATCCTTGGAATTCTTTGGAAATCCTTGGAATTCTTTGGAAATCACTGAAATTCTTTGAAAATCACTGGAATTCTTTAGATTGCACTTTGATTTGAATTAATTGGAATTCCTTATTGGAAATCACTGGAATTTTGTGGAATTCTTTGGAAATCATTGGAATTCGTTGGAAAACCTTGGAATTTTTGGAAATCGTTGAAATTCTTGGAAATTGTTGGAATTCCTTGCAAATCTTTGGAATTCCTAGGAATTCTTTGAAAATCATTGGAAGTCTTTGGAATTCCTTGGAATTCGAGTCTTGTGTACAGATATGTTACTGGATATTTACCCCTTGGAGTAAGTACTTTCTTTTAAGCGTCTATCCTTGGCAGCAATAGAGGTGCATTTTGCCAGACCCCCGTTTTGAATTTTGGATCCAAAATAGTCTAAATCGTTTGTACCTCGTTTGTAACTGTTTGTACCTTCTTTATTTTCGTTTGTACCCATTTTGTTTTTCAGATATGCATTTTTAAATATATAAAATGGGCATTTTCCCAACCCCCCCATTTTAAATTTTGGATCCAAAATAGTTTTAAATATTTGTACTTCATTTGTACCTGTGTACTTCCTTAATTTTCATTTATAATACCCATTTTGTTTATAAAATATTTCAAAATATCTGATAATGACATTTTGCTAAATGTCCCGCCATCTCCGGATTTTGAATTTTGGATATAAAATAGTTTTAATGGTTTTTACCTGTGTGTACCTTTCTTATATTTGGTTGTACCACATTTTCTTTTGAGATGGGCGCCGTTCATTAATTACGTAAGGACGATTTTTGTAATTTTTTTACCCCCCCCCCTATGTAAGAGCACGTAAGATTGTGGCAACCTCCCTCCCTCCCCCCACATCTTACGTAAAGATTATAAAAAAATGCATTGACTCCCCTGCCCTTTTTATTAGGGGAAGGGGGAGGGTCAATTTTTTTTTATTAAAAATTATTTATAATTAGAAAATGGTTTAAAAACCTTAGTAAGGACTGCGTCGGACCCCCTCCCTCCCCCACATAAGGTCCGTAAGATTTTTTATACCACCCCCCTAAATCCTTACGTAATTAATGGACAGCCCCATGACGAAAAAAGCATACTGATGCTTTTTAAAAGGTGAACTAAAGCTGTTTGCAATTTGTCCAGCTGAAGCTGGACACTGTTTAGTGCAGCATCTCCACTATTCTTCACCACTCTGTAGCAGACATTCAAAATAAAATTTATGCTAATCATAAATCACCAATTTGTTACCACGCTAACCCGTATTTATCTGTATAATATTGTCACTTTAGAGGAAGGGATATACTCCCCTTAAAATAACAATTTGTAAAGTTTTACAAATGTTGTGTAATTTTACTACAAATTAATGCTTGTAATCAGGAAATTCTAGACAGAAAAAACCCCAGGGGGGAGTCGAACTCCCAAACCCACCTCCTTATAGTCCGGTCAAATTAGACCAAAAAATAGGGGCGGGGTTACAATAATTCACACACGGCTGAAAATTGGTAGGATTGTTTAAAACACTATTATAAATGAAATGTAAAAAGTCCTCATCAATCCGACACCTGGAAAAAAATTTACTCGGGGTCAAAGGTCACAAAAACGGGTTTTTCGCAATTTTCAGCAAAACGGTAACTTTTATCATAAAATTTGCTTAGACAAAAATTGTAGATCAGATAATTATCTATAAAAAATGTCTAAATAGTTTTTCTCCTAAGAGCCACCGTTTTTGAGATATAACAATTCAAAAAGTTAAAAGAGTTGTAATCTACTACAGAAAACTAACACAAATTTTTAAAAACGATTTTGTCTTGTGATAGGTTATTTTAATCACCTTGAAAAGCTTTATCTAGAATAGGTGAAATTAAATTTCTATCTGTCATCTGTCAAAAATTACAAGCTGCCAAAGTTTAAACTTCAAGAGTGAATAACACTTGAAGTATTGAAGGGATTTCAACCAAATTTTGTATGTAGAAACATTGCCCCCACAAAACTTGACAGCATATAAAACCATTTGACGAAAACCAAGAATTCAACATTAAAAAAAAAGATTACTTTTTTTTGCGAAAACTTGGAAAAAGTTCTTATCCCTCGATTTTCTTCGACATTTCTGCGTCGATAACAGTCAAACTTTTTGGACGTATTTTTGGTGGGCTCCAGTGGTGAAAATAAGGTTTTGGCAAAGAAATCTTTGCCAGAGCTAACACAAATCAAGGGACAAGAACTTTTTTCAAGTTTTCGCAAAAAAAAGTAATCTATTTTTTTAATGTTGATTTCTTGGTTTTTATCAAGTGGTTCTATATGCTGTCAAGTTCTGTGGGGGCAATGTTTCTACATATAAAATTTGGTTGAAATCCCTTCAATACTTCACGAGTTATTCACTCTTGAAGTTTAAACTTTGGCAGCTGGTAATTTTTGACAGATGACAGATAGAAATTTAATTTCACCTATTCTAGATAAAGCTTTTCAAGGTGATTAAAATAACCTATCACAAGACAAAATTGTTTTTAAAAATTTGTGTTAGTTTTTTGTAGTAGATTACAACTCTTTTAACTTTTTGAATTGTTATATCTCAAAAACGGTGGCTCTTAGGAGAAAAACTATTTAGACATTTTTTATAGATAATTATCTGATCTACAATTTTTACCTAAGTTAATTTTATGATAAAAGTTACCGGTTTGCTGAAAATTGCGAAAAACCCGTTTTTGTGACCTTTGACCCCGAGTAAATTTTTTTCCAGGTGTCGGATCGATGAGGACTTTTTACATTTAATTTATAATAGTGTTTTAAACAATCCTACCAATTTTCAGCCGTGTGTGAGTTATTGTAACCTTGGATGTCTAAATTGACCGGACTATTATATACGACCATGGTAAGTACTCACGTAAACTTGTGAACGTATTACAACATTCAATACTTTTGTAATAAATATTGTTTTATCAAAATCTTGTTAATCCATTTTGCGTGTTAGTATGCTTTTTCTGTAAATCTCAAAAGAAAATGTGGTACAACCAAATATAAGAAAAGTACTCAAATGTCCCGGTAGCGAAATGTCCTGGTAGCGAAGTGTCCGGGTGCGAAATGTCCGGGTGCGAAATGTCCTGGAGCAAGCAAGGAAAGTGGATTCTAGAACACTTCGCTCCGGGACATTTCCCACCCGGACATTTCGCACTCGGACATTTCGCACCCGGACACTTCGCTACCAGGACATTTCGCTACCTGATTTCGCTACCACTTTTAGCATATTTGGATATTTAGCATTATTGGAATTATTTTTTGTTTAAAAAATAAAATTTATTTTATTTTTAAAAATTAAAAATTTTTTTTTTTTTCAATTTAGCCACTTTTTTAGTAGTAGTACCTATTTGAGTTCTGGGTTAACATTTATTAAAAAACAATGAATATAATATGCAAAAAGTGGTTTCAAATCAACACGGGTCAGGTCCGTATTCAGTACCAAAACAAAATTAAGTAATAAAATATTTAAATTAACAACAATTAAAATTATTTTTAAAATGTTTATTTGAAATAACTAATAATCTTTTAAATTATGTTAAATTTAAATTTAACATAAATTAAATTTATTAATTGTTAATATTTTATTACCTAATTTTGTTTTTGTACTGAATACGGACCTGACCCCTGTTGATTTGAAACCACTTTTTGCATATTATATTCATTGTTTTTTAATAAATGTTAACCCAGAATTCAAATAGGTGCTACTAACTAGGTGGCTAAATTAAAAAAAAAAATTTTTTTTAATTTTTAAAAATAAAAAAAATTTTATTTTTTAAACAAAAAAATAATTCCAATAATGCTAAATATTCAAATATGCTAAAAGTGGTAGCAAAATCAGGTAGCGAAATGTCTCCGGGTGCGAAATGTCCGGGTGCGAAATGTCCTGGAGCGAAGTGTCCGGCCACCCACATGAAGCGGCACAAACCATTAAAACTATTTTATATCTAAAATTCGAAATAGAGGGGGGCTAGTGAAATGCCCATTTTAGATATTTCAAAATATTTAAAAAACAAAATGGGTACAAACGAAAATAAGGAAGGTACAAACATACAAACGAGATACAATATCTGGAGGTGGAGTAGTTAATTCATGCGATGACAAAACAATATGCCGGTTTGTATTTGGCAGGGGATTGGGTAACGTATTGTGAGAGGAGTATCTAGCTTTCATGATAGATCTTTTTAGGCTTCTATACTTCGTATAGAAAGAAGCCTTATGTTTTGGCTCCGTGTCTGTCCGCATGTTTCAAATTTAAGAAAATTCTAGAAAGATGTATAGAAGCCTAAAAACTGTCGCAAAAGCGAGTTCCACCTGGTATCTTGAGAAAATCCACTTACACCTACAATTTGTATGAGATTTTGGTTCTACTGTAGGTTTTACTTTTTTGAATTATTCTTTTTTTTTGTTATTTTTACATTCATTTGTAACATTCGTCAAAAATTACAGACGACTCACAAAACGCTCCGAATAATTTTTTGATTATAAAATTTTTTGATTATAAAATTAAATTAATAGTATTTCTATGTTAGCACCTTGTCACTAAAGTACTTTACTGTTGCTCGCAAGGATGGATTCAGACAAAGTTTACAGGGGGGGGGGGGATTTAAGATTTTACTACCTATAAGAATAATATAGTTTTCTCATTTTAAGCCAGTTTAGTGCATTAAACTGTTATTTTTTTAGTTTTTAAAGAATTCTGGTGGTAGTTCAAACTTAGTATTTTACCTTGTATCCACTCTTGACCGCCGCAGCGCTGGCTTCAAAATCAATTACGTTCACGAAGAATGACACTTTAATTTGAACAATTTATTGATTGACAAATTATCGTTAAATGAACTATTATTTATATTGTTTTTAAAAATAGTAGTTTATGTTACAGTTATAAAAATGTATCATTATCAAACACTTTCAAAACCAGTAGGTACACAATTATGCCCCGGTCCGACGATCAAAATTTTTATCAAGTTTAGTTTTAGTTTTTAAATTTTTAGTTCTATTTTGCTAGAAACTGTTTTAACCGTGAGACAGATCGCTTTGATAAAAGTTTACGACCTGTCTTAAGGTCAAACTGTTTTTATCAAAATTATTATTAAAAATTTGATTAAAATTTTGAACGTGGGATAAGGGCTTAACCAATGTTAATTTTAACAATTGTAGATAGTGCATTTTTGTATCAGTAAGCACCATATTATGTAATTTTATTATTTTATTAAGCACCATCAAGATAAGTCTTTTTGACTTTTTTTTGAAGAAAAAGGTATTGTTTTATATTTGTTAAGTTCCTATCCGGTAAAATAATTCTTGAAAACTGATGCCGCTCGAAGAGGTTTGCTGCTAGTGAATAATATAAATTTGCTTTTATTGTTTCATAATATTATTAGCAGCAATCGATTCAAAATATCAGTTTTCAACGACAAACTTACCTTTATTGATTACAAGCAAAAATATTATTATGGTATAAAATAAACAGGCAATCAAGTCGTTATATCTACTTACGTTCCTTGTAATTAGTAATTTCATGATAACATAAATTTATTTTGGATTTGATATTATATTTGGTGAAAAACAAGAAAGCGCTTAATTTGTCTAAATTGTGGTGAAACCATAGAACATAATTGAGTTGACATAGCCCGTGGGACTTGGCAGTTGTTAAATTTCCGTGTATGAATATTTTATGTCATGATTGTTAGCTACTTTTGATCCTAAATAAAATAAAACAGTTTACATGTAATCACCACTTTTTCTGTTTCAAAATCAATAACTTCAACGTCTGAATTGTATCTTGTCTAAATTTCCGTTGCGTATGACACACTGCAGACTTTTTTTGTAGAAAAAAAATTACATCCCCAAAAACGGCATCTTTGTTCGGATGTGATAAGTAGCCATACATGTTCAAGTTAGCATAAAAGATCAACAATCTTCCCCTTATGTTCACTTCAATTATCCAAAAATATCGAATTTCTAACTTGCAGTAGACCAGACTGCGTTCATTTGATGTTATTTTGGATGCGATAAGATCATCCAATTGTTCCATTGCATTTTACTATTGTTACGGTTACCAATAATTCATTGTTACATTTATTTTAATAAAAGAATAACAATGGAGAATGTTTTGTTAGTAGTGTATCTTTAATTTCTAAAACTACCAGTAGGATTTTTATTGTTTGTCTATTAGCTTTGTTAAAATTCCACCACAACCAAATAGCAAGCCAGCTTTTCAGATTGAGCCCAATACAAATAAAAGAGTTGTTGCACTTCTACTAATCTGGATGTACGTTGATAATTTTCAGCCAAAATATCTCTAGGAAGCTGAAAGCTGTTTGGAATCTAAATTTTTTCTACAAACAATATCAAGTTATTTGTTATACAATGTTTCACAAAAACATGATAATCAATATGAAATTGTATCAATTTTGAATAAGTACCTTTATGGGAAAGGAAATAACAATGCAATCTCCATTGTATCTAAAAATTTCAAATAAAGTAACTCAATACTTTTTATTTACTCATTGTTCGTTGATGTTTGTATTCATATTGACACAAAACATTATCTTAAACCATCTATTAGAATATCTTGTTACCTCTTATCAACTTTACTACAAACTAGTTTACACTTTTGAATTTTCTATTCAATTAGCTTGTTAATTCCACCAAAAGCACAAACTAAATACAATTCAGATTTTTTTTTACGAATTTTGCTTCTTGAGTAAATTTTACCGCATTTTTATATCTGGTAACTCTGCAGGTAATATTTTTACTTATTTACTGCATTTCAGTTTAGAGTGAAACCAAAGATGCCATTTAAAGTTAAAAGTAGTTACCCCCATTACTCTTCAAAATTAACAATTAAATGCAGAAAATTGCTATACAAATCTGAAAAGTATAATTTCGTTTTTTTATTATAATAATATTATGTAATTACGCACCCCCACAAACTTTGGCTGGATACGCCCTTGCAACCTTTCAACCTTTGCAAAATTACAAATTGTAAATTAAATTAGGGAAATGTTATCTTTCAAAGTAAGTTGTAAGTGGAATATTCGATATAAATAATATAATAATTTTTTTAAAGAACGAAAATATAATACCAGAAGTACGTCAGTCCCAGCAAAAGCTACTAGTAGTAAGAATTCAGTCGCATGTAGCTGCCGTTAGTTACTAAAAAATCACAGAATCACAAAAATGTTAAATTTCAGTTCTTCTCAGTCAATCACCCCGATATGAAACCCAAAATAATCCAGGACTTCAATAACAATAAAACAAACTGAAGTATCTGTCATTATTACTATTAGTAGTCATGGAGCGCTACACGAAGCTAAGTTTTAAGTTAGGTAACCACGGCAGTGGATTGGTGTCATCGCTGGTTGAGTTACAGAGCGGAAATTCTGGGTTCGATTCTCGGACTTGACAGAATTTCTTAGCTCGGCCTTCCGGTGTGCATCAGCACGTTGTGAAAAAAAAAAAAGAAAAAAAAAAGTTAGTAAGGTAAGTAAGTAACTCAAAAAGTTTTGTTACAACAATTTATTATATCTACACGGCTAGACTGACCCATTATAACTTTACAAGTCAGTAACGTATTTAGAAAATGCTTTTGAGGGGGGGGGGTAGACTAAATATTTTAGAATCTCATTAATCCATTCATGCGTGTCAATGGCAAGCCTACTGACAAGTACCAGAAATTAAAAAAATTCAAGCTATAAGTATATACAAACAAAATAGTAATAAATATATTACATTTTAAGAATTAATTTATTTATAATTTACATTTACAATACAATATCTAATTTCCGATGTTATTATCAGGGAGGGCTTTAGAAATACAATCTGAGTCATCCTTTAGGGGGGGGGGCAATTGCTCCTTTGTTCCTCTCTAAATACGCCACTGCTTCAAGTTTTTTAAGTTGATAACTTCAAATTAACCAATCAGAAGTGCGTTGCGGAAAGACAGACAGACTTTAGATATTTCAGAAAGATAATAAAATTGAATATTTTTTGAAATTTGAAATTTGAAATTAGGAAGATAAAGTTTGAATTTGAAATATTGGAGAATTATAATTGATTTAGATGTTAAATTTTGTAATTATTTATTATAAAGTAATAATAAATTGAAGGCAAATATAAAGTTAACGTTCCAATTTATTGGGAGTTTATATTTAAAGTAAAATTCGTATTTTAATTTGTATTTTTATATTAATTTAATTAAATTTAAAAGGAAAATAAATGGAAATAATAATATAATTACTATTTATATGAAATTTATTGGAAAATTTTTAGTATTATTTATTAGTATTATAGTAAATTATTAGTGTTATTCTTCAGGTTATTTACATCAATAAACATTTTTTGAAAAATTGAACATTCAAATTCCCGAAAGCTCGAATAGTGATTTTTATTTGCCTTTTTATAGCTCTTACGATTTTAATTAATTATATATATTTAATTTTTTTAATTAGAAATTTTGTTTTAATTGTTTTTAAATTTGAATTTAATTTTTAAAATATTTGAATTGTTGTTCGCGCCAACTATTTTATGTTGGTTTATATTATTCTTTATGTGTTTTTTAATTTCTTTTCGGATTAATTGGATCATTTTTTCAAGAGTGCTTGCATAGTTACTTGACACTCGACTTCTTTTTACAGTCTATCTAAGAGCATGGTTTAAGAAATTTTCCATCATGGCCTAGGGGGCAGATAAATCTATAAGAGCAAAAAACCTGGAAGTTTCGGATTTGATTATCCCTTTTCGCCGAATAACAGGATTGTCATTATATCTGCCATTATATTATATCTTTATAAGGACAAATTCTAATTCCGGGTGATTGAAAATGAGTAAAGCGACGACTGCCAGTCTCTTTTCTGTTAAGCCTGAGATGGGTAGTCTGTTCAGACTTTTTTTTATCAATATCTGGTCTTCATATCAAAAATATGCAACAATAAATTAAAAGAAAATTTCCCCATTTATTCCACGTTGGTCCTTTTTGTATAAGAATTTTTTTAAATCATAAGTCGGTATTGCTTACAAATGCAATTCGTAGAATTGAAAAAACACAGTACCTACCGACATACACTTACCAGCGACAGCGAGAGCTATCCCAGTGGCCATCAAAGTTATAGATGCCCTGGTGGAAATATTTCTCTGAAAAAGTAAAACAAAGTCTGCAGAAGTCTTACAAACTCTGAGAAGTCGAATTCAGAGTTTTCAGAGAAATACTTCCACCAGGGTGAACTTTCCTTTGCATAAGCGTTTATTTTATATTTTTTCCTTGTGCGCTACTACGATAAGGTGAAATGAATATCGTAGTCAAAATGCTATTTTTATGTTTGCGCGCGGCTGTGCAATAAATACGGAAATAATAAATTTTATAACTTTTTTTAAACCGCGTTGACCTTGAAATTTCAGAAAATTTTCGCCTGCGGCGCAAAAAATGGCACAATCTTACTATCCATTTGCCCTATCGTCACTTTCGGTCTGGCTACGGGCCTGCTTTAAATGCAGAATTTCTATTTTGCAAAAACTTGTCTCCGGTATTTCAAAAACCTGTGATGCCTTTTGACCACCAATACACTGGTCTACCCAAAGTTTTATTTTTGGCATTGAGGTGCTTCAACATTTTATCAAATTAAATTGCAAAATGGGACAGGCCGCTTTCAGCTTGTTCCTGGTTTTTACGTAGTAAAAGTAGTTTTAAGTATAATATGTGCATGGATACTTCTGAATTAAGTTTCTTGCACACTAAGTTGCTGGTGGTACCTGGGTAACCATTTAATAACAAATTTCCTACCTCATTGTTTGAAACCCTACAAAACTCAAAAGTTAACATTTACCCAAATCAAGTACTCCAAAATTATAACGGCTTTCGGACGCCTGGACTTTTTAAACTTGAAATAGTCATATTGAATAATAAATTGAACTTTTTATTTGCTTCCAAGCAGAATTTTCACTACATTTTTGCCTATTTAAGCGGCGTTCAGATAGAGATTCTTGTCTTGCCTTGCTTAGGTAGAAACTGGCAAGAGCCAATCAGATTGAAGTATTATCTTCTATCATTATGAGTACTGCATATTATAGTCAAGCTCATTTAAAAATTTTGGATTTTTGAGTAAAGTGTTTTTTTTCTTTGAGAAATATAAACTGCTATATGAAAATTGGTTGAGTATTTATAGAAATCGTCACTCTTCAGCTGTTTCTTTTTACGTTTGATTAACTTTGTCTAATACGAATCTTGAGACCTAAATCTTATCTTCAGTGTCTTCAATCTTCAAATAATGTAGCGGCCAACTCAAAAAAGTATTAATTTTTATTTTGAAGTTTCATATGAAATCTGCTATTTTAATGTTTGACAAGATTTAATAATGGACGCGTTTTTGTGTTTGGAAGTTAATGATACAAATTTTTGTGATAAACCCATATCTTCTCACAATGAGAAGCAATTAAGATACAATTACAAATAGTTAAACGTTCCCGTGAAAAAATTCTATGTAGGTATATCATGCCTATAATAGAATATATTTAGAACATAAAAATTTTGCAAAACAACAAAGGCAATAAAATAAATCGAATTTGCAAAAATTAATTCTATTATTGCATTTGTATGCCGATATTGACTTATCGTTTTGGTTCACAATAATCCCAAACTAAAGAGGGTTGGTCGGAAATTTTTCTATGTACGAACCATAACTTAATAGTATATAAAGGTACGTACGTATGTGTACATATATAAATTATGGAAAAACTGTGTCGAACCGCAAGTGACACATGACATGTTACTTAACCAACATCTTCCACATCGGCGCACCCTTATGAATAAAATATATAACACCAAATATTTCTATAACCCAATTTAACCGTTACACCAAGAACGCGCACAATGGAGCTTAAATATGATTTATGAAATATTTTATTTAAGGCAACTGCTGCTTGACACCCCAAACATCGGTAAATAGTCGTATGGTTGTTCACAGTTTCCCCTTGCTCTCGTGGCTCTGGGAATTTGTTTGCATTATCAAACATTAACAGTTGGTAGTTTTATTAAACTTTAGATACTTAATAAAAAAATGCAAATTGGACAATATAATAAAATTTAATTGAAAGATAACAGACACACCACAAATTGTTGAGGAACACTTAAATATCTTAAACGACTCAAATATTTCGATTTCAATTAAGAAAAATTTATCACTCTAAGGTAAACCACGACAGATAAAATTTAATTAATTTATTTTAGTTTAAAAACTTGTTTAATGGTTCGTTATAGTGTTTTCGGCAAAACATCAAAAAGTTTTAAATGTATCTATAACACTAACCAGATGGCCGTGTCAAAACATTCAACGCCGAATTGAAATCCTGAAACAATCATTTTCGATGCCACCCTGAAGCAAAGTGGTGTCGGCATTTTAAACTCATAAGGAACACGTTAATCCAGAATTTTGAATGCCTTCTATGTATTCTATAACAAGGTAATAATTTTAAATTTGTAAATATTTTCCTCTCATGAAAAATGTTTACTATTTAGGTTTTATCAAAAAAAATTAATTATACAAAATAAACATTTTTGTTACATCATGATATCGGAAGAAAGAATTTTAAAAATTTCAATACCGAAGCAAACAAGCAATTCGTAACATTATTTTAGTAGAAATCTTGTGGAATTTGGTTACTGTTTTTAAATGATTTTTTTGCTCATTTCATTGACATTATTAAACCTACCGAATGCCGGCCACGAAGAGAATGTGAAAAATCTCTCATTGGCCAATGTTGTTAAAAAGTTTCCGAACATTGGGAACACATCAAAATGTAAATATCCAAATAATGTTTTGGTTTCCTTAAAAGTTCTTATATAAATTACAAATTAATTACGAAAATTTCAAAACAATTTTCATAAGCTGATTTAAATTTTTTATTGACCTTTGGAAATAGGAAATAATTATAATAAAAAAGATATATGTTGATATTTAATAATAGCAAAAATCACTTAAAAATATTTGTTTATTCAAATTCACACATTTTTCAACTGAAACTTTTATATTTTTCAACTACAACTGCATGTGCAATCATATCAGGTAGAACTTATAATATCCGGGAAACTGGCCAATTTTTAGTCATAAATTGCAAAGTTTTCTATTAATTAATTATAGTGAAAAACTGTTTGTGTTAATATTCATCATAAAACTTAATGCTTTACGACACACCTCGAGTAAAGTCCAATGCAATTTTGATTTTTTAAAAAATCAAAAATGGAGGGGCTAACTTCTATTGATAAAATAGTTCTTATTTATCAAAATAAAATTTCATGATTTACTGCACACAACGGCACACGTCCAGAGAATCCAATATAATTTTGATTAAAAAAAAATCAAAAATAAGCAATCTATAAAATCAAAAAAAAAAAATTTTAATACGGCACAACTTAGCACACATCGGGCATAGCCAGGCACAATATTCAGTTTTTAAATTTAAAAAGATAGCGGGGCTAACTTCACGCACATGCTCCACCAATCTCTTAGCGGTAACTGAAATTTGACTTTCTGCGCCGTAGTTTCTACTTTATTCTTGTTGTACATTTCATTCTTTTTTTGCGTTGGCAAAACGCCAACATGTTTCGGTTTCTACATTTTAGCTTTTTAGCATTTGGTAAATATCTTTTTGTTTTCAAGTGTTTCGCTTTTCGTGAATCTGTGAATGTTGCCCCAAGCACATAAATGTTAATCTTCCAGCTGGTTTTCTTTTTCTTCTGTCCAATCAAGCGTAGAAGTTTTTCCAAACTCATTCATTTGGTTTTTTATACATCAGTGCTACGGCCTCTCTTTAAATTTTCCTTTTATTTTTTACTCTTTAACATCTTGTAACATTTGTTCTACTAACCTTAAAGGATATAGAGTTTTTTCTTTTTTTCCCTTATAACTTTAATCTTCTTTTAACACCATTATCTAAAATAGAGTATTGTATTCGTTTCTTTTTGTTTTTTTGTTTCTACTCTCAGTTTTGCGGAGCTACGCCGCCTACGAGAAAACCTGAAGTAATATTTTAATTTTTTTGGTAGCATAAATTTAGCAGATTAAAGTCTGATGCCGATCATTCTGATCAAGTACCCCCAGTCGTATGATTTTAATGTCATAAGTCCAATTGAACGGGAATACTTTTTTTTTAAAATTATTTTGATAACAATAATAATAATAATTAGAAGCAATGCCCAGTGGCCACGCAACAGGGGTCTGAACTTATATATTTATTTACTCCCTTTTTAATTGGGAATCTTTACGGAAGCGGATGACTATTTCGTCAAAATCAATTTTTTTTTGCGACCTTAACAATTGGCACCTTTTTCGTGGCCCACTTGAGACTTCGTTTGACTATTTCGTCCGTTGTGACTTTAATTGTGATGTTGTGATTGCAGCTTTTATTTGAATTTGAAATTTGAAATAAACTTCCTTTACAGGACGATCCCTTTTACGAAGCACCCTTGTTATAGTTTTGACAGCGATGCGGAATTTTTAATTTCAGGAAATTGTCATCAAAATGTACACAAATAAGTTTTTTGGCCGATCAACTTGAAAATCAGTTTCCATTCAACGGAGCAAAAAAGAGCTCATGAGAGTAAAGTCGTACATATATTTATACAAGCCGCAAAAGCGCATCGATATTATTACAAATTGTTTGCACCATTGTGTCATAACAATTGCAAAAATTCGGTCAACCAAATATTGCTTTAGAATGATGGTTAACAATACAATTGAAAGTTTAACGTGTCGTACAACTATATATAGGGGTTAGTTGTAGATTAGGGCTTCGGTACTCGAGGACAGCTGCCAAAATCCGGCTATTTATTAAACATACGTGTTAATCTAAGCACACAGAACGATTTCCGATCTTATCCCGAGGGTTTTAAGGCTATTAGTTGGGGATTGTTGCCGGTATTTATGCGGGGTGTGCGGTTGTTATGCCTCGGTTACACTAACATGTTTATTATTATTGGAATGAGCGAGCTTTTGCGAGTTGATTGAGCGATTATTGTGGGTAAAAATACAATTGCTTGCTGCATTATAACGACTTTGAAAAAACATTCATTTTGACATTTTTTATCGTGTTCATTTGAATTTGGGTACATTTTGATTGCGAGAATGGCAGGTAGTAATCAAACGAGAGCTAAATTTATAGGTAACTTGTTTGCAACAGTAAAAAAAAATTTAATTTTCAAAAGTAATCCGCATGCGGTGTTGGAGGTCTTTCTAAAACCGTTTTGAATGTCGGCACAGTTTCATGTTGACCAAATGTTAGTAGGATTAGTTTTAAATTACGTTCTGATGCTTCTTAACATTCTAACTAAGTTTATTCTTGCAGCTTCCATTTCAAAATTTCTTTATGTTCATCTTTAGTGGTTGACAGATACAATATTATAATCTGTTTATCCTCTTAGTACAAAATTAAATAGAATTTAGATAACATTTTCCCAAATTTGAATGTACTGTTGTGGTTACTTAGACCTTTCCTTATTTTTAACATTGTCCAAACAATCTGCTTCGTTTCAATAATATTTAAACTATTACAATGATGTTGAGCGGTTCTTCAAAACTGTGATCCCAAAATTGCATTTTTTTGGAAAATGGTAGAAAATATTAGTCAATAACGACATTTGAAATCTTTATCTAGTTAATGTGAAAAATGAAAACTTTTGGTTTTTCTCACTGCCTGACGGTTTAATATTTAGGAACAAAAATAATTAAAAAAACTGGGAGTAAACCTGGTTCCATTCTACATAATTTAGTTTCTAATTTCATTTTGTAAGAGGATGAGAAATTTTTGAAGTAAATAATTTAGAATCTTTGTTTCTATATTATTTTTAATTTTTTTAATTCGAATTGCAAAAATGTCGCATTATGTAAATCGAGAATAAATAAAAGTAGCTGGGCGGTGCCTCGTGCTAGTAAACTTTTCCCTCGGGAAAAAAAGTGGAACTTTGTACCCTTACTGTAAAATATATTATTAAAAAAAAAATTTAATCATGCCAAGAAATAAGTTGACGAAAAAATTCATTAAATTGATGAAAAATTCATAATACTCATGAAAAAATCATTGAATTTATGAATTTATTCATCAATACAATGAATTTTGTTTATCGCGGTAAAAATATTGCTTCTTTCGGCAAAATTGCAATGCTTTCTATTGTTTCCGATTTTTCAATTAAATAATTTTTCTGTGCAAATTTTAATTAAGTTGAGCGATAGCAAAGACTCCGACTTGTGCAGGTCTCACTTAATTGTTTTGTTCAGATCTACAGCTTATTTTATAATTAATCTTCACGAAACTTTGCATAAACATCCGTGCGAATCATGGAATTTACGAGGTGGTTAATTGGTTAAAATTGGTTGGATACGTTTGGAGTAATTAAATAATGCAAATGATTTTATGTAGCGTGCGAGGCTACTAAATTTATTCGACGGCTATTCTTAACGTAATTTTTGGTATTTATTATATTAAAAGCATTGTGTTTACAAGCATTTTATTTAAACAAATGTAAATATTTTAAATTGAATTTGTAATAAGAGAAATTTCTACTAAATTAAATTTTTATATTTTAAATTTAAAATAATGAAAAAACAATGATATATTTATCAAAAAAACCAAAATTTTAATTATCGACTACAAATTTAATGTTTTTCATTTGTTTTATTTATTTTATTTTATTTATTTATTTACAATATATTACCGATAAAACCAAGTGAACTATACATATTTAGTAGAAAAAAAAATACATTTTTGAAAATCAAAAATTAAAAGCATTTAAACTCCACATAATGGAGTTTCTGCTGTTTGTGTTTTCGGTGTTATTTTTTGATCCAAACGAGACATAGAGACTATATTTTCGCGACGAAAAGTTTTTCATACCCTCCTCTCTATTTTGAGTGCTGAATTCAAAATAAATAAATTGTTTGTGCATCACTATTTGGAAATTCTCCTTTTTTTTGTTTGTACAGCTTTTGTTCTTTAGTTGTTTAATTAATATAATAGATTTTCACGCTGCCTACCTTGAATTTTTTTTGTGCTTTTCGTTTTGACATTTAGAACCACGGACGTAGATATAGCTTTTAGATTGGGGGGGGGGGACTGCACTTTTTGTGATTCTGTAATTTTATTAGGAATCCTACGGTCTACTTACCTGTTACTGTGGTAACATCGCCCGGAGCCCAACAGAACTCGAAAATGACGAATCTCTAAAAGCTGGAACTCGAAAAATTACTATTTATTCAACGATGTTAATCAGCGAGCGAGTGCAAATCAATTGATATATGATAGATATCTATATCTATATGATAGATATGCGAAAAATCTAAAATTTGAAATCAATTAATTTCTAAATTAATTGATATTTGAAGTTCATCCGTAGTTTAATCGCTTCATTAGTCTTCTTTCAAGTTCTGCAAGAAATTTGATGATTCTTAATACATTTTTAAGAAGAACTATGTAAAGTATACGTAAAGCAGCAGTTTTTTTGCTTTATGACTAAAGAACTTTTTAACTCTAACATTTTACGCCAATTATTTAAAGATTCACGGTGTAGTTGTCTTAAAATTTTGGTGGTTGGTATAATTCGACCAAATCTTAATACATAAAATGCCAGCTCGCTGCTGCTCCTGCTGCTACGGCGTGTCGTTTTTTACCAACCGAAAAATATATTAAAGTACCGACGACGATACTCCCCCTGGGACGAGTTGCACATCAATCGAGTTTCCAACCAATCGGTTCTAGAGGCCCGTCCGTGGACGGGCTTTCCAGCTAGTTGATTATATTAAGCTAAAGAATATTCCACGGTTGTCTGTATAAGAGTCCCCTTTTCTCCGGTTTGTTAAAGTTTAAATTGTTTAAAAAATTAACTTTCAACCAGCGGCGGCTTGTCAGAGGAGACATAGGAGGCCAAGCCTCTCCTAAAGTTAAAGTTAGAGGATTAATTTTCAAAAAAATTAAAAGCGGAGTTTTGATTGTGGATCTATTAAAAGATAGATCTGGAATACATATTCAAAAGTAACGTGAAGGTACAAAAAAACAGTATCTTTAGTCATCATATAGACTAAACAGTTAACAGTAAAGTAAAATAATTCTTCACAAAAAGTGTATTTTTTAGTTGAATAATTGAATGGCATGGTCGGGATCGTTTTTGTTTTAATGTTTTTCTATAAATAATTTTTTTTGTCTAATCAATCTATTTTTATCGTTCTCGAAGGCCACCGAAAATGATTTCTCAAATATTTTTAAAAAATTTCAGTTGTGTTTTTCTTCGAAATCGTTTAACAAATGAAAGAACGTGTCGAATTTGTAATACCTAGTAATTTTATTCCTAATATACCATTATAATATAAAAACACCACGTGATTTCTAGTTTATTCATTTGAACAATTTAAGCAGTTTACTTCTGTATTGTGCACAACAGGAGCTTTCTAGTGAACTCGGTGGGGTGTTTGAGAAACAAGCAACGAAAATCACAACATGCCAATAGATTTTAGGTTCAGCAAAGATGGATAAATTTAGTCGTAGACGCTTAAGATTGTAAATCATCCGAAAATTTGTCTTTCTATTTTCAAGTTTGTTTGCAGACTTATTAAGAGGATTATTCTGAAAGTTATCAACATTAGCAGTCATTTGCAGAGAAAACGGCGAAAGAAAAGAGGCAAAAGTCTGGACATATTTTTCAAGACCCTGTTGTAACAAAAGTTCAGAATTAATTCCTACGCCATAAAATATTTTCCGAAAAGTTTTTATTCCAATAATCTCTTAACTGTTATATCAATATTGTGGTTACCGTTTACTTCTTTGAATGCTTAACCATAAATTATCATAAAATCACAAAAATTTTTGGGAAAAAATTTCTTTCATAAAAATCAAACCAGGTGAGAAGTTTTCTTAAATGTTATGTGCAATTATGCATTTAAAATGTCGAATGGCAATCTGTATCAAATGGGTAATGTCTAAATCTATGCGTAGTTCGAGAACCAATAATCATCACGTCAAGCAAAAATGATATACACAGGTATTTTTGCAAATTTGAAGCTATGGGGAGTTTGAACTTACCTGTTTCCTTTTATTTTTTGAAAAAAACTTCCAACGTCGCAGGTCTTTCAAGTTCTTCATATTATATCATGAATAGAATTCGGCATCGATAAAGTTAAAGACATCAACATTTTTACAAAGAAGGCGGAACTGAAATAACCTAACATAACAACCCTAAGGAATCGGCATCCACAAAGTGTTGGTCACAATCGCCCCGGTAGCAATATCTTTGATGTCTTTATATTTAATTTTATAAAGAAACTATTGACTTTTGTACGTTTAGGTTAACTCACCGCAGTGTAAAAAGCCGGCACTTATGGACAATCCTTGGAAATATTAATGTCAATATTGAAAAAATATTTTATTGGCCTTCTCCATTTAATATAACCTTTGTTTGCTTTTAAATATTGTTAGTATCAATATCGTTTTCACTTGGATAAAAAAAAATTATAAAGCTAAAAACGTGTTTGACAAAATATTTTTTAAGAGGACTCTTGGAGGATAAAGTACTTTAAAAATTCCTGTCGGTTTACTTTTGCTTAAACAATATGCAATCAATATTTAGTAAAATACTTGTAAAATGTGGAGCCTTTGTTTCGAAGCACGAATTTTTTAAGGGTTGTTGACTATTGAATGGATTGAAATGAAGACAATGAGGTGTTCTTCTCAGATGTTCTTTCATTGATAAAGCGTTAAAATAGCTCGTGCTCTCAAGAGCTTTTAATAAAAAACGCACATTTGCATTAAACAAATTTGTTTGAAATTAAACGAAACGCTAATTTGTCTAAAATTAAGTGTAACGTAAAATTGGCCATAGAGGCATATATAAATAATCTATAATTTCACGGCCAAATATTTGTTCGTACGTTTTGAATGCAAAAATACACAAGGCACTGAAGATGCATTTATTTTGGAAAAAGAAATCAATCAGTCTCTATGTGTCTTGGTCCTAAACTCATGAACGTTTTATTGCAGTATTGTCACCGTATTGAACGACAGTAGCAAGACAAATATCTCAGTGAGTACCAGGTTATACCGTAAAGCAATATACATTAACCTTCCAGCAGATTTATGACTTCTTGGACTTCAGAACTGTGCTTTGTCAATTTACAGAAGCAAAGGATGGTAACGCAAAAATTACCAGTTGTTACATAATTAAAAGAGAATTTACCAAAATTCCTTTTCCAATTCCAAAAACAAACCACGACGATAAAGTAACTTCTTTCTATTTGGTGTTTACGTATTTGCAATATTAGAAAAGATCATCCATCATAAGAAATTGTCCCAACGGGACTATCGCTCATGAAGAGTTGAGCAAAGGATTTTCACAATTAGAAGAATCCTGTGTATGTAACTTTTGTTATCGCATAAACTACCGTGAAATACCACCCACCAGCAAATAATGTATACTTCACAATTTCGATAATATCCATTATGGTTTGACAACGCAATTGTTATCAAGAAAATGGTAGCAAAAAGTGTAGCTGATTGATATTCAACGTTTGCACGAATTGTCTGACAGAACATATTCAGTTGTCTAAATTTAATACTGATGAGTTTATTACCTTTGCTAACAAAATTAGAAAAGCGTGAAGCAAAAACGTTACGGTGATAATCTCAAAAACACTATATCATTCACAAAATACAAAAACAATAATTCTGAATTACACCTAAAAATGTTATTAGGTACTTTTTATAATATAAATCGCCACACGAAATTAAAATACGTCTGTCCGTCATGTCATTTTTTGGATAGTTCTGGCTTACAACATTTTGGTAGATATTTATTCAGAAGATAATATTTATATATTTAATTATTCTGAGAGCTTGATGTAACTTGGAGATAAAAATGCCGCTCAAGTCTCTTCGTTTAAATTCTGTCAATTAAGATAACGCGGCATGTTTATGTTTCGTAAATGCCACTATGCTTCAATAAACACGCACTTAATGCAAACTGAATATTAGTAATTAGCTTTATACCTGATGATTTCTATAATTATCGCCAAGGTGAAGATTCTTGAATAATTCGGAACTTTTTAATTGATTTTGATATAAATTATCCGCAATTATTACAAAAATCCATAATTTGTTTTTCTTGAATAGTCGTTACGGTTCGGTAATAACCAGTGGCGTAACAGGCAGTTCAGCGACCCGTGTGCGAAGTTGTTTTAGAGGGCCCTGTTTTTTATAATAAGACAAAAACAAAAGATTTTAAGTCAAAAAAAGTCAAAAAAAAAAAAGAAGTCAATCTTCTTTTCTGCAGAACCGGGGGGGGGGGGGTCGCATTCACCGTACCCCGGTAATCCGTAATTGGTACTGTGATATTTGGTAATATTGTAAGTTACCTTGGTCTAGGAGGTGCAAGATATTCCAATCCCGAATAGTTTTTTAAGCACATTTTGGTGTGGATAAATTAAAATTTTTATAACAATCATAAATATCAAAACTTTTGTATAAATTTTGTTTGGCTTAACCTCAAATTTTATTGTTTCTTAAGAATTCAAAGTTTGTAGCTTTTTTTTTATTTTATAGTGCACCATAAATTCCAAAGGTTTTCTAGTAAAAGTTGAACTATGTTTACACTTGGTATAATGAGTTCTATAATCTCCAGCAGTTTAGTGTTAGGTTGACCAAGTCTTAAAATGGATTGACAACTTTTTATTGCGTCCATTGTTGAAGTAGAAAGTTTATGATACATCATAAATTACAATTTACGGTTTCAATAGAAGTAAAACACAAACTACAATAATAAAAATTGTAACAGATGTAGTTTCAATCTCGAATATTATATGTAGATATATCAATTTTGTGACTTCTAGATGTTAATCACTATAATAAAATATGTTGTGAGGTAGTGAAACAGGTAAATGTACGCTCGTGGTACCATCTACTACGTAAATATATTTTCAAGCGCCTTTGGCGATTTTTCGCAAATTTTTAAATAAAAATAGAAAATTTTCCCGAATGATCAAATCTTCCTTCCCCTTATCATTGTAAAAATTAATGTAATTAACTTTTTAATTATATCTTTGTACACTATACCAACATAATTTCACTATACCATATGGCGCGCATCATTAACGGAAGTGATAATTATATATTATTTATTAATAATTACATAAAACATATTGATGGATCTTGGTTCACGTTAAATTGAAATATTATGCAGGTATGCATTAGCAATATGGACTAGAATTTGTCTGCAGTATTTTTAAATAAAGGGATTATACAAATTTGAATTAATAAAAAAAATTTCCTTAGTAGAACGAAATACAAACTACCTTTAATAAAGACATTTATGTGACAAAAATTTAAAATAATGTAAACCCTACGTAATACCTAGGTATATCTATACTAATGAATACACATGGTTGTTTTAATTGTTTTAAAATTTTTAACACGCGATCTGATATTAAAAGTCAAACTTAATAAGAATTAACATTAATATTCTTTAGCGACCCCTTTTTACCACCATGCCGTGGTACATGAGTAATTAATAGATGTAAATGTTTTCATTTTTTTTTTGCATAATGACATGGTGTTATTATAATAAAATGTGTAAAACAAAAACAACAGTAAAAACAAAGAAATCAACGATACACAAATACAATTAAACTAAAAAAAAAGTTTTAGGTTCCTTATTATAAATAACTAGCTGAAGTGCCAGGTTTCGCTCGGGTGTGGTTTAACACTTTCCTGTAGAAGACACACTACACTCTGCTTTTAAAAAGAAAATTTTAAAATCACTGCGCTGATGTGAGTTGCTATATAAATTCATATTCAAACAAGAAACGCACAGGAATGTCTGCTTTATACATTTGATTATTATAGTAACCTAGACTTGTTACAAGTACGATTACAGTAGTCGATGATCAAGGTGGTTACCCGGCCTTCGGCAATACTTAGACAATTGCATTTCACAACTTTTTTTCACAAGTCCAATTTTTAACTAATATTTTTAAATTGATTCTCGCAAGATCTGATGATATTCACCAAAATAGCATTATTTCAGTATTCAGTTTTCCATTAATTGAAGCAGTGGTCAGAGAAGCAAATGTCCGGTGAACCGGTATTTCGGGGGCTGCGACATCTACAAATTTAACTTTTTAATTGATGGTTACGGCTATTACTGGATATACCATATCTCCCAGACTTCCCAGTTTATATATTGTCGTGTTTCAAAATTCTATTTCAATTTATTGTGAATGATTGTTTTGATTTTCAATTTTGCGAAATTTTATAATTTTGTAAATATTTTATTTTTACTAATTTCGTCACTAACGAAGTGGGGGAAATGCTGCTGTTAGTGACAATGGCCGCCATACTAACATTTGATTTGAGTTCAATTATTTTGTTAATAAATTGAAATTAGCTTTGAGTGCGAGTAATTTTGACTTATTTGATTTTGGATAATCTCAAAATTTAAAAAGAATTTTGGATTTTGATTTTTGGGAAATTGAATGTTTTGAGATTTATTTGGATGATTGGATTGAAGATTGAGTGGATTATAGATTTTTTGAGATGGCAATTAAATTGGTTTTGAATAGTAAATTAAAATTTAAAATTAAAGGTTTCGCAGATAAGTAGGATATCGCCAGCGTATGGTCGAGTTATCTTTTGAATTGGCTTTCCCATTTATATTGAAATTTATTTTCAACGAAATTATATTAAAATAATTTTCAAATTATTAAATTAATTAAAATATATCACAATATATCTTAATATATAAAATACCAGTACGCTGCTGCTTCTGCTTCTACAGAGTGTTGTTTTTTGGTAACCTTTACCAACCGAAAAAATACACTCGGATTGGTCGAATTATTTTACCAGCCGAAAATTTATATCTAAATATCGCACGGTGGGGCACAAGAGTAAAGACCCATGTTTGATGAAGTTTTTCCTGATTTTATTGCAACAATAAAAGGTAGGTAATTTTTTTCTGTGTGATGTGTAGGTATATTTCAATTCATTATATATTATATAAATTATTTTATGGAACTTATGCAAATGCATCCAGAATTATCTACTTAATTAATTTTAAGTAACTCGACATATGAAGTTTTTTCACATCTATCTTTCAATTTATAAAACAGTTTTGATTAGATGTAGTTGACGTTTTAACTGAATTTTACTAGCGTAAACCCGACGAATTGCATGTCTTGAGCTCAAAATTCCTACCGAGGAGTAACCATTTAACATCCGATTATTAAAAATTATAACCCAACAAGGATACAAAGTATTATTATGAAATTAACACTCCTAAATTTTTTAAAACCAAAGTCTTTTTGAGTATGATGTTAGCTGTATTTTCGCCTTTTATGATTAACAAAATAGCCAAATCCAAAAATTTACCTTTAATTGTCGGAGCGTCATTAACGACCTCCAGTGCCGTAACTAACATAGAGCGGTTATTCCGGATGCAAGGTTAAGGTTGGGCGAAAAGGGGTAAAAAGTCACCGCATTTGTTTCAGATAAAAACACTTTAAAAAAGATTAGATGCTTAGGTCGGAGAAGTGCGTAATATTGCCTAGTTACGGCATTGATGACCTTAGGTGTAAATATATTGAAAAATATGTATTAACCAATGGACTAATGTACTTAAAATATTATGTAACTTTGAGTGAAGTAAAAAATTTATTCTAACCCTCCTCCTTCCACGGGCAATGGCCAGCGGCGGCTCGTTAGAGGAGGCAAGGGAGGCTTAGCCTTCTCTGAAACTTTGGACTAATTAAACAATAAAAATGTTCAAGAAATTAAAAAGTCAATTTTAGAACGCGAGATCTGTCAAAATAAATACTACTTCCACAATACTAATTCAAAAAGTGACGTGAGGATACTGCACAAGCAGCATCCTTGGCCTAGAACGTATACATGCAGATTGATTAGATTGAACGTGAACTATAAAAACTCCAAAGAAATTTTATATCATCTGATCGATGACTACACTGAAAAAAAAGTGACATCACATTGATGAAAATGTACATCATATTGATGAAAAAATCATCATATTGATGAAAAAATCATCAAATTTGAGCCGATGATCAAGTTCATACAATTCATCAAGTTCATACGTTCATCATTTATTGTTTCATTAATAATATGAAAGAGTTCATCAAAACTGTTTAAAAAATTGTATAGCATCGATGACCATGTACATAAAATTGATGAATAAAATCATTTATATGATGAACTCATATAAAATAGATTCATCAAAATCATGAAAAAATTCTTTAATTTAACGCACTCATTCATCATTTTCACGGACGTAGCTATAGCTTTTGCATGGGGAGGGTTTGACACTGCACTTTTGTATTTCTGTAATGATTAGAGCCCGGATTCTAAGCTTTTTGCTTATTGCTTTAAATTATAAGCAGAAGATATTCCTTTTGGATCTTCACGTTTCTTAAAAATTGCATCAGTAATTTGACCTAATGTTGATAGTGCTTTTTTTGCTTTTTTTTCCAAGAATTTGTTTAAAACGCATGTTAGTGCTTATTAGAGCTTTTTTTTAATGTTTATTTGAAACTTGAATAATTTTGTTAATTATTAAACTAATTACTTACATGAGTACTATAACTTATAAAGTTGTTGAGACCACACAATATTTTTATTTTTATCTTCGCTTACATACATAATACGTAAATTAACATGGAACGTGCATACTTGATAAGTAGACAATAATACTACTAGTTTTTATAATCTGATCTCATGTTGATCCCTTTTTTTTCGAGATATAGATGAGAATATTTTTGCATTTTACCGAGTCTTGTTTAAGTCGCTGTCAGTCTGAAACGATGCAACGAAATAGAAAAATGTATATTAACAAAATTGAAGGCCATGAAATTTGCAACAAAAAATGTCTAAAATGATTTGCTGTAAAATCAATTTTTATATGACAAAACACGGCTTCAAAATGTACAATTAATATTGTTAACATAGGAGTGTCCGAATACTTTCTGGAGCCACCGTAAGTGTATTGAATTATTTTGTTACTCGTAAAACTTGTCTGCAGGCGAAGATAAAATAGTATATTAAACTCAAGTTTAAACTGCTTATTAAACGCTCGTATGGACAGTATATTACTCGGCTGAGCCTCGTGGTATATGATCCAGAAAATGTGTAATTAGTATTTAATAAAAATTACATTTTGATGTTTGACTTTTAGTGCTTTTTTTCAATTTTATATGAGTTTTTTTTTTCTGTTTTTTGAAACTTTTTTAAGCGCTTATTTTAGAATTATAAGTGCTTATAAATCCGGGCTCTAGTAATGATATTAAAAATCCCACGGTCTATTTACCTGTTACTGTGGGTATTCGACTAATATTCGCCTTGTTGCTTAAGATAAGGGGGGTGTCCAGACCCCCTAAACACCCCCCTTATATACGTCCGTGATCATTTTGATGATTGCATTCATAACTGTGATAAACGGGTTCATCAATATGATAAAAAATATCATTAAATTGACATACTCGTTCATCATATTGACAACTGCATTCATAGCTGTGATGAACGAGTTCGTAAATGCGATGGACGTGTTCATATATATATGATGAAAAAAATCATTTATTTACGAACTCGTTCACCATATTGATGATTGCATTCATAATTAGGATGAACGGGTTCATCAAAATGATGAAAAATATCATTAAATTGATTCACTCGTTCATCATATTGACGAGTTTGATGAATCATTCATCATTCATCAAATTTAATCGATAATTTTGTACATCATATTGATGATTTCTTCATCATTACGATGAATTTCACTTTGCTGAACAGCGTTCATCAATAAGACGTAATATCTTTTTTTTTCAGTGTATGCATCCACCAAAACGTCCGCTGCTGTCAATTTAACGGGTTATTGCAATATTGTTAACGAATAACGTAGTTGAGCGTTAGCCACCTTTGTGAATCAACAGCATCACGCTATATAGTTAATGTTTTGTTAATTTAAAAAATTGGGGTTGGTGAGATTACCACTAGCAATGGTAAACCACCGAGGTAATCTTTCTTGAAAACCCTTGATAAAAATGAAGTGGTTAGCCAAAACCCAGCCTGGGTTGTAGCGCTGCGGTGTAATATGAAGATATTAATAAAGACAATGAACATTTTCATTAACGATTAATATGCTATATGCAATTTTATATCAATCAATTGTCAAAGTAAGAAAATGTCAGTAGTCGTAAAAGCAACTATTTTTAAAGCAAAAATTTGCGGACGGCAACATTTAATTAACTTCAGCATCTAAATCATTTATGCCCGTAGTCACGGATTAATCCGAAATTCAAGATTAGTTCTTGAAATAGCAGCTATTGCTTACGATACGGCTTAAATTCCAGTAATCTCATTGGTAAATTCTAGGATTATCTTGAATCTCGGATTAATTCGTGACTATTCATACGGGCATTAGTGCCGTTCGTTGTCAAACGTTGTATTTTCGGGTTTTCAGAAAAAAAATATATTTTAAATTAAAATTTAATATAGTGGGTAATTAATATTTTTTACTCGAATATTTTAAAATTTAATTGGTGATTTTTTCGCCTTTTACAACTTTTAAAATTTACTAACATTTAATTTTTGTGTTCGTTATTTAGATATTATTTTTGATGAAAAATGTTGATTTTAAAATGTACCCTTATAGATAAGATATCACAGAAATATATACGCCATCATTATTGGCCAATTACATAAGTGTAAAATTATTATGTAATTTTATGTTGCCTAGAAATGGATTATTTAGCTTCTAGCCTACATAGCCGACATATTCTTTATGCATACATACAAACTAAAAAATGCGAATAAAAACAGCAATTGAATGGTCTCCTGGCTACTTGTAAAATATCCTTACGACAGTGGTTTTGTTGAACGATAATGACATAAACGGATTTAGATACAGTTAAGCATCATTTGTGCAATAACATTTTCTGTCGTTTCCAAACAGTTGCCTCCAAGCAAAAGTGGTGTATTTAAATTAGCTTCATTTCTATTTTGTAGCATCTCTGGATGGGTGTCATGTCGCGAATGTCGCTTTCGGCATGAATATGCTAGCAGGCCGCCACTCTTTGTCGTGTGGTTTGTCAACTACAGCAAAACTCGCACCACCAAATGCTGACTGGATATCAATAATTATACCTTAAGTCGGATTTCCATGAAATATCAAATAAATAAAACCTCTTTGTTTCATAAAAAAGAGCTTAAAAATAATTGCTGAAACTATATGTGGCTATGTGAAAAATTTTGTTTGAAATTTAATATTCCTTCGAAGTACTCGTTTAGTTAAAAATATTTTAGATACTTTTTTTCGATAACAGCAAGTTTATGCGCACGTGGTACATCAATGTGCATATCAACCCCTTATGGATGTTGATTCTCATTGTGAAGTCACGTTCGGCTAGTATTGATGCATCCGATCGGACGCCTCAAGTGGAAAACAGCAAACGATTTACACGTGCCGTATTTTAAATAAACATTTAATAAGGGCACTTCTTCTGCTTTATAATACATCACACATAGCTGATAAAGGATCTTGATTGTTTAATATTTTTGTTGGTTAATATTATTTTTGATGAATAAAAGATAATATTCGCCGAAGCGAAGGATCAATAAGCGAAGTTTTAAAATTTCATTTCAAACCTGAGGGTCCTCAAAAAGGAATATTTTAAAGCGGCCTCGGCGTTGTTTATAGCTAAAACAAGTTTTTTATAGACACTTAAAGAAAAGAATCTTCTAAATTATAAATTAATGCCATTTTAAATTAAGAAATAGCTTAACATTCAATAGAGTTTGATAGGAATAAATTTTGGTTGTTTGGCACCGTTATATAAGAAGTTGGTTACCATAAAAATTTTTTTATTATGGTGACCACTTTTATGACTGTCAACCGCAGTTAATCAATTATATGTTGGCATAAATCAATAATTTGTTTTCGGCTTACAATTTTTTGAAAAGTCACCCATGTTCTGTTTGTTTTAGGAAACTCACTGGAGAGACGATGGGTGTTACCACTAACTTTATGGAAGAACAACTACCTAAAAGAAAACAAGCCCAAAATAATAATTAATCACGAATAACGACAGACGTTTTCAACATTCTCATATTGTAGGCGGAATCCTGAAAAGACAAGTAAAATTTACCAACAAAGAATATCTGCCGACAGGAAAGAAAGACGGTAGCCGCTATTCTTTGATGTGTTCATTTTACGCGACGATAGTTTATGGTTTTTGGTCTAAACGTTTAGAAAATGTTTGCAACTTAATACCATACACAACATAAACCTAACACAAAGTTTTTGTTGTGCCAATTAAGGCAACTTAATCAGTACTTATTCCTATTGGTTGCATTTTTGAGTGCCTATCTTCTGGCGTTCTGGGTGGTTTTGCTTATCGATAAATTTGTTAAAAGCGATACGTCCCTACTTAGAAGTTAAGTCCAGACGAGTTTGAGATATTCATGGGTGTTCTGGTGTTTTGACATTTAATTATATCTCAAGTGATTTAAAAAAGTCCCTTCTCATTCCATTTAAATAACTCATTTGTGTTTGGAATGTTGGAATCCATTAGGTTACCATTAATTATAAAATTAATACATTGCAATTTTTTGTTCATCATCTTTGTAGTCTTCATTTAGTGATCGACTTTTTTAAAAATCATAGTATCGATTTTATCTGACGAGAATTCTGAATTTTAAAGTCTTGATGACGTATATGTGACGTTTTTGCGATCATTTTAGACCAAAAATGTATCGAAACCGTGAGCACACTAAAGGTTTTGTCTCTAAAAACAGATGAATAAAATTTGAAATTTAATTTCAGAACTTTGTTTGTTTTCAGGACTCTGTCACTGTGGAATACCAACCAGGACATATGTAAGTTTTCCTAGGCTTTTTCCTAGGAAGTTTGCTAGGCTGGCTTCGTATGTGCACTGAGAAAAAGGATTTGTTGCCATAACAAAGTTTTTTTCTATGCAGAATAATAAAATTTCTTAAATCAAATAATCTTTTTTGCTGAATAGAAAACAACTTAGTTACGGCAGCAAAAAATTTGTTGCAGCAACAAAAAATTTGTTATAGCAGCAAAACAAAACTCAGTGGGGCTATAGCTACTAATAGCTCTGTTAGAGCGACAAATCTTTTTTCACAGTGTCGTAGCAATTATAAATCAGGAATATTGACAGTATTGCATATCCCCCGAAGCACGGAAACAGTAATAAGAGAGTTAGTTTCTTCTCGGGGTTTCCTAATATGATACTGTTTTAGCAGTTGATCGCGTTAACTACTAAATCAAACTATTTCGCCAATAGCTCCGCGACGGTTTAGACTCAAACGACGGAAACGGACTCAAACGTTTGATACCAATTCAATAAAAAATTTATTTGGACAGTCAGCAGCGTGATGTACTTATTTCTGAAAGCTTATTCAAAAATTGAATTGTTGCCAGTGGCGTAGATTAATATATAAAATAGTGGCACTGCGGTAAATACCAGGCCCCGTGCTTTCGGAAAGAGGAGGCAAAGTAGTACCTTTTCGAATTATAAATAATATTAAAAAATGCAAAATGAATTATAATCATTAAATCCCTCAAAATCGCTTAGACTAATCAGAAAGCAGAAGTTTTGCTGTGTTCATAATAGAATATTCTTTTCTTTAGAGTCTTAAGTGCCAATAACTTTCTCTGTAATTTATTGAAGTGTAGTACTTCTGGTAGTTTGGGGTTTACTTTAAACTGCACTGTAGGTCTCCTGCGTCTGTGGATACTATACTAACATACTCACTGCGAATATAATATAGGGAGGACAAGTCAAGGACGCAAGCTGTTCGAAAACTCGAATGTAGGTATATTATTATAAAAATGTCTATACCAACTATTTTTGCTTATATTTTTAATATTGGAATAATAATAATAATAACATGTGTTTTAAAAAATTGAATTTTTCAATAAATTAAATGAATGTTACAGCAATTATTTCTTAACTCTACCTGCATCGAGCGAATTGGATCACATTAACCACTGGTATAGTTACTTTTGCAAAAATTGTTTTTATTAAAACACATTTATCGATTTAATACCTACTTCACAATAAAAGTATTTGAACTAAAATATTTATCCGTAATTTATCCGGCTATTGAATTTAGGATATTGTTTTAACAAATTATTTTTAAGCAGCTTTTAAAAACAAAACAAAATTTTTTGTAAAATTGAAATAACGAACTCCATTTTCGGAAGAAATCGGCTTTTTGTGATAATATGAATAAAAAACTTGCCAAGTAAAAACTAGAAATAAGGTATATTATAGATATACAATAGCGGTCATGAAAATTGCATTAGGAATTATTTCCGAATTAAAGAAAAAATGAAAAAATAATTTTTGGCTTTCGTTTGAGACTCCTGTGGACAGAAGAGCAAAAGTATATTGCGTCCCAAGGTAAACCAAAATTTGCTGCCCCCGTTGACCTTATTGTTTGTGGTACTGTGCACGCTCTACCTCAAATAGTAATAGAAATTTTTTAACAAAATTTCGTATTTAGTACACTGAGAAAATTAAAGTAAAATTAATTACTAATGTGTAGTTGTTCTTTCAATTTATTATTATTTAACATTAGTAAACATACGTTTTAATAGTTGTAAATTTATTTTTTATACCTCTATTTTTATTAAATATTACTACTATATATTTATTTGAAACATTTATTATATACAAAAGAAGCGTTATTGTTTAAAATAAGCGTAGTTGTAACAATTTAGAACTACTTATAGTAATTACAGATGTATTATTATTTACAACTACAATATTAAATATCTAATAAGACTCTAAATGTTGCTTATAATAAATGTTGCTTATAATTGCAATATTTGTAATCTTCATGACGTTTCAAACACTCGGCAGTTTCATTTTACCATTTAAGGAGAATCTCTTGTATGCAAAAAGAGCATACCACTTGGTCGCGATTTTCTTTTCACGTTGTATTTTGTAGGATAAGTCGTCGTGTATGATAAGTTGTCCTTAGTGTTCTTATTGTTAGTGAAATTATTGTCATCTGATGGATCAATTTATTAATTGAATGGAATTTACCTGAGATAGTTGTAATTGTTTTTGAGCAAAGAGAGGCGCGATCACGATTGATGCAAATGACACAAATGACAATGGCAAATGATGAAATGCCTGCTGTGTACTTTATAGGGAAATTGGAACAGCTCAGATGTATTGTAAAAATTAACGAACTAATTTATGAGTTGGAACTCAAACTTACATCTAGAAGATTTAACAATAAACATGGCAGTTGTTACTAATACTATATAAAAGATAATATTACTTACAACAGTTTACTCTCTTAAATACTGCACAACAGTTACAAATATACAACTACAATTTGTATTAAATATATTGGATGATGTATAATTTACTCCTATGTAGTTGTAAATGTACTCCTATGTAGTTGTATATTGTACTCCTATGTAGTTGTATTACTTACCTTAGTTACCTTATACTTAATATAACACTTGATAGTTGCATTATATATATCTATGTATCTTTATTTTATAGAAAATAAAATTACAGCTTGGTAGTTGTATCTTATAAAAACTGGAGCTACTGGCGCCTATTTTACAACTACATATTTTAATTTATACAGTTTTTCTGTTATTGAATACAATTTATTTTTCTCAGTGTAATACATAAATATTGAGACTTAAAGCTGATTAGGTTTTAGTTAAAATCAGTAAACGCGGAAACCCAAAATAAATAATATTATGTACACCAAAAAAATAATTTTCTACGAATATTTAAAATTTTATTTTTTTATTACATTCTACTACAAAATAATAATAAAAAAGTATTTATCAATAATCGCGAAAAAATCTGATTTTTCTTTATATACTTAGTTTTTAAAAATTTTTTTTACATATTCTTTTTTATTTTTTTAAATTGTTTTTACAAAAATCCTTTTTTTAAATTAATTGTTATTTAAAAGTATGATGAAGTTATGGGCATGGCCACATCCGATTTTCTAATATGAATACTAAATGAAAAAATAACAATTAAATGAAATATAAAATGTTTTTAAATAGATTTTAATTCCATTCTATGACTCAAAAACAAAATGCAGTAGCGGTCATGGAAATTGCATTGGGAATTATTCCCGAATTAAAAAAATAGATTTCTATATTATATTCTTAATAATAAAGAATAGAAAATAGAATAGAAATAGATAAAAAGTTAAATTTTTGGTTTGAAACTCATAAGCTCAAAAATATATTTTCTTTTTTGAAAGCTAGGTTTTCAAACCGGGGGGTCTGGAATACCTCCAGCACATCAGTAGGTAGTTGTGTTCGTAAAAAGAAAATGTATTATTGAATTTCAAACCAGAAATCTTAGTTTTTAAAATTTTAGAACTTAGATTTTTGGTTTGAAACCCACAAGCTCAATAACACATTGTTTTGCGCCCAATCACTGGTGTGCTGGAGGGTATTCCATACCCCCAGACCCCCCGGTTTGAAAAACCTAGCTTTGTGTCCGAATTGTGTTTGTATTGTTATTGTCATTTTAATTCGGAAGTAATCACGGATGCAATTTCCATGACTACTGCTGTACGTTTAAACAATCAAACAAAATGAAAACAATCAAAATCTGACCTAAGTCTAAAAAATATTAGTTGTTGGTTTGTTAAAACAATACATAATTTTTACAGGTACATACGTATATTCCAACTTTTCAGACTTGTAAAAATATTTTTATAAAAGCCACCTTTTCTTCAGATTTTTACTATTTCATGAAATATGGGCAAATAATTTAAAACTAAATAATTTTTAAAAAAATTGAAATAAATTGCGATTGTTTTTTTTTGTTTGCTGGTTAATCCGCCTCTGCCTGCAGACGGGGTCCAGTACAACTTTTGTGTATTTTTCGATTTACCTACTATATACAAACGAATGTTAAAATTTTCTATCTGCGAAACGGCACATATAAAACTTCGAATTATGATATGTAACATCAAAGCTGTAACATGGGATGTTACAGGGATGTGCAGTGCATGCTTTCCCACAGCTTATTTATTCGATTTTTAATTCCAGTTAGAAAAAATCTTTACCCCCAAAATAGTTAGTTTTTGGCTAAAAACCGGCTTTTTGTCAAAGCAAAGAATCACCTTGATTTGTGAATAAGATTCGATGTCAAGTTTTTGACCAATCAGAATTTATGTTTAATTTTATAATATTAATTATATTATTTATTAATAATATTAATTTCAATACCGATTTAGACTCAAATAAAACCTTTTCGTTTTCTTACATTCATCAGGCTCGTAGGAATGCATAGTGTATTGAAGCGGCTGCATTTGGTGTAAACATTTTGAAAATGTAAGGAAATCAAAAAAATAAAAAGCACTTTTGAAACGTTAAAGTTATAGTTTTTGCAAAATTGTTTATTGTTTTACATTGCAGTATATAAAGTAACAGCAAGAGTTGTGAGAAATCAAAATTCATATTTTTAACTTTAAATCTAAGAATATTAAAGCAAATATGCCCTAAAAATCACTATTATTGGTGTACTAAAGAGTTTCCATAGCTGAAATTTTAAGCTGCATGATTCGGAATGGTTTTCTTTACAAATAAATCTATAGATGTGAATCTAGACTTAGGGTAAATTTAAAGAAAAACTTTTTTATTTAAAAAAATGTGCATTTCCATTTCGGTACTAACTATTTACATCAAACACACGAATTGAAAGTCAAATAAATAAAACATGAATATTTTTGCAAATAATGAAATAAAAACCTTAACGAGCACATGATTTATTATATTTTCTAATTTATTTACTAAGGTTGGCCGATAATGTATCGAATAATTATACAATCTTGTGTTTTGACATAGGTAGATTGGAAAGAAAAATAATTGTAAAACAAAATTAAACTAATCCCAAGAATAAAGAAAAACTGAAATGTCGATAACAATCTGCGTCTAATGCTGAAGCAAAATTTATAGCAGAAAATAAAACCTTTTTATAAGAATACTCATAAATATTTTAAAAGAAGTGCAATCACCTGTAGTAATAAAATATTACAAAAATTTAGATTTTGTTAAATATTTCCTGTTAGTTAAATTAGAGCGATGTAGACGATTAACGGACCGAACAATAAAAGATACAACACAACATGCAAACATATGTCGGTTTTTAACGAAGCAAACAACATAATACATAATACATGATGTGAAGATGATAACTCATTTCCCTCTATACAAGTGGAAACTCCACCCAAAAGAAAACCACACCCGTGTACATAAAACGAAGGGAGAGGCCAACATCTACAAAATCAAACACAAACACTCCGTAAATTTCTCATTGGTTTTTAAACCATGGGCGTTACTCTTATTTTAATATAAGCTTACTACAAAGCAAGTTCCTACCAGTATTATAGTAAACCTTGTTTAGTAAGCTTGTGCGTTTCACTCTCGAATTATTTTAAAATTGCAGTTACAAAACGTTCAGTGTTATTGGAAATGTAAAATGATTCAACTTGTATCGGAACAGTGTTTGAAACCTACCGAAATGGCTCGCACACCTCTTAAATCGTCCTTTTCGATTAGTTCCATTTTACCCGAAACCGCGTTCGAGAATCGTTCCAGTCCTGAAGTCGTCCAGTGTTCCGAAATTGAAGCTTCGGATTCGGACTCTGATCTCGACGTTACCGGAACTCCACCACCTCTGGATTGCAGTAAAACATCAACAAACAGTGCATGCGACACTCCAAGCAAAGACGACAAAAAAAATAATAAAGAAAAGCCGCCCTACAGTTACAACGCGTTAATTATGATGGCAATTCGCAATAGTCCCGACAAACGGTTAACCCTAAACGGAATTTACGAGTACATCATGAAAAACTTCCCGTACTATCGTGAAAATAAACAAGGGTGGCAAAATTCCATCAGGCACAATCTTAGTTTAAATAAGTGTTTTGTTAAAGTGGCCCGACATTACGACGATCCTGGTAAGGGAAATTATTGGATGCTAGATCCGTCTGCAGAAGACGTCTTTATCGGAAGTACGACGGGAAAGTTACGGCGGCGGTCAACCGCAGCATCACGATCACGCCTGGCCGCATTTAAACGAACCATGATGTTTGGACCTACGGGAATGTATCCAGGACCCTTTCCAACCTACAATCCCGCTATTATGGGATTATGTCCAAATCCGGCACTTTTGGCTTCAGTATACCAACGATATAATCCGTTTTTACCTTCAGTTTTACCAAAACCTACCCCAATATCGCCGCAAACGTTCAACGAACGCCTTCTGGTTCCATCAGAAATGATGAGACAAATGGCACCAAGTTTAGATTTTTATGCCGGACTAAGGTTTCCATCGCAACTAGGCCATCCTCATCAGCAATTTTTATCACAATTTGTACAACCATCAACGGCACACTCAAGTTGTTCGAGTTCGCCGGAACCAAAAAATATGCCCGAAGGACTTTTAAAACCCGTAACTGTGATCACCAAACAAACCAATGTATGACTGATGGTTTGTTTAAAACTTTTAAATTTGATGAAAGACAAAGAAACTGGTGCAATAGCTTAAATTTTTAGTTGGATTTAAAAATTGTGAATAAGAAATTTGGTAAGTTTCAATTTTTTTTATGCTGTTCATTAATTTTGATTTTAAATAACTCTCAAGTCATCAGTAGATTAATTTCGTCTTTTTTTAAAGGTCGATTTTCCTCGACGGAACAGATTGGATATATTAGTGATATATATTGCGGTGTGATTTATTTATCTTTTTGTTAAAAATGTAGTTACAAAATTCGATGTAAATATTTGTAATATAAAATTTTATTTATATGTAATTTAAATGTACCTAATTGGATTTAAATGAAAAAAAGTTTAAATATATGGATTATAGAAATTATACTTTTTGCTTTTTTTTGTAAAAGCTTGACGAAGTCTCAAAGTTGCAGTTTTAATAGAAAACTTAACAAAAAATTGTTTTTTAATTGTATTTGTTACGTAAGCATTAAAACAAAGTATAGGTAGGTATTTAAAATTAGATACCTTTCTTTATGGAAAAGTTACACTGTAAAAATAAATAAACAATTAATTAATTTATTCAATTTTTCAAATATTGACAATGTTTCGTATAATATACAGAATAATCACCCATGGAAAATTAATATTATTCTTAGTACTTATAACATATTTTCCGTAGGTAAGTAAATTAGGCTTAATAAAAAGTCACTTAATAATTTTGAGCAGTGACATACCGAAAGTCAAATCATATTTCTAAATTTTAACACTAACTTTTTGTATTAATAAAATAATAATTATAATAATTCTTAATAAGGTTGTTATTATTATGTAAAAATCAAAAACTTTTATAATCATTTTTTCAAAAAATTTCAACTTTATTACAATAATACGTGCTGTAGTTATCAATTTCTTAATTTAAAACAGATTTATAAAATATCACCTTTTGAATGCTTTATTCATTGCATGCTTTCATTGCAATATTCTAAATTAAAGCTATCATCTAATCATACTATAGTATCATACGCAGCACATACACAATAGTGCAATTATTGTTTATTGCCCTTGATCGTTTTATATTTAATAGTTTTCGTTGTGGGCCCGCTGCTATTTAAATTAAATGTTTTAGAAATTTACAATCTTAAAAGTAAAATTTTCGATTTCTGATATCTGTAACCTTTCGACAAACGGCAGTTCTGATTGGTTTATTTTTTTGCCAATCTAAAGCCTCCAAGTGTGGTTTGAAGATAATTTTGACAATCTTCTTACATTTTCTCACTTTTAAGAATTTTAAATACCAACTAAAAACCAAAAAACTGTAATCAGCTGTTTTTTTGGGATATGATGGTATTATTACATAAGGATATAATGTTTAATTGCATACCTTGTTTGTCAGTTTCCCATTAATTAATCATTGTGCTAAACTAATATTCAGTTTAAAAAACACCCTTAAAAACCACATCGTTATAATTATTAATAATGAGGTAATAGGTACATTGTTATTATTATTTTATTTTATTCAAAATAAAACAAGAATTTTTTGGATTTTACTAATTTAAGTTATTTTTATGTGAATATTTAACTTAAGGGTTACCAGAACGCATATTATACCAGATATAATAAAATAAAACGGGGTGCAAAAATTACTAATAGATTTTTTTATGAGAACTATAAACATAGTAATTAATTAATAAAATAAAATTTACGTATGATTTTATACTTTTTAATTAATAAAATATCAAATAAATAAAAACGTATGCAATTCTAGTATGCATAAAAATTAAAATTAAAAAATTTATGATTACCCTAATTTTAAACGCTACAACATAGCAATATATTGCTTAATTAAATGATTTTGTTTTTACGAAGTTAATTTTGAATTTTGAATTTTATTTTATCGTGAATTTAAAAATGTTTTGATTATTTTTGGAATTTAGTTTAATTTTTATTGTAAATATTTGAATAATTGTTCCCGCCAACAATTTTATGTTGGCATGAAAATTTTGATAACTTGACTTTTGCCGCTTGCGTTGACCGGAGTGGTCGTATTTACGGACAGTCTTCGTAAGTTTTGTATTTTGACTCTCAATTTTGAGATAATTTTGATTTTTGTGTGAATAAATAATGTAAAACGTAAGTGGAATTTTAATTAATTAATTGAATTTATTTTTGTCCGGATTTGGATGATTTGGATTTGAATATTTTTAATTGATAATAAAGAGTCATATTAAAGAGATGTATGTACTCCAGCTAGGCGTTTTTCCGTGGCAGGTGAATTTTTCAAATTAGACCGCTGGGGGCATAGCAGTACATTGTTTGATCTGTTTAGTCTGGAAAAAATATATTGAAGGGAAAAAGGTAGTTAATAATAAGGTTAAGAAAATAAGAAAAATACCAATTTCTTCTAGCATTTATACGAGTGTAATAAAAAATAAAAACTTTTATTAACCAACTTAATACACAAGAAACAATGTTATAGTTATCTGAACAGAACAGAATCTAACAAAACGTTAAAATAATAGAATTATAACAGTAAAGTAAAGAAATACAAAACGTAGAATTATTATTTAAAAAACCGAAAAAGACATACATAAATTACCAAGACTAAAAATATTTGAAAAACAACAAAAATTAATATTAGGTTACTATATAAAAATTAAAAAGAAATTTAGTATAATGCGATGTAAGACCCTTTTTCATATTCGATGCGGTCTTCAGTTTAGCAAGTAACTAGGAAGATAAAAGTAATTAGAAACAAGAAAAACTATTTATACTTTTTTCATTTCTTAAGTTATTTGCGACTGAAGATCGAAAATAATCGTAAAATAGTGCCTTTTATCGCATTACTTAATTTTAGTTATTTTTCAAATTTTTATAACACTATTCATTTTTCTTCTTTTTTAAATAATAATTTTCTATAAGTACCTACAATTTTCTACGTGAATTTTATTTTTTCTTTTTACTATTAAATTTCTATTATTTTAACGTTTTTTTTTTAGTTCTGTTAATATCATATTTTACATACTAACTATTACAAATCTAAAAAAGTGTCCTATTTAAGTTCATTTTATCAACATTTATCTGTTTGTCACGATAATGACATTTCTATTGAACTCGAAATCCGTAATTTAAAAATATTTATTTAATTATTAAATAATTCAGACAATTAATTAAATACTATTTTTTATTTTGAGCAAATGTAGGTTTGTAATTTTTCTGTATTTCATATAAAAATTCTGTAAATCTTAGAAACATGCAACGAAATGTCGAACATTAGATCCTAATAAAATAAAATACTATTGCTTTCTCAAATTTATTTTCCCGGCAGTTGGTAAAGCCGACATTTATATTTTCCAGTCTATGGTAAACCAAAGGTATATAATATATTATTGACTTTAAGATTTTCTTACTTAGCAAACCACTCCTAAAAATTATGTACACTAACACTACGATTTCGGAAAAATTACACACACTTGTACACTAATTTTCTTTTTATGACGTTATAACAATATAACGGTACACGTCGTTTCGGCGACCGCAGTTCGGCGAAAGCGATTCGGCAACGTATATTCGGCGACGGTCAATTCGGCGATTCTCATTTGGCGACGGAAAATTTATTTAAGTGTTACAATTTATTAAAAATATTAAAAAAATTTTATTTTTAATTAAATATTTATTTACATAATACATTACAGGTATGTATCATAATTTTACATATTTTTTAAGCAATTAAACAAATTTTAATAAATGTTATAATAATTATAAGTTGTTCCGCGAAGTTTATCAATTAGTTATTCAAGTTATTCAATTTTTAGTTATTCAATAATTATTCAATAAATTGAATAAACTAAAATTTTTTATTCAATAAACTAAAAGTATACCTTCCGTCGCCTAATCGACATAGTCGAATTTTCTGTCGCCGAATGAGAAACGCCGAAAATGCCGGTTCCGAATTGGAATCGCCGAAACTTGCATAGCCGAATATCGGGTCGCCGAATTGAACTGCGAACTGGAATCGCCGATATGAGGGTGTCCGACAATATAAGTAAGTATAATATTATATCTTCAATTTAAATTATTATACCTACATGATATTATTATAATATTTAAATTTTATTTTACTTAAATAAAAAAGTTCATTTGTTCCGAATAAAACCATTTTTCTTAAAACCAAAAAAATCTTTAAATTTAATTAATATTACTTTTACTGCCGGCGACGGACGTGCGCTACTAAATGTATTTTAATGCCGCTGTCATTTTGTTATTTTTAAAACAATTGTTTTTTGAAGTGATCAAAATTAATAATTTACGCTTGAAAATCATTTTACATGTTTTAATTAAATAATATCAATTATTGTTAACTAAAATTTTAAAAATATTCGATTGATACGTGGTTTAAGTAGTGCAACTCGATATTAACCATATTAATATCTTAGAAAACCCAAAAAATGTACACACACTTTTTGGAACTAAAATGTTTTTAAGTTATCACAAATAAAATACACTGTAAGTGTAAGTGTAAGTGTAAGTATACAATATTGCAAAAGTTTTCACCATACTATGGCATCATCAGGCGATGAATTGAATGAATTCAATTTTCAGTATGACGCACCACTTCGAATCAATTGAAAAGTATATATATTATATAAAAGAGTATGGAGCTTCTAAAAAAAATTATTTCATAATTTTTCTATCTCATTTAAAAAAAATATTAAAAAAAAAAATTTTTTTTTTATTAAATAATAAAATTCTATACAGCTGTTATTTTGTTCTAAGATAGACTTTATATACCCCTATAACATACTGAAATTTTATCCAAATCGATTAAGCCGTTCCCGAGGAAAATATTTTTTTCTATTTTTCAGTATTTTTTGATTTTCTCGAAAAAGCATTGAGTTAGATATTTAAAATCTTCAGGATCTTAGTATTTAATTAATACCTATACATATCCCCAGAGTGGCGATTTAATATTCCAGGGAGCAGATTCACCATATGCTTATCTTTCTATGCCCTTTACCTAATCTATAAGATAAAGAATAATTTTTATTGTCAAAAACAAAAATTCGGTTACGTGATCAGTTAACCCTTTCGGCTCTGCCGGTGGCTTTTGCCACCATAACATTTACAGGGCTCTGCTTACTGTGCCTCTCTATATTTTTGCTCTAAATCACTAGACGTCTTTCCAGTTCGGGCCTGGATAGATTAGTTTTTAATATTTAGTTGCAATATAACAAATCTAAATGTCCCCCCAAAAAAAATTTAGAGAGAGTTTGAAGTTTAAACTGTTCGAAGCCTAGGGGTCTGGGAAGTATGAAACTCCTTAAGTATATAACTCCTATATGTACATAAGTGTTATATACTGCCGTCATAAGGAAGAACACCGTAACTCTAAAAAAGTTGAAATCGACATAAATGGCAAAAACATTTAAATGCAATGCAATAAACATAGCAATAAATGCAATTTAAGAAGACTTTTTTACCTTTTAATGAGTATTTTTCTGTTTTTTATCGTATTAGATCTGTAGAATAACGTATCATATATACTAAGTTGATATTAACTCATTTTTCAAAAATTTCCGACTTACGGTGTTCTTCCTTATGACGGCAGTATAGTAGTGCTAGAGTAATTATCATACTGGTTTAGATTTTTGAATGAAATTTTGCCGATTTTTTTAATTTAGTTTTTTATAAAACAAAACTACAAATAAGTCTCGGGTTACTGTTTTATGACAAGAAATTTTTTAACTCGAATATCACAAGAAAATTAAGATTTAAATTCTAGATTAATTGTTTATGGTATTTTCCTTCCATATGTTAAGATTTTAGAATTTCAGAGATTTTCTGTATTTACTCAGATATTCTAAAACAATTTAAGATTTCATCAAATTTTCCCGGATTTTCTAAGATTTTTTTTCATTTATTGTATACCAGCTTTTTCCAGCGATTTTGTTCTCATGGCTAAAAGTAATGTGTTGATACGCCCAAAAAAACAAATTGAAACTTCAAGAAATTTTTTAATTTAATATTAATTAATTGATTTGATAACTTTGATAAACTGATTTCCTAATATTATATGTCGGCGCAATATTAAAGCGATATTGGCTGCCGTTCGGCAGGCAATATTGGTTATCAGCATTGGCCCAATATTGGGTTTCTTTAACGAAGCAATATTGAAAAATAATATTGGGTCGATATCTAAATCTTTCAATATTTCACCTACATTCAATATTGGCGCAATATTGCCTCAATATTGCGTGCTACATGAGAACTTGAGACTGCTCAAAGAAGTTCAAAAAGATATTTAAAGAGGGTCTGACAACTTTTTTGCCTCTTCACTTAATACAAATACACTTTTTATATTTTTTAGTTTTCTACTTCTTTTCACGGGCTTTTAACCAATTCCAGCGTTTCATCAAATTTTCACGCGCATGTTCTTAAAATTTTAGTTCTTAAAATTAAAAATTAAAAAAATTAAAATTAAAAGTTCTTAAAATTATTTTAGAAAAACATTCAAAAAATAAGTCACATTTTAAAAGAGATGTTACCCTATAACCTAGATATGGCTAACTACGAATTTAAAAATGAAGCCAGGTCGCCATTTGTAGTTGGGTCAAGCGACCCAACCAAATTGCGAGAAGGAAAATATTTTATCTAATCCCAGAGATGTTACCATATCACGGGTAGAGAGTTGACCCAACTACAAATGGCGGCGATCACGTGACCAGGCTTCACTTTTTGGTATACAAAATATACACAGTTAGCTATCTAGGTTATAGCGTAACATCTCTGCATTTTACAAACGAATAAACAATTTTTTTTTAAATGTGACTTATTTCTTGAATGTTTTTTTAAAATAATATGTAAGTGGCTTGCAACTATATGTATTAATTTTCGACACTTGATAATGGATTATAAACAACCCAAAACATAGTGTAAAGATATGTACAATAAAAAGTGGAATTTGGCTATTAATTAAATTAAATCATAACGTATAAATCAATATTTGTTAGATACTCTCTAAGTATCTCTAAGTAAAAGAGTAAACTATAATCTATTCCGAACCACGGCAGAAATAATTTGGTAGCAACTAGGAATAAACCCTACTACATGTGATTTTAATAATAATAATATAATAAGAGCAAATTTATTTATATAAATATAGTTCAGCTTACAAAACATAATACAAAAAAAAACAACACTCCAGATAATTCCATACACATAATATCTCTAAGAATAAGCCAGGAATACAACAATTATTTTTTAAATCATGGACAAAATTAACCATGGCAGACTGAACATAGGTGGCGCGGGATGCGATTGAAAATATTTGAGGCGGCCCCACTGGTGGATTAAAAAAATAGTCGACAATTTTTAAGGTAAATTCACTCTTATGAACCGGGTAATTTTCACAAGAATGTTGTAAATGATATTTACTAATAACTTAGTAAATTTTCCCTATTAAATGGAGGCAACTTTATTATATCATCAGTTTTTAGTTAGGGTAAATTTACCCTAAATACTAATATTTTCAGAGTAATAAAAATTATATTTTTTTAGATTAAAACAAGAAATTACCTTAATTTTAGGGTAAATTTACTCTTTTGAACAGAGTAATTTTCAGATCAGTTTAATTTTACTCTTATTAAGTGGGTAAAATTTTACCCGCTAAAATTACCCCCAAATTTAACCCCCGTCCGTTAAAGTGGACGGACGCGTTTGCAGAAATTTCCGTATAACCAATTAAATGATATGTTTAATATTTACGAATTTTTCCAATATTCAAATTACAATGAAATACTTTAATAAACGTTCAATACATAAAATGGACATAAAATGGATACTAATGCGCGATAACAACCATACGTTCCTATTAACTTTGCTTCACGTTACCTTCACATTTTTACCTTTTCTTCAATTAATTCTTTAACAATGCAAATGATTTTACACGTTTTTAAATATCCAAATAATTTCTTTCCCAGTAGAATTTTAATCCATCCAATTTTTATTACTATTTAATTAGTAATATTGATTCCGAAATCAATTCTCCAAAATTTTCCAAAAATCTTCAAAACCGTCCCAAAAATAAACGAAACCTCCAAATTCAATAAAATCACTTACGCATTAAAATTATCTATATTGACACAAATATAATCTAATATGTTTCAGTTATACAGAAACGCAAAAACACGTTCACTCCGGTCAACGCAAACGGCAAAAAACGAAGTTATAACAAAATTTTTGTACCCACATAAAATTTTTGGCGCGAACAACAATTCAAATATTTACAAATTTATAAATAACCAAAATATGAAACTCACAAAATAAATATCAGAATTCAATAAAAATGGAAACTAAAAAAAGGATTTTGGCACAACAGCACATCACATTTTGTTCAAGACAAATTTATTCGGACGACATTATATAAAATTTATTAAAATTTGAGGTTTTTCAATAATTACTTTATACAAAATTTAACCCCAACAAAATATATGAAATATCACCTCAATTGGCGCTCAACGTGAGACTCGAATTGAATAGGACCTACTTTTGACTCGGAGATTATAATATAAAATTAATTATTGTAATTATAACAATTGATAAAATAATTACATGGGGCGAAAATATTTTAAATTATAAAAAGATAAATTTTAAATTCAACAAAAATTCATAATGACACATGATGGTAGCACAGAACAGACGGACGAAAGAACTGATATGAAGGCATTAATGGAGTACACGAAAGAAAAATTTAATGAATTAAAAAATGATAACAAAAAAAAACTTAAATGAAAAGAGAGAGACAATAAAAACAAATTATGATAAAACAAATAAAAACAAAGATATAACGGAGCTTGAAGAGGATGACTAGAAGAGGATGAGGAGCAAAAAAATAAAATAATAAACAAGAATAAAGATAAACATGAAAACGAAAATGTGGAAAGTGGTCAACTGGAAACTAAAGAATTGGTTGACAAAGAAAACAAAAATTTAGGAAATGGTAAATTGAACAAAAACAAATTAAAAATGTTGGAAAATTTGAAGTATTATTAATCCCAAAAAAGAAAATTATGAACATTAAATTAAAAATTGCGAGGAAATTAAACCGAGAGTAAAAAGAGATGAAGATCAAGAAAACAAAATTATGGATAAAATAATTATGAAAGATAAAATCAAGGGTGGACTGGCAACACCAAGGACGCCAGGATAATTAATGGAAGAAATAAAAAGATTCGATATTTTGATAATATAAACATCCGCCTTTGCCAATAATTATTCTGTGGAAAACCATCAGGAGAAAATAAATTAATTTCCGATTTTGGACCACAACCGGAATGATTTCCGTTGCAATCCTCCGGTTATTTAGCCATTGTTGACACAAAATTTTTTTAAAACTTTGCCTTTTGCCTTCTGTGTAGACTGAAGTGGTCGTGTTTTTGGGGAGATCTCGTAAAAATTTTATTCTTGCGTCTCAAAGTTGAGATTGATTTGAGTTTTATACGAATAAAGATTTTGATTACATGCATAATTTTTTAATTATGGAATTTGTTGTCTGCAAATTGGATAATTTTTGAAGTTTTCTGGAAGATTCAAAGTGTTAATAATAATTGGAAATGATATTGTAATTAATTGGATAATTGTGAACTGGATTGATTTGAAAATAAGAAAATTACTTGGATGTTAAAAAAATTAAGAAGAATTGATTATTGACCACTTCATTCACCGATGAAGTTGCAAAAAACACCAAATGTAATATTTTAATTATGTCATTTTTAACAATGTTTTGGGTTATACTTAAATATTTGCGGTTAAAATTTTTAACCCTGTTGTGGTTACAACAAATCTACAAACGAGCCGCTTTTACGAGTTAATCCCATATTTCTATTCACTATTATAGTTTTTATGGTTTGTGCATAATTAATTTTAAAAATTTCAGTTTCTAAGCATTTGGTGTTATAAAACACTGTCAACTTTTAGTTTATCCCATTAGTTAAAGTTTACAACTCAATGTTATTGGAATTTTTTAATCTTTTTTCGTTTAAAATTTAATACTGTTTCTGGTTTGTGGGAACAATATTTCTCCAATAAGAAATATAGCACGCCCGAACGCTTAGGTTCTAATGTTCAAAAGAGGTTTTGTTTTTGAAGTTATTATTTTTCAAATAATTTTGTAACAATGTAAAAAAATAAACAGTAATAATTTATTATAAAAATTATGTTGTGTATTTACTACGCCAATGAATACTGGTTTCGCAGCTTTCTCATAATTACGATAATGAAATCGATTGAGATTCAATTAATATTGCGGTATTATTATAATAATTATTGAGTAACCTTCAAATACACCAAACAAATATTAAAATAATTGATATATTACCAAAGACTGCAATATAATTATATTACGAGAGTAAGCTTATATATCTTACACAATCGCCAAGTCACGGGTGATTTTGTACAGCGTTCTTCATTCTTTCGCCAATTAGAAATTCGAATCTTTATAGTAACAAATTAGCAAAATCGTAAAAAATATTATGGTTCACTTGTATATTATAATTTCGGAATTTAATACTTTCAAAACTCATAACTGTATAGTTTCGTTTGTGAAAAATTAGAGAAGCACAAAATTATAAATGTTAAGAGCTAATAGAAATTTCGTTTAATAAGACATATCAGATAACGTGTACTTTTTTAACAATTAATAGAACTTAGGGTTTCGATAAGATCAAATATCGACGGTTTAATGTTCGTAGCGTCTTTAGAAATCGGGCAGTCAAAGCGTAACAGCTCAATCGTTGCTCATTTTTATCAATAGGAATCTATGAAAGAGTTCTCAAGTAGCACAGAACACCGCTGAAGAAAATCATGCTAGTCGATTATTAAATTTAACTCTATTAGGAAGACCTTTTGTGGTTGATGATGCAGTTAATGGAATACCGACAAAACGAATGGTAGAAAAAAAACTTGCACTTACAAATTTGACAAAAAAGAGACCGAAAGAGGTAGGTGCTTATAGAGTGGTATGAAGATCAAAATGTTTGAAAACTAACGAAACGATATTGAAAATTGAATAAATTATAAAATAACAAAAAAACATATTTATACTTTCCAACGATTAACGAGATAAGAGAAATAATATTAAGACAGTGATTTATTATTCCCATTCGATAATCCATCTTTATGATATTTAAAATAATAAATTTTTTAAATATTTTTCAATGAGTCTAACAAACTCACCTAACTGTGCTGGTTAAAAATAAGCAAATGAAGCGGCTCTTCTTTGTTTTAAATATTTCAGTAGTGTTTGTCAGCATAAATTAGAAACGCTAGAGTAATCAACAGGTTAATCGTGTTCAAAACACACGGGGTATCAACAAAGATTATGAAGTTGCACTCTTCATTTAACTTGTCCGTATTTAGTTATACGTGGGAAACAACTCAATTCACTATTAATTTTTATAATAACTACCGGTGCTGTAATTATTTTTAATGGGAATGTTTTTCTTTATAAATCAAAATTTATTGCAACTTACGTTATCAATTTTTTTTAAAAATCTGTCTTCGTAATTTGCATCTCAATGTAGGTTTTATATTTTTATTAATTCATTAGCTATTTGTTCATCACAACTATGAAACTATCGAATTGTAAACTTGATTGAGATGAGAAAAGAATCAGTGGCGGGTGTACCAACGACAACTGCAGATCTGCTGACGGTAAAATTTTTCAAAAATTTTCTGACACAATAATTTTTGCGTCCGCTACTCAACCTAACAATATGTAAAAGAACGTTTGCAGCTACATTGTAAATATCTTATTTATGTATCTGTAAATTGTCACCCAACTTGATTGATTACAAACTTATTGATTAATAATTTATAATTATGTACACTTCATGAGACATTGCTTTCACTTTGATCTAACCGATTGCTGTTATTGCTTGTTAGTGTCAGATTACTTGTTTCATTTTTGAAATAACTAATGCGATTGATTAAACAAATTAATATTATAAAAAAATTTTTGTAACAGGCCTGTATATCCACATTTTAATGTAATTTGCAGTCAGCTTCTTCGCCTCCCCTCGCCGCTTCTTTTTTTCAATTTACAAACTAGATTACATGCAGAACAAGACTTCTTAAGGCTATAGCCTACAAGAACGCTTTCACAAACAATTAGGCAGATATGAAATATTAAAAAAATTGATTTTTTTCAACCTGAAAAAATCTGACTTCGAGATTAAAACCGGTGACGAAAAAAAATTTATTTAAATCGGGAAACTTTTAGCTTTGACTCGTAATAGAATTGAAAATTAATGGTGGGTTTATGCAAACATTTAATTTATTGTAACGTAAGGATTCTATCGGTGGGAGGAATGCAAGAATAGAATCCTTAAAATCCCCACATTACATTACTTTTGTATTAAATAAAACTTTTATTTACAAACAAAATTTATTTTGTATTCCTATAAATGAGCTAACTTATGTGATATTATGTCAGATATTTTCTCTCAGCTCAAAAAAATTAAAAGTTAAATTTTTAAACTGCAGCTTAAACTGTTACAGTGCTCTTTTGTGTGATTTAATCAATATACAGTCAATTATCTTCATTTCAAAATATCTATAGATTGTAAAAAATCTGATTAAAAAAATTTTTAAGAGATAATTTCGATATTAAAGTACTCGACATGAAATTTCAGTTCAAAATTTCTATTAGTTGTTGAGGTAATCTGGGATTCCAGTCTGAATTCACCAAAATCTCAACTTTTTCTTTCATCCAATATTGGTTCAATATTTCGGGTATATATGCAATCAAAATTTTACTAATATTGGTTGAAGCTTGTTGCAGTGGCGCAACCAGGATTTTGTTATGGGGGGGGGGGACTAAGAGAGCGCCCCGCAGACAAAAATAATTTTTTGAAAAAAGGGGTGTGGTCATCTTATTTTGTAGTATAATTATTGTGTTACCACTGGTTACCTACCTTAATTTGAAGTGAGAATTAAAGGACGGCATTTTCGAAATAACTCTGGACGAAATTATTATTAAAACAATTATTACTAGAAAAAAGGAAGAGTGTTTGGTGGGCGGTGCTATATCCCCCTAGCTTCCCCTTGGCTACGACACTGGCTTGTTGTAATATTGCGACAATATTAGTAATAACAAATATTGCCTACCGATCTTCATCAAATTTTGGTGAAGTATTACTTTATAATAGTGTTTAATCAAGTTAAACACGAAACAACTATAAATACCACAATGGCACTAAATTTAAATAAAATATATTACGATAATTTATAATCGAAAACAATCCTGTGGATAGATAAGTTCAACAATTTGATAAGCTAATCAAGTCAGCAAGTTAGTAACAATTTAAAAGCAAATAATTGAATCTAAATTTATCAAAATTCGCACGCGTATCCCAATTTTAAATAAATGACCAACTTCTAATCTTACACGTGCGACTCATCAACAATAATTGTAAATGAAAAGCCAGCATTTGATGAATAAAAACATATTATTTTAAAACTGAACTGCAACTTTAGTTTTATTCTACCAACAGGTTGACTTCGGGGTTTTTAAAAACTTATTAGTAAAGCTGCTAACGCACAGAAACAAATAGAGATCGAGAGATGTTACTAGAGTAGAATTATTATACCCCTAGATTAGATAAAATTACTAAATATTTGTAGTTATCTTTAAAATAATTATTGGCCACCTTATTGGCCAGCAATAATTAATATTGCTTGCTTTTTCTAATTTTTCTACAACAACTTTGCAAAACAAAACGTTCAATAAATAGATAATATATTTTAGATTATAATATTATCGGAGATGACAAATTGCGTCTCAACGGGATCATGGACCATGGTCAGAATGGTTAAATGAAATCCTCTTATTTCTTAAGCTGCATAAAGGTTTACAATGTTTTGGTCATTTTCCAGTACAGGATGTTACATCTATTATTAATAAATTGATTTTTTATAAATATTTTTTACGATCGAGGGAGATCCACCCCCTTCCTGGTAGCACACTTTACGTATAAAAGGGATTTACTTTGATAATAATTGTTATGTTACTCTCAGTATGGACTAGCGTTGAAGTGTCCGCTACAACCTCCATTCACATGCACAGAGCTTTTGATGAGGGTTTCTTTCTCAGACATGGCATTTGTCTGATTTCGTCTGGTGATTCCAGTCTTTAACTTGAGATTCACATTTATCTTGCTCTTGTATGTGTAATAGAGTGGTTGGACGGAGTAATGTCGTCATTTACTGATTTTTGTCAATTTTGATCAGAGCAGATGAAGAGCGTATTTTCGAGTTTGTTGTTTTATGTATTTCGTCTCATAACTGGAATACTTTCTAATAATAAGGCTTAGCGCGGTACTGCATAATACGTGTTTCTATATTGACTGGACTGATTAGTCTGATTAACCGGCATCATCTCCTGTACAAACTATTGAACGAACGAAAATTGTACGGGATTCCTGATGAATCGGTCATTTTACATCTAAAAAAAATGTTACTTAATAATTTATACAGATGAGATTTACAGTAAATTAAGGGGGTCTGAGGTACAAACAAAGAAGCATATTTATGTGATTTTATTTTGCAGAGTATCTTATTTGTTAATATTTTTAAAATTTTTTTACATTATTAAGCATTATATTAAGAATATATTCTGATAAATTTTCGTTAAAAAATATTGCAAAATAAGCCAGTGGTAGTGGTGAGAACTGAGTCGCATCCAAAAAAAGGTTCCATGCGGTAGTCAGGATAACTCATGGTTGCTTCATCTGAAATCAAAAAACCAAAAATATTTCTTTAGTACATAAGTTTATCTTGAATTTAAACGAAGGAATTAACAAAATATTAATTTTTTATGTTTTGGTAAAAGTGCAATCAAAAAACTGTATGATTTTTGCCAAAAACTGCTCTTTTTGTTTGAATAAAAACTAAGTTGTAATTGAATTAAAAAAATCCAAGATAAGCTTAACTTAAATGATTAAAAATATGTGGCCAGAATTTAATCCAGATTCTGTCAATGCAGATTATGAGGTGGATATAATGCTTTGCGCGCAGAATTTGCGAATGTTACCAGTAGAGGTTGCTTCTTTCAACTCATACAAAATCTTTGGAAGCATCTTTCAGAAGTACAGCTGCTCAGTCTCTATCTTACTGACTCTAGTTTTGCCTTGAAATGTCGCATGATTAGTTCAGTAGCTTTCGTTCCGGAAAATAATGTTGTAAGATCCCTTACAATGCTTGAAAATCATCTTCCACCAGAATTAGAACCAATTATCAGTTGGTTGGTTCTGATAGAACAAATAATTTCGCTAAAACATCAGGGATACGGTGTCGCACATCCAGAATTATTCAAATTCATTGGCAATTTAAAAAAAATCCAAAAAATATACGATGAGGATTACGAGCGTTATGTCGCGGGGTATGAAGCACCACGAAAACGAAAAAGTTAAGAGGAAGCAGATAAGCGTACACTTAACAAAGTTTATCTCACAATTATGTTATGGATTAATAAATATGTAATTTTTTTAAATAAAGAAACTCAACTTAATACATAGGTACTAATTTTTTTAATTTAAACTTTTCTGCGATAACAATAAGGAGTTATCGATACGTAATGGCAGAGTGGGTTGAGACCTTATAGTGACGATTTCTAATGAAAAGTGGTAGGTTTTCCAAAAATGTGACGGAACCCTAGTCTTGGTGCCGAGTTGGCCCGGTGCCGGTGCCGAGTTGTCTGGTGCCAAGTTGTCCAGAGCTAAGTTGTCGCTTGCTAGGACTTCGCTTAATAATTTTTCTCATCGTCTCTGTTGAAGGAAATTGTCCCAGAGCATAATCCGAAATATTTTGAGAGACCGCAGCTCTAATTTCTTGAGGCCTTTCCATTGTGTCGTTTGCTCTTCTGCCCAAATTATATCTCAGAGAGAAATGGAACGATACAATCACGACGGTTATATCTATGTTAAAGATAAAGAAAGTAAAGGATAGTCTAAAATGCTTTTGGCGTTGTCATAAAAAAGATAATGGGAAAAATGAATCTGGAAACAGGACTCATTGCAATGGGCGTATTGTTGCATGTAGAAATACATTTAATTACAATTATTTATAGATTATATATTTCCACTAAGACCTGGAAGCGATATAGGGGGCCAAATCGATCATATACTGGTAGCAAAGAAAAGAACTTTTAATGTAAATAATGCAAGATCATATCGAGGAACAAGTGTAGATACCGATCACAATATGGTAATAATGGAAATCAGAATGAATAAAATGAAGAAGGAAAGAAGGGAAGAGAAAATAAGTAGATTGGTAATAGAAAAATTGAATAACCAGAATATACAAATGAAATAACCAGAATATACAAATGAAATATGAACAAAAATTCCAGGAAGAGATTATGAATAAACAACAAAGTAAGAACGTTGATGAAGAATGGAGCAATATAAAAGATAGCATAATAAAAGCAGCCAAAGAGACAATTGGACGAATAGAGGGCAACACAAAAAACGAATGGTTCGATGACGAGTGTGAAGATATGATCGAGTCAAAGAGAGAAGCCAGATTAAAATGGATGAGAACACAAAAAACAGAAGATAATGAGGTATACAAAGAAAAAAGAAGAAATACTGTTAAAATGTGTAAATACAAGAAACAAAGATGGATTGAGAGAATGATGACCGATATAGAAACAAATAATAGAAATCCCAGAGAATTTTATAGAAAAATAAAAGAACAAAAGATAAACAATAAAGCAGAGATGAGAGGAATGAAAGACAAAAAAGGACAAATGAAATACGAAGAATAAGAGATCAATAACATATGGAAAGAATATTTCAAAGATTTACTCAATGAGGAGACAGGAGAAAACACAATGGTTGATAATATAACAATCCCAAATGAAGAAGAGACATTTTGGAAGAACCAACGTACGAAGAATTTTGTAAAGCGTTAAACTATATGAAAAATAGAAAAACACCAGGATTAGATGGCATAAACAACGAATTAATGAAGGTAGAAGAAGTAACAATCTTAAGAAGAATGTATGAACTGATGATGGTGAATTAATAGCACATAAGTGTATGCGCTGTATAGGATTTTTGTGACAACTAAATATAAATGCACTTTTTCTATAAATTAATAGAGATTTTCTATGAATTTAAAGAAAAAGTACATTTTTATAATTTATTAAATAAATATATAATAATTTATGGCGATAAATATAAAGTACATGATATTCTACGTGTGTGAAAACAAGTTGCATTAAATATACATAAGAATAAATGTTCTACTAACGATTTTATTAAAATCTATTCAAGCATTAAAAACAATTATAATTTTAATAAAAGATCTAGTGATGGCCACATAAATTCAAAATTTTGAATTTGAAATTAGCGGATTACAAACAAATCTACATTATTATTATTATTATTATTATTATTGAGAGTTGTGCAGTAGTATTATCCTATACATAAACTCAATAAATAGAAAATTACAACTGGATCACAGTATACCTAGTGCTGCAGCGCGACAAAGAATATAACTGCGGTTTCCCGCTTGTGCTGCTAAACAATACAAAACATGAAAGGCTTCTATCACGAAACAATTGTATTCTGATTGAATATGCAGCCACATGATTAATGTAAATAATACATGTTGAGTTTTAGTTATTCATAATGTTTGAAAAACAACTTGAACTAATAAAAAATAGAGTTTAACGGAGAAGAGCGCAGATATTAAAAAAAATTAGAGGAAACGTGACGAAGTAGAAAAGAAGACACCACAAAATATAAAATCAATATGAAGAAAGATACAACTAAATATAAACAAGTTCAAATTAAAGAAAGTTTGAAAAACTGAAAAATTTGGTTCAAACTTGGAAGTGATACACTAAACTAAACTTTACATACGATTAAACGTTTCTAATACAGTTAATTTATTCTCTAATCCTTAAAAAGGTTGCAATATATTCCGTTAATTCTAGAAGAACTTTAATTTCTATTTATAAGTAATTTAGTTCAAAGAGTGTGTTTTAACGAAATTTATTAAGTATTATTGTATAATAAAGTTATTTTCTTTATTTTTATTTCAATTAAAATTCAAAAAAATTTACTTTTTAATTTGTAGGCGATTTAGGAATTATTCGATTAGATTATTACATAATTGACTATATTGCAATTATATTGATCTTCAATTTTAGAAAAGGTTTTTTCAATATTTTTAAATTTTCCTGAATACAATAAAGAATATGCTACATTTAGGCATTTAGCTACTCTTAGCTAAAAAGAGCGAAACCGAGACCTATAGTTAAATTTGAAAACTAGCGTTTAAATAAAGTAATTAAAATATATAAATTATTATTAACCCGTCCAATAAAATTAATGGTAAGTTTTAAAATAATATGCAGGATGCAGGTTAAATCAGAAGATAGCAAAATATCATTGCTTAAAGTTTAAAAACAGTTCGTTTTAACCTGCATAATATTATTTAAAAACCTAAATCATTAATATTATTTCGCCGATTAATCATTTATATATATTAATTATTTTATTTAAATGCTAGTTTTCAAAGCTGCTGTACAATAAATTACTAAATTTTGCCTTTCGTTGCTTTGAAAGAAAGACAGTGCGTCATGAGGGTAGCAGATAATATAGGATATAGGTAGCATATTTTATAACGCATTTAGAAAAATTTGAATGAAAATTTTGGCAAGAAACACTACAATGAGTAACATATATGTAGTTGAACCCAGAGGACTTGAGAATCATTGACGAATTAATGAAAAAATAACAAGAAAAAAATTATAGAATTCTAAAAAGGCTTAACGAATTACATGATCCGCGATCTTATTTTTTATTCACAGTTTTATCTGTGAAACTGATCTTTTCAGACACTGGCAAATGAAAATATAAAATTAAAACGTCGGTCAAACTTTGAAACCACAAAACACGAATTTCAGAGAAAATCGGTTTCTTACATCAAAATGCGTATTAGTCGTGTACACGCATAGTTGTAGAGAGCATACGCAATTATTAATAATAATTACAAAAATGTATTATATTTTTAATTTTAGTTAATATATTAAAGATAGGTATCTATTATATTTTTTACTTTTATAAATCCGTCTTGGAAATAAGGTAACATTTCTCAAACGACTGCAATGTTTGTAAATCAGAATTATAATTTTTGGTATAAGTAAAAAATTATTTTCCTTGAGAAATCCAAAAACGACTGTTGAAAAGTGAAGATAATGTGTTTTAGAAAATCAAAGCTCGTCTTGTAAATCGAAATCAAGTTGAAACAAACAGGAAAAGTCGGGAAGGCAATAATTTATTGTGAACTTTAGACTACTCCTGATCGTCAAAGTAAGTCAAACTAAAGGGATTACTTATCTTTAGGTGTTGTATTAATTTTGTAAATATTCTAATTTTCATATTTCGCAATTATTTTGGCTTTAATTATGGCACATTTGTATAATTTAATTTTAATAATTGACTTTTACTCTGGCTCTCAGAGCATTCAACCTTTTAAGTATTTTACACCGAGTCAGATGATGATTGTTTGAGGTCCAAACGCGTCACCCTATAGTAATAATAAATTGCAAGAAAAGTACATTCGTAAATTAAAAAAAAATTTTTTTGTGGTAAATTATAATATATTTGAGTTATCGCCAAGTATGGAATTTGAATTCCATAACTTAAGACTACAATCGCTATAACTGTACAAATATAAAAATGAAATTTGAACATAAGATAAAAATTGAAAATTATATCGTGGTTGAAATAAATAAAAGAAACAGAGTTAAGAAAAATAGTTAACGACTTTTGGTTTTGATCGATGGGCTTGTCTTCGCACTGGAGTAAGGTAAACTGAGCCAAATTCATACCTGAAAATGGTAAACTGGGCTAAACACAAAAGGAAATTCATGTAGGATTAAGGTAATAACAATAACCGTTCAAGAATTATAGTGTGTAATTAATTATAAAGTCGTGAATATCACAGGATCGAGTCCACGTCGAGAAAAATCCACCCCCTTCCTGGTAGCACAATTTGCCGAATACGAGCGATTTAAGGAAATAATTTTAGTGAGTATAGCATTTGTCAAAGTGGACCAGAGCGCCCAAAGCGGAGAGGACCGGAGCGCTACTTTTAAAATTTGGCCCACTTTACCATTAGCTCAGTTTACCGTCGTCACCCATAATATTGACAGTTGGCCCAGCTTACCATTTTTAAAATTCTAGTAAAATTGACATTTCGCCCAATTTACCACTTTTAAATTTAGTTCAGTTTATCGCCATCCGAAATTTATGTGTACCGAAATTTTGATCGGTGGGTTCAAATATTTAGGGGCACGATCAGCCAAAAATGTCAGGGTGGCATGAAGGAGGAAGGCGAAAAACAAATATTTGAAAACCAACACATTAGTAACAAGCAATTTTCAAAGGTACATTTTAAATAAATTAAGAAAGAATAAACCGAGCGGTTGAATTGTTACAAAAAACCGGAGACATCCGAGCCGAAAAACAAAAAAAAATAAAAGTGGAAATTTTTTTTGCCGCTTTCTCGAAAACTAATGGACAATCCTCCTTGAATTTTTTTAAATGATTAGAAAATTGTCCTCTTTCCAATAGTCTACACTACAGAAAAAAATTCAATTCGTAGGATCGATTACATGACAGTAGCCTAAATTTCTTTAAATTTAGCTTTTTTGAAAAAAACATTTCCAATATTTTAGTTAAATTTGCTTTTGGCCACGATTACCATTTTTAAAATTTCAGTAAAATTGACATTTGGCTCAGTTTACCACTTTTAGGTATGTTTTTTACCCAGTTTACCTTACCCCTAAATTTCATTTTTATAAAATGGGACAATTGAGTACAACTTAAAATTATTCATTTTTAAAACTATTAGATTTGTAATTAGTGCGGAAATCGTGGAAGCTTGTCTCCGCCTTTCAGGACACTTTGCACAATTTGCAGCGCCTTGAAAGCCTCACGTTATTTATTTTTCTCATTTGAAGTTCGCTTTTCACCGCAAAAATTTTGTTACAAAATAGGTAATTTACTTAATAGGTAGAATATATTATTAACTAAATATTTTTAAAATCATCTTTTATTTTTGATAAAATATTTTTGGTTGGTCGGAATTGGAATGGGAGGGCACGTGTCTCTATGCTCTGTAAGACAAGCCGCCACTGGTAAAATTTGTTTCAGATGTAAAATAACCGGTTATTTAGTTTTACATTTTCAGGTTAAAAATACACTTTCGTCGTAATTTTCTAACAATATTAAATTTTACAGAATTAAAATGTAATTGTATAGCCTTGAAGAAATGCATACTAACGAATAAATTAACCATAACATATTATTTCGTGGGTAATTTAAAAAAGTTTGTAAATAATTTTTAGGGTAAACATGATCTTATAAATTGGATTAATTTTTACAGTGTAAAATTACTGATATTAAATGAACAATTTTTATAGGTAAAATTACATCCATTTTTTAGAGTGCACCTTTTAGCTATACAGCAGACTACCAAAGTAATTTACTCCTCGGGAAACGTAGAATCGCCTTATTAATTGAATAATAATACATAAATCATATAAATTTGAATATGCGGACGGATGGGCGGATGGACGAACATGTGGCTTAAATTCCTTGCCATACTGAATTAGAAATCTGAAATATACAATTAAATTGTAAAACCGCAGTTTCAAAATCAATATCATAATTATTTATTAAAATAAAAAATAGGAAAATTGAAATAGAAGCAGCAGAAGTGAAGATATTTCAAAATTATTTCGAATATTGGGAAAAAAATTAATAACAAAAGCTCGTTTTCCAGTATCTTAATATTTTTTTAAAAATCATCTGTGAGTCTTCCTATAACAACTTTAAGATTAAGAGTTACTTAAGACATCATACGTTATTTCGTTTCAACATCAAAAATGCCGCGCTTAAGTTAATTTATACAAGTAAAAAATATCATTGTTATTATGTAAAACCGCGAAGTATAAATATAAGATTTTGCGTTTATTTTTCCAATAAGAACTTCAAAACAAAAAGTTCAAAAGAAGGCAAATACATTTTTAAAGCTGAAATATTAAAAGGCTAGTTGTAAACTCTCAACTACAAGTTAATTTAGATACTACTAAAGTAGTGTAAAGATTCAATCATTTGATATTAATAATTTGTTCTAGTGCTATCTCATCAGATTTAATAGATAGCTTGCGTCAAATGATTAACTGGCAAGAATTCACTACATATTACACTAATACTAAAACACTATACAATTAATAATAATGATTTAACAAGAAGTCGGTATTTACTTACTAAGTCACTGTATTTACTTAACACTCTGTCTATTTATTTAAAACGCTATTATTTATTTACACGACATTTATCTTAACACTTCCGAGTCTAAACTCGGACTTCTTATTACAACAAACCATTTTGCTATTTGTACCTATATACGTATTTCTAGAAACTTCCAGAAAGATCTAGACCGCAAGTCAGCATTTCTGTATTAAACACTACCAAGGTATGACCACCAACGATATATGACTAACAACGAGTGAGTCATCACGATCACTTGTGATAAATGAAGAAAATGATTCCATTATTTTTAGTTACCAGATGGTGGTCATTGTTACATTTGATCAGGACAATCATAGAACAATACGATGTGCTGGGCTTTTATTAAATAACTATGAAATAAGAAAATCCATTGTCAATCTACCAACGCCACTTGAGTTAGATATCTTAAGGGAGATTGTAACTGTTCTGAATATATCTGTAACAATTCTTTGCAATTTGGTATGGTAATCAATGAGAAAATCATTGGTTCTGTGAGCAACTGAATGAATTCTAGTAGGGTGCTAATCTGACTAGATGCATAGCCCATAGATCGAAATTCGACTTTAGATCACAGCAGTACAGTGTAGTCGGCGCGACCAAGTATTGAACCGCTGTTTTCCACTTCATAGCCGTCGATTTAAGCTTTACACCACACAGCTGGTGTTAGCTAAATCACCTGAAGAATAAACTGGAGTTAAATTGGGATCGCTACCAATTTAAGAGCTTGAAAAAAATGACTAGAAATTCTTTAACCACAATTTTGAAAAAAAGGAAAGTCGGTGTGGTATGATGTAAAGCAACGAACCTGTACAATAAATTACAATTATATCTTAACCACTATTTGGAAGTCGACAGCTCTTTTGCTAAATAACTTCTTTATTAATACACGTCTACGTAGTCGTACTACGATTTTTGCACCATCATAAAAATAATTTTGTATAGAAATTACTGACCAAGAAATAAGTAATGAAGAAAAACAAGAAAGTTATAAAGTGAAACCACTAGGTAATTTAAAATTTTTTGTTGTCGACAACATGCAAAAAATTGTCATAATAAAGTTATTAAAAATGTAAGCTAATTAAGTCTCTTAAAATAAATCCATAAATAATGTTATTGCCATTAAGTTGAAACTTTAATCAAGCCACAGTTTTTTTATGTATACGTATAATAATATAGTGTAAAAATTTATGAGTATTATGTAGTTAATTCATTAACAATATCCTCAAATATAAATGTAAGAGAGACAAACTAATTAGTAGTTTGCATATATAAATATGTGTACAAGTATTACGGGCGACTATTAACTTCAGACATGGCGTTATTTAAAGGCATAACTTAGTTACTAACGTTCAAGTTTTTACCATACAAGTGCTGTCTTCATAATTACTTTTCTGGTTCAATCAAAACATCTGCTACATAAATTAGATATAAAACAACAGACAGCTGAGAGATGCAAACAAAACAAATTATAAACAATTTTCACACTTTCAGGGTTTCCAATATTGTACCTAAGAAAAGCATACAAAACATATCAGTACAACGTTAAAATACAAAAAATGCTTAAATAGGCTTTTATTTCCGGTGGAAAAATTTGTTTTTTTTTCAAAACGTTTCTATTATTTGCGTATTTACATAAGAGTATTATTCTTTCATCTCGTACTAGGTTTGCGGATCTTCTGTACAACTTTTCCAATAAATTGTCATAGTATTTTCCATCCAGTTCCTTAATTAGAGTATATACATGGTATATCCTTGTGTTTCTTTTTCTACCTTGATTACCTGGTCGTTCACTTACTTGGTTACTTAAGCAGAAAGTAATTCATAAACGAAAAGGTAAACAAAAGAAACGGAAATTGGTCCAGTAGTGAGAGCGTTGAACTGCTACCGCCAAAATACTCATTTCGAATCTGATGTTGAATGTTCGCTGAGGATTTGAGGAATATTCTCTCTCACTCAATACGTGACTGTTACAAACGCTTACATGTGAACACATTTACTATATTTTGCAATAAAGACTCGAGTTGTTCGGTATTGTTAAATTGTCGATAAATTTCAATGTTTGCTTAAACCCAAAATTAAGTAAGCAAAGGTTAAACTGCTGTGTTACAACTTTTTAAAATATTTTATATTATTGTATTGATAAATTTAAATCTAATAAATCAACAGTATTCCGGATAATCTCTTGATCCGGATAAAAAAGATTTACTTCCACTCAAAAGTATGTATATAAGGTAACATAGCATTCATATAACTCACAAATTAATTTATGTTAGAGTGAGACATACCCTTAGTACGGATCTGCTCGAGTAATCTATACATACTCCCTAAACTAACTATCAACTAGCAATAGAAAGAGACCAGTGGCGTGTCGCCGTGGGGGCTAGGGGGGGCTCGAGCCCCCCCCGCCCCTGTCTATAGTGCCGCCCTGGCGCCCCAAACAAAGCACATTTTGTAAAACTTCGGTAATAAACTATCAAGTTTTCACTGTCATTTATTTACTCACCATAAATGTTTTAATTGTTATCACCAGTATTATTAAATCCTATCCTAAAACTTGCCACATGCCAAATCAAAATAAAAATAATTTTGGTAAAACCAAATTCTATTGTATTCAAAACCGTTATCTTTACAAATTTTATAAGCCCGGAAGTTTTGGGAAACCCCAAAAATGATATTGTTTGCACCTGCCTGTTTCAGGTAGGTAATTAAATTAGGTAAGCACCTATCGTAAATCGGCTTATTGCAAACGAATATAATTTGTAATATTTTGTCTTCAAAAGTATAAGAATTAAAAAAAAGCACAAAAAGCATGATAATTCAAATTAAAGCACAAAAACCCAAAAAAGCATATAAAACAGTGCCAAATAAATTTTTTTTGATAAATCGCTTAGATTATTTAAAATTTATGAGCTGCTTCGAATTTTCAGGAAAAGCATTTTGGCTACAAATCTGCACTTCACAATATATCACTATACTGTGCAATTTCCGGTATATTACCGGTAATATACGATGGAAGCATACGTCGCACAGTGGGGTATTTGACACTAAAAACTAGCCAAAATTGGAATTTTCAAAAACAGGGTTTTTGAGTTGAAACTCAAAAACCTGAAACTGAAAAAAAAAATGTTTAATTTGAAATTCATACATATTTGCGCCCCTAAGAATGGTTTGCCCCCCCCCCCCGCCCTGAAAGGCACGACACGCCACTGAAAGAGACATCACCCAAGTGCGGACCTGAGAAGAAGACTAATACAATATATTCGAGCCACCCTGTATGTAAAACATTACTAAGTTTGCGTTAAGTTGGTAATGTGCAGTAATACTAAGAAACACTATATAAAAGGAAACGTTTAATAATAAAATATAGAAATTAAGAAGTAAGAAATACAGTAATAACCATTGTAATAACAGAATTTAGCGTTTTAATTAATTAAATAAAGTTTATTCTAGCATTTATAATAATTATCAATTATCAATAATTTAACCTAAAAACCAGTAACTGAAGTAACCGCGTTTTTCATTTTGTAAATTGCACAATTAATCATATGGACCCTCCACTTAAGAAATATAAAAGGGAAGAACAAAAATCCGACTCAGAAGATTCTAACTACGCGCCCTACGTGCCGGTTAAAGAAAGGCGGAAGCAGAAGCTGTTAAAGTTGGGCCAGATTGGGCAACTGAAAGAAGCTGAACAAAATAAATTAAAATCGTCGACTGAAAATGATAGTAACGGGGAAGACGGTGACGACGAGCAAGCATGGGGACGAAAGAATAACATATCTTTATTGGACCAACACACAGAACTGAAGAAATTGGCCGAAGCGAAAAAAATGAGTGCAGTCGAAAGGCAGTTGCGTAAGGAGGAAGAGATTTTGGAAAGTGTTGCGGAGAAAACGGCGTTGATGGGTGTTTCGGAATTAGCTAAAGGAATACAATATTTTGAACCCATTAAAACTAGTTGGAAGTGTCCCAAGTATGTGCTGGAAATGCCCGCTATTAAACACGATAAGTTGCGTCACGAACTGAGAATTTTAGTGGAGGGTGAAGATATTCCGCCTCCGTTGAAGTCTTTTAAAGAAATGAAGCTTCACAAGGGGATCATTTTGGCGCTGGAAGAAAAACACATTAGGAAACCGACACCGATTCAAATTCAGGGTATACCGACGGTTTTATCTGGAAGAGACATGATCGGTATCGCATTTACTGGATCGGGAAAGACGCTGGCATTCATCCTACCTCTGATAATGTTCTGCATAGAACAAGAACTGAAGTTGCCCTTTGCAAAAAACGAAGGACCCTATGGACTCGTTATTTGTCCTTCACGCGAATTGGCCAAACAAACATTCGACATAATTCTGCATTTTACTAATGCGCTTCAAAAACACGGACTGCCTGAAATTCGCAGTTGTCTGGCAATCGGAGGCGTTCCCGTATCAGAATCGGTGGAAGTAATACAAAGAGGTATTCACATTATGGTAGCTACTCCCGGTCGCCTGATGGATATGTTGGAAAAGAAAATCGTTAGGTTAAGCGTTTGTCGTTACCTATGCATGGACGAAGCAGACAGAATTATCGATTTGGGTTTTGAGGAAGACGTCCGTACGATATTTTCATATTTTAACGGTCAAAGGCAAACGTTGCTGTTTTCAGCTACCATGCCGAAAAAGATACAAAACTTCGCGCGTTCTGCTTTAGTCAAACCGATAACAATTAACGTTGGCCTCGCAGGTGCGGCTTCCATGAACATAGTACAAGAAGTGGAATACGTGAAACAAGAAGCTAAGGTTGTTTATTTATTGGAATGTTTACAAAAGACAATGCCTCCGGTGCTGATATTTGCGGAGAAAAAACAAGACGTCAAAGCTATTCACGAGTATTTGTTACTGAAAGGTGTCGAAGCTGTTGCTATTCACGGAGGAAAGGATCAAGAGGAACGATCGCGCTCGGTGGAAGCATTTAGGAAACAACAGAAAGACGTGTTAGTTGCTACGGATGTAGCATCGAAAGGGTTAGATTTTCCGGGCGTTCAGCACGTAATTAATTACGACATGCCCGACGATGTCGAGAACTACGTGCACAGGATTGGGCGTACGGGGCGATCGGGAAGAGGAGGTTTAGCCACGACCTTTATCAATAAGGCAAACGACGAATCTGTACTGTTGGATTTGAAGCATCTTTTGATGGAAGCAAAACAAAAGATTCCCAATTTCTTGTCGGAATTGTGCTCAGAAAGCGAAAAATATCTGAATCTTGGTGATGACAGAGGATGCAGTTACTGCGGTGGCTTAGGACATAGGATTACAGATTGCCCAAAATTGGAGGCTCTGCAAAATAAACAAGCGTCCAATATTGGAAGGCGCGATTATTTGGCCAATACGGCTGTCGATTATTAAGTTTTGTAAAAATTAATTTGTAATATAATATATTTATTTTTTGTACATAACAAATTTTTAAAATAAAAATTGTAACTCGAAAATTAACATACACTAATTAATAATCCATGTGACAACAAAGTAGAGTCCAACAAACACGAATTACGCTTAATCATTTTATTCCAAAATGACGAAAACAAAAGGAATCAAACCATTTATATTGGGAATTTGCGGTGGAAGTGCTTCCGGAAAGACAATAACAACGGATCATCTCTTGATCCGGATAAAGAGATCAACTTTCACTCATAATTGTCTATATAAGCAATATCATTCTCACAAATTAATAAATAACAATAATCCAAGTGACAACAAAGTATAGTCCAACAAACACAAATAACACTTTATTCCAAAATAATGACGAAATCAAAAGAAATCAAACCATTTATATTGGGAATTTGCGGTGGAAGTGCTTCCGGAAAGACAACAATAGCTTCGAAAATCTCAGCAAAAATTCAAGATCTGGATGTTGCTATTCTTAGCATGGACTCATTTTATAAAGAACTCGATAAAGATCAACATGAAGCTGCCTGCAGAAGCGAGTATAATTTCGATTGTCCTGACGCATTTGATTTTGAGAGTCTAAAAAATACGATAAAACAACTAAAAGAAGGACTACCAGCAGAAGTTCCCGTATACGATTTTGTCACCCATAGTAGAGCCACAAAATCAGAAACTATGAAGCCCGCCAAAATAATCATTTTTGAAGGTATAATGACTTTTCATGATAGGCATATCGTAGAATTGTTAGACCTGAAGGTTTTCGTTGACGCAAATGACGAACTGCGCTTAGCAAGACGGATGAAAAGGGACGTAGCCGACAGAGGACAAAATTTGGAAGGCATCTTGAAGCAGTACAAGAAATTTGTACAACCGGCCTACGAGAAATACATAGAACCCCTGAAAATGCATGCGGATATAATTATTCCAAATGGCGGAGAAGACAGTGAAACTGTCCAGCAGGCTATTGTAGAGTATGCTTGTACTCAATTTTTTCAGTAACATTTTAAAACATTAATATGACAAATCAAGCTTAATTTAAGACAACCATTAATTTTAGTAAAATAAAAAATTAAATATAAAAAATTTATTTTAGAATTTCAAATAGTAGCTTCACATTTATACGGAATTAAACTATGTGATAATATGATATCTAGAATATTAATCTTAATACATAAAATCCCAGCACTCTGCTGCTCGTGTCATTTTTTGGTGAAAAAGGAAACAATCCGATTGGTCGAATTATTTTACCAACCAAAAAATTTATTAAAGTGCCGACTACGGCACTCCCCCTTGGAAGAGTTGCAGATCAATCTAGTTTCCAACCAATCGGGTCTAGATGCCCGTCCGTGGACGGGCTTTTTGGTAGTTAGAAATAAAAGTCTATAAAAAAAATCTTTGATCTTTCCTCATCTTTCATCAGGAAAGAAAAATCTTTCCTGATAAAATTGTAAGATGTTTAAGATTGTGTAAAATGAAAATATTTGCTGACGACGCTAACGAATTACAATGCGTATTTGAGTGGCTATGTAATAACGGTTTAAGCGTTAATTTTAAGAAATCAAAATTCATTATTTTAGGAAAGCAGCATATTTTAAAAGGTATAAAAAGGGAGGGGTTGCAGATTTTGATTAATGGCATTGCATTGGATAGAGTAATCGAAATTAAGTATTTGGGAGTGGTTATAGATGAAAGCTTGAATGCTGGCTGACGTCACTACATAGTAAGAAAATCAATTATGATCATCTATGATCAATTATGATCATCATAATATGTAAGTGAAACTAACAAATTTTAAAGTTATATTTTATTAATATTAGTATATTACCAGTTCTATTGGAATATAGGTCATCCATATACTACACCAGCACGTTTAAAACTTTTTGATAAAGTTTGAGGTGTAATTTATTATCTTTTTTTTTTGTTAAATTTACAGATGAATAATGGCACTTTTGCATTTTTTACATTTAGAATTTTTAGAATTTAATGCAAGGTTACATAGTTTAATTCCGCATAGCTTTTAAAATTAATTTTTTTTATTTAATTTTTTTTTCAATAAAATTTTTAGTTATTTCAAATTAAAACTTGATTTGTCATATCAATGTTTTAAAATGTTACTGAAAAAATTGAGTACAAGCATACTCTACAATAGCCTGCTGGACAGTTTCACTGCCTTCTCCGCCATTTGGAATAATTATATTCGCATGCATTTTCAGGGGTTCTATGTATTTCTCGTAGGCCGGTTGTACAAATTTCTTGTACTGCTTCAAGATGCCTTCCAAATTTTGTCCTCTGTCGGCTACGTCCCTTTTCATCCGTCTTGCTAAGCGCAGTTCGTCATTTGCGTCAACGAAAACCTTCAGGTCTAACAATTCTACGATATGCCTATCATGAAAAGTCATTATACCTTCAAAAATGATTATTTTGGCGGGCTTCATAGTTTCTGATTTTGTGGCTCTACTATGGGTGACAAAATCGTATACGGGAACTTCTGCTGGTAGTCCTTCTTTTAGTTGTTTTATCGTATTTTTTAGACTCTCAAAATCAAATGCGTCAGGACAATCGAAATTATACTCGCTTCTGCAGGCAGCTTCATGTTGATCTTTATCGAGTTCTTTATAAAATGAGTCCATGCTAAGAATAGCAACATCCGGATCTTTAATTTTTGCTGAAATTGTCGAAGCTATCGTTGTCTTTCCGGAAGCACTTCCACCGCAAATTCCCAATATAAATGGTTTGATTTCTTTTGTTTTCGTCATTATTTTGGAATAGAATGTTAAAGTGTTATTTGTGTTTGTTGGACTATACTTTGTTGTCACTTGGATTATTGTTATTTATTAATTTGTGAGAATGATATTGCCTATATACATAATTATGAGTGAAAGTTGATCTCTTTATCCGGATCAAGAGATGATCCGTTATCAGGGATCAAAAATCATTTTCATAATTGTTAATATACATACTTACTATTATATTACAAGTTACAAAGAAATAATAATTAATGACAAAAGAAGTGAAAATTATAGGTTACTAGCTGACCCGGCGAACTTCGTATCGCCTCAGAACTTGAACCATATAAATTATTTGTAAAACTCTAGAACATCGTACCGCCTCAGAATTAATATACCAAGTGACTCGGCGAACGTTCTGCCATATAAATTATAGCTGGATACCCGGCTTCGCCCGGGGTCTCTTTAGAAATAAAATACTTTGCATTAGTCTACGTACTCGAACGATTTCCAATCTTGCTTTCCGTTACTCGTTTGACCAGTGAAATATATTTGCAGAAACTTTGGATTTTGTTGCGGTACTGGGAGGAACGAACCGATTTGGTGATATATTTGGCCTTGCACTTTGAATGTGGGCATGTAACCGGTGTTGTAAACAATGTTTGTTGCCCCGAATGAAGTCATTTGAAAGCATGAATTGTACTTGCGAATGTTTTGCAGGAAGTGTTTTGAAATTGGAGTGGTGCCAGTAAGGTAACTCAGAAATGGCTCAGGTGGATCAATCAGCGGTGGCAAAACAACTTTGCCGTTCGAACAACACATTCCTGGTGATTCCTTAGCGAACTTCAAAACACGACAATGCAAGCAAACTAAATTCATTGGTCCTATTACTACATCCCTGTGATTTCTGTAATCGTAATCTTTGTCGTAATGAAATGCTTCCAAGGTTAAATCCAATGTTTGTCTTAATCGAGCCAACCGTAAGCGGTTGGCATCAAGTCGTCCGATACGTTGTTGGGGCATTTCAGCAGCTCTAGACGCAGAAGCTCTGTCGCGGTTTTGTTCAAGCCGAGCTGCACGTTCTCCCTCCGTTTCAGCAGCTCTAGATGTGGAAGCTCTTTTGCGGTTTTGTGAAAGCCGAGCTTCACGTTCTTCCTCCGTTTCAGCAGCTCTAGACGTTGAAGCTCTATTACGGTTTTGTGAAAGCCGAGCTTCACGTTCTTCCTCCGTTTCAGCAGCTCTAGACGTTGAAGCTCTATTGCGGTTTTGTGAAAGCCGAGCTTCACGTTCTTCCTCTGTTTCAGCAGCTTTAGATGTTGAAGCTCTATTGCGGTTTTGTGAAAGCCGAGCTTCACGTTCTTCCTCCGTTTCAGCAGCTCTAGACGTTGAAGCTCTATCGCGGTTTTGTGAAAGCCGAGCTTCACGTTCTTCCTCCATTTCAGCAGCTCTAGACGTTGAAGCTCTATTGCGGTTTTGTGAAAGCCGAGCTTCACATTCTTCCTCCGTTTCAGCAGCTCTTTTTTTCCTGAGTTTCTTAGCTTTTGATGATTTATTTCCAACAGCTGCTTTTGGTGGCATTGAATGTATTTTATCTAAGATGAGTTTAACAATCTAACAAAGTAGTCTCTATTTTCACAGAAACTTTTACATTTGTACTGAAAGGGTAATGTCCTATATAGGGAAGTTAATCCAATTATCCGTTGATCCGTCGATCCGTTGATCCGTCGATCTGTTGATCCGATGAATAGGCACTATTTGACACATATTTTATTAAAGTTTGTTGAAAGCCGTTTTAAAGTAGCCTATCTTCTTCGCAGCATCGTAATTAGCTTATACACCAAATTTCATAAAGATTGGTCAAGCGGTCTAGGAGTCTATAAGGAACATACATACATACATACATACATACATCCATTTTTATATATATAGATTAAATAGATTAAATTAATGGAGCTTAGAACTTTAATTATCGATAATAAAAACTGAGTTAAAAAATAAAGAGAATTAAAAAGCGGCAGGTCAAATTCGCTGTAAGATGTTAATAATGGGACCATCAACTGTATACGATATACGAATAGATGTCGCAAACAATGAAGCTAGATGAAATTGCAACTAACATATTGTTATTATTAGAGTACGGATTTCTAGAAATTTTGCTATACAGAAATATTGATAGCAGAAGTGTAATTGATTTAATGTCCATGAATCTGATAAAAATAAGTCATTTGCTTATTTTGATACTTTTATGCTTAAATTTACTTTTAAGCTTTTTTGGTGCTTATTTTAGCATATTTTCGATGAATTAAAAAAAATTGCAGTATTGTAGATACATGCGGCTACGTCCCTTTTCATCCGTCTTGCTAAGCGCAGCTCGTCATTTGCGTCAACGAAAACCTACAGGTCTAACAATTCTACGATATGCCTATCATGAAAAGTCATTATCCCTTCAAAAATTATTATTTTGGCAGGCTTCATGATTTCTGCCTTTGTAGCTCTACCGTGAGTGACAAAATCGTACACGGGAACTTTTGCTGGTAGTCCTTCTTTTAATTGTTTTAGCGTCTTTTTAAGACTATCAAAATCGAATGCGTCAGGACAATCGAAATTGTATTCGCTTCTGCAGGCAGCTTCGTGTTGTTTTTCATCGAGTACTTTGTAAAATGAGTCCATGCTAAGAATGGCAACATCTAAATCTTTAATTTTTGTTGATATTCGCGAAGCTATCGTTATTGTCTTTCCGGAAGCACTTCCATCGCAAATTCCCAATATAAATGGTTTGATTCCTTTTGTTTTCGTCATTTTAGAATAAAATGATTAAGTGTAATTCGTGTTTGTTGGACTGTACTTTGTTGTCACTTGGATTATTAATTAGTGTATGTTAATTTTCGAGTTACAGAATTTAAATTTTAAAAATTTGTTATGTACAGAAAATAAATATATTATATTACAAATTAATTTTTACAAAACTTAATAATCGACAGCCGTATTGGCCAAATAATCGCGTCTTCCAATATTGGACGCTTGTTTATTTTGCAGAGCCTCCAATTTTGGGCAATCTGTAATCCTATGTCCTTGGCCACCGCAGTAACTGCATCCTCTGTCATCACCAAGATTCAGATATTTTTCGCTTTCTGAGCACAATTCCGACAAGAAATTGGGAATCTTTTGTTTTGCTTCCATCAAAAGATGCTTCAAATCCAACAGTACAGATTCGTCGTTTGCCTTATTGATAAAGGTCGTCGCTAAACCTCCTCTTCCCGATCGCCCCGTACGCCCAATCCTGTGCACGTAGTTCTCGACATCGTTGGGCATGTCGTAATTAATTACGTGCTGAACGTCCGGAAAATCTAACCCTTTCGATGCTACATCCGTAGCAACTAACACGTCTTTCTGTTGTTTCCTAAATGCTTCCACCGAGCGCGATCGTTCCTCTTGATCCTTTCCTCCGTGAATAGCAACAGCTTCGACACCTTTCAGTAACAAATACTCGTGAATAGCATCGACGTCTTGTTTTTTCTCCGCAAATATCAGCACCGGAGGCGTTGTCTTTTGTAAACATTCCAATAAATAAACAACCTTAGCTTCTTGTTTCACGTATTCCACTTCTTGTACTATGTTCATGGAAGCCGCACCTGCGCGGCCAACGTTAATTGTTATCGGTTTGACTAAAGCAGAACGCGCGAAGTTTTGTATCTTTTTCGGCATGGTAGCTGAAAACAGCAACGTTTGCCTTTGACCGTTAAAATATGAAAATATCGTACGGACGTCTTCCTCAAAACCCAAATCGATCATTCTGTCTGCTTCGTCCATGCATAGGTAACGACAAACGCTTAACCTAACGATTTTTTTTTTCAACATATCCATCAGGCGACCGGGAGTAGCTACCATAATGTGAATACCTCTTTGTATTACTTCCACCGATTCTGATACGGGAACGCCTTCGATTGCCAGACAACTGCGAATTTCAGGCAGTCCGTGTTTTTGAAGCGCATTAGTAAAATGCAGAATTATGTCGAATGTTTGTTTGGCCAATTCGCGTGAAGGACAAATAACGAGTCCATAGGGTCCTTCGTTTTTTGCAAAGGGCAACTTCAGTTCTTGTTCTATGCAGAACATTATCAGAGGTAGGATGAATGCCAGCGTCTTTCCCGATCCAGTAAATGCGATGCCGATCATGTCTCTTCCAGATAAAACCGTCGGTATACCCTGAATTTGAATCGGTGTCGGTTTCCTAATGTGTTTTTCTTCCAGCGCCAAAATAATCCCCTTGTGAAGCTTCATTTCTTTAAAAGACTTCAACGGAGGCGGAATATCTTCACCCTCCACTAAAATTCTCAGTTCGTGACGCAACTTATCGTGTCTAATAGCGGGCATTTCCAGCACATACTTGGGACACTTCCAACTAGTTTTAATGGGTTCAAAATATTGTATTCCTTTAGCTAATTCCGAAACACCCATCAACGCATTTTTCTCCGCAACACTTTCCAAAATCTCCTCCTCCTTACGCAACTGCCTTTCGACTGCACTCATTTTTTTCGCTTCGGCCAATTTCTTCAGTTCTGTGTGTTGGTCCAACAAAGATATGTTATTATTTCGTCCCCATGCTTGCTCGTCGTCATCGTCTTCCCCGTTGTAATGATATTTACGTAATTTATATTTGGCGCTTAATGAACGATTTAAAGGATTAAAACATACTGTCAAATACACTTATATTACATTGGAAGTGCTGAACGTAAAATATTGCCAACCATCTAACGAAAGGACGTGAGTTGAGACACAACCAAAAGAGGTGGGAGAAGAAGAGCTACAACGGGGAGGAAGGGACCGTTAATGGCGACCGGTTAGATTGGGGTAGTCAAGCAGACGAGACGTGTTTACACGCGACCTAAATTTATTTGTTGTACTATTGTGTTATATTATTTTAATTATTGTGGTTCAGCAAATCTAGAGGTAAATATTATCGCAATATATTTAAATTCAAAAGGCACGAGTTTCGAGCAATCGAATTAAATGAACATGTGTATTAAAATTTATAAACTTTAATCATCACAAGAACTTATGTGTAGGCGTGCTCACAGGCTAATGTTAGAACCACATATGGTAGATAATTATCACCTATGACTAACTAAAAAGCTCAATACTGATAACATGAAAACTACAGACACTCCTAGATTCTATGAATGAGATTAAAGTTTGGGTTATTTTGTACGAAGGCCATTTTGTGTAGGTCACTCTCGAGACTCGTGTGTTTTGCTTTTATGTTGGGGATTAAATTGTTATGTTTATCCAGTACATGATGATACTAAAGGTGTCAGTTGATTCATGTGCTGACTTGCCCTGTATATTTTATTAATAACGAATTATGTATTTTGACCACATATGAATATGACGTATATGTATTTTGACCACATATGAATATGACGTATATGTAATTTGCCCGATCACAATTATGAATATTGAAATGACAAACAAAATGACAAAAAGCTAACCACAATGTGTAAACTGAAATTATACGACAATAATTTACAAATTATAACTATTTAAACTGCTCTGTGTTTTATTTGTGTTCGCTTTACGTTTCTCCTGACTCAATTTGCTACTGCTAAAGTTCATTCATCACTACGAAGGAAATACTACGACGTGGGGGTAATGTCTCGAGTGTAGGTTACGACGTGGGGTCCTAGCATTTTAGACGATACGGCATTTCGCGTGTGGTGGCCACCATTATTATTATAGCGCTTAGGAGGTTAGAGTAGGGTTTCGAAGGTTGGGATTCGGTGGGAAATTTGAGTTTACGTTTTGACATTACACCGTTACTATCATTTTCACTCGACGATTTTAATTTATTTTGTTCCGCTTCTTTCAGTTGCCCAATCCGGCCCAACTTTAACAGCTTCTGCTTCCGCCTTTCTTTATTCGGCACGTGGGGCTCGTAGTTAGAATCTTCCGAGTCCGATTTTTGTTCTTCCCTTTTATATTTCTTAAGTGGAGGGTCCATATTATTAATTGTGCAATTTACAAAATGTAAAACTCGGTTACTTCAGTTACTGGTTTTTAGGTTAAATTATTGCAATTAATATAAATTAATTTTCGAGTTATATGAATGCTGTTACCTTATATACATACTTTTGAGTGGAAGTAAATCTTTTTTTATCCGGATCAAGAGATTATCCGGAATACTGTTGATTTTAGATCCGATAAGTTGATTATCCGTTGATTTATTAGATTTATATTTATCAATACAATAATATAAAATATTTAAAAAAGTTGTAACACAGCAGTTTGACCTTTTTGCTTAATTAATTTTGGGTTTAAGCAAACATTAAAATATATCGACAATTTAACAAAATTGTCTTAATCTTTTTAAAAATTCTAATAGTTATTTATGACGATGTTTATGTCGAGGGCAACCAAGTTAAAAGGGCGAGGGCCGCCAGGCCCGAGATTTTTACGTTGCTCGAGAGCATAAACATCGAGTAATCCTCGTGATGCATACAACGTTTTATATTTCACTGCATTTGAATTTGTCAATATTTAAAAATTTTATAAATTTTGAATTTGATGATTGCTAAATTTAATTTTTTTTTAAATTTTTAATTGTTCAATTAGTGGATCTTCATTTGAAAGTTATACTTTTAATTTTAAATAAAATTGTAAACAATAAAATGGTACCTTTTTTAAAATTATATTATATAATTGCGAATGAGAGGGCATAATGAGCGGGCATTATGATTTATAGGCCCTAGAGTGTTATAGCCTATTTAATATATCTCGTTGTCAAGGTATAAAAGACAAATAATGATTCAGTGTATTATAAAATAAATTTTTTATATTTAATTTTTTATTTTATTAAAATTATTGGTTATCTTAAATTGAAACTTTATTTGTCACATTAATGTTTTAAAATATTATTGAAAAAATTTAGTACAAGCATACTCTACAATAGCCTGCTGGACAGTTTCACTGTCTTCTCCGCCATTTGGAATAATTATATCCGCAAGCATTTTCAGGGGTTCTATGTATTCCTCGTAGGCCGGTTGAACAAATTTCTTGTACTGCTTCAAGATGCCTTCCAAATTTTGTCCTCTGTCGAGTGTTAAATGTTTTTAAATATATTGCTGTGCATTTTCACCTATAGATGGTAGAAAAAGAAAATTTATTTCATCTATTTTCGAGTATCTATTATTGATATTGTTAAAATGCGCAGTCGCGTAGCTAGGGCGGGGGAACAGTCCGCCCCGGGCGCACTTTTTAGGGGCGGCATTTTTCTCAAAAAACAAATCAATATTGATAGCGTTATTGAGATATTTGCACAAATGAAAACAAGAAAAATTAATTTGTAGTAAAATAATTAAATAAAATATAAAACTTTCCTTTTCTATTAGAATTCTTTATTATTTTTTGTACTAAATAATTTTATGGGTTATGTGTTGTGCGCAAAATTTGGGTAGAATAATTGATTTTCAGGGACCGCCTCGGGCAGCAGAACCTCTCGCTACGCCGCTAGGTATGTATAGAGACATTGTGGAGGAGTTAGAGAGCAGACATTACCTTTAATTGTTTTTAAATAAAATAATATTGGAATAATTGTTATTAAAATTACGAATAATTGTTAATCAGTAATTAAATATTTTAAAAGAGCAATAAAACTAGTTTGATGATAAATCCACAAGAAGAAATTGTAGCTACTTGTCTCTATATTATCCGTAGTGGAGAAACCTACAGAGAACAAGTAGTCTACGCCCACAGTGAAAATAAAATTTAAAAGTAATAAGTTGTGAAATGTAAAAAGCAATATGAATACATAGGCGCACCCATAAAACAAATTGAATAAAATTTGTTACAAGATCTCTAGATTTTATAGGGTGAATCCGAGATTTGCCGTGTACTGAAAAAAAAACGGTATGTATTTAACGAATTTTGTCGTTAAATTTACTACAGCTTTCATCCGATTTTTCGAATGCTTTCCGAATTTTTCGGATTTTTCGGAGCTTTCATACTCCGTTTTATAGTAAAAGTGTGACAAAAAATTCCATACTATTTTACATGCATTTGGAAATTCTACATGAAACACATAAAAAATCTTAAAACAAGTAAATGTATGTAAAACAACTTAAGACAAAATGCAACCATGGTTGCATTTGTCAAAACCGCTCCGCTCCGGACGTACCGGGGCCGTTTTAACAAACACCATACTCGCTAAAAATATCTCAATGAACCACTCCTACTCGACAAAGTGTGCTACCAGAAAGGGGGTGAATCTCCTTCGATGTGGACTCAATACTTATAATATGAATTAAATCTTTATTTTTAATTTGTATTAGTGTCGGGGATTTATGGGATCAATAAATTAAACCATTAAGTTTGGAGGGCAGTTGACTGCAATTGCCAATGGTAGACCAAAACCACGTAAACGGCCTGAATATGTTTGCAACAATGAACGCATCTAGAACTTGCAACAACTGGTGTTGAATAATGATAAATAAAAATTCGAAATAAAAAGGAGTGGCAAAATGAAAGGCGGCGATTTTATAAGTGGCGAAATGAAATAATACCAGGCGGCGAAATGGGGTGATACCGGCTCTATTATATAGCTACAATGTAGTATTACACAGATATACAGATAGTCAAATTTAGTTTTACTTATCTATAGACCAGTTTAGCTTCAGATAAATTGAAAAACAAAAACTGAAAACTATAGATGTTGAAAACTATTGGATGTGAAGACATAGGTCTGTTCTGTAGGTTATAGAAGATTTAAGTTATTTTTAGCAAAACCGTCTCCTGCAGGCAGGAGATTAATAAACTATTTTACGTCTTTGTTACACAATCTACTATTATGGTGGAGTCGGTGGCACCTCGTGGAGTTTTTATTGGAGGAGCTCATTATAAAGTACTGTATACAGGTCTACAAAGGTTGAGAGTGACGCTCAACTACGTCATTAAAGTGCTACGTAGATATATTGCAATACCAAGTTTAATCGATAGCTGCATAGCGAAAGTGGAAATTTCACTGCGTTAATCAAACTTGACGATGAGAAATATCGTCTAAGTAATCTCGGAACAATCAGTAAAATTAATCTGTAAAACCATATAGTCCCTGTGATGACAAAATTAATCATCTGCATATAGCATGTTTTAGGCTAAAGATACTGCTTCTGCGGTAGTTATTATAATTTGATTATGTAAAGTAGAAAAGTATCTATCTATTGATGAATTTCACTTTCGAAAATCTCTTTTCTACCTTCTTGAATATTTTAATAGTCCTGAATTTCTGGGATGGCTAAGTCTCCCTTGCCTTCTCTGACGAGCCGCCGGCGTCGCTGGGTGGGGTACACCGCAACTCTTCATAAGCCCTATTTTGTTTGTGACGTTTTGAATTCTCACTGACAAGATGAAGTGTGACAGTATTAAGTATTTGGTTCACTTTCTAACATAATTAAAAAATTATATAAAGAAATTAATGGCGTGTTCTGCTCATTTGCATAAATTCAAATTTATATTGCTTTAAAGTTTTTCAACACTTTTTCGGTAGTTTTTATATACTTAATTATCCTTTAATTAAACCAAAGATAATATTTTATAAACATTTACTATGATATGAAATGAACAGTTCTTACATCAACATATTATCATTAATAGAAAATAATGATAAAACAATTTTGTTGAAAAAAGTCGTAGCTGTTTTGTTGCCAAAAAAAATGTCGAAAAAATAGATATTTTTACGATGAGTGACGAAAAGAACATATTACTGAATAAGTCTGAATCTGAACGATTAATACAATTTTTCTGCTGTGGCTGGTGTATACAATATTTTTTCTAATTTTTTGTATACCTGGCAAAAGTCGGAAAAAAATTAATTTCTTTTATATTTTTATTAAATTATAATACTTTGCGTCGCCTAATCGACGTAGTCGAATGTTCAGTCGCAGAAAAGACGTCATTACGATAATCCAGACGTGTACTACGGTGGGTTGGTATTAGTTTAGTAACTAACAATAAGATCTGGAAAAGTTGTATTTATCAAAATTTTAATCTTTTTTAAAAATTCTATCATTTGAGAAAGCTTCTGTTTGTAATAATCAATCAGATTATCAAGACTTGGTCATCGTCTAGTTAATGTATGTAGCACTGCTTCAGAAGACTCCCCGTGGAGGTACACTGCGACGGCAAAATTGTCCACATTAACTATCAGAATTATGAATATTTAATTTTTGTATTATAATTATTACATTTCAAGAAGATATTAAAGTAATAAGAACATTTAATATTATACAAAATATTTATGTAAAAATTAAAATTGCATTGTAAATCCTTATATTTTGTGTGGGTGAACAAATTAGGTCTATAAAGTATGTAGGTATATGTGATATAGGCATGAAATCTTGTATCGTGGATTAAACGAATTAATGTGATGTTAACACGTCTTTATATCACACCCGCCTGTGGTTTCAGTCGTGCCCCCCTATGGGAACGTCAGCAGGTCTAAAATTTACTATAATACATCTTTAATTAAGATATAACATTGTCATTAAGTGCGCATATAAATTTTTAAGTAAAAGCCATAAAAATTTGAAATTCTTCAAGCACCGAATTTTTAAAATGTAACCACAATGTAATTTGACAATTTTCAAACTTTGTTTCGGAACCACTGCAAATGAATGATTAACATGTCAAATTCGTGCCGTGTATGTTCAAAATAAAGTACACGAACATAAAATTTTCTTATTTTGAAGATAATTTTATTTCGGAGAAACCAATACCAACCAACATCAATCTAACAAGTAATTACCTAAATTTTTAACAGCATCTTGCAGCGAAAAGTATTCATAATTTGGCTATTTTTGACAATAAGTTTAATAAAAACGTAATTGGAAGCGATTCAAAATTTTTGAATTTTAAATTATGTGTCGGTTCGTTTGATTTCAACATAATATTTTATTTATTTATTTAAAAGACCAACACAACGGCCGCTTTTATTTATATTTTTTAATAAACTATAACTTGTATCATTTCTTCCTCATTATTTAGCATTCCCGGCGAAATAGCATTAAGATGTTCTGACTTTCAATTAACATAAATAATAATTCTAGCACGATTAACGTTTATTTAAAATTTTCGATTTATGTACTAAATTTTAATAACCTATAATTTTTTAACATATATATGTGTACTGAAAGAGAAACTTGCAGCACAGTAACACACTGGTTTTGCAATAATATGACGGCTCTACTCCGTCGAGTCTATGCTGCCGATTTTACTCCCGACATTGCCATTTCGTTATTTTCGAAACAAATAAAGTTTAATATTTATTGAAGCACAATTGAAACTAAATGATATTCACAAAATAATTAATGTGGACGTAATTATTGTACAAAACTTTTTTTTTATTTCAGAATCTTAATAAACAAATGCAAAGTTTCTCACCGTGTATATCATAAATAATACCTTTTGGTGTTAAAACTTTAGTTATGCTATTGACAGGAAATAATAAACTTCAACATATAATTATTGGTGCTATCGTGTATTTAAAATATTTAACGAGATCCCTATTATTTCAAGTTGCAACCATATTATATTTATTGAGTTAGCGATGCTTCGCATTTTGCGGTCAAAGAACAGTAATCAGGCACTCAAATATTTATAATTAAATGAGGGATTTCGTTTTTCACCTGTTTTACTCCCACGATCTTTAAACATGGCCAAACAAGTACCCAATAGTTATGAAAACAACGAGTTATATTTATCTCATGCGAATACAAATATTAATACTATACGGCTGTATGGTTCTCATCGCTTTTATCCTTTAAATATTTCAATTTGTATCCGCATTTGTACACGATCAAAGAAACGTCGTGCACGATATTGTAAGTCAATTTTATTGTTTAATATTCAATTGAAATGTAATAGATAATTTTACCAAACTAGAGCTCATTCAGGAAAATTAAACACACGAATATTTGAATAAACACGAAGCATTTTGCCATTCAAACGCTTATAAGTCGGAGAAAAACAATAAATAAAATAGGACTAGTTTTTGTATCTTGCGGTACTCCTCCGTTGTTTGCATTTTTTTGCAATCTACTATATTATGTTGTGTGCACCTACATACTCGTAGGTTAGTTAACAAAAATCTATAGGCCAAAGGGATGGAAGGTGGAACTAGTTTCAACCACGCCTAAAACCCACCAAGAAATTTATCGACTATATCTTTATTTATTGTGCACATAAAATACAATTAATTGTGTTACATGTTAAGTGCCAGCTTGAAATTTCTCCTTGCAAATAATTGAATATCCGATGAGAAAATTAAAAAAATGAGTGATTAAACAAAACCTTCAAATAAAAAATTTCGTCTTATAACTGTTCGGATAGATATTATATTTGTACAATAATTTGTCTCGTGCTGTATAATTTAGTTGTCACTCAGTCAAGTTGATGATGATATTACATGTACCGGAAGAGCTTCCATACTTGTTAGTTTTGCTTTCTGGTTTCCTATTAATCTAATTTACATGTATCGCGGCCATCATGCTGTCATTTACATTTCTCTTGTAAGTCGAGACTTCCCAACGTCTTTATTAATATTAAATATGGTTACAACACCTGGATAATACCTTTCTAATGGTTGACATCGTCTTTTTTAATAAGTAGATTGCTTTATACAATTTACCACTTTAAATTGTATACCTGCCTACTATCGCATTGTACTCGCACCTGTTTAAAAAGTAATAAAATATAATGGCGATATGGTGATAAATGTATAAGTGACACCTCAAGTGCACCACCGAAAATAAAACAAAAATCTCTAGAATATAAAAGAACCACGTTGTTGATTCGACATCGTCGTTTTCATACGGACGTCTTGAATGAAAGCTCGTAACTGGCCAGATGATGTCAACAAGATTAGAATAAATATTTTGCAATGCAAATTAATGCATATATGGCGTTTGGTTATGCTAAATTAGGCGTTTAATTGTAACGTCATCAAATTTTAATTAAAAGGTATATTATTTACTACATATAAAATTTTATTTGGTAAATACTGAACAACTTAGCAATCGTTAACTTTAATGAAAGCAATAATTCGAATCGATTAATTTATTCAATATGTTTGTATTAATGTTAACCTGAATTTTTATTTATTTAATCGCATTGGCGTATGACATTATTAACTTTACTTAATTATTGCGTTATTATAATTAACGTTGGACTTGGCTGCGAAAGAAAAATTAAAATATATTTTATTATTTTTATAGTGTGGTATCAAGATTGGCGTTCAATTTTAAAAAATTTAATTATAAAATGTGAAACGTAAATATTATTAAATTTAAATATTAAATTATTGTTGACCTTTATTAATAATTAGAATTTTTTTTTGAAATTTGAAATTACTCAAATTAAATTACATACAGGATGTCCCCGAATACATTTTACATAACATAGATGGTGATAGAAGACACTTTTCTAAGAATCATTTTTAACAAAAACTTTTTTCTAAATTCAAGCCCACGAAAGTTAGGCCTCTTACTTTACTTAATTTCCATTTTCACATGGCCATAGCCCGGAAAATATTGATTTTTTAGTAAAAATGGATTAGTGCTTTTTTAAAGAGCGTGAAATAATCTACAAACTAGATTCAAACATTTTTTGTCTAAAATCAAAGATTTTCAAGTTATGAATTAAAGTACGTAAAAAAATATTTAAATAAAATTTTAAATAAAAAGTAATAAAATAATATTTTCTGGGTTATGGCCACGTAAAAGTTGAAATTTAAAAATATGCTTTAAAGAGGCCTAACTATCCAGGGATTGAATTTAGAAAAAATTTTTATTCAAAATTGTTTCTTAGAGAAGTATCTTCTATCACCACATATTTACACTATGTAAAGTGTATCCTGGGACACCCTGTATAAAAAATTTAAAATTTCACAAGGAACCTTCCAGAAAATACAACCGTCTTTTAAAAAATAATGTTCCAACATATTTAAATATCCAAATTACCAAAAAACAAATTGATATATTATTTTTTATATAGGATGCCAAATTCCAAACGGGGCACCACCAGAAAAATACAATAAATTCAATATAAGTTGTGCCCGACTAAGTTTCAAAATATTCAACATTCAAATTTATAATTGTAATGTTCAATAAATTTTAAAAAATTTAAAAAAAAAATTAAAAAATTAAAAAAAAATTGTGAACGATATGAATTTTATTTGCGCTCTCTTCAAATTGAATATTAATTAATTTTCAAATTTCCCTATTAAAGCTAATATTAATTCTTAATTCGAATTGTTCAAAATATGTTCTCTTTTCTCCAAATTCAAAATTTCAATTACCAAAAATATCGTCATTTCCAAAAATCATTAAAATTTTGTCCAAAACTCGGACAATCAAAATCCAAAACAACGAAAACCACTCAGTCGAAATGAAACCAATTTTATTCTCCAAAATACAAATTCTGAAAATATAACAAATTAAAAAAATAGTTTTACAAACAAAAATTTAATTTTACCAACAAAAAGCTTAAAAGTCCAAGAGAAATTTTGTGTCAACATCAATACTTATATAATCTGAATTATTACTATGTGTATTTTCTTTTGAAAAACTTACACTAAATGTTATTATGATTGCTATATTAACTTGTATGTGATTTGACCGACTATATATGGCGTCACAATAATAGAATGAGCTTAACGAAGATCTCTATTACTTGGGATTGTAAAATTACAATAATAGTTTTAATATTGTTTTTTTACTCTTGTCATCTCTTCATCTCTTTCATAATATCTGCATTTCTTTGTTTTCCTGTTCCACTGATTTGTTTTCGACTTCCTGATTTATTTTTGATCATCTACGGCTGGTAGATTATAGTATGTAAGATGGCGATGCGATAATTAAAAATGTGTGGTTTTATATTAAAAATCATCAAATGCAAGCGCGCAAAGAGTTTTACTAAAATCGTTATGCCTGTTTTCATGCGGAAAACTAATGTGGTTTACGAAAGCGATGACATTATACTGATTCCACATTTGGATAAAGATGATGCCTTTTCTAATTGCTTATTATTTTACTAGTTTTAAAAGCTACAAATAACCATCTAGGTCTATTTAGTTTCTTAGTAGGTTACCAATAGTGTTTTGAACGGACCAAATTTATATATTCGTATATAAACTCAAATATTCTCTTCACCAATCATGTGACAACATAAAATACGAAAAGCGACGATAATTCGATCAACGTTAAATCATTTAACTTAGACATCCAAAATCATCCAAAATCAAAATCTAAAACCAGACAGAGAAATTATTAAACGATAAAATTATTCAACTAAGAATATCATCCTATAGTGCTTCAGTTTGGATTGTGCCAAAGGAGATGGACGCCAATAGTGGTAAGAAAAAAATATAGAATGCTCATGGACTACCGCAAATTAACCGAAAACACCATCAGAGATAAATATCCTCTGCCAAGAATAGAAACTTTAGATGATCTAGCGTTAGATCGGCTTCGGCACTTTATCAAACTTCGCCTTGAATGGAAAAATCTTAGTTTTCCTAACTTGTATCGAAAATATCTATTTACGTTGAAATTTTCCCTTTCTTTCTAGATCCCTTTCCTTTCAAGCAAATCGCAAAAATAGCTCGTTCAAATTTTATTTTTACAGAAGAACAAAAATTAACTGGGAAAATATTACAATTCAACAATGTACTTGAGCTAATTTTTAATTTACAGTTTGTTTGGCTGGATTTTATCAAAATTTTGTTAATATGTATTTGACTTACGCCCGTATTACTATAAAAAAAAACACCACGCCAACGCGACGGGGAGGTCTTGGTAGTTTTAATATGCTGTTTAGTAATGTTTGAAGATCATTTAATCCAATTTTCGGATTTTTAGGACAAAAAATATGTAGATGTCATTCACATCGCTGCAATAACAATAATTGTTAATTTTTTTAAATTGCTAACATCTATCTGGAAGGATCAATAGATCTAAGCTTATGTTATATTTGAAATTACACTTAATCTTGATTTATCTCTTAGTAATTATTAAATATTATATCCTTATACGATTCTTGAAATTGTAATCAATACATATAGGGGTCTACCGTATATAATCATAATAAAAAGAGTACTACCTAAAACAAATCATTCACAGTAAAAACGAGTTGACCTTTCCAGTGTTAATTCATCTTCTCTTGAATATAACAAGTAAGCTCAAGTTCTTCCCTTTATTTTTGTTTAAAATGTTTGTTCAACAAAAATTAAATAAATAGCTTTTAGCTGTTTACCTTTTATATTTTCAATTATCCACTCACACTTCTTGTACATTGAAGAATTGCCCAATTGTTTTTCGTGTAAATGCTTCCTGTTCATTATTAATAAATGAATGAAATTAAAGCTTGAAAATAAATGAAATTTATTTTTGTTAAATTATGTTTTTTTTTATTCAACTTGATTTTATGTGGTTTTTCTTTTGAGTGGCTCATTTCAGGATGTGCGAAAGGAAATATGTTTTAGCTGAACTTTATTTATTTGCAAACGAAATATTCGGGGCAACAAAATTGTATGATGCTTTTCGTTTTTTCGTCGCCTTTATCTTCTGATAATATAATAATGCGATTCTGCGGTTTGTTAATTTAGATTTTTTTACCGCGTCTTTTATATTGTGATCGTTTTCCTTGTATAATGAAACACGCGTTTATGTTGACCTGTTATACAGATGTACAAGATGTACTCTTTTTTTCGCGTAACAATGACTTCTGGAATTTAAACCTTAATCAGATTTAAAGGTGACAATTCTAGTTGAAGGATTGTATGATGGAACGGTTAAGATACAAGTTGGTTGTCAGATTTGATGGATCTATTAGAAGATCGGTGGAGATTTAAAATGGCATAAAAGAAAATATTTGTAAGTAGAAGTTTTTAAGTTTATAAGTTTTCTTTTTTTATTGTTGATGTTTGGTGATGTATGTGACCACATTTTTCTTTGTGTTATTGTAGGTGTTGTCAACGTACATCTGCAACGTGGTTATTTATTACCAAACTTAAGATTATACGCTATTATACCATTTCTAAGGATTAAATATATTTTAATCTTATAAAAAATTGTGACTTTCCTGATTTATTAATTTTTATATAAAAATTTGTAAAATCAACAGCTGAATCGGTTATAGATCTAATGGAGAAATTTAGATCTTCGCATGATCATAATTATTATATTACAATTATTTAAAAAATAAAGTGTCCTTTATCGGCGTCATATTTTTTATATTGCTATATCGATGTGTATACCTATAATGTATTTATAGAGATTTTAATATTTCATGCACATCGCACCTACCGTGTAGGCATAGCACACAATTCAAACATAATCAAATAAATGGCTTCATTGTTGGAAATAATGTAATTTTATATAGAGCTTTCGTGTTTACAAACGAAGATCCTGATCCCACATGATAATGCCTTCAAGCATGAAAACTGAATTTAATGTCATCGAAGTATTCAAAGTATTTTAATTTTTACTTTTTTTAAACCATTAATTTTTCACTAAGGGGGCCGTTATATTATATATTTAACATTTTTAAACTTCTAATTTAAAATCAGAGGTCAGAGGTTCCACCCAATTGTTTAAAAATTTATTCTTAATCCGCATGTTCATGCCGCAAATTACTTCCGATTAAAAAATTCGTAATGTCTCACGGTCAAAATTTTCATTAATATTTTGATAATAGTTTTGATATAAACCGTTTTGACCCTGAAACAGGTTTTTGGATAAAAATTATGACCTGTTAAAAATATATGTAATGGTATTTTATTTTCATAAAATTTTGATAAAAACAATGATGAAAATTAAGAAAATCTCTCTTAAATTTGCTAAAGGATTTTTATAACTTTTACTGCGGTCTTCTGCGAATCGAAGAGAAAACACGAGCTCATCAGATTCTTCAACTAAAAGATACAGGGAATAATCTTCTAATTCATACCAAGCTTGAACAGCATCGATGATTAAAGAAGAACCATGTATCATGGGTACACGGATAAATATTTATATTTAGCGTATATTGCAGCGGCGGCTCGTCAGAGGAGGCAAGGGAGGCTTAGCCTCCTATTAAAATATAGAATATTAATTATTAAACTATCAAAATTTTCAAAAATATAAAAAAGTTAGATTTTGAATTCAAATAATAAAATACTCCTACAATACTTATATAAAAAAATAAAATGAGGCTACCGTAGAAGCAAAATAATCTTACTACCACTACTAATCAGTACCGTAAATTGGAATGATACGCCCGGTGAAAACATAATACATAACATTTTACGTCCCCTCAACTTAAACTTTTAAAAATTAAACGAAGCTACCCTTATTTTTGTGCGACTTTTTGTTTTTTTGCTCTTTTGTCTATAAAATCAGCGGCGTTCACTGCTTTGAGCTCTCTTTGCATTTTCTTCTGTTTTTCTCCCGGGTTAAACGCACCAGTCGCCCCACCCTAATTACGGCATTGCTACAGATGATTTCAAGATTACTCCGCAGTGGCTATGCATCAACTGAAATTTTCGCATAAATACATATATGCCGCTATCGACTTCAGGTGGTCGATTATGCCTACGGCATAAAAAACACACTTCCTATTTGTATATCCAATGTAGCTCTTTTACGATGTAGTTGAGCGTTAGCCTCTTTTGAAAATCGTGCGGTTTTTTATAGCTAAAAATAGCATCATCAGAGTTTTTTTTAATTTAAAGTCGGGGTGGAACCAGGGGGAAGAATCTCTGGCAAAATCTGATATCAGAGCCGGCGTTACCATATGTGAATTCGGTGCACTTGCATAGGGCGGCAGATTTTTCGGTGGCAAATTTTCGTTTTTTCGCATGTAAAATTTTGGCTATTTTTATTAAATGTCATTTATTTTTAATAAATGTCATTTTATTCATTCTTTCAATCTTTGTTGCTTCTGTTTATTCTGACACTCCGTTTGTTTTTCCCATCATCTATCCAACAGTTAAGTAATTCACGCTAAAACTCCTATGAAAGCCATGAAATGACGGCTACGCTCCTTTAAAAAATTTTGCCTGCTGTGCACGGTGAGATATTTGACCTTAAAAGCTGGCCTAAATTCAAACAATCAAATGCTACTTAGACGCGGCAGTGAGCTTTCCCTGGCATAGTCTTAAACTTGCACAGGGCGGCAAATTGGCTAGCGCCGACCCTGTCTGATATACAAGTGAAAAATTTGAGAAAATTCCGGAAAAAATTGAGAAAATTTTAAAAAATCAAAGGAAATGTTGAGAAATCTTAATAAATTCAAGGAAATTCAAAGAAATCTTGAAAAATCTGTATTTTAAGAATATCCTCCTCAAATAATGTAGGCATCACAAGCTACCACTGGTGTATTGCCAGTTAGATTAACAGTTAAACGTAAACTTTCAACAGTAATTTTGTCACATATTATTTAACAAAATGTTTAATAAGCAGTTTAAACTCAATTTATAAAATGTATAGTTATTAACATGTGAAATTATAATCAAAATGAAATATCATAATCATGTTAAGTTAAAAAATTTTTTTTAAATCTTACTATTGAAAAAGCAATTAAGTTGACAGTCTGCTACATTTGATATATCATATGTTTCGAATTTTACAATCTCATCAAACAGACCTAGAAAATCTACAATCAAAATTAACCCGAACAGTACTTTTTCAACAATAAGATTTTCTAAAATTTTTAACTTAACATGATTATGATATTATTTCATTTTGATTAAACTCAATTTATAATATACTTTTTTTTCTGCTCCTATATTATATAGTCGTGTTCCAAAATCTTTTTTTTTAATTTTGAATTTTAAAATTTTAATTTTGTTTAATTTGAAATTTTGTTTTAATTGTTTTTAAATTTAAATTAAATTTTATGTAAATATTTGAATTGCTGTTAGCGCCAACTATTTTATGTATAGGTACGAAAATTTGTTAATAATTTTGCGTTTTGCTTTTTGCCGTAAACGTCGACCAAAGTGGTCGTGCAAAGCCCAACAGTCTTAATTATTATTTGGTGTTTAAATTCGAAAATTTTGGAAGTTTTTACAAATAAATAACTTCATTTGTTCATAAGTGGAATTTATTTTATTAATTGGATTGATTTTTCCGTATTAAATCATTTTGGAAGTTATTGAAGATTTTTTTTTGAGAGAGATATTTTTGGAGGAAGATATGTTTGAAGGTAATTAATTGGATGACTAGTAGTGGTAATTTGGAGATTTGGAAATTCATTTGGATTAGAGAAAATTTAAATTATATTAAATTAAAAATCAAAAATTGAAAGAAAAGTGAAATAGAACGATAAGAGCGCAACGTGTTACTATTGACGCGCACATTTTGTTTTAAATTTGGATGGCGTTGTACAAAATTTATAAATAATATTTAGATTATTAAACTAAAATGAGAGTCTCGCATCTTAAAAAAAAATGGGTGGCCCGAAGGAATAATTACATTTCCTTAAAAATAAATAATTTTATATTTTGAGGCTCTCGGGTCATCTCAATATAATGAAATGATATTTTCTAAGGTCCCAAAATTCCAACTTTGGCTTCCCAGAAAATGCATATCTTTAAAAGTGGTTCCCGGCTAATTGAAACCAGACCACATTTTGTTATCAAATTTATGTATTAAACTGTTTTTAAATTTTTAATTTCAAAATAACTTTAAATATTGGACAATATGGACAACAATGGAAAATTATGTTCAATACTTTTCTAATTTCGAGACAAACAAACTCCAAACAAATCAAAAATCCAACTTACGCAAAATAATAAGATTCCATCCACCGCCCTCTTCCTGGTAGTAAACTTTTCCGAGTAAGGCCGTTTTAAAGAGATATTTTTAGTGAGTATGGCGTTTGTCAAAACGGCACGGAGCGGAGAGTCGGTTTTGACAAATGCAATCACGTCAAATCTTGGATCCACCCTAAATCGAGTTAAATTATTTGTTATTTTTTTAATATAGCATAATTCCGAATGCTGTAATTCATTCACAGATTTACTCTGTGAAGTACTCGGGGCCTGAGTACACGTTATGATCGTATATACGGAGGTGGTTTTGGGGGTCCAACCTCCCCCTCCCCCCCGGAGTTTCTTCTGTTTAGTATTTTCTGATTACAAGAATTAATTCGTTGTAAAAATACACAAAATTTTGAAAACTTTACAAATTGTTATTTTAAGGGGAGTCTATCCGCCCTCTTATATTTGAGGGGTTATATCAGGCGCTATGCCTTTTAAGATGTCGAACCATATTGTCACGAGTATTTCGTGCGGGGGTTTACGGGGTAGCTCAGATTCAATAAGTCAACGTTAAGATTTAACTCGTATAATATACATAACAACAATATACAAATTTACAAATATCTTACTCTAGAAATATCCGAGGGAGGATTGCCATAATCTCGGGCATGAATTCCTGCGGAAGCACTCGCGACACCGAAACTACCGGTCAACTCTCGATCCTTGATTGATTACATCTTTTATGACATTTCTCCCTCTTAATCTTATAATTTCCTATTTTCTCTATGTTATTCTAATATTAATTATACTATTGGTTATTTATTATGTTCGATCAGCAGGGTATGTCCATTTATTTTACATTTGCATAATCATCGATCTCACCGGATATTAAATATATTTTGATTATTAATTATAGTTTTTTATATATACAGTGTGACCAATATTAGTGTGACAATATTATATAGATAACTACGGATCAGAGTGGTAACAAATTGATGATTTATGATCAGCATAAATTTTATTTTCAACGTCTGGTCTGCTACAAAATGGTGAAGAAAAGTGGAGATGCTGCACTGAAAAGTGTCCAGCTTCAGCTGGACAAACAGCAAACAGCTTTAGTTCACCTTTTAAAGACTTACAACACGGGTCAAGTACTACTTCTACTTTGAATTTGCGTAGTGTTTTAAATTTCAAATTTATCCTCCTTATTACAAATTAAATTTAATTTAGTTAAGTTCTGCTTAATAACCTACTAAAAATTTTAATCCTATTAGGGGACTCTAATGTATGATTACTATAATAATCTTTAGAATTAGGGGAGTTCACCATTTTTTAAATTTTTAGCTTCTGCTTTATGGGACTTTACATATACCCATATTTTTGCTCGGAGTGCAGTTTACTATTTTTTTTACCTGTTTCATGGATGGGTGCAGTTTACCCATTGCACTATTGCAGTTGTCTAGACTGGGTCCTGTGATGTCACACTGGCGTGTTGTTAATAAAAACTACTATTATACATTATGATTAGCTATATTTTATTGTAAAAGAGAAAATTAAAGATTTAAAAAAAAATTACAATGTAACAACTAGGTATTTTATTGCGTACTTACAGTGTACGTTGACGAAGCGTTAATTTCCATATTACGAGTGCAGGAGCAGATAAAAATATCAAGAAAATTGATAAAATATAAAGGTAGTAGGTATAAACTTATGAACAACAATACTATAACTTTCATCGGGAGCAATGATATTCTTCTAGAAGCTGTTTGGAATCAACTGATGATTCTTCTTCCTTTAATTTATAAATATTCTTACATTTTATGAATTCAATTTATTTAATTTAAGTTGATAAATGTCTTACCGATTAACAAATTTTAAAAATCTACTCAAAAAATGCAAATATGGTACATTTTACTATCTTGATGTGTCGTCTTAAGCAGTTCGAGTTTACGTATCAGGTAAGTGCAACATTTCTTTTTTTTTATCAAGAATTTTAACAGTTTTCTATTTTAGGTTTCAATGTATATGGAAGTTCTACTTAGTATCCTCAATATGTTGCGGTTTTTCTAAGTATACCTCCATATTAATCAAAGATATCACCGACATATATATGTGATATAATATTGTCATGTTTTTCTTTCGGTTTTTTAAATTGTTTTTTCCAGAAAAACAATTTTTTATAATTTCTTGACTAATCGAATTAAATCCAAATTTAAAACAAACTTAAACTTTTTAATAAAATCTTCGAATACAAAAGGATAAATGCAATTGATAACCACACCATCTGCCTTATTCCTATCTATTTTTAGCTTCACGGCGGCGTCTTCAATTTTATTTCAGTATTATAAAATGTTGCCTTTAATTAATTAAGGGACTTAAATTGTCCAAATTAACTTATCTTCAAATCTTCAATTTTATTTCAAAAAGCTTGGTTTCTCCTGTCGTTGCTGCCACTACCACTTTGTTGGTGAGAAAACCATCCAATTCAAGTATTTACAAATTTACACAATTTTCTTTTCAAATTAAAATAATCAACTTTTAAACAGGACAATATAGAGGCCAAGGAGTTGTGAGTTTCAGCTACTCCCAAATTATTTTTAATATATAATATGTTTGTAGATACTATATTGAGTTTTTCATCTATTCTATTTGCTTCTATTAAATATTTACTTCCTTTTACAAATTACTACTTAGTGCAGAGTTATTGATTCAATGTATTCTACATTTATAAGTATGTACATACTTTACATAATATATTGTTGATGGGTTTCTGTTATTATAAAATCTGATAGGCAGTCTTCAGCTGTACATATTATTTTCTAATAAATTTTAGAAATTAGAAATTATTTCATCTGGATTCAATTTTTTTCTAATTCGATCCCTATTATAATGTGTTTAAGTATAATGACTTATTTAGTAAGTAATTACTTGAAAAATATTTTTCAAATCAAACTAATTTGAATAAATTACCTTAAAAATTACGAAATCATGTAGCAATCATCATAATCATAATGAATGTAGTAAATGTTTCTTAATAAGCTCTAAATACAACATTATTTATAAAATCAATTTCAATATTGAAACTTTTACTACCTACTGGTTTATGTCACGATTTTTTATAGTTTTTCCGTTATGCTCGTAATATGTACAAAAGTTGTTCTCGTTTGTACCTCTGTTTAGTATAGGAATTAAAATGAAATATCACTTTTGTAATGCTAAATCCGATTAAAGTAATTAAAATGTTAAAGAAGATGTTAAAAGTTTTAAATTAATTTTGGTATTATGTATTGAGCTCAAAAAATTAATAGCACTCCTTTAATGATACGACTATCGATCGTAACCATAGTGGATAAAAGTAAAAATGAAACTAAATTAAAGGGTATGTGGTTGATTATATTTAAAGAAACAACATGGTCGGCTTCCTAACATAATTATAAGTTTTCTCAATTTTCCAACACCTTTTATAAAATACAGACTGTGATAATTTGGTGTTATAATTTGGCATGTGCTTCACATTCTACGTCCTGTTAGGTTGAAATCAATGTTGTAATGATAGGTTTTAGTTGAGTTGTTTCCTGACAATTGCGAGATCTGCATTGTGGTTGATGACATGGCAATAAGCAACAATGGCTGCCCTCGGAAAATTAGCATAACTATCATTGTTATTATGTGGAATACAACGATCAAAAGGTATTGAATAACGCCGAACGGTGTCGTTTAGTTTGTTATTAGTGGTGCCGAATTTATCCTGGTTATTGTACGAATTTGCTAACAATCATTATATCGGGTGATGTAAAAAAATTTAAGAGTTAATTATTTGTATAATTTATTTATTGGTTAAATTATTAAATAACTCTTTATGCAGCAACTTGTTTCTATTATTAACACGTTAAAAGCTTATCGCCGGACAATCAGTGAAAGGCAATTAATTTTTTTAATTCATCGAGCAGCATTTTACACACCATTTGTGATTTTCTTTCTTTCCTATTTTCATTTCTTTATTTATAAATCGTAATTGTTATAATAGTGAAATATGCAGGAAACGTAAGTGCCGGTACATTTTTAAAATTTATTCTTTGGAACACATTATACAATTATTATTATAGGTACTTATTTTTTTTCCCTCCTCCTCCCCCTCCGCATATATCATATATCTCGTTATTTTCACCTCTTCTATTTAGATGTACCCGTTACAATAGATACAAAATTTTATGTTAGTTTGTATGCCCATTGTGTTCCAATCACTCATCTGCTCTTCAGTGTACACTTGTCAAGTTGTATGGTGGATCACAATATACAATATTTACAATTTTTATTTTATTTTACTTCAACTTTGAATGAAAACCTTAATGATGTATTAGTATATCATAGAAAATGTATCTATTTATAATACCTACTTGTGTGAAGAAAAAATTAAATAGAATGCATTGTGAAATAGTAAAATCAATTCATCACCAAACATACTAACTCGACATATATTATGCAATAGCAATAAACGACATTTAAAAAAAAGAACCAATTAGTTATTTTAATTTTTAATTTTATTTAGATATTGATGTATTTGATGAAATTTAATGGTATATGGATCTATAATATGTAATAGTAGATGATGTAGATTTACATATACTATATATTGCATGGTATAATATTATATTGGTACAATAGATACAATATTATGATAATATACTGCACTACTATACATAAATTATTCAACGAATAAAATTCTAAAACAAATAATAATAATCTATATTATTGCAATTTAGTACAACTTTTAAACTTTCCAAATGTTTAGAAAATTTTTGTCCTTTTGAAAAATCAAGAGCTTCTTTAGGATTTGAACCCAAATCCTTCGTACCCAAATTCAAACAATTTCAAAGTGTATTACTACCATCATTTTCAGAATTATGACAAAAGTATTTTATTATTCAAAGTGTATTACTACCATCATTTTCAGAATTATGACAAAAGTATTTTATGGAAAATTTTAATATTAATTTGAAAATGTAGTAAAATTAAAACCCAAACCAAATTAAGGAAGGAATTAAGGAATATAGCTAGAAGATAATTCTTGTTATCATTGATATCAATAGCTTCAAGCCTTTTATTTAATTGATAAAATCATAAGGTATTAATGCAAACAAAAGTTTTTTATTTTTATCCTATACCTTTCTTTATTGCTTCATTCTATTCCACTCTTACCATTAATGATCTCTTTTTTAACCTATTATTCAGAGACGCATTTGAAGAAAACTTATGTTGAGATAGCAATTCTCGGTTTGCTAACTGTCGACCGTTTTGAAGATATGATATTGTGTAACAATTTACACGAAACAATGTCGTCAAAATAAAGTTTAACGAAGAAGTACAAACTCAATTGAGAGTAATCCAACTTCGTAAAAGCAAAACTATTTAATTCTTTTAGAAAGCTTCTTAAAATTTTATACACAAATAAACTTTTCTTTATTAAAAGCTTATATTTAACTTGCTCAGTGTGTTTATTTTCACATTTCTTATTGGACACTACAATATACAGCATTAACGGCAAGCTTTTAGTAGATATATCAACAACTGAATTTTTTTTTGCTGCTACAACAAATATTTTGTTGCTACAGTAAGTTTTCTGCTGCCATAACAAAGTTTTTTTTTATTAATTATATTGGGTGTGTTTTTAAACTGTATTTAAAAAAAACTGTTTTTAAATAATAATTGCTCGAACCAAAGTTGAGCAGGTTAGAACTGCTTAGAAAAGGTGAGTTACGATCCGGTGGATGGAAATGACCGATGACAGTAGATGAAGTAGTTTAAAAAAGCAAAAATTTTTTTTGAGTACTCGCACGGCTGCTCGAGTAGTTTAAAAACACGCCCAATATTAAAAAAAAGATTAGTTCATTTAACAAACTTTGCTATGGCAGCAGAAAATTTGTTGCTACAGCGAAAAACTCTCTAGCTCAGTGGCGTAGCCAGGCAGCTGCAAGCCTGTTTTCCGACTCAAGCCGGGCTTCCAAATGGATATTAAATTAACACGGAATTTTGTTAATAGCCCTATAAGCGGAACGATTTTTTTAAATTAATTTTTATAAAAAAGTATAATAAATGTTGGGATTTAGTTTTATTAAAATTACTCTAGAGATTAACTACTAGGTAAAAAAAGTTAGGAGAAATAGAACAATTTTATTCGCACACAAACATTAGAAATATAAATAAATTAATAATAATACGTACAAAAGAGAAACAAAAAAGAAAATAACAGAGAAGCAATAAAGCAGGTAAGCTGCTCAAAATTATTTTTCTTGGCTTTAACATGTGCGTAGATTGACACTATGCTAGATAGATCTATTGATCTAGCAATTTTATTTTCAATTGCAATAATTATAAAAAGATCTTCCTGCTGAAGTCACAGATTCAATTTAGAAAGAAAATTAATCACAGACAAAAATAATCCAGAATTTGCAGCATGACAACTTTCGACAGTCCGCTCTAAAATTTATGTCTTGCCGAATGCTGGACTCAAGTCTGTGGTCAATGGTTTTATTTAACCTCCATTGATCAAAAAAAGCACAGGGCTCGTTATGATATAATTTTTGTTTATGTTCATTAATCACTTGATTAAGATGAGTCTAGTCATCTAGTCCTCATTGGGCAAATAACCAGCAAAGTTGACAGTAGCATTTGTTTAAATTGGTGAATAGCAAAGCCATAAACGCTTCGTTTTTAAATCCGACTTGATAATTTTATTGTAAAATAGAAAGTTGAAAATTTTCTATGTAAAATTAACTTAAATTAAATTAAACAAACTTACTTTTTAATTGCGTAAACTGGAGCGTACTAAATAGTCGAGAAATTTTTAGAAGATCTTTTTTTTTAAATAAATAATTAAACGTAAATTTCACCATTTAAAACTTTAAAAAAATCATAAAAAGAAAACGGCTTTTGTCATGTACTGTAAGGGTGAATGTAAACTGGGACAAATTTAAAAAATGGTAAATTGGACCAAAGGTACTTTTAACTAAAATTATGAACATAGTAAACTGGGCCAAAGTCACTTTTGGTTAGAATTTTGAAAGTAGTAAACTGGGCCAAACACAAATTTAAGGTAAAAAAGGGGTGCAGGCAGAGTGTGCCGGTGTGAATCCTTTTTTGATATTATTTCAAAAAATAACTGTAACCTATCGATGGATCTACATCCTCGCGCTCGATCTACCTTTTCGCGCATATTTTTATGGTGTATCCGTGTATGGTAGTAGCATAGTAGCATGGTTGTCTTTATCAAATTCGACCCTGCGCTCCGGTCTTCTCCGCTCCGACGCTCCGAGCCGTTTTGACAAAGACTAGCCCCATTAAAGATATCCCTGAAGTCGAAAGAACTTGTTTCAGGGTGGATCCAAAAGTTCGGGGTGCAAAGGAATTCACCCTAAAAACAAGTTTTTCATTTATAAAATATAATTAGTGTCAGGGATTTGTTGGCATTTAATTATAAAAACCGCAGAACTATTTTTTATGGTGGATCCGTGTATTGCCATGGTTGTCTTTGTCGGAGACCCTTTTTGTCAAAGCTTAAATATGGCAAAGACTTGGCAAAGACAAAGACAAAGATATAAAATTCATATAATGTCGATATCGAATAACGTGTAATGATACGCTAACGTGTATCGGTTTTTGATTTTCAAACCCCATACTACAATTTTTCAATCAATAATATTTGCTTTAGGCCCAATTTACCATTTTTAAAATTTTAGAAAAATTTGCCTTTGGCCCAGTTTACCACTTTTAGTTAGTTTTTTGGCTCAGTTTACATTACCCCTACTGTAACAAGTTAGCAGTGCAGTGTTACAAAAGTCAAAATATACCCTACCATTTTGAAGAATTTTATTTGAAATTCTGCTCAAGTGTATTTTAAAGGTAACAATTTATTTATTTATTTATTACTACTGTATTGCTACCAGATGCAAAGTTTTACCTTTACTTATCTTGAAAAAGTGCTGCATATTTTTTGGTTTCATAATCGTTTTCAGTATTTAGTGCTAAAAATCACAAAATTTTGAATTCGTATTAATTCATTTAAATATTTTATTTTTCTGGTCGTGGCAGAGCTGGGCCTTTTTAATGTTCGGGCCCTTGTTTGATTGAACACATCGAACACTAGTAGTTTATGTTACTGCTCTAGCTATTAAAAGCTGTCAGTATCAAAACCGCATTAATCAACAATCAAAAAATTGGAAATTGGTTGGTGTTGGTTAATATCATGTTTATAAATTTCAAACCGATACACGTCAGAGATACATATTTTTTTTTTGTGCGTTGGGGAGGGAGAAATCCTCATGGACACCACCGAGGGGGTAGTGTCGGACTCTTACCGACTAAAATCCCCTCCACAGTTGTTTACTGTGGGAGCGTGGTACTGTCGTTTGACATTGCTTCGCCGCTCCCGCAGATTTTTCGCTGTTTAGATGTTATTTTGTGTTCTCTCTTCTCTCTGTTGGAGTCTCTCGTCGTCTTCTTTCTGTTTCATGATACCCACGATGTGATTTTCTAGTATGGTCCATTCGTCTTCAGATTCGAGCATTACTGAAACGAGATTTGTCTTTGTAATTGTTCTTTGGAGCTCTGTGTGTATTTTTGATCTTTCTGTTTCCCATCTTACACATGCAAAGATACTGTGTTCGGGCGTATTGTCTTCTCCGCAACACCCACATGAAGCTGTCTCTCGTCGACCCATGCGCTTCAGGTAAGCATTAAAGCATCCATGACCCGACAACACCTGGGTTATGTAGTAATTTAGCTCCCCGTATTTTTTCTTTATCCAGACCTCGATGTTGGGAATAAGGAAGTGGGTCCATCTGCCTTTGGTGTCGTTATCCCACCTACGTTGCCAAAGGTCCATTAGTTCTTGTTGAACTTGTATTTTGTCTTCTTTCAGATGTCTTTTGCTTCTTCCTTTTGCTTGCAGATCTATCGGCATTATTTCTGTTATTACCAGGACTGCGTTCTCTGAGACTGTTCGGTACGCACTCGCCATCTTGATCGCCACCCTTCTTGTACTCTTGCAAGGATTTGGCGGTATGACTCTGTCTGTATCGCTTCGTGCCAAATGGGTGCTCCATACAACATTATGGAGTGTGTCACTGAGCTCAGCAGTCTTCTTTTGCTAGCTTTCGGCCCCTTGATGTTTGGCAATAATCGTTGAAGTGCCGTCTGTATCTTTCCCGTTTTTGCAGCAGTTTTCTGCATATGGGCTTTATAGTTTAGATTCTTATCTAACGTTATTCCCAAGCTAACCAGTGTGTCCTGTGGTGTTATTTTCTTATCTTGGACGGTGAAGAACAGGTTTTCGCTGTGTTTTTTTCTTCCCCGTACAATCAGTGCCTCCGTCTTCTCTTGGACCATCTTCAAGCCTCTTCTTTCCATCCATTCTCCCATGATCTCGAGGGTCTCATTTACCTTGTATTTCAGTTCAGTTTCTTCTTTTGCCGTCACTATTGCCGTCATATCGTCCGCAAACCCCACCAGTGTAACTCCAGGCAGGACTTCCAGGCGTGCAACCTCGTCGTAGGATATGTTCCACAGAAGAGGGCCGAGGACGGATCCTTGTGTCACTCCACTAGTGACTTCTACCACGCATTTGAGAGTGTTCTCGTCAATTTCCAGCGATCTTTTGTTTAGATAGTCTGAAATCAGGGTCAGGAGATGTTCTTCTATTTCTCTTTCTTGTAGTGCTTTCATAATGTCGCTCCAACGTACCGAATTGAAGGCATTCCGTACATCGACAGTTATGATTGCTACCCATTTCTTGGTACGCCAAGTCCCTTCTCTGGCAGTATTCGCGGTTTCCGTTGTGTGTCTCAGGGCGTCGATGGTGGAACGGCCCTTCCTGAACCCATATTGATTTGGTGCCAGTCCGCCTGATTTCTCTATTTCATCTTACAGGCGTTTCACCAAAAGTCTTTCCAACTCTTTTCCAACTCTTTTCCATATTTTTGGGTATTTGTCATTTTCCAGGTGGTTATTGAAAACTTGTAGTATTTCCTCTGGACTTTTTTCTGCCATCTTTTTTACAACAATTGATGGTATGCCATCTGGGCCCGGTGCCTTCTTGTTAGGAATCCTTCGGGTAGCCTCCTGAAGATCTTCTTTAGTGAATTTTCTGACTTCCTGTGTCGGTCTAGGCCGGATCGCCTCGGGTATACGTTGATGGGTTGGGAACAATGTGGCAACTATATCTTTTATCCTGGTCGTCGTTAGTCCTAGTATGTTTCTTCTTCCTATTCTTTTTGTGACTATCCTGTAGCCCATGCCCCATACGTCCTTGTCCACTTTGCTGATAATATCTTCTCTAACTTTGCTAACTTTGATCGCCTTGCTTAATACCTTTCTTGCTGTCTTGGCTTCTTGGATTTCGATATTGGATTGGTCATAGACTTTCCTCGCTATGGCTCTCGTTTTTATTCTGCGTGTTCTACTGCAGTCTTTTCTCAATTGTGCAATTTCTGAGTTCCACCAGTAAGCTTCTTTCCTTTTTCCCCGCGTTTTCTTGCGCGGCATACAGGCGTTGCATATCTTTATTGCAGCTTCTCTCAGTTTTTCTGAGTCGTTCAGTTGTTTTCCTTTGAAATATTGGTCTATGGCCAGCGTTAGTTTGTCTGCATCGAGTTTGTTCGCCGCCCATCCCCTTATAGTGGTAGGTATGGTTGTTTCGGGTTGGTTCACTTCGAATCTAATGAATTGGTGGTCACTGAGCGTCTCTTCGTCTGACACTTCCCATCTCAGTATCTTGTGGAAGACCTCTGATGATGCCACTGTTATGTCTATTATTAACGACGACTCTCCCCTTCTGAAAGTGGATTCGCTTCCCGTGTTGCACACATTCATGTCCATCTCGGCCCACAACTCACACACCATCTCTCCCCTTGTGTTTCTTATACTCTCTCCCCACTCCGCGGCCTTGGCGTTGAAGTCTCCGGCAATAATAATGGGGAGAATCTGGCCACGGATGCCTCTTTTGAGAAGTTCTAGTTGGTCATGAAACACTTGTAGGCTTTCGTTTGGGGAATAGTAGCAGCTGTACAGGATGGTGCCTTCCATTTCTACCCAGACGTATCCTGTGTCTACGCCCCATTACGTTATGTTTGTATCTCTTGGTGTATAGATTGCTGCAGTGCCGTTTCGATCCGTTATCCAGCCCTCCTCTGAGGTCCGATATGGTTCACTGACCAGCGCCACGTCTACTTTGCCGTGCATTATATTTCTGAGCAGGAGGTCTTGCGCTGCCCGCGCTCTGTGGAGGTTTGCTTGAATGACTTTAAACCTCATCTCCCGAGTTAGCGCGTCCTCCCGCACTTGGACTCACTATTTCATTTTTTTCTGTTGTGGTTTCTTCGTTTTTTTCTTCCTGTAGTTTAGGCGATACATTTCTGTGGTCCTGTACTGGTGGAGTTTCATTTTTTCTGTTCTCTTCTGGTGTGTTTTGTTCTTGTGTTGATGCACTTCCCCATTTTGGGAATCTTGGTCCCCGTTGGTGAGGGCCCTTACATGTTGGACATTTTGCTTTGTTTTTACACTCATAGGCTTGGTGGCCCTCTGTTCCGCACCTGAGGCATATATCAGCGCGATTCTGGGAGTTAGTGCAGGTGTCCATTTTGTGTCCCACCGTCCAGCATCTCCTACATAATTTTCTGTAGCTCTTCTCCTTGGCTGTATAACCCGAGACGAGTTCTATGGTTATTTTCTGTGCTAGTATTCTATTTGCCATCTTTTTGTCTGCCAAAATTCATTCCACGTTGGTTCTTTTAAATTTTTTTTTTTTTTAATTTCTTTTAAATGATTTTTTTAAATTTTAAGTCGATATATGCTTTTAAATGCAATTTTCATTGGTTTTCATTTCATTGGTTGTTTAACTTTAATGAGCGTTTTAGTTAAAATAGGTTTAAAACACTCTTTAAGTATTTTTATGAATACAGCTGTTAAAGTATAATCATTAATCAACTCTCCCAGCTGTTTTCTGAAGAAAATTATGACTGTCGTTTGATGTGGCAAAAGTGGTAAGTACGAAAAGGAAATCTGCTCAGAAACTTCAGCAAATAAAAAGCAATTCGATAGTTCAAGAGAAACAATTTATGTATTATTAGATAAAATTAATTGTCAGTAATATCGACAAAAACAGGGCTCGTCCGGGATTTGAACCCGGGACCTCTCGCACCCAAAGCGAGAATCATACCCCTAGACCAACGAGCCGCAATTAATAAAATTTGCCGACAATTTTCATTCAAACGTGTAATTAAGGTTAATTACCATCGTATTAATTTTGTTTTCTTGAATTTTGTATGGTATATAAGTATAAAATACTTTCTGTTGTAAATTAACAGTATAAAATACAAATTAATAGCCATTTGTAAGTAAATTATTTATTTATAAATTAGACACAATAAATTGATAGTTAAATGACTATAGAAACTATAAATATAATATTTACCAGTTTACCATGTTTAATATTACTGGATGTAAGGCAACTTTTTAGCATAAATATGTAATATATATTCATTACATTTTGTTGAATATATTAGGTGTCGAATAAAACTAGCAGATCAGTTCGCTTTGAATCTCTTTAATAATAAAAATTATTAAATAAAAAACGCCGACGTCCACTGGATGTACCCTATTCATGTCTTTTCTCGGAGAAACTGTCGCTCTCGTTCTCCTTTAATTAAGATTTCTATTTACACGTTACCATGTCCTTTGTGATCCATTTCCGCCTTTTCATAAATAATTCTTTATTTTGTAAACGTCTACGCGTTCTTTAATCCTTTCAAAACTACTTTGGCAGTCGCCGCCGACATCTCCCAAAAAAGAATATTATATAGGCATCCACGCAGCGGCAGGTATCAACACGAAGCGGCAAACACCTGGTTTTTATTGTAGAATTATTAAGTATTTAATTTATTAGGAAACACACCGAATCCTCTTTTTAATCAACTTATAAGTTACATCTTTTAAAATTTGTTTTTGCTTAAATCACACATTACGGCATCTTCATTTGCATTATTGGGCTCCCATGAGGTTTATCACTAACACACTAACGGTTACCTCTTTTTGATAGCGTAACACCCAATTATATTATTGTTTTTTGCCGGTATAATTTATTTCAAATCATAATATAATTTAGTTGAAATAACTAATTCCACTAAAAGATATACTTTATTTTTACATTTTTTGCTCACTATTTTTAGATAGTAGATAAACTGATTATAATAATACAAACCTTCAAGTCCTAAGCCGAACGTGGCTGAAGTTATACACGAACTCATAATCATAATCGCAAATATTACAGTCGACCAGATGAATAGAGGTCAAATAATAAAAATTAATTTTTTTTGGGTTTTTAGCTTATATTATTCAATTAACTTTACTAATCATACACACATGTGTATATCTATATTAGTTATAAACAAATATATTACAAATGTTTTATTTATTACTATAAAGACTATTCATAACTATACTTGATATTCACTAACGCTTTATGCAAAATTTTATGCATATTATTGAAAACGATATTTAACCAAAATTACTTCATAATAACCACAACTACCCTTAACAAGAAGTAGTCTAAATACCATTAATAAGTAATAACTTCTAAAATTACAACTGATGAAAAGCCATTATAAGGCTGGATAAACTACGTAATAATGCGTAGAAGGCGCAATTGACGATGTACCCTCCCAAATTTTTGTCTGAATTATCTTAGTGACGGTGCACATATGTGTTCCAAATTTCATAATTAAATTCAGAGTATAAAGGTCATAACCGCCTAATAATATCTGGAGAAACCAGATCAAAACATTGTAGAGGGCGCAGCTGATCTTGTACCCTCTCAAATTTTTGTCTGAATTATCTTAGTGACGGTGCACACATGTGTTCCAAATTTCATAATTAAATTCAGAGTATAAAGGTCGTAACCGCCCAATAATATCTGGAGAAACCAGATCAAACCATTGTAGAGGGCGCAGCTGATCTTGTACCCTCTCAAATTTTTGTCTGAATTATCTTAGTGACGGTGCACATATGTGTTCCAAATTTCATAATTAAATTCAGAGTATAAAGGTCATAACCGCCCAATAATATCTGGAGAAACCAGATCAAACCATTGTAGAGGGCGCAGCTGATCTTGTACCCTCTCAAATTTTTGTCTGAATTATCTTAGTGACGGTGCACATATGTGTTCCAAATTTCATAATTAAATTCAGAGTATAAAGGTCATAACCGCCCAATAATATCTGGAGAAACCAGATCAAAACATTGTAGAGGGCGCAGCTGATCTTGTACCCTCTCAAATTTTTGTCTGAATTATTTTAGTGACGGTGCACACTAGTGTTCCAAATTTCATAATTAAATTCAGAATATAAAGGTCATAACCGCCCAATAATATCTGGAGAAACCAGATCAAACCATTGTAGAGGGCGCAGCTGATCTTGTACCCTCTCAAATTTTTGTCTGAATTATCTTACTGACGGTGCACACATGTGTTCCAAATTTCATAATTAAATTCAGAGTATAAAGGTCATAACCGCCCAATAATATCTGGAGAAACCAGATCAAAACATTGTAGAGGGCGCAGCTGATCTTGTACCCTCTCAAATTTTTGTCTGAATTATTTTAGTGACGGTGCACACTAGTGTTCCAAATTTCATAATTAAATTCAGAATATAAAGGTCATAACCGCCCAATAATATCTGGAGAAACCAGATCAAACCATTGTAGAGGGCGCAGCTGATCTTGTACCCTCTCAAATTTTTGTCTGAATTATTTTAGTGACGGTGCACACTAGTGTTCCAAATTTCATAATTAAATTCAGAGTATAAAGGTCGTAACCGCCCAATAATATCTGGAGAAACCAGATCAAACCATTGTAGAGGGCGCAGCTGATCTTGTACCCTCTCAAATTTTTGTCTGAATTATCTTAGTGACGGTGCACATATGTGTTCCAAATTTCATAATTAAATTCAGAGTATAAAGGTCATAACCGCCCAATAATATCTGGAGAAACCAGATCAAAACATTGTAGAGGGCGCAGCTGATCTTGTACCCTCTCAAATTTTTGTCTGAATTATTTTAGTGACGGTGCACACTAGTGTTCCAAATTTCATAATTAAATTCAGAATATAAAGGTCATAACCGCCCAATAATATCTGGAGAAACCAGATCAAACCATTGTAGAGGGCGCAGCTGATCTTGTACCCTCTCAAATTTTTGTCTGAATTATCTTACTGACGGTGCACACATGTGTTCCAAATTTCATAATTAAATTCAGAGTATAAAGGTCATAACCGCCCAATAATATCTGGAGAAACCAGATCAAAACATTGTAGAGGGCGCAGCTGATCTTGTACCCTCTCAAATTTTTGTCTGAATTATTTTAGTGACGGTGCACACTAGTGTTCCAAATTTCATAATTAAATTCAGAATATAAAGGTCATAACCGCCCAATAATATCTGGAGAAACCAGATCAAACCATTGTAGAGGGCGCAGCTGATCTTGTACCCTCTCAAATTTTTGTCTGAATTATCTTACTGACGGTGCACACATGTGTTCCAAATTTCATAATTAAATTCAGAGTATAAAGGTCATAACCGCCCAATAATATCTGGAGAAACCAGATCAAAACATTGTAGAGGGCGCAGCTGATCTTGTACCCTCTCAAATTTTTGTCTGAATTATTTTAGTGACGGTGCACACTAGTGTTCCAAATTTCATAATTAAATTCAGAATATAAAGGTCATAACCGCCCAATAATATCTGGAGAAACCAGATCAAACCATTATAGAGGGCGCAGCTGATCTTGTACCCTCTCAAATTTTTGTCTGAATTATCTTAGTGACGGTGCACATATGTGTTCCAAATTTCATAATTAAATTCAGAGTATAAAGGTCATAACCGCCCAATAATATCTGGAGAAACCAGATCAAAACATTGTAGAGGGCGCAGCTGATCTTGTACCCTCTCAAATTTTTGTCTGAATTATCTTAGTGACGGTGCACACATGTGTTCCAAATTTCATAATTAAATTCAGAGTATAAAGGTCGTAACCGCCCAATAATATCTGGAGAAACTAGATCAAACCATTGTAGAGGGCGCAGCTGATCTTGTACCCTCTCAAATTTTTGTCTGAATTATTTTAGTGACGGTGCACACTAGTGTTCCAAATTTCATAATTAAATTCAGAATATAAAGGTCATAACCGCCCAATAATATCTGGAGAAACCAGATCAAACCATTGTAGAGGGCGCAGCTGATCTTGTACCCTCTCAAATTTTTGTCTGAATTATCTTACTGACGGTGCACACATGTGTTCCAAATTTCATAATTAAATTCAGAGTATAAAGGTCATAACCGCCCAATAATATCTGGAGAAACCAGATCAAAACATTGTAGAGGGCGCAGCTGATCTTGTACCCTCTCAAATTTTTGTCTGAATTATTTTAGTGACGGTGCACAGATGTGTTCCAAATTTCATAATTAAATTCAGAGTATAAAGGTCATAACCGCCCAATAATATCTGGAGAAACCAGATCAAAACATTGTAGAGGGCGCAGCTGATCTTGTACCCTCTCAAATTTTTGTCTGAATTATCTTACTGACGGTGCACACATGTGTTCCAAATTTCATAATTAAATTCAGAGTATAAAGGTCATAACCGCCCAATAATATCTGGAGAAACCAGATCAAAACATTGTAGAGGGCGCAGCTGATCTTGTACCCTCTCAAATTTTTGTCTGAATTATTTTAGTGACGGTGCACACTAGTGTTCCAAATTTCATAATTAAATTCAGAATATAAAGGTCATAACCGCCCAATAATATCTGGAGAAACCAGATCAAACCATTGTAGAGGGCGCAGCTGATCTTGTACCCTCTCAAATTTTTGTCTGAATTATTTTAGTGACGGTGCACACTAGTGTTCCAAATTTCATAATTAAATTCAGAGTATAAAGGTCATAACCGCCCAATAATATCTGGAGAAACCAGATCAAAACATTGTAGAGGGCGCAGCTGATCTTGTACCCTCTCAAATTTTTGTCTGAATTATTTTAGTGACGGTGCACACTAGTGTTCCAAATTTCATAATTAAATTCAGAATATAAAGGTCATAACCGCCCAATAATATCTGGAGAAACCAGATCAAAACATTGTAGAGGGCGCAGCTGATCTTGTACCCTCTCAAATTTTTGTCTGAATTATCTTAGTGACGGTGCACACTAGTGTTCCAAATTTCATAATTAAATTCAGAATATAAAGGTCATAACCGCCCAATAATATCTGGAGAAACCAGATCAAACCATTGTAGAGGGCGCAGCTGATCTTGTACCCTCTCAAATTTTTGTCTGAATTATTTTAGTGACGGTGCACACTAGTGTTCCAAATTTCATAATTAAATTCAGAGTATAAAGGTCATAACCGCCCAATAATATCTGGAGAAACCAGATCAAAACATTGTAGAGGGCGCAGCTGATCTTGTACCCTCTCAAATTTTTGTCTGAATTATTTTAGTGACGGTGCACACTAGTGTTCCAAATTTCATAATTAAATTCAGAATATAAAGGTCATAACCGCCCAATAATATCTGGAGAAACCAGATCAAACCATTGTAGAGGGCGCAGCTGATCTTGTACCCTCTCAAATTTTTGTCTGAATTATCTTAGTGACGGTGCACATATGTGTTCCAAATTTCATAATTAAATTCAGAGTATAAAGGTCATAACCGCCCAATAATATCTGGAGAAACCAGATCAAAACATTGTAGAGGGCGCAGCTGATCTTGTACCCTCTCAAATTTTTGTCTGAATTATCTTAGTGACGGTGCACACATGTGTTCCAAATTTCATAATTAAATTCAGAGTATAAAGGTCGTAACCGCCCAATAATATCTGGAGAAACTAGATCAAACCATTGTAGAGGGCGCAGCTGATCTTGTACCCTCTCAAATTTTTGTCTGAATTATCTTAGTGACGGTGCACACATGTGTTCCAAATTTCATAATTAAATTCAGAGTATAAAGGTCATAACCGCCCAATAATATCTGGAGAAACCAGATCAAAACATTGTAGAGAAATGTTCAACAGAAGAAAAAAATTTTCAAGTAAAAATTTTGAATATCTTAAATTAAAATAGGTAGAAACATTTTAAAGTGGAAAGAAAGTTTTTTCCCACTTGATTTTATTTTCCGTAATTTATTTTTATTTATCATGTCGTCTTATAGGTACTTATTACTACTTATCCCATTTTTACCTGTGAGCCATGTAATTAATTTAATATTTAAACCATATTACAGTAAACACAATAGATGTTAAGAGTAAAGCACAAACTTTATTTATAATATATTTACGGAATTTCCCAAACTTTTTTATTTTTTCAGGTTAGTATTTGTTTTATAACATTATAATAAATTAAGTTTGCGCTATTAGGTTAGTAAACAAAATCAAATATACCGACAACTTTTGCCTACAAGAAATACAGCAACTCAACATTTAGTGATGTTAAACCATCTTTTTTTGAAGAAGTAGAAGATTTAAGTGTAGAGAAGATGGTAGAGAAGATACCCAGCAATTCTAGAAACAGAATTCGATTTCTGGAATCGAAAATTGTTAGACGTGAACGATTTGCCAAAGAATCCATTTCTTCCATAATCCATAAAGTCAGAACTGTATTAAAAATATTTGCAATAATACCAGTGACTACAGCAACTTTCTTACGAAGATAGCCGCGGAGGCACAATTCTTTATTATCTCCAAACGCCTTCTAAGTTGACTACTAGACCAAGAGTTGAGTATACGGCTGTGCCGTGGTATCCTATCTAATTGTACTAAATAGTCAAACAAGCCAAGTACAGAGTTACGAATTGGGAAAATGCATAGAACCCGGTTCTGTTAAGTTTTTCTTGTAATAATTTTCAGTTTTGAGATTTAAGATTTGGTTTTTAGTAATCAGTTTAATTACGTAATTATTCAATATAAGCTATTACAAATTTTGCTGTTGAAATATTTAGCTGCGCTTGTAAAAATATGGAATTTCCAAATTAAAGATTCAGATTTAGCATCAGGTAAAAATATTCTGTTTAGGTAGTTTAAAGTTGAATACCATAAGTCCATATTGGCGTTATTATGGATTTGTATAACAATATTTTGTTCTCAAGTGATAATTGAGATTTTTTGCCGAACAACCAATTCATTTGTCTTAGCGTTATTCCAAGTTGTTTACGTTTAGTTTTGTTATATAATATGTTTATTGTTTTAACTTGTTTTTTTAATCTAGTTGCTTCAGATAAAATTACTCCGGATCTTAATTTTATCGTATTTTTGTTTCCAAAAATTTAAATTATTATATTACATGTTTGTAACATGTAAAATTGAAAACTCACAGGTACTGTAATACGATAAAAAATATGCAAAATTTTGAAATACCTGCTACATTTGAATTCAAATGTTTCGATTTTTAGAATCTTATCAAATTCATTGTTACATCAGAAGTATATTGAGTTTTCAATTTTCTTTAAGATGTAATATAATAATTTAATATTTTAGCAATATTTCACAATACCATACCACTATACCATGTTTGTTTGTACATATATATGTTTCTTATTATTTCTATTTGTTGTAAAAATTGTTAATTATTTTTTTTTGTAATATAATATGTTCCTTGAGGTCACTTGTTTTTTTAATCCAGTTGCTCCAGATATTATTGGGCGGTTAAGACCTTTATATTCTGAATTTAATTATGAAATTTGGAACACTAGTGTGCACCGTCACTAAGATAATTCAGACAAAAATTTGAGAGGGTACAAGATCAGCTGCGCCCTCTACAATGTTTTGATCTGGTTTCTCCAGATAGTATTGGGCGGTTATGACCTTTATACTCTGAATTTAATTATGAAATTTGGAACACATATGTGCACCGTCACTAAGATAATTCAGACAAAAATTTGAGAGGGTACAAGATCAGCTGCGCCCTCTACAATGGTTTGATCTGGTTTCTCCAGATATTATTGGGCGGTTATGACCTTTATATTCCGAATTTAATTATGAAATTTGGAACACTAGTGTGCACCGTCACTAAAATAATTCAGACAAAAATTTGAGAGGGTACAAGATCAGCTGCGCCCTCTACAATGTTTTGATCTGGTTTCTCCAGATATTATTGGGCGGTTATGACCTTTATACTCTGAATTTAATTATGAAATTTGGAACACATCTGTGCACCGTCACTAAAATAATTCAGACAAAAATTTGAGAGGGTACAAGATCAGCTGCGCCCTCTACAATGTTTTGATCTGGTTTCTCCAGATATTATTGGGCGGTTATGACCTTTATACTCTGAATTTAATTATGAAATTTGGAACACATATGTGCACCGTCACTAAGATAATTCAGACAAAAATTTGAGAGGGTACAAGATCAGCTGCGCCCTCTACAATGGTTTGATCTGGTTTCTCCAGATATTATTGGGCGGTTACGACCTTTATACTCTGAATTTAATTATGAAATTTGGAACACTAGTGTGCACCGTCACTAAAATAATTCAGACAAAAATTTGAGAGGGTACAAGATCAGCTGCGCCCTCTACAATGGTTTGATCTGGTTTCTCCAGATATTATTGGGCGGTTATGACCTTTATATTCTGAATTTAATTATGAAATTTGGAACACTAGTGTGCACCGTCACTAAAATAATTCAGACAAAAATTTGAGAGGGTACAAGATCAGCTGCGCCCTCTACAATGGTTTGATCTAGTTTCTCCAGATATTATTGGGCGGTTACGACCTTTATACTCTGAATTTAATTATGAAATTTGGAACACATGTGTGCACCGTCACTAAGATAATTCAGACAAAAATTTGAGAGGGTACAAGATCAGCTGCGCCCTCTACAATGTTTTGATCTGGTTTTTCCAGATATTATTGGGCGGTTATGACCTTTATACTCTGAATTTAATTATGAAATTTGGAACACATATGTGCACCGTCACTAAGATAATTCAGACAAAAATTTGAGAGGGTACAAGATCAGCTGCGCCCTCTACAATGGTTTGATCTGGTTTCTCCAGATATTATTGGGCGGTTATGACCTTTATACTCTGAATTTAATTATGAAATTTGGAACACATATGTGCACCGTCACTAAGATAATTCAGACAAAAATTTGAGAGGGTACAAGATCAGCTGCGCCCTCTACAATGGTTTGATCTGGTTTCTCCAGATATTATTGGGCGGTTACGACCTTTATACTCTGAATTTAATTATGAAATTTGGAACACATATGTGCACCGTCACTAAGATAATTCAGACAAAAATTTGGGAGGGTACATCGTCAATTGCGCCTTCTACGCATTATTACGTAGTTTATCCAGCCTTATAATGGCTTTTCATCAGTTGTAATTTTAGAAGTTATTACTTATTAATGGTATTTAGACTACTTCTTGTTAAGGGTAGTTGTGGTTATTATGAAGTAATTTTGGTTAAATATCGTTTTCAATAATATGCATAAAATTTTGCATAAAGCGTTAGTGAATATCAAGTATAGTTATGAATAGTCTTTATAGTAATAAATAAAACATTTGTAATATATTTGTTTATAACTAATATAGATATACACATGTGTGTATGATTAGTAAAGTTAATTGAATAATATAAGCTAAAAACCCAAAAAAAATTAATTTTTATTATTTGACCTCTATTCATCTGGTCGACTGTAATATTTGCGATTATGATTATGAGTTCGTGTATAACTTCAGCCACGTCTAAGCCGATTATGTCAATCTGTTGAGAAGACTGACTGAGATGAAACTTGCCGAAGATAACTCATAAGTAGGTATTTTAAAGACCTCCGTCATTGAAAAAGATATGCACAACAAAAATATACCATCACTCAAATGTAATTAAATTATCAAAATATCTAGTCAGGGTTATTTTGTACATAATTTTTTTTAATTTTGGCTGTAAATTATTTTGTATTTTTCCAAAATTAAAAACAGTAAAACAGTAGTAAATACGTTTTGTTTAAATTTAATAAACAATTTTGCTTCAATAATTTTAGCCAAAGCTCAAAGAAAACAAATTTTGTTTTGATATTAATAAAATTATTTCCGTCAATCGAACTGAATTCGATATTTCCAAAAAATATTATTTGAAAAATTTGTTTGCATTAAAACAATGTTTTGTATTAAACAAATTTTGCTTTATTTTAATAATTTTTCATTACTTCAAATAAAAGATTGATTAAAAAAAAATCAAATCAAAATAATATTTCCTTTACACGACCTTACAAATCAAATATCTTTTTGGATTGTAGGCAGGCCCGTAGCCAGGATTTTATTTCGGGGGGGGGGGGGGCACTCATAAAACCCTTTCGTAAAAAGTAACATTTTCGCCGGATCCCCTTCCGGGAATTTTTATTATTACAAACAAATGTTGTTTTCTTTCACATTTTGGGGGGGGGGGCACGTGCTCTCAGGTGCCCCCCCTGGCTATGGGCCTGATTGTAGGTATTATATAGAAACATATCTATTTATAGATAAACTATCCTAATAGATCCAACAGAGAGCATAGATTAGGACGGTTTACTGTCACCCGATTAAAATTCAATATTATCACTCTAACTCCGGACCAAATTAATCAAATAAATAAATTAATATAAATCCAAAATTGCATTTTAATTATATTATATTCTATATTATTGTCTATCTTACCTTTATATTATAAATATATTAATTTTTTAAAATTTAATTTCCTTAATTTATTAAATATAATACATATATCTCAAAATGTGAAGTAATAAGTTGTTTGGAATTGATTTGCCGGGTATGATTTTTAATGCTATAAGGGTTAAAAGAATTAGGTCAATTTCATTATGTCTCTTTCGTAGAATCGCTTGTCATTATCGGTAAACAACTCTGGGACAAGTTTTGCAATCATTGGCGTCCCAATGGGGGCCAAAGGGAGCAGCTGCCTCCATCACCCTGGCTCTTGATTTAAATTTTTTTAGGCATTACATATTTCACCGATGTGACGTCACTTTTTAAAATTTTTTAAAACTTCTGGTTTTAAATAATTACAAAGTACAAAATTTGTGAATTTTTTGAATTTGTGAATTGTAACTTCAAATGTAATTTAAGAATTTGTTAAAATTTCTACCGAAAGTTATTACTGCGTTCGCGAAGGAACCACAAAACTTGAAATTTGGCTTTTCTGCAAATAAAGAAAATTAAAAATTTTTAGTGTTTAATTCTTTTTATAATAATTTTTTTTTATTTTGCCCCTCCCTGAAAAAGATCTTATGAACGCCCATGTTTGCATTGCCAAAATGTGATGGTAATCTTATGGAGCACTAGCAGGACTATAAGGTGGGTGTATTAAAAAGTTATAACATCCACAAATGTGTATGGCCTGGCGTTGTCCTGATGGTTGATGAAACACAACACCCTTCCTATTGGAAATTCTGGCCGCTTTTGATCGGTGGCTTTCAAACTGTCTAGTTGTTTTTTTCAATTCAATGTTTGGCAAGATGTTAAATGGCTGATTCCCTTTAAGTCCCACCAAACATGGACGTCCATAAGATCTTTTTCAGGGAGGAACAAAATGAAAATAGAAATTTTTAATTTTATTTATTTGCATAAAAGACAATTTTAAAATTCCGTAGTTCCTTCGCAAACTCAGTAATAACTTTCTCCTCGAAATTTAAATTAATTAAAATTAAATTTAAAAATTTAAGTCAAGAGCCCCCCCCCCCAGCAATGGATGCCCATGCCACCAAACGCAGCATAATCTTCCTGGTCAGTAAATCCTGACTTGGCCACCATTTAGGCTCAGTGAAATTGAGAGCGAATTAGAATAAACAAAAATTACGTCATCGATAGGAGGGGCGACAATAAAATAACAAAATTAAAAAATTACCGAAAACAAAATTATTGCAACCTCTGTATTAGTATTTTTATTATTGTTAATTACTCATTTAATTTAATTTTTTTAATTTTAATTCTTAATTTAATTTTCTAGTTGTAATAGCGCCTGGCCCTTTTAATGTCCGGGTCTTTGTTCGATCGAACACTGGTAGTTACGCCACTGTTTAGGCAAAGAATATTAACTAACTTGGCGGGCTTCAGCAACGTTCCTTTACAAATGGGATTCCCCGATTATTATAGGCATACCATCTCATGTGATCTTGTGATCACATGATGATGATCCTTTCTCAACGCCAAGCTTGGCAACGCTTTAAACTATCTCCAGCGGATCCAGCGGGAAATCGGAAAGTCATTATCAAACAAACCAAAATATTATATTATAATATTGTCGTGTTCCAAAATCATTTACGACTTTTAAATGTTGAATTTTGCAATTTTATATTATTGAATTTGAATTTTATTTTAATTTTTTACCAAATTGAATTTAACTTTATTTATTTTATTTTAAATATAATTTGTTTTGATTGTTTTGTAAACTAAAATTTAATTTTGTTGTAAATAGTTTCGTAATTTGAAATATTTGGAATTGTTCGCGTCAAAAAAATTTATGTTGGCACAAAAATGTGTGAATAACTTTGCATTTTGCGGTTTGCGTTGACTGGAGTGGTCGCTTTTACAGTGGCGGATTCAGGGGGAGGGTTAGGGGGCTCATGACCCCCCCCAAAGGCTTTATTTCTGTGAAGAATAAGTACAAAACTAAACTTTATTATTATCAACTTCACAAAACGTAACCATTATTTTAATATTTAATTTAATATTTAAATTAAAAAAAAAAATGATAATATCCATGAAAATCCTATCTTTTCACATACGTGCTTATAACGACCGCGTATATTTATTCAGGCTTAATGAATATCCTCTACCTATGACCCCCCCCCCCTTGTTGCCAAAAGTCTAGATCCGTGCCTGCGTGTTTACGAGGGTCTCCGTTAAATTTTACAATTTATTGAAAGTCTCAAGTTTGAGATTTTATATTGAATATTAGTAAATAAAAGTTTGATTGCGTGAGTAAGATTTGGCAGTTTCTGGCTAATCGGTATTGGTTGCATCATAATTGAAATAATTCTAATTTAACGTGCTTTTAATACAATTAATTTTAATTTTATACAGTGACTTTATAGAGACAGTGACGACACGAGCCCCTAAATCGGTCCAGGATGTTGCAAAATCCCCTTATTCGGCCCAGGATGTTGCAAATTCAAGCAAAAAATATATGCTCTAGAATGGCCTATGCTTTAAATTAAAAGATTTTCCATTTCTCATGTTAATAAAATGCACCAATAACGTAAAAAAATTAATTGTTATTCTGCCTTAAGCTATAATATATAAGCAAAAATATTGTAGCCAATCAAAAGTCGGACATCGTTTGTCGCCACTGTCTCTATAAAGTCACTGTATAATTTTACAGTTTCTAACGCCCTCTATATACCAGGCCGAAAACTTTTTAGACTGCCCTCGTACATATTTTTTATATAAAAATGTAAGTAGTATATTTTTCAGATTTTAACAAAATGTAGTAAATTTTATTGTGTTTTGAAGGCATACCCGTAGCCTGCCCTTAGGGGGAGGTACCTGAGGGCATGCGCCCCATTCACGAAATATTAAAAAAAACATTTGTTTGTAATAATAAAATTTCCCGGAAGGGGAATATGTTACTTTTTACAAACGGCTTTTTACAAGTTTTTGGGCTTTTTACCCCCCCACCCCCAATGAAATTCTAGTTACGGACCTGTGAAGGTATCTGTCTTTGCTAGTGCAATAGAGTTTTGTAAACTCCGCTAATGTCGAGGGATTTAATAAGTGTTAAGATTAACAAGCTTAAATGAGTAATTATATATTTTAATCTGTTTAAATAATTAACTTTTAACTATGACCAATAAGAAAATCTTGATTATTATTGGTGCCAACTTTTTGATATATTATTAGTTTGTATTATTATATATTAGAAGTTTGTTGTCATGGGTTGTAGTTTAAATGTTATTCATAGTTTTTTCGTGCAATTACAGGTAAGTTTTTGTAATTTTTCTTTTTTTTTATATGAATGAAAAAGTTCAACAGAAAAAATCACAGCGATTAATCCACATCGAGAGAGATCCACCCCCTTCCTGGTAGCACACTTAACCAAGTAGCACCAGGAGCACCGGTCTAGAAGGATATTTTTAGTGAGTGTGGTGTTTGTCAAAACGGACCGGAGAGGAGGGTGCGGACTATATTTTTAACGTAGTCGCCTTCTTATCCCTTTATATTTAAGTACCATTCATTGTCGCACTGCAGATATGGAAATATTAATTTTATTACGCTAATTTATTATTTTAAAAAAGCTGGCTTTGGAAAACACATTAGCTTTATGTTTTAGAACAATCGTGTCGCGATGGTGAAATTTGTAGTGCGTGCTTTAGATTGGTAAAATTTAAGTTGCGCCATCTGTAGTAAAAGTCAGAATCCACTAAAACTAACACATTTAGTTAACCTCCGTGCCACTCTGTATTGTGTATTGTGCTTTCCATTTTCATATTTTTAATATTGATTTGTTATTTCATTGAAATTGTCCCAACATAATATTATTAACTTCATAAATTACCTATATAAGCAGGTATGTATTCGTTTTTATGTAAAAGCTGTAAAAAAATTTAAGAAGCGTTAATTTTCCGTAAGATCACTGACCGCTTGTGACAATCGGCGTGACCGCCAAAAAACATTCGTCGTTAATGCTAGTGAAATTTTTCTAGGTATTTCAAGATTTGAGGTAAAATGGCAAGTGTAAAAGAAAATCCCGACACAACATCTGTAAAAGTTGAAAGTTCAAGTGAAAATGGAGCTGTACATAACCCCGGTAACCAAAATAGAAATGAAAATTCGGGCAACCAAGACAACTTTCGTGGAAATAACCAACGCGGTGAATTTCAGTCAAGAAGAGGCGGTGGTAGATTTGGACCGGGTAACAGACGACCAAACAACCAAAACTTTGTAAGTTTCCAATTTTTTTTCTAAGCTTTATTTTTGTTACCTAGCGGTTTTGTGTAATTTTAGGGTCAAAACAATGACAATAACTTTCGTGGTATGAAACGACCAAGAGGTGGTGGCTTTCAAGGCCCTAATAGTGGTGGACAGCGCGATCAAGATCGGCAGGGTGGCCGTCATCAGGAGGAGCGTTGGCATGAAAAGTTAGGTAGATTATTTTGTGGACCAACCTACGACTTGCCTCCTATTGATGCAATTGAAAAGAAATTTGCTGGTAGAGCACGGTTATATGTTGGTAACATAGCTTCCGAAATTACCGAAGATGAATTGAATGAACTTTTCAAGAAGTTTGGAGAAACTCACGAACTATTTTACAATAAAGAGAAAAATTTTGCTTTCATTCGTGTGGATTATTATGTTAACGCCGAAAAGGCCAAGAGAGAGTTGGATGGATATCATTTGAAAGGAAAAACTTTGAAAATACGTTTTGCACCTTGTGGTAGCACGATTAAGGTGTCCAATTTGAACGTTTTTGTGTCCAATGAATTGCTGTACCACACATTTAGCATATTTGGAGAGGTATAATTGCCATAATAGGTTTTGAAGTACCTGCAAATAATAATTTAATTTTTAGATTGAAAGATGCACAATTAATGTGGATGACCGTGGAAAGTCAACTGGAGAGGCAGTGATCGAGTTTGCTAGGAAGGGTAGTGCAGCTTCGGCTATTCGTAAGTGCACTGAGGACTGCCTCTTTTTAACTGCATCATTGAGACCTGTGTTTGTTGAACAATACGATGTGGTTGAAGATACAGAAGGCTATCCAGAAAAAAACATTCCCAGAAGGAATCACGATTACATGAAAGAACGTGAGGTAGGACCTCGCTTTCCAAACCCCAATAGCTTTGAACACGAGTATGGATTAAGGTGGAAGCAATTACATGAGTTGCATGTGCAGAAAATTGAAGCATTGAAACATGAATATGAAATGGAAAAGGGAAAGTTGGAGAAACAAATGGATATTGCGAGAAGTGATCACGAGACAGAAATGTTGAGAGAACAATTACGTGCTCGTGAAATGGATCGTGACAGACAGAAGAGAGATTGGGAAATGAAGGAACAGCAAGCAGAAGAGTTGAGGATACGCAATGAGGAAATGATGAAGCGTCAGATGGAGGATTTGCAAAGTAGAATGCAAAATCAGGAGAAGGAAATCAGTCGTAGACAAGCGGAGAATGATTTGTTTATGCAAGCTCACCAATTGAACAACATTCTCGATCAGCAAGAGCAAGATTTCTTCCCACCTAACAATGACATTCGAGGAGGTGGAAATGGTGGATTTATGGTATGTAAATATTTTTAATTAATACTATATTACCATAGATAACTTAACACGTTTGCGACATTGTGTTAGTGACATTGTTTCACATTTTGATGTGGTTTCGTTATATTGCTTTTATTCATGTAATTACCAGCAGTGCACACGTTATTGAGTTGTCTTCTGGTTTCAATCAAAACAGTGTTTCCCTTACTTTTAAATCAATGGTTTTCATTATTTAGGAATTTGTTTTCTATTTATAGTCCGTTATCTGTGAAAATATAACACGTGCTGTTAAAAGGTCTTTGTAAAAATAATTCAAATACTTCGTCAAAGTGAAAATAACAAATCTATACACTACTGTTTCTTGTATTATCAATTACTCGGGTATTGGTTGACTTTTCCGTAATAGATTTTTTTTATTAGATTGAAAAAGGTTGAGGTATAGGTCTATTTAACAATGCAAAGGATAAATATTCCGAAAATTTTGTGTACACTCATTTGGAATTCTCTTGGAAATCCTTGGAATTCCTTGGAAATCCCTGGAATTCTTTGGAAATCGTTGAAATTCTTGGAAATCTTTGGAATTCCAAGTCTTGTGTACAGAAATTTTACTGGATATTTACCCCTTGTAACAATGTTTTATTGTCCAACGTTTCAGGTCATTTTTAATTAACCCATTTTCAAGGCTATAAATTGTAAATTAATTTCAATTATTAAAATATTAATATGTTTTACATTATTGAATGAATATATGATATTTTATTGTAACCAATATACATCAATATCAACTAATTTATCCACACTAAGCTATCTCGTACTACTCAACAATAGTTAATTTTGAACAAATCGCTTTACTTTTTAAGGTAATTCTGTAGTCAAATCTTCACTAACTTATTACACATGAAAAACACTGATGCACAGTAGTTGTACTAGTGTGCAATTATAAAATCTAGGAAATTAACAAGTTGCAATTGCTTGGTACACCTCGGTATATTAACTATTAGTAAGTAACTGTGGTTTTTGGCTTTCTAGTAAGATGCTGAATCGTTTACGTTGTATTATTCTTTTCTTGAAAACTTGAATTCCTTCAACATTGTTATTTAGGGAAACTTATCAATCAACATTTTAAAGGCGGGCCTAAATTAAAACTGTTATTTTTATTGATTACTTCGGCGAATTGATTAAATGCATTAACCAGAATTGTCTTTATTATATTATAAATATGAAGTTAAATGAAATACTAACTGGTACTTCTGGAGCAGGCGCCTAATTGATAAATGCACACTGACATAAATTCGGAACACTACATTATATTCCTCTTAAGGTTAGTCTTCCATTAAAGACTCTGGTTTCGGCCACTCTGATTCGATCAATAATGAGTTGATCCTGGATTAACTTTTACCTAAGCTGTATACAACCGGCCATTTAAGCCTAAGGAAAAGCCTATTTATTATCACTGCCAATCTGTGGCTAGGTCAACCAAGGTTTTTACTTATTTGCGTTTTAAATTTATTTTCCTGTTAATTTGTAAGTTAGGGATTTGTATTTTCTAGCCAATACTAAGTCAAAGTTATGCTGTACTGTCTTCATGACTTAGCTACTAAATGGGAATCAAAGATAACACTATTGATTTGCCTTATGCATATTATATCGATAATATAGAAATATTCACTTCAATAAAACAATTTTTAAAAACAGGACAATTGACGTCCATGCTGATGATTGTGTTATTTTTTTTGATAACTGTTGGGAATCAAATAAAAACTTGGTAAAACTTTCGTGTAGATAAATTAGTAGGTCTAATGGTGATAGTTTTGGAAAATTTCTGGAATCTTTCGGTTTTATTAATATTTTATTATTGCTTATACTGTTTCCCTTTTGAGGGTATTTTCTGCAATTATATTACTGGAGTTTTAATTTTTGTATTTGGTTAGGAACAAAAACCATTCATGAATACATTTGAGCGTCCTCCGAGATTTGATGGCCGTGGACCCTCTGGTGGTGGAAATATGGGGGGTCGTGGTGGACACTGGGTCAACGAAGGTCACGGAAATCGTAATAACGATTTTAATAATAAAAGACGTCGCTACTAGATACAAAATTAGGAGCAGGAATTAAATACATTAATTTTCATAAACCTAATTAGTGGTAAAATTAATATTAGTATCAACATTGAAGATTATTTTTCATGGTTTACATAATACAATAAATTACATAAGCTAAGTTCTATATTTTGGCACTTGTGCCCAACTTTGTATTTTATGATGAAATTTTTAGATATTAATTTTTAATTGCATTAATTTTAATTATTAAACATTATTATTAAATCCTAGACCATTAATTTGTACTTTTATCTGTATGGAATTAAAACATTTGTATAAAAAAATATTTATTATTTTGTAATCCATTTTAAATAAAATAAATATGCAAACTTGTTGCATTATCTATGCTAGTAAACCGCCATTAAGTGATTAGTTAGTTGACTGACTTCTTATTTAATTGCTTTAGTTGAAACGTACATTTTGTTTACTTGCATGAATGTAGAATGGAATACTGCATTTTGGCACAAAAATGTTGACATTTCTGTTTATGCGTAATAGATTTGTATCTGATCTCTCACTAGAGATATGTAAGGTTGAAAAGAGTTGCTTTTGTAAAAAAGCTTTTTCACTTTTTTTCTTCATGCCATAAATTTCTTCTGACAATGGGGATAAGCTGCAAAATTAGATTTATTTTACTTAATAGATAAATTTTAATAAGAAAAACTTGATAGCAGGATTTGATTTACCAATTTAGCAATTATAAATCAAATCACTTGGACCACAAACTCTTGATGAACTTTTTTTCATACAAAGTATATTTTTTCAACTCTGGTATAAGAATTTCTCGAAACTAAGCTATTCTATTGGATTGAATCGATTATAACTATTTGTGCAGACTACTGAGTTTTTCTATTTTTGTTCGGATTAGGGTGTATTCGGATTACCGAGACTGTACTATACTTTCTTGAAGTCATTTTGTGTGAAAATTCAATACTTTCTAACTTATGAATATTTTGTATATATTTTTTATGCTTTATACCAGTTTCAAGATTCTTAAGAAGGGTTCATCTGAAAAATATGAAATGATCGAGACGAGAAATTTATTTTAATTAATAATAAAATCAATGTTTTCGCATTTGGTTTATTCCAATTGAAAAGTGTTTCTTTAAAATTCGGGTTTTAATCTAATTTTGGAGGACGATTACATCTCGATGCAAACGTTGATTAGCAGCTAAAACAAAATTGTTTCTCATTATTTAATGCTCTATCGCATGTTCAAAAATTATCAAAATTTTTCATTTGTTAGTACACCTGTTCTGTTAAGATGTTATGTGCAAATGGAAATGCTGATTGTAAAACGTATCAGCATTAAACAATTTTCGGATAGATTTTAATTGTCCTAATGACGATTTTCCCGTGCGAATTTAAAAATACGTTGAGCACCATTCCTGAAAAAAGATTACTGAACTCATAGATTTTATGCAGTCGCTTGGCAGTTTGTGTTAAAGTCGATGTACTCATTCAGTAATCTGCTATTGTATAGTGTACCGGGTGTTAGAGGCTAAGGTAAGGAAAATTTATATATTTACTAACTTGTATGTGTTTACGAAATAGTTACAAAGGCATAGGAGGATAAGCATGGTGAATCTGCCCTGGGAAATATTAAATCGCCACTTTGGGGATACGATGATGAAATACTATGATCCTGAAAATTTTAAATCTCGAACTCAATGCCTTTTCGAGAAAATCAAAAAATACTGAAAAATTTTTTCCTCAGATACGGCTTAATCAATTTGGATAAAATTTTAGTATGTTATTGTAGGGGTATATAAAGGTTATCTTAGAACAAAATAACAGCTGTATAGGATTTCATTATCTAATGATTCGAGGTTTAAAAGTTTCAGGATCTTAGTATTTTAGGGGTACCTACATATCCACAAAGTGGCGATTTGATTGGCAGGGCTCCAGAAGTCACAGATACCAAATCTAATCTATAGTATTTGCAGATACTCGCCGGACAAAAACGTGATTGTCCACTCTAAAAAGAATCAAAAAAGCTTAAAAAATGTTAATCTACTACCTTTCACTGTTCAGTGGCAGAACAGTAACTCGATAAAAAACGAAGGTCATCTATAATTTTCCTGGGATTCCCTCAGATTGTTTTGGATTTCGTCAGATTTTCTTTCACCTGTACACCAGATTTCTCCAGCAATTCCTTCCTAGTCTTCTTTCGTCTATTTATTATTCAAACTAATCGAAAGAGTTTTTTAAAATGAAAAGCAATATAATATTACTATAATTAGTGAATACAGTGCAACTCGATGGATATAGAATTCGAATGATGTGCAACCTGCAAATTGGACCAATCAGAGGTGCGTTACAGATAAAAGGAAGCATACAAATAGTTCTTTATATAATATTTATTCATAAGTAATAGTAATATATTTGAGCTCAAACATGTTTGAATGATTTATTTCACGATCACAATTTGCCTCAGTCCACTGCCGGATGAAGGCCTTCCCCATTTCGGTACAATACACCAAGCTGCGCGCTGGCCAGATGTCTTGGTGTATGAGACGGATGGTAGTCTCTGACTTGTTGATCACAGCAGCGTATTCGAATCGATCAGGATTTGAACCACGGTCACCCGCTTCCCAGTTGGCCGGTGTAGGCTTTACGCCACACTGCTGGTCGACAATTAAAATTGGCCAATAAATTGGATTTATTTATTATTATTAATTTTGATTTTTGTTCAGTATTGCTTAAGACTGAACCTTAGCAGCTCGTCTTGCTCAAAGTTGTTTTGCTATGTAATTATCTCTTGTACGGGCTTTTTTCTCACTATTCAATTGTCGTCGCTTTGAAGCAGGATTTTCAAAATTTTTATTATTTTCCATTTTATTATATAAATATATTTACATATTAGACAACTTTAATTCAATAATTACGAACGTTCATACCTCCTATTTATGTTATGGAATATAACATGTTTTATTTAAATATAAGAAAAAAATTATTTTCTAAATTTTTATAGAAATTACTAGGTACGCTTCAAACAGTGATCGTCATACTAAGTAAGATACAATAAATAAATAATGTATTACAATTATCATACCTGAGCAGTACTTTGCAGTTTGTGCGGAAAATATTGTAACGATGTTTTTAGTTAAAAATTGTAAAGGGGGTAGCGCACTATAATTAAAAAGTAACCTTATTTGTAACACGAAGCAGTATATCGTTAATTAAAATAAAGTAGAAAGAGAACAATTTAATGATAATTAGCCAAATATAAAAATAAAAAGTTGTTTTAATTATTAAGCAGAAGATGGAAGAAAATTAAAAAAAATATAGAAAATGAGATTATACGAAGAAAACAGATAAAAGAACAATTACGGCTAAAATTGAATGATGGGGTATGATAAAATTAGGGGTGATAATGGCGCATAAAAACATTACGTCATTGAATTTCTAACTATTTACCTTCTCGTTTCTGAGAATCTGATGATATTTTTTAGCTCTGAGAATTTATTACCAATAAAAACACTTGGTGCTTTTATTTCTATTCTGGGGTAAGAATTGTATGATATCTGAGTTTTTTCCATCGTGTTTTTTGAGTGGTAATTCAAATACATACTTCAATTGCTATTTCATACTAATTAAAATCCTTTTCAAATGCTTGGGAGTGTCTCTGTCACTCTACTTATGCTATAATTATTATATTGTCATAATTTTTTTTAAGCCAGACCTGAGCAGTACTTTGCAGTTTGTGCGGAAAATATTGTAACGATGTTTTTAGTTAAAAATTGTAAAGGGGGTAGCGCACTATAATTAAAAAGTAACCTTATTTGTAACACGAAGCAGTATATCGTTAATTAAAATAAAGTAGAAAAAGTACAATTTAATGATAATTAGCCAAATATAAAAATAAAAAGTTGTTTTAATTATTAAGCAGAAGATGGAAGAAAATTAAAAAAAATATAGAAAATGAGATTATGCGAAGAAAACAGATAAAAGAAATTTACATTAAAAGTTAGCTAACTAAATTTAAGGTAATTAAATTTTACGTCCAGCGAAGATATTATTTGTAATATATTAATAAATGTACGTCTTATATAAGTATTATTTATTTAAACAATCTGACTAGTGTCGCATGTTGCATGCATCTTCAAATTTAAGTTATACAATAAAAATTGTCAGTTGGAATTTGGTATTAAAATTATAAATCAAGAAATAATGAAATCAAGAAAGTTTTTAAATAATAGAATTATTATGAAAGATAGCAAGCGAGCAAATGTGTTCTAACTCAAGCGCATGGCAAACATCTGGTATACATACGTACATAAGCAAATGTTTATTTAAAACAAAATTAAAATTGCATTAATCAAAAAATATGTAATTTGTTAATTAAAACATTTATTGAAAATGCGCAGTGTCGTATTTTTGAGGGCATTTTAAGACGGAAGCCGAAGAGAGAATACGGTCGGCATCGATTTTGTTGAAATGTTAATAATTTTTTATTTGCAATGAAAATAAATTTTGAAAACTAGTTAATAGTATAAGAAAATTAAAGAGATATAAATTTTATTATTATAATATTGAAATTTTTGTGATTTAGATACACCATTGGTATAATTTGGGAAATATCACAGCAATATGTATATTTTTTTACTAAGTACAACTCAAAATCACAACTAAATTATTCATAGCTATACAGGAAGTCACTATGCCTACCACTTCCTATTTTCATACCCCTTGATCTTATGCAATAACCTCCTACGGTCTTGCTTCTACATTGCAACTTTTACCTCTTCGTTCCAAGACCTTTTGGTTTGTCTGTCTCTTTTCTTCCTTCTAGGCGGAGGTCAAGAAAACAGTCGTCTAGGCTATCAATCTTGTGCCATTCTTAGTAGGTGTTCAAACTATTTCATGCTTGTTTTTTTTATTTTATCTGCGATTTGTGTTCATTCGATGTCTTATTTCCACAGTTCCTACCATAACTTGTCTTATTCTTTTTTAATTGTTTTGTTTATTTACTTGTCTCGCTACAGAAACAAGTAGCGTTATGCTACTTATCCTGCCGTATAAATTTACATGCATTTCCTCTAGTCTAGTACAGTTTCATAATACAGGGGAGCTTAAACCTATCTTCAAATAATACATTGTATTAGCCGTGACGTAAAAAAATATAGACAACTAATGGTAGTATCCAATCAAATTTGAATACGAAAGTTATTTGGTTTGGTGGCTTTACCATATTACATTATTTAATTTTTTTTTCATTTCAGGCATCAATGGAATTGATTGGCCGAAAGAAGTATAGCTGCAAATATCCAAATTGTAACAATCATTATTACACCAATATCAAAGGCAATTACATAAACAAACATTTCTTTAGATTTCCTAAAAATGCTCATTACCATCAGATCTGGAGAAATGTTTGCAATGTAGATAGCTCGAAAAATACAACTAACTGGCAAATTTGTGAGGATCATTTTAGTCGACGGGATTTTATGAATGAAGCAAAACAACACTTAATTCAGAATGCTGTGCCATTACCTTGCCTTTCTGAAATTTCTAATTCTCAAAATTCAAATTTTTTAGAAGTTATTATTAATGAAGAAGTTAACGAGAAGATAAATTCACATGATAATCTTCAAGATCATAATTATTGTAAGTTCTGGCAATCGTGATCGTTTCTCATTTTTTGAAAAGAGATGAAAAAAGGAATTCTATATACACTGCAGAAATTTTGTTCTGAGTTACTGAAGCAAAGGGATAATGTAAAAATACCGAAAAATTAGGTGGGGTTGATAGATTTCAATACATCAACATTTATTAAAAGTTATGAAAAAAACAAAAATCTGGTGGTAGGTGAAAATCGAACAAAATTTATTTTATCTGTGTGTAAAACAAGTCCAGACTTGCATACTATAATTAATAATTATAGATATTTGAAAGTTTGTAATCAGATGCATTTCTATTTGCTGTTGATCATCTTTAATATGCCACTGCAAAAAATTTCTTGTTACTTATTTGAACCCCACAAATTTGCTAACAAGGAGACTACGGCTACTCGTTATCACCGATTTCGTCCGGGTTCATGGTATATGTAGGGCTTGACTAGAATTGAACGTGACCCAAGTGGGAACTCCAGATGGTCAAGCGTTTAGAAAATTAATTTTTTTCTCGCAGATTTGACACTACATAAGTTTTTTATATTAGGTTAATTTGCAACTACTAGTTAGCTTAGCGGTAGGAAGTCGGACTAGTACTCCGAGGGCCGCAGGTTCGAGTCTCCAGTGGGTAGCATTTTTTTTGCTCTTTGTCAAGTTTTACGATCCTTTTACGAGACAATGAACCGAAATAAAACTTAACGTATATTCTTTTTATTCATATTTTCACAAAAAGCATAGGCCGTCATTATTTTAACATTTTATTATTTTAACAAAAAGGGATTTTAATAATTAAAGTGTACACAAGGACTTCGTATAAAATTTTTTTTATAATTTTGTATTATTTCCGAATTTTATAATATCACCCCAGCACATGATAATATTATAAAAAAAATTTTATGAAGTCCACGTGTACGCTTTAATTACAATTCCTTTTTGTTAAAATAATAAAATGTTAAAATAATGACGGCCTGTGCTTTTTGTGAAAATATGAATAAATAGAATACGTTAAGTTTTATTTCGATTCATTGTATCGCGAAAATTGAAAAAGAGCAAAAAAAATGCTACCCGCAGGATACTCAAACCTGCGACCCTCGGAGTACTAGTCCGACTTCCTACCGCTAAGCTAACTAGTAGTTGTAAATTAACCTTACATAAAAGACTTATGTAGTGTCAAATCTGCGAGAAAAAAATTGATTTTCTAAACGATTAGCCATCTGGAGTTTCCACTTGGGCCACATTCAATTCTAGTCAAGCCCTACATATACCATGAACCCAGACGAAATCGGTGATAACGAGTAGCCGTGGTCTCCTTGTAAGATTAAAGATTTTTCTGTAAAAATGAAAATCAATAAAGCTGTTATACAACTTATTAGTTTTGTAACTTTGGTTGTTGAGACTTTGCAAGTTACTTTAAAAAAATTTTTTACTGCAAAATTTGGTAAAAGAGTTAATGATTGCTAGTAAAACTGCATCAGGAACTAATAACATTACAATCTGGAAAAGATGTAAGCTATCAGTACGACTTCACTAAAAGTTTGTAAGCCAGCAGCAGTTAAATCGATTATTTTCGTTTAAAATCATACTTTTTCTTGTACTATGTTTAAATTTTTGTTATGAACATCTACATATTTTTTTATGCTATTACAAGTATTACTATGTAACATTTTTGTTTTATTTATAAACTTTTATAATAAACTAAACTCGTTTGATGTGCAACTCGTCCCAGGGGGAGTTTCTTTACCTGGTGGTGGGGATTTAATATATTTTTCGGTTGGTAAAAAAATCGACCAATCAGATTGTTGCCAAAAAATGACACGCTGGAGCAGCAGCAGCGGGCTGGGATTTTATGTATTAAGATTAATTATAAAGCTTTATCGATACTAATGTAACGGTTTTCTGATAGAGGCGCCGACACATACTTCTATTGTTTTAGATTGTGCAAGACACATACATACAAACGCGACTAATCACGCATTCCAAGCACCGCAAGTTGCTGGATTTACGCCACACGGTTCCTATTTACATTTGCTTATTTTTTTATATGCAGACACACAACTTCTCTAGCAAACTTGGTGTGCTTTGTTATCATTTTAAAATTTATTACCCTGGAACTGCCACTTATTTTTTTGTGGAATGTGCTGCATATTATTTGCCCCCCCCCTGTCAAGGGGGGCGCAAATTTTGGTTCAGCTTGGGGCGCAATATCCCCTTGATCCGCCTCTGGTTAAAATTCTCATAAAAGAAAATAGGAAGTCAATAATAGCCGATTTTACAATATTTGGCTATTATAGAATTTATTTAATTTACAATTAATTTTGTTGTGCTATTTGGTGTGACACGGGCTTTAAAATAATTTACCATCTCAATAACTGCCATCTATTTAGAAATACAGGCACCATCTTATTTAAAATTATTTTAAGTTTTTTACCATTTCTTGAATTAAAGATGCTTTAAAATAAATAATTCATTAAAAAAATTTAATGTGAATATCCAAATTGCTTTGTGGTTTTCAAACACGCAATTAATATTAAATATTGATTTTCTTTGTAAAGATCATTTACACCAGGTGGCGCGAGGTGGCGCGCGCAATCGAAAGTAAAGTTTTGTCGCAGTAGTGACGTTTAGTGGAGTGGTGTAATAATTATCGTGAGATTATTGCAATTTACCAAATTATCAAAAATGGCAAATACAAATCCCAATCCAGATACAACCGCTGTAAAAGTTGAAAGTTCAACCGAAAACGTATCAACAAATAATACCAATCAAAAGGAAAATCAAAATAATGAAAATACCGGACGTCAAGAAAATAACTATGGCGGAGGACGCCGCGGAGGATTTCAGGGATCCAGGGGTGGCGGCGGCGGTCCCGGTAGATTTGGACCCGGTAATAGAAGACCAAATAATCCAAATTTTGTGAGTAAAAAATTATTTCTATTTTTTTAATTACTATTAATTAATGTGCCTGATTAGGTCAAAAATGAAAACAATTTCCAAGGACCAAAACGACCTAGGGGTAATTATCAAGGTGGTCCTAATTCAGGTGGTGGACCTCGCGAACAAGGACAGGGTGGTCGTAATCCCGATGAACGTTTAAACGAGAAGTTGGCGCAATTTTGTGGACCAACTTACGATTTACCTCCGGTCGACAGTACTGAAAAGAAATTTGCCGGTAGGGCACGTTTGTACATTGGCAACATTGCACCAGAAGTTACAGAAGACGAATTGAATGATATTTTCAAAAGGTATGGAGAGACGCACGAACTTTTTGTCAACAAAGAGAAGAATTTTGCATTTATTCGTTTGGTGAGTTCTTTTTATTCATATTTTTTTTAATTGAAATTATGTATCCATAAATTATTGAAAAATAAATAATAAAACAGTGCAAATCAGGCCAGAAGTGGAACTTGGTACAATGCTGATACCAATTAAAAATATTTTTGTTATCTTAAAACAAAGTATTTGAACACACCTCGTTTGGGTTTAACTGTAAAAATTTCAAATTATTTTACACATTAGTTTCCAAAATGACAAAGATGTGCTTTTTTACATAGTACAGTAATCTCACTTATATGTAGTATTGTTTGTAAGATCTGTTCTTATAATTGAGGTGAGTTGAGGTGAGAGTTGAAATTGTTAATTTAATATTACGGTTCTCAACTTCACTATTGGTTGCTTTTGTAATTCAAATTCATGATGAATAATTGATTTTCTTCTGATTATCACTGTGTTATTCTTGTGCACTTGCACTTGGATGATTGATGTAATAAGCGTGATAATTGATGGTGATATTAAGAACAAACCAATATCTTTATTTATTAATTACAGTAAATAAGATTACTTCACGATGGGTATAAGACTCTTGAAAATCTGGGCTGAGCAATATTTAAATTTTACTTTCTATATAATCGAGAATTTTTTGATTGTATAATTAGTTTATGTATTATTATCACCTTTTATCGATTACCTCATGGCAAATATGAGATTCCATAATACATATTGGAATTGATTTGGTGTTTACAGGCGATTTGAATTCAATTTTAAATATTAGACAATTGCACATGCTTGTGCACGAAGGAGCGCTTTAACAAATGATATAAATAGCTATGTTAAAGTAAATCAATGTAGTTCCAGACAGCAATAAATAAATTTGTTAACTTATCTTCAATTTTTAAACAGGATTATCATGCTAACGCAGAAAAAGCTAAAAGAGAATTGGATGGTTACCAATTAAAGAGCAGATCTTTGAAAATCCGTTATGCACCTTGTGGCAGCACTGTTAAAGTTTCCAATTTGACTCCATTTGTATCAAACGAGCTGCTGTACTGGACTTTCAGCATATTTGGAGAGGTAGAATTTCAGGTTTTTAAATGAAAGGTGATTTCAATTTATGTCTTTTTAAGATTGAAAGGTGCATCATTAATGTAGATGATCGTGGAAAATCTACAGGCGATGCTATAATCGAATTTGCTAGAAAGGGCAGTGCAGGTTTGGCCATTCGAAAATGTACAGAAGATTGTCTATTTTTGACTTCTTCTTTGAGACCAGTGATTGTGGAGCAATATGATGTGGTTGACGATACCGAAGGTTATCCAGAAAAAAATATTCCTAAGAAAAATCCTGATTATATGAAGGAACGCGAAGTGGGACCACGCTTTGCCAATCTCAACAGCTTTGAGCACGAATATGGATTACGGTGGAAGCAATTGCATGAATTACATTCACAAAAGATAGAAGCAGTCAAAAAAGAGTTTGATATGGAAAAGGAAAAATTGGAAGCACAAATGGATTATGCGAGATTTGAGCATGAAACTGAAATGCTCAGGGAGCAATTGCGTTCTCGTGAAATGGATCGTGACAGACAAAAGAGGGAGTGGGAAATCAAGGAACGACAAGCAGAAGAATCCCGACAACGGAATGAAGAAATGATGAGGCGCCAAACAGACGATTTACAAAGCAGGATGAATTACCAAGAGAAGGAAATGATTCGCCGGCAAGCAGAAAATAGTTTGTTCATGCAAGCACATCAGCTCGATAACATGTTAGAGCAAGAGGAACAAGCCTACGATCAACCTAACGAACGCGGATTTCAACCTAATAATAATTGTAAGTGGTGTAAACTTGTTTACTTTGATTTTTAATACTATACCTTTTCAACCAGAATGTTTCATTTTAATTCATTGGTTAAAATGTGTCATGGGAAATTGCTTTTTCTTATCCTTTATAATGGGAAGCAAGAATTTGGAAAAAATCAATTTCCCATTTAATTTTTCAATGTTCATTCGGTCACCCAGTATAATACATATTTAATAAATAAGTTTTAATTTAATAATAATTTTCTTTTTTTTTTTAATTATAGTGCAAAACGAGCTGGGAGGTGGCAATGATGGCGGAATGGTATGTACTATTTTGTTTTATCTTAAACTTTATATTTTTGTAATTTCTGGTTTTGAAAAATCTTTTTTTTTTGTGACTCTTGCAATTAACGAATTTTGACGATGTGCTTTAGGTTTAGGGGTGAAATAATTAAATTTTGCAAACTTATCACAATAATTACAACATTTTTTTGAAGAAAACTTGGACAAATTCTTGAATTTTTTCTAGTCTGATTGATTCTTTGTAACATCTGCGATATTGAGCTTAAAACTATCTTTTCTTGCTCATAGAATTTTTAAGAATAATATTGATTAAATAACACGGAAGAGTAACTAATTGGGATTATTAATTTCTACAGTCTCGTTCATATTTTATTAAATAAAAGATTTATTATATTCTTATGGAATTTTAAAAACATAAAATTTTATTTTATGTATAACAAAATTTCTTTGATTGCAACAAAGAGAAATCAATTGGCTGTGTTTTAGTTTTTGAGTTAGAATTAAAACTTGATATTATACATCAAATGTGATGTATGAAATATGATTTGCTTGAAGCTTTATGTCTTAACATTTTTTGAACTTTACAGTCAAGAAAACGGAACGAGTTGTTCCTTGTATAGCGCAATTTTTAGTGCTCTATTATTGGAATTGAAATATTTGGTAGCCTATTGAAGGCTTTTTATATGAAGGATCTACATTTTTCTATTATTAATAATTGCAGGAGTACTTAAAAAATGTCTTATAGTGTAATATTTTGCTTATGGTGAATTCTATTTTATTATAAAATAAAACATTCTTAGTATTAACATTGCATAATTGCGGCGAACATTTATTACCGAAAAACTTTCTGTATGCCAAGTTATAAGATCTGGACACTATCAAAAATTATTTGAAATAAAACACTTTTGAAAGAGTTAGGGATATTGATTTTTTTTATAAATAATGCAAAGATACACATTGGTTGTTAAATATACAAATTCGTCAATTTAATCTAAATTATTCTGAAACTACGATTTTCTAATAGGTATATTAAAAAAAATACGATTTAATCTGCTTGAATAATTTAAAACTTGAATTTTTCTGATGTAAATACGAAGTATAACTGCTGTTTGTTTATGGAGTTTATATAGAAGAACTTCAATGAATTAAAATTAAATATCGACGATTGTTTATTCTTACTTGCGATTATTACTATTCTGAACTATTCATTATGTTCAACAAATGAATGTCCAAAAGCTTCATCGTGATTTTCATAAAAAGAACATTTTATTAATTATATTTTATGGGAGAATTGAAATTTCTAGGAATATACAATTTTTAAAACATTCTTCCTAAAATAATTATGCATGAGATTATTTTTTCTTTCAACAAAACTTTAACCACGTTGATGTTTTATTCTTTAAAATACATATGACTTTGAAGTTGAAATTCTTAATCACGGCGAGATTGATTCACGGTAATTGTAATTGAGACCAGAGAGCTTACCACTTAGTATTACATAAAAAACCAAGATCGTAGACATTGTTGAGATGTACAGAAATGAGAAGTCACGCTATAAAAGAGAATATTTAAGCTCCCCGGTGCGATCTGTAGATTAGGAAGAAAAAACTTAAAATAAATATTTTTTTTTAGTAACATATAAGTTAGTTTTAGTTTTGAAGATATTGAAAAAAGGAAATATCGTATTGATAATTACACGTGGCATAATTTCTCTTGAAAATCGCGACTAGTTGAAAATATTACAATTTGGAGACCCACGTTGGACGTTATTTTGTTATAACTTTAATTGGGTAAGGATATCTAAACTGGTATTCTGAATAGACTTGAAATTCTACTGTGGGTATTACCCTTTGATTTTATGGTACTCTATATGGGGCTAACTTGTTTATTAAATTTTGTTAAGCGTGTTTTATAAATAAATTTTCTTCTGTCAACTGTATAATATAGAAATGACTGGATTTGGTTCGAGTGATTTTATAATTATTACACTATTTGAATCTACTCAACTGATTTTTTGAAGAGATTTGTATATTAAAGCGAGTTTTAGTATAGTGGAGAAATACAGCAATTTAGTTTTGGATTTTATTTCTTAAAAATATAATATAATAATTATTGTGATTTTGTGTTCTTTCTTCTGATTATTGACGACCATTGACATGCAGTAGTTGCGTGATCATTGAACTTGACAAAATCGTATGGTCATCATGCATTGTTATAACTGATTAAGCCGATGGTCAAAGTATAATATTACAAACTAGATAAGTGAACTTTCTAAAATTCTTAATATTTCAACATAATATTTGATGGTGTACCATGATCTCTTTTTGATTGATAATATTGAGTTTAGAGAAAACTATTGAAGCTTTTAATTATCATTGTTAATATTTCACCTGCTTAAAAAATGAATTTTATTAAAATACGACATAGGTTCTTGTTATTATTGGAGTTTTAATTTTTATATTTGGTTAGGAACAAAAACCATTCATGAATTCTTTTGAACGCAATCACCGTTTTGATGGTCGTGATATGGGCCCTCGTGGCGGCGGAAACATGGGGGGTCGAGGACACTGGGTCAACGAAGGTCGCGGAAATCGTGATGATTTTCCTAATAAAAGGCGTCGCTACTAATTATGTTAGTAGACATAAATGAAATTTATCATCTGATTTTTAAAATAATGAATAATATAATTAATTGTAGTAATTTGTAATAGTACGTTTGTCTCTTTGATTCGTTGCTGTAGAAATGTAAAGGCCGCTTTAGACGGTTATAATTCTATAACAAGATTTATAACAAGAAGTTGTTATAATTTTGTAACCAAATATTTGTTAACTGTCCTACTATTTGTGTATTAGACGGTCACAAATTTCTATAACAGGAGCATGCGCAATAAACACGCTTTCGAATAAATTTTAAATTTATTTCAAGTTAGGGTTGGCTATGCTAGTGAGAACTACCAACAGTAGTTATAATGGGCATGTGAATAGGCAGTAGTTGAAGTGTATCGGTCTGTCTTTTAGTTTAAACGTGTTTATTTGTTATTGTGCTTCTTTATATAGGTTATATTTGTAAATAGAAGTTATTAAAAGTTATCGTAATTCATATCAAGGAACTAAAAAATCTAACTTTTTTTAACCTTAAAAAAAATAAAGTAAGGCAGAAAATCCCTTGCCTCAACGCCGCTACTGCTAAAACATTTACCAGTTTGACAATCCAGTGCGCTTGCGTGCGTTATAAATTGTGATGGAAATAGGACATGTTCTATTCCATCACAATTAGTGTCACAATTTGTGATCAAATTTCTATTACCTGTATTACACGGTAACAAATATCTTGTTATAAATATCTCGTTATAGAATTATAACCGTCTAAAGCGGCCTTAATAAATGTATCATTTTTTTTAAAATTATTAGGATCATAATTTGAGAAAATTTTGGTATTTTTCCATTAAGACATAAATTGCTTTATTTTCATATTTAATATGATAGTTACTTGATATATTATGATAGTACCTATACTTGAAACATTAATTTTTAATTTATTTAGGTTAGAATGTGTACTTCGGCATACTTTTTTTGCCAATTTTAGTAATTTTGACACTCGAGCCATATTTAGTATCTTAATATTTTTTGCTTTTATTGTTTTTGTCTGGTTTAATATTAACTTTAGCCAACATACATTATTACTATTTGTACTTTTGTCTGTGTACAAAATATTTGTATTAAAATATTTATCTATTAACTTTTTTATCAATTCATTTACTAAAATATTCAGCAAGTTCCTAAAAACATTTAGTTCAATTAATGGCAAATTTAATACTTCAGTAAGTTGATTTAGAATAATTGAAGAGCCGAAAATGGAGGATGTGCAAATTTCATTTTAAATTAGATAGGGTTCCTACCAAACTTGCAGACCTGGAAGAAAGTCATGAATTAAAACTTTTTTTTTACAATTACTGGGTGCTTAAAGCAATTTGGACGACTTATTTCAATTAATTAATTAGTTAAATGGCGCAATAAAATTCAGAAAAATTTTATTAGTTTAGGAATTGAATCAAATAGCATTCAGTGGTGTGAATAAAAATACAAAAGTTAGTAAGCAACATTAGAAAAAAAGAAAACAGTGTTTTAATATATTATTACCATCGTATACATTGGCCCTATCAGATTGTTTATATTTTATCTATTCAGAGGCTATTACTGGCGGATACGCAATTAAAAATATGTTTCTATTTAAATAATTCAACCAAAACAAGGAATCGCAAATGATTTAATTCAAAATTAATCTTCGAGAGAAGATGTAAAATTCGAAATCAATGCTTTATAGTAAATTAATCTGCATACATAAAATGTGAAGGATATCAAAAAATGTTGAAATAATGGTAATATGGAAATAATGTAATTGATGTGGGGTGATTAAATAGGTAATCTTGCAACAAAAACTTACAATATTTTAAAATTTAATTACGGTATTATTTGTTAATAATTTATAAACTTAAATCTAAGAAATAATAATAAACTGTTTTTCTGACTAACGGAAATACGTAATTATACAAACATTGAGTTGCAGTAGTTCTGCTCCTTATAATATTGCATTTGCTATTATATTTTCATAGATATCTGCTGATAAGAAAGAATAAAATTAAATGGTACATTAAGAGCTGGTTTTACAATTGACTATTGTAAAATCAGCCCTAATAGTACTAATTAAAATTCGAATTACAAAACCAAACTTGATATTATATTTAAACGGATATTATCAAAGTAATTATTTTATATTGATTTTTTTAATAAGAAGCAGTGAGCTCTTCAAATAAAAATTGTTGAAAATTTCAGATTGTGTAGGTCTATCATCAATAATATCGTCGGCTTACAAGCAAAACACACTAAATCAGATTTTTTCATATTTGACTAAATGACACTATTATAATATATTATATAGATTCTTCCGCTCTATTGACTGGTAAACTCCATCAAACCAGGAGATTTCATATTAAAATAAAATTACATTTTAAAGTTTTTCACTTGGTCGCAAATTTGGGGATAGAAAACCGTAAACAACTCTATTTTCTTAATACTAACAATTTTGACTTGGTGTGTTTTGCTTGTAAACCGACGAATTATGCCTGTAACTATGAAAGTGGTCTAAGTTTTATCTAATTCTAATTTTGTAACTTAATGTATTTCATAATTATGGGCTCAAATAAGAAATAACTAATTTTAATTTTTTCAATATTCTTGCGCCATTTAATAAATAAACGCGATAGATCCTATTTGGAAAAATTGAATAAAATTTATCGTTGTTATTATTTCGACTCTGCGATTTAAAAGTCACCCACAACTATTTATAGTAATCTATTTAAATCTATTTAAATTATCATTAAAAGATGTGTTATGACTTATGATGGAAAAATTAAATTGTTAGTGGGAACCTTAAATAGAATACTTGCAAGTTAAATTATGCACTGATATTTGAATACAAATGCGCTTCAAAAATCCAAGCAGCCCGAGAATGTAAAAAATGAAAATAGTATAATATTAATTATGATTCAATATCATGCGATTCCTGAAGAGTAATTAAAACAAGTGGAAGATTAATAACAATCAAGATTTTTCTAAGTTATTATGTTAATATCTATTTTTTTAACAGGACTAACTTGATAATGTGTAAAAATTACACGAAATATAGTTTCACTATATGCAACAAGGAAGTACATACTTAATACCTTAAGAATTAACTTCGTAAGAACCAAACCATTTAATTCTTTTTAAGTATTCTACTTTCAAAATATATGACAGTTTAATAGTTGAATTAATTGAAATCAAGAGATTCGGATAATTCAAGAGTCTGGTCTGTTCATCTACCATATTTTGGCATTCTGTCTTCAAGATTTTTGCAGCTCGTTGAAATCACTGGACCTGCGATAGATATAATTGATGGGGCTGAAACCAAATCTTCCAGTTTTATTGCCAATGATATTTTCTGAACCAAGAGCTGCTGATTTAATTTTAGCTGGGTGGCGTAATTTTATTTGCAGAACAGGCATTACGAATATTCTTTTGAACGAACAGTTTTATATTTTCAATAGCATCTTTGTATTCCTGAAGAGAGCTTGTTTGCGATGAATGAGAAATACGTTCCATGGGCCAGTAAGTGGGTGTGGATTTAATACTATTCGTGGTAATACTATGTAACTGGAAGGGGAATGTGCGTATTGTGTTAAGCTGGCGGCCACGTGTCGGGGGTAATAATATTGGTTATCATAAGTTATAATCATTGCCCGGGTAACAGTAATATTTTAACAGCTCAACGGAGAGGAAAATATAATACTAAATTATTTTTAAAAATTACAACAATTTTTCAAAAAGCCGCTATTGAAATCTTAATATTCTTTACTTTAAGATCAGCAAAATTTGAACTGGAGTTTTGGCTTTTAGTAATTGCTTAATGAACCAACTTGAGGGAAATCAGACTAAAAGACTGCTCGATGACAATCAGGATTATCATGTCCCACGGTCTGTTTGGTTGAAGAAAAAGCAATTGATCAATGGAAAACTCATTAAAGCGCGCCGGTACTGTAATCGCTCTTAATAATCAAAATACTGTTCCGAACAATATCTTTTTGTTCCTTTTTAATGCTTCCACTTCATCTCATGGTTGTTAACGCCATGACATCATTGGCATAACTTATTTAAAGGTCTAAAATCCTGCTCTTGAATTGGTTCTACCTTACAGACCTATTTACTTAGTTACATTTCATTCTTTCTAATTTTTGTTAATTTAAACTTCAAAAGGCTACTTAAAAGTAGTAACTTCTTAGTTATTTCTTAAATCCTGTAATGTACGGTTTTTATTATTATCTTCAAGAAATAATTTTTTGGTATTGGAAGAGGAAATCGTTGGACGTATTTGGTCTGTTAAATTATTTCATCATTTTATTCCCATTAAACTTATTTCATTTTCCCTGTATATTTTATAATCCATCTTTTAATCACTTTCAAATAAGCAATAGTTCTGAAATTTGGTGTAGTTGTGTTTTCAATGTATGACCAATTTCCAATTGTAAAAATGTGATTTTCACATATCACACACTCTTTTCAGTGTAGTTTTTGGAACGATTCATAAATATTCACTCATATTTATCTGATATAATATAGAACAGTTTCGGGGCTTTGCTTCACATTGTTAAACTTAAATTATGGTTCGTTTTATTAGTAGATAGCAAATAATTTTTTTTAAAATGCTTTCATTGAAAAGACAGCAAAACGCTCGAAAATGTGAAATAGTATATTATACACCGAGGAATTCAAGTGCCACTTTTTATCCTGGATACATAAGAGTTTTGCATAGGTGCAGCCGAGAAACTGAGGAATTATTTTGAACTTCTTAGTGCATTCTTTGTGTCTAACAAATGCGTTTAAATTTTTTTAATCAATTTTCTATTGTGGAGAGCAGTAGTTCCATTACACATCTTTTTTGTTTATTGATTTGGATAAATCCACATCATACTATGGGGCGAATTTTCTCGAAAATATTTGCCAAAAAATATTAATTTTCTTTCTAACTTTTATTACAGCTAGATTTGTTATACGTACCTATTTGAAGAAATGAAGACAGAAGATGCAAAGAAGTCGAATGCGTAAGAAGGTAGTTTAAAAGTGACTTTGTATTACTGATGCGTTTTTATTATTTTTGAAAATAACCAATCTAGGTATTTATCGATCTTTGAGGTTTTTAATTGAAAATTACAGAGAGAATACTTAATATTTAAAATATTTCTTGATTTTAGTCGATTCTCTTGACAATTAAACTATTTTATTTAACTTGGACTGTAAAAATTTTATTAAACCATAACAGTTCGAATTTATAGCAAAATCGAATTAACTTATTACTAGAGGAAAACTTATGATTAGACTGTATTGGAGTACACGTACGAAACTATCAATAGATCTGCGAAAATTTATTAAAAAATACGAGTAAATTAAATTGAATTTTCTGTTGAATGAAACCGGAACTAGAATGTAATAGAACTTGATTATTGAAACTTATTTTTGAGGAAAAAAACATTTTCTTTTTGTGAATACCGACAGTCTCAGATTTTGACTAGAGAATATTTTTGACATAATTTGATGATGAAATCTAATTTCGTTGTGGTTATTTTTATTAAATACTAAAAATGTATTTGAGTGAAGACATTTTTGAACTAGCCATTATTTTTTCTTATTAAATAGACGAAGTTTCTGCATTTTTGTAAAAAAAAACTTATACTATCGATTTATTAGATCATCTTGAGGTAAGATTTTCATAATATTTAATTTTAACTTTGTTGTTTTTAATAAATTTCAGATTGAGATTTTTATTTATCTTGACCTGCGGATTTTTGTGGAATTTGTACTGAAATTTTTTTCTTTTTGTAAATTTTGACATTTTCTAAAGGCTCGTGTCCACTTGGCAAGGTTGCCGCGATTCGAGCCATAGGCGATCAGTTTTTGGTGATGCTCAAAGGTGCCTCAATATGAACATCTTATTCTATGTGAACGGTAAATTTACTTTAACTTTCTCAGTGTGCCTTTAAAATATGTAAATTGCAACTAGGCAATGAAATCATAAAACCGTCGTGCGAGTCAGCTTAGCAAAGTGGATAAATACGAGCCTTAAGAATTATTTAAGTGTCTATTAAGACGTCTTGGGGTGGGTATCCATTAAGTGAACAAACTTCGAATAATGAACAATTTTAAAATTATAGTACAGGACACACACACGTATGCACGTGAGGTATCAGTCGAGCCTACAAAGACACACAAGTGAGCGAATTCGTATCTTCAGTAGTGCTGTATAACGTTTTGTTTAATCCTGCCGCTGGAACTTCAATAGAAAATATTAAATTTTTACAACACTAGTGAGTAGACATAATTTGTGTGAGCAAACCAGATACTTTCAAGTAGCATAACCAAGTAAGAAAGAACTTGTTTCAATAGCAGGATTAAACAAAATAAGAAAAGCCTATAATAGGGCACATTCAGAGGAAATAAGAATAAGCTTTTATATTAGTATTAAGTCTTATTGAGATAAGGTATTGCATAATAAATAGTAAAGATTTGCATTGCGAAAATTCAAATTTCTTGTGAAAGTAATTATTAAATTACTAACTCACTCGAATGTATTGCGACATTTACTAGCTGCCGTATCGCAAAAATATTTTTAGGGAATAATCACATTCGCTATTCGTTCGTCGAATGATTTACATTCCAAGTTGAATAAATGCTCAGTCGCATAAATGTTAAGCCCAACAAAATTCCAGAAAGAAATCGAAGCTCACATGCATGAAGCTCTTAATGGGTACCCACACTTGTGTTGTTTTGACAGTAAAAGAGAAATGCACCATCTGTTGCATGTAAATCACCTGTTAGTAATTGATCAATTATTTATTATTTAAAATATTTCATGAAGTCGTGTTTCAGTATTTCGGTCAGTACTTCCAATCTTTTTTTATGAATGTATAACAATAAGTAAATAGTGTTGTATGTATCCGATGAATAGTATGTTCTTTGAAGGCAAGAAAACGTCGAAATAGGCACACTTAAATAGCGTCATGATGGTGCGGAAATAATACAAACATGAGCTCAGCTCAAAATTCATAAATTTGTCCCTTTGTGGTTTTGGCATAGGTACAATATGTGACTGTGAATGGCACTTATGAATAGTTGAAAACATGAAAAACGAATTCAAATTTTATCTACAAGTATACAACATCCAAATCATGAGTTGATGTACTTTTTACTGTCATGATTGTACTGGAAGTACTTTAACTTATTGAAAAATTATGAATAGTTGAAAACATGAAAAACGAATTCAAATTTTATCTACAAGTATACAACATCCAAATCATGAGTTGATGTACTTTTTACTGTCATGATTGTACTGGAAGTACTTTAACTTATTGAAAAATTGCATTTAAGGCGATTTTATGGTTATTCAATGATTTTGTCATTGATTTTATAATTTGTAATGCAAGGTTAATAAATGAAAAATTATATTTCATTAGAATAAAATCTGGAAAAATAATTGATTTATAATTTCTTCGAGTTGAAGGGGGTGTGGCTTCCTCAAAAATCAATTTATTGTCAATTTATGGAAAATAATACACAATTATTATCTGAGAACAACTGAAGACTACAGGGAAAAACATGCAATGTCACAAAATTGTAAAAAATTGATATTTACATGAAATCTGTTGGTGGATGGCCGAACTAATCTGCACTTTTTAATTAATGGAAAAAACTTGCGTGGTCCTGAGATATTAATTAACAGTCAGTACAAGTTTCAATACACAGGGAAAGAACATGCAAATGGAAACAGAAAATTTGAGTTTTCTCATAATCACTTCGATGTGACATTGCATGTTTTTTCCCTGGAGTTCAACTGTGAAATTCCGCCCATTTAGAGCAGAAATATTAACAAAGCATACACCTGGACCGACACTAACACAATCAAGTAGGTTACTGGCAATGTATATTCAACGATCTAGCTTGATACTTGTAATGCACTACATGTTTCCTGAATTTCTGTATATTTATAATTATGCAACTGTGTAACTGTTATGCGATTGACGCGACGCGATTTCGGTAACGACGACTCTTCTTCTGAGTTGCATCTTCGGAACGATACATCACAACGATATGCGGTTTGATTTTTTTTTATTTTTTACTATAACTAGAATCTTCTGTACTAGAACTTTCATTTTTACGCATTCCACTTTTTTCTGCGTTGTCTCATAATCTCTTCAACTTTGGCAAGTCTGATCTTACGAGATCTCGAAGCGTTTTGCGGCCATGACCTCAGTACCATAATTTCAGCCTTTCTAATTAATCTCTTAGTTCTGGTGTTATCGCACGTATTTCAATTGCGTATGTCATCACAGGTCGAACATGGTTTTGTAAATTCGCACTCTGTCTTCGGTGTTGATAAATTGGTTAGTCCATATTACATTTCTCAGGCATCTTGCTACTGCCGCCGCTTTGATAATTTGACTAAATACTTCTCTTGCCAAGTTTCCATAGGCACTCGAACGATGTATGTGAATGTCATTACCTGTTCTATAATTCTGCACTCTGCAAATCGATTTCTGTTTTCTCGTTTAGTCATATTTTCTCTTTATTTTCATCCAGTTATCTTGTGAATTCCTGCATGATTGATTCTACATTTAAATTTTCGAAGTTGATTACTTGTTGGGATTTGCTAATATTCTCATTTTCGCAAGCACAAGATTGTGATCCAATATTTGCCGACGGATTAATTTGAGATTCAAGATAAACCGTATTGTAGCAACAGCTGCTATTTCAAGAATTAAACTTGAATCTCGGATTAATCCGTGACTATTAATACGGGCTAATGCCCGTGCAGCCTAGCTGTCAGTCATGAATGATACAGATTCGCTTTTCTTCGTAAGCCCTCCATATCGTTTCCTCTGCACATGCTGTAATTGCAGTTATTTCTGCCTGGAAGACAGTTGCGTTACAGCCCGGGTTTATGCTAAACGTATCTTCTGTTCTGCGTCCAGTTAGTTAATAGAACCTTCTATAAGTTGTTATAGAAGGTTGTTACTTCTTCCTTAGGTGTTCCCGAGTCTGGAGCATATACGGATATTCAATTTAGGTGTATACTGCTTTCGAATTCCATGATGACTTTTAGGATTTGATGATTGACGTGAATATTTTCTGTTATACTCAAACTTTTCATGGACCCACAACGCGACACCCGATGCAGCTCGTTCTTTTGTTTTGTCGCTATGTATCAATACATAATTGTGGTTTGCTTGTGTCCTTGCCTTTCTTTTTTGTTTCAGAAAGATCGCACATATCAATGTTGGTTTATTTCAATAATTATTTCTTGATGTTTTCTTATCCGTGCTCCCATGTCCAGCATGCAATCCGCATTGTGTTCCGCTTTCAACCAAAAGTTTTCCCGTTGCTCACCAAAGTCGTCTAGTCAAAATCCGTCCATTATCTGAGGCAATTCTGCTGGTTCTGTGAGCATGTATGTATGTTTTTCCCACCATTGTATGTTTTTAACCACCAACCCTCTTTCTTTATCCATAATTGGGACCGGCAACAACCTCAACTGAACTGCACAATCTATCCAGTCCAATTTTGAGGTTTCAATAATTATCTTTGTTTAAAAAAAAATTAATTATAATAAGTGTAATAGTTCAAGATAATATCTACGATTTTGGTAGGTGCTGAACCATTTTCAGTGCATGCGACGTATCTCTTTGGTGATTGATGTTACACAACCTTCCTAAGCAGCTTTAGACTGCTTTCCGATAAGGCATTTTATTTGTATTGCATAAGTTATGACCTATTAGTTCATTCAACGCTAAAAGTCCACGTTGTAAAAGTCCACGAACTTGAACTTTTGCACTACAAAATATACCATAACTCACGTTTTACAACTATTAGTCACTGACGATTAAGGACGAGGATTTTATCCGTAAAAGTGTGACAAATGACACAATCCAGATAAGGGCGTTGTTATAGCGGCGTGTAGATCGATAAAATAAAGACATGTCTTATTTTTTGCCAATTTCGTTATTATTTTTACTATATGCTAGTTTCGGAGGTTGATACCTCTACTTTCAGTCAAGAAGTGGATAGTTAACCTTTCCTTTTTCCAAATTGAGAAGGTTTATTTATTTTATATTTTGTGGCAAATTTTGTCAACATTTTTCTTTTGGATTTAATAAAAACCTTGTAAAACTAGTAGTACCTAGTAAGAAAAATAAAGAAATTTGATAAAATACAATCACATCAATACAAATGAAATGACTTATCAGAATGTGGTTTTCTTCATCAGTGTCAAAAATTGCAGTTTTGCTTGCTAGTACTTTTTAAAATGTAAATTGGTATGTACCAGCTTTAGCAGAACTAATAATAAAAAATTTGTATATATTTTTTATAATTAATATTCTTACATTAGTCTTTTAGGAAGAAACTGAAGGGTTACAACTAATTCGTCTACAGGATTCCGGCACTATTCTGAAAATTCCTCTTGTAGATTTAGTACCTATAAGATAGTGAGTATCAGTCTGAAAACTTTTTTTTTTGTAGATTACACACGTCTATTTACAAAAAAATGGTATTCAGATTGGTTACCGACTCGCTTATAGTTAAGTTATTATAAGTCAATAGAAATTCTCAGAATTGAACCAGCGGTTTCCAATACAAGATCAATGTAATACCTATAAACTCAACTTTTAGGTAATTTAGCCTTTCGAACCAAGCAATTCACGGATTCTCTTACAGTGGCGTACAAAATACATTAGGGTGGTCCTTATTTCGAGTTGGGACAAAATTTTAGTAGGCTACCTCTTAATTTTGATTGAAATAAGGACCACCTTAATATATACACATACATAATATTATGTAGAATGTACAATTCTTCTTTCACCACATCTCCAACTGCTGACTAGCTAACATTATACATGGTCATGCTTCTCTTGACACCATAAGGTAAAAGAGGGTAGATCATGATGCGAATGGCACGTGTATATTACAAAGGTTATTATTTTGGAAAGATCATTAAAATCGCCTATGAGATTGATTATCACATAAGAATATCTAAAATGCACAAGCAAATCCGATTATATCTCTGAAATTATATAAAGTGTTTTATTATTTTCTTTTGAATATATTGATACATAGAAGGTTGTCATAATAACGTTTCGCTTAGAATATTCAGTACAGCGCTGTGGGAGTATGTTCAACTGTACTAACGCTTGAACTCGAAAGCTAACTTCATTTTAGTTAACAGAAACTGAAACTTGTCTATTGACAAACAACCAAATTTTTTTATCTTTGTCTTGGTCTGTTAATCAACAGTGGTTTGTATGGCTTATCAGGAAAAATGGTCATGAGGGTATTTTGATTTCTGAATGAGGTTTATAACTGGAAACCTCAATATTCTACCTTATTTTTTTTCTGGATTGTTTTGCTATTTAGACCTTTTACAATTAACAGGAACTTTGTTAAACAAATTTAATTAATTATCGCGTAAGGGGTCGTTAATAAATTACGTCACGCATGAAGGGGGGCTCTAAAATTGTGACATCACGTTTTTTTGTATTTTATTTTTAAAAGTATTTGAAATTAATATTTTAAATATATTATTATTTTGTTGTTTTATGTTTTTTTTTCATTTATTTGTTTGAGGGGGGTGCATGAACTTGTGACGTAGTATTTTGAGGGTCTAAGTTTTTTTATGAAGTGAGAGGATGGGGGTGGTGTAAAAAAGTTTGAAATTACGTGATATAATTTATGGACGACCCCTAATCTACAAATACAGCCTAACGTGCTGAGTTCTAAAAATTACTGAAGGCAGTGGGATTGGCGGAGTCGAGGAGCTTCATCCACATTTCATAAACAGGGAGACTAAGGGCCAGTATATAAAGCTTAGGTAAGAGTTAAGATCGTGGTTAATTCAGTTTTTTTTGCTTAAGTATATTCTAATATTTTAACAATGGTCTTTGACTTGTACGACAAGATCTATTTATTTTAACGGTAAAAACACCACAGCTTTACCTTAATTTTGTGCCTACCCGTTTTTGACACAAAAAATATTATGGAGTACTTTCATGTCGTTAGCTAGCATCTCTCCTTAAGGTTTTTTCTTAATTTGAATGATTTTTTAAATTTAAAATTTGTGCCGCATCATCCATTTTTCGATTTCACTCCTTCAATAAAATACACCGTAATTTTATTGTACTTACGTGTCTTAAATTCTGGGAAAAATTTGTCGAAGAAAATGACTAATGGAAAAATATCGTCACTCTCTGCCGCAATACCTCCAATCACCAGCACACCAAATTTTGTCCGGAGATACGATGACATAATGTTCATTTTTGTTTTCTATTGTGGTAGCCTTAACAAAGATATCGGTAGCCCTGGCAAAGATATCTATATGTATCACCCCTACCCTAAATCTATCTATAAAAGTTTTTTTAACAAAATCTAAAATGAAAAAAATTTTTTATTTTTGTACGCCACTGAATTTTTTCCAAAATTTTTATATACGTCACATAATACCGTAAGAAGTCACAAATAAAATTTCTCCAAGATTGGTACAACACATTTTTTCGGTCATCTAGCGGATTTTTCGAAAATAAATTTTTGTAAATTACTGACTGCCGATTTACTGATTCTGAAAACATTTGCGAAAAAATTTAACAAACAGCCTAAACTTGGTCGCTACCTAGTGGCAGAACCTTTTACTTATAAAGTAACGTTCCGTCAGACCGTATGACGATATTATAAAATATTTCCCACCAAACCACCTATTTTTGTATTCTAAAATAAATTGTTAAAAGCCCTAAACTCAACTCTTATGCTGCACTCGGTATACATACAAATCAACATTAACCTAATTTTGACACATATGTCACAAAATTATGACGTTTATTAAAATTTTGAATATATTGTTTTATTTTTGCCAGCCATCTGACAAATTCTCACAAAAAATATATAAATTAAGATTTCAGTTAATATTTTCTATAATTTTTCTGACCTGCCCCGCCCTGTTACAATTGGCTCGGTTTGTTTTCTCACCAATACTTATACTTTCAAAGCTCCATCGACACACCAAATTTTAGCTGAATCGGTTAAACATTTCCGTAGATACGACGACATTTTCATTTTTTTTTATTTATTTTATTGTGGTGGCCCTGGTAAATATTTCTCTGGCAAAACCTTATTTTCACCATTCCAGCCCACGAGGCATACGTCCAATAAGTTTGATTGCAATCGACGTAGAAATGCCGGAGAAAATCGATCGACAAAAACTTTTTTCATGTTTTTTCCAAAAAAGTTAATTTTATTTTTTTCATGTTGCATTAGTGATTTCTATCAAAGGATTACATATGCTCTCATATCCATTAGGATCAATGTACCTACGTACCATATTTGGGTAAGATCCCTTCAGCATTTCTTGAGTTATTCACTCTTAAAGTTTCAACTTTGACAACTTGTGATTTTTGACAAACGACAGATAGAAGATTAATTTTACCTATTCTGGATAAAGCCTTTTAAGGCCTTTAAAATAACATATCGCAAGACAAAATATTTTTTAAAAATCCCGTATTATTTTCTTGTGGTGGCACTCCTGATTGATAGATCGCGACGAAAACCTTATTTTCACCTTTCCACCGTAAACCCTACCACCATACCAAATTTGGTCGTAATTGGTTGGATGGTTCGGAAACAAATCGATCGACAAAATCCAACGACAGACAGACCGACAGACAGACAGACCGACACAGAAATTTTTATTTTACTTTTTGCAGATCTTTACGTTTCTGAACACGGTGATCTCGAAAATGCAAAAAAAAAAAGTTGAAATATTTTTTCGATTACCATACCTCCAATTTTTTTTTTAAATTGATTGGAGGTAAAATGAGTTTTCCGGCTGGGGATTATTTGTAATTTTCAAGGATATTTATTTTTGATAATTTCTATAAAAATAATTGCTCTTATAAGTGTTTCTATGGCAATAATTTTTTGGTTAAGAACAAGTGAAGATTGCCAAATTGTGCTTTAGCCATAAAACAATCCTTGCTGTACGGATTGATGAAGTCAAATTTTACAGAAATTTCAGCATGGATTTTTCGAAAAAAGTACAAATATATATGATAAAATATGCAGATGACTTGATTTCTGTTATTCCATTCAACAACTCTATTTTTTTTTATATATTTTTGGAATACAGCAAATTGGTAGGTATACTATATTATTCATTTAAAATAAATCGATGCCATTTGGTCTTAAGTCAGATATCGGAAAATTTATGTTATATCTTGAGCATATTTTGTATGCTCTGTCGACTTTATTTTATATACACTATCTTCAATTGAAAATAATCGAATAACCATATTATATTGCTGAAAATAAAATACATAATTGCCTAATTTATTTATAATTTGCATTACAATATTATTTCTTGTTTTACCGAAAATTGCTTTTTCTGACTTCAGCATTTTATACCAAATGGCAGAATTATTAGTGTTAAGAAATAATAAATTGAGAATAACTTGGTTTAGGAATGATTTTTTTAAAACAATATTTGTATTTCACGACAGACTTGGATTTTTTAATTCAAGTCAATCTAACTTACGGCTGTGTGGCCGCTCACCCGCAACTTTCAGACTTTATTTTTAAAACTGTGTTAGTAATTTTTCCCTATAATATTTAAAACATGATTATGCAAATGGATACAGCGGATATTTTTTAAACAGTATAATATTAAAATTCATGACATATCGGTTAGTTACCATCATTATACACCAAATAGTTCATCTAGTACTTAGAACTAATTTTTCGTTGAAAATCTATTTATAAATAAATCAAAAATACGCCGATATTTTTGTATGGCACAAACTACTGATTTTGATAGTAGTAAACACATTCGTAATAAAAAGTTTAAAAATTATTTCTACTACAACTTGTGAACGAAGATAAGGTAAAATAAAAGCGGCACTTCATCACTCCATGGTTGGTAAATATGAAATTCTTCTTGAATCGAAAATGTTTATATTTACTCTTCAACTGTTAAAAAGAATAATTAAACTGGATGCTATTGATTAGTCAAAGTAAATATACACTTTTTCTTTTTAGATTTATATAAGATCTTATATAACTTTTAATGGTATATAATGGGCCTAGGTTTCTGTTGAAAATGCGAGGTTGTACTTTAAAACGGAATATTATGTTTAATAGAATAAAAATTATAAATAAATAATCAAAAAATTATTATATAATTTGAAAGTTACAGTAACTCTTCTGCAATAAAAGCATAACCTGCTGTAAAATATAAACTGAATGGTATAATCCTTCAATACTCAATAGTATCGGTCGAGACATCGAGAGAAGATCTTAAAACTAGATTCAATATTTTCTATTTGTTGCAAAAATCAAAAATTAATTCAAATGGGCCAGTTAACTAACCTCGCTCTACCTACTGTAAATTACCTACTCTAGTCTGAATTTGGCAAGGCTTATTTTACCAAAATAGGTTATTTTAAATTTATTTTTTAAACAAAAGTTTCGGAATTATACTAGTATTATTATTGTTACAAAATATTGTAATGATGCTCGACACCATCTGTCGTCAGTTTGTTTTTGATACTGTTAATGCTTTGGACTTCAACAACGCGTTGAACCAAACCCACGATTTGTTGTGAGCACAGCATTCTAGTTTGAAAAAAATTTGATGTTTTTTCTACTTCATCATATGACCTGCAAGGCAGTCGTAAAAATTTAAAGAAAAACATGGTTCGTTATTGATTTTACGTCTTAATTCTTCTTTACTCATTCTTGTGATCTTAAACTTGATGTTAAAATTTGAACATTTGAATTTTAACATTAAAATCGACTGTAATTTGATTAACTTTGAGATCCGTTCTCAAAGATTCGCCGTTCATTAACCTCGGTGGAGTTTCGAAGCTACTATTAATATGTACTGTGTATTTATTGATTGGTTTAGATGTAACTATGACTCTTTTAATTGTGAACAGTTGCAATCATTAATTTAAGGGAACTGACGTCTTGACGTACTCTCAGAAGCACGGATGCGGTAATAAGATAAGTTAATCTCGATTCGGGTACTTTTGTCTTAACGGCAGCGGCGTAGCTAGAGGTTTTGCCGACCGGGGCGGTCCCTGAATTTGGCGCTCTACTTGGCGAAAGTCAATTATTCTACCCAAATTTTGCGCACAACACATAACGCATCAAATTATTTAGTACAATAAAAATGAAAAATTCTAAGAGAAAAGGAGAAATAATTATTTGTTTTATATTTTATTTAATTATTTTACTACAAATTAATTTGTCATACCTTTATTTGTGCAAATCTGACAAAACACTCAACATTTATTTTTTTTTAATGCCGTCGCCGAAAAGTGCTCCCGGGGCGGACCCACCTAGCTAATACGCCACTGCTTAACGGATTATCTCAGCAGTTCCCAATTAGTTTTGGCCGCGGAACCCTTGGGCGATGTAAAAGTTTGGCGGAACCCCAAGCCGATTTTTTTTATTATTAGCTAAAAAAAAAAGGTTATCAAGGTTTTGCTTTTAAAAATTGCTTGTGTATGCACTCTCTCTTCCCCCATGTGGGAGAGTTTTTACTTTAAAAAAGGTAAAAACTATTTTTTAAGCGGCAGAATTTATGTTTACGCCATTTTGAAATTCTTTTTGGCGGAACCCTTGGATTTTTTCGCGGTACCCCATTTGGGAACCGTTAGGGTATCTTTTTAACTACTATGATCGTCTCTATATTTTAATTTACAATAGGAACAACTGATAATGCTAGTAATTTTTTAAAATTACATAAAGACAATTAGGAGATTCGTGTTCTCAGTGTTTGATCTCGTGGACTCTATTTAATATACGAGATAAAAATTCTCTATATCGTAGAATATAGAGATATAGATTTGCTCTTGCTTTACGTTCTGATAGCAATGAATTTGTAACAGAAGTGCAAACCGGAAAAATTATATTACAGATTAATTTACTGAGAGTTTGTAGAATTTTCTTCAACTAAATCTAATCGATCAATTGAAACTTAATTAGCAGCCAACATAATAATTAAAATAAAAACATTGGGTATAACCTCGTAAAATTAAGTAATATTATAATAAGTGCATTGAAATCTAGGCCCCAACAAACATTTTCGCCAATGTGGTCGATTAATTCACATTTTTGAATGACGGTTTAATAGTCAAAACTATATGAGGCGTTCAGAGCTAAAGTGGATCAAGTCACAAAATTAAAAAAATTGAGATAAGTCCACTTTTACGATTATATACATATATATTTGAAGTCCTTCGTCCTTCCTTACATCATTTTTAACAAACTCACAAAGTAAGTTTTCCTATATAATGCGTGACAGCTAATAAATTTGACGCTCAGTATCTCAAAACTATGTTGAATGGACTTGATCCACTTTAGATCTGAGCGCCTCATATCTCGAAACGAAAGTTGAAATTACAATTTTCTTAAACATAACCGTAGTCAGATATTTACTTTGGGAAACTTTTATACTTGAAAAAATACGACTGCTTTCTTAATAAAAATATGATTTTTTTGAAGAGAACACAATTGGTTGGGGTAATATCAGTAATTCTGCTACGCCTTATAAAATGCTAGTGACAATAACAGTTATATAAATAAATATAAAAGAATGGATAAAATTTAATTTCTATTTAATTAACATTATACTTGAAAATTGTATCTAATTGTGGATTGTTTACAGGTAAAACTACTCGGCCTATTTAAATCGATACAGTTTCAACTGTGTCAATATCGAATCTTTTGGTTGACTTGAGGAAAATTTTAGGTAACTATAAATTTATTATCTAAGTTAGTTTGCTTAGCTGTTTACTTTTTAAATTTTAATTCGTTATAATTTATTTATTTTTAATTATCTAAATCGATGTTATAGTATTTTTGTATAATAGGAATTTTCAATGGCTCACAATTGACATGATGCCCTAGTTTTGGCATCAATAGAAAATTAAATGCGGAATTTATGAAAGGAATCGATCGACAACATCAAATTACTTATGAAAATGATAGACTGCGCTACTGAAATGTATACAAGATTGTTTAGTTGGGAAGAATAAAGATGACTTAATATATTATGTATTATTTTTTCTTGTCCTATTTTTATAATTATTTTATATATAGGTTACAATTTAAATTCAAAATTTCCCCGTTCTGTAAGTAAATCCATTTTGAGTCCAATTGAAGAGAGGACTACGAAGTAGAATTGATTACTCTGGTCTGTAAAAAATTTTTTTTCGAGCGCGACACCATTCCAGCTGATTCTTATGTAAAATGACTCACTGAAACCGAATATAACCCTCGTTTTTCCCCATCACCCCCCGTTTTCAGAGGAGCTTACCTTATTTTTATCACTTTTTGATAATAATTTTACGGCCATGAATTTGATTTGGAAGGGTGAAAAGGATTATTTTAGCTGCAAAGAAAAAGTAAGGTAATAAATGTAAAGAATAATAAGTAAGTATTTTATATTATATTACTGCTTCATATTTTTATTTTTTGGGGAGGATGAAAGGGCTGCAAGCTGAAATATTGAAACAAATGGAAAAATCAATGATTTTTAATGAATTCTTTACAATTTAAGGGGTCGAATCCCCCTCCAAATCTACTCCCTTGCTACAAACGTTCATGGGGGACCACCAGGATATAAGAAACTGGGGAGTCACTAAGAACATAAGAAACAGCAGGAATGGTGTCTGAGATGATTTTCGTGCAGACCAGTGTCTTTTTCCGAAAATATTTTCTCAGTTTTATACTATTTCGAACAGTGGGCGGGAGTTGAGTCTTGTTCATTTTTTGATATTTCCGAGCTTGAGGCACGGTTGGTTGTTGATCTTTGAAATTGAGGAGCTGTCGCAAATATGCGATTGCTAATAATGAATGTTCTATCTTTTCCGAACATCGTTTGGCTCTTCTGTACGCTATCATCAGATTGAGGCGATATTATAATGAAGCTGCCACCGATCACCGTAACCTAAATTGGTTAAATAGCATTAAAAACTCAATTATCGGATTGCGAGATGGGTCATTTCTATGACGACAGTTTGGTTTTGAAAATATTTATTGTTAGGTTTAACCGTATGGTGCCCGATGCTTGATCTCGATTAGTTTAAATTATTGACGTAGATGTACTTCCGAACGAAAAAGATTCTAGAAATAAGTTGTATACAAAAAAATGGTAGTACAATGCAAATTCCTTCAAATTATCGTTCGCAGGTAAATTCCACTGAACGGACAATTGCGTAATAAGAACTACTTATCCCGATATCCGTTCATTTGGTCGACAATAACTGAAGATCTGTAGATTGAAATTCCTAACGAAAGTAAACCTAAATTTACTTACCATTGCTTGTTTTCAACTGTTTCGACTCTGGGGTCAAGTAGATTTCAGGCTACAGCAGTAGGTATATTTTCTATTGACATAATATTAATAAAAGTCGTTACATAATAATAACTATATTTTCTTCATCATTATTGGAAGAGACAGGTATAATTATATTATAAACTACATATAAAACTTTTTAACATTTCTACATAATAAAGTTATAAACGTATAAAATAAAATTGTAAAACAAATCACCAAATCTAGAGTAATTTATTATTGTAAGTACATAGATAATAATTATATTAGTTATGTATATTAATTTAATGTGTTGATGATAATTTTGAACTCGATGACCAAATTCAAGCAGGTTGAATTTATTGCAGAGTTTTAAGGGTTTTCTGTATGTGCCTCATGGTACAAATTGGTACCACTTCTGTCATAGCTTTATTAAACTGACTATGGGTTGATAAATTTCCTAACATCATTTTGGTGTGTTTCCTGCAAAATATAATTTTTAATTATCAGTATTTAGATAAAATAAATTTGATGTCATTGAATATTCATGTGGATTCTTAAAATTATTAAATTAACGACAAATATAATTTATTATTCCAATCTATTGTATTACGATGTAATTTAAAAATCGATGACAAGATAGTTCAAATATTTCGCTTTTGCTGTTTCTTGGTACCTAAATGTGAATGAGTCTATTGATTAAATTTAAGCAAGGACCAAGATATTCTATAAATTATTCAATGAAAGTTGTTCTAACTTGTATACTTTCCTTCAGAATATAATTAATTTAATTGATTAATTTTTTCTTGAAGTAAACAAATTTTATATATTATAAATAGTACATCAAATTGATTTCTTAAGTTTTTTGTGTACGTGGCGATGGGATGTCAAGTTGGTCCGTTAATTGCTGTATTATTATTTGAACAGGTATGTTGGTTTGCGTGTTACGCATTTAATTTATTGTTCTAACAGTAAATAAATTATTAAAGGAATTGAAAGGCAGGAAATAGACAAAATCGATGAGAGAAATTAAAATTGTAATAATCTGTATTGTTTACCTTGTTTCTAAATTTCCTTCCGTTAACATATTGGCACCAGAAAGTAAAATCTTATCACGTGAGTCTTTTGGAAGTTGAAATATTTTTTCTGTACCAAGACGATTCGTAATGGAACATAATAATCGAGCAGCTGTACAACGTACAAGTGCATTATGATGTCCAACACCTTTTGCAGATAAAATGGAAATTACCCTAGGAGGTGCCATATTTAGGCACATTTTATCTAATGCAGCGTTAGCGTCACTTCTCAGGAATTTGTTCGTGTCTGCTGTACGGTGAAGCAAAGGAACGGCAATTTCTTCCAACTCCTGAAAAAAAATCGCATTATTATCTACTTTACTTATTTATACAGACATAAAATTAATGCGTATTTTATCGATTTTCATTCTTTTATATTATTCATTGATTTTAAATTTTAAGTCGAATTTCGCGACCTACTTTCCTAGTTATGAAATTTACTTACCACTTCTAACGCTTTCTTATGATTCATAAACATTTCTGTAGCTGCCAAACATGCAGCTCGAGCAACTTGTGATCTTAAATTTTTTATGTGTTTTCCGAGCAACATACAAATGGTGTGCATGTGCATTTCAGTAAGTTCGTGATGGAATCTCGATAATCGTATTATTCCGTGAAGACCTTTCATAGTCATTTCCCATTCGTTATGTTCCAATAGTTCCAATGTTTCAGCCAAACCATCTTTTGGTTTGGCGAACGGTTGAGGATTATTGGAAAATGATGTTAACTCTCTTTTAGATGCGCGAAACGACGTTTTTCGCACGAATGGTTTATAAGAACCCGATCGTGGTGTTTTAGTGGCACTTTGTATCGCTGTAGAAATTTTATTGGACGGAAATTCGATAATGGCACCCGGAATAGCCGTTTGTATTGGAATCAATGAAACGCCTTCAGATTTATGACGAATATGATGTACTACATCGTTGGAAACGGGCGCCGAACTTACTGTTTTTCGTGAAACTTCTTGAGATATCGGGATGTTTACTTCCGATTTAGACAACGATTTATTTTGAGAGAGACACCTAGGAGTAATGTGTACGTCGAGGTCATCTAAACTACCTGTAACTTTGCACTTTTCGTAACTACCCGCATCGTCTAACGTGTCTTCCGTGTCGGATTCCTTTTCGTAAGTATGCGATACGTAATTATTTTCTTGACAAACTTCAACTTCGTAGCATGAACCTTCACTTTCGTTCGCATTGCAACTTTCTAAAGTATTAGTTGAACCCTTAAATACTATAGTTTCTTTATTAGAGTTCGTTTCAGTGATTTGAAAACTGGAGGGTTCTATATGATTTTCTTCTAAAACTGTAGGCGATCCTTCGTCTATTACTGTAAAATTTTCGTTGTAATACCTCGGAGTTCCAACTTCTACGAAGCTTTCTGTATTAAGTGTTGGTTCTAAATGGTCTTCGTGCACAACTTCGTTGCAGGGAGTTGCTAAGTGCGGTTCAGCTGGTGGTGTATAGAATTCTGGCGAGTCTGATCCAGAAGAAAAAGGTTCCCGTGCTAACACTGCACGTTGTGCCACCAAGTGCGGTGTATTTTGAGGACTGGGAGATTTCGTTCTGAAAAAAATATGCAAAATTATAACCAGGCTAATTTGCTTACATGTTTAATTATAACACGACTGTATTAAATCCCTGTACATATGGTGGCGCATATGTATTGCGGCGCATAGTATTTATCCATAAATTGGACATGGTCACGGGTTTCGATTTTGAGTTCTGACCTTTATATAAGAAAATTATATATGCATGTACAGTGTCTTTAAATTATTTAAAGCAAATACATTAATTATTTAATTAAGTCAACCACGGTAGCTCACTTTAAAAATTATTCTGACAAATCTAGTAGAAAAACATATCAACAAGATTGAAATAATTATTTAATTAAACCCAAATGAGTTTTTATTTTATTTCGCTTGTAGGAAAAAGAAGTATGTATGCTTTTATATTTCAACTGACGAAAAAAATATTTCTAAATCAATTTTTGAAAAAAATCGGTTCATCCGTTGCAGCGTTGCGCACTAATAAATCTAGTTTCCAGATAAAGTTAGAAGTTACATGTTTTTCAGCCGGCAAATGGAGCAATGGAGGACGGTTCAATTCAACAGGCTGTAAATTCTAAAATACTTTAAATATGAAAATATCCTTTAACCTACTTATTCTAAACACTATGAGGATGCAAATTATGTAAATAAAAAAAAATCGAAATTTTCTTGTCATGAACGGTAACCTGGCCTTAAACAAAGCCCGTAGACAGTTGTTAAAAATGTTAAAAAAATTACATTTCTTTGTAATAATAAAAATTCCCGGAAGGGGAACACCCGAAAATGTTACTCTTTACAAAAGGCTTTTTACGAGTGCCTCCCCCGAAATGAAATTCTGGCTAAGGGCTTCCTTTAAACTGTACAATTAATAATAAATTATCAATAAGCATGCAACTGATTGATTAATTGCAAATCGATTGTTTTTAAAAGGATATTGAGTTCAATAACAAGAAATTCATTGTTAGGTGCTTACCCAGGGCCGCGTTAAGGCATGTGAGTACCCTAGGCATATTTTTTGCCGCCCCCTTAAAATTAATATTTAAACTTATTATAATAGCATAATATTTATTAGCAAAATAAATATGCCCGTAATAAATAAGGTAATAAATAACCCTGAGAACATTAATTAGTATTTTTGCCGCCCTAGGCAGCTGCCTTTCTTGCCTAATGGATAAATCGGCCCTGTGCTTACCTGCAGTTTTTTTATGTGTATAACCAAAGTGACTAATTCAAAAGAAATTATGCATTTTTATAATCGTTATTTCCATTGCAACATGCAAAAAAATATGTTGGCATGACATTTAACAATAAAATTATGAATCCGAAATGTTTTTAAAATACCTATGAATATTTACAATGTGTTTTGCGACATTATTAAAAACGCGAATTAAATTGTAATTAAATAGCAAAAAGTCGAAAATATTAATGAATTTTCAAGAAATAAAAAATTATATTAGTATAATACTAAACTAAATTTTCTTTATGCCTTCTGATGGGTTTAAATGAGATACTCATATTCAGGACTATGTGGACTAATAACAAGTTCTTAATAGGTTTAGGATTGTAGAATATTATGTAGTACACGATTTTTGTGAGTTTTTATAAAAAGGTTTTCTGAAGTGCTTTTGTGCAAATCAGTGGCGGCTTGAGGATTTCTCCTTTGAGGAGGCTAATTAATTGTAAAGCATACTGTAAAACAAAGACGAACTCATGTGACATAGAGAGATATCTTCAGCAGTTCACAAAAGTTGACAAATCCACCGAAAAGTGGGCAAAATGATATTGTTAGAAATCAAGAGCAAATCAGAAATCAACGAAAAAAGTGGAAAAGTTAAAAATCATATGTAGTGTAAAACAGCCTTAAAGCCTTGCAATCCATATGCAGTGCTGCAAAATGTCACATCTGAGCGTAATATTGCCAAATTACGATACTGGCCGCGCGATGGCTAAACCATCTGCATGTATGTTCCAGAGTCTAGACTGAAGATGCTGCTTCTGCGGTAGCCGGATTTTTCCCTTTTGAATATGTATTTTGGGAGAAGTATCCATATTTTGAGAGACCTCACAATCAAAAATTCACTTTATTGTTTGAAAATTTAAACAGTAGTTTGTTACCCCAGAATTTCAGAGGAGGCTAAGCCGTCTTTGCTCTTTGTTCTTCATATTTATACAATAAATATGTATTTACTGCCCTTACTGCGCATCTTAAGTATACCCCCAGTTTATAAAAAAGTTTTATTTGTGAACATTGTAATAATTAGGTACCTATTAATGGAACGAAAAAATAATCCTTCGGTATTTACGAAATGAAAATATCAAATCGTATCCTTCTGTTATGTAATCAAACTCTCATTAAAATTTAAAGCAAATTAAGGAGGTAGGAATTAGTTCAAAAAGAAAACGCAGTTTCTACTTAGAAATGAAAATTGTGAACATGAAATAGAAGAAAAAACCAAATATCTAGGAAAAATAATGTTTAATTATTAAATTAGGTTTTCATGTTATATGAATGTATAACTACAGTCTACAATCGAACTTTCATAAAATTATTTTCCCAAAAAGTTACGACGTTTCCGAATGAAGAATGACAAGTCTAGACCAAATTTGTTGCGTGCCCGCATATTACAATAAATTATATGATAAACTCTTAAGGCAGTAGGTACTATTAGTAAAAAAACAACAAATCTAAATTTAAAAACTTAATAATGAGTGATTAGCATCACGAATATTATTTTAGTTTTCCAATGGAAAAATATATTAATGGAAATTTTTTGCACACTACTCACTTGATATCATCATTTGGTAACAGAGTTACAGCAACAACCGGTGTGCTAACTTGCGAACTGTGTGAAACATCTACCACTTTTCTTGGTCTGAATAAAAAAGTACAACACGAAGGAAAAACTCTCCAGGAACTTTTCTTCGTTTCTTCTTTAAGGCCCCACAAATTATCAGTTTTTTTAACCATAAAGTTATTTTCGAAAAGCATCTTCATTTGGTACAAAAATTTAGCTAAATTAATTACGCATTTCAAAATTATGTCGTGCGCGTCTTGAGAACGTGACTTTGGAGAACTTAAACGAAACTGTTTTTCATGAAACTATGCGGCATTGATTGGACTGACCGTCCCCCACCATTTCTTAACAAAAGAGTGGATTTTCCACACACACAACATAATGTAATATACTATCGACCTTATGTCACGTGGCGTTTTGGATTATCTATAGCTTAATACGTAGGTGGTTGAGGTCGATGCAGTTAAATTAAAAATTCAAAATCGATTTTGACAAAATATGCGTGCAATGACCTAGTTTTTACGTTACAACCCTTTCATCGAGGAAAAAATAAGTTCTGGCGGTATCCAGAAAGTATTTTTTCCCGAAAGGGTGAATGCTTTCTCCAGAAGGATCATCCAACTTTTACCGATGAAAAAGTAGACTTGATAAAAACGCCATAAAATTTACATTTTTAATAACTGATGGTGGTATATAACTTTTTATCGACTTCTTGGAACCCTTATTGTTAGTTTTTTGCCGTTATGGCGTGAAAGGTCATGAGTATCAAATTTATACTGTCAACTCCTAAGATGGAAACCCGAATGAGATTACTAAGTACCTTGAACTTAAAAATCAATCGCTTCGATTTCGTTTGGGAAAACTCCAACTGGATCTTAAAATTATATTTGGGAAATGTCTACTGAACTTGAATTAAATATTAAAGTGTCTCGATAATTAACCATTGAAGTTTCTTAATTTACATTACTGAATATACCGACTTGATATAATATCGACATGCGACAATTACTATTAATATTTTACCCCATTATATTTATGTATGTATTGGAAATAGATTAAGGTTGTTGACCTGCAATTTTTTCATATGTGACCCATATTTAGTTTGGATGCGATACTAACCGGCAGTCAAAATTGATCTATTTTCATTACAATTACTTTGAATATGAAATAAATGGCTGTTTAAAAATAATTCAAATAGCAGGTACTATAAAATTTATGGGGAATGTTAACGCAAGAGATTAGAGAATGGATTAGGTTAAAATTTGGCTTTGTTGGTCAAGTTAAACATTTAGACCATCCTGTTCATTACAATTTTATAAAAATAAACCAATTAATTTTTTGCAAATAAAATAATATTTTTAAAAAGTTGCATGTCTTTTGATCAGTGGATAAACTTGATCAAATTCATTTAGAACTAAAATTGTATTTCTCATTAACCTACTTATTCCATTCCCTTAGAAAATTATTGCATTAATCTAAATAAGTTTTCCGTTTAATCTATCGATCAGGTTAACGAACTACTTCCATTCTAAGTAGTCTAGTTTTTTTTTTGGATAGGTCAATAAATGGGAAAAGTGAAAATGTTTGATGAAGAGAAGGAATGTATGTATGTAAAATAAATCGATAGAAAAACTATTAACAAAAGTAAGAGTTTTAAGAAATTTCATGCTTAGAAAATTTATTGACGTAGTTTATTAATTTATTGTTTACATGTTGCTTATTATAAGCGCAAGCTCCAGCTCTTGCAAAATTCTTGTTTACGGTTTTCCTTTGACGTGCGTAGGTACGATCACGTTACTCCTTTTTATCGAGATCTGGGGCTGCTTAAAATTGATGAGCGGTTTTCTTTACTCTTTGGCGTTGTGCTTTTTAAGATCGTGAAGAGTGGGGAACCGAGCTATCTGAGAAGTATGATTAGGCCTCGTTCGGCTTGTCATACTCGTAGTTTGAGGGATTTGGGGAACTTTGATGTTCCTTCCTATTCCGCGGCAGGTTTCGAGCGGTGTTTTGCGTGTTTGGCGCCCAGATTTATGGAAAAACATCGACAACTTTTCAACGACTGCACAAGTGTGAGGTCCTTCCGCCGTGATCTGGACGCTGTTTTACGTGCCCAAATGTAAATGGTTAATGTGATTCATCTTAATTGAATTGATAATGTAACTGTTAATATGTTATAAATTATTATTTTTGTTTTTTTGCGTCAATATGGGTGGCTTGAAAACCTAACTTTGTTAGAAGCCATCCAATTAAGAACATGTATTATAGTTTCTTAATAAATTTATTATTATTATTATTATTATTATTTAAATCATCAATTTAAATATAAAACAAGAGGAAATTTATTACTTTGGTGTATGAAGTAAAAATAATGAATTTATAAGCAATATTTCTAAGTTTATTAGTGTGCAATTTTAAAAATTGCACCTTTACAGTGCAAAGGCTTCTTTTGTTTGGCATATACTTCAAAATTATGTTCCATAATCTTTAAAATGATTGATCAAAAAAATTTATAAAAAATGATAATTATTGAACTTCTTCTTTTCCTTAACTTCTGTATATCCCCTGCTCGTTACACGTCCAATCATCTCTTTTGAGCTTTCTCCACGCTTCTTTTAGACATTTTTGGGCGCTCACCAGCGTCAAATTTAATAGGTTTATCATGAGGAGTCATAATGTTTGATGAGTAATGTTTGATTAATGAGTCACAATTCCATTTTAATTGAAATATTCTGCGTATTAAGTTGGGCACTCGAATTTCTTTAACTTTTATTTTATTTCTCCATGATGTACCTAGCTTGGTACCCATGGCTCGTTCCATCGATCGTTGTGTGATTCTTAATCGATTTGAATTTATTAAAATTTATATTTGAAATATAATTTGAATATGTTATAGCAATAGTTTTCAGGCCATACGTGGTGGCAGGTAGAACGCATGGTTCATAGACTTTTCATAGCTTTATTAATAAGGTTTTTGAAAATGTATCCCAATCTTTCCAACGCGGCCCAGCTTTTTTGAATTTTTCAACTAATTTTGATCACTTGGTTTTCTTTACCGAGTTTTAGATGTATCCCATGCAAAAAAAATATGTGTGACTAATTCTCACAATTGTGCAGAAGAGGTACGCAATTGTGTAATTTCTCTGCACAATTGTGTGGATTAGTAACACATATTTCTCTCTGTGCAAGTATAGTTACATAATCATATATCTTGATTCTTGTTCTTTTTCTTTTTCCCCCCAAGTTCAGATGCTTCGTGTAATACTTTTAGCATGGATTTTAGTTCTTTTGTGTCTGTGATTATGATTAGGATTACTATATGATCTCCAAACGTAAATGATTTAAATGGACACAGTCGATGTTTATACCTTTAGTGTCCATTTCAGTTTCTTGGATATATTTTCCATTACCAGAGTAAACAATTTTGGCAATATTGTATCTTCCTAACGTATTCCTCTTTTGGCAGGAATCTTGCAGGAATATTATCTTCGTTTATCTTGACATGGAGTTTAGCATTTTTGTATATAGCAGTGTAGTTTAGGGAGTGGAAAAACCAAACGATCTTAACGTCAGAACCATATTTCTGCACGTTCAAACTTGGAACTTTTTCAATCAAAAACTTCTAAATATTAGCGGCGGCTTGCCAGAGTAAGCAAGAGAAGCTTTAGCTTCCTCCCTAAGTTCCGGACTGTTAATTAAACTATCAAAAATGTAAAACAGTAGATATCCTTCCACAATACGTATTCAAAAAATAAAGTGACGCTACCGCTGTCGACTTAATGCGGTCTGGTCGGTATAAAGCATAGCTCTTTAATGACGTGGTTAAGCGTCAGCCTCTTTTGTAAATCGTGCGCTTTGGTATAAATAATTTGGATAAATAGTATTATTAGAATTACTTTTTTTTTAATTTAAATAAGTTAGGATGGAACCGATGGTTAAGAAGCGCTGATGAAATCTGGCATGCAAGTCAAGGAAATCTGGAAAAATCCTAGAAAATTTAAAAAAATCTTAGAAAATGTTGGGAAATCAAATTTTGAGAAATTCAAAGAAATTTTAAAAAATCTATATGTTATGAATAGCCCCCTCAAATGACGAAGGCACGAGCCGCCACTGCTAAATATAATTCCTAATTTAAATTATTAAAATCTATTCAGTTTCTCTTCAGCAAAACACCCAAAATTGAATTTAAATCAATGTAAAGCAAATTTCCAATATAAGTTCATAAGTATAGGGAAGCAAACTTTGAGATAACACGTCCAAGTGTATCCGTATCTAATTTATTTAATTTTTGCCTTCAACTTAATTTTTAAATATAATAAATTTACCATTCAAAATTACAATTTTACATTTATTTCTTCAATTAAGGATATCTGCGAATATCTAATTGTTGGAAGTAAGGAATGCAATAACCTGCCATTTGAAACAAATGCTATAAATGGAGTAACCAAACATTAAAAATGAATAAAGAATTTAATAAGGGTAGGAAAGCGATAGGGACGCTGAATTCAGTTATGTGGGAGAAAAATTTTAGGAAAGAGACAAAAAAATAATTTACAAAATTTACATAAAAGAGTGGGATGTCAGTACAATCGATAGACGAAAATTGCTGGCCGCAGAAATGGACTCCTTAAGAAGAAGTTGCAGATGATCCAGAATGGAAAGGATAGGAAACGAAATTATAAGAAGAACCATGAATATGGAAACTGACATAGCGGAAGAAATTGAAAAGCTATAACTGATATGGTTCGGACATACAAGAGAATGGGAAAAATTAGATGGCCACGAAAGGCATTGGAAAGGATCCCGCCGGAACGGAGGAGAGGAGAAATGATGTAGATGGGGCCATGAATTCCAGAAATACAGAAAATTTTTAAAATTTTGTCTCGTCTTATAAAAAATGGATGGCCCGAAAGAAGTGAATTTTTAAAAAATTTAATTATTTGATAATAATTTGAGACCGACGGGTTATCACATTTAATTGGCGCCCAACTCACGTGGCATGTGTCAGGTAACGTTTTTTTCCAAAACGACCGGATCAGAGGACTTACTTTCAGACCCCGAGATTACACAAAATTACAATTATTTGGTGCCCAAATTAAGAAAAATTAAAATGTGAGAACAAAAGGAGAAAACAGAAACAACCTTAGATAATCTTTTGTATAATCATAAAATTATGACAAAATAAGTAAAACAATAGATTCAATGAAGCTGAAACTAGAAGAAAATGAAAAGCAAAAAAACAAAATGATTAACATTTACGATTTTGAAGAAAAAAAAAACAGATGAAATTATTGAAGAAAATGATCAAAAAGAAAATGATCAAAAAGAAAATTTGAAAAATAACGATCTAGATCTAAACAAATTCGATATGGAAGCAATTCAAGATTTGAAAGAGCAACAAAAAGAAATTATAAAAATGCAACAAAATGATCAAAAGGAAATTTAAAAAATTTGGACAATAATAAATTTGAAAAGATGGAATACTGCGGTGAAATTAAACTGGAAGTAAAAGAAAATGAGAAGCTGGAAATAAAAGAAAATGAGGAGTAGAAAAATATCGCAATAATAATAGAGTACAATTTTAAAATTTGTGAACGAACATACGACTAAGATGAAGATAATTTTGTGGAAATCCATCCGATGGAATTAATTTTATATTTCAGATTTTGGACCAACACCGGAATGGCTTCCGTTGCAAACCACCGGTTATTTAACCACGATTGTGAAACGGAATCCAGAGGAGCACAATGTCGTGTTACAAAATCAAATTTAATATTACATTTTATTTGTATTTTTAACTAATTTGTGCTTTTAATATTTAAACATTAAAAAATCGAAACAGCAACCTGACCATTTCTTTGCTTCTTAACAGTATATTGGCTGATTGATGAATACTTTACCCAAATGAATTATTTTTATCAATTATATTAAATTGTCGTGTCAATTAGTTTAATTTATTAGCATTTGAAACTTGATTGACCATAGGTTGCGCGGTCTTCAGGCCCCACTGACCAGTAACCTTCCCGTAGCTTCAGAATTTTCTCATCGGAGATGCATGGTAGAAGGAATGACAGAAAAAATATAAGAAAGTTTTTGTGTAGGATACGTATGTAATAACATTTTTCTAATAAAGGAAAAAGTAGGCAAAAAACACGGAATAATCAAGGCTGCCCATATCGGGGTGGGAAATGGTGTGCGTTTGATTGTAGTAGAAGTTTTTAATTTTGAATTGTAAACAGAAATCACAAAATAAATTTATTACTACACGCAAAGCCCTTAAAATTTTAATTTTCGAATAGTTATATGCCGTAGTTTTAATTTCACGTTAAGCAGTAAAGCAATAAACAAAATTAATCTTACCTGTAAAATTGTGGAGGTATAGACAACGGTCCCTTAGTGTTTTCACACTGACGAGTTTTAAATTTAAACTTGGGTTCTCCTCCGACAGGAACTGGAATTCCTGATTTAAAGCTCTTCCATGAGTTTCTCAAAGATGCACCTAAAAATAAAAATTGTTATTATAACCACAATGGTTGTTAAAAAGCATTGCTTACTGGAATTGGACGAAGTGGTAGGAGAAATACTTTTCCTTATGTAATCTGATGAGGAACTCTTCTGTAGTTTTTCTTGAAAAATCGGTCGAGCATAGTTTTCATCAGCGTTAATGGTGATGAATCTGTTTGGTTCGTCGGTTTGAATTTGTTCGTTCTTCTTTGGTGGTGAAAACGATCGATTTCTCGGTGATCGCTTTTGGAGCTTTCCTTCAAAATTATCAAAATCATTTGAAGTTATTACGTTGTTACTGTTGTTAATTTGTTCGCGTTGTACTAAATACATAGGTTTTAAGGTTCCTAATAAAAGAAATAATATAATATAAAATATATATCGATTATAATGTGACAATGTTTTACCACAAGCTGTAGCAGTGCTTTTGTTTGAAAGACTACAGCATTTACTCAATTGATCTCTTATAAATAACAAAATTTGAGAGGTTGTCTTAGCAATATTGATTATCAACCTTTGTTATTTATTGCGCAATTGAAGATTAAAAAAAAAGCTTTGCCCAAAGTGTGATGATAACCTTTACTCACCGTTGGTAGTGGAAAGTTTCACAGGAGTTGATAACGTCCATGGATCCACCGCCCATATTTGTAGATTTTGAGATTTTAAATCGTCCTGAAAATAATAGTAAAAAAAATTATTGTCCAATTTACGTTTCGGGATAAAATTTGGCTCACCACGAAATAATTATCTAACACTACAGGACGTAAGGGTAACAACCGACACAGCATCATGTGCATTATTCTACGGTGAGTTATTTACATTTTATGAACATAATTTTTGCAGCAATTTGCAAGAGTTAATGCATTTTGATCACTTCCATAGAGTTAAACCCACGAACTAATGCGGCGTTTTTCAGAAATAATCGATCAAGTAGCGGCGCCAACCAATACCACTATAACTTTTGCGTCCTTTTAGTGACATTGCATGATTTCTAATGTCTGTTTATGATGGAAAAATCAATAATAATTTTATGTATGTACAAACAAACAAACCAAACAATGCCAAATTTTATAGCAATTAAATTTCTGAATTGCGCATAATATTATATCGTAAAACTTAAAATTGAATATAAACAGTTTTGCAAATCAATTTTTTTACAAATTTTTTTAAAATAAATTTATAAATATAAATTTTTATAAATATTCTTCGAAGGAATGACCCCGAGAATGAACAATGTCCTGTCTAGACAAAAAATACGATCATTTGCAAACTGTGACAATTTTTGTTTTCTCGCTCATTTTACGCATGCTTTTTGTTATTATCACTTTTGCTACCGGGATCAATCAGATGCCACTTCGGCTGGTTAACTATTACAAAGTTTTGAACACGTTTACACCATATTTTTAAAGCGTCGATGATTTCTACTATAGGTACAGCTGTACATTTTTTTGAAATTTGATTTTGGCGTAAAATGCTTCGAGTGACTTAGATAAAGCGAAGGACTCGATGTGAAGGAAAACATTATGTTCAGTGGATGTTTTTTGTGATTTACATATTGTCGTAGAATTTTAGTGAATGAGATGTTGATCAATTTAAATTTTTGTTCTATTATTTTTGTAAATTTTATAGTTTACCGCTAGTTTATGAAAGTGGTGACAACTAGAGATGAACAGAGGTGAGAAGAACACAAGTTGAAATTTTGAATTATTGAAGAAATTGAAAGATGTTTTAATTGAAAATAAAAAGTGAATTTATGGGAAGAAATTGTAGAAAAAGATAAGGAAGAAGTGGAATTGTGGTTGAAATATAATTGGTTTATGGGAAATTTATAATATTTTAACTTTGCTGTTACCAATTGATTTAAATGAGAAAAGTCATGCTAACAAATTATTATTTAAAAAATAATTGATTTATTTTCTTTAATCTATTTTTAAATAAAAAATTATTTGGTCTTGCACAATGATGTTATGTGGGGGTAAGCATGGGGTTCCAAATTAACAACTGCGAGAGGAAGAGAACTATGAAGACCAAAGCTCTGCAAACCAAATCTACAAGAGACCCAACCCATTGACCTTACGATGAAACAAGAGCCCCCGACGTAATTGATTTTTTTGTTACTAAGGGTATCGACATCAAAAACAAACCAATAGAAGTCTTGGTTCTTGACCTTTCAGTCTTGACCTTTCCTCCAATCACTCCCCAGTGATCCTTTCTATCTACTCTGAAATAAAACGAAAACAAAAACAACCAAGCTTAAAGAGTAAAAAATCTGACTGGAATGCCTTCAGAGAAGAACTGGACCAACTCATAAATTTACAATTCAGAACAGGACCTGGAAAACGCAGTTAACGAACTAACAGCCAACATCCAGCAAGCTGCATGGAAAGCTACCTCCGACAGCAATGAAAAAGAAATCAAAGAGATAACGCCACTCATAGTTCAACAGAAAATAACTGAAAAGTGCGAATTACGAATAAAATGTTAACAAACAAAATCTCCAATAGCTAAAACCAACCTCAACAAAACCTCTAAAGAGTTAAAACAAATGTTAACCGATATTCGAAATAAAGGACTTCAAGACTACCTCGAAAATTTGGGTGCAACGGACGCTACTGATTATTCTCTATGAAAAGCTACAAGAAAGCTAAAGAAGCCTATGCATATAAATCCTCCAATCAAGGACCGAAGTGATAAGTAGACTAGAAACAACAAACATAAAACTGAAGTCTTTACAGAGCATTTGGAAAACACTTTCCAACCTAATCCCTCATTAAATATAACATAAAATTCACGAATATCTGCAAGCTTCTTTCCAAATAGACCTACCGATCTCAAAGTTCAAGATTAAGGATATTAAAAAAACTATTAAAAAAAAGATCAACCCTAAAAAGGCGCCCGGATTCGATCTTATCACCGGGAAAGTCCTATAAGAATTGTCCGAAAAGGGGTTTAAAGCAATAACTCAAATATTCAATGCGGTCATTAACACTAACCAATTTTCAATTCGGTTTCCGCAAAAAACACGGTCCCATTGAACAAGTTCATCGCATAGTCAAAATGATAAACAGAGACCTAAACAGCAAACGTTACTGTTCGGCAGCGTTCTTAGACTATTATACAAAATAAAACTTAACCATCCTTATCACCATTACCAAATCCTTAAATCCTATTTTAGTAACAGACAAAGACCTAATCAAACAAGAAAACGATTACACCGATCTTCACCCAATTAATGCTGGAGTTCCTCAGGGAAGCGTCCTCGGTCCTCTTCTGTACCTCATATATACTGCGATGTATTTTTATAGCAAATAAAATAAATAGCCATAGGTTGCTAGTAGGTATGGGGACACTTGGCCGTGGGAACCAAATTAAGTCCAGGTCCGGACTAGCGGTATATACCGTTATATAGCGTTATAGACCGTGCTATGTCCCGTTATGTACCGTTATGTACCGTTATATACCGCTAGTCCGGACCTGAACTTAATTTGGTTCCCACGGCCAAGTGTCCCCATACCTACTGTTGCTCTGATAAATAATTTGATTTCACTTCAAATTCTAATTATTATAATATTTCAAATGTAATAAAAAATTACTTAACATTCAAAAATCTCCAATTGTGAAATCATCCAAACCAAGTTATTACTGCTTCCGACTTTCTTCAAAAAATGTCCCAAAAATCAACATAAACATCCAAATTTAATATTAAAATTACTCATGCTACTAAAAAACTTTTATTAACAAAATAATTCTATTTATCTCTTAATTGAGACGCCAATTTAAAGTTTTACGGGACCTCCCGTAAAACACGACCACTCCGGTCAATTCAAACGGCAAAAAGCAAATTAATCTAAAATTTTCGTACCAACTTTAGTTTTGTTGACGCGAACAAACGAAATTCAAAATATTTACAATAATAAATTATTTACAAAATCAAAACAAAATTTAAAAACAATCAAAATAAAAACTCAAATGCAATATAATATTATTTCTAAAAAAAAATGATTTTGGAACACGACAATACATACAACATTCCATCAGCAAGATTTATTACAGTCGCCACTTTTGCTGACGACACAGCGATACTCGTCTCGCTTGCAGATGCAACTATGTATAGCATCTAGCCGTCTGAAAGATTCTGAAAGAAGTCTGCACATGTGACCTTCACTATAAAGAGAGACACCTGCCCACCTGTAAAGCTTAACAATTGCCAATTACCACAGACTGAGAATACCAAATACCTCGGTATGCATCTGGACAGACGTTTGACGTGGAGAAAGCACTAACTTAATCACGAAGATACTGCAACTTGGACACAAATTTAGAAACATGTACTGGTTTATCAGGCGAAATTCTCAGTTATCCATTGAAAACAAGATTATATTGTACAAAGCCATACTAAAACCGATCTGGACGTATGGGAACAGCTCTGGGGCTTATCTGCCAATTCAAACATTGACATAATGCAGAGATTCCAAAACAAGGTTCTTCGCATCATAGTTGATGCCACCATATTACGTGCCTAACACGGTCATACAACAAGACGTTCCATTACCCTCCGTCATGGAAGAAATGGAGGATACAGTGACAAATATCGGGAGAGACTTTCAAACCACCCAAATGTTTATGCTACCCAGCTATTAGCTAACAGTGAAAAAGTGAAGTGCGTAGGTTAAAAAGGTATCAGCCAGCTGATCTAGTGAACAGACACTAAAGATAAACTTTGAAGTTTTAATTTGAATAAAAAGATTGCTCACTGAAACAAATGTCTACATGTTATGTTATTATTAATTTAATGTTATATTGTTAGTAAAAAAGCTCAATCTTAGGATAGATTGCTTGAATCGAAGTAGTAATAAAAAAAAATGTGCGTGAAGTTATTTTGAAAATTTAAAAACTGAGTATTGAGCCGGACTGTGCCTGATATGTGCCACGTTGTGCTTTATTTTTATATATATTTTTTAAATTTTATAGAGATTGCTTATTTTGGGGTAGAAGTTAGCCCCGCCACGTTTGATTTTTTTTTTAAATCTAAATTGTACTGGATTGTAGTCGATGTGTGCCGTAAATCAAAAATTATTTTAATAAATAAAATTTTTTGAGGTCAAAAACTGGAGTTTAATCCAGTACTAACCGGGGCTAACTTCTACCCCAAAATAAGCAATCTCCATAAAATCAAAAAAAATGAAATAATATTTAAAAATTACGGCAGAACGTGGCACACATCGGGCACAGTTCGGCACAATATTCAGTTTTTAAATTTTCAAAAATGACAGGAATAGCTTCACGCGCATGACATCATTGTGCAAGACTCTTGCAAGTCTAGATAAGCCTTTGCAAGCCTCTCATGAAACTTAAAAACCTTGTCGTGTGTGGAAAATGGCTGCTACTAACATTTGCAAGGATAATTTAGAGATTCTAATGTACTAAGTACCACATAAATATTAGAGTAATAATTACTAGCCGAAACTCGAAAATTGCTCATAACTGGGTGCATAGCTATACTAAAAAGCGAGTGCATGTTAGTTTAAAACTAGAATTTTATAGAAATGAGAAATTTGTCTAAACTCCTGTTTAGGCAAACGGCACAATATTCAGTACTTAAATTTTCAGAAATGGCGAGGCTAACTTCGCCCACATAATGATGTTACACTTTTCGCATACTTTTTCCCCAATTTTGAATTAGTTTTTGTATCTATTCCAAATATTTCTAGCTTTTTGATGTCACGAAATGCCTTTATAACTTTTCATAAAATGAAATAAAATTTCAGCCAATATCCACTCTGGGTTGTAGTGCTACTGATTTGATTTTTTTTAAGAAGATGCATCTTTAGAGGAGGGAGGATAAGTGATAAATATTGCCCGATTTAATTTATAAACGGATTGTAAATAACACATTAATTATTGAACTCTGGTGCTGTCATAGAGGATAGACTATGGAGACCCTGGCCTCCTCTCAAACCAGATGTTTCTTGGTAAATTTTAAAGTTTTAATGATTTTTGTTTATTCCTTTTGTTTAAGCATCAAATATGCTTCTTTCATTCTTCTTCTTCCAACACGCTCAACTTTGATCAACTTGTTATTGTTATTACTGCTGACAACTTCAATTGCAAATTGAAAGCTATTATGTTCAAGACATTCAAAATTAACGATATATCATATTGATTAAGTGACATTGTGTAATATGTTACTAACTAACTTAATCCTTTTTGTAGAAGACTTTAATTTTATATTTTAGCTTTAATATTCTCTTTAAAGATGTATGGAGCTATATGGAAGAGAAAAGAAATAGTATATCTATTCGAAAGATAGAAAAAAGATATATTTATATATTAATACTAATATTAAAATTGAGTTACATGCTAAACCCATGATTTGAATGTATGAAAAAACCGAAGCAAGAAAAAGAAGAGGAAGAAACTAATTTTCATATGCCCGCAACTATTCTTCAGAGTGATCAGAATCGCATCGATTGACAAGGAAATAACAATGTTTTGTTTTGTATTGTATTGAAGGTATTGAAGTGGAGAAGGCAACGGGAAACCACCCCATTAATTAAATTCCCTAGTACGTCATCTTGGCTTCAGCCAAGTTTGATCCCCAACGCTCATTGAAGGTATGGCGCACTTAAGAAGAAGAAAGTGTATAACAATTTAATGCTAATAATTGTTCGAGCGCCCCATGTGCCCTTTGCTCCGTGCCGCTAATGGAAGAATCGCTTCGAAGCGCCACTTTTATTGCAGCGGGCGCTCGCTAGAATTAAGTTAGTCTTGGGTTTAGAGTTGATAGTACGTAGATGTAGATTTGCAAGTCCATGAAGGGGAGTGCAATTACGCGACCGATTACCTAGGAAAGTAAGCCGTGTCGAGGAATTAGAATCCGGAGAGGATTATTTTGTGATACACCAAAGTGACCCGAGGCAAGTTTCTTCGGGTGCCTAATTGGGATTTTTCAACCTGTGTTGCATTGGGGTAAGATTTTTTTGTTTTTAAATAGGTGTTGAGAAAATCGACTGTTTGTCTCTATATGTTTCTCCACTAAGGACAATATTGAGACAAGTAGCGGATGTATCCTTTTCCAACTCCGCTGAAGCTGTCAATGTGTTTGCAACAACTTCTTGCAGTCATTGTTTTTTTAAATCCACGCTCTTGCCTGTGCATTAAGAGCTGGTTTAACATCTTGGGTTTCATCACAGAAATTGTTAATTACTGGAGAAGACCTATTCCAGGTGTGGTGAAAATTGCCATTATTCGCCGTAGTGGTAATTTTGGTTACAAAGGTATTGATGAAATTTTCTTAACTTGATTTGATTAATGATGAAAAAACTTGTTTTTGTCTTAGAATATTTTTTATACAAAATTTTTAATTTTTTCTAAAAGAAAAATTGTTTTTGTCCATTCAATAGAGGTTTTGGAATACCTTTCAGGTTACTACTACAGAGCAGATCTACGAATTATAGAAGTTAAAGAAGAAAAGAAGTATAATCTATTATTATATGAAAGTTACATATGTATGTTCGACTTGTATTGTCTTTTGATCCATGCTTTCCTATTATTTTCTGTGGATATGAAGTACATATGTACATTTGTTTGAACTGTTTTAACATACATAGAGGACCTAACGTTTCCGTGGCGACTGAATAACGGGAAGTATTGTAAAAAGATTTTTTTTTGTAAATTACCAGTATCTTCATGGTCTGTCATTATCTTCCGAGAGAAGAGGATTGAAACCCTAATCTAACCCTAATAGCGTAAACACAGCATTATAGTCATTGCAGAGACGAGACTCTCCAAAAGTGAAGTAATAATAAGTAAAAAAGTAGTTTATAAGGTCATAAGAAGGTGAGACAAAATGTTATCGTGAACAGTAGGGTAGGATATAGAAAAATGTGAAACTGCAGCACTGGATAGTTTTAAAAAAATTAAACTCTCCCTCGACCCCAGAGTAAATTTCTGAAAGTGCTCCCCCTAACCTCAACAGAACCTGTTGGTATATAACCATCTAATCTAAGCAGAATCCAATGGGGAATTTAGAGTTTAAAAAAATTTTATTTTAAAATATTTTACAACTGATTTTTTAGCGGAGTTGGTATTGCTCTGGACTAATAGAAAGTTGGTGGTTTGATTAACTATGATGATTAATATTTTTATTATGGAATTTATTAAATTAATGCTAATTGTCAAATATTTAAACATTATTTCAATTTATTATCAGCGCACATTGTGTTATTCTTACTTAAAAAACTGTTGTTTTTAATTGGAATTTATAAGGATAAATTTTAAAATTTATAAAAGGATATTTGTATAAAATATCGATTGCTTGGAAAACCATCACATAAGCTAAACAAGAATGCAGTAGTCTGAAAGGGTAAATTGTTAGCAAAATGTATTTTTTGCAAGATTTAAAAGAAAACGGTTCTTTATACATGTTTTTTTGCAATTCAGATTATGTACTTAAAAACTAATAATTAACCAATAATTAGGACACGCAATTGTTCAAGTTACGTGTTCTAATTCACCAATTAATAATTTGTTAAGTACATAATCTGGACTTAAACAAGATATTAAAGTTATTTTAAAAGTTCTAGTTTTTAATCTTATTATTGAGTTTTGAACAATAATTAAAGAATATTTCCCTATGATTGCATGCACGGTTGGCCACCCGGTATATTGTTAAGTTTTTGTGTTCTATGCGTCTCTGGTTTTTAATCTCTTGTTGTTTAATTGTTACGATCTTTACACTGCCCAAGCAGGACATTGACGCACATATTTTTATACAGATTAAAATTTAATATTAGGCTATAACTTATGTGTGTGCGTGTTGCCTATAATAATTTAAAAGATCAAGTAAATCTTTTGTTAATCTTTAAAGATGTTTAGACGATAACCTGAATTAGAGTAGATCCATCACTGGTGTTTAATCGTGTTTAACGATTAGAAAAGAAAAATTTTACCATTACTTAATTTACACTACTAGAAATTTTCACTACTAATTTCCTCACATTACAAAATTTCGAAATTTTCTGAAATTAGAAGAAAAACTTCATGGTTTCTAAGAATTTTCTTCTATAAATTTTCTTATTTTAGGAAAACATTTAAAAATTATAGTTTAGCATTATTTATTATACCTGCTGACAATTGGAATCTCCTGACCAATCCGAATCATCTTGTGATTTCAGTACATTTTCGACATTTTCTATCGGATAAGTGTTTTGTTCGTGAGTTATTAAAATTTGACAACTTTCCGTTCCTGGGTTATTAGGAAAACTGTTAACTCCATTATTTTGCTTTATCTCTTCTTCCACGTTTTGCAGATCTGATGGAGAAGGTGTTGCGCTGCCTATTGATATCCATTCTCTTTCAGATTCTTCACTTGGTGTTGAATAACGAATACTCCCATTTAAATCTACAGCCGGAAGCTGTTTTCTCGATAATCTAAAAACGATTCAAGTTAGTCTTTTAATCATTGAATAATTATAAAACAAAAGAAAATTATGCTGTAAGGAAATTAAATTGATCTACTATCATCTACTATCTACTATCCGAAATTCACAAATATGCCAAATTTTCGGGTTATTATTTAACTGGAAGTGATTAAAAATTCGATTAGAAAAAACATGCATAGTATAAATACAAACAAAATTCCAAGGAAAGTTTAAGAAAAACGTTTAAAAAAGCGTGTTATGCAGAGTGTTTGCTACTGTGCTCTCCCAGTATGACGTCATGAAATTATACGTCACCCTTAAATTCAGACACGCAATGACTTGTTCCATTAAGGGGTTGTTGCATTATTTAATTTAACACTAATATATTCAAGTAACATTTTGACCACGCATCTAGGATATTTAAATTGGAAAACTAATGCTAAAATTAGGTGTGTGTTTTTAATAGAAGAATATATTTTTAATTATCTATGAATATTTAAAATTTAGCACGTCATAATTTTAGCACGTACTTGTATGTTACGTTAATTACTTTTTTATACGAAGAAATAATTAGATATTTTTATTTTCCCAGTAAAAATTGATTTTTCAAAATAGTCAGACATTCGCATCGATTAATTTAAATTTGTACCTGATGATTAAATAAATTATTGATAATAGTATTATGTTTAATTATTTAATGTTAAACGATTGACGTATATATTGGAACGGTGGGCTTGTCAATCGAAAAATTGTATAAAGCTATTACAAGGCGATTAAAAATTCAAAAATATCATTTATTGTAGTCTGAAGGATCTAATAACTTTCAATTGTTATAAGTTAAATATTACGTATTATCCGATAAAATACTTCTATAGAATTTTCTAAAAAAATAAAAAAATTGATGACCTACCTTGTTCTAACTACTTTCATTAACTGTTCCCTGTCGAGATAATTGGAGGATACTTTATCTATAATACCCATGATGGTCGTTCTTGTTCCAACTTGAGCCAATGCAGCAATGGTTTCTAAAGAAGCTCTACGTACTCGTCTTTTTCTATCTCTAAGTAAAGGTGTTATTGATTCAGTGGCCTTTGAAACATTTACTTCCGTACTCGGAAAAATTCTACTTATGGTCATCAATATTTGTAGCGCTCCTTCCCTTATCTAAAAGAATTGTTTATTGAGAAAGTATTCGGAAAAAAAATACTTCGTACTTTGCTGCTTTTAGCCCCCAGAATTGAATTCCCCAATAGGTGATTTAAAAACTCTTCTACACTTATCCTTCTCATTAGTAGAATACTCAATCGCACTCCAGTGGGGGAACCCATTTTGCATAAATTTACTACAACCTGATTTAACCGTTCTTGCAGAACTTCAATCTTCATATTGGTAAACACAATTTTCAGTATATCCTGTAAAATCAAATTTAGTAACACTTTTGTTAACTTTATCACGTATTACCTCAGCAACCAACTGCAATCTTGGATTTTGTTCACACAAAAACAAAAAATGAAACAACGATGCGGCTTTCGATTGCAACTCCATGATGGAAGAAGAGTTTTGCAGAATTTGATGGAGTTCTTCTAGCCCTTTTAATCGTGTCCTCCAATCGTCCTGAACAAAAAAAAAGTTTAAAATAAAATTCACATAATTCGCAACACCTTTTTGACATTTCACGTTATGTGTGCCAAAAAAGCGCATATCGTATGAAAAAATCTTAAATTTTGTATTAAAGGTCAAGTACATAAAATATGATTTAAGAAACGCCAGGAATTTTATGAAAATTTATTTAAATTGGTAGAATTTGAATAAGCAACTTTTACGCACTCAAAATGTACTTTTCGTCAGCTTTTCTTTACATTTAATCTTGGAATCTTAATGAATACTTTATTGGAAATTATTTAAATAATTTATTTGTTAATAACGTAAAATGTAATTTCCGTGTTGAAGTTACATTATGCAAAATCATAAACAATTTTATTGCGAATAATTTTAAACAGTTCGAATTATAAAATTCAATTTACATTTTTAAAACTTGAATTTATTTGAAATTTATGGGCACTAAAATTACGTAATTGCACAATTTAATGTCAAGTACGTATTTAACATAATATACACTACATAGGATAACTTTTAGAAATTTTCCTTTACCCTACAGATTAGTATTAGGATACTATAATAATAATTAATAAGCAAAGTTTCAAATCAGTCTATAACTATATAATTATTTTATTAATTAATTAATCACAATAACTAATTATTTTCTATAACTTAGATAGAGTTAATTAAAGTTTGTATCCTGAAGCCGGCTCTGCAGAAATGAATTTGTAGAATTTTCGCATTTTTAGTTTTTCTTTTTCGTGTTTATAATATGTTACTTTATTTTCGTTTCTCGGTGTATTTAAATCAAGTTCGTTTTGTATATTTAATGTGGAAAATTATAATATCATTCCGCTTACTAATGAAAAATAAGCTGTTTTTTTCTTCAAGCTATATGTATATATCATCGGATTCTTTACCGTATTTTTAATTTGTAGCCTACCTACTTGCGAGTTATCGATTTTAAATTGTCATTTAGTTATACTTGTGAAAATCAAGTATAACGTGAAAATTTTTATTTGTACAATATTGTATAAAATACCGATAATAAGGTTTCAAAACAAAATGCTATTTTAAATTTTAGGTAATGTTGGCCCAAATTAGCAACCTCAAGTAGAATGCAAAATTTTCAAAATAGGCGACGAAGCCCTAGGGCATTGTTGCAAGCGTATGCCTTTGGACAGTCTAATGTGACTGCGAGAGTGAGGCCGCTTGCAGGTCTAATTAACAAAATTTTTACAGATCAATATCGATATTACTTACGCCCGTACTAATAGTCACGGATTAATCCGAGACTCAAAATAATCCTAGAATTTACCAATGAGATTACTGGAATTTAGACCGTATCGTAGCAACAGCTGTTATTTCGAGAATTGACCTCGATACTTGGATCAATCCATGCCTTACATGGACTATATGGAAAATTTCAATTTTTAAGTGCCGTTTTCTCGAAAACTAATGGATAATCCGCAATAATTATTTTTTTAATGCTCAAAGAATTGTACTCTTTTCAATAGTCTTTAGGAAAAAATTAAATTTGTGGGCCCATTAAACTGGCAGTTTCCGAAGGAAGGTATAAAATACAAGAAAGAATAGACCATTTCTTTACTTTGGAACAAGTTTAGAAGACGACAAACAGTAATTTAAGTATTAAAACTAACGAAGCGGTTGAAATTTAAAAAAATTTCTAGCGGCAATTAGCGATTTATTCAAGATGTTAATTGGCTGGTGGGAGGTTGAATTTTTTGTGGTCTTCCAACTGTTTCGGTTGTAAACCCGCGCTGTTGTATGAAGACGCTTTGTTGAGTGCGATTCAAGAAGCACAGGTGTTTTTGTTTTTTATTTTTTTAAATAAAATGTCTTAAATGCACAAAACACTTTATTTTGTTGAAATTACAAAATGGATCGCACAACTTGACCTCTTGAACGTAGGAATTCTACTGGTCGTCAAGTCGAAAAAGTCAAGAGGTTGACTTGGTGGCGCGGCGGTGCCAGTAGACCCAGGCAAGTAGCGCCTTTTGTTAGATCCAAATTTAAAATTTAAAGTCTTATCTGGTCTTATTACCACAAGAAAAGGGTTTTAGTGGGTTAGAATCCCACATTAACCCCCAACACTGGCGAGTCAACACTGAATAATGTGTCATGTAAATCAGTTTTCTATTGACTTAATTATATAATAGCTTTGCGGGGGAGGGGGGGAGGGGTTTGGCTGAATATTTTCTTAAATAAAGGGGGTCCTCATAAACCCTTAACTAGTCTTTTTTTTAGGTTCTATATTTCTAATTCTATATTCTAATGTTCTAATTTTATTCTTCTAAGAATATGTAAACCCTCCTCCCATCCTACTAATCTAGTAATTATTATTACCCAATGAGAAGCCAGATCGAATCGGGTTAAAGGAATTATCAGTATCTATCAACGTTAAAAGCTTTAATTTCAAATTTTGAAACTAAAAAAATAAATAAATTCACACGTAAAGCATTGTCATGACTCATGACTCTCCTTTCCCCGAAAAAGATAAAGTAAGATGTCAGCTATCCCTCCTTCTCTTAAAGGCTATTATTATGGTCGCGTCATTTTGGTCTGCGCCTATATAGCCGCGTCTATTTTTGGGTCTGCGCCTATATGGCCACGTCTTTTTTAAGTCTGCACCTATATGGCCGCGTCTTTTTGGGTTTGCGTCTTTTTGGGTCTGCGTCGTTATGGCCCGCGTCCATTTGGGTCTGCGTTCTTTTGGGTCTGCGTCCTCTTGGGTCTGCGTCTTTTTGAGTCTGCATCCTAACGCTCGCGTCTTTTCGGCTGCGTTCATTTGTCCGGCTCTCTGTATGGGTTAACCGGACCCACAGGTTTTTATAGAGAAAACCAAAATTATTCTAGAATTTGATAGATGACATTAAAGTGAAGCAATTAAACTGAAGATTAACATCAATTTTTCCATTAATTTAGTAAATAATGGATTTTAATGTTTTGATTTTTTCAGTTGTTCAAGGTGAGCTTCTTTTTGCTAATTGCCAAGCCGTCCGCAGTTGTCTTTTAGTTGTACAATTGTTTGTTCTACTACAAAAGTCGAATTTTTACGTAAGACTGATTCCAGCCAATCTAAATTAGTGATTTTCAACTTGGGCGCTTTTAGGAGTGGTTTACAAAGAGCGTAAACCCAGAGATCCGCGTTAGCCATAGAATTCAGAGATGTTTGCATTTTTTGTGTTGCAGAGGTGTTTGTAATGGATGTGGTTTTTGGTCAAATGCCAATTAAGTGGAGCTTACAATCCTAACATATTTAATTAAACCACTTATGTCGCGACATAATATTATGTCATTGTAACAGGGCCCGCTGTAGGGGGCGGACAACACGGACATTTGATTTTATATTAATAAAAAATATTTGATTTTACTGCGTTATAAACTCCAGGAACATATTTTTGAGATGTTTTACTAGCAATTTGTGCAATAATTTTTTTTCCGATAACATTTTGGCCCATAGACAGCATTTCTTCAGGGACAGCAATACGATGCTGTTTTTGCACCACATTCAACATTTTTGGCCCAAGCTTTAACCCCTCTCTTCTCCAAAAACATCGTGCATGATGTTCTACATCTACATGGATCCAAAGGAGACACCAAAATTGACTACTCACGCATCTTGTGATCTTCGAGCACAATTTTTCTTAGTGTTTTCGACGTTTTCGTCAGTCACAGAGGTGGATGATTATTATTTGTGTGTTAAGACACATGTTGAATAAAAAAAAAGATAAGTGTAGTGGCTACTCTCAGTGTCGATATAAGGCGACATTGACCGATATTGGCCGACATCGTACCAAATTCTTTTTTTAATCCGGGTTGTAGCAGCGTCGCGTCAGCGTTTATAGTAGAGAATGACCGAGCTATTATGGAGGCCGCAGTCAACGACAAAGAATTACAGCGCCGTATAATTTTTTCGAATGTCGCTGAAGTTGGCACATACATATGAAGAAGATGCGAGGTCCATTGAGCCTTCGACATCCGTGTTTCATTCGTCTAGTCTTTCTTTGATTTTTACCTCAAGAACCTCATTGGTTACAGAGAACGGCGTCCCATGACCACCACAGTTCTAACTCAGCCAGAAGAGCCTTTTCACATTGCACAAGAAGCAACAAGAGCGCGAGTCAAAATATGTTCAGCACCAACCCTAACGAAGCCCGCCACTCAAACACCAGCTATACGAGGTTGCCCGCCTAGAAAAGTGCAGAAAAGATTCTTTTCAGATGAAGATGCATCATCTGTTTAAAAGCGATGCCTCGTCACTTAAATCGCAACAATTCGGTTGGATGAATCAAATGCAAAAAAAGTGCATTTGGAATGTGCAAAGATGATGAGAAGTTATTTTATTCAAAACTGCGATTCTGAATAATATGTCATGTAAATCAGTTTTCTATTGACTTAATTATATCAATAATTTGGAAATAGATTGCAACCTGCTTTTTGCAGTTTTCCGCGTTTTTCTAATACTCTCAATCCATCTCCACCACCTTCCCTCAAAATTTTTAAATTGCAATATAACCTGTATGGCATAACGAGTGAAAGCTCTTAAAAAATGCTGTTAAAATCTATAAAGCAACTTTTTTAAAAATTGTTATTAAAAAAAACAACATATTATTATACTGTTATGGAAAATAATCACAATTAATGGAAATGAGAGAAAACATTATAAATTCATAAAAAAATAGTTTTGAAAGCTTCATGTCGATTTCAATCAACAAAAGCTGATTATTCTGATTACTAATTTTTGTATTTAAATTGCTTTGGACAGAAAGGGGCAAGGCAGGGGAATCCCAGAAAGTTGTCATTCGCTTAACCATGCAATAACAAATTTTTTTTTTGTTGGCCATTTATCGTCATTAATTATTTTCAAATGAACAGCATTTCGTGCAAAATAAAATTACTTTTCATAAATAATAAATTTTCATTATCTATGAATATAATTTGGCAATTTTGATCGAAATTATTCTAACGAGGTCCATAAACTCTCCAAATCAAATTATAAGTAAAAAAGTCGTTTATGCTAAGGGTTGCATTGCAAACAACAGACTTAAAAATTCTGATGATGTTTATATTTGTAATGGGTGAAGTAACCTACTTTTGACCTGAAGTAAATCACGCTATAACAGCTGGTCAGCTTTGTGATGGTCCTCATTTTATGCACGAAATGTAATCACTTTCAGCCGTTCCACCTTGAATTGGTTATTATGTTTGAGGCATTGCACGATATTACCTTCTTCTAATAAGTGTAGAGAAAATTTTGCAAATTATATGTTTTACTAAGTATTGAAAATTTCGGTTGGTAGGTACGTAAAATATTTGGACCAGACAAAAATACATTTTGAGGAACGACAGAGGTCGAATCGAATAAAATAATGTTCGTATCGTGAACAAAGTGTTTTATATTGGAGATAAGGCTTAAATAAATTTACAATTAATTACTTTATCCGAATGCCAACCTTGGAACATTTTGGTTCAACGAAATTAATTGCGTATGAATGTATATGTATGGATTATAAAACTGAATAGGGTCCGTGACAAGGGAAGATAAGAAAAACCGGGAATTGATCAAAATATCTTTCATACCAAGATAACATATAAGCCATCTTCAAAATAATACAAAGTATAATCATGATACTCTTCACTATAATCAATTGAATTTAATAATTTTCAAAATTTCTGGGTTTTCATCAGAGAGCAACCAGTTGCTAAAATGAATTCATTTCACAATGAGTAATGTTTTTAAAATTGAACCGGCTTCAAGTTTTCAATTAGCTTTTTAATAAATTACTTAAACAAAGAAACGTTGTAGACATTTTCATATTATCTCAAATGAAAAAAGGAGGTCAAACATTACGTTTAAGTAGTTGTGCATGTTATGAAAACTTTATGCGTGCACGAATGTATTATGATCGTTGCCTAAAATGCAGTCAAATTTAACATAAGGTGTTGGAAGCATGCATGTAGATTTTCAAAATTATTATGTTTTGGTTTATTTTTCTTGTAGGCTAGTTTTAGATGGTTGATATGCAATGGACTTGTCTGGATATACACAGTATATATTGGTGCTTAACACAAAAAATTGATAAGAGTTTATGTTTTGTGCACAACTAATGTTGGTAATAAATTAATAATGCAGACTTTATAGCACTTAAATGATACAGAACAATTTGAGATTTATGTAAAAATATCATAAAAGTATTCAGATTGACTGATTTCTAGGACATTAATGACTGACATAAATTCGAAAAAGGCACAGACTTTATTTTATAGGGTAGATATCTGGGCCAAACCTGAATCCATAAATTTAATTTTTTTTATCAAATCAAACGTTAATAACTTGAACAAACGTTTACCATTTTAATTGTTTAAAATTTGTAATGTTGTTGTTCAAATTCAAATTACGCGGGAATCTTACAGATTTCAAGTGAAAATATCGAGGTATTTAAAAAAATGTTTTGCGTAAAACATCTGAGATAAAGTTTGAGCCCTGAGACCGTCTACAAAATACAAATACGACATCGATCATGATTATGATTGTCATCATCGACATCACCAATCATTTCTTAATTATTTTTAAAAAGTAATAAAGCTTCAACGTTGTAACCTACTTTAAAAAAAATATGAGAAGACCATAGCCGTGGGCGTTATTTGCTTCTAGTAAGTTGAATTCACGAACCGGAAAATTGATTCCTTATACTTTGTTTTCCAAAAATTTATTCTCTAGGAAATTTTGATTCCTAGAAATTTTACACTCCGGAAACTTCTCTCCTTTGGAGTTTTTCTCCAAAACAGTCCCGAAATAGTGCAAGGGATTTTTTGAGAAGGGTACTTTTTGCAACTTAAACTCAGAGAGACTTGAAATGAGAGACTATTTACTAAAAATAAATGTTTACATTTTTATTCTTAGTTTCACAAGCCATAGACAACAAATTGATGTTGGACTTGAGATCACAGCAATAAATCCGGTGCTACTAAGAATATGGTAACGACTTTTAAGATTAGGTGCGGGAAGTGAGAAATTCAAAATTTACAAATCATAAGCTATAAAAATATATATATAATATTGTTACCTGAAAAAATGTATCGAATTTTCGTGTATTTTTAACAACGTTTTTATTTTGTTTAATCTGCGCAAAGAGAATTATGCTTGTTTGTGTTTTAAAAGTAATTCCCGACTATACAACATAATTTAGCATAGAGCAAATAGATTTGATAGCACCTACGTAGTAATTTTGTATTGATTTTAATTGTGTGTAAAAGGTTTCACAATTATACATAATAAAGTTGATTGTTTACTATTTGTAGCAATGAAATGTTTTGTTTTACAGAATTATACTAAGGGGAAAAAAATTAACAAGGCATTAAAAAGACTTTTACTATGAAATTGGCTCTAATTCAAAATACAATCTATACAATATATTGTTATGTTCTAAAATTTTTCCATTGAAGGTTTTAATATTTGATTTGGAAATTTTGTATTTTATTGTGAAAATTTTATTTTTTAAAAATTTGTAATAAATTTGTATTAGCTGGTTTTAACTGGTCATAAGTTGGTCATAACAACGTATATGTATGTGTATTTTTTCCGTGTTGCTATTATTTGCTTATGCAAATTTACCTTTCGCTTCGATGTTACTTTTATTTCATACGCCTAGCTTCGGCAGTCTGGTGAGGTATTAGCTGATTAGATTACAATTCTGCTGACTTTATCTTGCTTTATCTTTATATAATGATGTCACATGCTTTAATAAGTATACTTAATAAGTTACTGTTTATTTTAAAAGTGGTATTTTAGTTACTTATCACTTTATATTTTTATTTTGGAAAGGACCCGTGTTGGATGAAAAAAGTAAGCCATATCAGATTTATGGCTTAATCTTAAATCTTATATGGCTTATGCTTATATGCTTATATGCTTATATGCTTATAGGCTTATATGGCTTACTTTCTATTGCTTATACGTTAATAGCTATTTCTGGAAATCCGATTTGGGATAAAGAAAATATCAGTACAGTATATGTAGCGTTCTAATCATACAACTAAATATGCAAAATTTTAGAAGATTTATCTTTAACGTTCAATTTTGGTCTTGGTTCGACCATTGCCAGGGAAAATTAAAAAAATTTTAATAAAAATATCGTAAATCGGCGTAAATTATAAATATAAATATAACAAAGCCGTCCAAGTCAACATCAAAGATGTAACGTGCAAAGCAAAAGATTAGATGGCCACATTAGGCTCTTTGCTAATCAGACAAACCGCTTAAATACAAAGAATGGCCAAATGATGTTCAAAACAGTTATTCAGTCAATCATGACATACGATGCATCAGCCTGGGTTTATACGGTCAAAGATCAATACACAACCTCCAAGTGGTGCAGAACATGTCAATAAGATGTGCAGCAAAAGGCCTCCTTTCCCGGTGTACGTCTCTAGCAAAAGGTTGCAATTTCTAAACTGCGGAAGTCATCGCGGAGTTCAAGGCCTTTGCACAGGGCGGGAGATTTTTGGGGCGGTAAATTATCGGTTTTTCGCATGTAAAATTATGAATATTTGTCATTTATTTTTAATAAATGTCATTTTATTTTATACCTTTGCTGCTTCTGTTTATTCGGACGCCCCGTTTGTTTGGCGAGATTTTTCGGTTACCTCGCCCGTTAATGGCGGCATAATCTTAGACTTGCACGGGGCGGTAAATTGGCTAGCGCCGACCCTGGCGGAGTTTATCTGAAATGTGGCGAGTAAGCCACGGCAACCTCTGAAAACTCTAATATCAGAGAGCTGGGTAACTACAATCTCGTTGATTACTTACGGTATAAGAAGCCCAAATTAATCCTGCAACTAGGGCTGCCTGCAACTTTGCCTGCAACTTTATTCCACATAACTGCAATACATTGTTTTCGTACGTTTCAGACTGGAGAACGTAGATAATATAATCAACCGGATAATCAAGGATAAAACCGCGAAAATGCAGCCTCTGCAAACTAGATCAATGCAGATAAATTAGATAAACGCTCATCCGACAAATCTCACCTCAACTTGCAACGACAAGTTCTTCTTTTTTTTCGGTTTTACTTTTTGTTCCTTTTTTTTTCAAAGAAAAAAAATTACAAGTTCCAAAATACTATTATTTATTTCTCAACTGTATCAATTTGTAATTTACGTTCAAATTCATCTTTCCTTTAAACTATGATTCTGAGAAAAGTTTGTTTTCTGATGTAGAATTGGCTGCTGAAGCTGCTATAGATATATTTACTCCAGCCAAATCTAAAAAGCGCTGAATTATCGGTAGGAAGACATATGCAAAAATTCTTATCGATCGCGTGCAAAAAAATTTGATTTTCCTGCTGATATTATTGCACTACTGCTTTATTACCGCACTAGTGCGGTAAAAACTATCATTACGGTACGAAAACAAATTATGAAATATGGCACATTACAAAATCAAAGTATATAAACTAATTTATTTAACTTGCACTTTTTGGGAACTTTTCTCATGCCTAGTAGCTGAACCAAAAGAACAGAAAACTCTGTTTTTAAGCTAAACTCGTAAATCACTCCACTTAAAACCACATCCCTGTAGGACGATCAAAGTTAAAAGGCACAGATCTAGAAGGGCAGAAAACTCGGTTCTCAGATTTTACACGGAAATCAGTGCAGAAATCATCCAATTTGCTTACAAATTCTAGCAAACGTTAACCACTTACAATACCGGATAAAAAAATACAAGCTGTGCAAAGTAATTTTCAATATTTTTGTTGCTTAGATTTTCTCATGGGGATGAATATGGGAACAATTAAAAAATGTTTAAAAAATAAATTTATTAGCAATTAGTAATTTAGCAATCATCAAATTCAAAATTTATAAAATTTTTGAATGTTGACAAATTCAAATGCAGTGAAATATAAAGCGTTGTATGCATCACGAGCATTACCCGATGTTTATGCTCTCGAGCAACTGAAAAACTCTCGGGCCTGGCAGCCCTCGCCCTTTTAAATTGGTTGCCCTCGACATAAACATCTTCATAACGCCCTAGATACATAAATAATTATTATGGATATCAATTGTCAGTGAAGTATCAACAATAGTACTCTGCAAAAAATTTCACAATATTGTAATCATTTAACAAAATTTACTGAAATACCTCGTTGCCTTTATATGAATTTCCTCCAGTAAGTGCCTAAAAGCTAAACTGACCGTATTGCTAGTACAGAGTTAGCAGCCACTGTATATTGTACTCATATACTTTCCAAGTTGGCAAAATAAAGAATTAACAGAAAAGCTTTCTTGAAAGTCTATGCCCGATTTCTTCACCTTGAGATATCTATCAGATAACAATTCCTTTCAACAAATTAATCAAGTAACCAATCAAATTTTTGAATTGTTATTTTGAAATTGAATTGCGGTTGTCTGATTAGTCACTTGATTAATTTGTCGGGCAGATTCGTTATTCGATAGATATCTCATATGCAAAAATATCAAAGACATTTGCAAAAGCAGCATTACGCGGATTTAAGAAGAAAGAAAATGAGAGTGATTTACCTCGAGAAATTAAATCAAAAGGTATCTGCAATAGAATTGATGTCGATTATGGTAATAATGAATGTTGAAATAGTAGTAGTAGTATAAATTACGCAATTATTTTATGATTTGTATACTTTTGTATGCAGAAGATAATGCTAGTTACCTAATTAAATATTAACGATACATAGTCACGCATTCAAGTTAATATTTATATTAGACGGGTATACAATATAGCATGTATTGTATCATCACTTTAGAAGTATGTTACTATGACATGTCTCAATATTTGACAAGAAAAAGGATTACTTGTTTTAGTATACTCTTAGATTCTATCTTAAAAACTAAAAAATTAAAATTTTAAATAAAATAGTGAGAAAGAGAACATATTTCCGTGTTTTTTTATCAAGTTATATTTTTTAATAAAGTGCAACCCCAATTTGTAAGAATAAATCATAGCAATATATTGCTATATTTTTGCATTGAACTGATTTAGTTCAAAGTAAAATTAAAGGTTAAAATTTATATTTGGATATTTCATAATTTTGAAAAATGCCCGTATAAATAGGGAAAAATCACTGCAATATATACAAATGAATTAATTTTTGATATATTCAGAAGCGAAACTACCGATTATTTGATACATAGGTTTGGATATGTTATAAAAATCATAAGTAACTCACCTTACAATTTAATTTGTCTATTGTTTCTCGTCCAACAACACCCAAGCTATCCCAGGCACCATCAACCCTCACATTATCACTTCCAGAACTCGAACAAGTCAAACAATCCCCGCTATTATTAGTTGGGATTAGAGGATCACCTTGAGGATTTGTTGAACTACACACATGAAAGCTATTATACGAAATATAATTGTCGGTATTTTTAGTAACAAATCTTTTGTTTACTTGATCAGCCGTACTAATATTTCGGGTACTGGTTGGTAACCTCGACTTGCGATTTAATAAAATATTATCGGCGGTAGTTAAGTGTCTTTCTTCCGTACCCATTTTGGGATCACCAAAGGGTCGATCTATCTCGTATTCATTTTCTGGCTTTTTTCGTTCCGGACTACGGGTGAGATTATGAAAAATTTCTATTTCTTTATGAATCGGAACAGGACTATGTAAATTAAATTTTTGGGGATCATCAGCTCCAGATTTGGCAATTTTTATATCGAGTGGTTTGAGTAACGACGATTGAAGTTGTTGGTTTGGGATCGGAACGATCTCTTCTCGTTTTTTACTTATTTCGTCTTGTTTGTTTTCTTCTACTTTTATGGGAACCTCAGTTTTTTTAACCGGAAGTGACGTTTTTATATTTTTAGTTTTTGGTTTTTCATTTTTACTCTGCATATCGCGAAGTTTAATTTGAATTGTTGTTGTTTGAAAAGATTCTTTAGTTACATATTTATCTTTACCTTTCTCGGTTTTTTCGATTTTGGAGGTTGTAGTGGTTACTTTTTGGATATTTTTTGCATTAGTCAAATTTGGATAGGATCTGTATAATTTTCGTTTTTTTGATATGGGTTCACTTTTTGTTGGACTACTTGGTTCGGATTGCACGGATGTAACCTTTTTAGAATTCAAAACTGGAATGTTACTTTTCGTGATTGTTGTACTTTTTTGTGTTTTTGTGTCACTGTAATGTATTTCAATTATAGGCTTTTCATCGGTATTACTGCGTGGCGTGATAGTTATGATTGAGTCGTTATCTAAATCACTAGGATTATTACTATCAGTATCTGGAGTTCTAAGTTTTACAATTTCACCTCCAAATCGCACTCGTCGAGGAGTTCTTCTTTTTTCGTAATCCTCTTCGCTCTCATCAGTAAGTATTTTCATTATACCCACACTGTTTCTATAAATAATAATGAAATTATTACAATTATATAATAAAAGGTACAATATCGATAAATATACTACTAACGATCTGATAAGTGCTAAGCTAATATTTATTTGAAATTTATTCGATAATACCCTCACGTTGTAAAAAAAACTTGTCGCAAGGGTTGAACGAACTATAATTATAATGCAAATATAATATAATATAGGTAATTAGTATTACCACAACTACTACACCAATTGACGAATAAATATTTGAGCATATTAATTTGTACATTTTACAATATAAATTATTTATATTACCTTGTATCATCTTCACTATCTTGTTCTTCAATATTCTTCCGGCTTTCTTCGTGAATTTGCATCGTAATCGCTGGTCCGGAATTTAATTTAATTTCGGTTTCCAAAATAACTTTATCCTCAATAAATTCGTTCCTACCATCTCGAATTATGACATCACCCGTTCTCCAAGTATCCAAAGGATAATGATTCTGATTTTGATCATTCCAATAATTCTTATTATGGTAAGAAGTAATATCTTGATCGTCTTCGTTACTGTTTTGCATATCGTAAACCTCGCACAGTAAATCAAAATCTTTTTTTGTGGAACTACTTCCACTCAGCTTAATTAAATTATTAAATTTATCTTCCCCCAGAACTTCTCGTATCCGAACTAGAGCCCTCAGGGAAATTTCCTGGTACGTAATTTGAATCATTTTATCTAAAAGTATTCTAATTGCATACGACAGCGATTCCTGCGACACGTTTTGTACAACAAAGGGTATCGCAATAATTATCCCTGCTACAATATTTTTGTTCATTTTATTTTCGTTCGCTTTTTCCAATCCATCGTGAATTAATTTTTTAAAAACTTCGTTGGAATTATTGCTGAATTTCAGATAAACGTGCAAACAATCGATTGCACCTCTTCTGACCGCCGGACCTATGTGACCCAAATTACTTATTAAATTGGGCATGATAATTTGCATTCTTTTATCGATATCTCCGCTGGCTATTATGGGCAAAAAATCGCTTAACACGCGCAAGGCATATTGACGAATTTCTTTTTCAGGATTTTCTAGTCGTTCGTTTATAGATTGAAAAAATATTTCTAGATCCAAACCATCTGCAACGAGATTGAAATAAGAACTAAAAATTGTCGGCTTTTTTCGTCTTAAAGGCAATAATATTTAGAAAAAATTGTGTGGTTCCCAAAAAAATTATAGAAATTCACACTTTTCGAAATGGAACCTATTTTTCAGCTAAATATTCATAAATAACTTGTAGAAAATAAAATTTATTACTTTTTAATAACTAAAAAAAATTATTTTGAAAAACCACTTACCTGGAAGAGATTTGGTACGAACAACAAATTCCCAAATGGGTGTGAGTGATATGATGTTATCTTGAGCTGAAGTAATGCGATGAGAATTGGCCGACGAAATTGGAGTAGGCAATTTATATTCATTAGCGGTCTTTATTGGCGATGATAGCGGTTTGTTGTATCGAATCATTTTTAAATATCGGTCACATTTCGAAAAACATTTACAAAAAAATAACACTTAAAAGGCACTTGAAATTTGACTCGAGTTTCAGTTACCGTTTTTAATTTTCTTCACCGACTTGGATGTGGACGAAGAAAACAAATCACTTGAAATTATTTCCAAGTGTTTCATGTTGAAGCCTTCGATGTAAATGCGCTACTGAAATAGGTTTGCGCTCCAACCACTACAGCATGGGTTCATGCACTGCATTGATTACTCTAATCAATAATATACCTACTATTACTCATAATATACTTTGTAAAACTTAATTAACAATTCTTTGAAAGTGTCGAAGAAACAGTATCGATTAATGTGGCATTTGCCTATAAGAAATTATGTATATACAAAAATGATTTATGGATTATTTGACAGCCACTTATTTTTTTGCCGTGGAAGTTAGTCCGGCATTTAGTATTATCCAAGAATAGTTTTTTTATTGTAACGCAAAAGTTCTTCTCAACTTGAATAGAACTCCCAGACAGCTTTCTGGGTTAATATTTGAAAACGCCAAAGTTTTAGATTGGGGAGGAACTTATAATACAGTTATAAATTGGGTTAGTCTACATTTTCTACTTGAAAGTTAATCAAGCAAATAGAAAACTTATTAAACTCATTTTCGTGTTTTAATTTATAACTTCTATGCTTTTGCCAGATTATGTCGTCAAAAAGTTGTTTTTGAGGTTTTTTCAAAATTATGGTTCTTGCAAAAGTTCTGGGAAACTTTAGCTATATAACAGAAAAAAGTGTGTCAACTTACCCCGCGCGTGCCATAAAAAATGATGAAGCGGTGAATTTTATACATAAAATTACGAACATTCAGGAAGAATTAAGTTTTTACATACTTCCAAGTTGGTAAATATTTTGAAATCAAATTTCGCAGACTGTAAATCAATTATTGTAGATTATGATGAATAGCAACTTGCCCCATTTTTAATGTACATATGAACCTACCTAAATACATGAATAAAAACATCTGAGTGCTTAATAGTGCAATAAATAAAAAATAAAAGTGGAATGAAAATGGTGGATTGTCTACTTACCCTTATAGTTAACCAGCCCCGGTCTCTCATACGACCATCAATCATATGTTTGTAATAATATACATATCTCCTTGAAATTTAAAAATAACAATATTTTAAATATTGTTACGTGACTGTTAAGATTTATAAAATGAGAAAATCTTTCATACAAAAAAAAAAACATCTGTGGTTACATGATTGAATGATGAGAAAAATTGTTTCTCGAAACTACACTTGGTTTCAAAGAATATTTCTACGTGACTATGGCCAATATGGCGTGACTAGCTAATAATTCCACAATAATTGAATTTAAAAAATAAATATGTATGTGTAATTTAGCTTCATCTAAATATATTTGCATCAATTAATAGTTATTACTTTATCATACGAAATCTGAGAAAGTATTGTAATCGCGCAGAAAAAAAATTGCGATTTTGCCGAATTTTTAGATAATTTGGGGCCCCAGATATGTATTATGTATACATGGTCAAATTTTGTGTGTGCTCTACCTTAAAAAGTAATAGGAATTTTTTATCAAAATTTCGTATTTAGTACGTAAATATTGAGACTTACAGAGCTGATTAAATTTTGGTTAAAATCTGTACACGGAAACGCAAAAATAAATAATTTTTTTATTTTTAAAATTTAATTTTATTATATTTTCAATAATAATATAATAGTTATTTATGTATTAAGGGCATTATGAAGATGTTCGTGTCGATGGTAATCAGTTTAAAAGGTCGAGGGCCGTAAAGCCCAAGAGTTTTTGAGTTACTCAAGAGCATAAACATCTTCATAATGCCCGTGATGCATACAACGTTTTATATTATTTAACATTTAAAAAAACTAAAAAACGTATGTTTTTTAAATGTATTAAATGACAAGCGAAAAAATATTTCAAAAATTTAATTCATGAGCCACTTCGTCGCAAATTAATTTTCGCAAATCGATAAATAAATTTTGTTTTAAATCAAACAAACCGCACTCTGACATGTGAAAAAAAAATTAATAATCTCTTCTAATATTTTTCAGAATATAAAGAAGTTCACTTCCAGCAAATATTTGTGAAAACTTTATTTCATGAGCAGTAAAGAAAAATAGAAAATTAAAAGAGAAACAGATACTATTTGATCATCTTTACAACTACGACTAAGAATAATTATTTCAGGAAATTAAGGTTTTCTATCCATTCATGTCGGCTGCTTCATGACATGAAATTTCAGATAACGAAAACTGGCAGTTTACTTCTTGTTTTTTTCCGGTTCTATACATTGCTCAAGATTAAAAATGCTAAAATGTTTTTAGTTCTAAAAGTGTACACGGTTTTAAGATATTAAGGAAATGTCTAAATTTGTAAGCAAATAGACTAGAAAACGATAAAAATTTGTTAGCAAGCCGAGTTTTTCTTAGAGTTGTTATCTTTTAACTTACAGAATACACAATTATTTTTAATTATATAAATATAATAAAAGCTTTAAAGCTTTGACCTCTAAGCTTTAAGCTCTAACCTCCAAGCTTCAAAGCTCCCACCTCCAACTTCTGAGCTTTAGCCTCCAAGCTTTAAGCTCTAACCTCCAAGCTTTAAAGCTCCCACCTCTAAGCTTTAACCTCCAAGCTTTAAACTCTAACCTCCAAGCTTTAACCTGCAAGCTTTAAAGCTCCCACCTCTAAGCTTGACCCTCCACGCTTTAAAGTTTCCACCTCGAAGTTTTGACCTCCAAACCTCTAACACCCGGTTTTTCAATCGTTAGTTAACTTTTTGGTTTGGTTATCTTCACTTTTAGGTTAACCTATAGTTAGAATTTGTTTGCGTTTTTCAATTTACATTCATGTGTTGATAAAGTAACTTGTAGTTTACGGTACATCTGAACTATTACACGTGATTATAATATTAAATATAATAATATAATACTTAATAAAAATATAGTGAATTTAGATATTTGTTTGAAGTTGTCAAGAGTTGTCTTATACGCTAGTTGGATATCCCAAAGAGGCGTACGCCGCGCCGTCTTCTGGTCAATTATGGCAAAAGTTAGATGAAAAATCGTGAATGCTTATATGCATGCTATGCGAAGAAATGTTAAAACATTAATGTAATTTCTCGATTTTTTGTAATTATCTAATTTTTAGCTGGAGATTATTGAGTTTTAATATTTAAAATTGATAATAATCCGATAAAAAAACTATATAAGAAAAAATGCTATGTAAAGATTGCATGAAATATAGATACAAAGTTTACAATTGCTTATGTAAAAATTACAGTTTTACAATTATGAGTTCAATTATTATCCAGTGTGGTTACCAAAATATTAATCTTGGCATTTTTCGTGGTAAAATAGAAAAAAACGAAATAGAATAAAAAAAATAGAAGTTCTTAATAGAACTTATTCCAAATATGGAATGGTTTTTTTCACATATTTTTTATCACTTCTTCCACAATTAAAAACAAGGTGGAACTCGCTTTTGCGACAGTTCTTAGGCTTCTATACATCTACTTTTTCGGTAGGTTAAATTATTTGGGCTTTATTTTATTCCAATTTTTAATGCCTTAATCTTTTAATTAGGTAGATTTTTTTACTATATAAGGAAAACGCTAACATTTTAATATTTTTTTTTTATTTCGACCTTTATAGGTAAATATTTGCAATTTACAAACCACAAATAAAACACAATTCATAATGAAATATTAAAATACCCGAAACACGTACCGAATACCGTATTAGAAACACGTAAAATACCTACTCTAAAAATACAAAATAAGAATATCGGATTAAAAAATATATATGTAAATAATCTGAATAATTAATACCAATCTAAAAATATTCTATATGAAGTAAAATTGTTTTAAGAACGTGCGTTCTGATTGGTTTTTGAATTATGCGGACAGACGGACAGACGGACAGACGGACACGGAGCTAGATCATAAGGCTTCTTCCTATACGTTGTATAGAAGCCTAATAACTCAATACAACTAATTAACAAAAGCAAAGTTTATTATAACAATAAATAACATTTTGTTATTCGTTTTACAAAATTTTGATTAACGGAGGTTAATTTTCTTTTATTGTGGAAAATTTTGGGAATATCAACAATTATCTTCTCCTTTTTATGTGGCTTCACAACGTATAATTTTATTATTGTCTCTCATTTTTATTAGAATCTGATGCGAATCGGTAAGCAATGATAATTTTCTATTTATTAATTTAAATTATTTTACATTTAAATATTTGATATACAAATACCTACAAAATATGATTATAAAGCTATCTATAGGTATATTATTCTTCTGATATGGAAGGAAATATCAAAAAATGTGCCTTGAATTTTACCCAAGAGGAAGAACTTCTAGTTGCTGTTGTCGAGCAACACAAAAATGTTCTTGAATCAAAAAAAATCTGGTGCCTTTACTTGGAAAGAGAAAGATGTCATTTGGTCTAAAGTTGAGAATATATTTAACAAAGAAAAATAAAAAAATAATTGAATTTAATGAAAACTGTCACAATATAAGGTTATAAAGTATTAGTAATTCGTCAATCTATAGTTAACCCATACCTGATGTGTTGGTAAACATATTTACGATGTAACCAACACTTCTTTACAAAATGCTAAAGAAAAGACATGTTGCCATTTGAAAAAAGAATCATGTTTACTTCCGGTTGAGATTAAAGTAGAAAAAGATTTACCTTCGCAGTTTCCGCGGTCACCGATTTGGAATGCAAATTTTCAAATATTTGATTGACACAGGTTTGCAAAAGTTATTAATTAATAAAAATTAACAGATGGAAAAGTTAAAAAAGGGGCTGTTATTCATAAAATACAATTTCTAGAAAAATCATATAAAACCTAACTTACAGTTTTCTCTTTTCCACGACATATAGTTTTATCGAGAAACTTCATGGCATTAAACATGCTTTATGCGAGTTTTAAAATTATTAAGGGATCGCGGCAAGAAAATCATTATGATGTGATTGTTCAAAATAAGTATTTTACGTACATGACTATAGAAAGTATAGCATATCAGGTAGTTTTTATCGCTCGAAAATGATACTTTGCAGCGGTGTTCGGAAAATTCTTGCACATAAGCAGCAATGGTGGCGTACATAGTGGGTTCGAGTTATTGCATGTCTAGAAAGCTACTGAAGTGCACGTGCAATTTTGCATCACAAGCTAATAGATAAGAGTATTATTTACTTCCGTTATGTCGCGTTTTAAATTAAAGCATAATTTTTGTTACCAATTTATGTTTTTTTTTGGAAAGGACCTGTCTTGAACGTAAAGCTAAATACAGTGACTCGCTCAGAAAGTTCCATTGCGGTTTCGTAAGCTATCAGAACGAGCGTTTAGCGAGTTCTGATATATTGCTTACTCAACCGCAATGTTCAACTTTCTGCAGCACGACTGTAAATAGCTATTGGCGTTGGTTTCATTCAAATCGAAACACTCCTTCCACATGAATCGAAAATCTAACTTTTGAACTGCAGATAGGTGGAGGTGTATTAATAAAAGGGTACAATTTTCGCAAGCCTATTTCAATAAAATATTTTAAAATTTTTATTCGAAAATGATAACACATGGCAAAGTTATCGTTTTTCGGAAAATTCCAAAAACACGTATAACTTATAGTTTTCTCTCATCTATAACATATATTTTTTTCGACAAAATTTTATGACGTTAAGGATGCTTATGAAGAGTTTATATTAAATGATCGCTTTGAAAACATTATATTTATTATTAGTTATAAAATGAAGTATTTTAGTTTCATTCAAATGGGTTTATTTTGGTTTATTTATTAGTTATAAAATGAAGTATTTTAGTTTCATTCAAATCTAAAACCTCCTTTTATATAAAAATTGAAAAAATTCATTTTTCACCCTATTTTTAAAGGGCGATTACACCTCTTAAACCCGCACGTTAGCAGCTAAAAAAATAGGGGTCTCTTATTTTTTGATGCTCTACCACGATTCAAAAATTATTCAAATTGGTGAGGGACACCGGGGATCTTTTGTTTGTTAGTTTATTTACTACGAATTAAAAAAAATAGATATTTCAATTTTTTTAGGTTTCCGTTTAGTATTGATCGTCTTTCCTTTAAAAAAATTTTATTTTGACCAAATGGAATACCTTTATTTTAGCATTTACATTTAATTGAATATTGCTATCTCAAAATCGAGATTTACAAATCTGTTTAAAGGGGAGGATTAGCCCCCATTAAACATTGCTCAAATCTATCTTCATTCTTCCATCTGTCCTATCATCATTACAACTTTGCATGTCTTGCTGCTTCTGTAACAATCTTCATCCAACTCGATCTGTCTTATACGTTCAACTGCCATTCTTCAACCTCCATCGCTCTCAGGTCGTTTGTCACCTGATCCCACCATCTTATTTTCGGTCTTCCTCTTGTTCTATCTTTATTCAGTTTCCATGTTGTTATTTTTCTCACTATATATTGTCTGCATTTCTCCTCATAATGTGACCCAACCATCTTATTGTTTGCTACTTGATGTATTTTATCAAATAGTCACCTTAGATCTCCTTTTTTATTTCGTGATTTATCATTGCTCTACATTCACAGTTGTCTTCTTTTGTTGGCCCCATTATTATACATAGGATCTTTCTCTCAAATAGTTTTGCCTTGTTAGCGTATAGTAAGCTTTGTTGCCAGATTGACTCTTCTTCTTAGTTCTTGTTTGTTGCCATACTTGTTTATATGTATCCTCAAATAGTTTAAACCTTCTACTTCTTTAACGCAGTGGCTACTTATTTTAATCTCTCTCTGGCCAGGCAAGACACCTTTATCGAATTTCATATATTTGATCTTTACTTGATTTACCAGTAGTCCTATTTCTCTTGCTTTACTTCTATTTGTAGCGGGTTTAAATTGTCAATAGACTGGCTCAATAAAAAAAATCACAAAATGATAGCGGACAATGGCTATCCGCTCAGATACATAGGACTGCCGCCGCTGGTTCGAGTAGGAGCGAGGTCGTGGATCGCTGAAGAAAACAAGGAAATCCTGGGTCCAAGAAAAGATGAACGCTAAAAATATTTTTCAGGAAGTCAAAATCGAGAGGGCGCCACTCGAGCTAATGTCATAAAATCTTACCTTTAGTTGGTTTTGGCTCGAGACAGAATCTTCAACTAAGTATGGTTGCAAAAGATAGATTTAACGAAAATAAAAGTAATTGGGAGGGTAATAATTAAATTTAATAAAGTGCAACGGAAAATATAGAAATAATCAGCAAAGAAATTGTGGGTTCTATGATATAATCTTCGTTGACTGTAGAAGACTAAACGAGAACGCCGAACAATAAACGATAAACAATATTTAGTAACAAATTAACAATATTTATTTGGATAGGTAAATATTACACGACTGCTCACAACTATGATTCAGGTACTTATGTGCTGTATATAATAACAAATCTTGGGTTACCTAGGAACACACATTTGGCCTACTCTATATTAGAACTACTCATTACGTCTCGAACTACTGGCAAGTTGTCGAACTAATATGGTAGTGCCAATTTGATTTGAATTAAGATGGACGCTACAAAATGATTGCAGCAATTCAAATAAGATTCCAGATTTCGGATAATAATTTTGGTTCACGTAAATTGTGGTAAAACTTAAAATTAGATGATAAATGAATGATTTTAAAATTAATTTCATAAAAGTTGTTCGGAGTACTTAAAATGTTACACAAATTCCTAAATCGAGAGCACTTGAAATAATTATTATGTCACAACAAAATATTGTTGCAAGTTAGACAACCCAATTAACACAATGAAATAATAATATAAATACTAGTTTTTGATAATCCTTAAAATTAAATGCAAGCATATAAAATTAATACTAACAGCTGTATTCATAAAAATATTGTAGAACACTCTCTAAACCTATTTCAGTTAGAACGTGTTTTAAGACTTAAAGAGCAAATTTTGTTGAGGCTGCCAATAAAGTTGCCAAGATATTTTTGTTGGAAGTTAATAGATGGAATTTTAGTTCTCCTTTGTAAAATTTCCTCTTGGAAATGCATCCATCCTGGATTGCGCAATGTTGTGTAATTAAATTTTGGTGCGTAATAAAATTTGCACCCAGTTCAGAATGGTTAATTGATCATCCCAGATCAATTAGAGCCAACCAAAATTCACAACAAATGGAACTACTGTCTAACACATCTTAACTTTACGATATCATGGCAGACACAGTTTGATGAATTAGCTTCTGATTTCCATTTTCAAATTCAGATGATTTGTTTAAAATGAATGTATTTTATTTTACAAAATACATTGTAATACAACGCCTTGAAATTTGTTTTGAGAGTTTTCAAAAATTAAAAGAAAATTTTGAATTCTTAGAACCTAGAATCATTTTAAAGATGAAAGAAAGCGAAGCAGTTCAATGCTGTGATTTGCTTCAGAAAAAATATTGTGATGTTCTCAATAATAATCTCGCCATTCAGTTCAAAATTAATACTTTGTTTTTTTAGGGACTCGATTTGTATATTTGTTTACAGGCTAAGCTACTCTTGCACCGCCACTGGGCTGACACTATCGGCTAACGCGCAGTTTAGGCTTAACTGAAGTGGTGGGGCGTTAGACATCTATTGATAATCAAGTGATACTGTACCAGCTTGCACATCCTTTTGCATAGTAGGTAGTAGGTACTTCTCTTGCGTACTTGATGAGTTCCAAGTTCATCTCCTCCGAGAGAGAGCCTTACTATTTTTCATCTTCTGGATCACTGTTTCTTCAATATTTGTTTAATATTCGACTCATCATGTTCCATTTTTTCTTCTTCATCTAATAGTCCTTTTCGTTTTACTTGGTAATTTGTGGTTCCTTGGTCTTGGTTTTTGGTTCCTTAACAGTTGATAAAAGATTCTTGCTTTGTTGAATTTGTTGCTCGTTTAGATTTCCTCCATTCTCTCGATGATCTATGTGTTCCTTTTCGATTTATATAAAGACTATAGTGTTGACTTTTCTTATCCTATCTCTATATTTTATTAAATTTTCTTGTCGCCCTGTGTTTACTTATTGTATCCTTTGTCTCTCTTCTCTTTCCTGTAGCCTACTGTTTCTTTTGCGCTTTCGTGTATACAGAGTGTAATGTCACTTTGAAGCTTATTTTTATTACTACCAGGTAATGGTCCGAGTCTGCGTTTGCACCTCTGTACATTCTTATGTCTATTATCATGTTTTCCATCTTTTGAGATATCAACACATAATAGTCTATCTGGTTTCCACCTTCTTTTTTCTTTTTCGCCACTATTTTCTGTTGGAGCATATATATTTATAATTGAAATGTTCGTCTTCGCCTTTATTCTTAAGTATGCTAGCCCACCGTTTACCGCCTTGAAACTCATTACTCTATTTACCATTTTTTCCATTGCCATAAAACCAGTGCCGTGCCTTCCCTGATTATTTTCACCTGAGTAAAATACAGTGCAGTTTTTCTGTATCTCTTCAGTTCTTGTTTAATTACTGCTACTTTCCCTGGTTTTAACAATGTTCCGATGTTCCATGTGCTCACCCTAATTATGTTTTGCTTTCTTTTTCTTGTTAACATTCTAGTATCCATCTCAAATAGGATACCTAATTATGTATAAATAATACGACTCTTTACTATAACCTATCTAGCACAATTATTGTCGATTGTAACTCCATTTAAATCCAAAGCATTTGAGCTGAGTTTTTGCTGCGGAGAATCCCGACATTGTTCTTTAGAAAACGGTTGCTTTTTTATTTTTGATGGAGAGTACGTTAAATGTTCTCTGCTCTGCGCTATTGGTTGTAGTACATTTAGTATGTATTTTTGAACATATAATAATTCCGTTGCCGCTCTTTTTTATTATAATCATTAAGGCTTAGAGGGGGTCACTGCTCACTGGTAGTCTTTATTCAAAAAGTCAACCAAATCCTGCATTTTCTTACGTTCGCCATTTTGAATTATATTAAAAATGATTTTTCTTTAACTCAGCTATTTTCAATTTTAATGAAAAATCGTAAAGACAAAAGTTGTTGGAAATTGAATTTCCTACAACTTTGGTTTCCAAACTTTTTTTCTAAAATCGATATTTTTCAAATTAAACCTGAAAAAAACAGCGAACTAAAACTTGACATTGCTCGCAGTGATGAAGAACCCGAGCAAATACTTCGAACTGTGGACAGCGTTGTCAGGCACGTGGCGTGCCAAAAGAGTTATGCAAATAAGTTTGCCGCTTTTTTCAGGTTTAATTTGAAAAATATTCTATAAATAAAATAAAATTCTAAATAATCTAGTAAGAAGGAGGGGTTGCTGATTTACGCATCAGGCAAGGGTGACGACATAAATATGTAATTTTCAATATGAATTAACAATTTTGTTATCATAAGAATTGTTTAACAGTTTTGTGCATAATACATATTTATTATTGTGAGATTCTAAAATACAGAATATAATTTAAAACGGTTAAATGTAGAACTTGGAAGGTGCTTTCAAATTATTCTGTGTTAACTTGCCGAAGTACCATAAAGTACGAGAACGAACCTTTAATGATCTAAAAGATTTTTTGTGTTTATAATAATTCTAAAAGTACTTGATACTTACTCCTTTGTAAGTGTCTAGCGATAATGGAGCAAATTTTCCTGCAGTTAAAAATAAAGGTCTTTGAGCTCTAATTAGCATCAATTTTAAAGATTTTGCATGAAATATGGGTTCATCTGGTGTGTAAGTTTCAGCTGCAGCTAATGCTAGATCTTCATTTGCTAAAGTCAATTCATTTCCCCACCAGCAGAAAAGAAATATTTGTATTGCGATTAAAAAGCAGTACACTAAATACTGAATAAATGCCAAACTATGAAGAGGCATCTGAAAAATTCTGATAATTAAAACTATGCAAAATGTGCATAAAACTTACCAAAGATGTATAATACATTAGCAAGCAAAGTAAAATCAGATTAGCTAAAAATACACATAGAACTAAATAACTGCAAAGATATTCCACGGTATCAACGGTATCTAAAATGTTAATGTGGTAGTCAATGGCTTCCTTTAATTCAATGCTTTTGGATTTTGCAACAGTCATATCTTTTTCTTTTTTCTGTTTTCGCACACCCCTGCTATTGTATTCTCTAGAAGCACAAAATAATAAAATTGCTGTACAATCTGTTTGATAACATCTACCAGTAAATGCACTTAATACATAATTTACCTTAGAGAACGCTCCAAAATTTTAACCTGAGCTCCCATTTGTGCAATTACAGATACTACTGTTACATCACTAGACCACACACACAAAGAAATCAGTATTACACCAATAGCTTGATAAATGTAAGCAATTTCAAACTTAGGACTAAATTTGGTGTTTACTATGGAAATTGGAGCAAATGACAATGACCACATTTCTTGTGGCTTGGTAAGTCTTGTAATACCAGCTTGGTATATTCCCAATCCAACGACAATTACAATGGTGAGGCCGTAAATTATATTCTGTTCAAAAAAAATTAGGGAAACGCATTTTTGTATCGTAATATTAATTTACCATATAATGAGCTTCATAATAAATTTTTCTTATGCATTTCCGTTCGAAACTTCCAGTTCTGTCTAAATTTGGTGTGAACCTACCTTCGTGTAATGATGTTAAGAGATCACCAATTTTCTTGCGGTTTCTGTACAGCACAACAACTTTTATCATACCTAAAATATAATGCTGATTAAAACGATTTAAAATATGAAAACATTTACCTAAAAAGTGACTGATGGCATAATTACAACAAACGACCAAGGTATTAAAGTCTTTGTGGAAACAAACTTCTATACATTCCACAAAAACGTACAAGCCAGTGAAAGCCAGCATAAAAAATGAGTACACTTTATAAAAGTAACTCTCATTTTTAATCAGAACTTCAATGCCTAAAAATCGCAACCAGTTTACCTTAAAAAATTTCTGTAATAACAATTTTTTCAAAATTTATAAACTGTTAAAAAACCTGATATTGAAAATAAAAATTTGGCAACTCAATTGTCGGTTCCATGATTGACAATGCTGTAATAAACTGTAATTTATGCAGCATACGGTGGGCTAATTAAAATTTTAACATTGTAAAATGTTTTTCTTAACATGTGAATATTCCCACAATACATTTATACAACTTTTTGGAAAATTAAAAAAGTTTTCTGCTTAAAAAGTTTTTTTATCGCGATGTGAAGTTTTCATTTTCATACTAAATAATTTATAGTTTAATATAGCAGTAGTTAATGATAAGAAAGTTTGTGGAATACCAATGATTAAATGAAATATTTTACCTACGACGAGATTATTAAAGTAATTATTACCACAGATAAAATTTTATGTGGCAGTAAACTAAAGTACCACTTTAATGCCGTCCTTCACCGGCAGTTAACTAAAATGTTAATCTAATTTAAAATTATGTTTTAGGAATAAAGCAAAATTATCCACACCTTGTTCATTATTTTCAGAATTTATGAGAAAATGGTTGGTTTCCCAAAAAAATTTATTTAACCAAAGTTGTAGTCTGTTAAATTCCCTATCTGGTTTGGGTTGTCAGTTTTTTTATAAAACGTTTCGTTTAAGAGATACGGGGGTTCGCAAGAAAAGTAAAATAAATAAAACCTGAATTTTTTAACAATTTTTCCCTTAATTTAATTTATAACTCGAAATCCGCTGATTCTAGACGATAAGGGGTTATAATCTAATTTGTATATAAGCGAATGATCTTTAAAAAAGTTTTAATCTATTAAGCTTAAAAAGTCAATAATATCGGAGCTATAGCCGTTTGAAATCAGAAACTCCAAAATTGCTGTACAGGGAGGTCTATTTTTAAGGGCAAACTTGATTTTTATTATTTGGATACAAAATTATAAATTCCATTAGTTGCTATAGTAATACGAAATTAAATAGAAAGTGGGATTCTGTAATAAATAATATAAAAATGATTTTGTAAACACGAGTTTTACAATAGTACACGTAAATTGTTATAAAATTTTGCTTTCGTTTTTTCGTTTCAACTCAGAGCTTAATTTTCTAATTTACTAATATATGTACATATAATTTGAGGAAGATAATTATGACGTTAAGTAAGTATTGAAAAAAACTGACAGAATATGACTTAAATGTGTATACCTTAAGTAACTTAAATATGAATAACACCTAATATGCTAAATGTTGTTTCAGCAGGATTGAAGAGAATTTTATTGACGATTTTAAGTATTTCATTCTACATGGCAGAAATGAACTCCTTGGAGGTTTTGGAACGAATTTCAGAATATTTCAAAGATGATTTAAATTTCTTAAAAAGTTTAATATTCAAAAGAAGTACCGGTACTATTAAATAGTTTTTGTATTTACTGCTTAATTTTGTTTCATCATATATTTTTACCAGTTCATAAATTACATAGCCAAAACTCCGGAGAGGATTGTAAACCTACAGTGATTCTGGATCGATGGTAAAATACAATAATACTCCTAGTGCCAGTTGGCTTAAATCACTTTTTTACAGTAACACTAATGAAAGTAGTAGTAAAGAATGGCAATGGAGCAGATTCAAAGAGTACTACATTTTGGCAAAAACGACCAAGGGATGTATCAATACCACTTTAAGCTATAACTGGAGATTAACTAAAAGTAATATACTTAAAAATAAAAACCGATAAAATAATAATGTCAAAATTTAAATTTTAGAAGACGGCGAATTTGTGAAAAGCTTTCCCGAATTTGAAAATAAACCCCATATCGTACTACGCTATTTTACCATGGAAAGCGGTCTGTACTACTTATACGTTAACGTGATCGAAAATTACAACGACAATGAAGCCATTGCAAAAGTGTGAAATGATTTAAAAATCGATTTAAATATTATTACATTTTTTTGCAGTGTCTAATAACTATAACAGATGAAGATTCCGAAGCCAAAATATTTGAAAATGGAACAGAACTGGTTGAAATTAATAGTGATAATTTAGTTCAAGAAAGTATATTGATAAATAAGATTATTGCATCGCAGGAAGAAAGAATTCTGGAATCTAAAAGTAAGATAAATTAGTGATTTATGAAACAAAGCTCTCAGGACTGTGTGTGCTAAATAGGAAAAGTTAGCTCCTGATTCAGCAATCGAGGAATTTGATAAGCTTTATTGCAATTAAAATAAATTATTTTATGTATTAGGAAACAATATTTTCGTACAACCAAAATTTTCTATTGAGAAAACAGGATATGATATTCAATCGAAAGATACGGTTTTCGGTTACAGGCAGTTCAGAAATGATAGTACGACTACCGTGTCTGTCCCCGACCCAGAGCCTGAACCCCCAAAGGCGGTTGTAGAAATTGAGTACGTATTACGAGATAGGTTCTGAAAATAATTTTTTTCCGAAGATGAGAAAAACTTGAAAAATTATTAAGTTTTATTTGAAACAAAGTTTCAGTTTAGATTTTTTTTTAAATCATTTGTTTAAAAATAAGCTAGAAATGGTTTTGTTAAAATCTACAATATGTTTTAGGTGTATGAAAAATTGTGCCGATATAGTAAATCGTGGAAGAGCAGTTTATCTCCACAGTTGGTGCAGAAGCGGATGCGAAGGCAGTCATATTATAGAATGGGAGATAATCCCGATTAAACCATTACGTATTATGTGGAATAGATTTTTCACGTATTCATGGCACCTAGACCAGGGATCCAATTATACAGTTATAGTACGATATTTAGCTAGAGCAAATAGGAGTAAGTAATTAAATCTAGGTAACAAAAATTTAAACTACAGTGTAGAATATAGCAACTTTAGGTTCAGCTAGTTTCAATTTTACTGTAAGCACGGGTCCCCATTGGGGTCTCTGCAGATTTGAGAACGACGTCGAAGAGACCTTCAACAATAAGTTCAAAGGTTCCTGTCCGGGGTTTCACCACAATAAAAAAATAACAATAAGAATATTTTACAAAGCATACGATGGGAGAGGTACGTCCCAGTTTAGTTTCTCGTTTCAATTATTAATTTTTCAAGTTAATTTTCATTATCACAATTTAATTAGATTAACTTTAGTCTTTCAGTTTTGTTATTTCTAAACTAAGGCATAATACCATAAATATTAAACAAATTTTTTATTATTGTTTATTAATAAAATTTTCAGACTACCTTATTGACTGGGGTTCAAAAAAAACATTTGAATTTTTTTTACCAGGACGAATACCCGGAGAATCAAAGAATGATAAAACGGATATCACTATTAAAGGGATTGATCCTGACGGTTTATTTCGTGTTAGTCATCTTTCTGTAGAAGTAAGTATTTGTTAAAGGCACACATTTATCTGAAATCTCTTCAATAGTGGTGGAGTATTTCTATTTTCTTAAATTTCATTATTTGAATAGTAGTCCAGGCGCCAAGGGTATTTGCAAAACATAAAATCCTGGTAAGGGATTTTTTAATTGGATTATGTTAGTGATGGCCTCTAAGTGTACAGCCGGGTTTTCGGCCTCGGATAGCACTTGCGTCAGCACTCTTGAAAAACGCGTTTTTATTATTATCTCGTAAACGGTAAGCCGGACGATAAAAATGATAAAAAACCTTTTTTGTAGGAAATTAAACTTTCTATCATTTTTGTTTGAAGATTTTTTCTCGAAAGTCAATATTTTTCGAGATATAGTCACTTGAAAAATTCAAATTTTTTTGTACCATTATACCATTACCAGTACCATTTTCGTAGTAAACGATTAGCTTTTTAATTACGCTTTGATTTGAGTGGAAGTAATTACTTCTATTATTAATATTTTTAAATTGCAGTCCAAATTCAATATTCGTAAATTGAAAATAATTGAAGCTATTGTTACCGACAAGGGCACAGAATACAATTTTTTTGCGAAATCAATAGAAGAAGGGAAAATTCAAGAAGTGGTACAATATGTTCATACCTTAAGCGAAGAAATGCGAAAAGAACAAAATAAATCACTGCATTTAGAGTGTCAGTTCATAATATTTGCAGCTTTAAATAAAGTAAGTTTTTATTAATAGGTCCTTAATAATATTATAACTATAAGTTTCCCTGCGGTCCGGAGCCGATGATTGTACCAACTCAGCTGTCAGAACTATCACAACCTAGAAACAATATAACCTAGGGCTGCCCTCCAACAGAACGAAATTTAGACAAATAAGGAGACAATCTTAAGTGTCGGGATGCAATAGGGTAGACGAAACAGCGAAACATGGTGCTTTGTCACTATCCGTCGCTAGCTTCAACGAGAGGTGCTATACTAGGAAATTTCTGGTCTGATATGACCAGAATCGGTGACACTCCGCCTGCTGAAGTACTTGAGTTTATCGTGGAGACAGGATGGCTTGTGGAGTGACAGGAACTTCTGTATCGGAACCAGTACAATGGGCTTGTTTTTAGTGGCCTAAGTGCACGTAGGAATTCTTCTCTGCTTTTCCACCTAAAATCCAGAATCCAGAAACTGTAGTTTATAACACCTTAGGTTGTTACAAATTTCCAAGTGTCTCTAAATCTCATAATTTTCATTAAACTACAAAAGAAAGTTAACCCACTTCTATTAAGCCTTGTTATTACTTAATAATAGTATTATTACTAAATAACAACAATTCGTTGCAATATTATATATTTACAGACTGATTTAATTTCTTCGGATGTAATACTAGGAGTTGCTGGTGCGCTAAAGATGATATATCTAGAATATAATATAACATTTGCTGCAGAAGTTATGAATTTTGCTAAAAGATTAGCCCAGAAACAGCTTGAATTTATAATGGCTTGTGACAAACCCTTGCGCCAGGAAATAAGGACTTCGCAAATAGCAGAGTGAGTTAGTATTATAAGCGACATTTTATGGGTTAATACGCCTAACTCTCAAAATTTCGAATATTAAGTTATGCATATTTCTGGGTTCCACATGTCGTAAACCTATAAAACCCGTAAAATTAAGACCTGTTAGTCCATGAAGTGTCGGAATAATTTATTTAGTTTTGTCTGCTTTTTGAAAGAAATGTTAAATGACATGAAGTATTATTCGCGATTATTTATAGTCCATCGGGTCGTTTCTAGCGTTCCAAACGCCATTCAGTTTTATTTGCCAAAGTGTCCTCACCCAAATGTCTTATTTTTATTGTCTTTTTCACTTCCTGATTCCATTCCCTCACAAGTTACCCTCTTTCTTGTCTGTGGTGGAATCCAAGAAGATATGGGAACACCCCGGTACTCCATTACATGACGGACACTTAAGACTTCTTTTCTGTTTCATCTATATTGGAAAACATTATTAAATAAATCAGCCAATTATTTCAATTACTTTTCTGTAACTTCTTTGTGATTTCTCACGTTTCTGACCGATAAGTCAATCCGCTTTGTACATATTATGAAATTGTAGTCTTTCTCTTGCGTGTTTTGTATGCAATTATTGTATAATTAATTAAATTAACAATTATTTTCAGAATAATTGCCGATATTACTTCGAAGTATAATAATAAAATCAGAGGCGAAATCAATGCTGATAATTTAGTATTTAATATTTTTGAATACTTTCCTAAATTGGATAAAATCGTAATATCCGAAGATTATCCAAATTATAATGACGGTGGGTTACAAACTAATACGAATAGCAGTGTGGATCTTGTAAGTATAGCATAAGTATAATACATAAAAAATCTCGTCAACCAATTCATTCTCTAACTCCTCATACTTTCAAGTCATAATAGTAATAAAATAAAGAAATTCTAGTTAACATAGAGATCTATTTTATCTACAATAGGTATAGATATTATTATTTCAAAATAAACAAAATCGCAAGAGGACAACGGCAGTCAGCGCTTTTTACAGAATCACTGAGAAATAAAAAGAAATAGTTTGAAACAACAATTATTAAATTTGTAAAATTTTAAAAATTAACAAAAATAATAAAAAAGTTAATTTAATTAATTATATTTTTTCATTTGTCATGTTTGCGATTTTGTTTATTCAGAAATTATATTATCTACTTTGTAGATTAAAGAACCCCAATCTCAATTATAATTTATTTATAGGTACTAGTGCTAAAGGTCGACTAAAAACATAATATTGAAAAAATTTCCATTTTCTTGAAATTTAAAAATTCATATTACTTCTAACTTTGCATAATCTGCTGCTTCTAGCTTCTTCTTCCATCTATCTATATCTTCTATCTTCTTCTGTCTGTTCTTCTATTTTCTATATCATTATAATAAAATTTAAACTTTAAAATAACAAGTTAATTAAACCAATTAAATACAATAATTATTATTTAAGTTATCTTTTATATTATCTTCTATCTTCTTCTATACATATAAATAAGAATAAAATACTGTTTATTGTTAACGGCATAACTTGAAAATGGCTGGACCGATAAGGCTCATTTTTTCTTTCAAATGTTTGCAATAGTCCGAGTAAGGTTTTAATGGAAAGAAAAATTTGAAAAGTTGCCCGAAAACTTGAGCTACGTGCTCAAATGTTGTTTGGCAGCATTTTTAAATTTTGTGTTTAATTTATAGTATTTAAAACCCTGTATCCAAAGGATTCTAATCTTATTTTAATATATATAAGGAGAGAGATGGGGTTGCCAGAATCTTACGTACCTTTACGTGGGGGGGGGGAGGTTAACACATAAAATCGTCCTTACGTAATCAATGGACGCTGTCTTACGAGTTTATTGAAAAGTTTGTTAATAACAGTTCTAAAATAATAATTAGTAAATTACAAGATAAAATAATATTAACAGGTCAGTATTTAGTAAAATTAGTGTACAACATCTCCTATTTTTGTTATATTTATATTTTATAAATTAATATGCTCACAGTCTAATAGTGCAGTGACTTCGGCTTTTTTTCGATAGAAGACAGAACTCCGAAGTCAAGGAAAACAGGAGCAATCCTAGCTTAAGTGGAAGAAGAAAAAGATCAATATTTAGTAAAATTAGTAATAAATAAATTAATTATGCCCGTACTAATAGTCACGGATTAATCCGAGATTCAAGATAATCCTAGGATTTACCAATGAGATTACTTGAATTTAGACCATATTGTAGTAACAGCAGCTATTTCGAGAATTAATCTTGAATGTCTACTAATAATATCAATAAATTTTTTTATTTGTTGTTAAATTTGCAAGAGGACTCACTAATAAATAACCTGTAAATAAGTTAGTACCTGGCAAATCGCCACCACAGGCAGTTCACAGGACCCTGTAAAGAATCTGTATCTGAATCTGTATTATCAAAGAACAGTCGATAAAATGTTAAAATTTGGTTTTCCAAATTTTAATATCTTTTGTTAATCTGTAAACAAATTGACAAATTCCTATCACGGGTATTTCACAGGGCCCTACAAAGAATCTGTAAACAGATACCTGAGAAATCTCTGCTACGTCTTTCACAGAGTCCTGTAAAGGACGTGTAAACATGTTCCTGGCAAATCCTTGGCATGTAAGGCCTGGCAGCTCACTACCAGGCATTTGCCAGCGACCTGACAGGGTCACATGGAATTTCCATAGGAAAAATGTTACTTGGGAAAGGGATAGTCGCCCCTTGTGATAAATAGTTTAAAGTTGTTGGTAGGGTTACCAACTGTCAACAGAGCCATCCCGGGAGAATTTTCAAAAATGAAGGAGAGGCGATAGAGGAAGGGAGTTTTGAATGAAAATCTAATATATTTGTTAATTTTTATTTTAAAATTTATATTTACATTGCTTTCGAGCAACATCTAATATTTGACGGATTTTAATAAATTCAAAATGTGAAGAAACTTGCAAAACATGTCTACAGCCCCCACCCAGTAGTTTTTAATGGTTTTTAAATGAAAATAATGAAAGCTCATTGAGGCTTAAACGACGCTCTAACGTTTGATACCAAATTGTTACAAAAATTTAGAACTGGGGGCCATCATGTCTACAGCCCCCCTTGTAGCTTTTCGTGAATGACTTCGCGACCTTTGAGGCTCAAACGAAAATAATGGAAGCTCAAACGATGCTCTAACGTTGGATATCACATTCATACAAAAATTCGAAACTCTGGGGGCCACTGACATGTACCAACATCCATATAATACAGAAAATAGTAAATAAATACTTTATTCTTCTTAAAACTTTTAATATTTCTCACATTTTCGTAAATTAAACCATGTACATACATATGTACATACGTTTGCTTTGTCACTTTCAATATACTCAAACTAACGTAAGATGCTTCTCTCACATTGCCTTATTCTTAACCTAACAAGTTTTGCAGTTGACAGCAATCATGGATGACATGGATGCTGCTAATCAAAATGTGAGCTTAGCATATGCATTGACTCTAGCAGCGCAGGAACCTTACATAGGATACACTTGCACTGGTGGAAACAGATTCAAATATGGAGCAGATTTTGCGTATAACTTGGTACGTGGCCAATTTGGATTTTCAGATATGCATGTGGAAGGTTATTATGCAATTGCCTCATTTGGAAAAGTTGTATTCTATCCGGTGGTATACAATTGTGTTTTTTAATAATATTTCAGATTAATCAAAAATTTTCTAATACAGTTGATAGTATATGCTGTGACACCATACTACTGGCTCGACAAAGATAATTCTCCAACTAAAAATTCTATATCTCAAAGCTATTATTCAAAAGAGAATGAACTTAAAGACTTTACACAAGTTACATTAAAATATTTTCGCAATGAAAATAAAGATACGGCATTCTATCAAGCATCAGTCACAATGCCACATGATAGTTTATGGACTGATGATCAAATAGATCAACAAATGACTGTTCATCGTATTTATTTAAAAAGATACGCTGATATAACAATCATTTTTAATCATTTGCACACGAATAAATTAAGGGTATTTATATCAAGGAAAGTACAGCAGTGTATTTTACTATAATTGTTGTAGATTCACATGAAATATAATTCCAGACCATCTTATAAAGATGTCGAAGATTATCAGATAGTTTCACAAAGAAACAATTCCATATTAGTAACCTTTCCAACAGAGCAGGAACAATATGGCGACGCATGGCTGTACATTGCCGTTTTACCAGAATTTTCAAATAGTTTACGTGCATTTAGAGAAACTGTTTCATACGATGTAGGATTTGTATCTACCATATGCTCTTCCTTGAATAAAGAAACACACACGTGGGCACAGAATACATGTAAGGTAAATCAATTTTGGCAAATTAAATACTACATACAGAGAAGGCCATTTAGTAAGTTAGACGAACAATTGCTGATTCTAAGGTACTCGTTTCGAATCTAATGAAAGTCAAAAATTTTCATATGACCGTCTCAGGAAGGCACATAAAGCCACCAGTACCCGAACCTTTCTCGTAAGAGAAAGAGGCTGATAGTCCAGAAGTGAACTGGACTATCTGGTATTATTAGATCTCCATTTGTAGATCAAATTTGAAATTTATTTCTTAATGACAATATTTAATGCAAATTATAGGTTGGAAAAGACGTGTCTAGGAACCACTTGCCCTGCGTATGTACCAATAATCTTGGACATTTTTCTTATCAATCAAACCCTGTATATTATAAACTGGATCCATACTTCATAGTACCTTCATTGTACTTGGCAATTTCTGTAAATTTTATAATTATGTTTCTGATTTTCTCTATTTTTGCATGTTACTGTATTGCACTATGCTTTGCAATTGGTACAACCCGAAGAACGGTAAATTTTTTTTTGGTGTATTATCAATGTGGTTAATGTTATTTTCTCACCAGGTATATTTTGCATGTGATAACATAATTTCAGAGCTTTATGGGTACTTGATAATCATTAAAACCGGAGATAAGGTTAATGCCGGTACAACATCTAATATTGGAATTAAACTGTTTGGGAAAGATCGTCGATGCAGAGTAAATGAATTATTGTTTATTATTATTTTTTTTTATAACAAATTATTACAATTTTTAGTCTCACATGCTGAATTATCCTGATCCCGATAAAAAATTATTACAAATGGGAAGTCAAGATTGGTTCGTGATAACAACCCAACATCATTTAGGCGATTTGGACCACATTTATGTGTGGCACGATTCCGTGGGATTGGAACCATCCTGGTAGTATTTCGAAACACGATTATGATTTTGAAAATATTTGAAATATTTTCCGTTTTCTAGGTATTGCGATTGGATCAGAATCAAAGATTTGCAGTTGCGTCACGAATGGTTTTTTAACGTACAGAAATGGTTTTGCGTGATTAGAGGTGAATCAAATTATGCCTCGTTACATCCTACAGAAGAAAAGCAACAAGGCACCGGCGAAACTCATTATTGGGTGAAACGATATTTCGATTATTTTAGATATTATCATACTTGGAATATTTTGAAAAAGTAACATCGAACATTTCGGTTTTCAAATATTTTTAAATCTATTTTTGATTGTATTAGATATCAAGGATACGATTTAACCTATGTCGAACGATTAACTTTAGTATTGTCGGCCATTTATACCACAATGCTGTTTGTTATAATAATTTACGGTTTTCCCGAATTGACCATATACGATAATTTTGCCAACTCAGACGTTCAGTTTAATGCACAAATAGTGAAAATTGGAGTAATGGCTGCTATTTTATCCTTCATGTTTCATCTACTGTTTACTATCCTTTTTCGGTAATAATTAAAATATGAACTTTAAATTATTTATGAGTTATAATATTTTTAGATCAAAAAATTACAACATTTTTCGAGTCGTCAGTTTCGATTTGGTTTGGTTAGGCTGGTAAAAGCTTATAATTACCTATATATTGTGAATACTTGGTATATCATTAAATTTGTTTAGGGCTTTAATAACCGTACATGTTGTGGTATGCATGATATTTTTAATTTATTATGGTATTTGGGTGGCTTACATCACCGGTTTTGCTGTAATACTATGTACAATTGTAGCACTCTTGACCAGCATTATTTTACTGGAAGGAATTTACATTTTGTTTAAATTAAAAAGATCTAAGGTTAGTAAAAATCGTTTTGCACAGGATGTATCAAAAGCCGAGTAATATTTTGATAATAGACTTACCTCTCGCAATTGTAACTTTTGTTTTCAGGTACCTAAAGTGTCAATAGATCCCGTTATCGTTATTAACGAAATAGAAAATCAGAGAGCGGGGCTATATTCAAGATTCGGCAACAATTTACTGGTTCCTTATTTGGGTCAAAAATACCGTCCTCAAACAAGAGAAGAGTGGCTTGTAATTGTTTCAAAATCTAAGTGACAGTAATACAGTAATTTTATTTCATCTTCAGCAAAAACGTCAAAAAGAATTACGGCGAGAAGAGATTGCCCGTCAACTGTACGATTTACTAATGTTTCTCTTATTCGCTATTTTATTGTATTTCATTGTCTTCGCAAATAAAAGGGAATTAGATGCGTATAGTAATATTAAAATGAAACAAATGGTTTCTGGATATTACACAAAAGCGAAGCGATTTGACGAAATTACTACTTTTCCACAGTACGAAAAAATTACATTTTTATTTCATGCTTAAGTGTTATATTTTTACAGGTTGAACGAATATATCAACGATACTTTAGCGCTTGCCACCCAACCTACTAAATGGTACTCAGATTTCAATGTAATAGATGCAGGAATGATGATCGATTATAATACAAAACTTCTTGGAGTTCCTAAGTTACGACAACTGCGTGTGTGTAGAGACTGCTGTTCTTTGAAAAAACCTGTGAGACATACGAATAATTGGACGTGTAATCCGGACTACGAACCAAGGTACAGCATTATCGGAAAATATCAAGAATTTTGGCAAAAGAGAACAAACGATAATCTTCGAAAATTATCAAATGCACTTACTCGAAATGACCGCCAGGCTGATGATGGCAGTAAAGGCAAACTTAAGTTAGAACGATTAAGAAGTATTTGGGCTTACGAAGATGAACCAATTGGAACCACAGGTAATCAAACGCACTGTAAACTAGACGAGATATATTAATTAATTAAATTATTTAGGACACATCGCCCATTATCCTGGTGGTGGCTATAGTGCACCCCTTGGACGGCATCTGTACAACACGTTATACAACATTAAATATTTGATCGATTACCAATGGTTGGACAGTAGATCAAGAGTAGTTTTTGTGGAATTTTTTACTTACAACGTAAATTATAATCTGTTCAATGACGTTAAACTCTTTGTAGAGCAAAGTGCCAGTGGTTTATGGGTCAAAACATATCAGGTATTATATATTTTTTCAAGGTTTAAGGTTTCACTTTAGCTTTCTTAGCGATTTATTGTAATTTTTTTAATTTATTGCTAATATGTTACAGATTCACACGTTTCGATTAGTCTTCGTTAACAAGGAATACAAGATCATGGTTGGTGTTGTCACGATTGCTTTTCTGATATTGGTGACTTTCTTGATTTCTAATTATATTACCGGGATGTCGGAGGACAATTTTTGGAGCGATCGCTGGAATTATATCGATCTACTTATCATAATATTTAGCGTTGTTTGTATTGTTATATATAAGCAAAAATGGTGTGCCATTAAGGAGTTCGTAGAGCAATTGTCAAATGCGCAGCACAACCAAGTTGTGTTTTATGATCATTTGAGACACATCGATGTAATGTTGATTACGTTTTTGGGATTATTAATAGCTCTTGTTTCTATACGAATGTGGAAGCTATTGAGATTTGGAAAGAGATTTAGAATTATAGAAGCAACTTTTGCCTATGCTACTAAACCACTAATCGCAGTAATTATCTGTCATTTGATTATTATAATTTTGTATGCTATACTTGGCTACATAGTTTTTGGATCAGATTTTAAAGAATTTCGTAATTTTGCCATTTCTTTTGGCACCATACTAATGCTAATTGTTAATTTACAAAAAATGTATCACATAGTACTAGTGTACAATTATCACAATAATTTTGGTTATTTCTACTATATTTCTTACATTTTATGTAGTTTCGTATTGATTGTACTCTACATAGCCGTCATCGCAATAAGTTACCATAAAATGTCAATCAAGTACTCGAATAACAAAATATATTATACTACCAAAGAGTATATTAAAGATAAATCGCGATATGAAATGGAAAAATTAAGAAGAAAGTTACGAAAGCTACGAATGAAAGGAGGTGGTGTGGAAGGAGAAAATTTGGAAAAAAAAGTAAGAGCAAAAAATGTCGAACATCGTTACTCCAATTTGGTATTGATAACAACGTATAAATTGTATTGTATGAGATTCATTGCAAAAAGTGTGTTAATTAATAAGTATAAGCCACCGACCAAGAAATTGTCCAATGCCAGAAAACGTTTGATAGATAAAGTGGTTTTCCTTATATTAAGCAGAAATAGAGCGATGCTAAGAAAGGAAATGGTTTACGTCGGAATTGATGCTAATGCAAATGTGCAAATGGTAAGAGAGGAACAAATTGCGGAAATGAAATTTATTGCTGATTATATTGTAAATTGTGGAACCAGGCAAAATTCAATAAAAGTCTTCTTTGATGAAATTGTTGTTGTACGAGAAAGGAAAAATGAAGAGGAGGAAGAGCATGAGCCGACAATTGAAGAATCTATACAAGAATTTACAGATAGATTAATTTTTATTCTCGATCAATTGAAATCAATTTTAAAAATCATGAGTAATATTAGAGTTATAGAGTTAGAGTAAGTTGGAGTTTGAATTGTCAAAAGTTTTGATGTATTACTTAGTATTAGTTTCAATTTGGTCAGATGTGTAAGATTTTCTTAAATAAAAACTAAAGTTATTGTTGATTTTGTCTTTTTGACTGGAATATTGCTTTTCCTCTCATTTTGAAGATATACTTTCCGCTGTGACCTACATACATAACATACTATTAAGCGATTATGGATTGCTTAATTCTCTGTGATCGATTGATTCTACTTATGTATACAAAATAATTTCAATCTCGTATTGTAAGTGGAACCTTAATCGGTTAGCCGGGAACGTAGTGGTGGCTTATCAGAGGAGGCAAGAGAGGTTTAGCCTCCTCTAAAATTCTGGACTAATAAAACTATTTAAATTTTCAAAATAGCAAAAAGTGGATTTTCGATCGTAAATCAATGAAAAATTTTTTTACAGTCTATATCCAAGAAGTAAGTGAAGGTTTGGCCATCACCTGGATTGCCAAGTTTTATTTACTACTCTCATGGTTTCGAGAAATTTCCAAAGTTTTTTTGTTTAAATTTTTTGTTTAAATTTAGGTTGTCAGGTCGTTCCCTCGTCATTCTGACCTCAAAAAGTTTCCAAAAAGCTGCTTTGAGTTTGCAGTTTCAAATTTAGCCTGCTGTGAGAATTTGATCTTTCCACATAATGTTAAACTCGCTTGATTGCTATAGAAATTTAAAATAAATAAAATCAAATGCGTCACAAAAGAAATGTAATTTTCTGACACAATTTATACAAATATTGTGGTTTTTGATAAGCAAAAAGATATGCAACCCATAATTTAGTTATAATTATACGAATTTCTTAAACTTATTATGATGCTAAGTGAGTATTCCTGATTACCCGACCAATTGTGACTTAATATTGTAACTAAAGTTACTTAAGTGAAATTATTTATAATTTGGAAAACTCTTTTTTAAAGGTTTGAAAAGAATATTGGTTTTGTTAACAATTTCACTCTGTATATCTCAAGTCATGGCATTGGAAATTGATGATTCCGGTAATAGTTTTCACTTTTTATTGTTTCGTAAAAATATATATTAATTTATTTTAGCCAATGCTTCACAAAGACTACGCGTTAGAAGAGATTGCAAGCCAACTGTGAAATTAGATCAATGGTAAGATAAATTGTAAATTTAGTTATTTAACTGCACATAATAAATTATTTTTTACAGTAATACGGAAGAAAGCAGTGAAGAAAAATGGCAATGGAGCAGAATAAACGATTATCTAATTGTAGCGGTGCCTGCGGAAGAATGCACCGAAACCACTCTAAGCTACAACTGGAAAATAACTGAAAGTAATTTAGATCATGTCCGATACTTACCATGAGAAGTAGCCTAAAGTCATTCCTGCACATAACCAATACTTTTGAATTGCAGAAGGTGGTGAACTTGTTAAAGAATTTCCCGAATTTGAAGACCAAGCCAATTTTGTATTACGCTATTTTACCTTAGGAACGGGTTCGTATTATTTACACGTCAAAGTAACCGAGAAGAACAATTCCAATAGTAAAGAAGCAACTGCAAAGGTACCTAGATCATTTTTTACCTTGTGGAGATATAAAAACTGTGTTTCTAGTGTTTAATAACCATCATAGATGAACAGCCGGAAGCTATAATAACTGGTGGCGGAATGAGACTAGTTGCCAGTAATAAAGATATTTCGCTTCAAGGAAATAATTCGTTAAATAGAAATGTTCCACCTTGGGAAAACGCTACCTTAGATTTTGAATGGTCGTGTACTGCAAATCCGAGCAACGATTTGTGTCCAATAAAAATGAACCGTACGATAAATTATGTATTTCATTATAAATTTTGTGTTTTTAATATTTAAGATTTAAATTTTTGGCTTTTTTTGAAATCATGTATATTTTAGGAAACAATTTTATAGTACCAGCCAAGTATGCTATTGACGAAACAAAATATATTTTTACACTGAAAGTTACAGTTAACACTAAATCGGATTCTACATCACAAGTAATAGAAGTAAGGAATGGTTCATATGATGTAACAGCTGAGTATGCATTTCATAATTAAAAATTGCCGAATTTGACTTCAATTTCTTAATATTCTCTTATTTATTTATTTGCAATATAACGAAATAAGAAGAAAATGTTTTTGTCTGAATTATATTTATTTATTGTAAGTGTGACTATGCATTTTGGCTTGCCGCCTTCTATACTACAGTCTTTCTTCTAATTTTACGAAAAACTGAATAATATTTGTTTAGCCAAAATTACATTTAAAAAAATATTAATGCAAATACTCGTGGCGTTTTCATTAGAGGAGGCCAATTATAAGGTATTGTATACAGGTCTACAAAGATGCACAATTTACAAAGGTTGAGGCTGACGCTCAACTACATCTTTAAAGAGTTACGTAGATATATTGCAATACCGCGTTTAATCGATAGCGACATAGTGAAAGTGAAATTTCGCCGCATTATGAAAAATATCTTCGGAGTTATCTCGGAACAATCAGTAGATCTGTAAAACGATCTAGTTCCTGTACTGCATTACGCATATGCATCTGCATATAGTATATTTTAGGCTAAAGATACTGTTTCTGTTGTAAAAATTATTTTTTGATTATGTAATGTGGAAAAAGTATTGATGAATTTCACTATCGAAAATCTATTTTCTGCCTTCTTGAAAAATTTAATAGTCTAATAGTCCTGAATTTCGGGGGAGGCTATACCTCTCCTGAATGCTACTCCATTTCTGATGAGCCGCCGTTGCTGATCACTAAATATAAATAACACTATTATAACTACATACATTATAACAATAATAATTAAAATTATATTTCCAGTTGCATGAAGAATTGTGAAAGTGTGGTAAATCGGAACCGTATCGTGTATATTCAAAGTACTTGCAGCGACTGTGATACACTACCCAATATTACAGTACATTGGGTCTTAAGTGGATCTAGCACTAATAAGAAACAATTTTTAACCGACTCCGATACGGATTACCATTGGGATAAATTAATTATTAAGTCTGAAGTTTTATATTCTGGAGAAAATTATGCTTTTACAGTATCATATAAACAAAAAAGTGTTGATGGAAGCGGTAAGAAACTTCTACATCTACAAAGTTGAACAGTCTACGTTTTTATTACTTTTTCAGAAAAATTATTGGGATTAGCGGCGATTAATTTGGCGGTGAGCGCTACTCCAAGTGATGGTGATTGCAATAGTAGCAAAACTATAGGAGTTAGTTTAACAGACGAATTTGACTTTACTTGTCAGGGTTTTCAGTACCCGAAACCATTATCATATAAAGTATTTTATACAGGTTACGATGCCAAAGGTAAGTTTAACTTTCGTACTTTGATAGGAGTAAAGAGAATTTTGATTTATACGTAATTTAGATAAATTTTACAATTATTAAATTCAAATTTACGCTTAGCTTCACGTAAAATTTACCCTAGATATTCATTTCATTGCTTAAATAACTTTATTTTTATTTAACCTGGAGACGCTAAGTGCTGGCAAACTTAATTTTGGCATTTCAGACATTTGCCGTTTTTAGACCAATTTTAAGCCAATCTGTTATGCCTGTGCGTTACAGTATTTATACTGTAACATAGGAGTAATTTGTAAATTTGCGTATTGTTACGAAACATTACAGGTGAATGCTATCTGATGACTCATCTGCAGTGACTCTTTTACATGATTATATCATGACTCATACTGTTATATCTTAGCTTTAGCTACATCTTCGCTACATTATATGGGGATGTAATTCTCTGTGAAGACAGTTCAAGTTTAGACTTGCAAGTATTAAGATAAATACAGTGTAATTATGTTGTGATAAACAGTGCCGGTGGTGTGATTAATATATTGAGATGACTCGGCGGCCGCAAAATATAAAATAATTTATTTAAAAAAAATTATTAGCATCTTCGGGCCATCCATTATTTTGAACATGACACTCTTATTGAAATTTTTAAATATATAATACAGCGCTAAAAGCCTTGAAGGCTCATTATAGCTTCGTTTACAATCTTCTTCCATTCTTGTCTATTTCTTGCTTTTTTTGCCAATTTGTCACGGAAAAGATTTTGTATATCTTTTTCTTCGTCGTCTATTTGGCTTTTCCACACTTTGGATGTCACTCTCTTTTCCCCCATTCTTATCAAGTATCCAAGCCACCTCAGTCTTTGCGCTCTCACCATCCCCATTATGTGGGATTTTCCATACAGTTTTCTTATTTCTTTTTTTGTTCGTCTTTTCTACCTCTCTTCTGTTCTCACAACGCTAAAAATCTTTTTCAATACATTCCTCTCCCAGATTCCTAAAATTGTCTGGTCTTGTCTTTTTAATGTCCACACATCACTCGCGCATATTATTTACTACCGGTTTTACTATTATCTTGTATATCCTAATTTTCACTGCTCCGGACATCATCTGCTGTCTTGACTGTAGTGCTGAATGTTTCTATTTCCTGCAGATATCCTAGCTTTTATTTCCTCGCTACTACCTGGCTTACTTGTTATCATTGTACCTAGATATACAAATGTCTGTACTTTCTTGATCTTCAGCGTTTCACTGTTTTCTGCTTCTACCTGTAATATTTTATGCTCCTCGTACGTATGGTCTTGCTATGTCATGTATTTCGTTTTGTCTTCGTTGATCTCCAGGCTCATTCTTCTGGCCACCGCTATCATTCTCTTAATACATTGCTGGAGTTCTTGCTTCGATCTTCCACTCATTGTCATATTTTCTTCGAACGCCAGGCATTGGTGGTAGTTACTGTATATCGTTCCATTTCTGTTTATTTTGTATCTCGTATAATCTTCTCAAGTACAAGGTTGAACAACATCGCCGACAATGGGTCTCCCTGTCTCAGACCATTCTCCACTCGGAACTTTCTGGATGTCATCATTTTCACTCTTACTCTATTCTCTGTTTTTCCTTTTGTCATTTTTATTAGTCTGATCAATTTGGGGTGTATGTTGAATTCTTCCAATGTCTGATATATAATATCTCTCTTTATACTGTCGTACGCCTGTCTAAAATCTAGGTGTGTGGGTAGTTGTAATCTGTAACTTCTTTCCTGTATCTGTTTAATTATTATGAACACCTAGACTATTTCTGATCGTCCTGTTCTAAATCCGCTTTGATACTCGCCGATTATTCTTTCCGCGTATTCTTCGAGTTTTCCTTTGATTTATGTCGCAAGTATTTTGTATAACACTTTCAATATAGCCATTAGTTAATAGCCATAGTTAACACATTTCTTCATATAATAATATTTTTTGTGTATCTGGCATATCAAGGCCTCGTTCTATTTTGTAAATATACATGTAAATAATATAATATTAAAATTATTAGCTATAATAATAAATTAGAAATAATTCTTGTTAAAGGGAACATCCGTTCCCGAAAGCTCGAAGATATATTTGCGTTTTTAATAGTTTCCTTAGCTAATTATTGATACTTTTATTTCTAACATATAAATAATATGTAGAATTGAATGTAGAATAAAAATAAATTATAAAAACATTTTAAAATTTAGAGAAGAGGATGATTACACGAAACTATGGGCTAATAACAGGCAAAATATCATCAAAAGGTGGCGCTATAATAAAAAATTTAAAAAAAGCAATTTTTGCGAAATTTTTATGAGATGTTGAGAAGTCACTGTATTTATAATAGTACATTGCCTTATTCGAATTTAAAGTGAAACTTTGTTTGACAAGCAATTTTTGCATTTGCGAGGCGGAGCGAAAGCGGAGCTTTCGAGAAGAGATGTTCTCTTTGCCATTAGTTTAAACCAATTATATCTTGAAAAAGATATATTGAAAAGATAATATAATATTTATCCACCTGTAATGATTGTATACAAGATGTGAGAAGTTATAGAGTGGCAGACATGAATACGGACCACTACTTGGTGGGAGCTAAAGTGAAACAGATAATACTTACCAATTAAGTCGAGAAAGAAAACTGATAAGCTCAATGCTAGACCAGGATTACTAATCAAAGATGAGAAGACAAAAATAAAATATAAAGAAAGGATGACCGAAAACCTCAGATTGAAGAAATGAAAACTCGATATAGAACAAAAAGCCAGAACCTACAGGAAATAATATTTCAGACGGTGAAAGAGATGGGAGAGGTAAAGCAAAGAAAAAAGAAAGAGTGGTACGATGAAGAATCCAAAAAATAAAAAAGCAAAAGAGGGGACTATAGGAAAGAGATGATACAAAAATAAACAGCAGAACGCAAGAAAAGATACGAGAAACAACGACGCAAGTGCAAAAAGATGTGCAGAGAGAAAAATAGGAAATATATGATTTCAATGCTTGATGAAAAGACAACTTTAAAACCAAGGAGATCATAAACTTTTATCATGGAGTAAAAAAGGTAAAGAATGGCTACCAACCGAATACAATGATCTGTAAAAATAAAGAGGAAAATTTAATAGGAGATGACTGAGAGATCATGGAGAGATGGGCACAATATTTCGAAGAATTACTTAATAAGAGACAAGATGGGGCGAGATATGACAATATTGAACATAACACAGAAAATGGAAACATTGAAGCACTAAAATTTCAAGAAATAAGTGATATTATTAGTAAACTAAAGAACAACAAATATTTCTGAAACATGGAACTTGTTATTTTGAAGTTTTAATTTTATTACTTTTTACATCCCTGGTGGAAATATTTCTCTGAAAAAGTAAAACAAAGTCTGCAGAAGTCTTACAAACTGTGAGAAACTCTGCAAATGTCCAATTCAGAGTTTTTTCTGGAAATATTTCCATCAGGGAGGTTAAGAATTTATATAATTATTTACATAATATACATAATATATTGTGGTGATATTTCCACAAATCAGGTAGCGGTTCCTACGTGAGATAATTTGACATGTTAAGATCGCGGTCAGTTTATTTGTTTTAAGTACTGCATATAGGTTACAATTTATTCAGATGAAAATTAAAAAGGCTAAATTTAATACTTTAACACATCCGGAACACATTTTTTTTTGTAATTCTTATAAATGTTGAAATGAGTGATATTTGTGCTGTGCTTCGAAAACGACCTACGATAAAAGAAAAGAATATTAATTTGTGCAACATCTGTACGTAGTTGAAGAACTTACGTCGTATTAATTTTCTTAAGGTTGAAATCAGGTCTTCCAGAGCGCTTGGATGCGAGTTGGACGCGTAATTTGCGTAGTGCGTTTTTAATTTACGAATTTGTAAAATTTTTACTTAGAGACTAAGTAGAAATTGGTTTTGGATCCGTGAAGTGGATATTTGTGAGGAATCGTGGATTCCAGTATAGAATTACTGAAAAATATTAAAATTTGAAGATAAAACGTAATTAAAATTGTACGAAGGTCAAAGTTGGAAGAAGACGCCATTTTGAAAAGCGTTGAAGATTTTTAATGCCAATACAAATTCACTTACCTGCGTTTGGATATTTATTCGACACCAGATGGTCTACAGAGATTTGCTACTGAAACACTTGTTGTACTCGCTGGTACGGGATCAAATGATCATCGACGAGACAAGCCGCTTATACGAACAGGCCCGACATTTATACCAGGTATTTCTAAATTAAAAAGCACCATAGTGAAAACATTTTTTATTAATAAAAAAACCAAAATTTGTATCACATTATAAAATTTTATTATTATTCCCTACACATTTGAAACATACCGGCAAATGATTTTGAAATTTAGCAGAATTTGTAGCAAAGTAAATAAAATTTCAAAATCAGTGGTCGAACATAATTACACCCTAAAGCCTAATAGCGAGATTTGTCGCAACAATTTTCCTTTGAATAAAACAACAATTTTTCGTTAGTCAAAAATAAGAGTTTTTATTTACTCCAAGAGCAAACAAATTATTTTACTGGAACCGACTACTGTTGGAGTGTAACTCATGCTTCCGAACCTACTGGCAGCCGAGGTAAAAAAGTGTAATACAGGGTCTCGTTAGAGAATACCATTACAATATATTAATAAGAGTTATATTTTATTATATTTCTTCTATAGACACCTGTTGATACACTATATTCATGTGAAACATGTCGTGTTAATTATAAATTGAAAAATTAAAAGAATCTTTTATTTGTGAAGAAGTACTACAAAACGATACTTATTAATTTTATTATGCATCTAATCTATCATCATCTATCTAAGATAATAAATAAAATAAACAATACTTTTAGAGTACCTCTATGATTGGGATTCAAATTCAAATTTCAAGTTTTATCTGCCAGGGACCATAGACAATGGTGTAGATAATGGGAAAACAAAAGTAACCATTAGAGCATTTGATGCCGATGGTTTAGATAATTTTAGCTCTAGCTACGTGAAAGTAAGTACATAGTATTATTTTATATTATATACCTAGAAATTAACTTTTACACATGATTATTACTATTGCGTTTGATTTAGATTAACTCATATTATATAAAAAATAATTAAAATTATTAGCTCTTGAAAATTTATATAAATTTATAGTTCATTTAGCTCATTACTGATATTATATTTATACATATTATATAAAATAATAATATTTTAAATTTTAGATTGAATTCGGTAGTATTACAATTGATGAAATTGAAGCTATCATTGACGGAAAAAATACAAATCACTCATCTGTTAAAAATTTGATAAAGAACGGAAAAATTCAAAAAGCTATTCAAACTGTACACATATTGGGTCATGAAATGCGAAGAATTACTAATAAGTCAAAACATTTAGATTTGCAGTTCAAAATAGTGAATGATTTAAATCAAGTAAGTACTCATTCGCATCATTGTTCTAGTAGTTTTATGCCCAGTTTCATCACTAAAACCATCATCATAGCATATAGATAAATATGACAGAACTACAATACAACAACAATACATAGTACGTTCTGTCATGTTTATCTATACTTATTTCCTGTCTATCGGATATCTATAAGATCATTTTAGTGAAGAAACTGGGCATTAATCGAACAAACCTCACTTCAACATCCGCTCGACAAAAAAAATTCGAGAAGTTGAGAGGATAAATCAATGCTTTACATTCGGCCAGGTTATTAAATACTATCTGAATAAATTAAATTGGCAATCAAAACAACTAAATTTGCTCTCGAGCAACTGCTTGCCCTCACCATAATCTTCTTCATATGCCCTTGATACATAAATAACTATTTTCTATCGAATTACTCATTTCGTCATTAGATTATAATTCAAATTTACAGGTAGATTTAAGTACAACGGACATAAATATGGCGGTCGCAGGAGCATTAAAAACGATATACCAAGAATATAATAGAACATTTGCAGGCGAAGTTATGGAATTTGCTAAAAAATTAGCCAATACTCACTTAGATCTTACAATGACACGTCTAGAGCATTTCACTCTAGAACTTAGATCCAGGTTAATAATGGAGTAAGTTAGTGCAATTTATTTTTCAATACTAGGGGTATATAGAAAATGGGTTTCCTTATTAAATTTTATTGAAAATATGGTAATCATTCGTGGACGCAAAATACGTTTTGAGCTCTACCATCCTGATTCGGCACAAGAACAGATGAAAATGGTTATGATCGCTCTCAAAGAAACTTATTTTCTGAATATTCCTAGTATTTTCTAAAATTTTATTTTCCAATTTTTCTTTTTATATATTTTAAGAGTAATCACAGATATTACCTCAATGCATAAGAATTCTATGAGAAACGAATTACAAACTAAAAAAAATCTTGTATTTAATGTTCTTGAATATTTTCCTAAAATGAATATACAAGTTATAACGGAAGATTATCCAAATTACGATGACGCACAACTGAGTTCGTTGAATTTCGACGAAGATATTCAGCATGTGAGGATACTACCTTATTACTATTAGGATAATTTAGAAAATTTGTAGTTTATACCAATAATAGATAACATGGAAGATGCTAACCATTTGGCAGGCCTTGCATATTCTGTGACTTTAGCACCCGGAGAATTACACCGAGAATATACTTGTACTGGTGGTAATAGATTCAAATTTGCAACAGACGATGGCAATAAGTTGGCTACACAGAATATTGGGTTTTCGGATACCTTTGTTTTACCTTCAGAAGGTATAGCGGAATTTAAGGATGAAACTGTTTATGCGGTGGTATGTACTGGTATGTACATTTAGTAAGCTTTTTGAGTAATTTACAGTTCTACAAAATAGGTGATAGTATATGCACTGACACCTTACTGGTGGCTGGATGAACAAATATTTCAAAGTGAAAATACGGTGTCGCAATCTTTCTATACCATCAGTAATACATGGGACAACTTGAAATCGCATACGGAACAGTTCTATACCAGTAAAAGTGAAACTTTGGAATACTATAAAGAGTCGGTTACAATGCCATCGTCCAGTGAATGGACTGACGATATAATAGATGCACAAATGACCATCCATCGTGTTACTGTTCAACAAGGAAATAACTTAACGATCAAATTTAATAATTTGGATAACAATAAATTGAGGGTAACTATTCCTCAGTAAACGTATGATGATATTATATTTTTATTGCAATCGTTGCAGGTTCACTTGAAGTACAATTCGAGACCATCTTACAAAGATGTCCAAAGTTACACCGTGGTTTCACAAAATAATAATATAATAACATCGCCTTTTCCATCTGATCAGTTGGATTATGGCGACGCATGGCTTTACGTAGCCGTTCTACCTGAAGATTCTGGAAGATCGCTTATTCGATCGGCTGCTATCAGCTACGAAGTAGGATTTTTATCCCCCGAATGCCTTTACTTGGATAAAGCAGTACATAAATGGAACTCGGGTTCGTGCCGTGTAAGCTACTGTTTACGATTACCATGATACCATGGTTAAATAAATTTATTTCATCTTTTACTATTGTAGAAGCCATTGTTTTTTATTTTCGTGTTTCCTTCTAAAATGTAATTTACAGGTTGGACCACAAATAAATATGAAGCAAATGCATTGCTTATGTAACGATCAGGGACATTACGCATATCAATATAACCCTACCTTATTCCGAAACGATTTATACTATAAAATACCCATCCAATTTGGTCCGTTTGTGAATTCTACAATAATGTTTCTTATATTCGTAGTTTTTGCGTGTTACTGCAGTGCGCTATGTCTTGCAATAATTGGTAAGAAACGGAGAACGGTAACATTATATTTTGCTTAATACAAATGCTGTAACATTATTTTTCTATCAGGTATATTTTACAAGTGATAACATAATCACAGAACTGTATGGATACTTGATAATTGTTAAAACTGGTGATATGGCTTCTGCTGGTACCACATCGAACATTGGAATTAAACTGTTTGGAATAGAACGTAGTAGTAGAGTAATATTAATAACATTCTTTTGATTATTATCAATCAAAATCCCTTTTCCGATATTTAGTCTCACACTTTAAATTATCCCGATCCTGATAAAAAGTTGTTGCAAAAGGGATGTCAAGATTGGTTCGTAATAACAACCGAAACCCATTTGGGTGATTTATGCGAAATTTACGTATGGCACGATTCTGTGGGTTTGGAACCGTCGTGGTAAAAAGATTGTTAAACATATCTATTGGTTATATTTATAATTTTTCAGGTATTGCGATTGGATTCGAGTTAAAGATTTACAGTTGCACCAAGAATGGTATTTTAACCTCGGGAGATGGTTTTGCGTTATTAGAGGTGAATCGAATTATTCTTCACTGAAACCTACAGATCAAATAGAAAGTACTAATTCAACTTGCGATTGGATTAAACATTTTTTTGTGTACTTCAGATATTACCATACTTGGAATATTTTAAAACGGTAAACTTTCAAATTTTCCGCCCAATTATTTTCTGGCGCAAAATTTAAATTTAACTACTTTTTTTTATTTTATTAGGTATCAAGGTTACGATTTAACCTATATAGAACGAATAACCCTGGTTTTATCGTCCATTTACACAACTATGCTGTTTACATTAATATTTTACGGTTTTCCAAAACTGAGCATATACAGTAGTTATAATGGGGGAAATTTGAAATTATATACAATAATAAAAATTGCTGTAATAGCTTCCATATTATCCTTTATATTTCACTTACTTTTTACTACATTATTTCGGTAATAAATTAAAATATTAGTGGTTAATCAGTTTAATCATCTACTTTTCAGTACAAAAGGTTTTAATACTTTCCAAATTGCAACTTTCGATTTGGTTTGGTTATCTTGGTAAGTTTATTTTTAATTTTGCTAATACCTTTTGTACAATAATTAATAGAAATTTCAGGATATTGATAAGCATACATATTGTAGTTTGCATGGTATTTTTAATTTATTATGGAATCTGGGTAGCTTATATCACAGGCATTGCTTTGATAATCTCAGTTATTATCGCACTCTTGCAAAGCATTATTTTGCTCGAAGGAATCTATATCCTGTTAAAATTTAAAACGTCAAAGGTTGGTATACTTCTATGTAAAAAGCACTTCAATAAATTATATTAAATTTAAAAAATAATTTTAACCTGAGCTTTCCAACCTTCTTCCTTCCTTCTCGCAGTTGAGAAACTTCTTGGCTTTTATTTATTTTAATGCAAGTCATTTCCGGGCCCTTTACCAATTTCTACGACAATGCCTTATTCGACAGAAAACGTTTTCTCAAGTTTCCACATGTTGCTAAACAGCATCTATTGTTCTTATTGTTATCTTTGTTCATTGTGACGGCAATTGTTTCTTTAATGTATTAATTATCCTTCCAATTGCTCTTTCTCTTTAATCAAATATGTGTTTTATTGCTAATATTCTTTGTATTTAATAATTTTACTTCAAGCGGTCGATCCTCAATGCCCATAACAAAGAAAAATATACAACATAAACGTAATATTAACTTACAGATACCTTCAGTGACTATAGATTCCGCTATGGTTGTAAATGAAATGGAAAATCAGAGATCCGCACTTTATCCTACATTTGGAAGCAATTTGTTGTTGCCTTACTTGGCTCAAAAATACCGACCACTAACAAGAGAGGAATGGCTTGTAATTTATTCAAGCGCTGTATTTAATACAATTATTATCGTAACTTTATCTTCAGCAAAGACGTCAGAAAGAGTTAAAGCGGAAAGAAATCAACCGTCAATTGTACGACTTGGTGATGTTTCTAATATATATACTCTTGCTGTATTTTGTCGTACTTGCCAATAGAAGAGATTTGGATGTTTACAGTAACATAAAAATGAATGAAATGACTTCTGGGGCGTTTACAAAAGATCAACGTTTTGAAGATATTGCCACTTTGGAAGAGTAAGAAAAATAATTTTCTTTGCCGTAAAGTGTAATCCATTTATTACAGTTTTATAGAATATCTAAATGGCACTCTCGCATTAGTCACTCATCCGGGTAAATGGTACTCCGAATTTAATTTACTTGATCCCGGAATAATGATCGATTATTGCACAAAAGTTCTTGGAGTTGTTAAAATACGGCAGTTGCGCGTTTGCGAAGACTGTTGTCCGCTAGTAGTAGATGTTACAAATTGGACATGTAATCCAGAATATGAGTCTCAATATAGTGTAATCGGCAATTTTCAATATTCTTGGGAAAATATAACGAATCGAACTGACGTTCCAGATTTGAACAATCGCGAAGAAAATATTACAGCAGTTAATAATGAAGAAATGAACAATAAATCAAAAATTGACATACCTAGACTACTGAGCATTTGGGGTTATGAAGACGAACCCATACCAACTATTGGTAACCAAAACCACTGCAGCTAAAATACAGAAGTTCTTTAAGATATTATATTTTAGGTTACATCACAATTTATCCTGGTGGTGGATACAGCGCTCCTTTGGGCAGAACTTTATACAACACTTATTACAACATTAAATATCTTGCGGATAGTGAATGGATGGATACCAAATCAAGAGCAATTTTTGTAGAATTCTTAACTTACAACGCCAACTACAACATTTTTAACGGCGTTAAGCTAATTTTTGAACAAAGCTGTAGTGGTTTATGGGTCAAAACCTATTCGGTAATTTTTTTGGAAACTTTGTTTTAGGAAATTTGCATATCAGTTGTTTCAGATTTATACTCTCCGATTATTGTTCGTAAGCTTTGAGTTGCAGACTATGTTTTTACTTATCTTTTTTGCTTTCTTCGTAATGGTAGCCTTTTTGATTTACAATTATATGTATGGTATATCAGAGAATTATCGTAGCTTTTGGAAGGACGTGTGGAATTATATCGACCTTCTTATCATAGCATTGAGCATTAGTTGCATTGTTATGTATAATCAAAGATCAAAATTTGTCGAAACTTTCTTATTGAATTTGGCAGTTGCTCAACACAATCAAATTGTGTTTTACGATAATTTAATTCATGTTGAACAGTTTGTAATTGTAGTGGCAGCTTTACTAATATGTGTTGCCACTGTACGATTATGGAAATTGTTAAGGTTTGGAACAATATTTAGAATAATGGAAGCAACTATTCAACTTTCCAGTAAACCGTTAATAGCTTTACTTTTATGCCACTCTATTATTATAACGATGTATGCTTGTGTTGGCTACATAGTTTTTGGGTCCGATTTTGTAGATTTTCGAGATATTATCGAGTCGGTTACCACGCTTCTATTACTCACTATTAATTTACATCATGATTTTGATTTTGACATAGTCCAAAACAGTGATATGAATTTTGGTTATTACTACTATATTTCTTACATGTTATGCAGTTTAGTTTTAATTGTACTTTATGTAGCCGTCGTTACAATAAGTTATGGTGAAGCCACAAACAAATATTCCAATCTGAAAAGTTATTACACCATCGAGCAATATGTTAAGGAAAAATCGGGATACGAAATGGAAAAATTAAGACGAAAGTTACGTAAGGTACGCCAGAAAGCTGGCGCTGAAAAAGGAGTTTTTGAAAAGAAAGTAAGACCCAAGGACGATGAACAGCGATACAAAAACTTGGTAATAATAACATCCTATAAGATGTATTGTATGAAATTTATTGCAAAAAGTGTGTTAATCAACAAGTATAAACGCCGAGAGGAATCTATTGATTCCAGAATGGATAGAATAGATACGGTAGTGCATCTTATGCTAAGTAAAAACAAGGATATTCTCAAAAAAGAAGCGGTTTACATAGAAACCGACGCCGAGGAGAAAGTTCAAGTTGTAAGAGATGCGAGGCTTTTGGAAATTGAATATATCATAGATTTTCTTATCAACTGTCGAACCAAAAGAAATGCCGCAGAAGTTTTCTTTGACAAAGTAGATATTCTCGAAAAAGACATATCTTCAGACGAAAAAGAGATTCAGGTTGAACCCGTCGGAGAATTTACAGATCGACTTATTTTTTTACTTGACGAGTTAAAATCAATTTTAAGATTTATAGATAACATTAGAATTGTAGAATTAGAGTAATTTTAAGCATTTAATTTGTTATATTTGCAATTTTGCAAACAATTACATTTATTACTTTGTTTAAAAAATTGTACTTATTTGTATATTAAATTATATTTATTAATCTAATATTGATCATATAACCTAACACTCCCCCTACTTCAAGAGGAATTTGTCAAACTTCTCTCGAGAATTTTACATATGGCTATAAAGTAATTCTGCGAGATAACCAAATGACTATTGTAGTTTTTATTAAATGAAAAATTATTTCGATATTCCTTTACCTCTTAAAATACAAGTATAATATAATAAAAGTAACTGCAGCTGATGATAGCTTTATTCCCAAATAAATGGAAAATCCTAAAACAAAATTATTAAATTATTAGTTTTTCTGCTTCAAAATCACATTGCTGTTGATAATGCTCGTATACCATGATGAAGATGTTGAGCAGCAGATTTCATAGTTTTCTGACTACTTTTCAAAATAGCTTTGCAATTCCATTTGTTGGAGTGAGAACAGATATCGGGGTACCCTAAAAACCTAAGTTATTATGTTATAACAAGGTATTATGTTAAACTTACCAAATGATGACTGCGGTGATTGACACAAACCAGAGTATGTTGAATGACATTTTCCTGGGCACGAAGAGCACGGTTCACCTTTAGTGTATACTTTCGTTCCTAATAGATTTCCTGCTTTTGCATAATTGCATACCAGGTAATACGTTGGTCTTTTAAATTTTTTGTAACCTAAAACAGCTTTACTGAATTTTCTACAGTAAGACAATTGTTGATAAATTACAATATTTAACTCGCCCACACCCAACTTGAGTGCTATTGTAATATGCTAGTTGAGTAAAGTGGCCGATCCTACATAAAATAGATTTATTATACGTTATATTTACGTTGATGCAATTCATATTTACACGTATCTTGAACCTCTAAAGTTATTGATATCATTTTCGGTTGTATACTTAATTTCTTCATAAAATCCTTGAATCATTTTAACCAGATCATCTTGGGTCGAAAATGCTAGATTTTGACCTACACCCGTACCATCTAAAATATTATAATTGTTATCGGTAAATCACGCAGACACTCCAAATTTTACCTGATTTAGATCTGCACTTATCGTGCGCCCCTGCACATTGATTTGCCCAACATTGGGATATAAATTCCAGTTCTTTGTCCCACACCTGAAACGTCCATGGGTTTATTATATAGTATCTATGGCAAAGCAAACTAGATATAATTGCACTCACCATTTCCGCCATATCTGATGCAGTAGGTAACTGTTGCCCACCTAACCCTGGTAAAGCTTTTCCAGTTGCAACTAAACTTCTGAATTTATTGTGAGTGTCCAGTAAAAGAGTTTTGTCACTATCATTCAACATAGCTTCTTCAAAATCTAAACAATTATCATTAACTGAGCAATCCTAAAACATAAACATAATTTTTTAGTGTGGACAAATTAGTCAACTTAAAATATACAGTAATACTTACATGTTTTAAGTTACATATAGTGTGAGCTGTCCAGCCACAGTACGTTGACTTACTGCAAAAATCAACTTTGTTGGCAGATATTTTTAAGAACAATACGGACACGAATAAGAAAATCAACATTTTATTTTTTAGTAACATTATAAAGTTTTGACTTAAAAGAATGAATTCAATTATTTTGTTTGAAAATCAAGTACCTTTGTCAAAAATTTTCTCTTTCTTGTTTTGTATAAATTATAATATAAATACCTACCTACCATTTCTGAATGCTTATGTTTTGCTGTTATTATTATTATGTAGTAGAAAATCAGCAATGATTAAAATTTAATGAAAATTACGGGTTTAATTGCACTTGTAAGTTTGAAATTTAATTGAATGCACTTGCAAATAATTATAATATTTTATTATTGTGTATTTTAATTAAACTCACTTTATTACAGCATACAGGGTACTAAATAAAAACAAAAACAAATGGAGTAACTAGTAGACTCTCTGTAAACTAGAAGTATCTTCCAAGCACGGAACAGGAGTTGTATGAGAGTACAAAGGAAATGATAGATAATAATAGTTCGCTATAGGTAAAAAATAACAAACAACTGCAAACAGTGTAAAAGTGCTCTAAAATGGTTATTCGTGCTTTTCTCAGTTCCTACTGATTTTACTACCAAAATACCTCAATTCAAAAAGAAAGATATCATTAATTTCTTATTTCTATAAAAAATTTCTTTTCTGAGCAATACTTTTCATTTATCAAGTTTCTTCCGAGTATCCATTTAAATAAACGGTTAAGAGAATTAAATTGAGCGTAAATGAGCTAGTAACTCAGGTTCACGATAAACAAATTTGAGTTGAAAAGAATCTCTATGAATAGAGATTCTAGCTAATGGAACCGTAGCTGTAGTACGTAGGTATTAAAGACTCGGAAATCACAACATGTAAAAAGCTACTACCTCGCATATTAGAGATTTCTTTGCTGAATAGCCAAATGTGAGAGAAAGCATTGCTAAAATCATTAAAACCCATGCATACGTACTAGACATAGCTATGCAGTAATCTGGCTTCAGGGCCAATTAGTTAGACACTACTGCAAAGTAATTCGGTTACTACAAATAGGACTTCTACAGATCCAGAATATATTACAGATATTTTAGGTGCCGAGTATTTGATTGTGGCGTGTTGTGGCGAGTTGGGACAAGGAAGTCAGAGCAAGGTTTGAGGCCTGACCAAATACTAAAGTAAAAAAATTCCAAAAAAAAATCTTTTTCAGAAGAAGAGAGTTAGAAACCTCAAAAATCAACAGTTAAGTATCAAGAAGACCATAGCCGGAAAGAGGCTCGAGATCGTGTAAGAAACAAGGCCATAGAGAGACTTGCCAAGTCCAAAATATTGTGAGATGGGGCAGACAACGCAGTCGAGAGTGAAACGTCCATGTTGGAAAAATGGACCGCGACCGATTATCCAGAATCGCAAGACGGAAATGTGAATGGTCAAAGACCCCCCAGGAAGACAACAAACCAGATGGCGAGATAGTTAGGCAATCGATATTGCAAGATAACACAACAGATTGACCACATACTAAAAATAACAAGTCTTTAGGCTTAAATTCAGTTGAAGAAGAAGTATCAGGAAAGATCAAGTATTCTATTATTTGAGTTTAAAAGTTTGAGTCTAAAAGCAGTAAGAAGCGAATGGAATAAGGTGAAAATCCTTAATGGGCAAACCCGATTTCATCACGGAAAGGGACTTTTAGTAAGCGAGAATCTTACGTTACAACCCAGTACAAATTGGAGATATTTTTTCAAGATTTTCTCTTTCTTACGCAAGAACCTAGAAGATCTACAATCGGTAAAAAAAGACAAATTGGAGGAATGAGCACAAGATCTTAGTGTTGGAGTTTTTACACGAAAAGATTTGCTTGGGAAAGGCTATATGCAAATAGATGAGCCCAAAAGAGTTCTAATAGACAAAACTGAGCAAACAGACTTGTTTGAAGAAGTTTAAGACTTCCTTAGAAGAAAGCTGTCTCGCTTTCCAGGACTTAGCTCATAAACTGTCGTTGCCGGTCCCAAACCCGGATAAAGGAGGAGAATTCGAAAGTTAGATTAGCACCCTGTCTGCGATGAAACTACTTTATGCTCACAGAACCAAAATCACAGCGTCGGATGATGGGCTGACCCAGTCAAGGGTCAACAAGGAAGACACAAGATTGGAATGCAAAAAGACAGAATATGTACGCATCATCAGTACATATGCACCAGATGTCTCAAAGTTGAAAGAGGAATCAAAGGGATGTTGTAGAAAGTTAAAAGATAGCATAGATAAATATCATAAATTAATAGTTATAGGAGACCTAAATGCACATATAGGTAACTCAGTGATACCGGGAGTCAAACAAAAATTCAACGAATATGTTGTCAACGAAAATGATGAAATGCTAATCAATTTCTGCGCCAGAAACCAGACGAGCATAAGCAACACTTGCTTTCAGCAAAAAGAACAACATAAAATCACATTTAATAATACCAGAATGCAAATTTCCATGATAGACTTTATAATTACAAACAGAGTGATCATCCCGTCGCAGGTTCTGGATGTACGAGCGCTAACTTCTGCTAATTTGGGAACGGACCATTTTTAGCAAACTGCAAATGAAGCAACTTTGAAATGCAAAAAAATTACCACATTATACATGAAAGCTGCCAGGAATTACATAAAACCAGATTACATGAACAGCTGGAGATGCACAACACCAATAACCATAGCGTGGAAAAACACTGGAACGCAATCAAGGACAGCATAAAGAAAGGAGCAGAAGAAGCTTTAGGATTACGAAGAATTTGAATGTACAGAACCGCACAAAATCTTAGTTCATGGTGGAAGTAAAAGATCTCTCAGCAGAAAAGAGGAACAGTTACTTAAGATATAAAAGCTTGCATCACAGGTAGAACAGAATAGATATGTTGCAATCAGAAACAGCGAGTAAACAGGAGAATAAAGACCACAAAGAAAGAATACTGGGTTAAATTCACAAAAGATATAGAGCACGACTTGTATGGCGCCCAAAGAAATCAATAAATGTATGGAAAATGCTGAAAAGAAGAAAAAATTCTGTAATGAGTTACATGCAGACAAATACTGCCACGTTAGAATGGGAGAAGTACTTTAGAAACCTATATTGTGCTGGAGAGAAAGTGAATTTGCGGAAACAGATTACAGATGAAAAAGACGAAGAGGTAATCGTGCAACAAGAGAGGTAATCGAACGACTGCTAAAAAAACTATTTAATAAGATATTGAGAAAGGCATAACAATACCCGAAGAATGGTATCAGAGTATCACCATCCTGAAAACTATCGAGGAATATTATGTTTGATCATGAAATTGTTCACAGAATCTATGAGAACAAATATCGAAAGCTAACTAACAGAGAAGAACAATAAGGATTCCGAATTAACAGATCTACCACCGACGCAATTCGGTGATTACACAATTAAATCAAATCAAAGAAAAAGCAATCGAATTCAACAAAACAGCATATGCCTTTTTTATCATAGACATGATTACTCAGGATAACTCAGGCAGCATAACTCAGGATATACATAGAGACGCCGGGTGGAATGCGACAAGGTGATAGCTTAAGCTCATTCCTATTTAATTTGATAATGGTCAAGATTATCGAGGAAGGCACTTCGTTAAGCCTGGGTTACAGAATAGGAGACGGAGCTATCGACATGCTATGCTGACGATGCCACACTTCTGGAGGAAACAGAGGACGACCTGCAGAGACTGCTTTACATATCCATTACGAAAACTATTGTTCAGACACCTCAGAGTAGACATAACAAGCTACCAAATCTCAATAAGAGAATTGACAGGCCAAGTTGCTAAGGCGGCTGCACTATCGGGTTGCCTAAGAGATATTGTATGGAACAACAAGTACATGCACACTGAGAGCAAGGTCAGAATATGTAGGACATGTGTAAGGCCTGTGATGACTTACAGTATTGAAACACGAACAAGACCAAGCGTATGCTACAAACCACTGAGATGAAAACACTTGGATCCATAACGGGCAAATCAATAGGAGACAGAGTGAGGAGTGACAACATACTGCAGGAATGTGGAATAGAGGACGTTGTCAGGTGGAGAAGACAGAGAAGACGTTATTGGTATGCGCATGTGGGAAAAATGAACAACAACAGGCTATCGCGCACCGCCCTTGAGGGCAAGTCGAAAGGAAGGCAACATCCACCGGATAGACCACCTAAAAGATGGAAAGATAGTTGGAAATCAACTTCGCAAGAAACCAATGATGAGTAAATATACAGATCAATAGATCTCTAAAAAGTTAAACAAGAAGAAAAAGAAGAAGAAGAAAACTGTTTCATCTTACTAAAAGATGCTGAAAGAAGATACTAAGAAAAAAATTAAAACCACTTCACCTTGGGCTCATTTTGAAAATATTTTCAAAAAATAGAGAATGGAACTGATGATTTTATAGGTTCAATTCGCAGAACCAGAAAGATGAAAAGTGTACATCTTTTGGTTGAGATGGAATATGCACTGCCTACGATGAAAATGTCTTAGGTTTAACGGTCCGGACATGACATTATGGAATATTGCAATGAAATTGATTTATTCACAATCTGTTGGATGTGTTTGGGGCATATAGGCACTTGCACATGGATCGACGTCGAAGTATAGATCAGGTAACAATTATTTCAATTGTGGATGTAAACTAACCTATTATTGTTTTTAGAAGTGCATTCTACATTCGACAGAGTATCTTGACAATATTACATTTTAAGTTGCTAAGAGAGAAGGTTTCATCTTAATATCTCAAAACTGCATTTCAATATCTCTTGACTTGACAATAAAATTCTTACTTAATCTTATTGCCCTCTTTTCTAAATCCGTTGACATTAACATCTATTATGGATTAAATATTAAAAAAGGTAACTTCTCCCGCAAACACCCTAATAAAAATATTTGAATTATTTACTCGGTCCTAGACCAAATTAAGCAGAAGGAAATGTATTGCATTTACAGAACAAATATCCTCATTATTTACTATGTGGCCGAAAATCGTTACGACTTGCACCTTTTACTATGCGCTTTGGAAGGGTGTCCCCAAGAAAATTTAAAGACAAATAATGTCCATACACCGCAGTCTCGGTATTTAAAACATATAAAATAACCTATTTTTGATAACTTATTATAAAAAAAAAATACCACAAAATTTCAGGAAATAATTTTATAATCATGTTTAAGCTGAAAAATTTCTCAACTTTGAAGTAAGACGAATAGCGACGCAATAAAAACAAAATACGGTCACGAAAGTAACTTGAAAGAAAGTAATTCGAAAAAAGTGTAGGTACAGTAAATTAATAATGTAAAAAAAATTATGAAATATCAAGCGAAAGTCACGGATTCTTTAAATTTTATTTAAAACGAAATTCGTTTACTATCATCCTGCAGAAAAATTTGAATAACTTGAAGGATAATGAAATTCTCAACTATTTTAAAAATTTAAATGTAATATTTGCATTTTGAAAATTGCGACTCATTATTTCCTGTTAATTCCCACTTTGCATCGTTCCATCAACCGTTTTCTCTTTGTGGCCATTACCACACCTTTTTGCATTTTAAAAACTATTACGACTCATAATAATTTTAATGAAGTCTCGTTCTTCTTGTTAAAATATTGCACAACTAAACTAGGTTTTAGTTTTGTACTTTTTAACCTTAAACTGTTGGTTGCTGGAAAATGTGGCGGAAGTGTTGCTCGAAACTACAATAATTAATTAAAAAGGATACTTGATAATTTACGAGAAGTGTTCTCTAATGGAATTATTTCAAAATTTTAGCTTTAATAAGCTCAGGTTATTAAAGCACATTCATTAATTAAACAATCATTAATTTTTTGTGTTAACTAACAATTTCCACTTTTTCTAAATTAACATTTGTAAAAATCCTAATTATCGAAACAAAAAATTTTAACGATGCGAAAAGATGATTAATTCAGATTATTACATACATTTATTTATTTTGGATAATTGAGAGGTACAATAAAAAATTACGATATTACACCAGTGAGTAGTATAATATACAAGGTCTCTCGCAAAATTAATTTTGAATTACTATTTCAAATTAAGCTAAATTTATAATATCATAATCAATGTAATTTTAAAATAGAAATTACAAGGTATTGTAATCTACTACATGATCTACAATAATACAAAAAATTTCTACTAATCTACTGATGTGAGTTGTCATTATTTTACCTTAAGAATAAGAAATTGTAACATTTTCATGCATTCAATTTTTAATTACATAGTAAATTCAGCGTTCCTAGCTAATTTTTAAAAATATTGCTTTAATTACAATTTTTTTAAATATTATTGTGAGTTACCTTGTATGAAGCTGTATTGCATTACTGTTCCCTTAAAATGACAATATTTTAATTATTATTTACATTTGCCACATTTATAATGAAAACATTGCTTTAAAATGTAATATTTTGTGATACGGGTATTAGTCAATTCAAAACACTATCAATGATTTGATGATTGGTCAACTAACACAAACTGTTATTTCCTGAAATTGAATACTGTAATTACTCCTGCAGGCGGATGTGTAAATAAATCCTGCAGAGCTTAGTCCTGGTTTCATCTACCCGCATATTAAATTTTTGGAAATGTTCAAACTTGATCCATCGTTTTTTGTGACATCATCTGCAATAAGACAGAAATATTAAAATAGTATATTATGTTATTAGATAAGAAAGACATAACGTATTAGATAAATATATTATGGCAAATGGCAACTCGCAAAGTCATATTTTTAGTTACTCTCTTTTTACCTTCTTAATTTTTATGATCAATATTTTAGAACCACTGCCAAGCACGTAATCGGGAATCCTAGCACAATTATCCTTAAATATCCTTTCCATTTGGAAAGTAGTAGTAGAGGTAAGTATTCCACTTTGTTATAAATCGTTAATATGTTTTTTAACAAAGACAGCTTGAACACATTGTAAATGTTTACTTGTAAGTAATAATTTATATTTAATATTAATACACAGTAAAATACAAGAAAGCCTTATTGTGTTGTCTGATGGTTTCTTCTATACTGGTATCTGCCGGATACCAAATTGTACTGCTTTCTTTTCGTTACAATAAAAGCACCCTGAGCTTTACTTAACATTTTAAACTAAATGAGATAAATTTTGAAAGATAATTTACAAAAACTTTAATTTGAACTTTAAGTGTATATTTAAAATAAGACAAACGAAACGCGAACGCTGCACAAATTTTATTTCGTATAAAATATAAGTTTAGTAGCTTTGAAAGTTTAATTGCTTAGCACGTTTATATTCAAATATACTCTGGCAAAATACAAGCTTAGCTTATAAAAACGGTAGTGTATTTGGTTCGCTCTTAGTCTGATTTACAATACCTGTCATTCACCGTAAACTAAGTGGAGTTAATTAATTGCATTTACACCGAGTTAACAGTAAAGTTCAGGTATGCTAATAGGTAAAGTTAGTTCATTAAATTGATTTAATATTAGCTCAATGTTCTTCCATTGTACTTATTATTTTAAATTAAAGCTTTCACAATATTTAACGTATTATTAATAATTAATTTTAATTAGACGTTCAGCTTTTTCCGGTTTTTAATTAGTTCATCTAATATTGTTCTGATAAGAGGTTTAAAGGATAAATTTTAAATAGGAAATTCGAAATTTTAAATTATTTTTTCTTTTTATATTTAATTTAATAGCTTTTTAAAGTTTATCGTCTATGAACAAGGATTATACATTGCATACGGTATATCCTAGATATAATACACTCACGTAGACGGGATAACGTCTGCTGTAGTGAAAATTTTTTTATACATCTTGATAGCACGTTTGTTTCATTGCTCAATCTGTGCTCAGTACACTACATAATAATGTTAAAATAGCTATGATTACGTCGTTCGATAAATTTATTTTATTCACTACTACTTCAAAAAGTGCACTTCAAAACATTCAATCGCATTACAAAATAGAAGCTTTTATGCTACCCTTCTGATTCGGTTTTAAAGATATAGATTATATAATTTAGTTTTAAATTCTATGATTTGGATTATTTTGTAATTAATAATTACAAATATTCCATTAGTAAAACCGGAAGGCGAATCGCTAAACAAATTTTTGTACACCACATTTGCTTTGACGCGTTTCTCGCATTTTTACTTTTACCGAAGAAGGGAATCGGTGAATCTAATCATTCAGTAATCTGTTTTTTTCCAACTCTTGGTATAAAATACTATTATATTATTAGTGTAAGTTACTAGGTACCACAGTTTATCCGTTCGTAGGTTAAAGTGCTTTTATAGCATATGATTTTTTTAAAGGCGAAAGGGGTATTCCACACCCCCGAATCATTCGGATTGAATAATAAAAAGTTTTTATCCATGTTTTGTAATTGATTTTTTTAATCGAAAAGCTTTTAGAGCTTTTAAAGCAGTTTTGCAGAAGAATTACACTTATAAATATGTCGCTACACTACATATATCGGGAGACCTGAGCATTAGTACCAATAGTACGAATGTCCCAGCAATAATACCCAAACCCATTTAGTGTTTTATTGTTCAACGTAGATTTTAGTTTAAACTACACTATTCACACCTACATGATTAAAACTTCATTTAAGATGAAGATCTAGCTTAGGATGACAACAATGTATTGTGGTATATTTAAAAGGCAATTGAGAGGCAGGGAGGTGTGAATAATCTGCAATATTTTAGCTTTTACATAGATATATTTTATTTTATTTTGTTTTGTTTAAAATTTGTAATCGTTACGAATTCCGAATTGCTACAAGAAATCAATATAAATGTAAATTCTGCAAATGGCTTCATAAAATTAAAGATAAACTTGTAAAAATTAAAAAAATAGAGAGTACCTTGATAGAAATGTATTGTCGTGTTCCAAAATTCTCTTTTCTTTATTTTGCATTTTAAAATTTTATTTATTGCATTTGAATTTTTATTTTGATTGCTTTAGAATTTAAAATTAATTTTGTTGTAAATATTTTGTGATTGTAAATGTTTTAATGGTTGTTCCCGCTAAAAATTTTATGTTGGCACGAGAATTTGTTATTAACCAGTGGTTGCAGTTTGCGTCAACCGGAGTGGTCGAATTACGGACGCTCTCTGTTATTTTGTAATTTTACGTTTTTCGACTTTAGATTACATTTTTTTTTATATTAAATGAAGTTTGAGTTATTATGAGTGATTAATTTTTAATATTTGGATTTTACATGTGCATATTTGGATGATGTAGATGATTTTGAATGAGTTTGCGTGGTGGGAATTTGGAAGAATTGCAAATATTTGGATTTGGATAATAAAAAAACTGAAAAAACTGAATGGCCCCAACAAAACTTAACATTTTATGTGGATATTAAAAATGTTCACTTTTTAATTTTTTTTTTAAATTTTTGACCTTGACGTTTTGTCAATTGGCCAGACTTATGTAAATGTAGAACCAATTCGTAAATCCACAACGTGCTGATGCACACCGGAAAGCCGAGCTAAGAAGTTCTGTCTTTTTAATTTAATAGGATATTAAATTTTAAATACAGTATTGTATGTATGCATGTATATTGTCATGTTCAAAATTGATTAATTAGTTTGATAAAAATAAATGTTTAATTTTTGTAAATAATTTGTGTTGTAAATAATTTTAATCGTCCTGTATCATATTTTTATTGTTAATAATTTTAAGTTGGTATTATTTATTGTTAAGTTTGTAAAATAGAAAATTTGGAGGGAGGAGCGGATGATGGCGGACAGCCAAGCGAGCGGACGTGTTTTTGTCCGTTCTAATTCGATTTAAGTTTTTTTTAAGTTAATTTAATTAAAGTTTGAGTTTAAGTTTTTAAAAGAAATGTTTTATTTAATCAAGAGTCTCATGTTAAATAAGAAATGGATGGCCCGGAGAAAATTTAAGTTTTATTTAATAATTTATTTATTTTACAATTTTCAAAAGCGGGTCATCACAATATATTAGCACTACAGGCCTAGCAGGCCCATGGTTTTTTGTCACCTTATTCCATTGTTTTCTGCCACGAGCGTATTCTTTCCAATTTTCCAACCCAACTCCATTTAAGCCCTTTTCCACTTCATTTTTTCATTTATGCCTCCGATTTTCATATTCTAAATGTCATTTGGCGTTCTGTCTTTGTTCATCCTCATTAGGTGCCTCAAGCATCACAGCCTCTGCACTGAGAAAAATGATTTGTTGCTCTAACAGGGCTATTAGTAGCTATAGTCGTAACTAAGTTTTTTTGCTGTTATAACAAATTTTTTGTTTCTGCAACAAATTTTCTGCTGCCATAACAAACTTGTTTTCTATTCAGTAAAAAAAATTAGTTGATTTAACAAATTTCTTATTCTGCAGAGAAAAAACTTTGTTATGGCAGCAGAAAACTTGTTGCAGCAACGAGAAACTCTATTGAGACTACAGCTACTATAAGTTTTGTTAGGGCGACAAATCCTTTTTCGCAGTGTGTCCCCCTTCACACATTCAACGGTGCTGACTGTCCATATAACTAGGCTACCAAAGCAGAGTATAATAATGACAGATAAGAACATGCGGCAGCACCCCAAAAGTGCTACCTTAATCTCCTATGTCTGATGAAGAAAGAAACTGACGTGGGTCATTTTGAGGGATTGGCATAGAGTCTGGATGATAGAATTAGGGGAACGGTAGAAGGAGTATTTAGAAATAGAAAGAGGAAGTGGAAGGTTAGGGGTTCGGGAGCAGAGTAATAAAATAAGGAAGAAAACTGGCTTACTGATAAAAAGAGACAAAAAAAGAGAAGCGACCTTGCCTATTCAATTTAAAATCTGCAAAAATAAAAAGGTGAGTACGGGTCTCTAAAAAGATAAATGACACTTAGGTCGTGATAGAGTTGTTTGTTCGGGGGTTATCTAGAGACGAGCTTGTCCCTGTTTCCTGTAATAAAAGAGAAAAGAGGGGTAAGAGATTTCCCTGAAAAATGAACCATATTTATGGGTTCGGTGAAGCTAGGATGCTCAGAGGTCTCTTGTTGTATTTCCCCAAGTTGGAGACCAGGGGATTTTTGATGTCTTGGTTTCTGTCGTAGAATTTCTCTATTAGCTTCCTGAAGAACTCAATTAGGAACTCTACGTTAGCTTCGACGTAAATCTAGTTGTTCGGCTACATGTAAAAGGCGCCAGATGATTTGCGCAGGCAAAGGTTTTAAACGACCTGGATCCGGTTCATTTGCCTGTTGAAGGGGAGAGCTTAAGCTGGGGCTGCATACGTAAGAATCGGTCTGATGAGCGATTTATGCAACATGAACTTGATGCTGGGGTTTAGGTCGCTGCAAATCCCAATAATTGGATCTAGCGCACTGAAGGCGCTTTTTGCACGGTTGCTGATGGAGTCCATATGTTTCATACACGAGAGCTACTTATACAGAATGACTGCGAGCTACTTGGTTAATGAAACCCCACAACAGAACCTTGTGCTTGTTCAAAATCCTTGCTTTAAACTGCGTTGACATGGGTAGTGAATCACGATCGTGAGCCACACTTGCGTAAAATACGCACCATGTAAACTGCTCATTCGTAAAATATGAATCGTAATTTTTCGCCACGAACTAATAAAACTGTGATATATGTACATACCCGTGTAAACCTTCGCCACGAATATAAAACTTATCAAATCGTGAAAATTAAAATTTGTAAATTCATGCATCGTGGAACACGATCGTGATTCACTACCCATGTCAACGCAGCTTTATTTGTTTTTTTCCTGATAGAAGTTTCTTATTTCTCTGTTATTTCACCTTTTTTTTCTCTCTCGTCGAGTTTCTTTAGTTGATATTCACTTTTATTATCATTTGCACTCTTTTCTCTGCTTCATACTTCTTTTTTATTTCTTGAGTTTGCTTCGTATTTGTTACAATCTTATTGTTGCTTATTCTAAATAATACTTTTTAGTATATTGTCATATTCCAAAATCCTTCATTGAAAATTTTAATATTTGATTTGGGAATTTTGTATTTTTTATAGAAATTTTATTTTCTTAAATTTAAAATAAATTGTAATAAATTTATGTTTGCTGGTTTTCCCGCCAACTAAGTGGCAAAGGTGAGCGGTGAAAACAAGGCTTTTTTCCAAAATGGCCTCCCGAAGCGGTTGAGGAGAAGTAATCTTTCGTATAATTTTTTGTTTATATAATTAAGAATTTAATTTTGCAATTTTTGGGTTTGGAGAATAAATTTAATTAATTTAATTGAGTAAATTTTTGACTTTTCAGCTTTGGAATGTCTCAAATTTGGGCATAAGATGGATAATTTAGTACGAAGTTAATTGATTTGGATGATTATAGTTGTAGATTTATGATATTCAATTATTGATTTGGATATTAAAAACATTGATTGAATTGGTTCATACGGAAAATTTTTTAAATTTTGAAGTTAAAAGTTGGAAATCATAAAAAAAGTTACTTCGATATACTTATGTAATTTTATCAAGTCCAAATAATTAATTTTTTAAATGATCATTTGTTGGCATAAATTGTCACTTAAATGTGTTGATAACAGCAAAGTTAAAATTTGATATTGGTATCCAGGTGGTGGTTGATAATAAATTCTATTGTAATACAATTCTACGTCTATTTTAGCTTTTTCTATTATCTCTTTCCATCAAACCCTTGTCAAAACTACCAAATTCACTTTTTATTTTCAATTCCATAATTAAAATGTAAGTTAAACGAAATTAAACTTGACATATCTCTGGCCATCTTGGTAAACTATCCTTTTTTTTTGCTCCTTGCTAGTCGGTACCACCTTCATGGACTAGCAGAAAAATATAAAATTTTCAAAAATAATAGAATCAAAATATTATTAACAAAAATTAAAATTAACCAACATTTATACACAAAAATTCCACTACAATAAAGATTGAATTTCACTTTTGTCTCCATTTTCCAGATTCACGTCAAAAATTATCGATAATAAGTAGATGAAAAATGGTAAAGACCAAAATGTAGAGAATTTAATTATTTATAATTATAACAAAATTTGCAGAGAATTAGAGTAGCAGTAACTAATTTTTTATTAGAAATGACATCAACAAAGTTTTTTGCTATTCCAAGTGAATTTTTTGTACTACAATATATATCTTCGGTTCAATCAAGTAATTAATTTGTTACAGATCAAATAAATAATATTTTGTTGTTGTGGTCGGTTTTTCTCTCAGTAAGACTATGAGCTGTAAATTTAAAAAAATTTACTAAATTGCAAGTTATATTTTTTGAACAAATTTATAATCTGATGGATGAAAAAACAACAATAATTCAAAAAAAGATATTACAAAATGCAGCTTATTATAATGATTTGGTAGCAAAACTAATATCAGAAACTACTATTGCAGTTTATTGGTACCATATAATTATCTCCCGATTATTTGATTTTAAGTAGTTATTATACCGAAATTACAACAGTGCGCAGTACCAAAAAGTTTTCTGTCTAGTTCGTTTTATTTAATGATGTTTAAAAACGCTAGTTAATTGAGTTAAAATCCCAATTACACTCGAACGATGTCGTAATGGTAATGTAAGTTTACTAATAAAATTATTGCAGTTGTTCACGTAACTTAATAACGTCGCATGATAGAGTAATAAGGAACACGGCGCGGCGGTAGCGGCAACTGGTACAAAGAAGGCAACGAAGTGTGGCACTTTCAAAAGTAAATCAAATTGATTATCATAATATCGTAATTAAATGTAAAAAATTATTGATGATGTACAAATTGTTCATTGCATTCATGTAACATCATACAACCACTGGGTAGTCATAAAAAACAATACAAGCTTAATGCAGTGTCACAATTATAATCACAGTAGATTAACCATACAAATGACCCTTTGAGGTTTTTTATAGTTAGACTAAAATTATCTATTATTGCGTAATATTAAATCATAATATACAATTTTCAATTTTCAATTTTAATTTCAATTTTATATTTATGAGCATAATAATTATTCCCCTAGTGAGTTTCTAATTAATTAATTAATCTTGTTTAAAAACCGTCCACTTTACAGTGTGAAATGGAAGGGTAAAGTAATAAGTTTATTTTTATTGTCTTAAAGCTGGCTTTAAAATTAAAGATTTCTTTAATATTTATTATGAAACTGGCCCTTAGTGGAGTATAAAAAATAGCATGTTGTGTAATACTATATATCGTCGAAACTTTTAATTACATACGTCATCGCTTAATTGTAAAAAGATAATTATAAAATGAAAATTTCTAATCAAATCGAAATCTATCTTCTTTATAAATAAATTAATTATTTATATTACAGTAATAATATAATAATACATATATTATATAACACCAAATAATACTATTGTATATGGTAGGTATATTGTATCTATTGTAATATATGTATAACAACAAAGTGTTAATTAATTTTAATTTCTATTGTTTATTTAGTCCATTAATTTTTAAATTTTAAATCAATATTAATTATACTGGTTAATAATTTCTATAGTTTATGTAATATTATTATAATTGCATGAAAAGGTCTCAACAATCACAGAATTTTCCTAAAATGTGGTTAAAATTGTAAAATGCCTTTCTTTGAAAATAATTTGTTTCCTTTCTGTTAAAAAGTAGATAGGTACATGTTTAATCAAATAAAGTCTAGATTTGGCAGATTTATTTATTCCAATTAAATAAATATTCGTTTCAAATATATATGTTCACATTCTAAGTAATTAAATGTGTATTAAGCGTATTTCAATAATTTAAGTGGGAGAAATCTGCATAATTATGTAATTGTGAGAAAAAATTTGTATCAAATAAATCTATTATTGTCTTCCACGCGTGTAAAAATGTATCGTATCGAATAGGAAAACAAAAATTGATCGACTAAAATCATTTCAAATCATTTCTAAAATAATTTTGATGGAAAATTCAAGATTTTAAACTTTACTTTTTTTATGTCATGTCAGTTATACGTGCATTGTTGGCACATTTACGTACCAACTACTGTAATTCGTGGTATATCTTGGAATAAACTACATAAAGTAAAACAATAATTTTTTTTATACTTTTCGCAAAAATTAGGAAACGGTGAGTTTAAGACTTTCTGACTTTTGCAACCTCTCTTGACAAATTTACTTCTGTTTCAGTTTGAATCTGTTCTAAAAAACTTTTTCAGTTATTAAAAAGTTTCAAACAAAAAAACATGTAATTAACGAGTAATTTTCATACAGAAGTGCCTTAACGACTAACTGGAATAATTGTTATTTTTGTCGCGGCGTTCGGGTATAGTTACAAAATATAATCTTTAATATACAGGGTGTATATTTTAAAGCAATCCGCACCTGAATTTCGTACAAACTACACGGAATGCCGGCAGGCTTATTGACTTGCTGATTAGTTATGGCATATTCCACACCACACATGTCAAATTTGTAAACATTCTCATCGAATAGTAATTATATAAAATATGTAGTATGTATAAGAGAGCAATATTGAAAATCGGACTGTGAAATACAAGAAACGTCACTTTGTCAACATTATAACGGTATGTATTGTGTATATAGGAATTGCACAACGACATTAATAAATAATATAAAATTTTATAATAATCTATGACCTCGCAAAGCTATTAAGTATATGACGTCCGTTGGCCCGCTGCAATTTATATGAGATTACTAACTCATAAAAATATTTTACTCCTCCATCGTCGCAATTTATATTTTTTGGATCATTAATAATTTTCAATTATTTTGTCAGTAATAATTGTAATGGATTCAGTTTTTTACATTAGAATACATTGATCATTTATATTTTATACAGAAATCCATTTAAATGTCAAGTCAGGTTTCAATTTAAATTACTATGCCATGGTCTTTCGTAGATCTTGGCATTTTAAAGTTTGAAAAATTTAATTTTCCACCGAGACTACCTAAGTATGCGATAACAGCAGCATTCTTGTGAAAAAGATTTATAAAACAAATTGCTTCACAAATAATAATGTTCAGCTATAAAGATAATTGTTATGATATGCAATCTGCATCAGACACAGTGTCGAGTTTATTGATGCAGCTGCTATGCTTCGATGTTTGATAAGAATCTCTCCATTGGAAAATACTATCGTTGTTACATCCCCTATCATAGATCGTTCCCATCTGTTTTAGTGCCAAATGTTCTATTTTCATTACTTCCTGATGGAAATTTAGTTACATTTCGCTTCTCGGTTTTGCATTCTTGGTGCAACCAAAATTCAAATTAATAAAAAAAAACACCTACTTACATATTGTAAATTAAGGGATAGCGTTGCCTGATCTGTTGAGAATTGCCCTTTTTAAAATTATTATTATGGGCTGCAGTCGCTAAGTCCTTGTGGACTTATTACCTTCTCATCGGCTAGAAAACTTCTTAATTATTGTTGAATTTTGTTGAATATTGTCGATTCACGATAAGTTTAATCACCGGCTCCCACAGGGTTTTGTAGGTACGGCTACAACTCTTGTAGAATTTAATTGATGACATTAAAATAATTGATCAGAGGATTTTCATAATTTTTTAATTTTGTTTCCAAAATAATCGAGTTTAGAGTTTCACTTTTTCAAAAAACGACGGTGAATTATTCATTCTGTTGACGGTACGTGTGGTAGACGTAAATAGGTTTTTGCAGTGTGTTTTAGTCTGAGGGTGTGACCAAGATTGTCAGGCCACTTTTTTCCTAGATAGGGTAGCAAGAAATGAGCGTGCCGTACGGCACCCACTTACTCATTCCAATGCTAAATTTACCGCGTCACCGGTTCACCACTTGGGTGAAACGGGTAAAACGAAACAAAATACAATAGGTTACGAACTCAAGAGGATCGCACACTACTACTCTAGCTCAAAATCAGCACATCAAAGCCAAAAATTTTTTATTATCTTCCCACAATTTAAAGAGCGAAGCGCGGTCGCCCAACTTGCGGAAGCAATAAGCCGGATGCGTGTAAAGTATTTTTTGCCGCACCTATTTACGTCAAACACACGTAATATCAACAGAAACAGCGGAAAAACCATAGGCTGAACTATCACGACTTATGCGTCAACTGTCTGAGACTACCCTGCCAAATCTCACATGGAACAACTCCAGATTCGCAGATCTATGATCGCTCCCTGGTTCATAATCCAATAATTATAATCAGGATAATTTATCCGCCAACGCCGGAAAATTTCTACAACAGCCTAGAATCTTCCAACAACTTATTAATCCGAGAATTATCTGAGGTATAAGAGGCTCAGGTAGTGCCTGCAACCCCAAGACCCTTAACCGACGAACCAAATCCAAATCGAAAAGAAGAAAAGAAAGATTATCCTGCATGGTCCATCATGCATACAAGTTGATAAAGTTGTAAATATTCTATAGTTTTTGATGTTGTTTTTGTATAATTTTCTGTGTTGCTTCTATGTTTTTTAGCATCTTCTTGCATTTTTATTTTTAAATAAAGATAAGACCGTTGATTTGTAAGTTGCAAGGGTGGACGCGAACCGACTCAATCAATATTACCAAATTTGGTTTGCCAAACGAGGCTCCTCCTCATCTATCGCTAGAGTCAGGGTTCAATCAACCCGCCGAACGAAAGATGTAAAGGTTCTGACCCTGTACTCGGATAAGCCATGATGATTAGGCTAATAGGCATCAACAGAATGGACAAAACAGCGACTTTTATTATCATCGTTCGTAGTATTTTGCTTCATTTTATCAAATTCTATTAAATTCTGCAACAATTTTCCTACTTATATCTATAATATCTTCTGGGAGAATTTTGGGACATTGTTTCCGTAAATAGTTACAGCGCAATTTCTTAAAGCAGTAGTTTCCAATAGCAAGCATTATACAGGGTGGTCCAACTTAACGATGCTTATAATTTTTTTGCTTTTAAAGTTTCTTATGTTTTTTTTTGCAAATGAAAGTATAAATTATTAAATTTTTTTAAAGTTATACGTGTGAAAAGTGACACCTTTAAATGTCCTCCATTTTCCAGTTGGCAGTTGTAAATGGCTCTTTTTAAGGTATTTTGCATTACGTCGCGCAACGTTTCTGGTTTCAATTTTACAATTTCTGTGGGAATATTCTCCTTTAGTTTACGAATGTTTGAATGTACGTAAACTTGTTTTTTCAAGAAACTCAAAAAAAATCAGGGGCCGTCAAACCTGGAGAATGAGGTGGCCACGTGAAATTAGCATTTTTTTAAATTTTTCGATTTTCGAAAAGTTCACGCAGAACCGCCATTGTGTTTCTCGCGATATGAGCTATTATTATTTGCAAAAAAATAAAAATAACAAACTTTATAAACAATAAAATTATACTCCTGTCAAATCATTCAATCGAAGTTGGCCCATCCTGTTTTTGCACTGAGTATATGAAGACAGTATTAAATTTTAGAAAATTATTTATTATTTTCAAAAAGAAAACATTGAAAAACTTTAAAAACAAAAAAAATTATAAGCATTTCAAATCAGTTCGTCGAAGTTTGCCCATAATTAATTATAGCCGAAATTTAATTCTTCTATAAATAAAAATAATAAAACTTCTGAATCCGTGCCTTTAAAGACCTGTCGCATATAAGAATTTTTTTAAAAATTAGATTGGCGAGTTTTACTTAAGTAGAACTTAACCCGCTTATTTCGATATCGGAGAGTCTACAGAGATGTTTTTACTAAGTATCTGGTTACTAGACAATTCGCACCCGGACATTTCGTACCCGGACATTTCTCTACCCGGACATTTCGCTACCGGAACATTTCACTACCGGGGACATTTCGCTACCTAATTTCGCTACCACGTTTAGCATAATTATTATTCATTTACTCAAATTTTTTAATTTTTTAAGAAAAAGCTCGGATCCACGAGATTAAAAGTATTAAAATATAAGTAGATAAAATATAAAAAAAAACAAATCAAGTAAAGTAAACATTGTAAACAATTGTAAAATAAATTATTATGCAGCATTTATTATAAGCATTACGGACGGCTTGATTAAAACGATGGGGTCGTTTTTATATACACTTCCCTCTTTCCTAAGTTGACAGTAGTGGGAGGAAGTTGGTATATATTTAAAGATTTTGCGATTTGTATTTTATATTTCAAATATCACAGCGATAAGTGCATATCGAGGGAGATCCACCTCCCATCGTAATAGCAAACTTTGCCGAGTATAGGACCGGTCTAGATGGATATTGCTAGCTAGTACAGCGTTTGCCAAAACCGACCTTCCGCACCCTCCGCTTTGGCCCCCACCGCTCCGGTTTCTTCCGCTCCGGACGCTCCGGGCCGTTTTGATAAATGCAACCAAGGCAAATCTGGGATTCATTTTCGGGTTTAATGAAACTCACGGTTAAATTTCGTAAAAACAGTCTCCTTTTACGGTGCTTTTTTGGTGAGTAAAGAAATTTTTGGTAATAAATTTATTTTTGTAAACTTTATAATATTTTCTATTTAATAATTTTGTACAAGCTAGGAGAAAATTAAGTTTGTAATTTTAATCTATAAAAAATTAATACCGTACTTATCGTATTACTGTACCTACAATAGCGCAATTTGCATTTCAGATTACTGTAGAACCATTTTGCTCGATGCGCAATTTACACTTTTTTTTATACAGGGTGGAGCGCGGTAGTTTGCTGATTCGGGAATGAAATAAAAAAATAATGAACAGTTAGAAACTTACATTTCTATTTTTATCATATTGGGCATTAATGGAAGTTTTTAATTATATGGTTTTAAACAGCGTATCTGCCAAATGTCTACCTTCCCAATCTACACACTGCTGCAGTCGTTTTCCGAAATTCTTATACACTCTTTTAAGCATATATTTTGGTAATCTTGCAATTTCTGCCTCAATATTGTTCTGTAGGTCTTTCAGGGTGTTGAGACGGTTGCAATACACCTTCGACTTTAGGTAACCCCATAGAAAAAAATCTCATGGGGTTAAGTCCGGTTAGCGTGCTGGCCAGTTGAGATCCCCCATCCGAGAGATAAGCCTTCCATGAAACGTTTGCCTCAAAAAATGCATGGTAATGGCCGCTGTGTGTGCAGTGGCACCGTCTTGTTGAAGCCAGGTATCCTGTAACTGCATTGCCTCCAAAGCTGGCTGGAATTCACAGTTACAGCACGATGATTTTCCTGAAAAAAGTAAGGGCCAATGATGCCTACTTGTGATATGGCGCACCACATAGTGACGAGGTCTGGGTGCAAGAGTAACCGGTGAAGTTTCCTGGGATTCGTTTCGCTCCAGTACGGCATATTGCACGTCGCAAACAAAAAGCACGCTGCACTGCAACGATCGAGTGGGAATTCGAGAAATACACTTATACACTTATACGAGAAATACAGAAATACACAAACACAAAATGACCGCTCCTCACATGTCCACTGTATTTTGGCAATTGAATAGCAGATGCTATTCAATACATGCAATACATGCTTCCCATTTTTCACTATAAACCACGGTGACCTTCCTTTCTCTTTATTCAACAGCGCCGCCACAGCGCGAATTTTAAAAAAGCAATTTACCGCGCTCCACCCTGTATCTGCCGAATTTGCGTACATTTCACGTCGTCCTGGTTTTGATACCACTTTTAGCATAATTATTAATTATATATACATTGAGACAGAGGATTTGTCGCCCTAACAGAGCTATTAGTAGCTATAGCCTCAACAGAGTTTTTTGTTGCTGTAACAAGTTTTCTGCTGCCATAACAAAGTTTTTTTCTATGCAGCTACAAAAAATTTGTTATAGCAGCAAAATAAAACTCTGTTGAGGCTACTAAGGCTACTAGGCTTTGTTAGAGCAACAAATCTATTTTCACAGTGTCCAGAACTCAAATAGGCGCTACTAGCAAGGAGTGGCTAAATTGAAAAAATTTTAATAATAAAAATAATTCACATCTTAATATATAAAGTCCTAGCACGCTGCTGCTCCTGCTCCTGCTCCAGCGTGACATTTTTTGGTAACCTAGAAGCACTTTGATTGGTCGACTTTTTTTACCAACCGAAAAATATATTAAACCACCGCCGGTACTCCCCCTGGGTCGAGTTGCACATCAATCGAGTTTCCAACCAATCGGGTCTAGATGCCCGTCCGTGGACGGGCTTTCTGCTAGTAATAAATAATATGCTAAAAGTGGTAGCAAAATGTTCCCCGCAACGAAATTTCTAAGACCGATATGTCTTAATCGCAAAATGTCCCGTTAGCGAATAGCGAAATGTCCGGGTACGAAATGTCCAGTAGCGAAGTGTCATAGAACCATCCAAAGATTTCTATCTTTCTAGATCTAATCTTTTCTACTTCTGGCCTACAGGGATGTTTTTACTAAGTGCGTAGTCATAGAGATTCCTGCTTTTCAAAATCTTTGCTTTTAGTTATGGAGCATACATCAGGATTTTTTTTTTGAATGTTTGATATTTTCTTATACCTGTCGTATAGGGTGAATGTTTTTACTAAAAATAATAAAAGTTCTAATTTAAATGTATTTTTAGACATCACAACTACAATAATAGGGAAAAAATTAAGATTGCAGTGCCAATGTGGTAAGAATTGTAACAAATTGTACTTCACATGGAAAAATTGTGAAAATTTACTATTGAATTTGAATGGGGTAAATCTGATCCATAAAATTGAATGCTGCTATATTTGCAATTTACGTTCTCAACTACCATAACTTTATTACAAAATTTTAATTATAAACTTGATTATAATAACTCTTATTCCGCAAAGATGTGTAATATTGTTAAATTATAGGAAAATTTGTTAATTACAGAACGAAATATGTCCTTAAAGTTTTGAGAATACATTTTTACACTTAGGTGAAGTGTTTAGTTATAATTAATTATGAGCCTATCTTTACTTTTAAGAAAGACAGGAAACATAATTACTTCGTCGAAGTTCAAGTTAAATAAAAACTGAATATTAAAATTTGTTTATTAAGTTTGTATTTGTGTTGGTAAATCTTTAAACTTTATTTCCACTTAAAAAAGAAAATAATAAAACCACTATACGCGTGTTTACATTCGATATGAGATTTTGCGGCGGAGTGCCAGCATAGAATTTTAAAAAAGCAGAGCACTTTGTCATTAAAAATATTTGAAATAGAGTTTCTCGCAAATCCCCCTACTCCTAACGCACTTTTCCGGCACGTCTTGTTTTTATGCGGTCACACCTTGTATCACATAAAAATGTTGTATTATGTAGTAGGTGTACAGTATATATTTTAGCCTAATCAGAGCTTTAGAGTCAAATGTAAAGTTGTTTACTAATTCGGTAACATTTTCTATTTCGGCGGAATACAAGTTGATGGCAACCAACAGACAGGCGAGTTTTGTTTTGACAGAATTCCCCGTTGGGTCGACCAGAAAACTCTATTAGCCGCTGTTAGTAAATTCCAGTTCTAACTTGAGTAAATTATGTTAGTCGTTCCTAACTAACACTGTTAACTTTAGCAACGACACGCTTCGTGTTCTGTTCGTTTATTCGCTGAATACAAGATGAGACTAGAGATTAGATCATCCCAAGCGGTATAATTAAGTGAGCCAGAACACAATGAAACCTTTCAGCCTAATTGTTAGACTGGTCTAGTTAGATGAGGTCGTTAATTTTAAATTTAAGAAAAATCGTTTTCCAAAGATGCTTTTGTGCTTCGAAACAATCGCCAAGATATATCTGGTGATTTACTGAATCGTGAAACACACAATTCCATATTATGTTTTAGTGAGCCTCGTTTCGTTCAAGTTCAATTATTTAAATTTAATTATCGTTGAAAACGTATCGCAGAATTTATTATTAATTAAAAGACAACTTTCATATAGGCAATTTAAACCGATGAAAACAATTACCGAAGGAAACGTGACCGGTTTCGTAGGTAACTTACAATCGCTTTACTAACTGTAGTCTCTACACGTAGAAAAACGATCAATGCTTCGAAATGAAAAACTTTTGTGGGTAACCTACAGCAGCGTTGCTTTAACCAACGCAGGTTATGTTATTTGAAGTTTTTTTTATGTTTTTAGTTAAATTGTATGTTTTATTGCAATCGGTTCTGTATTTGTTCCACTAATTATACAGGTATTTTAGGCATAATAGAATTTATGTTGTTATAGTCCGAATATTGCTTATCAAAGCGCTAAACCTGTAGCATAGAGTGGACACGAGAGAATTCACTGAACCAATATTTGGGATGCAAGTACATAATTATGTATGTCCCTAACCAGATATGCAACCGCACGTACATTACACATAAGTTACGGATTTAACTTGGCGTTTTCGATAAGTCTAAAGAAAAGCTTGAAATACAGAAACGGACTTGCTACGTGTAAATATTAATTTTTTCACACATAGGCCAATTTAAACGAAGTGTTGTCGACTGTTGCAAGTATTATTTGAAGTTAATATTTTATTTTTTTTATTGTAATATTTATCATACAATTTCTATTGCTCCAGAACATTCTTTTCAACACAGATTAAAAATAAGAATTAAAAATAATTTCTTCCTTCGTTCTTGATCTATTATGCTCACTATGTCTTTTGCGAACATCTATAACATTTCCATAAAAAAATATATTAATGCTCAGAGAAGTGGCAAAGCTAAACAGAATGAAAAATAATGAAGTCAAATTTATTACAATCTTAGTAATAAACGTTTAGAATATACAAAGATGGTAAAATACAATAAAGTTAATTTTTATGAAATTACTCACGCGTATGTACTATGTACCGATTATACAGACCTTTGTTTACAATTTAAATAATTTCTTTTAAAATTAAATACTAACCGAAGTTTCTTCACAAAAGAGCAGACCAATAATAAGTTGTTTTGAAAGATAACCCTGTCTTATACAGTTTACTTAATTTTGATCAGAACAAAAATGTATATAATGTTACTTAAATAATGAATTCTATCTTCACCTCTTACGCAAACCATGTACTACACAATTTGAAACATTCCATCTACAAGAAGTTAATTTAAACGTGATCCACTGTAAAAATTAGATTGAGTCTTTCATTAAATCATAACGAAAATATTGTTTATAGAGAAAGTTCGCGATTTCAACTTACATTTTTGATTTATGTTAAATTTAAATTGTTTGTGTTATGTCATATAACTGGAATTTAAACACAGCACCTGTAAACCTTTTTATTGAAAACAAATAAAGCAATTGCATTTGATTTGGGTAAGCTAGATTTCAGAATTGACCACAATTTTCGTTTATCATCGGTGGGACACGGAGAGAAATATGTGTATACTTTTTCTGCACAATTGAGTGGATTAGTAACACATTTTTTTCTCTGTGGATCAAAACTGTAGAAAGGCAGGGAACAACATTTTCTTTTGTAAATAAGTACAAATACAACTTGGTAAACATTTTTCATTTTTTGCGTAATTGTGAAGTAGTGATTGCGTGAAAGAAATATTTCAGGCACTCCAAGTTGTACTCAGCATTTTGATAAAACATCAATCCTACCGAATCAGTAAAAATACAAGTTATCCATATCGACCGCAGCTTGACGTTCAAAGAGCATAGTCGTATCTCGGCCGGAAAAGCTCTAAGAGGCTACCGCCATCTCCAGGCTCCTTCCAAACATGGGCGGCCCGTCTTAGCCGAAAACGAGGGTCCTGGCTTCGGTGACGGAGTATGGGCGGACGAGCTTCTTAAGCACGCTAGCTACACGGAAAAATATATCCGTGTACAGAGAAAAATGGCCCTCAGAGTAGCAAGAGCCTTCAGGACAACGTCCACACCGACGCTCTTCTGGTGCTCTCATCGATGGTTCCCAGCAACTTGTTGGCTTTGGAGCGCAAAGCAAAATTTAATAAAATTTCAAATTTTCAAAAAACGCCGAGTTTTGCTTAGTGTTGATGCATTCCAAGATGGGATACAAGGGCCGGTGGACCCATATACTGATACCTAAACTGGAGATGAAATATAACAGATCCCACGACGATATCTCCTACGAGGTCTCCCAGCTAATAACGGGGCACGGTTGCTACCGCGAATACCTGCATCGCTTCTTTTTCGAGTGTCACCACTGGAGACCACAGTTGCCCCTCATCAAATGACAGATAGGCTCCACAATTACGCCGGGTTATGCTGCAAAATTATTACGGTCAAATCAAATGACCAGCTCCCAGAAAGATCATTTTCACAATTGAAGTTAATTATAAACTACTAAGTAGTAAAAGTATATACTTAAGAAGTCTCATAGGAAGTTAAGCAGTTTAGCAATGCTCTGCATTGAAACTAAAGTGGTCTAAAATTTAGATATTGGCAAAATAATTGATATATTTGCCGCAGCAAATGAGAAAAAAAAAGAAACTAATTTAACTCATAATAATTTATCTAAAATTATGAATACACGCATTAAATTATATAAAACAATAGCTGTCCCGACACTAATATATGGAAGTGAAACCTTTACACCTACATCCAAAGATCTAAGTAAAATACAAACCAGCGAAATGAAATTCTTGAGAAAAACCTAGGGATGTACAAGAGAGGACAGACTCAGAAACGACGATATTCGAGAGGAATTAAATGTTAACAAAGTACAAGATAAAATTAGAAGCAACAACAAAAGATGGAACGACTATATAGAAAGAATGACAGAGGAAAGACTACCACTGGCAGCCCGGAGATATAGACCGGCTGAGAAAAGATGTATAGGCCGATCGAGGAGGAGATGGGTGCCGGAACAGGCAACAGCCTAACCCATGAAGTGAAGAAGAAGAAGAATTTATCTAAAATAATAATTAAATTGTTATACCAGGAATAACGTTATACTAAGTTTATCCGACTAGTATAAAATCGGTCCTTAATAATACAATTTTGTTATTTATCTTAAAATTATGGGTAATATACGTTATTTATTATTTTCCTTTGCTTTTGTTTTATTTATAACTTAACAAATTCGTGGACGGGTTTCTCAATTGCTTGTTACGCCACTGGTTCTTACACAATATGAAACTATATTTTGCTTATTAAAAATTTGTTACTTTAAATTTACCGGCAAGATCCGTTTTAATAAATTTTATCCACGACCACTATATTATGAAGGTTTAACGTTTAATACGTCTGTTTGCTGTGGATTAGAGGCCTTTTAATACATTAGTGTATTAGAACTCGTAATACACGAATTGATCTACTATTGATCAAAATAAATTTGTCAAGTCTAACTGGTGAGGTGAAAAAGTTTGACACTAACGGTGACATGGAGTCTGTCAGGCTCCCTTGATTATTATCAATATTATTAGTGAATTTGATGTAATAAACATAAGTTTGCTATATTTAGTGATTAATCATTATATTATGAACATATTAACATAAAAACATTGCCAAAAAACCAAAAAATAGTAAAATTATCGCATATTTTAAGAACATTGGTAAATTCTACAAGAAAAAAAGCACTTCTTGAGGAGTCTGACAGACCTCACGTCACCATAGTTACGGGTTAATAACTATTTCACAAAAGCTGTAAATTTGATTCTGAATTCAAGTATTTCAAGAATATTCAATTCAAAAATAATTTAAGTTTGCAATAATTTGATAAATTTAAAACCATGGCTTCTTCAACGCTAATTTGTACGAATGTTTTATTTAAACAACTTGGCTCCCATATGCGAGAAAAACCCGTTTCGATTGAGTTAATGTATATTGATTAAAATATTAAAATTTGTTTTGGAAATCTATAATATCAAGATATTTTAAAGTAGTAATTCTTGCAGACACACTTTGCAAACTTTTGCCTCAATAATTAGATAAAAATTCAATTACAGCCATGTTTTTATGGGTTAGAAGCTTTAAACTAAAAACATAAACAAAATTCAACAGTTTTAAATAAATTTTCGTTATTTATTTAACAATGAAATCTTTCAAAATAAGTGCTTTGTTCAATTTATGAATAGTGCTTTATAATTGTTTCTCAATTTTCCAAAGTTTTTAGTACCTACCTACTAAGTATCTATATAATAAAGGGTTTTCCAATAAGGACTTGACAACTTTGAACTTTAATTGTGAACGCACCCTTAAACCAATAACCAAACTATCAGTGTCAAAATATTTAGTAAAGACAACATTTTCATTATGGTAAAGTACACGAACGAACAACGTCGACCAATAATTAAATAAACTGCAAAAAACCCGAGTCGGTGACTGCAACTTCATGAGCGTTAATTTTTATTTTTATTTAAACTTTTTATTTTATTTTTGGGTAATTATCGTCCCAATAGACAAGCAATTCATAGTCCAGGGAACAAATTTAAGTCTAAATATTTGCTTCTAGATGTTCCCGTGCCAGCGAGACAACGGGTTGGTCAAAATGTCGAGAATATTGCTGCCGTTCAAGCATCCGTCGCAAAACAACCAAAACAGTCGATTCCACGGCGTTCTGAAGAATTGGGCATAGCTCAGACCACACTTTGGCGAATTTTGTAAAGGGATCTTGGTTTGCACTCTTATAAGATCAGGTAAAGACTTGCCGGATATCGGAAAGATATTTAAAATATTATAAATTACGGCCAGATATACACATAAATGTAAATGTTAATAAAAATACTAATGAATAATGACAAATAAAAAATTTAACAGCTTTTTACTTGCTTTTTTATTCCTAGTGATTTTTTGATTAGTCATCTGGTGACTTCTTTATTTACCTAGGACAAAAAATTAATTTTATTGCCTTAGGGTAAAAATGTGCCACTTTACTCCTGCAAATCGGATTGCGAAAAATTATTTACATTATTTTATATTATTAGAATATTTGGATTTTTGGATTTTTGTTGCATAAACTAACTGAAGTTTTACTTTTAATCGCTATTTTCTTAGAAAAGGTTGTTCATAGTAGATAATTTATAAAAACCTGGTGTTAGTTAAATTTTGCTAACACTTTGCACAGTTCTTCTCGTTAGTTGGGAACAATACGGTAAATGAATAAGCAATTTTTAAACCAATTATATTTTTGATAAAATTATTTGGCTTGTTAAGGGCCGTATTTATAAAGAGCTTCTGTATAACTTTCCACAATAAAATTTTAATGCTAGTTTGTCCCCGACCATAAGATGCAGCTATTCACGACATGGTATTTATTAAAACTTAACGGTTTTTCTTTTTAGGATATTACTCCCAATTTATTAGCTTTCATTTCAGTTTGATTATTTATACATTAAATCAGAATAGCAATAAATAAGAAAATGTTTCGATATTATTTTCTTCTAATCTTGTTTTCTTACTGTTGCCATAATTTCAGTATTTAAAAAAAAAGTATAACTTGCTCGTATTTCAATTTTTATTAAATACTGCCTACATTTTCAATTTACATTTATTGCTTTTTTTTAGAATCTATAAAATAAATATTTTATTGTGCTGTAGAAATTTATATTGCTAATCTGTTTCTTGTATTCTATTCGTATATCACTTTCTATTTGTTATTGATTTTTTCTATTTATATTGAAATGTTTTGATAGTTTTCAGATACGAACATAACATTACCAAACATTAAAGTAATTATCGAGATTTTCTATCGAAGTTAATTTTTAAAGTAGTCGTCATTATTGTAAAAGATCATGAAGGCGATAACGAAAAACTGAATAATGCAAATAAAAAGTTTCGAGGAAACTGATTGTATAACACAACGAAATAAATTCTAGTTATGAATAAAATTTATGCCTTTTAAAACTAACAGCACCAGTATAATTATACTCTTTTCAAAATTAGACTGCATTTTAGATATTTGCCTACAAAAGACAATACACGGTATTTGCAGTTAATTTGTAAGACAAATTTTAAGTACAAATGTCAATTTAACGTTAACGGAAATAATTGCGCGTAGGAAATTAAAGTATTAATCTTCAGAGGTAGTTGGTAATTATGACTTTGAATTTTAGTAGATATGAAAGATCGCACAAGAGGGACTTAAAACAATGGTAACGCAGTTTAAATTTAACGTTCTTACGTAGAGTAAAGTAATTTATAAAATAATGTCTCTCGTCATCTAACTTTTCGGTAAACTGAATTTACACTTAAAATAAATGTTGTAGTTAAGTTGTATGGTTTAATAGATAATGATCATGTATGTTAATATTATTTAGCTACAAGATGAGAAAAACGATGTAGCAGAATAAGAGAGAATATCGTAACAAAATTCGTTTAACTTTCGGTGGCCGGCTAAATAGACCCTAATGTAACTGAATCGTCACTCCACATCTCGGTTTCGTATTAACAACGTATTCTTATTAAAATAAATAATACATTTTGAATTATCCCGGTTGCCCACACAATCAAAATAATCAAAACAGTGGGATCTAGTTCTTCCAGAAATTACAGAACTCTAATTTCAAAAGGGTTATAATTGAGGCACAACCTCGATAACAAAGAGTAATTAATAAATTTAACACTATATTTGGTTTAACAAATTTTATTTAAAAAAAACAATAATTTTGTTGTTGAATTTCAAATTCAGCTTAAAAAAGTTTCGTGTTAACGAGGTTGCGCTGTACTATAAAAGAGTTTGTATAATTTATTGCAAAACAGTTTGTACTTTTTGAACAATTAAATGATTTTCTCGAGATAAAACTGACGTAATAGTCTATTAACCCTAAGGATATCATTACTTATAATTTGTAATCTTCCAAGACTATTTCAGTTGTTAATTTTAAAATTCAAGTCTTTCTTCATACAAAATCTAAATTTACATAAAAATTAAAAATTTATATTTTAGTAAGCGAAATATGTACATTTCTAAAAATTGTTTTATTATTTGGTCATATTATAGCAAGCGTTCCCTGTGCTTGATATAGAGAGTGTCACAAAATTTATGGTGAGAGCAACGTTAGTAAACGAGCCGTGTGGCCTCCCTAGGCATTTTACAGTAAATTTAGAAAATAAATTTTTAATCGAATGTTTATTCAGCACTTGTTTTAGTGTCCCATCAATTTAAAATTAATGATAGTAATATCTTAGAAATCTTATATATCGCAAAGTTAAAAATTCAATTAAAGTAAAAAAGTTGTAAAGTTTATAGATAGATTTAATATATCGTGGTTTAATGGCATAAAAAGGGTCAGAATTGTTTTATCGTAAAGCTGAACTTTTATAGTACCTACATAATTATTGCTATATTTTTCGAGTAACTAAAGTTTTATATTGCTTGTTCTGTTGTGAAAATAATAAAATTCAATTAGATAGAATGAAAGTAAAGTTCCAATACTTATATTAACCCAACGGTCAAGTCCTGAAAGTCAGCTTTTATTAAAGTTCTCTAAATTTTTTTATTGGCTTAATTATCTTGAAACTTTCTGCTATTCCCAATCACAGATTAATATTGATACGACACTAGAACGAGTGCCAAATGTGTGCAAAGTTCTGTCGTTTCCACGACTTTGCAAAAAGGAAGAGTTTTATTTTGCCAAAAAGAAAATTTCAGTTAGATGGAACATTGACCATAGTTCTTCATTAGTTGAATTTATTATTGATAGTTGATAAAGTAAAGGTAGCTACGATAAATTAAATGAAACTTCTGTTTTTCAGTATTATATTATTCAATTGTTGAAGTATATAATATTTCATTTGTAGTTCTAGAGCGGTAAATATTACTGAAGTCCGATTGTGCAAAAAGTAATAATATAATTTGGTTGTAATTTCCTTAAACACAAATAATATAAAGGCTATATGACACCTCACATAAGAATTTTGTGTAAAACTTCGATAAACATCATATTTCTTTCTGTTGAAATGATTACTTAATGGCTATACCTACATATTTATTGTTCTCAGTAAGTTTCAATAAATTATCCATTATTAAATGGATATGGAAAAAATAAATAGCATTTTAGCATTATTGTCAATTATTAGACATAGTAGTATAAGTAAGTATAAATAATTCAAGTCATATTATACAAAATGTGTTCTTTATTATATTATTGAGTTGTTCGAACATCGACGTTACTGAAGGACCATTGAATAGCCTATCAGATGGTTTTTCGGAACACAATTTAAAAATTGGCATTTAATTTAAACAATGTTGCCTGGTTACACTATTTAGGCCCGTTTTTACAATAGTCGGTGAAGTTTGATAACTGACCTATAGCATAACTTCATCCTGGTGTTAAAGTTTATTTTTTGCTGTGTAAATTGTAAAACCACTAAGCACCGGTGTAACCGGGAATATTTGCCCCAGTGAAATTTTACCCCCCGGTAAAAATTCCCTAGGGAAATTTTACCCCCTAATCATTTTTTACTGGAGGTAAAATTTCCCTAGAGAATTTTTACCGGGGGGTAAAAAAGTTCAAAATAACCTCAGTGAATTTTTACCCCCTTAAGAAATTTTATAGGTAAATCAAAATTTTTATTAGTGTTTATGTATCAAATTCGATTATATTTTATTCTGGAGATGCTAAAATGTCTTCCTCAGATTTTGGAAGAATAAAAATAAATAAAATAGGATAATTTATTATTTAAATAGTAAAAGTAATAGTAATACAGGGTCGGGCGGGGGAACCTTTCACATTTTAAAAAATTGCAGTGGAGGAATGGGGGTCCCAGAGCGGTTGGGTGGTATTGTTTGGAAAGGTGTATGATGTAGTTTTCACACGCCACCATGCCCTGGTCAGCGAAGCAAGGTGCGTTTGTGTTCGAGACTTTTATTAAAAATTAAAAAGTGTGTATTTCAGAAGACCGCTGAAAATATAAAGGAAAGTCAAGAAAAGCAAAAAACTTCTTATGATAAGCGTCGTGCAAATGCAGTGAAATTTAAAGTTGGAGAATCACTACTGGTACGAAATTGCAGACGAGATCATTGCAAAGGTGGTTGAACAAAAGCACCCTATACAGGACCGTATGCCATAGAGAAAATTCTGAGCAATGGCAACTGCATTTTACGGTCGAAAGTGGGAAAATCTTTGAAAAAGGAGGGGTATCCTATCAGTAATTTAAAACATTACAACGACAACGGAAAAAGTGCCGAAGATGAATGAATTTTGAAGTAGTAGTTTCGGTAAAAAAAAGTTTATAAAAAATGTAAGTTTTAAATAAATCATGTGTTAAACTTTCAAATTATCCTATTTAATTCTTGCAATATCTGAGCAAGAGACACAAAAATAATAATCGTAATCACTTACAAAAGTATAAATTAATTTTATTCACAAAATCATCAACTCATCTTCAATATAAAAATTAGCAAAACATAAAGGAGACTATTTGCTCCTCAACCGCTTACGGCGGCCATCTTGGCAAAAAGCCTGGTTTTCACCGCCCATTGCTGCCACTACAAATCGTTGGCGGGAAAACCAGCAAATACAAAATAAAAAAATAAATTTTCAATAAATAAATTTTACAATAAAAATAACAATTTTCATAATTGAGGACCGTTTTTTCAAAACTCGCTTTGTCCTAAATGTAAAACTTTCAGAAGATGGTTTTTATTGTTGAGTGAATTTGATATAAAAAAAATATTAGTTTAAAATAACTTAAAAGAATGTTCTTCATAGAGTCCTTTAAAGGATTTTTGCAATATATGATAGAAAATTCTGAAAGATCCTTACAAAATTATATAGATTTGATATAAAGCTCAGTATTGTTTAATTTTGACAAAACGAGTTTTAAAAAAACGGTCCTCAATTACTAACTAAATTTCCATGTTGGATTTTGAAACACGACAATATATTATTAAAAACGACAAACATTTCCATACAAAGCAATGTTGTTTATTGTTAATTAATTGAAATGAAATGTAAATGCAGATAACTTTTTGTGCTATAATTAAATATGAACCTAAGTAAAATATTATTAAAGTGCTTTAATTATGTTAAATTAAATGTACCTTTGCGATGAGAGTCAACAGAACAATAAATTATAATAATGTAGGTAATGTAATACAGGGTGACCAAAAGTAATGTTTTCGGGAATCATATATATTGAAGGGAAGGATATATATTTTTCAGTAAAAATTGTTACGGAACATGTGGAAAATACCTTGAAAAAAAAATTAAACTAATTAGTAACCAGATATAAATGCGTTATATAGTACTTTATGTAATAGAAAGATTCACAAAGAGAATATATTTTCATAATTTTGTTTTACAAATTACGTAAATACTAGGTTAGAAATAAAATAAAGGATAACTTTTAACGTAAAACTGTCTACTTTAAATTAAATGATTAATTCACCTCAAAAAATATGAAACTTTGCTAATTTTCACACGTGTTCGTAGAATGTACATAACCCTCCGGTAACTTACAAATAAAAATAATTATTTCAAATTTGCCTGATCAAATTAAAATCATTATCTATTGTTCATACAGTAAGGTGTGGTGGGACAGTAATATTAAAAATGGTGTATTAAAAGTATGTAAGTTTTTTTTACAGATTAAGCTGGCTTACATTGGCTCACAATATTATTCATACAGACTTATACTAGCCAATATAAATTGTACGTTTTGAAGACGTTTTTAGCCATATAAAAATTGATTTCACAACAATACTTATTCGACAATTTCTTTTTGCAAATTTCATATTTAAATTATATAAATTTCATATTTGTTCATGTTCATTTTTTTTATTTTTTTGTACGATTTCTGAGTTACAGTAAAGCCGCTGTAAAATACAAAATATATTGTTGTCTGTATCTCAGAAACGGTGCTACAAAATAGAAAAATTTTTATGAACAAAAATGTAGAAAATAAGATTTACGAAGAAATATATGTCTATATAATTTTCTAGTTCGTTGCACCGTTTGCGTGATAATAACAGATGACTATTTTTTTGTATTTTACAGTCTTTTTTAAAGTAATATAATTCGGAAACTTTTTCCTTCATCGAAGAAAAATTGTAAAATGTAGCGAATTTTTTCTTTACTTACTTCCAGCTTTAAACAGCAATTTTTCACAACTGCATGATCCGAATCGAATGATTTTACATATAGTTTTTAAGTTAAAAGTGTCATTTTTCCAATGACACATATTAATATGCGATCATATAAGTTTCAGAGATAGCATACTTCGAAGTCATTTATTGTCTCACAGTAAAAAGTATTTTGTTAATTTAACAAAATATACAGTTGTTAAATATTTTTTGTAATATTAACAAATTTTATTAGCAACATTAATACTTACAAAAACGCCAAAAAGCGTTAAAAATAATTGATGTTAATTTAACATTAACCGTTAGTTAAAATGAGATTTTAACTGCTAATACATATTAACTACATCTGAATTAACATTACTGAAATGTTAATTTAAAGTCTGTTAGTTTTAAATTTAACTTAGGGTGTAATTAATATTACACAAAATAAAGAACATATTAATAATATTCTCTTTCTTATCCTTATAAAATTGAAGTATAATTTTAAAAATATAATTTTGTGAGATTAACCACATTAAAAATATAATTGTCAGAAAAAGTATTGCAAATTTAACAAAACGATTTTGTTAGAAAGAAATTGCTGATAAAGGTAAGCTAAATTATAATTAGAATAAGTGAGCTGCATACTGCTTTTGTCTAGTGTAATATTTGTTTTAATGAAAATGATTTTTTACCAAAATTAAAAAATAAATTGATACTTAAAAAATTATTTAAAAAGTTTTAGGAAGTATTTTATGATCCACTAACAAAGAAACGTTGGATTCCAACAAGAATTAGAACTTGAGCAAGAGAATTTCACAAGAGCAGCAATAGAAGTAAATTAAATATTAATTGTTATGAGAATCCCTCACACTGCGGTAGTTCTGATTTTACTGCTATAGAATTTTTAAAATCTGCAACAAGTGAGCAGCGAGATCTCATTTTTGAACACTGAAAAAACGTTTAGATACAGAAACAGTAATAGAAAAAAATATTTTAGATGAGTTTCCACGTTTTTTAGATATTGATGGATTGGTATAATTTCTCATAGCTACATAAATTATAAATATTAACTGTGAATTTTCAGATTGATTTTGAATTTAATTTAATGCTTCCTACTGCTGTGGAATCAGAACATTTTTTGGTGTTTATGAATTATGACGAAGCAATAAGAAATATTATAAAATATAAACAAAACGTTGTTCATTTTCTGTATTAAATTTCACTTTAATTTTGTAGAAAATGGGCTTGACGAAAAACCGCTTCCGTCCTGAGATATAGGTCACACACTGAAAAAAATGAAAAAATTTGGGCAAAGAATGCCAAAAAACAAAACAACAAATTAATGTTCAGGGACCCAAAAAACATCAAGGGTGAGAAAATCAAAACTATAAGCTAAACTTTCTTCTGAACCCTCATTATTTTTCTAATATGCCTAGCCTATTTATAATCATTCCAAAATATGATTGGTAAGGACAAACACATGGAAAGAAGGAAAAGAAGCTTCCCCTCAATATCTTAGTTAATTGGCAAAAATTGGTAATTTCTCCAAAAAGATGGTAAGTCCATCGAAAAGTTGGCAAAATCATCAATTGTCGCAAATCACTTATTTTATTGGAAATCAGTAGATTTTCTTTTAAAAAAGGGGCAAAAGCAAAAAATAATTTCGTTTGTGCAAAGAGCAAAGAGCCAAAAAAGTTGGCAAATTTAGAAATTTTGTATTTTGAAGAAGTATTATTTTGGATTTTGTATTTGTAAATATTTTTAAATTTTTCTCGCTTTCCCGCTATTAAGTTGGCATTGTGACAGTGATGGAAAAGGTGAGGCTTTTTCCAAAGTGGCCTCCTAAAGCGGTTGAGGAGAAAGTGGTCTCCGTTATATTTTGAGATTTTTTGTTAACAAAATTTTTATTTTTGTTATTTTTGTTATTTTGATTGAAAATCTCAAATTTTGGAAAAACTTTAGATATTTTGGATTAGACATAATATGTAAATTACAGTATGTTTGTACAATTGATTTGAATCAAAATTTGAAATTTGATATTGATTGGAATTTTATAATTAATTAATTGCATAACGAAGTTGACCAGATTAAAAATTTTAAATTAGGAGGACTTGTAAAGTAGAAAACGATATCGACACAGTTATCTTTTAATATGTTTTTCCATTTTGAAGTTGAAAGTTTGTTTTAAAATTAATTTGGAATTGAATTTTAAATTGATTCACGTTTATTGAATAATTTTAATATTTGAATTTTTCTGGGAAGCCTCGTTTGAAACTTTGGGACCCTGGAAAAATACATTTCAATATAAAACTGCAAGTTCAGTTGAATCAAGCTATTTACAGATATACGAATGGTGCACGATTCACTAAAGAGACTGACGCTAAACTACGTCATTAACGAGCTACGTTAGATATGCAATAAGGAAGTGTGTTCTTCTTATGCGCTAGATATATTGCAATATTGCGTTAAATCGATGGCGACATATTCTTATTTATCCATAGCCACTTCAGGTTAATCTGTGCCTGATGACAAGAAATTTCTTTTTCTTACGGTTATGTTGATGCCTACGCCATCTACATGTATGTTCTAGCCCCAATTTCCTTTACGTATATTTATTATAGAAAGATCTATCTTTTGATAGATCTTACAATCAAAAATACACTTTTTACTTTTTTGAAAATTTAAATAATCAACATTTTCAGGGGAGACTAAACCTCCCTTGCCTCCTCTGACGAGCCGCCGCTGAACCTCAATCGCCTATTGCAGTATCAAGGCGTTTTGAAGTCGTTTAATTCTTCAGTCTGTATTTATTTATTCCTAATAAAAATACTTCAAGTTAAAAATGCTTGAAATTGACTACAGGAAACTAAAATAATAAAATGGAAACAAAGGAAGGTGGAAGAAAATCGTCAAGTCAGGATTAAATTTACCTGAGGGTTGTAATGTTACAAAAGATGAAAAAAAAACGTTTTATTCAACCAAAATATTATTCTTTTCGCACCTTTAGCTGTTACTAAAAATGTAAATATATTTGTTATTATTGATATTATCCGTTAAATGTTATTTTACGTTTGGCGAAGAGCATCCTGTGTAAAATAAACTAATTACAAATAAGGAAAGAAGTGAGTACGAAAATTAATTTTCTTTCTGTTTTAATTAAATGTGGTTGTATTCACGACCTTTCTCTAATTTCTGTGTGTTTTGTTATGCTTTATTGGCAAGGTAGGTCACAATTATTTAAATGAATTTTCTAAATTTCTTCCCATTGTATATGTTTAATTAACATTTGTTTGATATAAGAGCCACGGTGCTTGTGATTAAAATTGTATTTTTATATACTATTAGAACCATTATCGTGTATCTCTGAAATATATACATTAGAATTCCGTAATTATGGTAATTTGTTGAGCATCAGGTGTTACTCGGCAAAGAGATATTTCATTTGATAGTCAGTACGGAATAGAATTGGTATTACATTTAGGCCCTACAATTTATTAAAGTAAATAGCTACATTTTTAAATTTGTACATCATATAAAGATTAATTTTCATTATGTAGGTAGGTATGTATTTATGAGCTATAAATTATTGGGGATCGTTAGACTTTTTTGTTCGTCATAATGACAGCCACCAAATTAATCGAACTACACATTGGTATACATATTTCGCACTTTATCCTTAACTAATCGAACACGAAAAATGTATAAAATTTTTTGCACTCTACAGTTTACAGGAAACAAGTTGATTGGGTACTCTGATGAAAAAAGTTTCAAATTACAATTTTCACGTATTTGCGTCAATTTAATGCAGTAGTTTGAATTATCTCGTCGAGCTAAGCTGCCAGAACATCAAACAGGACAAATATGGATTTCTAAAGTCGTTCAATTTAATCCGATCTGCAAGAATATATTATATTTTGTTAAAATTAATTAAGATAGTTAATTATGCTTACAATACATGACTCGACTAATATTTCAAAATGCGGGTAGTTATTAATAATTTCCCTTATACAAAGTAAGATATAATTTCATTAAAAATTATTATAAACTAATGTAAATTAATCAAACGTTCGCAGTGTATGATTAATGTGATTTGATGACGTCAAACCAAAATTTCGATATAAAATTTGTCGTATTGGAAACACGTAATTAAAAGCCATCATGGAAAAACTATAGAAGCGTGTTTGCTTTTAATTATTTGAACGAAAGATGACGTTTTAATTTCGCTGGGTGTAGAAATAACAGACGAGCTCATCATCATTATACAGCTTCCGTGTTTAGATTGTCACAAGTTGCTATGATCTGTATAAATGCAACAAAAGAATTTTTTTATTAAAATTCACCTCGAGCATTATTATTGTCATGCATATTTATACGGAACAGTAGTGAAATGGATTCAACAAATACAAAAATTGTTTGTTCAAGCTTATCCATGCGTTGCAATGCGTTTTTTAATATTTACTCTTCTACCTTAATAAATTATAACAAATTAAGTTTTTTATAAAAAATATTCTCTGAAAACAAACGATTCGTTTAGAATAAAAAAAATGTAAATCTGCTATGATGGAAGCAACTAATTTGGAAAAACAATTTCAAACAGAAATGTGGTTTATGTAGCAGACATAAAAAGTTTCGACTACAAAAAATGTATACGAAATAAAAAATTTTAAATTTACAATGCCTACGCAGCGTTAAAATAAAAACTCAACAAAAAACCGATTGATGAAAAATTGACGTTTTAATACCCGGTTATATTATATTATGCTGTATTACAGTGTGGCCAGGATGCCCGATATCACGCGGCAAGGATTTCGAAACCACATTTGGTTAAACGGAAAGAATTGTAATTTTTTCATTTTTATTATTTCATACTTCTTCATGTAAATTCCGAATCTACTATATTCAGATTTTTATATCACTTAGGTTTCAAGATATTGACATTAATTTCGTTATTTTATATGGACACGAACGAAACCTAGTATATATTATACCCAAGAAGTAGTGTTCTCCAAGGATTGATAGATAATATTTACAAATTCTTTTACTTATGTAAATATCGCCCATGTAGCACTTAGATAATGAATATTGTACCAACAAAATTTAATAAAAGCATATTGGAACAGTATAATGTGTTCAAATATTAAATATTGTTGCGTTTAGAAAATAATTGAATATTATTCAATTTATATGAAATAATATTTCCAAGATATCTAATACAAAATATCTTCTGTTGAAGCGCAGTAGTATATTATTTTATTAGTAGAGTTGAAATCGAATTTTTTTGACAAGTAAATTCTGCAAAAAACCAGATGGAAAACTTACGCGACAAGACAAGTTATTTCAGTTCTCAAAATTTTAATTCCATCAAGGAACTTGGTTTAAAATAACATTAATTTGAGATAATTTAAACATAAAAATTTTTAAGTCTTAAATATTAACACATATTGGATGTCTTCCTATTTCGAGCCATCGACGTAAAACTGAACATTTAATTTATGTCAAAGATATTAAATAAAACAGTAACAAAAAAATGAATTGTGACATATGAAATTATTTAATTTCTCCATTAGTGTATGTACATATGTACATATGTATTAGGGAATAGTATATTACATTACTAGTATAGAAACCGAAAGATTCGCTCACGCATTTGCGAGTTATTTGCAGGCGCAAATAAGTAATTGAAAGGGTTTCTCCACGAGTGATGTATAGCGTTTTGTTTAATCCTGCACTTATAAATCTAAAAATGTATGAAGATAAAATTTATTATAATTAGTATCATCAATAATTTAATTTGAGATTTTGAAATTGCAATAACTCGAAAACGGCGCTAGATATCTAAAAATTAAGCAAAAAATTTACCCCCCCCTTTGCTCCTACTCAACCCCTCAATAGCAATTTAAATGACTGAAAATGACTGAAAATTTTAAATGACTGCATTTTTCAAAACTTTCTATGGAAAGTTTTTCTTAAATAATTGGAATGAGTAAAACATTATGTTTCTAGTTGCGTATCCAAGTAAGAAAAGATATGTTTCAATAGCATTATTGAACAAAATATTGTAATTCACTCAAAAATCAAAATTTTGGTATTAAAATGTTTTTGATCGTGCCCTGATAAGATTTTGATAAATTTTAGTTGGATGTTCATCTGTATGTCAGTGTGTATGTGGTTAAGGTTTAAAAATAAATAGTATCAATCGCACAGGTTAAACTGAGCAACCAAATAACATGAAATTTGGTATAAACGTGCATCATAAGTAAATTTGGAAGCCAGCTAAAAATGTCGAAAATACATTGAACGGAAATAATAAACAAAATAAAAAAAAGTTCAAGTGACAATTTCTTTTAGGCCGCCATTTTTTTAATTTTAGGTTCATTTTAGTTGAAATCAGGAAATTTAGATCAATTCTTCATACATTAACTCAACACCCGAGTCCTTTTGTTTTACCTTTAGATTTTTGCTTACAAAAGGTGGTGTAAAACCCACCACATATTTTGGTGAAAAAAATCTACGTTTTTGACCTGGGGGGGTCTGGGAATAACTTTTTCCTTTTTTCTTTAATCTTGGATTAAAGGTACAAAATATTTAATTTTTGAAAATAATTCTTCAACAGTTGATCCTAAGCCAAAAATTTCTAATAAAAATTTGAAGGAAACTTAATTTCCTTCATTTTTTGTATAAACACTTTTTTTGTTAAGTTTGATGTATAACAAGTTACAGCGGCGGAAACGTGAACCTTCTTCCGAAAAATCGTCCAACTCTTCCTTATTTGTCAATTTGGCGCGAAGACAATTCGGGGCAAAGACGATTCTTTTGAAACTTAAATAAAAAAATGTGATAATTATCTCTCAATTAAAAAAGTTATGAAGAAGTTAAACCACAACGTTTATTTTGTCCCACTCTGTATTACTGTTAAAAACAATTTTGGTTTGGCGGCGCCGAAAATTCCCCCTGCGGCAAATTTACTCTGAACCGAATTGCCTTTGCGCCGAACTGGTTACGCCAAAGCGGTTGCGTTTAACTGGCTTTGCCAAACCGGTGGCCCCAAAAAGTCCCATTCCTCCAAGATATCTAATCCACAGATGTTCTTGTTTTTGCAATTGAGTACCTACGGCTGATATTCCGTAATTTATATCTTCGAGTTGTTTCTATTATTTCTTTCATTTTGATGGTCCGGGTCGGATGATGTCATTGCCTCATCTTCGTCGTTGCTCTTGATGATGACTACTGGTCCATTATCGCATGATTGCAGAAGTCGCATACAACAGAGCACTTTAACCTACTTTTCCTGCAGCCACATGCTCCACCGTATCCCTTTTTGCAATTTCATGAAATTACGTTTAATAATGTATGTGAGGCAGGTTTCTCTGACATTGGTACTCGAGTGAGCCCGTTGGTACCAAGTTTCCAGTCCCAGCTAGATGGATTTTTTGGATTGCACACCATTTTTTAATTTTGTGGTAAAAAAGCTAGGTGAATTTGCTTTTTATTGTCGATTTTGCGAAAAGTTGGTATCGAACTTCTTCCAAAGTTTCCTCTTCTATGCTACCATCATACAAAGCAACGATAAATTGTACTCCAGAGTTTGCAATGTCTCCCGGTTTGGCATTGTGCTCGTTGAAGATACTAACGACGACATTGAGTCATTCTTTTTTTGGACAAGCGATAAAAATTTTATTTTTCCTTGGCTGAAGAGAGATAATGCGTCTATCACAGCAGTTAACCGTATGTATAAACAGGATGTTATTGACTGATTCTTTCACTTTCACTTTCACAAGAATAAAAACAGGATAAAAAAAGATAAAAACAAAAAGGATAAAAAAAGTAGATTTCGCTGTTGTAGTCGTCACGGAACTTTAAGTCTGGTCATAATTTAAAACCATTGTTATGCATTATGACGAGACGTGAAGTTCCGTGACGACTACTATAATATATAATATTAATATTATCATTTTTACAAAATATTCAAGAAAGTTAGAAAATTGATTTTTCTTCAAATTTGGATTAGACATTTTTGTCGTAGGATCAATCGTTGAGGGATTATTTTGACAAAAACAAGTTTTTAATCTAAGATGGCGGACCGCGCCAAATTCCCCCAGAGTCAAAAACTTGAATTTTTGCATAATATATGTATTGTAGAATAATTTCCATAAAATGCATGGATTCCGTATGATTTTTTTTAACTAAAACAAATTTAAATTATTATTAAAATTATTAGCACTTTAATTAAAGGTTAAAATGTTACACAAAAGAAATACTACAAAACCCAAAATTTAAAAAATGGAGTGCACGTAAATGAATCACTCTGTATGAGTGAATCACTGTGAAAATGTGAAAATTTTCACAAAAAATGTGAAAATGAAAATTTGGATACTTACACGCAAGACCGGGGGAATTTGGTGGATAGCGACGACAAGTTGAAGGACGAAAAATGGTGACCCAGAAGAATGAGTTTAAAATTTGATGTCCCCTATATAATAATAATATTCTATTATTATTATTATTCTATTATAAAGTCGCTGTCCGATCTTCAACAAATGTATTATTCAAATCAAGACGTTACACAGAATGAAACGTCGTATCAACAACTGTTAACTGACAAACAACTGAGAATTACCTGTGAAGCGATAATTACGGAAGTTAATAATCATCAGTGGCGTGTCGAACTACACTTAATTTTGGTAAATAAAAATTCATTTGTAAAAATCTTCACTCGTGAAAAAATTATAAAATTAAATTTTTTCGTTCTTAACACTCATACACTTTGCAAAATTAATAATTAAATTTAGTTCTCACTTTTGTTTACCATTAAATATAATTTGATTGTTAAAAATTTGATTGTTAAAAGGAAATTTATTGTTCCCATATAAAGTGCTAATAAAAGATTAAATATAAAGTGCAAATAAAAGTGCTAATCTAGCTTCTTCATTTACCTTTCTTCTTGTCCCAAAGTTATTCAAATACGTTATCCAGAACTCGCACTGAGAAGTCTCTGCTCTCCTTCTTGTAGAGCCGATGTGATAATTGAGTATTTGTTGCTTGGAATATCAGTAACAAATATCATTATGGTATATCAAACTCGTTTCTACACCACCTTTTGTTCTTCATTATAACTGAGCTATACGTCCCGGAAGCCAAAAATAGGCTTTTTGGCAAGTGACAGGTATAAATTATATCTGGTTTAAAATAAAACAATTTATGATTTCAAGTAGTTAAGGTAAATATATAAAATTTAACGTTTTCATTTCAAGAATTTCGAAAATATATTCTTGGTGAGTTGATCTTAAAGCTGGAATAAAGAAATAACTTGCTTGAGATAGAGGTAATTTTAATTTACAACGTAGAAACATTTCTAAAAAAACAAAAAATCTAGAGTTATCTTAGAGTATATCTAATCAAAATGCTTGTAAAATTTAGATTTTTAAATGCCGTTTTCATGAAAGCTAATGGATAATCCGGTATAATTTTTTTTAATTCTCAGAAATGAGTCCTCTTTCCAATAGTCTGTAGGAAAAAGTTTAATTCGTAGGATCGATTACGTAACAGATATATTGACCTATATTTTTTATATTTTCACATTACATAATATAATATTATAATAATAGTTAACCTGACAATTTTGATAATATTTCTACACAATTTTGCTGTTTTGATCAACAAACGTCTTACTCTTTTTATCTTTTTAAAAAGAAATAACTTTTTTTCTATATTATTTCCACCATCAATTACTTTATTCTTCATTATTATTATTTTTCTATACTTCAATAAACCACCACTCTTTACTTTTTATTAATTTATTTTAATGTTAATCGATAACAATTTTGTTGACTATAAATATTAAATTACCTGGTGGAAGGTCTTAGTTTACATAGACATACCTTTGCTTGCTGATTCGTGTCGCATTAAATAAAATTTTAAAAATCAAAAAGTATAGGAAATATTTAAACAGATTATTTATAAAATGCTCTCATACAAAATCATATTATACAAAAAAATTAAACTTTTATAATTATCGCAAATATCATCTAGGATTAGAATTTTATATATCTACTATAATAACTAATAAATTATTGTTTAGCATGCGCAGTGATATTTGAAACCACTTACCCTGAAACTCTCACGACGTGAGATTAAAATTGTATTAAGATTAAGTACCTAAAGATTAATTTGAATATTGAAATAAATTTATTGACATTTATTGATATAAGAAAATTAATTAATAATAAAAAAAATTTAATTAAAGTTGGTAGAAAAAGAGAAGAGAATAGCAAAGATAGAGGATTAACTTTGTTGATTACAATGCATAAAAACATATTTTTGAAGGAAGAATATAGCCAAGGTAGAATATTAAATTTTATTGATTCCAAATTGCTCATTAAATATAAATTTAAAAAATTAATCGCTTAAAAAGTAAAAACAGAACAAAATCGAATTAAGTAAATCTAAATTAAATTATTTTAGAAAATTCTTAGGAACCACTTATAAAAGATAAATATAATGTGTATATTGCTATGATAACTTTCTTAAATTTGGGGTGTTATTTTTCTTTTTATAAAATCTTAAACTTTCAGTTTCTTAAATTTGTTTACGTATAGTTAGCAGGTGGGATTGGAATTATATAAGTTTAACAAAATTATATTTTATGATACCTTTTTGATACTGTTAAATATAATAAATGATACTATTCATTAAATTTTTGTTTTAATATTAATTTTTATGCATGTGCTCAGGTTGATTGCATCAAGCCAGCATTTGCTAGTTACTGGAACAGCTGCATTGTAATTTCAATTTTACGTTCTATTAAAACTTGAGCATATAAAAATTTTTCGAATAATTTTCGTTTTATAACTTTCAGTAACTATTCAATTTTTATTCTTCCACTAAAACTCTGATTAATCAGTTTTTATTAAAAATAATTTACAATATTTTCTATGTATTTTTTATATATAAATGGGAACATGGCAATATTGAAAATATCTTATTTGCCAGTGTGTAAGAAAGGTGAACAACTCTTCCAATTTAATAATACTCTACCTTTTGTCGTTTAGGAGATCCCATGCAGTGCATTCTTACCCTGAACACATTTTGCAGGGTGAGATTCTAAACTAAGGTGAACTACGTGTATCTCGTTGTCGAGGCAAGATACAAAAAATTGCAAGAAAACAAATTAAATAATTCAATGATGTTTAACTTTGTAGGTCCTTTTTTTACGTTCGTTTTACATTTGAACTGCATGCCGCACTGCTTTAACAGATTAGAATTTTTTTGTGCTTTAAAATTTACATTTTAGGTTTTAAAGAAGCTGATTCATTACTTTAATGCAATAATGCAGTCAATGGCATGTTTTTTAAACTACATTTTGGTTTAGAACTAACTAGCCCTTTCTTAATAAGATTTCGCTTATTTGTTAATTCGAAAAGTAACAACGCTTTTGAAGTTTGACTTGACTCAAAAGTAAGTTTAAAGCTTTAACTGTAATCACATTATACAGCGAATGTACGAACTTTTATTAAGCACAAACTTTCTAATAAATAAATAATAATAGTTCTGTTTGTTAAATGTTAGTTAAATAAATTATATAATTGTTTAGGATGAACCGCTTTAATAATCTCATTTACCTTCAATGTTTTGCAAACAAAAGTTAAAATTATTTAGAGCTTTTAGGTAATTTTCAAAAGATGGAAAAGGAGTAATAGCTTATGAAACCAACAATGATGGTTTTTTATATGAGCTCAGTACTTTACGTTAGATCTTATAATGAATAAAATAAACGGAAAAGTAAAGAAAGCACGTATTCAAAAGGATTATTTCAGTATTCGTAACATATATTCCACTCCAAGTCAAGCATTTTTGATGTAAAAAATGTTTCTTTAATGTTATTCCATACAAAGTATGTCTAGGGAAATCTGAACTGTTTTAAACAGAAATTGAAATTAATGCCTCACTATTTGTATGAAGCTTTCCAGCTGAGGGTGCTCACAAACTCATTCATTTAAATTTTGATGCAATTTTATGGCGGAGTCTAAATTATATATGACGTAATTGTTATATCAAAAAGCAAAGGCGATGATTTATTTTCTTTAAAAAAATGAAAAACGTCTTAAAAATGTCTTTCATAATACTAAAACATCGCCAACATAAAAAAACAATTTTTTATATTATGTTGTAAAAATAAACTAAAAGTGAATTTTTTAAATATTTACTTTCGATGCTTGGTATCATTTAAAAAATTGCCCATATTGATTATATCAATGTGAAACCATATTAACTTCATGCTAGCACATATTACGAAACAAAGCTCAATTAATGCTTTATAATATCGTATACTTGTATTATATTGCATAAACCCTATCGATGTCGGCAATTTATTTTAGGAATGTAATATTGTAAACACGTTGAAATATTGACGATAAATTATCAATCCCATCTTTACCGTATCCAAAACCGCGTTGACACGAGAAGCAAATTCGCAATTATGACATTCCAAGGGTCCTTTACGATTGAATCGTGTTGCAATGATGCATTGCACCTTAACGATTTTTTCATTCAGCTTTAGCTTCATTAAAAATAAAATGCTTACCCTGTTCAGTTAAATATTTTTCAGAAAAGTTTTCAAAATTCAAGCATGCTCGATTTGTTTCATCTACTTCACTTTTTGCACATTCAATGTAAAAGTATAATATAGAACGTTAAACTAGTTTGTGTTTCAATGAAACTGTAATTGGATATTTCGAATGTATTTACCCTGCCTACACATCTCTTGGACCTTCTCATCTTTCAAATGAATTGAATCCCAATCACATATTTTAAATTGTATTATTGAAAATTTAGTTAACTTGGATCTTCATTTTCTCAACAAACAGTTGATATTTACACTTAAATTCTAGAATATGAAACGTCACAAACATGAACGTTAACTGAATAAGTGAAATGGAATACTCAAACACGTCCCGTCACACTAAGGTAAAAACCTAAAAGAAAATCAAATTTTATTAAATTATTTTGAATATACTGCAGTGCATTGTATAAACAAGCAATTTAACAAGTTGGAATTACAAAAATAATGATCTAGTCATATGGTTTTTTTTGCTGTTTATAATATATTTCCAGGTATATTTCCCAGTTTCCCAAATTTTTCCAAAAACGGGCTCTCAGGAAAATACAATCCTTAAAAGCAATGTTTTGCCCGGCCAATCTTTAAAAAATTCAAATCCACAAATCAATTTAAAAGTTCAAATTATAACTATTCTTCTTTTAGAAAGTCTAATTCAAATTAATTCAATGCAAAATTGGAAAGCAAATAAAATTGATAAATCGGGCATCTGTTGCCGATATCAACTTAACTACGGAAGCCTTAAATTCAATTTTAATTCGCAAATTTTACGAAATAATTAATTTTGATTTTCTGATATTCAAAATTTTTCCATCCGAAAATAAAATGTATATTATAAGAAATATATATAATGCAGAAATATATGCAATTTGTCCAAATGAGAATCAATTCCAAATACAAAGTAATAAAAATTGCTTACGCAAATCAAATATTTTGTTGACTACATATAAATTTTCACAAAATATAACGGAAACCACTTTCTCCTCAATCGCTTCGGACGGTCATTTTCGGCTCCCTGATCTCTCCCTCCCGGCTCTCCCCCCCCCCGCTATCACAATGCCAACTTGGAAAGCAATAAAAATAAAAAATATACAAATCTAAAAAAACAAGTTCTACATAAAGAATATCAATTTACCAATAACAAAAATGACAAATCTAAGTTGAGTTTTGGAACACAACAATATATATAGTTCGTATACTATAGTATTCTTCAACCGGCAGCCTGCGGACAGGTACCGATCCCCAGAGTATTCCTGCCGGCTTATAAAATACTACATATCTCTAGTTTTAATTGGTTTTTACTATTATGCATAACTGTCCGCGGATGTATAAAAGTTAAACAACACTGCCCTAGACCACCGATCTCACAAACCAAAGTTTTCAGTATATATCCAGTTGATTTTGTTAAACATGAAAGTAGGTTCCGGTACTCAAGCGATTGATTGGAATACAGTATTCTCAATTTAAAATTGCAGCGTATCTATTTTTATGTGTTATTTAAGATTATTTTGACTTTGAGTAATGCAAAATAATCATTTTAATACCTTAAAAAGAGCTTAACGTGCAATAAATTAATATAATACTTACGAACCCAAGCAGGTCTGTAGACAGTAGAAAGCCTTTTGTAAAAAATAACATTTTCGGGGGTTCCCCTTCCGGGAATTTTTATTATTACAAAAATAATTTTGGTTCTTTTTTTTGTTTTCGGTTTTTCAAATTCTTTTCAAATTTTTTGTAAAACAAACATTAGATAGATAAAAAAGTTAGTCGTTCGCTACTTTTAAATTTAAATTTAAATAAATTCCATGGCTTTCAGGTAAAAAGGGATAAATAGAGTCGACATATAATAAGCAGATAAGGTAAATAACAATAAATTACAGAAAATAAATTTGGAAATGAACTTTTTCCCACTTTAAAATATCCAAAAATATCCAGGTGTCTATCTAAATACTTATTTTATTTTCGATATTCAAATTTACTTTCAATTTTTTTTAACATTTGGCGGGGGGGGGGCACGTGTCGCCAGATTATCCCTCCATGACTACGGACCTGAACTCAAGGTTTGTAATTAACTTTATCAAATTAAATGAAGAAACGGTACTTGGGTAATTCTAATACACAGTAAAAACGTTTATATACACCAAAAATCAAACCGGGGGATCTGGGGGGTACCCAGATCCCCCCAGCATATTAATAATTATGTTCAAAAAAAGAAAATATGTTAGTGAATTTCAAATCAGATATCTTATAAGTTATAAGATAGATTTTTATACGTTATATTTCTGGTTTGAATTTTAAAAGCTCAATAACACTTTTTTGCGCAATGGAATAAATAAATTTGATTTTTGAAACAAATTTTTTTAACCAAAAATATTTTATTTAAATTAAACATAATTAATTTGCTTTTAAAAAAGTATTCAAACAAAATAACTTTTTTATTTAAATAAATCTCTTTTACCGTATAAAATACAGCATTGCCAATTTAGAATCGATCCGTATATTTGCTTCTTAGGGCCAGTTTTATGATTGTCCTATTTATTTATTTTTTTCTATTTTATTCCCTATATAATGATTCCACTTTTATTATTTCTCTAAAAATTTGATTAATCAGTTTGGATGTATAACTGACCCGTCAGAATAGTGTATATGTTAACAAAATCACGCATTTGATTGGTAGATCATCGGAAAGATGGCTTAGATTGGAGCATTTGTTAACATTACCTTAATATTAACAATGTTACACTCAACGTTTTTACGTTACGTTACGTTTATGCTACGTTATGTTACGTTATGTTAAGTTACGTTATGTTACGTTATGTTACGTTATGTTACGTTATGTTACGTTATGTTATGTTACGTTATTATGTTATGTTATGGTACGTTATGGTACGTTATGTTACGTTATGTTATACAGAGTGTTGTATAATTTCGATAGGAATGAAAAATAAATCGGCGATAATTAAATTTTTTTGTATAAATTCGAATTACAAAGAACAATAACTTCTTGTTTCAACATATCAACCAAACATTCGAATGTTCTGTTGGAAAAATCGGGGGTATGTAGTACTTTCCAGGACTTAAGTAATTGTTTGGGAAATTGAAATTCTATGAGAATGAAAAATAAATCAGATAGATGTACTCCCCGAACATCCTGGCTCGTACTGAAGCATGTATTTTGTTCTAAAAGAGCTTAATTTTCCTAACTAACGACATCTGACATACACTGAAACCTTCCGAGGTAGTACCCTAGTTATTATATATGTTAGAATCAATTACGTATTGAAAGTATTGACGTCATTGTTCTCCAATTGACGTGATGTAAATATTTTCATATGATTGTAACATTTACGTCTTTGGCCGGTTAATGACGTTATTGGCCAAAAGAGATTGAACAATGATGGTATCATAGAATAAACTCGTGTAGCACATAATGTTGGCGCAATGTTGAGGCAATATTTGACCTATATTAAATGTAGGCGCGTCATTTCGAGATTCAGCCAATGTCGGCTCAATATTGTTTTTCAATATTGTCCAGATATAGGAAATCCATATTGAACCAATATTGGTTGTAACTTGATACAATAAATATTGCCTACCGATCTTCAGTCGATATTATTTTCCAATATTGCACCGATATAAAATATCAATATTGGAGCAATAATATCGACTCTACCTTTTTGTAATATTGGGTTATTTTGGGTGTCATTATTGGTTCAATATTGTTGTATAATAATGTCTTATTACTTACACAGCTGATTATACGAGACAGCTTATTGTTACATTTATATTGTTGTATTCTGTATCCAATGGCAGAAAATATACACCCCGATTGGACGGTTAGTACAATCGGGAAAGAGAAAAAATATATTGTTTTGACGGAAGATTTAAAAAAATAATAAAATCAAATTTTCAAATATTTTGTCTTTATTTCTGAAATTCGTTAAAAATTCAACGAAAGGTTGTCGAAAATTATTAATAATTGAGAACTAACAGGTCTACAAGGAAAAAGTAATTATGTAATATATCAATACAGAAAAATATAGGTAGTAATAATTTACATAATAAATATATAAAAAATCAATAAAATACATAACATATTCACTAAAAAACTACATAAATATAAAGAAAACTCTTTGAGTTTATATTGGAAAACGTTCACATTTAATATTGGCCCAATATTGCACCAAGATTTGTGCTACATGGAAATACTATAAAGAACAGTAAAATGACGATTATATTTTGACAGTCAACTGGCTGTTATGTTCTGAAAGTTGTTATATTTGTGTTATGTTCAATTCGGTTGTTTTAATTTTTTTTGTATATAAAAAAAGTACTTTAATGGCCTGGCGTTATGACGTCATGGTCCGGCCATTGACGTTAATGGCCAAATTATTATCAATGACCGTAACATATTACATAGAATACGGCATTTTCAATTTATGCCATATATCTAGTTTTTTATATTATGAAAATTTCCATTAACGTTTTAATAATTACGTTTTAATTAGAGCGAGCAGGCTGTGATATCCTGTATAGGGTGTAAATAGGGTGTAAATAAATTTATCATTTATACCATCCGAAGCTTATAAATTATATATTATGCTATTCAGAGTTACTTAGCAATTATAAGCTAATAATAATATTTAAATAAATTCAAAATTTAATAATGATTTACTTTAGGAAGGTGGCGCTCCATCGCACTTCTCGTACTTGCCGCCACGGTAGACTTAGAATAAACAAAGTACTGTGTTATAATTAAAGATTACAAGTTTAGCTCAAAGCTGATAAACATTTAAATTTTAATGGCTCAGAAGTTTAATTGGTTAAATAATGTTTAAAGAATATAACTTTATTTCACAGGCAGTTAAGTTGATTGAATACCATGATTGACTGAAAAACCAGTGGCGGTAGGTACGTAGAGAGCGATGGGGCGCGGCGCTGCTCTCTGAAAACAGAATACTATTACATTATTAAATGTTTCAAATAAAATTCGTTTGTGCGAAATTTTCCATTCTGCACGTGACGTGGTCAGTTATTATTTATCTAAAATCTAGACAAAGATACAAGGAATTGTTACTGCTGTGGACACGTTACCACTTTATCACACCAGTAGCAAACCTCAAACGTACCGCATTAAAAATTTTATCTAACCATTTTGCAATAAACCAAACACAGTTAATTAATAAGTTACGTCTACTTGCAGCTATAGCCACTAGCTACAACAACTTTGTTAATTGTCGTTTAAATTCGCCAAAATATATTGTTCAAACGCTACAGTGGCCATTAAAATAATTAATATTTAGAAGTTAGCAAGCACGATTTTCAACCTCAACCGTACTTTTTAAAATTTCTATTTCTGCTTCGAGTATTATGTTTAAAAATAATTGAAATTGTGTTTCAATTAGTGCGTTTTAATTTATTAGGTAGTGCTGTTTAGGAGTCTGATGCTGATATCGACATCTCATGGGCCATTAGACGTAACCATTATTTAAACATTTTTTATAAGGCAGTAAAAACTAAATAAATTGTTCAGTTTGCATTTACTTTGCATATTTTATGCATGCAATTCACATTTCTGGTTACGACAATGACAGAATATGAGGGTACGACATTTGGAACCTAGAAATATGCATGACTTGATTTTCAAAATTTTATTTTTTATAGCTGCCTTGTTTATTATTTTTTGACTTTCTGTAAAAAGAATTGGTTTTTCAAAAAATTTTACTAGACAGGAGTTTGTTGTAGTCCGTTAAATTTCGAATTTTGTTAGAATTTTTGTAAAATGTTTCGTTTAAAAGATACAGGGTTTTTGGAAAATTTTCTACATTTTTTTACTTACTTTAATTTATAACTCAAAAGCCGTTGATTTTAGACAATAAAAGGTTTGAATCTAGTTTGTAGATTATTTCACGCTCTTTAAAAAAGCACTAATCTATTTTTATCGAAAAATCAATATTTTCTGGGCTATGGCCACGTGAAGGTGGAAATTAAAAATAATGGTTTCAAGAGTGTAAAAAGTGTATCCGAGGACACCCTGTATAAAAATATACTAGCAAATTGGTTTATTAATTGAAAAATATATTAAAATGGAGTTACAAAATAAATACAAAATATAGCTTGAATATTTCAAATATCAAAGCTTCCAAACATAAGCAATACCAACTCAGCTTTGACGATGACCAACTTAATAAACCTTCATATTTATAATAAAAAGTGGTCACGTTTATACTATATTGAACTATTGGAAGACTAAATCACGTTCGAGATTTATCTACCGGTTAATGTTATTGTAAAATATCTTTGTAAAATTCAGTCTCAGTTATTGGAAATTAGAAGCAACTTTATATAAACAATGGCTCTATTTAGAATTTGAAAAACAAGGATACTAATGCACTTTGTTATTTAGTTTTAAATTGCCGCTATTCCGTGAATACATATAAACCAGAAATTTGTTGAGAGAATTGAATAGATCGGTATAGATATTGAAATCGTTTCGAAGTTTTACCATTCAAATTAAAGCAAGTTAATAGAAAGGAGGTTCACGTAAGCATGAAAACTACATCGAAATAAATAGATTGTGCATTTTTCCAAATAAAATATAAATTGCTACTTCTTTAGGCTTCAGGGAAGGGGGGGGGGCTTTAATAGAAAATTATAACAAACAACAATTATTCATTTTTTCACATAGTGAAAAAATGCACGTAGGATAAGATGATGCGGATTTTGGAGGAAATACGGTGATTCTCTCCTGTTTAGAAAACCCGAACATTTGTTTAATTTAAAAAAACCTGACATGGCTTTGTCGGCAATGATTTTTCAAAATTACGTAATCTCGTCAGTGTACGCTTGGTGGCAGCGCAATATAATATAATATTAAATTGAACATCATCGTGGTATATTATATGTAACTATATTTACTTTATTATTCACTTCACCTATTCTTGTGATAATTTAGCGATTCAAAATTTATCAATCGTAAAATCTGATGCAAAGTTATTATGCAATTTATGTTTAGCCTAGTTCAAAATTATGCGATTACAACTTACCCTCCTCAAAAAGTGTCAAAGCTGAGTTGGCAATCGTACACGTGAATTGAACCGAAAGTAGATACACAATGTAAATGCACACTGGAATTATAAACTAAACTTAATCTAATTTAGTAGTATGTGTCAACACGTCCTTATTGAAACAGTGCATCAAAAATATCATGGAGCTGTTACATAATTATTTAATTTTCAGAATAATTCCATTTTAAATTTGAATTAAGTAGAAAATGTTGCCACTAAATTACGTTTTAGGAGAATATAGGTAGTATCCGTGTTATTTAAGTCTTTAATGTCTTCGGAAAAGTTTGTTGTACCTATCATTAAACTAAAATTGAGCTAAATCTGTGCCAAACATTTTGCATGTCGGTAAAGCTAATGGAAATGCTGACAGCACATCACCATATCTACGTATAACTTCGACAATATAAATACCAACAGGGATTTGGTTTATATCGAACTAAATTCCCTTTTTAAAATGTTGCAGCATTTTAAAAATTTAAAGCTTAAACGATAAAACCATTAAATTTAATGTATACTACAAAAAATTGTTTTGATAAAAAAAGGATGATTAACGATTTTTTTCCGATTTACGTGTCGTTAATTTATAAGATAAAATTTTATTTAAAAGTGACAATTCTATAAAAACTCAAATATCAACATGAAAGTCGGCACTAAAATTTAGCATTTAAAGCTTCAGTGGATTTTTATGGTTCGCTTTTCGCATCTTTGTCAACAATCTTGAACGGTTTACTTGCTTATTGTTATACTCGGCTAAGAATTTAGTTTTATTTTAACGTCACTTCGATAAATTCAAATCTACAAAAGTGCCTTAAATTCTTTTATTGTTAATAATATACTAAATGTTCAAATTACGCTTTTAGAGCTGCAGCAAGCTGTTGTTTTTATATAGAGGGTGTCCCCGGAACAATCACCCTCTTATTCGGTGATAGAAGTTAGAAGATTAAATTTTGTCTGCATTCATATTCTTCGGGTTTCTCATTGAAATGATATTTTTTTAATTTCTAACTTTCAATGGTCATAGAACTACAGCTATTTATTTTGTAGTAAAAACTTAATTTCCGTTGTGTGGATTTTATACTCACGTAAATATTAAATCTCGATTTTATCTTTAGTACTTACATCTTCCTGTAGCACAAATGAATAGTTTTGTTTTTGTGCAGAGCATGGTAGTGGTTTATTTTCTGATCGGGTCTTTTTCAGAAGGTGCTAGCTTTCAGAAGAAATTACCTTCTATTTTATAAAAAGACATCTAACGGATTTTTGTTAGAAAAGTCCGTTATGGTTATGTTTGTTTCCTCTTTACTCATGAAAATGCGGCAATGCAGCAATTGTCAAATGACTAACTAATCTAGCATCAAAGGAACATTTTCTTAGCATTTCCGTTCGGATTGAGAGCTTATCTCGCTATGTTTATGCAGAGACTGCATTGGTTTTTTGGTCTATGCTACATTTATGTGGCTCTTGTATGTGTATTTTTAAATGGATAGCGTTGATGTTAGTTCTTTTATGATCTACAAGGTTGTAGATTTTATACAGCAGGGGTATAGTACCCTTACCGGGCCCAGAGGATTTCCACTAAAATTCCTGCAAAATTTGAAAGAGGACATTATAATAAAACTATTAAACTGTGGATGAACTTCAAATATCGATTTATTTAGGAATTAATTGATTTTAAAGTTTTTAGTTTTGAATAGAAAGTACGTTAACAATTTCGCTTTGGTTTGGCACTGCGGCCCGTTTTGATAAGCACCCTTATGCTTGAAAAAACCTAAAAAAACCTAATTTTAACCTTGATTTAAAATTTCATAATAATTTTAAGGGATGGGCGGAGCCAACTTTATGAAGGTAGCCAATCGAATAGTTGGTTCCAGTTTTTGGTAAATTTTGACCGTATTTTTGAATGATACATATTACGAATAAAGTTCATCGAATTATGTATTGAATTGTAAAGGGTCCTTCATTTTGCGTGATACATTTTTGAATTTAAATTAAAAAAATTGTGTTTGAGGTATAGCAGATTTTTTTATTTTAAATTAATGAGCATTCGATACCATTATGTTTTAAAAATATAATTTCTTTCAAATGGGCTCCGCGGCTTTGCTTGACGGCGGTCATCCGACAGGTCCAATTTTGGGTTACTTGAGCACATACGTTGGTCTCAATCTCACCAATGACGCGAACAACGTTGTTCTCAAGGTCGGCAATTATTGCTGGCTTATTGGTACAGACTCGAGATTTAACGGAATCCTAAAGAAAAAAATCTAAGGGCGTCAATCACACGATTTCGGCGGCCAATCGACATTAATTCGTCGTGAGATTACGTCGTGAAATTAGGATCGGTTTTCAACTTTTCCTGAGCCCACAATCAGCGAATGCGCGACGCATGAGATGGTCGGTAGATTTCAGTTCTTGAACTATTTGAATTTTGTACGAATACAAACCCAAGTCTTTTCGAAATATTCGCCAAGTTGAGGCGTACGAAAGATTAAGGTCTTGAGAGTGACGCAAAATTGAGACGGTTTGGTTCTCGCGCACACTTTGTGCCACCGCACCAATATTTTCGGTCGACCGTACGTTTCGTTGATGTATTGGGATTGCTCGATTAGCCACTGAACCACTTTCTACAAATTTCTTTATAATTCGCCAAATGGTGAGCTTGGAAGGACGCTCATCATTACGACAGTAAATTGCACTAACGCTCGAAACGTTCTCTGAATAGAACTCAGATTTTGATAATAAATTTTTACTAGAGCAGTCGGCTGTCAAAGTTGTATCATAGAAAATGAATGACTCTATATAATGTGATAAGTTTTACTAATTTATTTTTGAAACTTGAATTTTGTTAATTTAGAAGTGATATCTCCAACTGCTAAGTTTACTGATCATATTTTTGTACAGTGGTTTTATTTTTGCACTTTCACAACTTTTCAACTAAATTCAAATTTAAAATGAAATTATTCTGAAAATTGAATGGATTGACATGTAATTTCAAATATATAGAGCGTTTAATTTGTTGCGAGGATTCTCCAAGGGAGAATTTTGCTGTTGTATTTGTATTTGGGAGGTTGATTAATGTTATGTTATCACTACTAGTCTTCATCATCTTTGATCAGATTAGAATCAAAGCTTCGGTCTTCCATCCAAGCCTTACATTTTATATATTTCTTGATTTTATGTATGTTCTGTTACCTCATCTTATAACTGGATTTAATATAATACGCTACCTATGTATGTTATTTTGCTGATAAATAAAGTGTTTTTAAATATGTGGTTCTATTATTTATCTATAGAATATAAGCTACACAATCACACATAAGCTACACAGTTTTTTTTATTTATCTGGGGTTTGAAGATTTAGTTTGAGAGATTACTGTAACGAACCACGACTTTTCAGTAAGCGACAACTCGGCGACGCCAACTCGGCGACGCCAACTCGGCGACATCAACTCGACGACCGGTCAACTCGGCGACGGTATACTCGGCTACCGGATAATTGGGCGACGGTCTACTCGGCAACCGGTCAACTCGCCAATTAAACAATGAAAAAATAACTGCTTAAGTGATAAATTTTATAAATCTCGTTGTTCTCAAAAAATACTGTTACTCCAATCCCGAACATGTTCCATCAATTGGCCAGACTTTTAATGTAAATATAGCTAAGCTAAGAAATGTTGTGACATTCCGAGATAACGGATCGATTCGACTATAAGCGGATTAAAAACTAGAAATGTTTATCTTTTGAAATTGTCGTCGCCGAGTTGCCCGTCATCGAGTTGGCCGGCATCGAGCTGACCGGTCACCAAGTTGACAGATCACCGAAATGAACGTCGCCGAATTAACCGATCGCCGAGATGATCACATACAACGTTGTTGTATTTTCAGGCAATGGAAAGCCCTTGAATCCGTTTTAGCCTCTGACAAAAAATCGACCGGTTGTTTCTTGGTCGATTATTAATAGCGTAGCAGGACGTTTGAACACGGCCGGTTGAAACAGACTGTTTGACCGCCGTCGTTTGAACGCTTCGATATTCGAACAATTTTTTGCTACCTAAAAGTGTAGGCGCAACCCTTCGAAAATTTCATTCCAAGACACCTAGATGAAACTTAAGTTTACTTTTATGATTTGTTTGGCTGGTGGTTACTGCCGATTATTAGTTTTAAAGTAAGCCAATTATTAGAACTGATAATAGTAATTCTTGTGAGTTGTTTGGGAGAGGAATTCGCGCTATACAACCGTAAACGTGAATAGTCACGATACCGCTTGGGATCGGGAACTGGTGACGCTGATCAAAGGCAAATTCGAATTTTAACTTTGACTTTGAATTAAGTTATTGTGTTGTTTATGAGCTTCGTGTATTCGTGCTGTCTAGTTAAGATCTGTACCAATAAAGATTGTGTCAGTAGTCGATCGGAATCTCTAATCAGTATTTGCAATCAAACGGGGTGTATGCGAGTCATTCAGTGGAACTTCTACTGATTATCGTTTATCCATTAACAGTAAACAGAGCTTTATTAATTTATTACTTTGTGGAGAAATGCTATTCCAGGTGTGGCAAAAATAACCAATTCGGTTGAACTAGATATTAACTAATTAACTATTTAACTTAGAATTTAACTTAACTGTTAACTTAACTTAACTATTTAAGTTATTTGTCATTTAAGATGGACCCGTGCACAAATATAGGTTAGTTCTGTAGATTAACTTAGATTTACGTAACTTTTTCAGCAAAACCGTCGTTAAAAGTGAGGCCCGTGCTCTAGACATATCGATTGCTTCTACAGGTTGAAGTAGGTATAAGATATTTTATCTCGCTCACGTGCAAATGTCTCTGCATTCAAGAGTCTTTGCGTTCAAATGGCCTTCCGTTCAATCGTCTTTAAGTTGAAATGACCAAATAATCCCGCTGAACACACCATAATTCCGTCGTTTCTCTTTCTTGCTTATACCGTCGGTAGGGGAGGGGATCACTGGTAGTCTTCACTCAAAAAATCGATTAAATCCTGCAGTTGCTTATATCAGCCATTTTGAATTTTATGAAAAATGTTTTTTTTAAATAACTAGGCCATTTTCAATTTTAACGAAACAAAAGTTCAATCTTCAAAAAAAAATTCAATTTACTACAACTACGGTTTCGGTATTCTTTTTCTGAAATCGATATTTTTCAAATTAAATAGGAAAAAAGCGGCGCCATTTTGAATTTTATGAAAAATGGATTTTCTTGCATAATTCGGCTAATTTCAATTTTAACGAAAATCGTGAAGACAAAACCTGTAGGAAATTTGTAAGACAATTATGGGAAAAAAAAAATAGGAAAAAACAAAACTATATGGTTCTCTTATTTTTCCGACGATGGTCCTGCCAAATCGATATCATCAGTTTCAGCTTCGGAAACTTCAAAATTATCGATTTTAGGAGTATCAGCATCGAATGTTGATTGTGCAGGATTGTCGATATCACCATCATCAGTAGCATCATTAATATTGTCTTCCTTAAATAGGTCTCGAATTTGCGTAACATTCTCGCAACTCTCTCCACTGCAGTTATGGCATAAAACTTCAGCCCTGCCTTACGACATCCACACATTTTTCCGCAATTCTACATTTGCACGAAATCGTTTCGAGCAACGATTCCCGGGGCGGGTGCAGTGGTGGTGGTTATCGGTTCTAACCCGCGATTAGTTTTTATCCAACCCCACTCCGCGGCATCTATTTAGTTTTTTCACTGCAAGGAACAGTTTCTAAAATCAAATGTTGTTAATATTTGCGGTTCGACTGGTGACGACGTTGATGGTGATTGAGTCTACATGCTTCCGGCAGTATTTAATTTGCGTAACTCTTTCGACACGCCATGCGCTGTCAACAGTTCGAAGCATTTGCAGAGTATTCTTTATCACCGCGAGCAATGCCGATAAAAGTGTCTGAACATCAAGTTTTTTCAGTAGAAAAACTTTTTGTAACAGTTAACAACATTATTTTCGTTTATAGTTTCTCCACATACAAAACAGTTCAACATAGTTCTTGCAGTACGTGTACTAATTGCGTAGCCGGCGCGTTAGCAGTCATTAGATACTTACAGTACCGCAACCCTAACAAAACAAAAAAAACTAATCATAAACAACTCATAAAAACAAGATTTTGACATTTTTTTGCCATTGGTGTAGGACCTTAAATATTGACTGTAGGAAAAAAAGTAAGGACCAAAATTGATGAAAATTTAATTCCCTACAAGTTTGTTTATGAAGTTAAAAATAAATGAGATAATGCAAGAGTTTTACTTTCAGATTTAATTTAAAAAATATCAATTTCAGAAAAAAAGGTCCGAAACCGAAGTTTACGATTTTTCATTAAATTGGAAATGGCGGACATAAGCAAATGCAGGATTTGGTTGACTTTTTGAATGAAGACTTTCGGTGACCCTCCTAACGGTTAAAACAAGAAAGAGTGACAGACGAATTCTTATATGTTCCAAAGTATGTACTGACTGTACCATAGACCGTTACTAACAGTGTAGGTCTAATGGGAACTGTAGTCAAGGCCGTATGTATGTTTCGTACTCAACTCGTTTTCGTATAAGTATAAAACATTGATGCAGATCTTGCTTATTAAATTGCATTGTTACACAGAGAGAAATATGTGTTACTAATCCACACAATTGTGCCGAAAAAATACAAAATTGCTTACTTTTTCTGCACAATTGTGTGTATTAGTACACATTTTTTTCTCGGTGTAAACATCAGAATAGAAAATTTATTTTAGTTGGAATTAGTGAAAATTGTAGTCGCAGTAAAATATATTGACAATACAAATTCTCCGATATTGGGTTTCAAACCGGTAAAGGCAAATTTTATTTAAATTTTAATAACACTTGATTGTGTAGATGATTTTTGGTTTTTAAAAGTATTCAAAAATATTACTTGTTTTAATTTATTTTGTCATTTCACTATTTGAGATAAATCAACATTACTTTTACTGCATCGCAATTATTTTTAATATTTTTCAGATTTAAAAATATTATATTGTTAGTTTTTTTTTCAAGTACACTTCATCTTCATTGTATTTATTTAATAGGAGAACAACTACATCTTGCTCTGTAGCATCTGCTGTTTTTTTTTAAATATATTAAATTTTAGAAGCTTCTTAAAAACTTTTAAGGTAAATCAAACGCTTTAAAAGTGTGTTCTTTTACCTTAGCTTGGTTCTAACAAAATACATGCTCTTTGAAAAAAGGTACAATGTTTAAAAATGGAAGTTAGCAGTATCTCTTCACATAATGAAAATTTTTAACAATACATTTAATGACTACTCAAAGGAAACTTTTACAGAAGGAATTTTTGTACTATTAAATTTTTAAATAATTACCTGTTCTTTCTCGTTATTGTGCTTTCAGGAGCTTAAAGTATAAGGTCGAGGGGAAATATGTCGAAAGCTCACTTATTTAGTGGTAGAAAGCTTCCTACATTTTTCTATCATATTAAAACATCGTTTTATTATATTTAAGCAGATAGAAATGCTTAAAGTAAACAAAAGTTTACCAGAATGTTTGGAAGTAACCTGACAAAAATTTTAGCTTTAAATATAACAAATGCAGCTTTACAACAACGGCTTCCGTAATCCTGAGTACACATCTTAGTTTATTGTCAGTAATCATGATTAGATTAGACGCTCTATTATAACCACATCACCTTCACTTCCACTTGGAAGGAGCTTTAAACTTCCCTTAGAGATAACACCTTGCATTAAAGTCTTGTGCCTACAAACGCTTTATCTCGAACCAATAATAAAACTGGAGTGTGCTACCGTGCCATATTGCATCAGTTACTAATCCCCCCAAAACCTCTGAGCATATTAAATTAGACATTTTGTCACTCGAAATGTAAAGTGCAACGTGCCATTCCAAATTTTTTTGCTCAAATATTGAAGTACCAAAACGTGCATTAATGTCTGTAAAAGCAAGCTGAATGGCGTTATGCAACGTCATTGTGCATTTCAAATACATTTTACACTATAAATACTTAAACCTCGTGTCTCAGACTAGAATAAACACAAAACGATAGAAGCCTGACAAGCATGAATCTTATATTCTCTGAAAATTTGAAATTATTCAAGCATTTATTTTTATTTGTTCAGAGGAAAATTAAAAAATTTCCTCACTTTATTATAATGAAGCTTTATCATATTTTTAGTTGATACAGTCACTTAGCCTTTCGTTAAGTAATTTCATAGCGTACATGTGCTTTTATGTATTATTTGCAATAATTTTATTTTACAAAAATATTATAAAACTACTTTGTATTTTTAATAATAAATTTAAAAACCAAATAGCGGACAAATTGGCTTATGTAACAGCCATGTTTGAAAATATGAATAATATCACGATGTTATATCTCATGTTAGTTCAAGATGGTTTTGCCGTTTTTGTATCATATACAAGCAATTAACAATTAATTAAATTATATTATATTAATATATCACCACAACTAACTCCACATTAGTGGCGTTAAAATGGGACAAATGTAGAACTTATTTGTCATGTTTATACAAAAAGTTGCAGATTTTACTCTACACAAAAAGATATATTAAAATATTTAAACAACTATATGTCATTTTGTGGAAGGTTCAGTTTTTCAATAAGAGCAAGCTCAACTCGGCTCATCTGAATTTCAATGAATGTTGTACTTTTTCTCTATCATTACGAAGATTTGCGTATGTATCTTGCTTCACTTGATTCGCTAGTTTGAACTTTAAAATTTGTTAAACCTAATTTCAACAATAAACTAAAATAAAAGTTTAGCCTTCCCGATTTTTAAAATTCTATTGTTTTTAGATTATTTAAAGGTAATTTAGGAAATCACTCTTTAAGTAACCGGTGTGTAATGTCGTTTTCACATTGGTTTGGTAATTATTTTAATCATATTATATAGACACGTTCGACTCAATTGATTTGTGGTCATGCAGGTTTGTACAAGGTGAAACAATAAGAAAAGCGAAAATCTATAATAGTTAATAAGATTACAGTCCAAACCACCTGAAAGAGGTCTACAACCCTACAAAAGCAATAAGCTTATTATTATGTATTTTATCAAAATACTGTAGTATATTCTAAACACAATTTGTCTTAAATATATTAACTTTTATTATTATTAAAACTTTTGAATCTCAGAAAATAACAAGATTAATTAATTATTCTAAAGAAAATACTAGTTTTTCAATTTTGTGCTTTTAGAAAACGACCGCCGACACCTCGTATGCACAATCAGATTCTATTGAACTTCTAAGAGCTTCCGCAACTTTCTTAATTAAATTTTTGTTGCTATATAGAATTTTTTTACTGTTTAGAAATTTTAACGAAACATTTTAATTAGTAGACTATTGCAAGTTTATAAATAAAAATTTTGTTACAAACAATAAAAAAGTTCTTCTACCCAAAACTTTTTCGTTTTGTTTTAATTATTATTTAAAGTTTTCGTGTACCCACTTTACAAATATGATTTTGGTTGTGTTTTTCTATTCTAGCAATATTCCAATATTAAAAACTTTTATTGTTCACAAAATATAATAAGAACCAAAATTGTTGGCAGCACACTTCGTTGAATGCGTCGTCCATTATAATGTCAAGTTATAAAGATGCCATGTTAGTCATTATATTTACATAATGTGCAAATAACCTAGTCAAAAGTTTAGTTTTTATTATTTTTGTAGCTCTTCATAAATAATTTATTAATTAAAGGATGCTTTTATAGTAAAAATTTTAGCTGCTTTTGTATGCCTTGCTAATTTAGTTTAGGTAATTCCAAACTGGTATTATAATGTTTTTAGTTCACTACGCAAACAATAATTTAATTTGATAAGTAAATTTTTAATATGTAAACAATTCATACAAGTTTTTATTATCCAAATATTAAAGTTTATGCTATACCGTAGAGAAGCAAATTAAGTTTACTCGAGAATAAACGGTTTATAGTAATAATGCTAATAAGATTTTTTTTAAACCTAATTAAACTTTTAGTCGTCTGTGTAAAACATTATAAACAAATAATATTTAAAGTCAAGTTAAGGTGCAAATATCGACCGTTATAACCATTTAACAAGAATTTTTAATAAATTTGTAGTAGAATTACTTTATTTGTGGTTTATATTTCAAATTATATTCCATACTTTGTATGTTATTTGTGAAACTTTGTGTATTTTAGTTCTGATAAGTAGCTTTATAGTAGTTTTTCCGTGAGTTTAAAATACACATATAATTTGTGCTGGATATTACCTAAAGTTTCTGCGTTTCAAGTTTTTCTATTTGATCGTTTAAATGCAAATTTTATGAAATTTAACTTTATTTGCAAATATGTAAAGGATTAAATTAGAAAATGTGGAATGTTTGGTTTACCTAATCAAACTAAGGAATTCATTAAAATGTGTTACCAACGCTGTTTACATAGCAGATAGGTATTCCAGATAAAAATATTTGTGCAACGCTATGCCTTGAATTTTGGATAATACTTTTCCAGCATGTAAAACATGTATTTCTAAAAAGGTTTAATGTTGTATTATGCATTAAATTTATTACTTGCACATATTTGGTGCTAAAAAAGTTATATACTTTCAAATTTATGGCCAAAACTTTAAATTGATATAAGATATTATGATCATGCGAATTGAAACTATGAACCATTGTAACGTTCTAACTTACAAAAGATAAATCAAAAACTAAAATATATAAGAAACAGAAAATAATACAACTAGAAGAAAACTAAATCTGCAAACTTGAATTTGATGTTAAGGTTGAAATAGGTTTATCTCAGTTAAAAGTGGTCATAAATTGATAGGATTTATCACCAAATTTGCAACGTGGATATTATTTAGGTATTCAGTATGCCTCATTTTGTATCATGGAAGAAACGTGCAGTATATTGCACGCATTACAATAGTAAAAATAGACCCATTACAATGCAACACACGAATTTCTAATTTAATTCGAATCGAATACAAATTTGTCTTATTTGGTTGATGGTCGATAAAATGACATATTTAGCTTTTTATAAAAAATTAGTAGATATCTAACATTTTTCTTCCAATTAATAACTTATTATGGAAAATGACCGTATACCTAGACAAATATATACATATAAACCCAGAGAAAAGCGGAATGTGGGCCGACCCAAGAAAAGATGGGACGACCAAGAGTGACGTAACGGACAATATTTAAAAAATTTTAAACAATAAGAAATGCTTTTACTTGACTTGTAGTCGGTGCTGAAATATTTACCTACAACCAGGGCCGGATTATCAATGTGTGTATCTTCTATTTTGTGATAGTTTATACTCCTCAGTCGGTTTATAGCTAGCTACATATCGTTTATGCGATCTCATATGCTATTCGATATGCTAGCAGATATCCCAAAAATCAACTGTCTAACAGTCAAATCGACTCAGGAGTATAAAACTTAATTTTTTAAGAATAAGAGTTAGACTAATCAAAGGTAAGCTAAAATTACCATTTTTAAAGTAATTTAAGCGCCCCTTTGCTGCTCGGCTTCCCTATAGGCAGTTGCCAAGATTGCCTATTGAATAATACGGCCCTGTCTACAACACTGGCAATAGTTGGGACACCTGAAACTTGATGTAATTAAAATATAATTATACAAATTTATAGTTTGCGGAACTTCAGCGACTTTTATTTAAATGTTATATGTATACTTTATATTAAATGCTATCCGCACCAGTTGATTAATCTAAAGCATTTATTGATGTAATATAATGTTTTATGGTATTTGTAACTTTATGAATCTATATTTTTTAATTCCCAAATTAAAAATAATAAAAAAACAATGTCCGTTGATATCCAATTGCTGAGATTGTTACGACAAAGCATGCAGTTGGTAACGCTTAATTTAAAGCATTTTTTTCATCTTTTCATCTATAACGAGGTTATTATACTTATAATAAAAATAAATTAAAATACAATGCACTCTTCTCGCATTTATTTGAAAGAAAATAATGTGCGAGAAGAGTGCATTGTATTTTTATTCATTTCTATAAGTAGATTCCTAATAAACGAGCTTTCACTATAATGCTACTGTGGCGACAATTTCAATACACACCTGTATGCAATTTTACAAATATATATTTTTTGTATACTTGTTATAATTTCAGAAAATGAAACTTTTGCAGGAAAGTATACCATAACGAAATATGTTTAACAAATGTGCTCAAGATTGTTTTTAAATTATTATTATTATAAAAATATATTATTATAAAATAATAAGAGTAATTACTTCTAAACCAATGTTAATACAGCCTTTACATAACGACGCCCATTAATGAAATTAATGTTTCACAACGTTCTGAAGAGATGAGGTTTCAAGTTTATTAAATTTAAGCCTAAAATTTATCCAAATTTATTGATAATGAACGATTAATGTTTTTCTCTCAACTTCATGCCGTAAATTGTCAATTCGACTGAGATTCGGAGATTTTCTTAATTTTTATTTTGTTATTTTTCAAACATTGTTTCACACTCTTTGCTGTGTATTTGTGGTCATTGTTTCTCTGCAACATCTTTTAAACAGCAAAATCTTAATTTAAAGAATGAGTTTGTTTAGAATTGCAACATGTTTTATTTATTATGTTTACATTGTTGAAAATTGCCGCCAATTATTCTTTTCATTTACTTAGTACGCCTCTGTTATATTTTGTTCATCCCTGAAATTGTATTGCACGAATTTCGTTTGGCAATTAATAAAATAACTTTTTTTAAAAAGTTTTTTAATACAAAAACACGGAGTTAAATAACAAGAACTTCAAGATCGAGCTTTTAATTATAATAACTGAAGTAAATATGTGCTACAGTGGTTTATATAAGAAATAAATGCTTATTTACTAAATTGATAATATAAATGCAACTTTGTTATCCTAAGTTCAATGCTGCGCATATTATCACATATAACTCACGCATGACAATTTTTATCGCAGCACCAGTAGTAGCATTCAAGTACTCGAGCAATATACATACACGCTCTCCCGTATCATCACTCCCTTTTTTAACGAGGGTAAATCCTTCTTAGAAATTGTAACAGTTATTTGTTTTCAACCTGCAGTCATTCGAATTACACGTATCTATGACAAAAAGATTCAGTGATTGCAGCAATACTAAAAACACCCATTTTTTGGTCAATAAATATAGTGCAACAAAACAAGTGTTTTATTTTAGCGACCACCCTCACATGTCGCCTATAAAGAGGCTGTTCAAAGTTAATGGTAAGATTACCATTTTAACAGACTGCGTACCTAGTTGCGTTTCGTAAGCAGCTTTTCGAACTTGCAAACCAACGAAGCTAAACAGAGTTTATGCAGTTAAAGTGGAAATTCCGCTTTGGTGCTAGGGTCGATACCTAAAAATGCCTTAAAATGGGTGTTTATAGACGAATTTTTGTACCTTGGCTTCTATCAATAGCGTGCTCAGTTCTTCTTAGGACTTTACATTTGGGACTATTATATCTATTATTGTTTTACCTCAAATTTTTCTAAGGAATCTCGTTTATATACCTTACATCGTACTTCTTATTTCTTCTTGTTTCTTCTCTTCTGTTCTTCCTAGAACAGAGTCTTAGATTTCTCTTGTCTAAAAATGATGGTTTCATTGCATTAAATAGTATTCCCGTTGCGTTTATTCTTTGGTTTATTTTTTCTTCCGTTTCTTTGTCTTTCTGGAATACAATAGGTAACTATATATATGTAGCTATACACCTGCTCTACTATACTGTGGTCGATTTTTATGCTATGCTTGATTTTTTGTTTGCTAATGGCCACGGTTTTTGTTATTTTTTTGTTAGTTTTCATGTTTTTCTTTACTGTAACTCTTTTCTGTAGATGTTGATGTTCTCTTTCAATTTTTTTTTCTGTTGTCCCAAATATTATCATATCATAATATGCATAACATAATTCACTGACTTCCACTTTATTTAATTTCCAATATCCAGCACAGAATGATTTAACCTCTTTCTTACATTTCTTTATATAGTTTTCTAGGACTATTGAGAACAGCAATGATCTCAGTAAACACCCCTTGTTTCAGCTCTTGAACAGTCTGGAAAGTTTTTAATTTTTCATTGTTATAATTTTAACATAGCTTAGTGTCTTATTGTACAAATTTTGATATCTCTTTCACACAGATTATTCCAGACATCGTCCCTTGTAATTAAATCGAAAACTTTTTCCAAGTCTATGAACTAAAGATGCATTTGCTTTCCTCTTTCTCAGACTTCTTCAATGATTTATCTCAGTGCAACTATATGATCTTGACCCCCCACCCCTATTTGATCTGAACCCACACTGTGTGTCTTCTAATTTTCGTTTCAGTTTTATTTTATTTTGTTTTCTGGCATTCTAGCATACATTTTTCCCGGTACGCTTAATAGGGCAGGTTATACTACATAGATTAGACAAAATGAGAAATAGAGACATAAGGGATGGATTAAAGGTGAAACTCATGGTTGATACCATTGATATCAACCGAAATAATTGGAGAGCTCATTTAGAACGGATGGACGGTCAGAGATGGCCAAACCTTGCATATCAATATCATCCTTGAGGAGAGAGAGACCAGAGAGAAGACCCCAGAAGCGATGACAATTAGAAGTCAGATGTGAAGAAGAAGAGGAGGCTTAATAGGTTATACCTCAATAGTTTTTTCCCTCTCTTCTGCTTCCTTTTTTATAGAAAGGGATTATGATTTCCATCTGCCAATCTTTGGGTATCTTCCTGTGTACCATTATTTTGTTTAAAATTGCCAGCAGTTTTTGTTGTAATTCTATACCTGCGTATTTAATCATCTTCGGGATAATATCGTCGTGACCTGTCGCTTTACCCACTTACATTTTCTTTATTGCATTTTCTAGCTCTTCTGTGGTTGTGGTTTCACAAAACTCCTTCGTGGTTTCTAAATGCTTTCAAATGTTAATTTTTGTTGGATGGTGCTCTTTGGTCATGCCAATGTGAAACACTTTGGTTTTGGTTGGGAAAATTTTCATAGTTTAAATATAAAAAAGAGATAAAATGTAAAATTATTCTTTCTGCACAATTTTCAGGACCATGTTAGTCCATCGCACGTAATTATTTGCGATACTCTTCGCTCTCAAAATCTCATGGTAGATTACGTTTCATCGCAATATACGATATCCAGACGAAAAAAAAATCTTTTTCTATTTTTTGTATCTTAAAAATAAACAAATAGTTTTTGTCGAAAGTGATATCGTTCGCTAAAAGCTGAAATAAAATTGAATTTTGTTTTTATTTGTGCAATTAAAATGTTTTTATTTTATTAATTAAAAAATATAATATTATGAGAAACGTTAATTCAAATGGAAATTAGATAAATGTGATATATCAAATAAATAAATAAAATATGAAATTTATTCTAAAAATTAAACACAATTATTGAATTTAATTAAGTAGCACTTTAGCACTTTAACATAAGTGCTGTAGTGCTACGCGTTACCTGAACTAAAATGGAAAAATTGTTTTCACAAAAAATGAAATTTTTATATTGGTTTCAAGAAGGCGAAGGAGTAAACAGGATACTGCACCTAGTATTGAAGTAAAGGATGCTTAATGGTATTTTAATAAAAATTAATATTCGTTCATATTTTATTTATTATTACATATTTGCAAAAATTACACAATAGTATCTGATGGCTATCCGTAATATAAGTTATTAAGTAAATAATTGTGGTTCGTTAGTATGAGGATGTTATTCATCAGCATTCGCGGAAAACTATTTTAATATTAATTTTTAATGCCTCGAAGATTAGTACACCAAGTTAGAACTTTTACATAACTTTATTAAATATTTCGTTATTTTCAACTAAGTAATTTGCATGAACTACCATCCTGCGGTTAAATTAATACAACCACTATGAAGAAAATTTAGAGCTTATTTCGTTATGACCACTTTTAAGTAGCTTTCGCGATGTAGAAAATTATTGCAAAAAACTGTTTCTATGTTAAAATTATTCTTAGATTACTTCAACCAGATTAAAGTTGTTATTTTTTACCTCGGTTTTTTATTTAAACTTATTGACGTGTTTAGACAATAATCACCTCGGTTTCAGCACGATTTAGGATTTCCCAGTAAACCGGAAGTAGATACACTTGCGTTATGACTAAAACAATGTGTGTAAAAAAGTCAATCCATAGCTGTAATACCTGCAGACCCATTGGTCTGGTAAAAAAATATTTACTTTTGTTAAAAATATTAAAAAGTTTCCATTGTTTGCAGTAACACTTTTGCTAGACGAAGCAGACTTGACGTTATTTTTAGTAAACTTTAAAAAACAGAGACAGATATAATGTAATAGAATGTCATATTATACGTATAGATATATATAATAACACAATGAAAATATTAATAGTAGAAACAAATTTAAAATGCATTACACGAACATGAAATAACAAAGCTCCATTTGTACCTATGTAATATAATCAATATATAGAATGGTACAATCAAAGCAACATAAGTTATTTACCGGCAAATAGGAAACTAATTTTACATGAAAATTTTATTAATTGACTTCTAGAGAAATCGCCTTCAATTTCCTAGAAAAAAACTTTTTATTACATATATAATATACAATTAAGGAAATTTTAAATTCTGTGCCATTGCTGTATACTTAAAATTTAATCTTTTATTCTGACCTCAACAATTGTAAAATAAACAATTAGTAACTTTAGGTACTTAAGAAATTAATAAACACTCGAAGGTTTTGGAAAAGTTTTTGCTGGCATGATTTTTTGTGAAATTAAGGGTTTATAATTTGGCAAAAGCGTAATGAAGTAAAACTGAATGGGCATACTAAATGTAAAATTAATTAAACATAGTCGAGTACCTACTCCTGTGGTCAAAATAATAATAAAGAACGAAAATTAAATAATAAGCGAATTTTCAGATCCAACAAGTGGAAAGCGGGATATGTTCGACAGTATGGAAAAGATTATGTAGATGGAGCTCTAAATTTAATACATCTTGAAGCTGTGGTAAACGAGATAATGGAAGTGAAGTAATGAGAAATCATTAAATATTACACTATATTGGATATCTCATATCTCTCTTCTCTCTTTTGTTTAATATTTTCAATTGTTTACTTTGTTGAAGATAAAATCAATAAAAGAAAACTTATATATATCTATATATTTCTTTGCAGTATTTTAATAACTGGCCCTATTGTATATCACAGAATAGAATAAAACAAATTCGGAAAAATCCTCCTAGCTTTAGAAAATTGGAAAAAAAATTGTTTTATATTCTTCTTTTCATCTTAAATTTTACAATAAAATAACATAAAATGCCAATTTTAAAGTAGTATGATTGAAAACGCAAATAAGATAGAATACGTAAAAGTATACTTGAGAAGCTTCTCGACTAAAATCTAAATTTTAATTATGAAAATATTGAATGGAAAAGTTAGTAAATATTTTTCACCAATGACAAAAGCATTAAATTAAGTCCTTCTTTCCCAATCGAACTAAAACTAGCAAAAGCAATAACTTATTGTTGATGAATTATTGTGAAACAATTGTTGAAAACATAAAAAACTTTTGATATAAATCAACCAGGTAAATAAATTAATTAGTTTTGATATTTGTGAAACACACAAGTAATTTTTTATACGAGAAGCACTTTTAATTAGTTGATGCGTAAAAAAGTTAAATTATTATTTATGTTACCTGAAAAACATTAAAAGGATGGTGTAATAACTTTCTTGTATTAACATCAAAAACAAGATATCTAAGTAATGAAAAATTGCATTATTAATAAGAAACCTCAACGAAACTGATCAAATTTAGTCGTAAAACATTAATTAGTAAATTATAATGTTACACGACGCCTTAATTATATTATAGGATAGTTTGATAAATTTAAAATCAGACTTACAAATTTTCTCCTTTTATTTCTTCATATTTTAATGGACGTGAGCGAGAAACTAGCTGAACCACCACCGGTTAGCTGTTTCCTGGATCGATTCTATGTAATTCGGTTAATGTATTTTTTAAACACTTGTAAATTATCCTTGAAGAAAATAACTGTTAACTCTGCATTTTATTATACTTATGCCTTTATAAAATTAAGTTTCCATTTTTCTTAAAGCTTTCCCATTAAAAACTAGTATTAGTTTTCTCTACGCCACCCCTTAAATCGGCATCGTAAAATTTTACTATTTACATCATACACACTTTAATTTAATCGGTCTTCCTTACAGCTTCAATATTTTCTACAAGAAAAGCTAACGTGTATTAGCGAGTTTCCCTCCGAAAACAATATCGTCTAAACTGTATTTTCCTTATATGAATTATGAATAATGCAAATTTTAGATGCTTTTAACCTAACGTAATTGAACTATTTGACATCGTAAATTAGTGGCCCCATTCGATTATTTACTTTAATCAAGCAATATACCTAAATGAGTAAGCTAATCTAAATTTAACCGTTAACTGACAAGATATGCACTTCATGTAATATTTATGCGGTTAAAAGCAGTAAATAGTAATTAAACAAAATCCTTTCATAAAACAAAATTGTTAATTGGGAATTATCGATATTTACATACCTGAACTTTATTTTTTCATTTATGTACTTTTTTAAATATTCAAATATTTAGCTTTTAGATATAAATCAAATGTTATCATTTAAAATTCATTAATTAATTAATATAACAAAATTACATTATTTTCACAGTTATCTTGTTTGACGCGTTTCAGTCTATTGTGACAATTGGTTCTATAAATTTGTAATTTATTTATTTATTTGAAATAATCTTTGCTCTTCAGAAGAAGCAAGGGAGGTCCAGCCTCCCCTGATATTTTGGAATATTAATTAAACTATTAATCATTTCAAAAATGTAAAAAGTGGATTTTTGATTGTAAGAACTATGAAAAGATATTTATTTTTAACTTCGTAAAAATAAGCAATATAATTATCAAAAGATAGATACTCCTTTCACAATACATATCCAAAAAGTAAAGTTAGGCTAGGTTAGGTAAAGTTAGGTAAAGTTAGTTAGGCTACTGAAGCAAAATCCTTGACCTTAAACATGCATGCAGGTAATGTATTCATCATATGAACCGCAATCTTTAACTGATGATTTAGTGATTATTTCAAAGAAATTATTTTGCACTGACAAGCATCAACTGAAAATCTGCATAACTATTGCCATGACATAGATATTGTAATATAAAAGCACACGTAAAACAAACTTTCTTATTGTTTATCCACGGTAGCTTTTTAATGACGTAGTTGAGTGTCAGCTTCTTATGTGAATTGTACGCTTTCGTATACCAATAAATAGTATCATCAAGGGACCTAAGAGATATTCTCTAGCCTCTCCATCCCAAATCCACTTTCTTCTTCTCGGTGGTAGGTCCTGACAGGCTGATCAACTATGTCAGGGGTTTTAGTTTCAATCCCAACGGAAGACAAAGTCAGCAAGCATACGAGAGAAGAGGGTCCTATTAATGCCACTTCACGTTGAACGAAGGAAGGACTTAAAAGGATGGGTCGTATCTTCTGAAATGGAAGGATATCCTGGATCGGTGCCGAGAAAATCCAAATTCAAATAGAACAACTGCAGCGACCACAATCAGGGAAATATGATTACCAAATACTAGGAAAATTTTAGGAAATATTAGAAAGCCTTTGGAAATATTAAGCCGTCCAAGGATATCTTAAATAATTATCTATACTTTATTATAAGCCTCCTCAAATGAAAAAGTCACGAGCCGCTGGTGTGATCGCTGGTTGAGTGAGCAAAAACTCTGGGTTCATTCAATTGGTTCTATTTTTACATAAATCTGAGCAATTGACTGAATGTCAAGATAAAATAAAAAATAGCTGACTTAAATTCAAATACAAATTATTATTTTTTTTTTTTAAATAACAAATTTTCTTCTAATTTTAGTAGTTTATTATTTGTACTATATTCTTGTTTATTGTGAATTTAATGGGAGTAATGCAGGTTTTCACTGACGTATACACTGCTAAACTAATTTATAGTTTAATTCGATTCATATAGCCGTCAAAGAGTAACATCGTTTCTGTTTACGGAGTTATATTTTCTAATTTATTCATTAAAATTGAAATAAATAAAGATTTAAGAATTAAAAATTTGATTTTACTGATTAATAAGATTGGCTGGAGATATTAGTTATAATTGAAAATTTAATAAAACTTCAGTATAAAATAAGTGTATTTTAACCCTCAAATGTACCAAATTAGTATTAACTTTGAAGTTAATAATTTCTTTGATAATTCATTTTAAGAAATTTAGAAATCATAACAAAAAATCAAAAAATCTCAAAAGATGGAAAGAAAGGTAGTCATTCAGAAGATTTTACTGATGGTAAGGTAAGGAATTCTATGACTATCTTCGTGTTTCGGAGACCACATAAAACTGGGGGTTTCCTTAACTTAAACATCAAAAACTGCGGACCGTGTTGCCTGATAGGCACAACATCTTCCAAAGGGCAAACTAGTTCAAGGCCCTATCCGAGCCTGAAGAAATTTCTAGATGGGTAACGTGGTCCAGAACCATCCGGTGGTTACGCTATAATGCACATCACAAAAAAAATTCAAATAACTCAGCCCTCTGGTAAACAGTTTAATACCCATCATTAGTTTGGTGTGATCAATGATTGGTTAAATTAATGATGCAGAAGATCTTGACTCGGACGGCAGGGTTAAGCTGCCAAACAGTTGTCGGTTAATCTAGCATTGTCGGTGTGCTTAAAGTGGTACTGTAAAAAGGGGAAGTACAAAAAGTCTCCTTTTTGTAAAATCCATCCAAAGTAGAAAAATTAGGTAAGATTTTGTTTACCGTTAGATTAGGTTTAAATTGGGTTGAGTTAAGTTAGATTAGGACTGAACGATACAAGAAGTGGACAGCCACGTATGGGAAATATGTTACAAAATAGTAACAATGAAGCTTGGAAAATTCAATATTCCTGGCTTAATGCCATACAGACTACACGAGATACTGAAAAATATCTTTCTTATCTACTATCTCCCTGTTAACACCTGCAGGAAGTAATGCAGAACAACATTGAGCTTTTCTCAGAATGACAATTAAAAAATCGGCTTAAAAAATAACCGGCAATAAAGAGCCTGGGTCTGAGGCTTGGGAAAAATATGGTGGAAATCTGCGCAAACAAAATTCTCCAAATCTAAAATAATTATCTGAAGCGCAAAGAATATCCAAAGATCTACAAGGAAACCAAGCTGGCTCCATTAAATTTGTCTTGTGGAAAAATTATGTAAATCGTTTGAGCGGATTTTGCTAAAGAGGTTGCACACCAATATCGAAAACACCGGCGGACTTACTCCAAATTAATATGGACTTGGTCGAAATTTATCAACCATGGAGGCATTGAAAGATCTAACAGACAAAGTTAGGAGATCAAAAGAGGAAGCGGTGATGATTTGTACTTATTATGATTCTACAGTCTTCCTCTTCATCAGCCTTTCAGTCCACTTCTGAACTATGAGCCTCTTTCTCTTTTGAGAAAGGTTCTCGCATTAAGACTCTACGTCTGCCTAAACCGTGTTGGGAAATGCCAAAGTAACCCTGTTTTTTTTAAATAAATAATTAGTTGACAACGGCAATCGTCAACCCAGAAGAACCGACGGCTTTACGTCTAGCTTTACTAGGCTTTACTAGGCTAATGAACGTCTTTCTAACCCTAATGACTCTCTAATGACCGTTTCCAGGGCCGGCATTACCATATGTGCGAACGGTGAACGGTGCGAACGAATGTGCGAATTTGCCCAGAGCGGCAAATTTTCGCGTTTTCTCATGTGAAATTTTGGATACTTTTGTTAAATGTCATTTTTTTTTAAATAAATGTTATTTTTTTTTAAATAAATGTTATTTTTTTATATCTTTGTTGCTTCTGTTTATTTGGACGCCCCGTTTGTTTTTCCATCATCTATCCAACAGTTAAGTAATTTACTAGAATTCCTATGAAAGCCATGAAATGACAGCTATGCCCCTTTTAAAAAATTTTGCCTGCGGCGCACGGTGAAGTATTTGACCTTAAAAGCTAAATTCAATAAATCAAATCCTACTTAGCCGCGGCGGCGAGCTTTTCCCGTTACCTCGGCCGTTAAGGGCGGCATAGTCTTAAATTTGCACGGGGCGGCAAATTGGCTAGCGCCGGCACTGACCGTTTCTACTGTCTATGAGAGATTAAAAATTTAAAATTTTTCATATCCTGAATCGCATTGTATTTTATGATAAAATTTATGCAATATATCCGACAACTATAAACTTTATTAATAAAAGAATTATGTATTTTGATTATAATATGAACTTTAAATATGTATGTATATGATTTGCCCGATCAAATGACAGATAACCTATGTATATTATGTACATCTTGATAAATAACAAAATTTAATTACAATATTAAAACAGAAACAGACGAATGTAACAATATAATTAACAAACTATAAATCGTTATGAATAACGAAAAATAAAACAAAATAAAAATCGTTCTGTGTGTAATTAAGTGTTTACTCTTGAGTTTCTTTCAACTCGTCAGCTACTAGCAAGATCATCTTTCGATACAATAGAAATACTACGACTGGGTTGGTAATGTCGAGGTTAGGGTATTTCCTACATAACTTAGGGCTCCTGGTATTACACGATGCGGTATTTCGGGTTTGTTGGCCACCAGGGATTATTGGTGGGAAATTTGATTTTACAATTCGACATTACAAACTTAAGTGTCATCTATACTATATTTTCTTAATTTTGAACAAAATTATAGGGAAAAAGAGGTAGAAACTAATACTGTGATTTTTTTTTTTTTATTAAAGACGCAAAAGTTATAAATTTATAAAAACAAGTCTAAGTTGGCCCACCCTTATTTTAAATAATTAAAAGGTAATAAAATTGTCAGTATTATATTATTAATAAAAAGTTATATGGTTTTATTTTCTCAATTAAATATTCATTAATCATAACAAACAATTTTACTGTGTGCTATACTAAATTATTGTAATGAAGTTCTTTTTTATAACCATTAAATTAACTCAAAAGTTTACTATTGCATACATTTCATTAAATATTATGATATATTAATTTAATTATCATATAAATATGAAAACGTAAAACACAATTGACGATAAAATTCCATTATTTCCTAACAAAAAGTTGACATCACGGTACTAAAGTACTGGTTAGAAACTCATAAAAATTATTTCAGTAAGTACCATCGATTCAAACATTCGCGAAAAAATCCTAAACAATAAATCTCAAAAATGTGTACATAAAGTTGAAGTATAAAAAGTTCGGGCTTTGATCCTATTTCTCATAAAAAAATCTCATCAAAATTTGGTCATTCATTTTTGTCAGACCACTTGGATTATTTAAATTATTAAATTATTTTGCCCTATCCAATGTCACCATTGTATTTCAACACCTGTCCGATTTACCAAAAGAATGGTTATTTACGGATGTAGAAGGCATTGTTCGTTCCAGTTTGCATGCTTGTTGCATTTTAATTCAACATGCGTTAGCAAATTTATTGTGCACACTTTTTTTATGTTGTTTCGTGTGTTTAAATGACTTGCCGGGTTATGTTGTTAACATATTAATACATATGTTAAACAAAAACATTTCTTTAGCTTTTCTTTACACCGTGTTGTCCTAAATTGAGAGAGTCTGCTCAATCATCGTTATTTATACCGGTTGTTATCAAATCTCTGAAGATAGAAAGGAATCTTAATGGCTAGCACTTGGATGGGTGACATCCAAGGTGTTACAAACCACCATGTAGTAAGTTTATAATTCTTTAAAAAAAATTAAGAAAAGAACACAAAATGTGTGTTGTGGGGTCACCAATTTTAGCTTTTGTGAAAAATGAATGAAAATTTCAATTTACAAAAGGAACTTTAGCTAAATTTTTTTTCAAATCAATAAAGTTCAAACGATCCTCGTATTTGTAAGGATAATATAGTACTTTAAATTTTATCTTATACTTACCAGTACTGTGTCGCATCAATAGCACGTGCTCTGATTTCAACTTTGTACATTTATAAAGCTCAAAGTTTGCTTTACTTTTTGGGGATATCGTCGAAATCTCGAATAAAAAACAAATTTTGCTTGGAAAAAAATGATAAACCTTAAGCTTGATTTAATTTGATATTTTCGTTTAGCAAATTTTCTTATTTACAAAATTTATTATTTCAGAACACAAAAATGTTTATTGAATAAAATATTTAAAATGTAAAGCTCAACTTCATAAAAGCAGGATATTAAAAGGCAATTTAGAGTGAGTTTTGATTAAAGTTAGTAATTTGAATAAAAGTCAAATTAATAATTCATAAAATATGGCGATAAAATCTTTATCACAACAGAAATTGTAAATAAATGTAATTTAAGTTTTATGATTATCGACAAAACATACCTCATTGAGAGTGTCAGCATATTTTCGATTTTACTTCAACTTCAGAAATCACTGAACAGTTTAATACATTCGATGTCCATCTCAATCCTGCATACGATAAACTTAAAGGATCGCTGTCTCTAATAAGTGTTCGATTTGTATGCAGTCCTTCTTTCCATGAATTATCATTTAGATTTGGATTTTCTAAGTGTTTTTCGTGTAAACATAGGAAACAAAACATTGCCAACAAAAAAATTGTTGCATATGCACTAACCAATAATTTTATTTTAGACAAAAACGTTCCACTCATTGTTCATTAGCAAATTTTAGATTTTCTAAATTAACACTCAATTCTTGTGGCTTTTCTCCAATTGACACGATCTCAAATTAAAAATTTAAATAACAAATTGTGTTCATAACCTTAAATTTCGGTCACAAATTAACAGTGCAGATGTGTACTGGAAGCACAAACTACAAAGGGTGGCGTCGCGACGCTTCTGGCATGACTTCAACATCGAACTAATATAAATTTGGCATCGCGGTGCGCACGCATTTTCCCCAATGTGTTTCTAATATATGTATTTAAATAAAAAATGAGACAACACATTTTCATCTTAAAAAATCTTATTCGCGTAGATACAAACCCATCCGTTTCGATTTTTTCAACCTTTGATCATTTTTATTTCAAAGTGCAAGTGAACTAACAAACTTTTAAGGCACTTGCATTGTTTGTTTTATTGGATGTACTAACTTTGTAAACTACGACGAAAGCTTCTTCAAGTCTTAAAAGTTGATGAACATCAAAGGTGATTCTTTACTTAAGGAAAAGAAAAAGAATTACAAATGTTACTTTTCTACTTCAAGCTGAATGACTGAGTAGGCGTACTGGAGTGTTTTAAAACTTCCGCTGCTATAAAATTACGTTCTGCCCTTAAAAAAAGAACTTAAAAATTACCTTTTCATTATTTACTAATTTTCAAGTCCTCTTTTTATTTTACAACATCATAATTTAATTGTTAGTAAATTTATTGCGCCATTAATGAAATTTTGGTTAGTGGATTACAGTTGTAGAGGTACTACGGTTTTGTTCTGTTGTAGACAATATCCACTTGAAGCTTGTATAATAATTAACAATTTAGTAACACCATTGATTATAAACTTACCTACATAGCAAGCTAAATTATATAGTCAAATTAAGTTCCAGCATTAAAATGGATTTTGTTAATTTACTATTAATTTGTAAATGGTCAATCAGCGTCACAAACTCTAGTTTGAAACGTTCTAGAAACATGTCAGTTTCAGGTAACATAACAAATCATGGTAATATTTGTCGGTGTTTGGGTCCTGTTTATTTATGCTAATGCACATCAGGTAAATTTTTTGAAATATTTGCTGCTGGAGATTTTACGAAGTTTTCATTATTTTAGCATTTTTCGTATGGCATCTTGATTGTTTTCTTTAAGATTATGTCGCAATCTTGATCGCTTAAATAAAAAAGTTATCAGGAATTCATACCACAACGTTCATTTTGCGCTACTCTGTATTACTATAAAAAAAAAGGATTTGTGTAATGTATGTTGGTATAATATTTATATTTTTATTAATAATTTAATAATTTTTTAATTTATTTTTAAATTTAATAAAATTTTCCGATCAAAATTTAACGATTGATTATCTGTTAGACAGATGCGTCAAACAAAAAGTCTTTGCGCCGAATTGGTCTACGCCGAATCGTCCTGCTCCGAATGACCTTTGTCATATGTGGATATGGACGTACATACCATATCGGAAGATTTTATTTGAACAGTTAAAATTTGATTGAATGAATTGTTTTGGTTAATCATTGTATTTGCGAGGCTACAGATTATTGACAAAATGAATTTTGTTTGATTATGTTTTGTTTATTGCTTCAATATTTTAGTAATCTTATTCGAACTTTGTCATAGGGTATAATACCTGCTTACCCTTTAGTTTGTTTGTTTTTTTTTGTTTTATTTATTTAGTCTCAAAGCTGGAATGTTTTTGTAAGATCGCTACTCTGTTTATTTATCAGATATGTAGTAGGAAATATTTGTATAGGTTTACCTCGGCTCTCGCCGCTGTCGAAACATAGCCATCGATGAACCTGATGTTTTTGAAAATAACGAAATTTACTTTGCGGATTGCCAATTTTTTGGGTTCACAAGAGATTGTATGCAAAAAAGTGTAATTGAACTTATAAGTTTTAAACCGCAAATCTAATTTCTAAAAATCTAAGATTTCTGATTTCAAATTCAATAAAACCTTTTTCATTTTTGAACACAATCACTAATGTGCTGACCCCTCGGTTTGAAAAACATAGTTTTGTGATTGTGTTCAATAAAGAAAATGTATTTTTGAGCTTTTGAGTTTGAAACCAAAAATGTAACTATTTATTTATTTCTATTCTATTTTCTATTCTTTATTATAAAGAATATGTATAGGTAATATATGTATGTACTTAGAAATCTATTTTTTTTTAATTCGGGAATGATTCCCAATGCAATTTTCATGACCGCTACTGTAAAAGTATAGGGGAGGGATGGGATGGTTGATCCCTGTTTTAGTTTTCATAAATTATCTCAGAGCGTAATAGCTATTTTGTTCTTTCTTTGCACCAGATTCATAGTGCGATTCATCACCTTCCAGTAGGCGTGCATGTAGAACCTTTTTCATTTGCAACAAATTTAGTAGATCAGTTCTTGTAAAACACTCGCGGGGATCAAGTATCCCACCCATAAAGATAGTATTAATAATTATATCCAATTATGAATGGAAATTAAAACAAACGATGATAGAAACTGAAATTGCTTTCTTTATTGAGAACAAATTTTTATTTAGAAAACATTTGCATTAAATTTACTTTGAAAGGTAATAATGCCAGCTGTCCTGGCCGTTTCGCTGACGGATGGCTACGGCAGCTTTTGCACGTCCGCCCGGTCGACTTCGCTAACGTCTTCTACTGTTGGAAAAGTGAAACAACTGCCCACTAGCCCCTTCTGCCTCAAGAATTTCACTTTAAAGGTTTTCCCTTTTTGACTCAAAACTTTCCCGACATAAAACTTGACTGTTTTTTTTTTGGTAGAAAACCTGACTAAAACGTAGTCTTCAGGCTCTGGTTCGGTGTCGTCAATAAGTTCTTCATCATCTTTATCATTTGAAAGGAAATCAGAACCACCGCTGCTATCAGGAAGGCTGAGAAGATCATCCTCATCTTCATCAGTGGAGTTAAAAAGTACAATGTCTCTAAGTTTTTGACTCTTCTTTTCTTTTTCCTTGTCGATCGCGGCTTCCTTTGCTATCTTCTTAAAATCAAGTTTTTTCAGGTGAATCGGTCAGGATGCGAGAGCGCCCCCGTTTTCTACCTCGAAATGACCGCAAACGAGGTGCTGTCTTGGGATATGGCATGATGTCTTGCGGTGAAAGATATGTGGCAGACATATTCGATGTTGAAGTGCAAGGTTCCAGGGCCCCAGATGATATGGATTATGCAGCAAATGATGTACTAGGCGCTGACTGTATTGGATCCAAGACTGATTCATGAATCAAAGTTGAGTCTGGGCGGTCCGTGACAGCGCTGGTCATAAATTCATCGTCAGTAAAGATGTTTGCATTTATCGGCCATATTCCTGCTACTTTGAATCCACTTATGATGTTGGTTGGCGCCATGGCTCGAGGGAACGCTTCTCCAAGAAGTTCGGTTAAAAGAAACTTGAAGTGGGATACTTGATCTTAGGATAAAGTCGCTACTGCGCGTGAATAAGGAGTTAAGTCAAATTTTGTGATTATGGGGTTAAGTTTAATTTAGAATCTAAATACTCACATCTTGGTGTGTGTAATACACACCCCTTTAATACTAATAATATTATATTATAGAATATTATAATCAAAGAAAAAATGCAGTACCTTGGAATCAAAATGCACATTTATGCACAATTTATAAAGCTCATTTTTGGCGCCTTCTAAACTTTGGCGTTTATCCGGTCTTGATTAGAACTATGCAAATTTGAACTATTGAACAATATATCAACAACACACACCAAAACTTTAAAGTTGACAAAAATCAAACAAAACAATAAATTAAATTAAATTAGGGAATAGTACCCTAACCGGGCCAACAATTTAAAAAATTTCTTAATGACATTATGGTAGTTTAGGGCGTAAATTACAAATATAAAAGTTAAATTTTAACTAACTAGTGTGACGAATCGCAAACCTAATTAAAAAAATCCCCCGGGACGCAACAAAACTCGAAAATGCCGGGTTTCTAAAGGCTGGAACTCAAAAAATTACAAATTATTCAACGACACATGGAGCGGGCCAAGTCAACTGACGCGAGCCAAGCCCGGTACAATTCCCAATCTCCGTAGACCCACTACACGCACTGTCAACAGATGGAATTGTGAACGTACCTTCTATGCAAAAATCAAAACTTTAAAATTAATTAATTCCTAAATAAATCGATATCTGGAGTTCATTCATAGTTTAATTGCTTTATTATAATGTCCTCTTTCAAATTTTGCAAGAATTTTAGTGAGATCTATAAAAACCTCTGAACCCGGTTAAGGTAATATACCCTTTTTTAGATTTAACTATCCACAGACATGAAAACGGAGTCATTTTTCAAATTTTTCGAAGTTGTACTACCCGCTCTGCATTAATAACATCATCACCATATCACACCACAATCACAAAATTGCCGTCATTAGAAGTTCCTTACATCGAGCATACTATATTATCAGTTCCAAAAAATTTTTGAAGAAAGAAATAGATATAATATTACATCTATCAAAAGAAAATGAATTCAAATCCCATAAGTCTTTAATATAATGATAAATAAACAAAAAATAAAATAAGATTGACTATTCATAAAAAACGAAAACAAAACCATTATAAGTATATCGTTCCTTCACTTATAATGGAAGTATCAAGGTAAGGTAAGGTAACAAAATATTTATACACATGAATGACTGACAACTAAAAATAAATTGTAAGTAAACAATATCAATGTGTAAATAGTATTAGAAACATCTTATATCTAGCAGATCCGAAGATGCTATTAGTAGCGAAACCGGTTGAAAATAATTAAAATATGTATGTACAAGCAAATACGTCGATTAATTGCAATTAAAATTATTATCAAAAATTTTAATTTTATGTAAAATGAAATATAAAATTATTATAACCCTTAAAGCAAAAAGTGTTTGAGCCCTAAACAAAATTTTCGGTAAAGTTCATGGAGAGGAAAAGGTAATTAAATATTTTATCATGAAAAACAAAAATTTTATTTCTTGCATTTTAGTGCATTTAATAGATTCTTTTTTTAGTTTTTAAAATTGAAAAAGGTAATTATCCTCAATAACCCCCCGCTGAGATCAAAGACGACAAAGCTAAGAAAGCCAAGAGACTAGAAAAACACGATTTTCTGTTTTTAATTAAATTTCGAAGCAATCAAATTGAATAAAAAAAAATTATGAGCAATCGTGACAAAAGTGATAAAACGAAAAATGGCGGTAGCTGTTTAGTATTAGATATTTTCGATACAAGTTAGGAAAACTAACATTTTTCTATTCAAGGCGAAGCTTTACGATCGAGGTCGAAGCCCGAGATCGTAAACCGAAGCCGAAAAAGAATTCTAGTGCGGAAAAGTTTTTTTTTTTACTTTTTACTTTTCTATTTTTAATCAACTTTTTATTGTTTTTTATCTATAGCCTACAGATAAGTAATAATAATAATTAAATAATAAATAAATAATTTAAAAAATAATAAAAACATAATGGTAAAAAATGAGTTCCTCCAGTGAAAGCAGTATACGCGTGTGTTGAAGAGTTATAACAAGTTTGTATTAATACGAGTAGTTTTTCATGAACCTTTTTTTGGATTTTATTTACTTTCAAATTCATTCACGTGTTGGTCTTTGTTATCTTTTTATCATTACTGTCTACTCTTCTATCGAATAATGCCTCTTGATTTTTCTTTAAGAAAATTGTTTCAATCAATAATCTAAATGTTAATTAATCTATTCAGAAATTTAGATTCTGAAGCTATTTTAACAATTCAATGTTGTCCTAGCAACGTTGACTTGACATAATGCGAAATATCTCTTGCTCGTCATAAACTTACTTTTAAAAGTTTTAAATCATGTTTAACGCTTCCTCTAAATAATAGTTCCTGCTCTTACTTTTACGACCAAAAATTCGTTTTCTAGCGCGAAAACTTCACATTCAAATTTCTAATGTAACATTAACTTTTTCTTAAAATTTACACCTTTTTGTTCTTTATTATGCACAACAACACGAATTGCTTCGTGCATGATGCTAAAATGACTAATTTAACAAGAAATTCACAATCTTGAGGTGACTTTTCTTTCATGTAAGGATTTTTTACTTTAATTCTCGACATAAAGTTTAATCGTTAATTCTTTATCATTTCAGGTAATTCACTCATCAATGGTTAGGTCACATACATGCAGTTTGAACAGCTTTCCAAGAATCAAAATGATGCCTTTAACATTTTATGACTTCGACATGGATATTTAAAGCATGCCCTGTTCTAATGAACAAAAGCACTAAATTAATTTTACTTTTGGTAATAACGATTTTTGTGAACCACAATGACAATATTTTATTTATACGCAATTGTGTATATTGTAGACGTATATTTCTTTACGTATAATATACCCCCATTTGCCCCACATATATTATTCGTAAAAGTAATACGTAAATAAAACGTATAAAAACAACGTAGGTTATTCTAAATGAGTGGTAGTAAACTAATTTGATGACGAATAATTTTCTACGTATAATATACGTATTTCACTCACGTATATTATGCGTAAAACTAGTACATAAATAAAGCAAATAAAGCCTATATTAAAAGCGTTAACTATACGTGATAATATGGTGGTGGTAGACTAATAATTAGGCGTATATTTTTTTACTAATTTACGGATACTGCATACAGCTACTCAACGTATTACCAATATCATTGTTGTATCATTCGGTAAATAAGTAGTTATATGCTACGGTCAATGATGACAACTCGGCCATTAACGTCAATGGCCAGACAATGACGTTAATGCCCTGCTTAACTGGGCATTGACGTTAGCGCCCGGCCAATAACGTCACTGACCGTGCATTATGGGCGATGTTGACATTTAAAATTTTATATGTGGATTTTACATCATTGTCCGGGCAATGACATCATTGCCCAATCAAGAGTGGGCGATGATGAAACTACTCCTTTCCGTGTCGCGCCAGCAAACAAATTATTTTATTTCACTCTTTTTGGAGTTTATTTTGTCAAAATGTATAAAGAAACCTAATATAATATTATAGTATGTTTTAAATTACTTCGTGATCTAGTCAGCCGATGTGGTAGCGCGAATAGTTAGTCAATGATATGAATTTGACAGCCATACTCTAAATTCCTACATTCAGAAATCTAAATTCAAAGATGTATCAATGAATGACCCTACATAATCTAAAAAATATAGAGAACAGGGGGGGGGGGGAGAGAAAAAGAGAAAATTCTCTTTTTTAAAACTATTAAAAGTATCTTATAACCAAAATTTATAATCCGGGGGGGGGGGGGTTAACGAAATGTCATTATTAGAAATTTTGAAATAATATTTCAAAAACAAACAAGGTACAAACGATTTAGACTATTTTGGATCCAAAATTCGAAATGAGGGGCTGGCGAAATGCACCTCCGCTAGGTATAGGCTAATAACGTCATTGTCCGGCTATTGACGTCAACGCCCGATTTACATCATTGACCGTAACGTATACATAAATATACGCTGCCATATGCCGATGATTAAAATTTCTATTTTAATTATCTTTAAAATGATAATAATTTATACATTGCAATGACCCGAATACCTACCTCAAAATATATTAAATATTTAATTTTTAAAGAAAATATTTATTTGCATGTAGGCCATACATTTTTACGAACATGAGACTCTCCATTATAATTAGTTTTTTGTCCAAAAAATTTTTAAATCAAAGTTTTGTGTCACACCGCCCAATTTTACAATTTATAATAAAATGTGTGCGATAATATGCACACCGTTCATTCTTTTCGTTCAGGGTATATATAATTTTATAATTTTCAAAAAAAATCCAAACAAATATTAAACAATCCAATTAATTACTCTTTTTGGTAAACTATATGACGAAAACTTTCAAAATTAACAATAAAAATCTTTTACTCACGTAATTAAAACTTATTTTGTTAAACTCAAAAAAATCTTAAACTTGAGACGCAATTTTCAAAATTGAACAGAGACCCTCCGTAAACGCATCCGTCCACTTTAGAAAATTTACAAAATATTTACAAAAAAAATTAAATTTAAATTTAAAAACAATTAAAACAAAAATTCAAAATTAAATTTGAAAATTCAAAATTAATCAATTTGACAAAATTAACGCATTTTTAGTTGTGCAATGTTGTTTTACGGTTGAAGCTTTATTTGGAACTTAACAAACATAAAAGATAAACAAAAAATGATCAGAGGTTAACATTTTAACCAACAATAATTATCATTTATCATCAGTTCATAGCATTTATTTAACATTTAGGTCTTTTGTATAAATTTGATTTTTAAAGAATACCAAGTTGTAAGAAATTTTAAATTATTTAGTCTTGCTTGAAGAAATTATATTGCTGATCAAACCTCGTACGTATGTCAAACCATATTTTAAAATATTTTATATCGAACTGATTTTAAATGACATGTCACTTTGAAATTTTATTTTGCTTGACGTTTCTTCAATTCTATTTCAAATTTTATTAACTTAATATTTCACAGAGTTTTACTCTTGGTTGGTCTTTTGGTAGACAAAACATTATGTAAATAAAGAAATAACAATGTTACTGTTTTGCTACGTCTTTCTGAATTACGAACTACGAATTTTAGAAAAAAAATTGTCAAAGAATGAGCAAAAGTCAGGTAATTAAAGCAAAACAAGTTTTCAGAGTATCTTTCGTTTTTCATGATTATGCTCAATTTACGTAGGTATATAATTTTTTTTGTTTCCACCGAAATTTTATTAATATGCTCTGTCTCGACTAACAAGTTGCGTGTCTTATCATATTTGAAATTTAGTTCGTTTAGTTTCCTCCTCCTAATGAAATTTTTGTTTTAATAAAAATTTAATTAAACTTTGTTTCGAGTCTGCATTGTTTAAAGTATTAATAAATTGTTTCTCACTATTTGTAAAAATATATTTTGGGTCTATTGATTTATGGAAACTTTAAAGCAGATAGAAATACCTAAATTGATTTTGAAAAGTCTAAATTCGAACAATGATATATTACTTGAAAAGACAAATTCAGTTAATGTGACTGTCCGCCACCCTCTTAAATTTTCTCAATTGTCGACTGTGTTAGCTTAGGAAAATCACAAAGAGGCGGGTTATGGACCCTTGTTATAGCTTACGTAGAGAGAAAGGGTTCAAGCTTTTATAAGAACTTTTCATATTAGAAAATGTTACTATATGAATTGTTTTCCTGCCTCATTTTTTTGCCATTATAATGGTTTTGTTGAAAACTAAAAACAATTCGCAGTAGGTTATTATTTTATGAACAATTTTCCGCAAGCTATTTGTATATTGCCTGTTTGCTCTTTATTGCTACAGAGTATCTAAATAATATTTTTAAAAATAAGCATTAGCTACTAAAATATTCTGCTTGCTAACTTATTGCAAAATTTAGCGGTTGTAATTATGCATTACATAAAACTTAACAATTTATTATAAAACACCGAGTGCACCTGTACAAACTTTCATAAACATTACAAATTCGTTGTTTTTGTAACTCCGGAAGAAAATCCATTTTCCGTAATAAAATACAAAAACTTGTATAACCGCCAAGGTACAAATATACGAAATTATATGATGAGCTTGTCGCAAGATCGTGCAATCAGAATGATTTTCTTGTCATCTAAACTGACACTTTCTTTCCCTCGAGTTACCAATATTGCGCACAAACCAAGCCAAAAGTTTTTAAACACTGAAATTTATATATTTTTTACCTTATAAAAACATTATTATGTAAATTCTGGTTGCTCAGTTCACTTTGACGTAATATCTAAAAATTGAGTTACCGTCAACATTTTTTTTGAGTTTTTATAAAATAACTGCTATTATTTACCGTAAAAAATTGTCAAGAGAGTAATTTTGCGGAATATAAAATTCCGCACAGAAATTTTTTTTTGGAAACATTGTAAATTAAATCAAATTCTGACAACATATGTAACTTAAATAATAATTACTTTCGAGTAACGATGCAGTTTCCAATTAAAATGTACGGAAACCCATCAGTTGCAAACAACTTGAAAAATGTTTCATTGCACTTTTTACTTGATTAAAACTTACAACTTTTAAAATAAGTAGACAGTATATAAATTCTTAAGCAGTGGAAAATATTTGAAAATGCGGTCAAATAAAACAAAATAATATTGTTCGACGTTTCGAGTCTTTTTATTCAACCATTATCAGGGCTAAAACTACAAAAAAATTAAAATATTGAAAAACTATCAATGGAATGCAAACTTGTTAAGAGAAATATGAAGGTAGAAAAGCCACCATTTTCAGGATTTTTTTTAGATTTTATGTCTTTTGAGTTTCTTGTTCGATGAATAATTTTTGTTTACTAGAATAGAATTTCTTGCTTCATTTGACGAATGATGCTTGCTTTAATGGAATGTTTTCTTCGTATCATTTCCTTATTTACGGTCAGATACCAAATGATACGATACGATATGATTTACTAAATGTTACTAAACAGATTGAAAATTTACTTTAAATTAAAAAAAAATTTGATGATGCACAGGGAAAAATACTTATTACTAATCTACACAATTGTGCAGAAAAATTCCACAATTGGGTACTTTTTCTGCACAATTGTGTGAATTTATAAGACATATTTGTTCTTTGTGTGGTCTTGATTGAATTTGGTCTTTTATTTGACTTTGCAATTAATGGTATGATATTGTAAATACTTTTCTTTTTTGCTTACTTTCCTATCTAAATCTGGATGCTTGTCCCAATCATATTTTCGCTAAGAGCCATTGACTCGAATTTTATTTTATAATTACTACATGGCACCTATTTCTAAATTCTTTTGTTTGATTTGCCATTTGTATCTTTGTTGTAGTCGATTTAAATAATCTCTGAACCATGCTTTCCACATGTCTTTTTAAATTTTTTAAATAAACCTCCGCTGGTCCGTATTGAATTGTAAGTTGTGGTTACCATTGTCGTTACTGGATGCGTTGGCGTTATAATTGCTCTTCCTATTGAAAAATGACTTAGAGTAATTACTTCTAAATCATCTTGGTTAGGTATTGTTTATTTTAATAAAATATTTGTAAAAAGTAAAACACAAACCTTTATGAGTAACAATGGAAATAGCGGTAATTTTATTTGAGTTATCGAACAATGATGAACAACGCAAACTATGTGATTCCGAGCTCTCCGGTCTATCGAATGCTTTATCGACATTGTCGAGTGTTTTGTAAGGCAGCGTAGTTTCGTTCTACTCGTAGTTACATGAAGACTGCAGCAGTAGGTGTAATATTCATAACTAAGGGTTTTATATCTTGTATGCAGTACTGATGATGACAAACACACCTTGTACAGTTCATTCTTAATTATACAAAAGTGTTCTAAATTCTATTTATATTCCTGTCAATTTGAGAACTTTAATGTTTAAATATAGTACTTAGCAGCATAATAGCAGTCATTGAAATTGCACAGTTGAATATTTCCGAATTAAAATAACAATTCCCAATAAAATTGCACACAAAGCTAAGTTTTTCAAACCGGTGGACTGCGGGGTATGGAATACCCTCCAGTACACCAGAGATTGTGTACAAAAAAGTGTTATTTGATACTATAAGTTTCATGTGCTGGGGGTATTCCATACCCTCCAGACCCCCGGTTTAGAAAACCTAGCTTTGTGATGTGTTCAAAAATAAAAATGTATTTTTGAGCTTCTGAGTTTCAAATCAAAAATTTAACTTTTTATGTATTTCTATTTTTTATTATTAAAAGTATAGGTAATATACTTTTTCTTAATTTGAGTATAATTCCCAATGCAATTTCCATTGTCGCTACTATGGTTATGTTATTTTTTATACAAATTTAAAAAGTATTAATTTAAACTGAGAATTACACAAGAACAAGACATAAACAATTAAAGAAAGGTCCAATATAAACAAACCAACATTTAAAAACACATTGGTGCAACAACAAACAAATGTTGCTATGAAGTGAGGGGAGATTACATTTAAAGGAGAAAGGGATTAATTTAAATTAGAGTTTAAAGGTTAGGTTAGGTAACCGTAAAAGTTTAACTCGTTCATATGTACTTTGAAAATTTATTCTAATCGGGGAAAAACCATTGACGTATGACGTTTATATTCCAGAATTAGAATTTAGGATGGACTCAAAATTTGCCGTGGTTGCGTTCGTCAAACTAGCCTCCACTCCGGACGCTCCCGGACGTTTTAACAAACGCTGTACTCACTAAAAATACTAAGAAGGAGGTAGATCTCAGAAATAATAATTGGTTAACAATTCCTTGCTTATTTTTCGAACAAAAATCTTGTATGGGTGGCTTTCAATTCCAATAACCACAATCTCTGTTTATCTAGATAATCCATTGTTGAAATCTCCTGCTTACGATATAAGTAGATATGCATTGTTAAATAGGATTGACCGAAGTTCGGAATTTGGATTTTAAAATAAAGCAGAGGATTAAAATGAGATAGGTACTTTTTAGCGGAGTTAAGCTGTTTCGTTATGCCAGTACCATTAGCACATCGAGGCAGTGTCTTACAACCTTGGATTGTGTTTCCACTCCTACCAATGCCCTTAGTGCTTGCTGCCTATCGGTCATGATACAAATTTGCTCATTTGCATAAGCCCTTCATATTATTTTCTCTACACAGGCTGTTATTGCAATTATTTCTGTCTGGAAAACAGTAGCGTGGCAGCTCAGGTACGCATGTCCTGTTCTAAGTCTACTGATACCTAGTGGTACTTTCCGTTTTGTGTACCGCAAATTCTGGCAGTCACTCTTTCACGGTCATTTATTATTAGCCTGTAAACATCCAGTAAAGCCTCTATTTCCACTATCAAGTGCAGTGGAGTAATCGCCTTCGTGGCTGCGGTAGGTGTTCCGTTATTCCTACACAGGCAAGTCTTTGCAGTTTGTTTAATATTGTGATACTACCCCTTTTTTTGGCTTTGTGCCACCAGATAATGGAAGCATTATGTTACTGTGGGTATCATAACTTTGGTGTGTAGACAAAAAACCATTTTTGGTTTTAGTCTCCTGTTTTATTTTCCTGCAGACCGCAGGAGTTGTATTGTGTGAAGGTCAGCATACTTCCTCCCTCCCTACTAGCTGCAGTTTTTTCCTCCATAGGGCATTCTCACATCACACAGTTTCCTACGTTTTGTGAAAGCTACCACAGCGGTCTTATCAGAATTTATTGAATCTATAAACAGCTGAGAAAAAAAGAAAAGGGGTTTTCATATAAATCGTGGTTATATTATTTTAGTCTTGAGTTGCTTTAGTAGTAATTGTTATCAAAGACAATTTGAATATTAGGGTTAATGTTTAAATTTGTGTTTTTTTAAGAGAACCCTTCATAATGACTTGGTAAGATCTACTCGTGTCTACCTATTATCTCACCGTATCCTAGCGGCTTCATTAATCGCTAACATTACGGTAAGGTTAAATTAGTTTCCTATATTTCGGTTACTTAGGCCACGTCGCATAAACATGAACTTAGTTTTTACAAGAAAATGATTTTATGTTCTTGTGTTTATTCAAAAAGTTTGCTCGCTACCGCTGAATAGGTAGATCATTTTATTCCTTATATGAACTTCAATATAATTTTTGAACTTTTTCAAATAGCTTTAACCATTGTTAGCACACTCTTCCTTTAAAAGAGTTTTTAAGTTACTTTATAGATAACATCGGTTTACAAAGTTTTCCTCAATCGTAGAGTTCTTGAATAGACGTCGTTATACCGCGCTCTTGAGCTCAAGTTGGATGTTCTATGAAATAATATTTTTGCTGAATAATTCATAAAATTTTACAAGTTTAATGAAATTTGTTTTAGTGTTTACTTTTAACATTTGTGAAGATATGACAAACAAAGTTTTCAATATTTTCTTCCTAATATTCCAGCAACATATTTGTATAAGATGGTTTTAGCGAGTTTTTACTTTTTGAAAAAATGAATTACATTCTTTCATAAATAAACAAAATTCCCAAGTTTTGCGACGACCTATAAATACTTTACGGAATTATTATAATGAAAAATTCAAGAGGATCAGAATGAAACCAAAAAAATCGAAAATCGACCGCAAAATACAGAAAGGGTCGACAAAAATTGCACTTGAAAATATTGTCTAGTTGCAAAATGATGTTATGTGTGAAAAGTACCATGGTCTCCAGCAAGCATGAATTTCCCAAGTTAGGTAATAAGTAACTGATTTGATGATTATCTCATCGAAATATTTAAAATAAATTAAAAATTGAAATTAAATTTTATGAACCCAATATAACAGCCGAGCTATACAAAAAGTATAAATCGAATTTAGTTACTCGCCGGCAGTTCAGTTTAACTAAATTAGGAAAATTACCTTTGATGTTTTCGGAAACTAACAAAAAAGCTTCATTAGTAGATATAATATTAAATATTAGAAATAATAAGACCATTAAAATCGCTATTATTAATTTAAAACAAAGCTACTGTCTGATTTCGTAATCGCCAATTAAACAAACATTCGAATTACGGTGGTTTAACTTGAGAAAGATGTAACTGACGCTTAAGTTTTCTCAATAAATAAATTGCCCTTTGTTAGGTAACATTAAATAGAAAATAGGTAAATAAGTGGAATATAATACCGTCAACAGATCAATAACATCAAAGCTATTTTATTGACTACTATACCTTACATTTACCATTTTATGTTTATACCATAAATAAATAATAAATATCTTTTAATATATCGAAATGTTTCTCTCCATATTCATTACGAAAAATGCCCGAAGCTTTTATGCACGTGATATTTTCACAACGTTTTCATAATTATTATTTATGCCAGCTTTGTTTCATTTAAAACTACATTTATAGAATAAAATTGCTTTTTGATTTTATCAGTCCGCTTTAATTGTGTTTCGTTAAAATTAAAGTACCTACCTACGCAAATAATTTTTTTACACTTTTTTTTGCTACCCATAGTTATGTCACAAGCTGTAATTTAGGATAGATTCTCTTTGGTCGATTTTCCCTCTTAATTCTCTCCTTAAATTATAGAATACTCTTATATTAGAACACAAAGTATAGATATTACACCTACGCTACATGATTATTATTCATTTATCGTAGATCATACATATGCAATGAATGCAAATATCTGGTAAAAGTCTGCAACTTATTCCTTTGTAGATTCAGTTTTCCTCGAACCTGGAACCTAGATTGGTTTTTCTATTATAATATTAATGCACCGTATAACTTTTGCTAAAGGTTGATTTCTACATTATATTTAATTATTTTCTGATATATTATTCATATTATTACCTCCCCTAAAATTGTTTTTCAAAATTCTTAATTTTGAAAATTTATCAAAATTATTTCGTACAAAATTTATAATTTAGATATTTTATTTAAATAAAACGGCCAACCGCGTGTCAAACGCATCTGTGGTAACCCAGATAAATATAAAAGCACTCGTCCTTTTAAGCTTTCATTGCAATGCAACAATGAAATCTATTTTTGCGATTCTAGTTTTAATTACTCAAATATTTATTCATCTGTTCTATTATTTTATTCATATTTTCTTGACTTCTGATATCAATTTTCTAGTTTTAATTGCTTAATTATTTATTCATTCTGTTCCTTCTTTCAATTCCTATTTTCTCGACTTCTGACATCTATTTTCCATTTGGTTTATCTAAATAATTTTATTACTGAAATCTTATAATAAACGACGTCACACCAATTAAGTAACTTATGATTTTTTCGCTTTACAATAATTTATAAATTAAAAACAATACAGATATAAAATAAATTATAAATACTCGGCTTAATTGAAGCCAAATTTTGTAATTTTGAATTTTGTTTGATATGACTCGAAAAGTTTTTTTTTTAATTTTATGAGTGAAAGGGTGGCAGTCTAAAAGGAAATTGACGGCAAATGTAACTAAGGACTGCATTCCCTGTAGATGTATAAACTATTAAATTTTATTTTATTAAATACTATAATAAAAGAGACGTCACAGAGAACGTCTGCAGAAGAAAGAAGAAAAGAAATTTATTTCTTTAATTTGGCACTGTATAATCTAAAATTTGAGCACAGACAGACAGCATTAAACATTAATATTTAAACTGAATTATTTAGGTATTGTTTCAAAAATTTCAAATTCAAAAATATTACATATCTTAATCAGTTGAAAATTCTTGAAATTACATCATCACAATTTTGTTACTTTAACTCGGTTTTTAACCGCCAATCAGATTTAAAGCAGAAAATTTAAATTTTAAGTTAAATCTTCATCTTTTCTATGACCTTCTACTTTAGATGAAATATTTTGAATCAGGTACCATCTAATTTACAAAACTCAATTATTGTAAGTTTTTTATTTTAATTTATTGTCTACTACGGCGTAATAGTAATAATATTAGCAATATTTGTTTAATCTATTATTTTGTCATTACCTCATAATTACCTATCGTTATACAATAATGACTAAAAATTTGTAATAACCAGCGTTCGTAATACCTGGTGTAAAGCAAGAGACAAATTAAACCACGTATGATTTTTCTATATTGCATTCCTGTGTAAAAACGAACCATGAATATTAAAGTTATTAATATTTTCTACATTTTAATCGGTTCGAGTTTTGCTCAACAAATTGGTAAGTAAATTTTACATTAATCGTTTTACAAAATTGCTTGTGTTATGTTTGAAATTCAATATTCAGTTCAATAACAATGTGTGTTGATTAACCGTTTAAGCAGCATGGTTTAATTTAATTTTCAAAATATTACACAGCCTTCGATTTCCTTAATTATAAACTTACAATTACTTTATAAGAAGAGCTTAATAAATTCACAGCTTTGAGTAAACAGTTTTATAAATATTAATTGAGAAAGTTCTAAATAATTTTATTGAATATTATAAAATAAAAAATACAATGTTAAAGTTTGGAACAACCGTATCTTTCATTGCAATGTACATCTGCGAAGAAAAAATTCTTTTGAGTAATTCTGAAATTCAGAAAAAAACCATGCTTTTAACAACCATCTGTATTCATATGCTTTTTGATAATTAAGTGACATTTTGTTTACAGAACTTTGTAACGATAAGGCAACCCTCGCAGATCTTCCAGGTGGTGCTCTTCCACAACTATTACATTTCGTAACAGGGTTTCCACAACAGTTCTTTGGTTGCAAAGATACATTAATTCCTAAAAATGCTTTGAAATTATATTTATATACAAGAAAAAACGTTAAAACGCCCGTATTACTGGACACAACCAACTTACATGAAATTGATCCTAAGAAAAAAGTAATTTTTCAGATTCATGGCTGGCTATGTAGCTCTCGAGATGCTGGAATGCCCGAAATGAAAACCGCATATCTTTTACGATATGACTACAACGTTATAATTGTGGATTGGTCAGCATTAACAAGAAATTCGTACCCTGACAGTGTTTGTAGCATTCCCCAAGCTGCTCAATTACTTGGATATTTTATTTGCAAAATGCATACTTTGCAAAACGTAAAAATAGAATCAATTCATATAGTGGGTCATTCTCTAGGAGCTCATCTTGCTGGAGTAACAGGACAAGTAGTAAGACAAGTGTGTGGAAAAACACTTGGTCGTATAACAGGTTTAGATCCTGCAGGACCTTATTTCCAAGGCAATTCAATCGATAAGCGTTTGGACGAATCAGACGCTAATATGGTTGATGTAATTCACTCAAATATGGGTTTTATGGGTTATTATGGCTCTTGTGGTACTGTCGATTTTTTTCCTAATTGTGGCATTTTCCAACCAGGATGTTCAAATATAGCTATTAATATTACTGCTTTACCAAATTTTTTAAATTTGCCTCTTTCGCTTTGTAAGAAAACTAAAACAGAAAATGTATTTTATTACAAAACTTTTTTTTAGTTGCCTGCCATCATTTCCGAAGTGTGGAATATATGGTGGAAAGTATTGTTAAGCCGTTATTTGTCGCGCAAAGATGTGATTTGTGTCCCGGTATACCTTTGCTTGGACTTTGTACGCCAAACATATTTCCTCCGATGGACACCACATTAATGGGAGAAACTTGTCCAAGTGGAACTCCAGGATCACGATATTATATAACAACAAATAGTAAACGACCTTTTTCACAAGGTCATAGAAATAATTAAAAGTCTTTAATTGTAGTAATAAAAAATGGTAATTTGGAATAAGTATGATTAAGTAACTATATTTGTAAAAATTAAATAGAAAATTGAAGCATTATTTGAATTTGCCTTTGTTACTTAACCCTATACAAGATATTAACATGGCAAAATTCTGAGTAGCAGAATATTTTCTTTTTTCTAATTTCAGGATACCAATAATATTTTTAATGTTGTAAAATGTATTACGTCTTACCTTTTAATTTATTTTAAATAAATATTTCGGCATTGGTTAGTTTTCTTAAAATTATTATTTCAACAATCTTTTGTTGCATTTTTTCAGCTCGGATTACCACAAACTTTTAAATGTTTAAGCATTTTTCCTTTGTCTGATTGCTTCACAGGTTTCATGGTTATTTTTCATCCTAATCGGTCATGCCATGTAAATTATTTTGGTATCAATATATTTAATAAATATTTACTCTACTTTGAACAAAGTCTTTTCAATAGTTTATATTATTATATACAGAGGTTTGGATACTTCCCCATATCAGATTTTGAAACAACAGGCTGCCGCGGTTGAGAACGCACCTCAAAACTCAGAAATTTTCACATGGTCTTAATTATAGCAACAGGACATCAACACTAATAAACGGGCAGTAGTTTCGGTTTATATAAGACATACCCTCTCTTTCAGGCTTACGTCTTTTCTTTGCCTATCCACTCTACCACAATTTTGTGGCTGATTTCCAAAAAACACCAAAAAAAGAACTCCCCCAATATGTACCCATCTTAATGATGTATTAGCAGTTCTAAGATTAATATCCTTTGTGTAAAATCTCAACCCACACTAATCGGGAGGTTTATATAGCTTCACAGGTAAGACCTTATATAAATGTATTGCATATGAGATCCTCTACAACCCCAATAATCTTGAGAGGTCTCTTTAGACAGCAGTGTCCAGTGAGTAGTTCTACTGTCTTCCTCAGCTGTGGTTTACTCAGCTTGAAGATTTCGTCTTTTCTTTTGTTGTTGGAGGACCCATCAATGAACATCCGCAATTACTTTAGTCCCGGAAGGTCCTTCCGGTACACCAGATATTGTTTACTTAGTACTTCCTTTATGCGGTCAGGTATGCTGTACTGTAATTTGGTTTTAGTCCTACTAAGTGTCGTATTGCAGCTGCTCCAGCTAGTACATCTGCTTTTTCCTTGCCTTTTATTCCTACGTGTCCCGGCACCCACCTCAACTTAGACTGTTCTGTTATGTCAGTGCTACTAGCACGTCGAGACGGTGACTTACAATCTTGGATTGTGTTTTGACTCCTTCCAAGGCCCTTAGTGCTGCATGGATATCAGTCGTAATACAGATACGCTTATTTGTATAAACCCTCCATATCCTTTCCTCTGCAAAGGCTATTGCAGTTATTTCTGCCTGGAAAACAGTAGCGTGGCTGTCTAAGTTTATGCTGAACTCATCTCCTATTCTAAGTTCACTGATTCCTTTTTCAGTGCTAACTTCCGTTTTAGATCCATCTGTATACCAGATGGTATCATACTGAGCTCCCAGCTTCTGCATGGTGCCTTCTTCTTCCCTCACAGGTATGAGAACCTCGACAGGTTGTATGAAGTTCTTTACAGTGCGGGTTCTGTCAGATTTCATGCATAGCATATTACTCTTGATAGAGTAGATCTATTTTTTAGGGTAGAACCAATCCACCCAACTATGGACAGGTTCACTCCAAGTCTTCAAAATGTGTTCTCTACTGAGTTACAGGACATATTGTCAAACGTCCCCTCTATGTGAAGAAATGCATCTAGGGCACTTTCTTGTTCTGCGAAAATCCTTTCTATCTTCAGAGTTAGTTTGTGTATACATAATTCACATAAGTTTCTCGACCAATATCCATACTCATACTGGATATTATTAGCTTCTCCAGGGTTTTGAGAAGAAAAGATGTTAAGCTGATTAAGTGAAATGGTTTTGTCTAGGCATATATGGTACGTCCTATCTTGGGTATAAATAACACTTTAATGTTTCCTCACCTCCAGTCTCTGGAGGTCCCCATTCTACTGATATTATGATATTGGTACGCCTTATCGGCTTCTGTGTTTGATGTTGGTTTACATCCTGGGAAGTGTGCATGTAGTAAATGTTCAAGGTTTTCCTCCCCATTGGATGTAAAGTCTCCTTAAGGTTTCTGTAGGTATCCAAGTTTTCCATTGTTGTACCTAATTAGAGCTCTGTGAAGTCTGGCACATTCTGAACTTCTCTTCTTCTTCGTCGTATGCTTCTTGTCAGAAGCGTCGTGACCTTCTGAGACTATCTAGCTTGAATAGTTCTCCCTATAATATTTCGCCATCGGCTTCTGTTCCGGGCCTTTCTTGCAGCTTGTTCTAGTGTGCCGCCTGTGATTTCTTTGATTTGGTCGGTCCATCTCTTTGGCGAACGACCTCGCGATCTTGTACCCTGGACTATTCCTTGTACCACCAATCTCTCCATATTCTCAGGTTCTCTTCTCTGTATGTGTCCATAGAACCTTGCTATTTTTTTCTGGATGAGGCTGGACAGTCTTTCCGGCTCTTGAATTTCTTCCACAATGGAGGACGTTCGTTCTTTTCTCCATCCAAGACACTCTTAGTTATCTTCACCAACACCACATTTCAAAAGCATTTACCTTTTTTTCGTCATTTTTTCTCAGAATCCACGTTTCCGAGGCATAGAGGAGTATGGGAAACACGAGTGTTTTCATCAATACTTTCTTGGTGTTAAGCGTGATGTGTCGATCAGCCCATATTTTCTTTAGACTTTTTGCTGTTGCTCTAGCAATTTCTGTACGACGTCTAATTTCGGGTAAACAATATCCATCGTTTGTTATCATGGATCCCAGATATATATATCGGCTCACTACTTCGCATTTGGCTATTTTTTTGATATGAGGTTTGTTTGACGCTTTCCTGTCGACAATCATTATTTTTGTTTTTTCATAGTTAATGAGTAGCCCGTATTGTTGACTCTCATATTCTAGTGTGTTGATTAGTTGTTCTAGTTCTTGGGCACTACTGGCAAAAAGAGCCGTGTCGTCCGCAAAACGCAGATTGCTTATTTTTACACCATTTATTGTAAAACCTCCATCCCAGTCTTCTAGAACTTTTATTGAGAAAAGTTCCTCGCTGCCTCAGCGAGTTGCCTCAGTTGCCTCGCTGTAGATGTTATATAGGTCTAGCGATGTTATACAGCCTTGTCTAACTCCTTTTTCCACTCTGCAATGGTCCGAGACTTGATTGCCCAGCTTGACCGTTGCTTTGTTATTCTCATATAGGCTTTGTATTAAGTATATCAAATGTTCCGGCACGGCCATTTGTTTCAATATTTCCCATAGTCTGTCCCATCTAACACTGTCCAAGGCCTTGCGGTAGTCCACGAAACAGATATGCACCGGGGTATTAAACTCTCGGGACTTTTCAATTATCAGGCGTAGGTTAAAAATTTGCTCTCTGTCCCCTTTGCCCTCCATAAACCCCGCTTGTTCTATTGCGATTTGCCACCTAAGATAGTATTTCAGGCGTTTGTTAATCACATACAGTAGTATCTTGCTAGCATGTGATATCAATGCAATTAGGCGGTAATTATCACAGTTGTTCTTTTGACTTTTCTTGTGGAATGGTAGTAGTACAGATTCATTCCAGTCTACCGGCCACATACCAGTATCCCAGACCCTCTGACAGATTATATGAAAAATCCTAACATCAGATTCGCCCATTGCGTTTATTATTTCTGCTGTTATGCCATCGCATCCTGTAGCTTTTCCATTCTTTAATTTTTTAATTGCATGTGCAATTTCTTCCTCCAGGATGTATGGTTCTATTTCTTCGGGTGGTGATAATGTATTGTTGCGTTTCTTTCCGTTTCCATCATTCTTAAAAAGGTTTTCGCAATATTCTTTCCATCTCTTCAGAATATCAGCTGTATCTGTAAGTATATTATCTGTTTCATCTTTTATGGTGTATGTGAGGGGTTTAAATTTGCGTGTGATATTCTTAACTACCACAAAGAGTTCTCTGGTGTTACTATGTTCCGCGTGATCCTGTAGCTTCACGCACAAGCCTTTCAGATAATTATTCTTGTCTTTCCTGCATGAGCGCTGAATATCATGTGTGATGGCGTTAGTTAGTTCGGCTTTTTTTCTTATGTTTTGTATTGTATGGTTTATAGTTCTTCTTTCTTCTATAAGTTTCCATGTTTCATCGGATATCCATGGTTGATGTCTCTTTTCCGTGTTTTTCACTGGGATATCTTTTATAATGTCCGTTATTGTGGTTTTGGTTATGTTCCATATTTGTTCTGAAGACGAGAATTCAGTGTGATTTTCTATTATTTGTTGCATCGAGTGGCGTATCCTGTCCTGGAAGGTTGAGTCTGATCTAGGTATTTGCAGCTTTCTTTGGGGGGTGTTTTTCTTCACGGCCTGTAGTTTGGTGGCTATAAGTTCGCCATGAGAAGTTTGTGGTCGCTTCCACATAGTGCACCGGGTAGAGTTTTTGTATTTCGTATTGATTAAAATGTAATATATCTGATTGCGATATTTGCCATTTGGTGACTGCCATGTATACAAACTTCTTGGATGTTGCCTGAAGACCGTGTTAGTCACTGTCATACTATTGTCAACACAAAAGTCTATCAATCTTTCTCCTCTTTCGTTGGTTTCCCCCAAACCATACTGTCCTTTTTCACTCTTTATATGATCGTTATCTGCTATTTTCCCTACTTTAGCATTGTAGTCTCCCATTACAATTAGCATTTCCCTTTTTGGGATTTTGTCCATTGTTTCTGTCAGTGTATTATAAAAAGAATTGATGGTAACTTCATCTGCGTTACTTGTAGGGGCATAAACTTGTACTAAGTTTAATTTTATTGGTTTCCCACCTTCAACAATCCTCTTACATTCCAGGTTCCAATTCTTAGAGTATTGGAATTCTTAGAATCTTTGACCATTCTCAAAGTGCTCCCCCCGGAGATCCGATTGGGGGACTCTTGACTCTTGAAAATGTATCTTTGATAACAGTCGTCATTGGGTTTTCATGGGTTTTCATTCAAGGTGGTTTCCCGTTGCCTTCCTTGATTTGATTCAGCCGCCCAATCTGGGTACAGACGCTGTTTGTAGCCGCCCACTATGGGTTCAGACGCTACTGTTTTCATCATATCTGGTTACCCTCACCTAGTTTGGCCTGCAGGTCAATGCAGTTTCCCGGGGTGTGGCACGTGGAGCCATAGGTGACGGTTGGGTTCTCTAAGAGGTCCAGTCATCAATGTCAACCTCCTGTCGATGACACTTGGTTTGACCGACACGATGAAAGGTACTGCCTCTTTAGCGACACCCCAACACCATTTTGACACCAATGTCAAAATAAACAACTCAAAATCATCAACCAAACATTCTAGCTGGGATGCCATAAAAACTGGGGTTGAAACTCATAGTCCATTATTTGAAAAACAAATGACACATTAAGGCATGAAATAAGCAACAACTGGAAAACTACCATAAAAAATGGAAAATCAAACTGAACACTAAAAATATTTAATCTAATCATTTTTTGATAGGTTTTTTCATATTTTAATTTCGATACAAACTTTTGTGTGACTTCTTTTACTGTTGCATTATATAATTCTGTAAAATAAATGTAAAAAAATATTTTAAAATTAAAAAAATTAAAATTTTCGCATTGGTGCTAAATCTTCCGAGTTCAAGTCCCGGATGAGTACTTTGTTTTAGTAAATGTAGTGAAATTACGTAATATTCTAATTTCGGAGTTATTGATTTATCAACCTTGTAATGAGCATCAATCTGCATTCAAATAACAAAGGAACCCCTAACACCTAATTATGACAAATGTTGGTAATTCAAATAAACTCCCAAGACAATACAATATAGGTACGAATACAACCGGAGTCATAGTACAAATGTAATATGTATTTCGGTATATTTATAAGACATATCAAACACCTAAGTAAAATAATTAACCACTAAAATAATCACACCTGTAATACTAGAGAGATTTCCTGCAATAAATCATACTTGTCGCAATATACCAAAATTCCTAATTACAAAATAAGAACTTCATTTGTAAATTAATTATACTAGGATAAACCATTAGCTTCACCCTTTACAGTATGTATCATGATTTGTCGTGAAAATTGAAAAAGATCTACAATAATAGAAAAAGATTATTTTCAATCTATTTACTTGAAAATTCAGTTCTTCTGCTAATAAACGCGATATTCCGTCTATCCGTGGAAGACAGTGTCTTCTCAAATTCTTTCTCTATCTGTAAATAAGCCTTAAGAGCACGTGTTTTTCAATTTTTGTTACCACTGCAGAAGTGGTGGTGGGTTGGTGCAAAGTGTAAGAAAGGCAATTTATAAACAGAAAAAAGTTTATAAACACCAAAAAAGCAAGACAAAAGCCAGTGAAAATAAATAATATTTAAAAGAAACAGCAAAATATTAACAAAATAATTACTAAACTAAAAAGAAATCATATAAATCTTAAGAGAGTTCTACAGCAAAACACGAAAACATAGATGTGTGTCAAGTTAACCCCGCGTTTTTTGAAAATTTAAAAACTGAATATTGTGCCGGGCTGTGCCCAATGTGTGCCACGTTGTAACGTATTTGTTTTATTTTTTGATTTTATAGAGATTGCTTATTTTGGGGTAGAAGTTAGCCCCGCCATATTTGATTTTTTTAAATAAAAACTGTATTGCATTTTACTCGACGTGTGCCGTTGTTTGCCGTAAATCATTATTTTGTCAAATCAAATTTTTTTGGGCCAAAAACTTTTTTTACTTTTTTTACAAAAATTTTCGATTTTTAAAAATATGAAAATAAAAATTTTACAGTAAAATTTCAAGTGTGAATTTAAAGACGAAATGGACAACAATTTTCTGTTTCTACTATTTGTTGTATATTAGACGAAAGCTACGCTAGCATCATAAGCACAACGACAAAAATTTTTGTTGTTTTTGTAGCGGCATTTGTGTCGCAAGCGTGATCGCGGCCTAAACATTAACAATCTTCACATAAAAAAATACATAAAACATAAAATAGTATAGTCTGATTATCTACGTATGTGAAAAGTAATAAAACACCTCACGTTGAAATTATATGTTCTGACTTGCAAAAACTCTTATGCTTAGCTTTAAAATGGCGTTGTTTATTTTAAATATAATTTTGGTGTTATTTACTTTGTGTAACTTTCTAGAAGCAGGTGATATTCTCAAATATATTAAAATTTAAAAAATAATTTTGTATTTGATTTTTAAGATCCAAATTACTGCACCGATGATTTTCTTTTCAAATACATACCAGGAGGTATTGCTTGGGAAACGTTTCAAATAATAACAACTGGTTTTGTAGAAAATATAATGGGTTGCGTGCCCGTAACAGTTGATAAAAATTCAATCAAGTTGCTTCTCTACAATAGAAAAAATTTGCATACTCCCATATTATTAAACTCGTCCAACATAAACGAAATTGATCCTACCAAACCCATAATTTTTCAGATTCACGGTTGGCTTTGCAATTCTTCCAACAGTAGAATGCCCGAAATGAAAAACGCATATCTCTTACGTTACGATGCTAATGTTATAGTAGTCGATTGGTCGCGATACTCGATAGATTTGTACACAAGATCTGTTTGCTATGTACAGCCAATTGGGAAAATTATCGGAAAATTATTTTGTCGCATAACCAAGCAGCTAAATATAGATGTAAGTACTATTCATTTGGTTGGTCATTCATTGGGAGCACACGTGGCAGGATTTATTGGAAAGGAAGTACAAAAGAAATGCGGAAACAAAATTGGTCGTATAACTGGTTTAGATCCCGCTGGACCTCTTTTCCAGTACCTATCAACTAATAATAGGTTGCATAAAACCGATGCTGTGAGAGTGGACGTTATCCATACCAATATGGGTTATTCAGGATATTTTGGTTCTTGTGGAAGTACCGATTTTTATTCAAACTGTGGTATCCTACAACCCGGTTGTCCCAATTTTCAGAACGTAAGTGGTATTGAGGAAATACTCAACCTTCCGTATAACTTGAGTGAGTTTTTGTTAATTTTACTTTATTTATTTATTTAGAAAATTACTATTACTGAAAACAGCGATATTGAAACTTTTATTTCAGTACTTTGCAGTCACGTTCGAAGCCTAGATTATATGATTGAAAGCATTAAGAGTACTAAATTTATTGCTAAAAAATGTGATATGATTCCGGCGCTACCAATGGTTGGATTGTGTGGAAATTTGGTAATTACTAAAGATAAAACTGAAATGGGAGAAAATTGTCCAATCAATCCTCCTGGAAGGAAATTTTGCCTAAAAACAAATGCAGAACCACCTTTTGCACAAGGATAAAAAAAATTACTTTAAAAAAATTCGCTGGTGATTTGAAATCGTAAAGAAATTTTAGGTGGCATATTTTTTACATCAGAAAGGAAAACTAATTGGTAATTGTACACGCAAAATAGTTTTTTTTATTGATTAGTAATCGACAAATAAAAATATAAATTTTTTTTGTATATTTCTAAAAATTATACATTAAAAACCCTGCAATGTAAACCACTGCAATTATTGACTTTTTACGAATTGATTTTTAATCATATTTTCATAATTAATGTCTATAATAATTATTGTTGCAACCTTATTAAATTAACACAAAATTTTTGTTATTTACTTCACTGTAATAGGCTTATTTTAAAATAAATGTAAGTATGTTTATAAACCTACGTTATTCTTAATAACGAGAAAAAACTTTGAGAATCTTCCTTTTACGTTCGACTACAATCTGAATTTACATCACATGGTTAGCCGCATGGCATGCGAATTTATTGTAAACTTCGTCCGTATATGTAAATTAGCCTTCTAAACGTAAACCAAAAGAAAACTAAATGTTTTCGAAAATCTAAAAGTTTTTCTCGGAAAATTTCTTAGTAATTTTACATTATTTTTCCGGTTAACTTTCCACAACAAAATGTATTTTTATTAATTGGCTTTAAAAGATTTAAATTTTACAGAATCAGCTACTAATTGTACACATTGTACATTGTACTTTACAATTTTTTTTAGAGGTGGTAAAACTTGAAACTACATAATTTTTTACAGCTAAATTTACACCTATATATTGAGATGACTCTCTCAAAATATAAAATAATTGATTTTTAAGAAATTATTATTTTCTTCGGGCCTCCCATTTTCATGAACATGAAACTCTTATTTATAATTACAATAATCAAAATATTAATTAAATTTTGTACAACGCTGTCCAAATTTATAACAAAATGTGAGCGTCAAAAATCACAGGTTGCGCTCTTATCATTTCATTTCACTTTTCCTTCAATTTTTGGTTTTTAATTTTTAATTGAATGTAATTTAAGTTTTCTCTAATCCAAATGTTTATAAAAATGAAAAAAAAATGGAAGATATTATGAATATGAATTCATATGAATTTCCATTCTCCAAGTTACCATTACTAGTCATCCAATTAATTAATTACCTCCAAAAATACTTAATAAAGCAATCAAAATCGTCAAAAAATTAACAAAATCATCCAAATACGGAAAAATTAATACAATCAATTCATTAAAATTCCACTTCCATCAAATCAATTCATTTATTGATTTGAGTGCCATAAATTATTGGCGCGAACAACAATTCAAATATTTACATTAAAAATTAATCTAATTTTACAAAATAATCAAAAAATTTTCAAATTTACAATAAAATAAAATTTTAAAAGAATGATTTTGAAACACGACAATATTTTTACAGTGTAATATTATAGAAGTTTTGTATTTTATTGCAATAAAATAAGAGGCTTCTTAATTGTCTGTCTACCAGTATACATTTTGTATAATAAATACAAAAATAAAATCAAACTTAATTAAAACTAATTAAAAATAAACATCAGGTACTACCAACGTTAGTAAAATTCTATTTCCATTTCAAAATTCAAATTCTATGCTTTTAATATTTTCAAGAGCATTACAACAAACTGAGTGTTCTTCAATGATTTCATGTCTTCATGTTCTAGTCGGTTGATAGCTGCAAATATTTGCAGCAAATATTTGCAGCTAGGTGTTTTAACGGACGCAGCCGACTGCAGTTATCTTTTAGGACTGCAACTGTTATGATCATATCATAACTTTATTTTAAATTAAACTTGGATTAATAGAATAAATAAAATAAATGAATAAAATCATAGATGTTTATATACAAAGGCTTGATACGCGACTCCCAATACTTATAATGTAATAGAATAGAAGCCTCAAGATCGACCAAGCACCCATTTGTAAGATAGGCAAAACCATTGCAAAACAATAGTAAATGTATACTATAGGATATTTAAACAGGAATTTCATATTAAAATCATTGTAATTAATTTAAATTTCATTTAATAAATAATAATAACACGCGATTGCAAGAACAAATACATGCAGTGCCACACCATGCTAAGAAAAACCCCGGAAAATATGTCAACTAATGTGATAAAAATTTGAATGAACCAATGAACATCGAGTTATTTCTCAAGTACATTCTGTTGTAAAAGTTACAGATCATTGTGTGTCAATTGTAATTGTGCTGGATTTTTGTCTTGTTCGTTTTCGTGTTATTCGTATTTGTGCTTTATTGTATACAGAAAAGTGTTCTTTTTAGAACAAATTTTCATAGCTATATTTAATAAATCAATTTAATTAAACATTATTTGGTAAATACTTTTTTAGGTTAGAATGCATTTTAATTTTCTTTGAATGTACAAATTTAAATACACCAGCGCCAGCCACGCCCCTTCAGAGCCTTTCTTAGTGTGGTCAAACTGTACTGTCGTGTTTGCATTCTTTGCCAAACCTACAAATGGCTGCCACCGGTATACAGGCTTAACTTCTGCGCTAGAGTTAATTATCTAGTCTTCTATATAAACATCTATGAGCCAAATTTAACTTAAAACTAGCCACAGCAGTGGATTGGTGTGATCGCTGGTTGAGTTACAGGCGGAAATTCTGGGTTCGAATCTCGGACTTGACAGAGTTTCTTAGCTCGGCCTTCCGGTGTGCATCAACATGTTGTAGATTTAAGAATTTGTTTTATATTTACATAAGTCTAACCAATTGACAGAACGTCACGGTCAAAAATTAAAAGAAAAACTTAAAAACGGATTTCTGTAGTCTTTCGACTACTGGTGGTTTCAAAAATGCCTCTACTGAGTGCGTGGGTTCAAAGATTCCGTCTTTTTAGCTCCGTATTTTTTGACTTCTGGTAGCTTTGGGATGGTTTTATCCGTGAGTTTCAAGTTCTTGGGTCGAAAAGTTCCCGCGTCGAATCAAACTAGACCCGGTTAGAAATATCAATTTATCAGGATTTTTCATGAATTTATTAACTTCAGTAATTGAAGTTTTTATTTTTCATTATTTTTTTTACTTTTGTTTTTTCTTTTCTTTCTATATTCTTTTTTTCGAGAACCCGTTTTCAACCTATTGCCCGTTTCCTTGTAATTATCAATGCCGTAACTAGGCATTTTAGTCTCTCATTTAAATAAAATGCCTGCACCCTTCTTCCGCTGGACCACTCAACAAGGTGTACTATTGTCGAAAACCGCTACTATCGCTACTGTAGAAAAAAATTACTAAAAGCAAAAGTTCGCCATAATAAAAACTAAAAGAAAATAAACAAAAGGTGAAAATTCTATAGAATCTACGTTTAACGCAATTCCAAATCCGCGTTAGCGTGAACTTCAAGCATGGCTAAGAGCGTAGCACTTCTACGAGCCAATACAAAACGTCTTAAAACATAAAATAACGAATACAGCACCACATTGGACCTGTATTCCACCCAAAAACTCTAGACAACACTAAGGCAATGATCAGCTGCCTCAGTGATAATAAAGAAATGGACCACATGGAACCCATTCCACACGGCTCGAAGGGGTATCTAGACTATACACCCCCAGCAGCACAAAAATGTTTCGGACCAAGGCAATCATATCCCTGGAACATGGAAACCCCATTTTAAACTAAACAATAACTTCAAAAATTTTAATCCGATTCTTCAAAAAAATCAACAAATCTACTCTACAGCAGCATTATTGGCAAAGCTTCTTGTACATGAGATATCTCCCGGTTGGCGCAATTAGGAGATCCTGATGTTATGTCCCTAATTAAAAAAAAACAGTCACAAACAAAAATGAGTTTGATCTTTTGACTCGAAAGTTGGATGTAAGTCAAACTTACTTCCCATAACCTAATTATGCTCATCACTCACGTCTGCTTCCTTTAAGTCTTCACGAGGATGCTGTTTAAGATCTTTCACGTGGAAGACGCCTACATCTTTACACCTCTCATTAACTAGGCGATATGTTAATGGACCAGTAACTTCGCGAACCCTACATTTGACATATTTTGGAGCTAGTTTGCTGCTAAAACTATCCACAGCTTTGGATAATACAAAATTCCTGCGCCAAACTATATCTCCTACCTTAAAACGTATTGTGCGCTTTTGAAAATTATAATGTGAAGCATTGCGCTTGTCAGCTTCATGCAGGCGTTTATTTATGTCAACATAGAGCTCGTTTAAACAGTTCATATCCTGCGCAAGTTTTTCACGGTTTGCAATGGACAAGTCCTCCTCTCCTAAATCTTTGACGCGACTGTAGTAATCTCCCCTCGCGGGTACCGTACGACCCAGATTTAAAAAGGACGGAGTAAAGCCCGTTACCTCGTGTGTAGCTGAACGTATAGCATGAGCTATGCGATAAATGTGCTTGTCCCAAGTAAGATGATTGTCGTTCACGTACGATCTGATGGCAGTTCCCAACACGCGATTGTATCCTTCAACATAATTGACCTGCGGATGATATGAAGCATTGTACCACAAGTGATTTACACTGTAATCACTCATAAGTTTCCTAAACTCCTCACTGATAAACTGTGGACCATTGTCCACCATACAAATTTGTGGTACTCCAAATATCAGGAAAACTTGATTTTCCAAAAATTCACAAACTTTCTTAGAAGTAGCCTTACGCATAGGCTGTACCAGTAGGAATTTCGAAAACCAATCGCATACCACAAGCAACATAGTATTTCCGTTAGTTGATCTCGGAAATGGTCCCATTAAGTCTACAGAGATACATTGGAAGGAAAAACGTACCTTCTTCTTGCTGCCCATCAACCCATATCGTCCGCCTTGAGAGGCTTTCATTGCTAAACATATCTGACACCGACGCACATACCTTCCCACATCCGCACGCATTTTTGGCCAGAAATATAACTCAAGGATTTTACTGAAGGTTTTAGAAACACCCAAGTGAGCCGAGGTCATGTTGTCATGACAAGCGTGTAAAATCTCGTTACGTCGAGATCTCGGAATCACTTGCTTCCATTCAACAAAATTTGAAGTTATATCATGCTTGTTAGTAATGAGCTTAAAAAGATTACCCTCATCAACACGCCAATCCGGAAATTGCGTGGGATTTTGACTAACTTTAGTCAGTATGCGCCGATACCAGACATCAAGATTATTCTCGGATAGCTCCAAAGATGATACTTCTAAGGGAGCGCGAGAAAAGGCGTCAGGTACAACGTTTAAATTCCCCTTCCGATGAATGATGTCAAAATTGTGTTGGGAGAGACGAACACTCCACCGTGCCAAAAGACTTGTCGGGTCTTTCATATTGGTGAGCCACAACAACGAGTAGTAGTCGGTAACTACAGTGAACTCAGTACCCTCTACATAGGGTCTGAATCTCTCGATTCCGAAAATCACCGCCAAACACTCGCGTTCGGTAACCGAATAATTACGTTCAGCTTTATTCAGCGTGCGCGACGCATAGGCTATGACATGTTCATTATCGCCTTCCCCTTGGGTTAATACGCAACCCAACCCATAATTAGAGGCATCACACTGAATGTAAAAGCGCTGATCAAAGTCCGGAGCTGCTAAGATTGGGGCTGAGACCAAAAGTTCTTTTAGCCGTAAAAAGGAAGCTTCGGCTTCAAGTGTCCAAGAAATGGGCTGGCGCTTTACCCTAACTCTAATCAACTCTGTATTGGGAGCTGTAAGAGTTGCAAAATCTGGCACAAATCGCCGGTACCAACTGACCATGCCGATAAACCGTCTAACCCCTGTCACGGTAGTAGGTCGTTCTAGCTTAGTAATAGCCTCAACTTTAGCAGGATCGGTGTGCAATCCGGCTTTGTCAACAACATGCCCCAAAAATGTTAACGACGGACGACAAAATTGACATTTATCCCAATTTATGGTTAAGTTGGCCTCCTTCAAGCGTAAGTATACCTGATCGAGTAGTCGAAGATGTTCTTCGAAAGTGCTAGAAATAACGATCATGTTAGGAGATTGGTTAAACCAACCCTATCTAAAGACTTAAATCGATCTTTCATATCGGCGAGTGCAACTTGTTGTTCAAGATTGAGGTCGCTTGCCTCTCGAATGAAATCAATAGATTCCAGGTTATGAACAAAATATTGATTATTTCTAAAATTTACTGTGACCCCAAACAATTTGAAAAAGTCAACCCCCAGCGTTAAGCAAGTGCCAATACTACGACATACCAGCACATCTAAACTACGGACTACTCCATAAATCTCAATGGGCAACGTCGCCCTACCTAAAATGTCTTGCAGAGTTCCGTCAGCTGACCGTAAGATCACTGCATCGTGCTTATTAAAACTTAAATCGAGTTGGTTAATGAGGTAATGACCCTCGGTGCCAAGTATCGAAACACTCGCACCGGAATCCAATAACGCTTTTAGTTGCACTCCCTTTATGTTGAGCTGGACGTGAGGTCGTTGGTCCGACCTGGGATGAGCAAACAAGGCGGAAGTATTAGATGTAGATCCGCAAAAAGCGCTTATTTTCTTCAACCAATCTCCCCAACCCTGCTTATCGGCGTTTATAGCCCAAACACGTTTTTTGAATGGTTACCCTTACAAGTGGTGTTGGTGACCCCGGGACTTCTACATTTAAAACAAAAAATCATGCGTGGTTTAAAACAATTAACAAATGAATGGCCCTTGGCCTTACAGTTCCAGCACGTACCCCATCGAGTAGTCTTAGAAAACTGAGCCTTTTGTTTATCAATTGTGGTTCCCACCGTAGCTGAAGCAGCAACTTCTTTAGGAGTTGTCCAGCCTACTACACGTATGGCAGCTTGCGCCGCTTGAATAAAAGCAAGCTTAGAATTCAATGAGGCTATCCCCATAGCTAAAGAAATTTGCGGTAACATGTTCTTCCTAATCACCCACAATTGTTCGTCCTCTGAAGGAGGAGGGTTAATTCGACCGAATCTACATAACATGGACTCTATTTATAAGTCCGTACAGCTTCCCCAGGAAATTGTTTATAGGCACGCACCTGCTCCAAATATTCCCGGTTAAAATCCAAAGATAAAAATCAAATTTTAAGTTCCTCGATTAATTGTTCCCAAGTTGTTACTTCGGGACCAAGGCTGCGATACCATACTAACGCTTCCCCAGAAAAGAATTCGACAGATTTATTAAATAATTCAGTCTCCTTTACTCCTCTTGAAATGAACAGCTCTTTGGCTCTCTCGATAAATTCAAATACCGACTGGAAGTCCCCACTTCCATCAAATTGGAGTCCCCACTTGTTCCGGCTTCCGCTGCTGCACGAGATTTGCAAAAGTTGCTACCAAATCATTGGCAGACGCCTGAGGAGCTAATAACGAGGATTTTCTCAAAGAGGTACCAATTTTACTATCTGGTGAATCCACTGGATCACCTGACTCTGTTTCATCATCAGAGCCCTCCCCTAGCTCAATGAGTTTCTCTAAGCGATCCCTAAGCGCCCGAGCCTCTGATAGTAAACCCTCACGATCGTCCTTAAACCCCGCACCCTGCATAATGTCCAATCGATTTGTATAATGCGCTAACCGATGTGTTACCTTGTCTAAGGTGGCCATATATCTAATTTAGATTCTAAAATGACGATTTCGTCTGAAATTCCTTTTATCGCCTTAGCACATTTCAACAAATCGGCTCGAGGATCAGATAGTGTGTAAGAATGAAAAGCCAACTTAGAATCAAATTTTTCATTCTGAAGGAACTTATTCAAGTCCTTCTTCCTCGTCGCCAGATGTGTGGTAGAGAGATCGTAACCGCGAAACAGAAGCTCAACTTCAATCTCCTCTCGAGTTAAAGCCGCAACGTAACCAGACATAATTAAAAAAACGTTGGAAATACTAAATTATACAAAAACGGTAACCGTACTACAAAAACTAAACGCGCGTCAAAAGTTTGGGTTTGGTCCTTAACTATGACCGTGCTATCCAGTACCGCAAAAAAATATTCACTAATGTGAACACACACAAAAAATCACTCAATGTGATACCTAAACTAAATCAGTACTGTGATAACAAGAACACGCAAAAATAGAAGACACCTTATATATAGAAAAATTGCAAGTTGATAAACGAAATCAAACTTAATATTTGATAAACAAAATTTGCAATTTAAATAATGTATTCGAAAAATTACTCGAACAAGTCGCTTCAACTTTTGAAAATAAACTTACAATTCTCCAACAACGCTTCCTCTTGCGGCAAGTAATGATCCCACCGGTGTCTCACAAATTCCTGCAGGATTTAAACCAAAATTTGGGCGCCAGTGTAATAAAAAATCTCTACCTGCTCTTGCGGGCAAGCATAATTTTTCTCTACACGCTGGAAGAAAAACCAGCTTTAAAATGTAGTGTAGAAGCCCAAGATGTTACGACTAGCTGATTTGTGCCGGTAGCGAGGGTGTGTTTTTAAAGATATTAATCAACCACTGCAGGAAAAATTCACCAACAATTATTAACTATCAATCATCTGTCGGCTTAATTACCTATCGGCGTAATTATATATCGACGAATTTACCATCGGCATATGTACCGTTGTCGACGTCCTTCCTTATCAGTGTAATTACCTGTCGGCGTACTTAATGGTCGGTATGTTTGCATTACTGTTTTTACCGTCGGCTTACTTTGTTTTCGAAATAACTACATAAATACCAACAAAATGTGGTGTCGCGACAAATGATCTCCACAACAAGTGATCGATCCCCAATTAAATGATTCCGATGCAAATGACCACAAAAGATCCCGACGCAAATAATTCCAACTACAAATGATCTCCAAAAGTAAATAATATTCTTATTTTTCTTTTTTGATTTAAAAAAAAAAGTCTGTACAAAGATAAATCTGATCCGAAAGTCAGAGAATGTTTGTATGTAGAATTTGAACCGGTTGAAGACCATTTGGTTAGGGATGATTTGATTGGGTATTATCTGTTATTCATCATGTGTTTCATTCATCATCATGTGTTAGTGGATCATTTGTCGTAAAACTATAAAATGTTCAGTTAGGCAATCCCTTAAATATTTGTGTAGAGAAGTTGACTATTTAGTTTTAGTAAATTTACCAGTATATATGGTACATTGATAATATTTAAAACTTTTAAAAAGATATTTAGTGGGAATTTCCAAGATTGAGATTTTCTAGCCCATGAACCCTCTTGTTTTAGTTTTACCTAACGAATCTTAAAGTTTCAAAAAAGGCCCCCCGAAAACAGTAAAACAGTAAACAAGTTACTGCTGTTCTAGCGAAAAGTAGTTTCGCAGCTAAATTGTTAACGCAGCCAAGTGTTAAGAATAGCAATTAACATCAAATTCATGTTGATTAAAATGGTAGAAAGGAGTATTAAAATATACCACTCTACGTCATTCGATCACCAACATTTGCTAATAATCATAGAAAACAATGAACTTTTAATGAAAGATGATCCTTAGGGGTCTTCCAGGTACATTCAACTGCAAAACCATCCGTGACGATGTGGAGAACAAGATACCTCCCAGTAATATTGTTCAATAAATGCGGTCTGTTTTTTCAGTAGCTTTTGCATTACGTTTTGGAAATGTATTGGGGGAGAAGTATCTATTCTCAATGATAGATCACTCGACCAAAATTCGCTTTTTTAATTTTTTGACTTAAAAAATTTGCTTTTCCAGGGGGAATTTAAACTGCAATTTACTTATATAAATGTCGTGACGCTAATAGTGCAGTGCTTTGAAATTCCATGACAAGATACATTAACATTGCGGCAACTAACATTAGTTGTACTATAACCGAAAAACTCTAAAAATCCTCCGGTTAACACAATGCCGGCCGGTAGCTCTGCTGTTTATTTGGAGAGCGAGTCGTAGGTCCCCTAGAATTGGAGTCTGGTAAAAAAAACTTGTCTTAAAAATTTATAAGGCGCCACTGACTTTATCAGACAAAAATTACGGAAAAACAAGCTGAAAATAAAAATCCGTAAGTCAGAAAGGACATAAAATAATGATTGACCATGAAAATTAAATTTATTCCAACAGAGAACAAGTTAGTGTTATATATCTTGTATTAATGATAACAAAAACGGTAATTACCCAACGCGTCTAATAGCTATTAACCTGTGGGTTTTCAATAATCTTGTACAAGTAAAGTTTTAAAAGAGAAACACTCGGTATTTGAAAAAAATTATGTCTGTTAAAACGAACTTAATCCGGTTCAAAACAAAACTATTCCGGTAACGAAAAAATGATTTGCGTTTGATCTTCTTAAAGATGACTTGACAATACATATAAATTCAAATACGTAACCCGTAGCCAAATCGCTTGCGTACGGCAAAAAATTTAAATATACGACCTTCTGTTTTCCTTGAGTTGGTAAAAAGTGAAACCTCCAATATTGGCATCAAGCAGCAACTGGGAACTAAGATGAACGGTCCTCCGAAAATATGACCCGGTCCAAATTCACAATGCGGCGAACGGACCAAATAAAACGTATCAATTAAGATTGTGATACCAAAAAAACGACTTCTGATAGAAAAATAACGAGAACCTAAAAAAATTTGAGAAGTAGACCACCAACTATCAAAACTAGCAACTGAATTACCTGATGTTCGGTTCTCTGGAAATGAAATTAAGGCAACTAAAGTTTTCCAATAAATCTTGAATAAGTTGACTCTACGAAAGTTTGACAGAAAGTGAAGTCTACTTCCTATTCGCTATCGCTCGTTCATGCGCTTGCTCAAAACACAGTTTAATAAGGTCAAATAATAATAATCTACCGAGCGAGTCAAAAATAATTGTTACAGTACAGCTCCTTCTACCAACACCTAAAATTAAGACCATTTCACCTCGCTTTTATTGAGATTCTCCAATCAACTTTCAAATAAAACACGAATCCAATAACAATCAACTACAAAATCTTGTTAAAAAATGAATCATTTCTGTTATAAGAACTGACTTGGATTGACGTAAATCTTTATCTGCCTCAGGTGTGACTTTTTGGATACACATGTTTTGATGAACACTAGATTTTCATTTTATTTGGGTCTTACAAAAATCATGTTATGTCTATAATAACAATATTTTTTGTTTCAATTAGATCTATTCTCAAAATCATATCCTTACATACAGAAAGCGGTAATTTTGCAAATGACAAGCGGTAATTGTTGTTAAATTTAAAATGCGTACTTCAAGCAGCACAAGGCCGTCAAAAATGTACATATACGGTACCGGTATTTCCATAACCGTACTGCACTGATTTGTTCTCTTTGTCGTTACTGCATTGAAGTATCAGTTATATATAGTATGTATTACGGTACAGGTATTTTCGTAACAGTACGGCACTGATTTGACGCTTTTTGCCGTTATTGTATTGATGTATCATTTAGGTAAATATACTGTACAGGTATTTTTGTTACGGTATGGCATTGATTTGCCCCTTTTGCGGTTACTGTATTAACGAATCATTTATATACAAATTATGTGTTGACTTTTTACAAACATAATATTTAGCAAGATTACAGTATCGTTTCGGTACATAAAATTTATGTACCAAATTATATTAATTATATTATAATAATAATTAAAAATAATTAAATACACTTTGCTTTGGGTCACGTTAGTGTTTAGGGTGTCGGGGTGTAGGGTGTGTATGTCTGGGTTATTCTAACAGGTTCGTACTTAGGGTATGTCTCGCCTATTCTAACCAAAAGTTTATTTCTGTTAATATAATTCTTATAACACTTAGTATATTTCTATAAAACTAAGCTTTTAGTTCGAGATAACTAAAAATTACAAAATCATTGTGAAAACCAAAATTAGGCAATAAATTTTCATCTGGGCGGTATAATAGTGTTTACGCAATCCTTTTGATTCATCCAGTTAGTAATTGTTAAAATTAAAGCAATCAAGCACAATCAGAAATTGTAATTAAAAATATGTCTAATGTGGTAGTTTTTAAGATAAAATAATTACCAACCAAGTTTTAAAGTGTCAATTTAAACACGATAACGATAACGATTTGCTATTTATACTATTTGCTCTATTTAAATATTAACAACATTTTGATAAAAACAAACATAATTCATAAATTATAGCTTGATTATCTAAGTAAACGTAATATAACACCTCATTTTGAAATTATATTTTCTGACCTGCACCAACTCTCGACGGTTAAACATGGCGTTGTTTATATTAAACGTGATTTTGATTTTTTTAACTTTGTGTAACGCTCAAGAAGAAGGTAATATTCTAAATATATTTAAAACCAAAAAATAATTTTTTATTTTATTTACAAGATCCAAATTACTGCACCGACGAATTTCTATTCAAAGACATACCGGGAGGCATTGCTTGGGAAACGTTTCAAATAATAACAACTGGAACTATACAAAATATAGTGGGATGTGAACCAGTAACAGTTGATGAAAATTCAATCAAGTTTCTTCTCTACAATAGACAAAATTTAGAAACTCCGATATCACTAAACTCGTCCAACATAAACGAAGTGGATCCTACCAAACCCATAATTTTTCAAATTCACGGTTGGCTTTGCAGTTCTTCCAACAGTAGAATGCCCGAAATGAAAAACGCATACCTTTCCCGTTACGATGCTAATGTTATAGTACTGGATTGGTCGCGGTACTCTGTAGATTTGTACACAAAATCTTTTTGTTATATTCCACCAATCGCCGAAATCATCGGAAAACTGATTTGTGACATGGTTGGACAGCTAAATGTAGATGTAAATACTATTCATGTAGTTGGCCATTCAATGGGAGGACAAATGTCAGGATTTACTGGAAAAGAAGTGCAAAAACAATGCGGGAAAACAATTGGCCGTATAACAGGTTTAGATCCCGCTGGACCTCTTTTTCAATACCTACCAACTGATAAAAGACTGGATAAAACCGATGCTGTAAGCGTGGACGTTATTCATTCCAATATGGGTTTTCTGGGATATTTTGATTCTTGTGGAAGTGCCGATTTTTATCCAAATTGTGGTGTCTTACAACCTGGTTGCCCAAATTTTCATAATATAAATAGTATTGAAGAAATACTGAACCTTCCATTCGCGCTTGGTAAGTTTTTGTTAACTTGACGTGTTATAAAAAATATTATAGATGTTCTTGTTATAAAAACGGGTTTGATCAAAAAAGAGAATTTCTGAATCATAGCCGTTCAAATCTTAGACAATACTTCTTATCAATTATTTTTCATTTTACGAATATACCTACGGTTTTTTCAATACCACAATAAAATGATAAATTTTTTTTCAGTACTGTGCAATCACGTTCGAAGTCTGGATTATATGATTGAAAGCATTCCCAATACTAATGGTTCTAAATTTGTTAGTAAAAAATGTGATTTGGTTCCTGCACTACCAATAATTGGATTGTGTGGAAGTTTGGTAATTACAAAAGATAAAACCGAAATGGGTGAAAATTGTCCTCCCGATCCTCCTGGAAGAAAATTTTGCTTGAGGACAAATGGAGAACCACCTTTTGCACGTGGATAAAAATTTTGTATTCCTATTCAGTAGTAAGCTAATCTTTAAACCGATTTTACAATAGTCGTATAAACCTGGAATAATGTTATAACCTATGTTGTAACAAAATAGTTATGTATATTGAGAATTACGGGTAAAACCGACTCTTAGTAAGCTAATATATACATTTCAAACTAACTCTCTAATTTATTACAATTTATTGTTTCTTATCCTTAGAAGAATCCAAACTAAGTTTGATCCTTTCATCATGAACATCATGCGCTTACGTAATCTGCATGTAGGAATTGATCACAAATTTAAAGAAATAATTAAAGATTTTTAAAATGACGTAGAAAATTATGGTAATTTACTAGCAATAGGGAAACGGACTCGAAACAATATTGTCGAAAATAATATTAATTAATACGATTTTATATTAAATTACATTAACAATTTACTAACATCAGCAAATAAATAAAGTCTTCTGTGTCCTTTTCTAGCGCATGACTGGATAATCTAACTGAAATCGTAATTTTTACAATTCAAGTCGTTGTCTTGCTATTTCTAAGAATGACTCCAACTTTTTATCAATACTTTGCAACAATTCTTCTTTGTTATTGGAATCTTTAATTTCCTTTAATGCCGAATGAAGTGTGACATTTTTTCTTTGAACAACAACAGAAGCACTTGCTGCTCTTTCCTTTGGCAATGTACGAGGTTGCTGACTTACTTTTGGCAACTTTGGTTGGAAATCTTCTACTTCGTCAGAATAATCACTATTGCCCTCGTTCTCTTGAGATACCATGTTTTTTTTTGAAAATATCGGATTAGCTTGTATGCCTGTTTCAGGTAAATTAAACCTATCGATAACTACAACTCCAGTGATATTTAATAATTTTTTTCCAAGGGGGTTAATGGGACTTCAGATGGTCCTGAATTTCTAGTTTCGTTATGACTCGCTTTAATTTTTCTTGCCTTTGAGCGTACTGTTGTCTTCCAATTACTGAAAGTTCTTTTCCATGCTTTTATATTCTTTTGCGGCCCACCCGCACTATTCAAGGCTAGTGCTAATGTTTTCCACTTGGTTTGTAACATGGAACTGTCTTCTCCTGGTTTAAATGCGTTCTCCCGAAAGTACACATCGGTTTCAAGTAAATTTATATACAATTCAAACTGTTGCATTGTTGTTTTTGCATTACGTTTACGTTTCTTAACTGGCGATTCAATCATTGTATTTTTTAGGGATATTTTATCCTATGAATTATATTTTATTGAATTGTGTAGTGCTGTATTTAGTTTTGTAAAGATTTTTTTCTTATGTAGAAAAATAAATAATTTTATCGGATTATGTCAAGTCGAAGATATCGGAGATTTTTTTTTTCGACCATACTTTACGTAAAATTAAACATTTTTGTAATGAAAACCCGAAAGTCAACCTTTAAAAAGCTATTCTATTACTCGTCCTTTGAGAGCTTTTTTGTGTCAAAGTTTAAATTAAACATTTAAAAAAAATTAAAAATTAAAAATTCATGTTTATATCAAAAATCATTATATAAGATTTTTGTTTATGTGAAGAAAAATTATTATTATTGAATAGCTTTTAATTAATTAAAAAATACTAAATAATAAATAAAAAAAATAATAAAAATATTATTTTAAAATACAAAATTACAATAATAATAATATTTATTCAAAAAGTTTTTTAAATCTAATCGAGAAATCAAAATTGGATAGTATCTACTTAAAAAACCTTCTTAATACATAAATTCCCAGCCCGCTGCTGCTCCTGCTGCTCCAGCGTGTCATTTTTTACCAACCAAAAAATATATTAAAGTACCGACGACGATACTCCCCCTGGGACGAGTTGCACATCAATCGAGTTTCCAACCAATCGGTTCTAGAGGCTTTCCAGCTAGTTTATAATAATTCGAAAACAAATCGGCGAATGATTTTGTTGTGTCAATAGAAGATATTTTTTAATTGAAGAGTATGAGGTGAGATTTAAAAATTCAAGAAGTTTCTCTCCGTAAAAAGGGCAGCCTTATTTTGCTTTATATTTAAATTTGTTTTGTCCAATCTCTAATCTTGTCCCAATCTTGGTCTTGAGTTCTACTTAAGTACAAATCAATTGCTCGAATCAAGCAAAACAAGTAAGTAGCTGGAGTACAAGGGCACAAGTACCTAGATTAAGTTTTAATTTATCGCTGTGGTTAAAAGGTCAAGGACACAGTAGTTTTTGTATCCAGGAAATTAGTTATAAAAATATTTATATTGGCTATTGCTTTTAAATATATTTAACTAAACACTGCAAAGAATGGCTGTGTAGATTAGAATATATCTTTATTCGATAAGTTTAATATGTTAAAACAATAAAAGCATTGTGATAGTTGTTGATAGTAAATTAGAAAAATTTTATATTAATGTAATATTATCTATGTAAATTCTAATGAAATAAAAATAATCATAAATTTTACATAAATAACTTGCATAGTAGAACGGATGTAAAAATATTTTTTTTATTTCTTCAACTATAAAATAAATAACACAAATAATAAAAGAAATGCGTTTTCTAAATGCTAAAGGATAAGTAAGTAGGATAAAAAGTTTAAATAAATATGTAGTACATTCTTATCTAAATCGGAACCTTGCTTTTTTCTCATTCAAATGCTTTTTTTTCACTTTAGTCCCGGCGATGCGACACTCATATATTTTAGTTATTCAAAATACCCCCCTGATATACACTTGTTGATTTCCATCTACAATAAGTAAAATTTAATAATTATTATTACTTATAATAATAATAATAAGTCGTTTATTCTTTAGGAGTATGACCGTCTCGGTGAAACTTTACAAATCCGTTTTCTGAGGTGGATTAATCCTCTTTTACATTTTTTATATTCAACAAGTTTTCATTCATTCCCCCGTCCAATACTATACTCCTCTATTGCCACATTTCTCTTACCTTTACACTATGCCCCGCTTTCTGTTTCTTTAGTTTTTTATAAAAGGCCTTATTGTTATTGTGTCTCCGCTACATCGCTGACGTATTGCTATCTTCCAACTTTAGCGTTGAAATCGCCCACCAGTAATGCAATGTCTTTTCTCTCAATTTTTTACATAAATTTTCTAACTCTTGATAAAGTGTATCCTTTTCTTCTTTGATACTTTTGTCTTCTGCTTGGGCGTACGCGCTAATAATTAACATGTTTATTTCTATCATCTTCAGTCTTATATGTATATATGAAAGTCTTCCATTTATCGGCCGAAATTGCATTATTTTACGTTTATCTTTATTTTTTACCATAAAACCCATGCCATTTCTTCCCTGCTCGGCTTCCTCACAGTACAATATTGTATACTTATTGCCTGTAGTTTCTTCTTGCCCCCCTCCATCTGAAACGACTTAATTCGTTTTCAACTTCATTCACTTTACCTGGTTTCTGAAGTGTTCTAACATTCCATGTAGCGACTCTAATCGTCTTCTGTTTCTTCCTAGCATTTTTCTTTTTATTCTACGGCTATTGTGATTCCCGTCTACTTGGTCTTTCTCATTTGTTCCTTTTATTTGCGTTGTCGTCTTCTTTTTTCCCGTATTTATTATTGGAGTATCTGGGTGGAAAGGTCCAGAAAGTCCTTCCTTTGACTTAATATTTAGGTTTTAGGTGGTTGGTATGTGCCAGCGTCACTCTTTGATTTCAATGTGTTGTCCTTTCTATCCCACACGTATATTTTATCTTGTTTGAACATCTTCTGATATCCTACTCCGACTTTAACCCCGTCTTTCATTTCTTTCTTAGCGATTACCCAAATTTTTATTATTTTTATTTCAATTTATTTAATCAAGCAGCAATAAAATTAACAACTATTTAATGTTGCTCAGTTGCGTCCAAACAGGTTCAAATTGCACTGAAAATTCAAAATAGAAAATTTTGCTTATAGGTAAGGCTCGTTGGTCTAGGGGTATGATTCTCGCTTTGGGTGCGAGAGGTCCCGGGTTCAAATCCCGGACGAGCCCTTTTTTTTGCTAAATTTAATGTTACCGCATAATATTCTAATTTCAGATATATTGATTAATCAACCCTTTAATGAGCATCAATCTGTATTCAAACAACAAAGGAACCGTGAATACCTAATTATGACAAATGTAGGCAATTCAAATAAACTCCCAAGACAATACAATAATATGCGAATACAAACTGAGGTAGGTATATAGTACAAATTTAATATGTCGGTATATGTAGGTAGGTATAAGACATATCAAATACCTAAGTAAAATAATTAACCACTAAAATAATCACACCTGTAGTACTAGAGAGATTTCCTACAATAAATCAAACTTGTCGCAATAATATACGCAAATTCCTAATTACAAAATAAGAACCTCACTCATAAATTAATTACTTACACTAGGATAAACCATTAGCTCTTGTCCTTTACAATTTGTATTCATTATCATGACGTGAAGTTTAAAAAATCCACAATAATAGGAATTAATAATTTTTTTTAAAACTCCATCATAATATGTCACACAATCGTAGATTAATAAAATTATATTGAATTTTATAAACTTTGAAATTTTGAAAATTATTATATTTATTTATTTTGGGTTGTTATATCATAGTAATGAAAGGTAATTGACAAACACTTATTCTTTTAAAATATATATAATTTTATTTAAAATACTATAATTTGCAAATTTATTAACGCAACTGTTCATATTCTGCCTAGATTAACAACTGTAACGCTTAAGTATATAAATTAATTAAGATGTGGTCGATAGGAATTCGCAACTATGTAATAAAAAATCAATATAAATTACTTAAATATCTGATATAGCAATCAGCACTTATTATATTATGTTCTAATTGATTTTATATAAATTACTTCAACCGAAGAGACTTTGACAGCATAGGCCATAAAATCTTCTTTTAACTTATTGGATAACCTGTTCATAAGAGCAAAGTATATTTTCAGTCATCTACATCAGTGTTTCCCAAATTAGGGGTCCGCGGCATGTTTCTTGGGGGTCCGCGAAACCCTATATTGTGTATTCATTGTATTTTATTTTTAATTTTTTCAAACATTTCATGTTTTTTAAATAATTTTTTTAATTTTTAATTTTTATTTTGTAACGAAATTCTTTCTGGGGGTCCTCATGATACAAGTGTCTAATTTTGGGGGTCCGCAAGTTCAAGACATTTGGGAAACACTGATCTACATAATTCCATCCCGGAATTGTTCAGGAGTAATTTGTTAAAACTGTACCCCCAATTTTAAATCTCATTTAAAGGCCTGTAATGTACTTAGTTTCAAGAAAGTTGACTGTTGCCGAGATATAAACGAAAAACTGGAAAATATCACCTTTTTTACAAGATGGTGGACTTAAATAATTCAGCACTTGCAGATGTTGACTTTTAATTACTCCAAAGTAATGAAAAAATGTATATTTCAAAACTCTGGGTTTGATGTCTGTTATTTCTTCTATTTTTTCCGGGTTCAATAAATGAAAATTCCAGGTGTACAAGATCAAACCGAATGGAGATATGCGACTAACTCCCTTTTAAAATACTTGCACTTCCTTGAAAAAAATCTAAATCTTTATTATGCATAGAGACAGTATTTTCAAGACGGCAAAATGTTGACCTGAAAGTTAAGCGCTCTATTGTATAAAGTTAGAAAATCGCGACTAAAATATTTTCTCAAAAAAATGGGTTTAATGAAACAAATTTATTTAAAAAATATATATTAAAGGACTAAGCACGCAGCAGCAGATAGTTGATCGCCGCGTGATAAAGGCCATAGGTATCCTGATAATCTTTTATTTTGTTTTATATTTTAGAATTTTATCTCACGCTTTATTTCGGAGGGGATTTGGACCCCCGAAACCTCCCAGCAGATACGGCCCTGCCGATCAGGACCGTAAATCGGAGAGGTAATTTATTAAAACTGAAAAAATCTGTTATGTGGCTTACTAGACGATACATTGAAGCGCAGCAGAACCGTAACTGCACTGCTGCTACTGCTTCTAGCAAAGGTGTGACAAGTTATGATATTCACGAAGAACTATTATTATTAGATAACAACTTCCGTAAGAATAATTAATAATGTGCAAATAAGTATGATAACAATATGATATCTAAATAAAGTCGTATCATAAAAACTGCATTGCTTAAATTTAAGAATAGAAATCGTATTGTTAACAAACATTAATATTAAGAACTTTTGTAACAACTAATAATTCTTATGCTATTATTAATAATTCGTTTTTTAAACGTAAAATTAAAATTTTGTTATTAAGCCCCTCGAGGTAATTTATAAATTAGGAAAGTGCCTTTTATTTTATATATATTTTTTAATTTAATTTTAAAATTGAAAATTTGGCACCCCCTAACTAGCTCGCGCTTGAGGCGGGCGCCTCTCTCGCCACGCCCTAGCTCCGGCCCTGAGCATAACAATATATTATCGTGTTTTTATTTTCTAAAATGAGTATTTATGAAAATACCTGTATATCTATATAACAAATTTAATTTGTAAAACAAAATTTAGTTTATGTTATTTCATTAAAAATTGTGTTACACCGAATTAGACGAGTCGATTTGGATGGAGGGAAAGAAGATTCCTCTTGGCCGATGCAGTGTCTGCGGCTAATTTTTGTAAAGCCGAAGAAAAATTTGTTTAAGTTATTTAAAATAAAGAGAAATTGATAGTAAATTGTGGGTTTATTAAATAGAACTCTAAGGATAAAAGGATAAAAGGATTAAATAGAACTGTAAGGGTAAAATTTATAGTGCAATTTATTAAAAAATACGTCAATATACCTGGCAGTCTGATAAGTCTCTGAAAATTCTAAGAGATGAGATTAGTATTCACTAATTTGAACTATTTTTGACAATCTTCATCCTCTAAATGACGTCTATCAAAATTTCAGCCATTTACGATTACTCATCTACAAGTTACAGCACCGAGAAGAGACCAACCAACAAGTATTTTTTAATATGGAAAAAAGTGAGTTTTGAGTAAACACTATTATTTAATAAAGAAAACGATAACCGAGACCAAAGCCAAGCTGAATAAGTATTACCCGGACTCTGTACCGTCGATTGAAACGATTCATAAATGGTTTACTGTTTTTGTTGTGGACGTACGAGCACCGATGATGCTGAACGTTCTGAACGCCCAAATGAGATCACTATACCAGAAAATATCGAAAAAATTCATGCTACGATGTTGAACGATCCCAAATTGAAATTAAGGGAGCTATAGGCTGTAAGTATATCAAAGGAATGTGTAGGCAATATCAAAACAATGAATTCGTGTAACAACTTCCCAGCAGAATTTGAGCATGTTTACGCGTAATCCAAAAGACTTTTTTGATCGATTTATAACAATCCATGAAACCTGGATCCATTACTATGCACCAGAGTCAAAACAACAATCAAAACAATGGGTTTCTGCGGGTGAAAGTGCTCCAAAGCGTCCGAAAACGCAACAACGAGATGGAAAGGTTAGGTATGGCCTCTGTATTTTGGGATGCGCATGAAATAATTTTCGTCAACTACCTTGAAAGAGGTAATATAACTGGAGCACATTATTCATCATTATTGGATCGTTTTAAAAATGAATTAGTCAAATTTAAAGAAGAAAACAATCTTTTATCATCACGACAATACGCCTGTTCATTCATCGTTAGTTGCACAAGCAAAATTGCACAAAATCGGGTTTGAACTGGTCCCTCAACCACCGTATTCGCCAGACCTGGCCTCCCAGTGACTTCTACCTGTTTTTAAACCTGATGAGATGCTTCACCGGTAAACGTTTTTGTTCAAATTTCAGCTCATAGCTGAAACTGAGGCCTATTTTGAGGAACTTCCGATGAACTACTATTCGGACGGCAAAAAAAAGGTCGAAAATCGATGGACTCGTTGTATTGACCTAAAAAGAAAGTATGTTGACAAATTAAACCGAATTTGGCCAAAAAAAAGTTTCCGTGTTTATATTAATTCAAATATTGTAAATATATTAATCTGTTTACAATAGATTGGAAATCAATATTTATATAGTACCTATACCATTATTGTTCACCATATTGAATTAATACTGCAAAAAAAAATTAATATTGTACCAACGTTGTAAAAGTTGATATTTGTATATTAGGGATATATATTGGAAATCTAATTGCATTCTATATTGATTTAACATTGAAAAATGTTTACTTCGAGATATTGGCGCTAGACTATAAATCAATATTCTACTAATATTTAATATTAAAATATCAACATCACAATCTTGACACTGTATTAATATTCAATATTGAAACAATATTGTTATACTGAAAATCTCTATTGTGCATCAATATCATGTGTTAGCACACTGTAGTAGTAATATTAGAAATCAATATTATTAGCTATAATCAATATGTAAAATATAAATATGTTGGAACTACAGATATATAATATATTGGAAAACAATATTGTATCAAAATTAATTGTGTATACTGTACTACGTAAAATGTTTACATCAAGATATTGTCGCTATACTGAAAATTAATATTGTACCAATATCGTGTATTGTAGCAATTTTACTAAATATTCATATCTTAATATCAGCGATGAAGTATTAAAAATCAATATTATTCAAATTGTGTTTACATGATATTGGATTAATATTGCTAAAAGTTTACATCACCATGTATATTAACACTATAATTAAATTTAATATTGTATACTGCATTATAGGAATATAGCAAAAGTTATACATTTATATATTGGCAATATAACAAAATCGATATTGTGTGATATATAATAGCATCAATAATTCAAAAATATTCACATCATAATATTGGCGCTATATTATTAATCAACATTGTACCAATGTACTACAATGTAGCAATATCACACAATGTTCAAATCTCAATATAAATGATATATTATTAAAAATCAATATTGTAAACCAATATTTCAAACTTTTTAAATAAATATATCAATTATTAAAAATATTTATTTATATCAATAAATCAAAAATAAATATATTTCATATTAATATTGTTTACTATATTGCAAAATATTCACAACACAATATTGGCATTATGCTACAGACATGTACATTGTATCTGATGCAATGTATAGATACATTGTATCTATTGCACTATACATTACATTAAAATCTTGCAAATCGTTCGTATCTTTATATTGACAATATATTGGAAATCAATATTAAACACTCATTGCAATAATATTACAAAATGTTTACATCTCTATATGTATCTCTATAAATAGTTGTTGATTGGTCTCCAAATTGTGCAACTTCAATTTTCATAAATTGTATCGTGTCATGTGCTCTTAAGGTATAGTTGTTCATCTACGTAGCTTCTAGCGGCATCACTCATGAGAAATAGATACAACATTACTCACCTGTTACAATAATCGTAAACTATCCAAGTACTTACTTATTAAATATATATTTTATTAAATAATGTACCTATAATAAATATCAAGTAACTGAGAAAACAATTAGTTAACCTTTTAACATTTTTTATCACTAATTTAAAAATGTTTTTTTATTTTTAGTACCATTTTAAGAGGTTAGGCCCACCTGGGAAGTCGAAAAAATGGGTAATTTTTTTGTGGAGAAGTGTATTGTACTTTACCAATATTTTGTACTTAACAAAAATATTACCAAACCCTCACTAAATCAAGTTCTTTTAAATACTTAAACTGTTGTAAAAAGATATGCAGAGAGTTCTTCACTAAAAAAATTACAAAAATTACTCATTTTTTTTCGACCGCTTAAATTTTGTTATAGAAGTTAGCAATGTCGAAACTGCTGATAAAACCGGACTAAATAACTGATTCCAATATTTAATACCAATGAATGATCTTATAGAAGATCGTTTTTAACTAAATAAGAAATAGTGGTTTTAAATCTTCTATTGTATTCTTTATTATTCGTCGTATCACGGTTAAGTATCTCGGAAAGTGTTAAGTCCGCATTGTTGGAGTCTTCTATATCTACAATTTCATTTTTCGTACGTAACAGAATTAATAGCATAATGGGAGCTACTATTACGGAAAATTTTGCAAACTTCTTCCACTGCTTCATAAATACCGAATAAGGATATAAGTCATTTGGATCACATCCCAATTTTTGTAAATGTGTAAATAAAATTTGGTAATATAGGTTTAAATATTCTTTGCATTGATTGATGTCTTGTTCAGAGCTACAAGCAAAGAAAAAATGTGCCAAGTCAATAACTGGAGGTGCTAAACGTGACAATTGATAATCAATTAAGCAAACGTCTGTGGGGTTGCAGCTGCCTTTCTAGAAAATTAAGAAAATAGAAGTTATGAACAAATATATACTTTAAATACTACTTACTGGATATTTAAACAACATATTATTCAACCAACAATCGCCATGCAATATAACAGAATACTCATCAATGGGAGGACTTGTTATCTCCCTTAATTCATAATCAATATTTTCTAAAAAGATTTTTAATCTTTTGCTTTCGACTTCATTGAGGAATCTTAAAACTTCCGTACACTTATTCAATATTAGGTCCTTCATACCAATGGTAATGTTAAGAAACGAATTATACAGTTTCGATTGTAAATTTTTAAACAGTTCGGGTTTCCGATCTCGTAAAGCAAATGATAAACTATGAAGTTTGGCGTACTGGTTAATGATCAAACGAATATGTTGACTATCCAGTGGCTTGCTAGAATCACGCATGCTGTAACCAATTTCTTTTAAATTTTCCAAAATTACCACTTCATTTTTATCATTTACTATTGATCCAAAAAAATTTGGCATAAATGCTGATGGAGTTAAATTATTTCGAATCTCCAAATCTTTAAAGTACGGAAATATTGTGTTATACATATAAATTTCAGTTCCAAACATTTCTGCAATAGGCAATTTTTCTCTTGCATTGTTTTCCCTGGCAGCACTTTTAACGTATAGATTTAACATTTGGTTCCTATTACTTGCATTGTATATTCTAACAGTTTCTGCTGTTCCAGTATGCCCATCACCTTTATTACCTTCGGTTATTTCAAAATGGAATTTTTCAAAACCATATGTTTTTGCGATAGAACTTAACTTTTCCCGAATGTCATCATTTATTGCATAATTATTTATACCTAGTGTAATATTATGTTCAGTACACATTTTAGAAGTTTTATTTGACAAATAAAGTTAAAATTTGCAAAGTAATTCTTATTTATTAGTTTTCCTTGTTTGCTTTAGTTCACATGATATAATTATTACATTTGCGTTATAAATATTGTTGACAAAGATTTACACATAATAATAATTTATTACATTAGTTTGTTAATATTTGCAATAGTTGAGCACACTCGGTATACATTTTTAAGCAGATGAAGGATATTCCAGAAATGATTATTGTAGATATTTTGTTTTGATTGTCAGAATTATTTAGTGCTAACTTTCATAAATGCAATAAAATTACATAAAATCTAAAAGCATATCGCGCTTGGGGGGTCAATCTTATTTTGGCATTGACTCCTTTAGATATGCAACCACATTCACGTGCATCTATGAACCAAGCCGGTTCGGCGTGAGACATGTATTTTAATAAAATTATAATAAATATTAAAAAATAAATAAATAAATGAAGAATAAGTTAGTGTAGTATCAAAGTGGTGGTTCCTAATGTCTGCTTGATGAAAATATAAGTAAAATTAAACGTTTGTAATTATTTGCCCCAAAAGGTCCATGCACCAATTTGGTTCGCGCCGAACGGTCTCCGGACCGAAACGGCCTCGCTCCGAACCAGTGCGGTCCGAACCGGCTGCGCCGCAACGGTCGCTCCGAATCGACGGAGCCGATTACCTTAAATAAGTAATGCATGACGGCAAATGCCAAAAGAAAGCATGCAAAGCATGAATACGTACTCGTGTATAATAGCATTATTTAAATTCAAACGTATGGTTTCCCAAGTCAAAACAATAAATAAAAACACACTAATAATTTAAATGCTCTGATTTTAAACTATAATTAAACAAGATAAGCTTCATTATTTCTATTTACGGTTACTTATAAAGAAGTCGAATGCTGTTATATTAGCAATGTGAATTGCACTTTTTGAAAATTTGTTTAGTATATAAATATCAATTTTACAGCAAAACTTTTCAAACATTTTTTTTGAAAATTTTATACTCTTCAATTTTGTTTATCTACAAACTAGATTAAAACCTTTTATTGTCTAAAATCAACGGTCTTCGAGTTACAAATTAAAGTAAGTAAAAAAATGTTGAAAAATTCGAGATTTTTTTATTTTGTTTTTTTTTTTCTAAACCCTGTATTGTTTAACGAAACATTTTACAAATATTCCTGCACCTCATTCCGGATAGCAAATTTAACGGACAACAACTTTTGTCTAGTAAAAATTTTTGAAAAGCCAATCCCTTTCTCAGAAAATCAGAAAATAATAAACATAAGATAAAACTTTAAAATATAACAAGTTAAAAAAAAAAAAGGCGATTACCATCGCTGAAAGCTCAAATTGAATTTCTAATTATTGAAGTTTTTTTAACTTGTTATATTTTAAAGTTTTATCTTATTATTATTCTCACAAGTTAATAATTTATATTTAGAAAATAATAAACAAGGCAGCTATAAAACCAATAATTAAATTTACAAAATCACAGAAAAACAAATGACAGCTAATGATTACAATTTACACAGATTTGTTTCAAGCAGGAATGAACACCGATGTGCAGCAAAAAATCCGCGGGTAAAACTGGATGTATAAAATTTCGATGTATAAAAAGTTTATTTTTAAAATTGAAAATAGAATATGAAGAAATGATAAAACTTAAAATTAGTGCAGAAATCTTAAAATTTATGTTAAAGGCTGGAAGTCTTTTATTTCCTTCCAGAACCCTCTGCACAAATTTGCAGGGCTCTGGGAGTTTCATTTTCACCATCATCTGGCGTTTACGTGAGTTTCACCACAGTATACTCTTTGGTGATAGTAACTTAAAGAAAACTCTGTAAAAATTTTAATAAATGAACATTGCTTTTTTTGAAGTTTTATTAAATTTTTCACAGAATATTTCTAAACTCAGAAGGGGTGCTGCATAATAACAGAAAAATGTATAGATATCAAAATGAGGGGTATAAAATTTGCAACAAGAAATTTCTAAAAGGTTTTACTGTAAAATTGAATTTTGTTTGACGAAAAAAATGTGTTAACATAGAAGCAACTGAGTTCTTTTAAGAGTAACCGATAACAACTGTACATTTTCTACAAATTAAGTTCACATCAAATTACTAGCAACTGATTACTTGCAGAATGCAAGTACAACTGCAGACAGATTAAATTTTAAAATACTTATTTCTTGAAAGTAAAATTTTTTTAAATTTATGTTTTTTTTATTATCGAATACAAGACAAAAAGTGAAAATAAAATTTGTGCATCAACATTGAGTTATTTGCAAAACATAAACAAAATTTATGTTTTGTTGATAAGAATTGATAAGAATTTCGGGAAAATGAAAAATGGAATAACATAAAATTTACAGTCAATTTATGTTCAGAAAAACCTTTCTTTTATATATATGCACTTAATACTCATTGAACTCAAAGTAAATAAATTAAAAATTAGCAATAACCATGCGATTCACGGGGCCAATCAAAAGTCGAACAATCGGCCCTATTATATCACTGTAGTGATATGACTCTGCGCTCCGGTCCCCTCCGCTCCGGGCGCTCCAAGCCGTTTTGCCAAAGACTAAACTAATTAAAAATATCTCATAAGACCGAAAGAACTCGCCAAAGGTTGAACTCGAAAAAGGTGAAACTCTAAAATATAATAATTAATCATAATAATTTCTTGCGTTCAAACGTCCCTGCGTTCAAACGTCTCTGCGTTCAAACGGCCGCGTTCTCATATCCCGTGTTCTGCTCCTCCATGCGTCTATCGCTTTTTGAATGTAAATTTTAAGCAGAGTCAGAGACAGGCAGCAGCCCTGCTTTAGGCCTTTTGTAATAATTGTAAACTCCTCCGATGTATTTTTCCCCATTTAACCAAGGCCTTTGCATGCCGATAGATGTTCCAGATGGACCTCATTTATGCCAGCTTTCGTCATACTTTTAAAAGGTTTTTTTATTGGAACAGAATCGTAGGCCTTTTCGAGATCTACAAATATTAGATGAGATCTTCCGGCGCGAAATCCATTTTGTTCCTCTATGTCTGCAAACTCGGTTTCAATCCTTTTCTTTAATATTCTGCCATACAACCTCCCCACTGAACTCGTCACACTGATTCCCCGATAATTTTCACACATCTTCTTACTTCCTCTTTTGAAGATGGAGCTTATATATTCTAGATTCCAATCTTCTAGGACATCCTCTCCATTTATCACACATTTGTTAAATATTTTTGCCAGAATATCGTGTAACACTTCTGGTCCATATTTGACCAGTTTAATAGGAATGTTTCCCGGCCCCGCTGCTTTTCCGTTCTTTACTTCTACTAGAGTTTTTTTGATTTCTCTCACAGTTATTTCCCGTACGCCGGTCTGTCCTTTGTTTTTCTTGATTTTATGTATGTTTAGATCGCTTCTATTGAATTTTACCCGATTCTCATTCAGCAGTCGCTTATAGTACTCTTTCAGCGGCGGTTCTACCATAGGAGCTGCAGAGCTGCAGAACCGCCAAAAATAAGAATGAAGTGTACCATAATTAATTATTACTTATTAAGTTATTAGTATACGTAATCACCATATTTCAGATTATTTCAATAATTGAAGAATAATCAGTTTGGGTTTCAAACTCAAATAAGTGCTATAATAATTAATACATGTCCGGTACGCTTTCGAAATCACTGTTTAACCACGATAGAGCTGCATTTAGCTGCATATTCTTGTGAACATGAAATCCGTGATGCTATGCACATATTCGTTAGGCGAGGGAAGCTATCGGATAGAATCGTATACCCGGATTCATTTACATTACAGATCGAGCTGCGTTGTATGCAGATCTTACGTTCCGTATTTTGTGATTTAAATAAATTATGAATCTGATTTATGAAAACAATTAAGTGAGTTAATTTTAGTTCATTAATTGTTCAACAACAATTAATCAATAAACTACAATAGTTTAATATTGGTAATATAGTGTAATTTGAAAATTTAGTACAAATTTAAATTTTACCAAGTTTCTTATACAAATACTATTATCAAAATAGAAATAAAATTATTTTTTGCAGATCCTAACTATGTATATTAGAAAATCGAATTCAAATTACGTTTAATTATTAATATTAGTATAATTTAAATTTATCTTGTTTTTTTCAACTCCCGATTTAAAGATTACAAGATTGCATATTGCATAATACAACTACTATGGTACAACCGTTCTGCTCATAATGCAGCGCTGGGTACCTAACTACAGTTACTCATGATGAAATCCGGACGCTCCTATGTTACTAATGCAAATTGCCTGTTTTGAAGACGTATTTTGGCATATAAAAATCAATTTTACAAGAAAACTTTCTAGACAGTTTTTGTTACAAATTTCATTATCTTCAATTTTGTTTACATACATTTTTTTATTTTGTCGCGCCGTTTCTGACTGACAGCGGCTTAAATAAGACTCGGAAAATACGAAAAATGTTCTCTCTTCTCAGAAATATATAAACAAAATTGAAGGCAATGAAATTTGCAACAAAAAACGTCGAATAAGTTTTAGCTGTAAAATGGATTTGTATATACTTATCCAAAAACGGCTTCAAAATCGGAAATTTGCATTGTTAACATAGGATAGGAGCGTCCGGATTTAATTATGAGTACATCATGAGTACATTATAAGTACACTGCACATAAAATAAATGCTTATGAATTTACAACTAAATGCAGAAAAAATAAAATGGAATATTACTAATGTTTTTAACACAACTTCTCTCGTAAGCCGTACTTAATAAAATTATTAATTACAAAATTATTTTTTGAGATTGCCATTTTAGTGATACCGTGCCTATTTTTTATAATGCAGAACACCCAAAAATATTTCTCACGAGCCTCCACTGTACTCTTTCCATTGCTTTTTTATTTGTTTGTATTTGAATTTTATTTTTCAAAAATTATGTTTATTCAGAAACTCAGTACATATTTCTGTATAATGAATCTGTATAAGCGAATTACACAAATGTAAAATTTAAAAGTTCTTCGTTATTACTTTTTTTAGAATCTATCATGTTGAAGCAAGCCGTACAAGAAAAATTTGTCGTAATTTCCCATCCTTAGGTGAAAAATTCAGTTTTCCCGTGCGCTCACATGTACCGCTCAAAATTGACGGCATAGTGCTTATAGTTATTCTTTCATGTAGCAGGTTTAGCAGGTCAAAAAAAGGTTAAAGATAAAGTTTTGAGAGAGCGACAGCATGTTCTCAACTCATTTCAATGGATACGATTTAATATTATAACAATTTATTATTTCGGTCAAGATTACCATTTGCTTACACCAAAGTTTAAAAAAATTACATGCACCAGTTCATCCGGCAAGTAATTGCCTAGAAAAACTGAAGAAAGTTTAGTCGCAAGTCCTTCTCCTTAAGCAAAATTATCTACCAAAAATTTATTGACTGCAGTAAATATTTAACTAAAACCAAATTTAATAAAACGGAAAATAAAAAGATCTAACGAAAAAATTATAGCTTACAGCGCTATTTTTTGTCAAGTTTGGCATAAATTTTAGGAAGTACCAACTGCTGACAATATAAAAAAACAACTATTATGAAAACGTGTGCATCAGCAAGGTTTATCGATACAGAGTATATTTTTATTTACGTATTATTATTGATTAATAACAAAACAAAATATGTTGACAACAAATAACAAAGCTAGCCTACATAGTTATATCTATGTATAAATCAGTTTTTATGTCTGTTAACGTCTTATGATACCCAACTTCCGAAAGAATGATGGTAAGTAATTTGTGGAAAGCGATAATTTGATTTTATTTATATCGGAAAATGGATATTTAAAAAGTTAGCAGAATGCAAAATAAATATGTAATTAAATGGAATCAAGTGGAACTTGAAATATTAATATAATAATTTTTTTTATTATTAACAAATTTTAGCTTTCCATATAACATCAATAGCTTTTACAAAAAGCATTTTAGTGTGGAAGCTATCAACAATATGCAACTACTAATTAAGAATTGACCATTTGTTTCCTGCGTTTATTTATTTTATATAGTGGAATTGGATAGAACTACCGCTCACATTAACCGGAACACTAATAAAAATAAATTAAGGAAAAACAGAAAGATACAAATATCAAAAAACTTTATTGTACAATTACTTAAACTTTCCGTGACTCCGCTTACTTTATTATAGTAAAATTTATGTCCAAAAGTCAAAGTCAATTGGTTGTCGTTTAAATTATTTAGAATTATACAGAATGGCTAATTTAAAAAAATTTTATTTTGTTTGATCTATCCATATAAATTTAATGACGACGATTTATATCGCAAAATTTAATTTAAACAAAAATTCTGATTGTTGTTTAGCAGGATAATATCTCAACCATTAAATTATCTTGGCATAAATTACCTATTTAAATATATCCCAGATTTTCTAAAGAAAATAGGAATTTATTGCAAAGAGTAAACAGGTTACCTTTAATTAAAATAAAATACAGTCAAATAAAATAGACGTAAAATAATTTATTAATGTATGATTTCAAAACAGCATAATCTGGAAAATCGATTCGCTAATGGTACCTTGAACACTCATTTTTTATTTATGTTTTACAAATGTAATCAGCAATCATCAGTTTTCTATAGTAGCATGCGTGCGACCATTAAATCTGTTATTATATTTTATTGCATTTCATTTTATTTTATGCAAAATGCTTTCAAATGAAATTAGTTTTGTCTTGCCTATTAGAAGCTCATAAAACCGCAGTTTGATATAATAAGCCTAATTTAAAAAAATGTTATTAGTGAATGGTTTTATGACTGTGGTAGCATTTGCCATAATAATACAAGCAAAAAATGGTAAGATATTTATTATTATATTATTAAATCCTTTTAATTTATATTTACAGTCCTCACAAAAAATTGATTTTCAACTTCTTGACAAAACGAGGCTACTTTAGTACTAATTAATATTGTATCATTGCAGATTATTGTTCGGAGTTGTTTTCAATCGCAGATGTACCTTACGGTATTGCACTTGAACTTAGAAGTTTTCTTATAAATGGAACACTGAGACATTTCTTTGGATGTCAAAACGTTTTGCCTTTAAAGAAAAATTCAATTCGGTTGTATCTTTACAATCGAGAAAATAACAGCAATCCAATTCTTGTCAACTTCAATAACTTGCAGAATGTGGCGACAACTAAAAAAACCATAGTTTTACTGCATGGTTGGCTCTGTAACATATCCAACGACAGAATTCCAGAATTAAAAAATGCCTACTTAGAACGTTACGATTGCAACGTAATAGCGGTGGATTGGTCGAAAATTTCAGTGGATTTATATGCAAACGTGTTTTGTTTTTTGCCTCAAGTAGCCAAAATAATAGGAAATTTTCTTTGCAGTTTGGCAACTGATTTTCAATTGATTCATTTAGTTGGTCACTCGATGGGGGGTCAATTATGTGGACTGGTTGGTCAAGAAGTTCAGAAGCAATGTAAAAAATCGATTGGAAGAATAACTGCGTTAGATCCTGCTGGGCCTCTCTACCAAGGACTTCCGGAAGATCAAAGATTAGATGAAACAGATGCAAAGTTTGTCGATGTGATTCATTCAAATGGAGGCCTTTTTGGATATTTGGAACCTTGTGGAACGGTGGATTTTTATCCAAATTGTGGTATTTTACAGCCCGGCTGTATGTGTTCAAATGTAAAATCGGTGACTGAATTCTTCAAATTGCAGTTTAACGCACGTAAGTTTTTGTATTGAAAACAAATAAATTTCAAAATAAATTGGAGATTTTAGTTGCATGCAGTCATCTTCGTAGCTGCGATCTTATGATAGAAAGTATTCGAGGACATAAATTTTTTGCCAAACATTGCGAAAGTTGTCCTTCCATTTTGGCAGGACCTCTTTGTTTTGACGGTGAAGACGATGGAGAAATTTTGATGGGCGAAGATTGCCCGGTAAACAAAACTAGGGGAAAGTATAATCTGGTAACAAATCCAACTTCTCCATTTGCTCTACCCAAAAACGAATCTAATGACTTAATTTAATGTATTTGCATAAGTTATATTCAAAAATAAAATATTCATTTGCCTACACAGTTATTGTTGAAAATAAATTCTCAATATATTTTTGTTTTTGTGCATTTTTAGAATTAGATGTTAAAATATTCATGTAACAGGATTTCAAAAAGCTCTGAATGGATCATAGCTTACTTATAACTTGGAAGCTGAGGAATATTAATTATCATAAAACTAAAAAATTTTTAAAGCTAATAATTTTTTCCGTGTTTGCAAAGTTTTTTTCTTTGTGGATTTACAAATTATAATTTTTGAAGTTAAATTTAAAACTACTTACGCTTGTCCACAACGCAAAAATTTACACAAGGGAAAAATAATACGACGTTAATTGGTTTTTATTGATTGGTATCTGTAAATTATATCTTCAAAGTAGGATTTTTGGAACCTCCTAATTTTAAACATTTGATAGTATTATACTCTGTACAAGCAGAAACTAGCCACATAGAAAATTTGAAAGATGTAGAAACAGGATACATAGCGTCTTTGGAAGCATTGTTACAAAGTTTCCATCAATATCAGATTTGAATGCATGAAACCTATTTGAATAGTAGTCTCGGTAAACTAATTAAGAAGTAATTTCAAAGTTACCATTTACAATAATAAAATTTTAGTTGAGAAATGAGCCTCTAAATGATCTGCATTGTGAAAAAGGAATTGTCTGGCCTAACAAAATTTTAGTAGCTTATATACCAACAGAATTTTTTTGCTGCTATAACAAATCTTATATCGCCATAAAAAAAAATTTCCCTTAAAAAAAAATTTTTTTTATTATCTAATTTCTTGTTCTGGGATAAAAAAATTTGTTTTAAAATAGAAAAGAAAAGGTTGAAAAGAATAACTTTGCATATAACAATATAATTTTAAAAAATTTAAATCCAAAACAGATTTACATCGAATGTGAAAGAATTTGCAAGATCAAAAATATTATTTCTTGAAAGATCGCAACACCAAATTGTTGCTAAATAATTTTTTTTCCATTTTTGAGGGTATTATTAAATAGGAACTACTATTTTTAATTATTACATCAAAAAGTACATGTCAAAACAAAAAAAATGAGCATCGAAAGAACTCTGTAGGATGATTTTTCACCACAGAATTTATTTTTGAAAAAAAAAAAGTTATAAACTGAAAAACTGAATATCTCAAAAACTTTTAGATTTTTTCATGTAAAAAATAGAAAAAAGACATACTTTCACTAAATTTCATTAAAATTGAATAATTTTTGGGGAAATTTTGAGGTCATTTTGAAAAGTAACTCTTACGAAAGTTGTAGATTTTTTTATGATCTACAACTTTTCTGTCTGATATTTTTTGATAGAACGTCAAATTTCGCCGAAAAAAGCAATAATATATTTTGCACACCCGTTGACCCCACCTCCACCACAAAATTAAGCCTGTACCTCCCCCGAGTTTGTATTATTTTTTTTACGTTCATTAATAAGACCCTTTACCAATTTTAATGATAGAAGTCCTGTCTACAATCAATAAATACTCAAAATTTAATTTGCCTGCACTAAATACCCAAAACGAAGCATAAAAAATATATTCTAATAAAAAGGTGGTTGAAATATTAAAAAAGGACTGCCCTATACTTTATTAAAGTCTTTTACGTTGCCCTGTCCTGTCCAACATTTAGTTCTGAACACCACCGATTTACACAGTAGCGTCCCATAAAAAAACCTATAGCGGATAAATATAGTTCAAGAGCATATATAGTAGCCTCGCACGCTGCTGCAATTTTTTATTTATCCTGGCTACTTAAAAGTAAACTATCACGTAACGCCACGTTAAATTTTTTGTCCTGGTTATTTTTAATATAGTATTTAAGGCTTCTCAATGCATATTATTTGTAGTAGATTTAGGTAAACACGAAAACTAAATTTATTTTAAAATATAAATTGTGTCTATGTTGTTTATAGTATTATTCTTTGTATATTAGAACCATCCTATATATACTGGCTCCATTATGCAATGAACAAAAATTTGTTAGACATAATTTAGTCCGGGTTATCACTCTTTCTGATAACAGTAAAAGTTATGGGGTTTTACTAAAAATGCAATAAATTAAGCAGTGAAATTTGCTAAATTTTTAAGATAGTGCAAGAATTTTTACATCTTTCACGTTATAATGTTTTATTCAAATATTTTTTTTAATATCTCTGTGAAGCATAAACAATCCACTTAACATATGTATGAAGAACATGTGTTCCGAATTATTCTTTTAAATTATCGGTTACATATACATAATGCATAAGTAATCCAATTTATAGAAAAGAGATAAAGTGGATTTTGTATTAAAATCGATTAAAACTTGATACGGAAAGTTGTGCAAGAGACGCATTCTTCAGTAATCCATATACCATTTCAGCATGCACAATCATAAAAGTTCTCCGTAAACATGAAGCTGGGAATAATTTTTACGCTCTGTGCATTTTGTATAAATAAATCTCAACATTTTGCAAGTGACGACTTAAAGAGTTTTGATCAATACACGGCATTTTTAAATTTTGGCGATAACGAAGTTTTGAAATCTAATTACAATTATTCCAACGGAAATTTTAAGTCGAAAGTTGATGTTTTGGGAAAACTCTTCAAAAATAACATCGACATTCTTAAAGCTTATCGGCAGCTCGACCTTATATTTCTGATCGACTCTTCTTCGAGCGTTGGCGAAAATAATTTTAAAAGTGAAATTAAATTTGTTAAAAAGTTGCTCAGTGATGTTACGGTTGATTATAATCACACCCGAATAGCTATCGTGGTATTTAGCTCTAAAAATTATGTGGTAAGAACTTTACAGAACTTTTTGCACTTAATTACTTTCAAACTTAACTTCATTCCATTTACAAGGTAAAAGCTGTAGATGAAATTACCAATCCTAAAAAAGAAAATAACAAATGTGTTCTATTAAACAAAGAATTGAATAATATCAGGTTTAGAGGTGGAAGTACGTACACCGTGGGAGCTTTCCGAGCTGCAAAGGTAAGTCTTGTACTTTAATTGCGAGAAAACTATAAAATCAAGCTTTTTGCAGACCATTTTTTATCACAGTCGGAAGAAAGCCAAAAAGGTTTTGTTTTTAATTACCGATGGATACTCAAATGGAGGCGATCCTACCGCATTGGCTAATGAACTAAAGCAAGACGACGTCACAATCTTTACAATTGGTATAAGAAACGGAAACTATAAAGAACTCTACACTTTATCCACTTCTCCTGGGCAATTTTACAGTTACTTGTTGGACAGCTTTCAAGAGTTTGAAAGTTTAGCAAGAAGAGCTTTGCATGTCGGTACGTTACTGAAAATTCTTAAAATGTAACAGGTTTTCCAAAAATTTCTTTTAGACATTCAAAGCGGCGAATACGTACCTTTAGGAACGGACGTTCCATGCAACATTCTTTGCACGAATGGAAGTTGTTGCGATAAACATGCTATTTGCACTTGTGGTATTTCAACCGGTCATTTCACCTGTTTATGCAAACCAGGATACTACGGATCGGGTTTACAAAATTCTTGTACACGTAAGTGTTTTATAATCCAGTAGCTTCCAATTAATTTTGTATTATTAGCTTGTCCGTCTGGAACCTACTCCAATGAACCCAATTTGTGTTTACCTTGCCCAAATGTTCATCACATTACGGTTCCTCCAGCTGTAGGTATTGCAAGTTGCAAATGTAAAACAGGATATCGCGCAACCAAGGATCACGAGTGTGAAAGTAAACTTTTATAGTACATATTGCGGCGTTTGCTAATGATTTTAATTCTAGCTATCAAATGCAAAAAACTTGATCCTCCAGAGCACGGTTACTTTGTAAAAAGGCAAGAATGTGGTAACGTACTGAACAACGCATGTGGAGTTCGCTGTGAAGTTGGGTACACTTTAACTGGAAACAGTATAAGGTTGTGCCAAATGAATGGAAGTTGGAGTGGAAATTCTCCTTCCTGCCAAGTAAAAACTTGCCTACCGCTTCCATCACCTCTCCATGGGAAGATCACCTGCAGCCACGCGGATTTAGGAATTCATTACAATGAAACAGAATCTTCACTACCAGTCGATACTATGTGTACGTTTAAATGTGGTAATGGTCGGGTTTTAACTGGCTCTCCACAGCGTACGTGTTTACCTATAGCCCAATGGGATGGTTTGAAAACTTCATGTAAACGTAAGAGTTATAAAATTTCAAAATCTGACTTAACACTTTTACATTTGCAGAAATCAAGTGTAACAAGTTATCTTCTTTGCCTCATGGAAAAATTGAACCTGAAGCGTGCACCATACGTAAACAAGCTTTCGGAACTAACTGTACGTATACGTGTCAACCTGGATATAGACTACAAGGACCTAAAATTAGGTCCTGTACAGAAAAGCACGGAAGATGGAGTAACCGAAATAGTCATTCCAGTTGCGAAGGCAAGTCAAGTTTTAATTTTTTGTTCTGTGAATAATAAATTTTTGTGTAGATATAACGCCTCCAAAACTTGAATGTCCTAAAAATATTATAGCAAACACGACTCTTGGAAAAATGTACGGAATCGTGTCCTGGGAGAGCCCAAACGTTACAGGTACGTTTGATCAAAAAATAGTTTGAAATAAATATTTACATAGATTTTCAGATAATTCCAAATTAGACGTGACCGTTTGGTCAAAACCAGCAATCAAAAATATTACTGCTTTTAAATTTAAGCTTGGAAAAACCAAAGTAACGTATTTTGCTCAGGATGCATTCAATAACATTGCCAAGTGTAACTTTACTGTGGAAATTCAAGGTTTGCAATTATTCCAAATTATTATTTTTATTTTTGAAGTTTTTTAGATAATGAACCACCCACAATTGAAAATTGTGTTGATCCTGTAACATTTTTGACCACTGAGTCAGCTGGAGCAAATGTTAGTTGGGACGAACCGATCATATATGATAACTCCAAGAATGTCACTGTAAGGTTTTTACTAACTTTGGCATATTATTACTATTTTGTTGTTTAGATAAACAAAACTGAAAATTCTGGGTTTTTCAAAATTGGACTTACGCAAGTTACATATACGGCGAAAGATGCATCGAACAATTCCAACTCTTGCGTTTTGAACATCACAGTTGAAGGCAATAAAGTTACACCATACAGTTTTATCATAATTAAATTATTAAATTCATTTTAGAATCTCAATGCCAACCTTTGCCAAGTCCAACGTTTGGAAACAGTAATTGCTCATTAATGGATAACGGAATTAATTGTGTTATAACATGTGAAGAAGGTTATGCGATTCCAATTTCAGGAACGATGGACTCGACCATTATTGAAGATAATTCCACTCAATTTTCCTGTGATAATTCCGATCAAATGTGGATTTCCCAACAGAACTTACATCATCCAGATTGCACAAGTAAACTGTGTCAAAATTACTTTAATAGTTGTTTCTAATTTGTTTTTTATAGTTACCGAACTTCCCACAGAAATATCGCAAAATGGAGTCATCACGGTAGAACCAGACGTCAGCTCAGATATTTGCGATAACAACTTAAAATTACACGAGGTAAAAATTTTTTCGTGCATAGGTCGGTGATCATTTAATTAAAATAAGTATTATTTCAAACAAGCGGCCTCCAGTAGGTGCCGGTATACGAACAAAAGTTACTGAAATTTAAATAAGCGGTACTAAAGTACTTTACTGTTTTGTTTACTTTTAATGCCGCCTATTGCGAGCAGTAAAGTTAAGTACTTTTTGTTTATTATAATAATTTAAATTTTTTAATTGATTTAATTAAATCAAAATCATTTTTGAAAATATTTCACTAGGTACTTTTAAGGTCCCTCTTTTTTATATATTATTTTTTTTTTAATATTTTAAATTCTATCTTTTTGAAAAGAGATTTATTTTTTATAAAATCGAATTATCGATATTTTATCGAAATCATCAACATTAAGTATCGAATTATACTTCAGTTGGTGAGTCAGCCTGTTTATTTTGTTGCTTATAAATAAATTTATCATTTTGTATATAAACATAATATGTTTTTGTAACATTTCTGTAAAGTCCGATCGGAGTGATCTCAAGATAACAAATTTTCAAATATTTATATCTATTAGAGTAATTACTTTGCACTGTTTTTTGTTTAAAAAGTGATGGCCAGCTTTCTAGAATAATTTTGGTCAAAATTTATAACTTTTATGCGAAGCGAATAATCGCAAATAAATGCGAATCTGATGAATAGCTGTCATATGGGCTAGGGTTTCAGCCACCTTTAGAAAAATCTTTGCTTATTTCCTTGCTTCTTTCGAATTTTACAGAGGTTAAGGTTAAGTTCCAAGGCCATTTTTCTCGGTTAAAAACGTTTAAACTGTGTGGGGCCCCAGTTTCTTTGACTACTGTGACCTTGATTTCTACATCCCAAAAAAAATAATATATTTCGAAAGTTTACAAAGTTGAAGGTTGGATGGATAGAAGAAATGGATTTGATATATTTACAATTCTCTCTCTTTCTCTTTCTTTTTCTCTCTCGCTCCATTCCAGTCTGCTTTTTATTTTTCCTTTTAGTTCTCTGTCTTCGCCACCTTCAGATTTTTCCTAACTTGATCACACTACCTGCACCTATGTAATTTTAGATCTACTTCTCATTTATTTTCGTATCCTCTTCTTTTCTTATCACGTGTCGGAGCCATCTGATGCTGGAAGACTTCGTGAATCCTTGCAATATTTATGGTATTATACTATGGTATTCCGCTGTCAATCTCTTTTTCTATTTTTCATTCATTTGTTGCATGCCAGATTCAGACTTTAATTGTTCGATAGCAAAGCGCCGGGATGTAGTCTAAATGCGTGTGAACCTGGCACCTCACTTTTTTAAATCGACCATTTTAAGGTCAGTTTCATTAGCACCCAAGAAAGTTCTACAGTTCCTGATGATTAAAAAAAAAAGTTCCGGTACCGGTCAACGGGAAATTGATTTTGAAAAATATGCGGTGCTAAAACTTTCCGTAGCACCGCAAAATCGTAAAGTTCTCGAAGAGTTCTATAGTTCTAGATAAAATTTAAAAAAAGTTCCGAGTCGGAAATATGTTTTTCGAATTTTTGAAAATTAGGAACCAACACCGCATCTCCGGAAAACTCGGGGTGCTGACGTAAAACCTGGGATTATCGCCAATTCTCCACAGTTCTAACATAGTTTTATCTCCTATAACTCGATTACAAAATAGTTCTAGTCAGTACGAATATTTTTTGAATTACTGAAAACTACAAACCAGCACCGCAATTCGGAAACTCCGGGTGCTGACTGCGGACCTTGTTTTTTCGATAGTTCTGGTATAATTCTACACTCTCTAATGCGAATCGATAATAGTTCTGGCCATAAAATATTTTTTTTGAATTTCTGAAAACTACAAACCAGCACCGCATTTCGAAAACTCCGGGTGCTGACTGCGGACCTTGTTTTTTCGATAGTTCTGGTATAATTCTACACTCTCTAATGCGAATCGATAATAGTTCTGGCCAGCACATATTTTTTTGAATTTCTGAAAACTACAAACCAGCACCGCATTGTAGAACTATACCAGCACTATCGAAAAAACTAGGTCCGCAATCAGCACCCGAAGTTTCCGAAATGCGGTGCTGGTTTGCAGTGTCCAGAAATTCAAAAAAATATGTGCTGGCCGGAACTATTATCGATTCGCATTGGAGAGTGTAGAACTATACCAGAACTATCGAAAAAACAAGGTCCGCAGTCAGCACCCGGAGTTTTCGAAATGGGGTGCTGGTTTGTAGTGTTCAGAAATTCAAAAAAAAATAAGTGCTGGTCAGAACTATTATCGATTCGCATTAGAGAGTGTAGAACTATATCAGAACTATTGAAAAAACTATGTCCGCAGCAGCACCCGGAGTTTCCGAAATGCGGTGCTGGTTTGTAGTTTTCAGAAATTCAAAAAATATACGTACTGACTAGAACTATTTTGTAATCGAGTAATAAGAGATAAAACTATGTTAGAACTGTGGAGAATTGTTGAAAATCCCAGGTTTTACGTCAGCACCCCGAGTTTTCCGGAGATGCGGTGCTGGTTCCTAATTTTCAAAAATTCGAAAAACATATTTCCGACTCGGAACTTTTTTTAAATTTTATCTAGAACTATAGAACTCTTCGAGAACTTTCGAAAGCCGTCAGAAAAATATTCGTTTTACGATTTTGCGGTGCTACGGGAAGTTAGCACCGCATATTTTTCAAAATCAATTTTCTGTTGACCGGTACCGGAACTTTTTTTTTTAATCATCAGGAACTGTAGAACTTTCTTGGGTGCTAATGAAACTGACCTTAAAATGGTCGATTTAAAAAAGTGAGGTGCCCGGTTCACACACATGTAGTCTAATATCTCTTTCATCTGATTAGATTGTTGCTTGGCTTTGAAGTTTTACGAACTTTTGATTCGTATCATCTTGGTGAGGTTTCTTGTCTGCTGATGGAGGAAAGGTTCGAAGGCCGCCAAGGCTCGAATTTCTCGGCATTTCTCGGCTGCTCATTCTTTCTGTTGGACGTGACTGAAACCTTGACATCGGTGGCACTGCGACAAGCGAAACCTTCTGCGGGGTCTCTCGATTTAAGTTTGATGTCCAAGATTTGCTTGAATGTGTAAATCTGCTTGTTGGCGTGGACGTTTGTTAATGTGACCAAAGCAAAGGTAGAGGCTTCTTAGTTCGTCCTTTGATCATCCTGACAACCTTGAAATCCTTTAGTCCTTGTCATTTGAGGTCGTTTTCTCCATGTTCGATTTTTACGTCTTGATGTATGCCCCTTATGACCACACATAGGTGTTTTTCGATTCGGATGGCGTACGTAAAGTATCCACCTCTTATAGGAATGCCGGTAAGACGGCAAGTTCTTCTGCTACGTTTGTAACCTTTACGTATTAAAAAATGTTACGGTCACAAAGCTCTTGCTCATGCAAGGCCAGATTGCGACGTGCTTTAGGATTATTGGAGGAACTCTTTCTGGTTTAGCGTTGACTGTTGATTGTTGATTGGTGCTTGTGGGCTGAGCTGAGACAATTATGTCGATTGGTTTTGTTCTAGAGACCACGTGTTGGCAGTTGTGCACTTTCATCTCGGCATCTTGGACAATGTTGACCTGTTTGGCACTCTTGGCTTCGAGCGCGTTTGCAATTTCAACGTTTGGATTTACCTCTTAACCTTTTCATATGGGCGTGTGCTAGGTTTGTTCGATGGGTTGGAATCGTTTTTCGTGGTTGATTTTCTTCTCAGTTTTTAATTGAATCAGACAATTTTCTGTTTCCACGGTCGATAAAAAATGTCCCTTTGGAAATACACGTCTTACTCGCTCGACGGTTGAACTCTTCATGACTCATTGTTGCATACCCAGCGTATTTCTTATTTTCCAACCTTTATTTTCATTTTTCTTTATTTTCAGTTAGAAAACGAAATAAAAATTAACTTGAACAACGATTTGGGAAGCGCCTGTACAAATGTTTTATGCAGTTTCAACGCGTCGGCATTTTGTGAGGATTCGGAAAAATCTGACCTTGAAGAAAAGACCAATATTATTAAACGAGAAGCAATTGATAGAAAAAGCAGAAGCGATAAACTCATCAAAGTCAACTTCGAAGTTCACACGAAAGTTTATAAAAAAAATAGCTCTCTATCTAACTTAACTCTTCTGAACAACTTGCAAAACATAAATTTACTCAACCTTGGAAACAAAACTAAAATAATTGGTGTAAGTATAGAAAAAACCAATGTTTTGTGTCCTAGAGGATCCGTTCCAAAAAATGTTAAATGTGGTAAAACTTACGCTCTAATATTTATGGCACTATTATTTGTAAAACAATAACAATTTTTAGTGCAATGCCCCAAAGGAACATTCCACAACGTAACAGGCAATGTATGCCAAAGTTGTGATTTGGGTTTTTATAATGATAAATTTGGACAGAGCAGTTGCATCATATGCCCAATAAACTATTCGACTACAAAAATGCATTGCAAGTCATTGAGTGATTGCATAAGTAAAAATTTGTAGTGAGAAAACAAAATTTTATTTTATCAGTAATTTTTAGGTGTCTGCCCACCTGGAACTCATTCCAGGCGAAAAAGGTTAAAACCTTCTCGACATCATCCTTACACCACGATTAACCACACGACTTTAATGCCATACTGTCGTCCTTGTTCCATCGGTTCATATCAATCAAATTTCGGTCAGCTGACTTGTCGTAAGTGTCCTGAAGGATACACCACAAACGTTATTCGGGCAACCAGTATCAGTGAGTGTGTACCAAATTTGGAACCAGTTTGTAGAAATGAAACAACCTTATGCAACAATGGTCAATGTATCGCTCACGATGAATTTTCCTACAGTTGCTTGTGCGAGCAAAATTTTATTGGTAAGTATTTGCTTTTTTTTCGCACCATAACTTTAACACAAGAACTTAGGTTCCCACTGCGAAATCAAATTAAACAGCTGTTCGTCAAATCCTTGTCTAAATAATGGAACTTGTGCTGAAAACAACGATTTAGCTGAACCTTACTTTTGCAGCTGCAACAAAAATTATTATGGCAAACACTGTGAGTATTTAAATGAAGAGTGCAACAAAAATTGTTACAATAATGGAACCTGCTTAAAAAACGAAGAAGACACAGAGGAATGCTTTTGCACGGATGGTAATGCAAACTCATCGTGTAAATTCTCATTCGAATATAATATTTTTTATAGGGTTTGCTGGCATTTTTTGTGAGATTAAATTGAAATATTGTAGAGATAATTTTTGCGAAAATGGAGGAAAGTGTTCGGAAGAATTATATGGTTTTAAGTGCATTTGCCAAAATGGATTTATTGGAAAACGTTGCAATATTTTGCCCTGTGATTACAAACCATGCCCCGTAACCCATACTTGTTCCAATATCAACGAAACCACTTCCACAAAATTAAGTTACAGGTAAACTTGAGTTGTCTAATCCTCTTGGGTCAGATTTTTTTCTTTTTGTCGTTTCAGTTGTGAATGTCCAACGGGATACGAAGGTCCCAACTGTTTGGACAAAATTGATTTTTGCAAATTCAACCCGTGCCTGAATAATGGGATGTGCACCAGTTTGGAAGACGGCTTTTCATGCGCTTGTTCAAAAATGTATGGTGGTACCAAATGTGAAATTAAAAAGAACAGTGACTATATATTGAAATTTCCTCGGTCAGGGACAACCGACTTTGTTAAGTTGCACGGTTTCTCCGACAACCTAAGTGAGGTAGAAGATAAAAACTTCACGTTAAAACCTTTCGAATTCTATTAAAGATTTGTTGCAGATATCTACTTGTTTGTGGTTATTAACTGATGATAGCTTCAACTACGGAACAATTCTTTCTTATGCTACTAGCAAATTCGACAATGCATTTACATTAACCGACTACTCTGGGTAATTTGACTATTACATTTTTTTTTTACAAATAAATTTATGATTCATTATGTAGCTTGGTTTTGTACATCAATGGAGACCACGTTGTGACCGACGTTTTTCTAAACGATGGACGTTGGCATTTTGTTTGCGTAACCTGGGAATCTTTGGATGGAGCTTACAAAATTTATGTCGATGGTAATAGAAAGCAAAATGGAACCGGTTTGGCCGCTTCAACTGTGATCGAAGGGGGAGGCACTTTTATCATTGGGCAGGAGCAGGACATTTTGGGAGGCAAATTCAGTCAATCCGAATCATTTTTAGGCAACATTACCTATCTTGATGTTTGGAAACGCAGTTTAAATGATTCCGAAGTTTTGCATTACATGAATTCATGCTCCAATAATATTTTTGGAGACGTTTACGCGTGGGCCGAAATCAGTAATTTTGTTTATGGAGATGTTGAAGTATGAACATGATGAAATGTGTTTAAAACTATTTTATGATTAGCATTTCAGATTTTAAATTCTACTTTCTGCAAAAAATGCGTTAAACCAAGGCTGCTGAATAATGGGTACATTGAAATTATCGATAACGTGGCTTATTACAACTGTCAGCCTGGGTATGAATTGAATATACCACTGTATGCGCTTGGAAGGAAATGTACAAAAGCGTCTAAGTGGGAAGGGCCGTCCGAACCTGAATGCAAAAGTAAAATCGGCAAATATTGTAAAAATTCTCAATTCTTTTATTTCATTTTGTAGGAATTTTTTGTGGTTATCCTGGATACGTCATGAATTCCAATATCATTGGAAATAATTACTATTATTTAGATACTGTGATCTATGAATGCAAAAAGAATTACAACTTGAAAGGTTCCAACTTAAGGAAATGCACTGAGAATGGTACCTGGTTTCCCGAAAAGCCAACGTGTGTAGGTAAAAAGTTTTATTTTGCTTATCTAAAAGTTTAATTTCAACTTGTCTTTTTATTTTAGGAATTCATTGTCCTAATTTTGTCAAACCTCCTAACAGCGAAATTTCGATACTAACGGACCTAAATGATGACAATTTAGAATTGGAAGAAAATTTAGATGTGGGAACTCAATTTGAAATTAAATGTGTAAATAATACCAAAATCGAAGGAGAAACTCTGCTGACATGTCTAGAAAACGGTAAGTCTCTATTTTAACAAATCCAAATTTTAAATTAAATCGCACATGTGCAGGTACTTGGGATTTTCCAATTCCAAAATGTGTTGGAGAAAAATTACAATTTGAAGAATTACCTTGTCCAATTGATCAATTACCGGCACCTCCAACAAATGGATATGTAGTTTTGGAAAGTTTAGGAGGCTATTATAACGGAACAACCAATATGGTCGACTATCATTGTCGCCAAGGATATCAATTACGAGGAGAAAATTTTACAACTTGCATTCTTGATGGATACTGGACCGAAATCAACATTAGATGTGATCGTATGAACTTAATTTAAAAATTTATTACTTTTTCGAAAATGTCATTTCTCTATTTTAGAAATCATTTGTGAGAACCCTCCAGCTTTCAATGGCATGGTTGTAAGAGATGCTGTGTTATTAAATACTACGTATTATTATGGCAATATGGTTAATTTTGATTGTACAGAAGGATACCGGCTTTATGGAAGCTCTACCATAAGATGTCAAGCCAATGGACTTTGGAGTCGCATGCAAGGAAAATGCATCCGTAAGAATTAAGTACCATTTTTACCTTTAATTAGAATTTTTTATTTCCCACAGGAAAGTCTTGTCATAAACCGTTTATCAGAAAAAGTACCACAATTGTAGGAAGCTCTTTCCTGTTTGAAGATCATATTATGTTAATCTGTGCAAATAACGGTCGCTATGTATTAGTTTGTAGTAGCGCTGGAAAATGGATAGGAAACCAAGATAAATCGTGTTAAAATTTCTTATTCTTTAATATACTTTTGTATTTATTGCATAGATCTTAGTCAAATTTTGTACTCATAAATGCAAGTGAAACACTTAACAAAAAGTTTTCTTTACAAAATTTGTGCATATATGTGCATAAATTGAGATGTATTTTTGGGGTTTAAATCCTAAACGTTTCCTTGGAAAAATCCAAACTTAATCAATTTTTAAAATATACTTTCCAATATACAGATTGGAATACCAAAAATTCCAACTAGAATCAATTTTCATCATATTTCTTTACTTAAAAATGTGTATATGGTCGTCAACGGCCATATACCAGGATTTAAAATTTAAAACTTCATATCAGTAGCAACAATACACACTAATTTTTTAATAATAAAAAATTATTAATTAATAATAAAATGAAAGCATACTAATAAAAGTATGATTTTAACCAAAAATACGAAACCAGTAATTATAATAAAATAAAAAGATATTTATGTTATTTTGCAGTTCTATAATTTAATTAATTTTCACAAGTTAAGAATTTATATAATTTAAATAGATAATAATTTTCAAAAATAAAAATAGTAAAAATTTAGTATAGTAAATCAACCCTAAAATAAAATTTTTTTTGTTTTAAAGAAAACAAGAAGGAACTCGGATGACCGCAGTTCTTGGGTTTCTAAAATTCTACCTTTCTGGTAAAACTTGAAAAATACAGATTAGAATATACAGATAAATAAATATTCCAAATAAAGCCGGCATTAAAATATCCGATAATTTTTTTGAAGTTGATAATATAATTGGAGGAATCTTAATACATAAAATCCCAGCACTCTGCTGCTCCGGCTCCGGCTCCTCCAGCGTGTCATTTTTTGGTGAAAAAAGAAACAATCTGATTGGTCGATTTTTTTACCAACCGAAAAATATATTAAACCACCGCCGGTACTCCTCTTGGGACGAGTTGCACATCAATCAAGTTTCCAACCAATCGAGTGTAGATGCCCGTCCGTGGACGTGCTTTTTGCTAGTATAGTATAATCGATAAACTATTGGAGGATTGAGGTAAAATTATTATAAAACACATAAAGCACTCCAATACTATAAAAAACCAAGCCAATTAAGGATTAGCTATTGGTTAAAGAAAAGGAACCAATCGTGATTCATGAACTAAAAAGCGTTGCGTGCGGAATCTGCAGGATTAGGGTTGCATGCGGGATCCGCGAGACTAGAGTTGCGTGCGGGACATGCGGGACGTACGAGAACCGTAGGACGTGCGGGACCCGCGGAACGTACCGGACCCGTGGGATTTACTGGACGAGGCGGCACTACGGGGCGGGACAAAAAAAAGTAGTCCCGCATTCTTCTCTACTAAGGACGCCAGTATACCAGATAATACATGCAAACATTGGATTTTTTAAACCGGGGGGTCTGGGGGGTATGGAATACCCTCCAGTGCATCAGAAATTGTGTTTGTATTATGCTGTAATAGTGAAAGAAAGGCAATAGCTAAACAATTTGATATCAATGTATAGGTCTGCCTATATTTAAAAAAATGTTATTCAAAGTTTGGTAAATAACAATGTATTTAAAATTTAAAATTATGTTCTGGAAAGACACCCTTAATTATTACCCCCCTAACCTTCTGGTATGTACCCTCGCTACATAGACATATTTGTTCTAAAGAACAGTTTCTATATATTTAATGAAATCTATCACAAGAACTATCGGTTTTTTTCCGTTGCAGTTTCGCCGTCAGCCATTTCGCCGTCACCCATTTCGCCGTCGGTAATTTAGTAATAATTTTTTAATAATTAAATAAGCATTCAAACTATTTCTTTTATCGACAGGAAGGAATTTTAACCGAATGTTAGGGATTAATTTGAACTTAAAAAGTGTGATGGATCTGTCATAACCTCTCCACTTCAATATTTTGGGTAACCACTGGCGTAGCTAGAAAGAGGCGGCCCGCCCCAGACGCACTTTTTAAGGACGGCATTTTTTTTTTTAATAAATTTTGATAGTGTTATTGACAGATTTGTACAAATGAATAGTGGCGGCCCGTCAGGGGAGTCTTTGAGACTGCGTCTCCCCAAAAAAAGTCAGCCACTTAACAACAAAATTTTTATTAAAAGTCATATTGAAAATAATTTAATTACATTTTTACATAATTATTAGATAAAGAAAGCTTTTGAAATAGACACTTGCGATTAAAATTTAATAGCGATGCTGATATGATAAGATAACGACGGCTGCTAGTTGCAAGAGACGCTCTTACTAGAGACTCATACTTAACTTGACCATTTTATTTTTACTCGAAACGTGACTCGATCTGGTAAAAAATAGGGAAGACTGGAGTCAATTGAAATAAAAGTACTTTAATCTAATGCTCAAATCTTTAATCTTCAATCTTCAATCTCTATTCTTCAATCTTCAATCTCTGTATTTTAATCTTCAATCTCTAATCTTTGATCTTCAATCTTTTATCTTTAATCTTCTTTAATCGATAATCTTTAATCTAGAAATAATAAAAAATAATAATTATTTCTCATTTTCTGTTATTATTAGAATATTTAATTATTTTTTATACTAAATAATTTGATGGATCATGTGTTGTACGCACGGATTTAATAATAGTAATATAATATAAATAATTTATAAAATATAAATATAATATAAAATAGTAATAGTACTATTATTAAATCCGTGGTTGTACGCAAAATTTAAGTAGAGTAATTGACTTTCGCCAAGTAGGGGGCGCCAAATTCAGGGACCGCCCCGGGTAGCAAAATCCCTAGCTACGCCGCTGGTCACAAAGTATTTTGTGATTTTAAGTATTTTAAATAGGAGTAGCTGAGGGTGAAAGACAACCTAGCCCAATGTAGAGTAAGTTTATTATTTATCATAAATCTTTTATTCGTTGTTAGATACAAATACATACGTTATACAATGGTCATACGTACATACAAGTGCTAATATAATGCATCAAATTCGTATTGACTTACCCTGTACGACAAATAACCGCTAATTTAGTCACAATGCAAATTAGGTGAAGTGAGAAAACGTCAAAATTACTGCGGTTATGCAAGTTCCGAAGTTACGTATGTCAAAAGTAAATACGTGAAGAATATTTTAATTATGACGATTTTTCGTTCGGGTTTGTGTCGTTTAACCCTCAACAGTTTTAATTCAAAATTAATATTAAATAATGCATCCGATTTTCAAATTAGCATTGTTCGAGGAATCGCCGGTCAGGAATTGCGGGATATGAAATGCACACCACCACGACCGAAACCATGGCCCTACCAGACTAAACGTTTTAATTATCTTCACTACTTATATGACTTAACTACAAACAGATTCGACGAGAATTCTAAAGTTTGTTTTATTTTTTTCTTAGGATTTGATTTTTACAGCAAAGCTTTTAGATTATTGTGGTGGAAGGACCTATCGCAGCTGGAAAAACCAAGTTTGCTAAGGAATTGGCTAAAGATTTGGATATGCTTTATTTGCCCGAGGCCAATTTGGATATGATCCATACAAACGATTATGGTTACAATACAAAGCAATTGGATGATATGCTTCCTGAACCTTGTAAAAGTTTCGATGTTATGGATTTTCTCAAAAATCCAAAACACAGATCCGCTGCTCGTTTTCAAATAGAACAATATTGTGTCAAGTTAGTATTTTGTTACAAATGTAATAGATAGGCTTAGGTATTCTTTACCTTATTGATTCAAGTCGGGAGATAGTTAAATTTGTCAAAGAAAGTCAAAGTTTAATATCTTATTTTCATATGAAATGACAAATTTGCATCTGTTCTGATCTGACCTTAATGTAAAGAAGTTAGACCTACTTAAGCATTGAACTTATTTTATGCTCAACTACAAGTCGGGTTATAGTTGTATTTAATGTTTTATTAGGTACTCTCAATATGTTGACGCTTTAGCTCATCTCTTAAATACCGGCCAGGGGGTCGTTTTGGATAGATGCGTTTATTCTGATTTTGTGTTCTTGGAAGCAATGTATGCATCGAAATTTATATCAAAAGGAGGTTGGTTGCATACAATTTGATATATTAATTTTGTAAACAATATATTCTTTTAGTTCGTAATTATTACTATGAACTGCGGAGAAATACTATATTAGAACTTATGAGGCCACATTTGGTTATATATTTAGATATGCCAGTGGATAGAATTCGTGAAAAAATAAAAAAACGTAATGTACCCGTAGAAGTTTGCTCTACTGCCATGACACCTAACTACTTACGCTGCATGGAAGATGCTTATAAACAAAGTTACCTAAGTGAAATTAGGTGATTTTTAAAAAACATATTTTATTTATTTCATTAAAATATTGATTTTAGCAAACACGCAGAGCTACTGGTGTATGACTGGTCTGACGCAGGTGAAGTTGAGGTAGTAATTGAAGATGTGGAACGTATAAATTTTGATAATTATGATGTACATGATTCTAAGATGAAAGATTGGGCTCTTAGTAAAGAGGAAGATTGGGCTTGTGCAAGAAATAAGTAAATCTTGCAAATTTTTTAAATAGAATATTGTTATTATTTGTTGCAGGTATACTGATAAAAAATACGATATGTTGAATTTGCTTAATTGCGTACCACCTGTTCATGTTCCCGAATTGTTAAACACGGGAGACGATGCCCAAACACATATGGAAGTAATGGAAAGTGTAAGTGAATTTTTCTTTTCATATTTATATTTTTAACGAATTTTTCTTTAAATTTGTTTATTTATCCAGTATTTGTTTTAGGCACCTGGTAATGTGTACCAAGTTGGTTACAATCAAGATATGGGTGACAAGGGGTTGCTATTTAAAGTAGGCCTCAGAGCTAATAATAGAGGGACCTTACCTCTAATTGAGAGACAGTAAGTTTTATTAATTATTGCATTTCAAGTTGGATAATCATAACTGTATTTTTTCAGATTATGTTAGATCTAGACACTTTTATCAAGTAAATGAATAGTTGTGTTTGATTTTTCAAACTTATAATAAAGAAGAGCGGAAAGTATACCCTGTACAATTTCAAATATTTAAATAAAGTAAAACTCTGAATACTCGTTTCAGTTATTATAAAAATATTTAAACTAGATTACTATAACTTTAATTTTAAAAGGGTAAAAGTTCACCTTAATTTGTTTGGTAAATAGAAACATTCAACTTAAATGTCTAGAGTTTAGAATTTCAAGAAAACAGTACTTTAATGCTGAATATTTCGAAATAATTCTTTGAAAACCATGTATCGTGAAGAAATGTTTATTACAAGGCTCGCTTCGTTCCTTGCCCCCCCCCCCCCGAACTAAATTCCTGACTACGCCACTGATGAGGGTCAAAGTGTGGTTTTTAATTTCTGCGAAAAAGTTTCAATCATACAGGACTATTTTTTACCTTGCATCTCATTTATCCATTCAAATCCATCATTTCTGCTACTGCCATTGTTTGGCAATGAAATCTTCAGACGAGGAAAAAATTCTATTTCTGTATGATTGGGTGTAAGGTCGGTCACCCAGTATATTTAACTTCGTAATAATCCTCTCAATTTATATGATTTTTGTTTTCACATGATGCAGCATAGCTCTTATAATGTGAAACTTCATTTAAATGTTTATTTTTGTGCTAAAAGGTAAAAGTTGGATAAAACAAAAACCCAATCTACTGTATTTTTGGAAATACGGCTGATGAATAAATGAACAAAATTAAAGTAAGTCTAAAATTGCAATTAACAGGTATTGTATAATTTATTATACTGTATAATTATAAGGTATTGTATAAATTATACAATAAAATCAGTGGCTGGATATTTGAAAGGTAGTACCTTATCTTTGACCTTATCTAATATGATACGTCATCTCGACTGAAGGCTTATAAAAACTTTTTAGTTTTTCTCTTCTTTATGAACATAATATGTTCAACAAAATGTATAATTTTTATAAAGTTGTATTTGTACAAAGGTTAGGGACCTTAGTGTATTCTTTGCCCCGGGCCCTCTTCCATCTAGCTACGCCACTGGCATTGTCATGCAGTTCTGACTTTGGCCATGTTTAAAGTTTCAAATTTCTAGTTTATCGAAAAGTTAGTTTAAAATCGAATGCAAAATTTTTGTCAAACACAAATAAATAAACGATGAAGAAAGCGAGTTAATAAAAACGTAGTAAATAATAATAAATAAATTTAGTGTATCAAAAGCAAAAATAGTGCAATTACTATTTAATTAAATTTTTTTTATTTATTATTATTCAAATAATAACATCGATAAACTTCTAGGACTATAATACAAGGCCGTATTAAGAGGGGGAGAGAGGTTTTAGGGGTTAGACCCCCCTCCCCGAAATTATTTATCAATAATGGGATAACCCTAATGTGGCATTTTTTAAAAATCGAAAGTATTTTTTTGCTTTAAAAAATTGTTCAACGTCTTTAAGAATAATGTGTAAAAATTTCAACCCCATATTCGTAGTATTTTTTTAGTTATAGGTTAATCTGGTCAGGACGTAAGCCATAAATCTTTCAATTGTCGGCAACATTTACATCTGTTGTATTTGTACATGGACGTATATAAGGGAGGTGTTTAGAGGGTCTGGACACCCCCCCCCTTAGCCTAAGCAACAAGGCGAGTATTAGTCGAATACCCACAGTAACCGGTAAATAGACCGTGGGATTCTTAATATAATTACAGAAACACAAAAAGTGCAGTGTCGAACCTCCACTTCCCCCCCTCCCCATCCAAAAGCTATAGCTACTAAAAATGGTAATTTTATTTCCATCAACTTTGCTCATTACCATTTTTACCCTAGGATTAATATTTTGAGAGTTAGACCGCAACAGATTACTTCCTATGGACAGGGACGGATTGGCATGTGCTGCAACGCCCCGCCCATTTAAAGGGCCCTCTCAGTGAATTCGTGGTAAACAAATATTTTTATTTTTATTATGTAGATATACATAGGTGTATCTTACAATATATAAGTATGTGCATAAATGCTAGCTCACAGAAAGACCTATGGAATGGCGTAAGAAAAATAAAAATACCACAAATGAATCAGAGATGATAAAGAGAAAGCTAATGTTTTTGCGACATTAAGAGGGCTAATAAGAGTTGTAGCCAGGGCCGGATTAAGACTACTTGATGCCCTAAGCAATCCACGCCTGTGGGTCCCCTATCCATAAGTCCATAAGTAAAAGAGTAATATCGGTCTTCAAAAAAAAAAAAAAAAAACAGCACAGCGTCGGCGGAGCAGAGGTGCGATCAAGCAAAAGCGGAAGCGAGGTTATGACTTTTATGGCTCCGAACGTCAACGCACTAGTCAATTTCAAATGCAGGGATTTTCAAAGAGCCTTACCTTGCATGTGCTAGCAAATATTTTTTGTGCTGTTTTCGGTGCGTGGTGCCCCCCAAGACGTGGTGCCCTAAGCAATTGCTTAATTTGCTTATGGGTTTATCCGGAACTGGTTGTAGCACACCAGGGACGTGCCGAACCGACATTTTTGTGGGGGAACCAGTTCTATAAATTAGCCAACTAAAATCTTCAATTTTAGTCGGGGAAAACCTGAAAACTCGAGGAATTTATTTTAAAAAATTAGTGGGACTCTTCGATAATGACTTAATTGTACACTGATAGAGATTGCAGAACTCGATTTGGTGAACAGAAAATTAAAAACAGAACAGAATCCGGTGGTTTCGACGATCTATCCTGTAAAAATAAAAACTAAAAATTTAGTAAATTACTATAATAAATAACATTCATTAAGAAATTACTGAAAAAAATTTAATATTAACAAATAATTTTTCCAGAATTAATTTCCCAAGTGCCCCCGTAAAGCCCCAACAAAAATACAATAGAAAATAAAAGAGTTATAAATTATTCAAACCAAGGCGTTGCTTATGCGCATTAAAGTTTCCAACAACAAATGAGTTCTAAACACGTGAGGCACCCTGTATACCACCGACTCTGTCTTTTGTCATAACCATACAAAATAAATTCAAACGTTATATTTGACAGTCTTGTTGTTTACCAAATATTATACCTCAACTTATAATTCTAAATAAATTAATTATAGATTTTTCTATACTTTAGGAATCATCATTATTACATAATAATTCTTAAAACAATTCAAACATTGCATTTAATTCTGTAACTTGCCTGTAAACTTACCTTAAAATTACTTGTCGATGTTGACAGCAGTGCGCAAGCGTAATAACCTATAAATTTCGTTCAGCCATTGGTGTTGATCGCCTATTTCAGTATCTAAAAAGGAGATATTTCGTTAAAAAGAATTAATAAATCAAGGTAGGATAAAATCATTAGTCAATTAACGATTTTTGCATCAATAAAAAATTTAATTTTACGACTTATTGGCATAATTACGTCGTGTAACGTAAAATAACTTTTCATTAAATTGCCACCTAAGCCTAGCCTCGGGCATCGAAATGTGCTTTTGTGTACGTTAATTCAAAATTTTAAATTTTAACCAGTTTCAAAAGCCTCACTTGTACTCTCAATTTTCGAAACGATTATTTAAATTTTACTCCGTATCATTTTATTAAATTCACATGTGTTTTTTACTACTATAAATAGTACCCACCATATTTGTGTTGCCTTTTAAGTTCAAAATTTCTTGAAATTAAATTTTATTACCATTCAGAGAGGATTTTATTGTTAGATTTTAAAAGTTCGTATTGCACTCTAATTTTTTTCAAAGTGAGGTTATGTGATAAAATTTGTGTTTTTGCAGAATGACCGACTCAATGAATTTTGGTCCCGAGTGGTTGAGGAATCTGTCGTCGGAAGGTTCGACCGCTGGTAATGCTGGCGGAGGTGGAGGAGGTACAAGATATCAGCTGGCAGAATACAGGTACGTTTGATTTTTAATTTATGCCCATTTTAACAATCGATTACATAGATATGGACGGGAAGAAATGCTGGCACTATTTGAAAAAGGTACTAAAGCTCCACAATCTTTAACGTCATTTGCACCTTTATATTCAGAACAGGTTTTACCACCTTTAGCACTTTTACCTCATGGTGATGAAGAGGTGAGAAGGTTTTAGGTTGAATGTAGGTTTGTACTTAAGGAATGCTTTTAGAGAGGATGGCAATTGCGATCTGTCCCACCTGTGGGTGTAATTAGAGGCAGGGGTGGTTCTTTAGAAAGAGGTGGCCGTGTTAATAGAGGAAGGGGTGCTTATCAGTCATATGGTCGCGGTTATGACAATAATGGTGGTGGTGGTTGGAATGTTGGTGCAGAACCTACCGAATGGAGCCCCAGGAAAGATTTCACACGTGGCTCGTCTGTGGACAATTGGAGAAAGAGTCGCACTGGAGAGGACGATGATGGTTGGAGATCAAACGCCCACAATCGTCCTCCATTGGAAAAATGGGGTCGTTCCACAAGTTGGAGAGATGGCGGGGACGGAATGGAAGATCGAGGAGCACCCGAACGAAATAACCGAACCAGCTGGCAGGAGGGAATGAGGGGAGGTTCTCATCGACGTGCCTGGGATGGTGAGGATCATTTACCTGAATGGGCAATGGAAAATCCTAGCGAATCGGGTGGCACATTTGATTCCAGCGGTGCTTTCCATGGGTCCGATGAGGAACAGGTAAATTTCTCTAAATCTAAAGTTGCCTTTTTTAAATTTAAGTTTAAATTTAGAGGGAACACAAACATGTGCACAAAAAGGATGTTCCTCTACAAAAATCAGTTTCTCAACAAATTATAACCACAAAAAGCCATCCCGCAACTCTATCCACATCACAATCAACCCTGTCACTGTCAAAATCAACAGAAAATGACATCAGATTGCCACAATCGGAACCGCCACATAAAGAGGAACCAAAGCAGTTAGAAACGAAACAAACCACTGAAGCTAAAAAAGTTGAAAATAAAATTGACTCCAAAATTAAAGAAAGTGTGAAAGAATTGAAAAGAGAACATAAAGAACAAATATGTGATAAGCAAAACGATGTCAATCATTCTATTAATACTTTAAATTTGAACGGAACAGAAGATTTAGATATGAACAATAAAGTGGAAGAAGAATTTCAGCGTATGCAAGAGGACATAGTGAAGAAATTAGTGGTTGACGAAGAAGCGCCCAGAAAAATGAATTTAGAAAACTTCAGTATTTCCTCTAATGTGGTTAACACAACCTTACCTCCACCGAACTTGGTTCAGCCCTTGCAGCAGGACAAATGGTACTATCAGGATCCTCAGGTAATTCAACGTCAACTTTAAATTTTGAAGAAAATATAATCAACAACATTTTTTTTTAAATTCAGGGCGAGTTGCAAGGTCCGTTTTCACCATCTGAAATGGGCGAGTGGTTCAGGGCCGGATACTTTACCTCGAACTTGTTAGTAAAAAGAATGAGCGATGATTCTTTTTATCGTTTGGGCGAATTGGTGGCTTTGTGTACGGGCAATCCATTCCAAACGAATATTCGAATTCCTCCCTTAAAGCCAGATATTTCAAACATAGATCCTGAATTAATTCAGTTACAAATTTTGCAAAGACAATTGGCTTTAAATCGACAACAAACTACAAGTATGAGAGTTTTGAGTCATCCTCCAGAACCGTGGAACAACATTCCAAACATTCAACAAAGAGAATTAATTGCTCAACAAGTGCTCACACATTCACAAGTAATGTTTTAAAGTCTGAAATTGTAACGTGGGTCTAATGTGAGATTTTTATTTTCAGTTTTTACAGCAGCAGCAACCCCCACCTCCACCAACCAATCCTTTAATGCAAATGATCAGTCAAATGCAGCAAGTAAGTTTATATTTTATATATAATTAATAGTACATAAGTGGTACTTATTTATAAGCACGTGGTATGTCGTAGCTTTCTGAGCTTGCAAGCCTTTTATATTTCAAAACTTAGCATTTTTCAATTAAACAGTAATCTTATTTGTCTTAAGTGCAGCTCTCAAGTTATTGATAAAAAAGTAGTATAACAATTATTAAAGATAGGAGATAATCAGTAAAGCAATTGTTGTACTTGATGAGATTTAAAAACAATGCAATTTTAATTTACATAATTATGTTAACAATTATTACATCACACTAACTTCCCAATATCGCTTGGTATATGTGCAGATTTTGCTAATTCTATTGGGAAAAGTACATTGTACAGTGTGGAAGGTTGAAACTGTTACCAATAAAACAAACACAAGGAACAAACACATATCTAGGAGGAGAATTTATTTTTTATGTAAATTGATTTGTAAAGGAACATTTTATCTGTTTTCTTGAAGACTTTTCTATATTAATTCAAATCTTTCGCCCTTCTCTTTGATACAGGCTCTGCATCGCTTGAAAAGGTTTTCACAAGCGGCATGCACTTGATTTTTCGGCATACGATATCATCCCAAATTTGCAGCAATACTTTTTTGAAATTGTTCAAATCTTTAACCTTATACTTACCCAATTTTTGCAACATGTAGCTCCATACATAAAAATCCAGTGGGTTTAGGTTCGGACTGGAAGCAGGCCATTCTTTTGTGTCGATAAAATCAGGAAAATTTGCCTTACAATAATTTTGGATGATGATTGTCTTATGGGCAGGGACAGAATCTTGTTGAAAGACGAAATCTTCATTGCCATACATTTCCTTAGCCTCTGGTTCAATTAAATTTTTGATTACTTGTTGCAAATAGTATTCCTTATTGATTTTAACGCCTCCGTTGATGAATTTGAGCGAAAATTTTCCTTTTTTGGAAATGGCACCTAAAACCATTACTGTAGGGGCATTTTGGAAGCGGGGAATGCTTCTGATATTTTTTGGGATGTCTATCATCTATAGTTTTGTTTAAAAAAAAAAATTTTTCAACTTTTTCATCAATTTTTTTGGTAAGAAAAACATTTTTATTTAAATTAATGAAAAACTGTATCTTGTGGGAAAAATTCTCAGCTTTCGAATAAAAATATCCATTTTATCGTAAGCTCATCAATAGACCCTTAAATATCCAATTAAAGTGGAAAAATCGATTTTTTTCGGTGTTTGGCGCAAGATACTTCAAATTTGACTTTTTTTTCTTAAAGCTGAGAGTTTTTTCTACAAAATACAGTACAATCTCTGTAATCCGAACACACGATAATCCGACCATCCAGTAATCCGAACAAAGGAAGAAAAACTCAGTAGTCCGCACAAATAGTTATAATCCGAATACAACTAACAAAATGTTCGGATTATAGAAAATTGTTCGGACTGCAGAATAAAGGATTGGATGAAAAATACATAAGTACTGCAAACATTCATAATATTATGTGTGTAGGTGTATATTTTTGCAACTTGCAAGTATGCACTTTTAATTTACAATAAATATATTTCTTTTACAAGTCAGTATTCTAAACTGCTTGTTCATAGTTACAAATAGAAAACCGTTAAAAATTTAAAATGTCCGGAAAACGCAAACACACCACGTTAACTTTAAGTCAAAAAATGGAAATCATAAAAAAGCTAAGTGAAAATCAAACTGTTACAAGTGTGGCAAAATTATACAATGTAGGAAAGTCGACAGTGTGTGATATTAAAAAAAATAAAAATAAAATTATAGATTTTATAGCTACCACGGATAAAGGTCCAGGTAAAAGAAATACTCTTAAATCCAGTGAAAATCCTGCTACGGAGAACGCCTTGTTTACTTGGTTCCTTCAGGAACGTGCCAAAGGAACGCCAATATCTGGCGAAATAATTTGTGAAAAAGCAAAATTTTTTTATAAAAAAATAACAGACAAAAACGATTTTAATGCCAGCATAGGTTGGTTACAAAAATTTAAAAAGCGTCATGGAATTCGTCAGTTGACTGTAAGCGGAGAAAAGTTATCCAGTGATGTAAGTGCAGTGGAGCCCTTTAAGGAGAGGTTTTTAAGAAAAATTAAAAATTTGAATTTGACTTATGATCAAGTTTATAATGCAGACGAAAGTGGATTGTTTTGGAGACTTTTACCTAATAAAACTTTGGCACACAGCGCTGAAGATTCAGCTCCAGGCAGAAAATTAAGTAAAGAGAGAATAACTTTTATGCCTTGTGCAAATGCTTCAGGAAACCACAAATTAAGATTGATGGTGATAGGAAAAGCAGCAAAACCGCGTGCATTTAAAAACTGTAAACTGCCTGTTACTACATTGGGCAAAATAAAGCATGGGTAACAAAGGATATTTTTAGAAATTGGTTTCATAATGAGTTTGTGGTATCGGTGAGAGAACATATTATGGATAAGTTGGGTTTGCCCAGAAAAGCTGTTTTACTATTAGATAATGCTCCGGGACATCCTAATGAAAGTGAATTACTAATAAGTGATGACAAACAAATTTCGGTGATGTATCTTCCTCCAAATTGTACATCGTTATTACAACCGATGGACCAAAATGTTATTCAGGCTATAAAACTAAATTACAGAAAGAATCTTTTAAAGCAAATTATCGAATCAGAAGAAGAAATACCCCAGGTTTTAAAGAAAATTAATTTAAAAGACGTTGTGTTCCTCCTAGATGAAGCTTGGCAAAGAGTTTCTTCCACTTTAATAAAAAAATCCTGGCATAATTTATGGCAAGACGAGCAGTTCGACGATGAAGACGATTTACCATTAAGTACATTTGTGAATAGAAGAGAAAATCAAGAATTAAGTCTGATTTTAAATGAAATAAGCAATCTTGTAAACCAACTTAGTGAAGAAAACTGTTTACAAGCTGAAGTAGAAGAGTGGGTAAATGGAGGAAATCAGGAAAAGAACAATTTAACCGATGCAGAAATGATTGAGGAATTTATTGAAGATCCGAACGTAGAAGATGATGAAGAAAGTGACGAAAATGATGAAACACCTTTTATAAAAAATAAAGAAGCTATCGATAGTTTCAACATTTGTTTAAGATGGGCATGTGAAAATGATGTCCCATCTCATAAAATTTTATTGCTTCGACAATTAAGAGAAGAGGCAATTCAAAAGGAAATGGGTGCGAAGAAACAAACCGTTATTACAAACTATTTTTCAAAAAAATAATTTTATTTTTTCTAAGCTAAGCTTTTCTAAAATTTATTTTGAGTTTGTTTATTTCTAAAATAAAACTTATTTTAAAAACTTCGTTTTTTAACTTGATCCAATAATCCGAACTTCTCTGTAATCCGAATGAGGCCAGGTTTCTATTAGTTCGGATTACCGAGACTGTACTGTATATTGTTTTTGCGATGTGCATATTTTTCGTTTTGATCAATTTTTTGCCTTTCAATAATTTTATTTATTTTAATAATTCAATAAAACTTCTAATTAGAATTACTTCAAGATTATGATTATTTGTATTGAAATAAATAATCGTTGACAGGAAATTATTGTCTATTCAAGTCTTCAACCTTCAACGGCAATAAAACATGATTCCTACTAATTCTTTTTGTTTGCTAAAAAATTGTAATTTTTGTACGTTGTTGAAATAGGAAAATGCCGAATTTTGATACCTCAACTATTTTCAAGTTGAGCAATTATTCATAATTGCAAAGTTTATTGTTTTTGTTTAGCTTTTGTTAATTTTTCTATTTTTTCTATTTAAAAGGCAAACAAACTTCCACCTACAAATTTAGCAGAAAAGAATCCTACAGCCTTATCACAACAATTGGATCCAATTCAAGCTTTGGTGCAGCAAATCGGTATGCAAAATCAATCAAATATCCCTGGGTTACCAACAACGACCGTTCCCAGTAGTGCGGTACTGCCGGGTGGTTTACAAAACACAAATCTAATGAACAGTTATCAAAATTTATCAAGTGGTTTAGCTGCAAATGTACCAATTGGTTTACAAAATGCAAGTGGATTGTTAGTTGGTGGTAATTTAAACAATAGTGGTGGCATTCCAAATTTATCAAATTCAGGTTTATTGCCGGGAAATGAAACATTAAATGGTCAAGGAATGCCTGTTAGTGCGCCGTTAACAAACAATGGTCTTCCTGTTAATTTACAAGCAGGTCTTCCTAATTCTATATCGTCCACGCTCCCGCCAAGACCAAATCCTTTAGGCGCCGTGGATCCTTCATCTTCTAACGATAAGGAAGCTCTCAAAAATTTATTTCTACAATTGGCTAACAAACATCAACAAAATCCTCAGCTAGATTCTCTTTGGCAGCAAAGCCAATTTACCAACAGTTCTGCAAATAAACCTCAATGGCAACAACCGCCTTCGTCGGATGTTCCTATGTCGTTATGGGAATTTCAATCGTCTGCAGTGGCTACAACTGTTTCCAATCCTTTACCACAGGATAAAGCGGTGATAAACGCGGAACAAGTAAAAATTCATGAAAAGGAACGTCAGAAGCAAATAAAAGAAAAGCAAGAGAAGGAAATTCTTAAGAAAAAGTTAGAAGAGAAGCAAGCTAAACGTGAGGCTGAAGAAAAAAGAAAAGAAGAACAAAAGAGACAGGAACTTGAGCGAAAAGCAGCGGAGGAGAAGAGAAAAAAAGAAGAAGAGAAAATTAGAAAAGAATTAGAAAAGGCCAAGAAAGAAGCCGACGAGAAAAGATTAAGAGAATTGGAAGAAAAGAGAAGGTTAAAAGAACAAAGGAAGGCCGAAGAAGAAGCTCGTAAAAAATCAGAAGAGCAAAGAAGGCTGGAAGAGGAACGATTGAGGTATTTACTAAGTTTTATCTTATTTTATTTTTAAACACAAATTTATTTTTATTAGGAGAGAAGCTAGAGAAAGAGAAGAACAACTTCAAAGACAGGCTGAAGCTGCTGCTCGCGAAGAACTAAACCTAAAAGCAGTAAAAATTGCTCCATGGAGTCAGGCCAATTGTACCACCGAATTAAGTTTGGCGGAAATTCAGAAAGCAGAACGAGAGAAGAGGGCAGCAGAACAAGCGGCGTTACTGCAACAACATCGAAGCCAACAGATGTTGCAAGATCAACAAGTTATTACTGAAAAGCAAACGGTACAATTGAATTGGGCTAAAAAACCACCAGAAACACGCAAAGTTAAATCTTTTGCTGAAATTCAACAGGAAGAACAAGAGAAATTCGCAAAAGTAATATTATCCAATTTGGTTTATTTTAGCGAAATTTGATTTATTCTTTTTCAGCAAACAGCGGAAGCTCGTTTGGCACAAAGTAAAGAAAAAGAAATTATCAATTCGGCTCCAATCCAAACACTGCCATGGAGTGGTCAAAATTTGACCTGGGCGAGTGCAGCAAATGTAGCGTCACAATGGAATAATGGAGGTAATTAACTTACAGCTTCTTTTACCTAAATTAGAAAACTCTTAGGTGGGGGTGTACTCCCAAGTGACAATTTTAACTAGATATGCATGAAAGACAACTAAATTGGATTCTTTTTAATTTTTGTTTTATTCAAGTTTATTTTCAATTGTGTGTTTAGGGAAACACGTTTTTTATACGAAATTCAAATCTTAGTTTAAAAATTGTTAATGAGTAATGTGGAAAATTATATTTTCATTTGTTGTATGCTTGACGAAAACGGCGAAATAATATTTAGTAAATTTTGTTTCAAAATTGTTTATTTTTATTGACAAAATGAAAACGAGTGAATCAACAGTTATGTTAAAAAAAACAGAAGGTACCTACAATTATAATGCTTTGCCCCAGTTTTTTACATTTTCTCAAGTGATGCATTCATAGCCTTACAGTTTTTAAGTTAATAATCTTCAAGCAAATTTAGTATTATGGTACATCATCTACAAGCACAACAACGTTAATTTTATGAAAAGGGTTTCTTTTAAATAAAAATTATAATCAAACATCTCTATATAAATTTTCTCAAAAATTAACGATATTATGTCGTGAACTTTTTTCATTCATCATTTTTTGTTAGTTTTGTGTGGGATCTTTTTTAAAAATTTCAATTATTCAAAGTTATTTCCCATGCTGTTTCAGATTTCTCCTACCTACTGAAAAAATGTGCTGTTGCTGTGTGAGAAATCCCAGATATAACAAATTTTGGTTTATTTTTTATTCTTGGAAAATTGATGAAATAATAAAAACTTTATTTTTTAAAATTATTTCCTGTTGGTGTACCTTTTCATCATAGATTAGTGAATAAAAGTTGTATAGATGAAGAACATTGATTCGCGAGTTACATTTTCGAGGTAAGGGGCTGACCACGAATCTGACCAGAACGCCGGGATTGTAGTCACCTAATATCTCCCCATCTGTAAAATTATTGAATATATAAAATTTTATATGAATTCTTGCATTTAGGTTTCTGGGAAGAAACTTCCACCCAAAAAACTCAAAACAAACCCATACCAGTAAGTAAAAGTAGTTCAGCAAGTGCCGTTAGCTCGGTTAAACCATTAGTAAAGCCAAATAAGAGCAAAACAAAAAAAGAGGAGCAACAAGTTTTAAAAATATTTAGTAATGGACCTACAACCGATGAATTTACGGAATGGTGCATGATGGCTCTTAGTAAGATAACCAATACTGTCGATAGTAAGTTTTATCTGAATGTTTAAAACAATGAAGTTTACGTTTTGCTTATTTCTTTTTGCAGTTCCCACATTTATAAGTTTTCTACGTGATATTGAGTCAGCTTTAGAAATACGAGAGTATTGCAGAGAATATTTAGGAGAGGGACCCTCCACTCATCAATTTGCAGCTCAATTTTTAGAAAAGAGACGCATGATGAAGCCTAAAGTCGTTACGCAAAAAGATGATATGAGTTCACCTGCCCCTGCCATTACACCTTCCAGCCAACACAACATGGAATTTCAAGAAGTGAAGGTAAACAAAATTTTTTTTTGCGTTTAATTTTAAAACTCTGTTTCTAGGGTAAAGGAAAAAAAATTAAAAAGTCCAAGATGACCAAGGTGGATGCTCGAAATTTGGGTTTTTCTGTTACGGCTGCAACAGATCGAATAAATGTAGGAGATCGGGACTATGTTGAAAATTAAAATTTTCTAGTAACTCAGTCAATGTAAAAATTGTGCAAATACTTAACATGAATATTTTTAAGATGTTTATTTATGTTTTATGTAATATTTTTCTTGTTTTACCAACTTTATGTTCAAATATTAATTTTACATAAAAGTTTAAATACGAAATTATAATTTATTTATAGTTTACATCAACGCTACCCAATGATCCAAGGTTATCCATAATTATCCAGTTCTGGTAAAAAAAATAATTACTGTTTTGTAAAACCATCTTTATTGCATTTGCTGTGAGTGCTTATATTGTAATTCGTCGAGCTATTTATAAATTACACAGAATGATGCAATAGATTTGCTATACTTTGCATTTGTATACAGTGGCGGATTTGCACATTTGCCGCCAATAGGCTATTAAATTTTGTCGCCCCTATGAACCTCTACAAGCGTCAGATTAATTTTACAATCCAAACGATTTAGTTATCAAATAGTTTTTGAGTATATTTTTGAGCTAATAAAAATTCGATCATGTAGTATTAATAAAGGTAAGATCACACGTAGCTACTTTTGCTGCGCTGCCAATTAAAAAACTGCGTAGCATAAGTAGCTTATGTGTGAACACCGTTGCAACCCAAAGAACAGATGGAAGGTCTTAAACAAGACACCATCAGCCCGTGCTGCTGGTAGTGTGGGGTTGTACCCACCCACTAAAAACCACCTCCCGTCGAAGTCCGCAGGTTTCGCTATTAAGCATTTCTTCTGCTATGGACGACGCGCCCTTACTCTGTTGTTTTACTTTTTTATGAGTTTGCAGCCGTCGCGGTTGGCCGCTGTTCTCTTGCTTCCTTTCTTCCGTCAGACTCTTTTGTTTCAATGATTTCGTTTATTGCCGCTGATATTTGCAGCCATCTTGCTTCTGATGCCAGCATTTCTGCGACTAAGGTGTCGGGCGTCAAATGCTGGATTCCAACCTGAGTCTTTATATCTTTCCACCGGGAGCAGTGAAAGAGCGTGTGCTCCGCGGTGTCCTCCTCTCAACAAAACGACATTCAGCGTCGTCTCTTAGTGCCATTCTGTATAGATAAGCATTGAAGCAGCCATGTCCCGTGAAAAACTGTGTGAGGCGGAAGTTCATCTCTCCAAACGTTCGTTCAAACCATGGTCTTAGGGTTGGTATTAGTTTTCTAGTCCAAGATCCTTTGGGACTGGCTGCCCATTTCTTCTGCCACTCGTTGAGTAGTACTTCTCTGGCTTTGCTCCTGGCTTCCGTGGTCTTTTCTGAAAGGTAGTTGGTATTCCTTTCTCTTGCCATAAGCTCAATTGGTGGGAGACACGCGACTACCTGAAGGGCCTCTCCGGACGCCGTCCTATATGACGAGCACACCCGTAGTGCAACTGTTCTCTGCACCCTTTCGAACTTCTTGCGGTAACTGTCAACCTCCATTGCCTCGTGCCAGACCGGTGCGCCATACAGCATCACAGAATGTACCACCGACGCCAACACTCTTCTTTTCCAATACTTCGGCCCTCCCATATTTGGCATTAATTTCATCAGGGCTGTGGAAAGTTGTAGGGCCTTTGCCGCAGTAGTTTCAATATGGGGACCGAATTTCATGCTTTTGTCCAGGTGGACTCCTAATACTTTAATAGATTTAGTAGCTTGTACTTCCCTTCACTTGACATTCAGTTCAATCTCAAACTGTCTTCTTCCGATGGCTAACATGGCCGTCGTTTTTTCGGGCACTACTTCTAATCCATGATTTTCTATCCATTCTGTTATTTTTTGGATAGCTTCCTCGGCTTTTCTTTTTACTTCGTCTATCGTTTTTGCTGTCACCATTAGGGTTAGATCGTCTGCGAAGCCCACAAGCTCCACTCCATCGGGCAACCGCAAGCGGAGAACCCCGTCATACATTAAGTTCCACAGAGTTGGCCCCAGCACGGAGCCCTGCGGAACACCACTTGTAACCCTGACCTCCTCTCTCAGCTGCTCCTCCTCGATGTAGATTGATCGGGCGCTGAGATAACTCTTCAGCAAATCTATGAGATAATCAGAGATGCCTCTTCTCACTAGTTGGTTTATAATGAGAGACCATCTCGCAGAATTAAATGCGTTTTTGATATCAAGGGCAACGATGAGGCAAAGTTTGCGAGCTCTCCCTGTGCCCTTATTTGCTTCCGCAGCGAGTTCCGCGATTCTTCTTAGCGCGTCGATCGTGGAGCGGCCCTTAACAAAGCCATACTGGTTTGCCGCGAGACCTCCAGTTGTTGTGATCTCTTTCTCCAGCCTGCCAAGGATAAGGCGCTCGAACAGCTTTCCCATGTTGTCTATAAGGAGATCGGCCGGTAAGAGCTGGGGTTTTCGAGTGGCTTTTCCCCCTTCCTGAGCAATACCAGTCTCGCCTTTTTCCAGATGTTTGGAAATGACCTCTTCTCAAGGCACTTGTTGAGCACTCCTAGGATAGTGTCTGGATGCTCATTACATAGATACCGGATAACTTCAGTTGGTATGCCATCCGGACCGGGCGCCTTGCCAACCGACATCTTTTTTGCCGCCTCCTCAAGTTCGCCGTGGTCAAACAACTTCGGGTGGTTTGTAGGCGTCGCTTCTGCCCTTTCGGGACTTTTTTCTTCATGTCGTTCAGTATGTGTTGGAAATAGCTGCCCAACCACATTGCGAATTCTGCCTGGAGTAAGGCCGGGGATAGACTTTCTTGCTAATTTTTTGGTAACCAATTTGTACCCCTTTCCCCATACATCTTTATCCACTTCTTTTAACAGATCCTGCCAGCACTTTTTTTGGCTTGTCTTTATGGCTGTTCGAAGCTCTTTCTTTAAGTTTTTGTAATACACGCTGTTTAAAAGTAGCTTAATGTGATTCACAATTTTGAGAGTTGCAGCCGCAGTAAAAAATATTTATTTGGGTGAAACTTTTGCAGCGGTTGCAGGTGCAGTTTTTTTGACGTTTATATTATTTGATGTTTTCATTTTTCAACTACAATTTTATAAACTGCAATATAATGACACCTTATAAGTGGAAACATGCGGACTTTTAAAACTTATTGACTTGGTGGAGGACCGAAATTGTGTGTGGAATATCGTGAGCGCAGATTATCATAACCAAATAAAGCGGTGGAATTATACTCGCATTGCAGAAATTGCATCGGCATTAAATATTCCAGCCGATAAAATAAAAAAAAACAAATTCACACTCTTCGGGCTCGACACTCCAAAGAACGTACCAAGATGCGTGTCCTTGCGTGCTATGAAAGGCGCTACTTTTGCTAAAAGATAGTCAAAATCCGCTGCCAACATTCGCAAAAAGTTTTTGTACAATTCTACATCGCCTACGCGCAGCTCTTGCAGTAAATTTTTGACAATTCTTGAGTGCTCTCGGTTTCTGATCTACTGCCTAACCCAAATGCGCTTCCTTTTTGCGATTCGGCGTCTTCTCTTTGCTTTTGTAAAGACAACAATTGCCAGACATGCTACAACTTCAGTATCCATCAATATAATAATCAAATATAATTATAATCTATAATTATAATATTATATAATCAAATACCACACACAATTTTTACTTCACTTCACACTTCACGAATGAAGTGGCTACGATATACGTTGACGGTTGGCGGTTGCAGCTGCAGTAAAAGCAGCTAGGTGTGAATAGTGTGGCTACTTTTTTGCAGCTTGCTACTTTTAATAAGTAGCCGCAGTAAAATAACAGCGTGCTGCAGGCTACTTTTGGTCTATGTGTGACCTGACATGCAGCTTTTGCAGCCGCAGTAAAAAAACTGCGCAGCAAAAGTAGCTACGTCTGACCCTAGTTTAAGGCGGGGTAAATACCTTACCCAGTGGCGTAGCCAGGAATTTAGTTCGGGGGGGAGCACGAGCGAAGCGAGTCTTCCAATAGCGTAGCAGACAAATTTTTTTTAATTTTGAAGGTCAAACGCTTAATAGAGAGTTCGAAAATTACAATAAAAAATGGTTTCGTTGGACATTTTTTACGTTAACGACAATAATAATAGTTTCTAACTACATAAATAAAAATTAAAAATTAAGTCGTAGGTATTTATGGTAAAACCATAGCGTCTTTTTTTTATTTGATAAGTATTTATATAACCTCTTCTACATTAATAGGCACATTACTGTGAATTGCTAATAAAGCTAAACCGCTTAATCTGTTATCACCCGTACTATTTCGTAAATATGGCTTTATTCGGTTCAAACTGGAAAATGTTCTTTCTACAGAGGCTGCAGTAGCCGCTAATGTTCCCAACAAAGATAAAGTAATACATATATGTATTCGGAAACATGTCAATATTGCACTGATTAAAAGCTTCCATATTTTGAAAGCTCTCCTTCATAGTTTTTCCATTTCTGTTAGAAGGCGAAGAATTCGCCTTAGATGGCGAATGGCCAAATCAGCCATTCGCCTTCTAAGATAGCATCATTAGTGTCTTGAAAATCAATTATATAGAAATCTAGACATGGTTTGTTAGTCCTTGTAAAGGCATTTATTGCACAAGATGTATAAATGGATCATTTCAAATTTTGAATTGATAATTTTGCCCCCCCCCCCTGACTATGCCACTGACCTTATGGGCTGCACTGACTTTATGGACATTATTAGTGTCGTTATCATAATGTCGCAGTTCTAGTTTTAACCTAAAGACTCGAGTAAACGGTATCGCAATCAGTAGATGTTCGAACATCAAACAAATCAGTAGCATCAAGGAAAACTTATCAAGTTTGAACCAACCGACCAATCAGCTCCTAAAATAATTCAACAAAAGAGTGCCAAATATAACGTTTCGACACACCAGTTCAGTTGTCTTCACACAATCCATTAAGATGACCAAGTAACAACAAGAAGGAAATTTCAAGCTTTAGTCAACTCCAGCCGTCCAAAATTATAATTAGAAATAGAAATAGAAATTTATTGCATCAATAAAGTTACATGCGTGTCAACAATAAATAAAGTGTATAACAATTAAAAGGCAAAAGCACTATCACTAATCTCAACCAACAACAAATTAACAATAAGTAAAATTAACAACACAGTTTAAACATTTTGATCCAGTGAATATTATAGTACTTATCGTTCTCTATCTATTGCTGAAGAAACTCTTGAATGGTGTATACCGGCCTGTTCATGAGGAGGTCTTTTATAACCCTCCGAAACGGTTTCTCACATGTAGAGAGTACGAGGTCCGCATTTTGTAAATTTTCTCACTTATCGTGCTGAAAGATCAGCCCTCGAATAACAATTCCCCAAAGCCGTTCGACCAGATAGCCAGAAATTTTTGAGAAAATCGACTTTGAAATATTGATATGTGATTTATGAACACAAGATGTAAAGCAAATGTCAACAGACGGTTCATGGCGTCGCGGTTAGGAAGGAGTCTCATAAACGATGGGTCCACGGTTCGATTCTTACCTTTGCTAACCTTTTTTTTTCGTTTTATTTTTTTTTAAATGCATATCACGTCATTTACAGTACTGTGTAAGTCTGCTGCCATTTAATTAATTACTATTTATTATTAATTAATGTCACTTTTAAGCAAAATAATAATATTTAAATGAAATAAATAAAATAGGTATTTATATAAATATGGTAAAAATTTTAAACTACTCTAAATTTTATGACGATCGGCAGCTTTAGCTTAAAAATAACACTTTGGAATTGTTGCGCGATCCCTTGATGACGATTTTTAGTACGCCTATGCTTAGTAAGGCATGCGCAAGAGATCGTAGTAGGGCGCGCGCTGAGCTGGGAGCAGGATTCTTAAACGCACGGTGTGATAGGAAAGACGTGTTAAGTTTCGTTGGTGGCTGAAGATTATTCAGATAGGGCAGAATAATTATTAAAGAGTATTCCTAACCTCGACGCCACGAAACGCCTATTGACATTTGCTTTACATCTAGTCTTCATAAATCTTACGCAATATTTCAAAGTCGATTTTCTCGAAAATTTCTGGCCATCTGGTCGAACGGCTTTGGGGAATTGTTATTCGAGGGCTGATCTTTCAGCACGATAAGTGGGAAAATTTACAAAAATGCGGACCTCGTACTCTCTACATGTCAGATAAATCCTTCACTGCTTGTGGCATCTCGTTGTACAACTTGGGACCCCAGTAGTCCGCTCCCTGTTGTGTTTTTTTCAACTTGTGTAAAGGTATCTGCAATTTGCTGCTGTTTCTGGTTTCAAAATTGTGGTAATGTCCATTTGTTATGTATATCTCCGGATTCGACTTCACGTGCTTTAGTCACTCCGAATACCTATGTATACTGCTGGGAGCGTTAGAATTCTGTTTTCCATGAATGCATTTCTGCAGCTTTCTATGGATTTCATCCCGCACAGTACGCGAATCGCCCGTTTCTGAATTTTAAAGACTTCAGTTGCAGCCCCAGAAGCACCCCAAACCAAAACACCGTAACTGAGATACTGTGGAAATTTGCAAAATATGTGCAACGAGCCGCATCTCTTGTGCTGTATCTGGCCACTGTTCTAACGGTGTAAACCGCAGACGATAGCTTGTTCATTAATTGCTCCGTGTGTACTTTCCAGTTGAGCCTATTGTCCACTGTAATTCCCAGGAACCTTAGGGAACACTTTTCACCCGAGATTGGCAGACATTGCGTCTTTTCGGCATTGAGTTTTAATTTATTTTTACCAAACCAACTTTTTGATTGTTCCATTGTATTTATTAGCTTTTCTTCCAGTTCCTTTCTGTTCTTTGCTCTTATCAGGTAGGTGGTATCGTCTGCATAAAGATAACTAAAAACATCTTCCACATCAATGCTCAAGTCGTTCATATATATAACGAACAGAATTGGACCCAGAATAGACCCCTGTGGTACTCCAAAAGCCACTTTTTCCTCCCCGGACAATTTCCCGTTTCAAAAGACTCTCTGGCTTCTTTCTTTTAGATATGACTTTAGTAACCTGTATGTTGGACCTCTGAAACCAACATGTTATTATAAAACATTATACACATTTCAAGAACATTACTTTAAATGAAAACAAACTTTTTAAATAGTGAACACCAAGCGAAGTAGTGTATGTATTCGAGAATTAAAAAAAAAACATTATAATCCGCAACCGAACTTCTCATGAAAAAAAAACCGCGTTGATATTCGTACGAGTGCGCCAGGAAAGACTTACGAATTAAATAAACATTTTTGTGACTCTTTACAGTGAATCGCGTTTAATATTTTGTGTGCGAATGTGAACCATAAATTCGACAAAAAACTCACTGAACTAAAATTAAAAACATTTTTATAATTTACGGATAAAAGACAGAAGTGACAGGTATTGAACACATACAAAGCTATATCAACTTTTAATAATTTTGATTGTAATTCTAGATAAAGTATGTTATATGTTTTTTTTTAGTTTTAATTTAATTTTTTTTATAATAACACTTCCATTTTTATTTTAAAGTTTTTTTTTTATTGGTAGCCAAATGATTAAATTTTTTTTGTACTTTATTGTAGCTAATATTGCTATTTAATAACTCAATTATTTATTAATTTGTCTGTATATATTCTTTACTCTTTCATATTATTTTTATCATTGTAAAAAGGAACGCTGCATCCGATACACACGTTCTTTTTCAAAGAAGAGGGAAATGTAACAAACCACCCTCAATAATTTAATTAATAGGTAAACATAAAATAATTTAAATTAGCTCGACTCGGTAAAAATTCTTGTTAATATTATAATATTATTTAGATAAACAAAGGATTACAAAAATTTAAGAAAGACTCTTACGGTCAAAGTACCGGAGGTCCCAATTATATAGGTCAAAACTCGACCTAGAAAACCATAAAAATCATTTATCTGACTTTTATTATTTTTAGTATCTTTATGTGAAATATTCAATATTCAACTATATGGACAGTAATGCCCGTACTTATAGTCACGGATCAATCCGAGACTCAAAATGATTCTAGAATTTACTTATAAGATTACTGGAATTTAGACCGTATCGTAGCAACAGCTGTTATTTCGAGAATTGATCTCGATTCTCGGTTCAATCCATGACTATAAGTACGGGCATTAATGCCAGATTGCAAATTATTACATTGACAAAAATCAAAACACAAATAATAATTCAATACCTAGCTGACATGGTTACGTCATATTGTCGTCGAGAATTGGTCAGTATTGACGTGATATGACCAAGGAAATGACGTACTACCCAAGCAACATTGGGTTTTAAGAAAGGTTTTATAACCAGAGATAACGTTGTTATAACTTATATTGTACATATGATATATAACTAAAAAGATAAAAACTCTTATAACACTAAATTTAGTTTATTAGCCCGCTTTGCAACTTTTGGTTAGCGTGAACTATAACGGTTTTAAAACTTGGTGTTATTATCGCTTTAAAGGGGTTTCAAAAGCTAAGTTTACTAGTGGACTTAATTTTTGGTTATGTCAACGTCGTTGAGTAGCTTTTCTATGTAATATTTACAACAGTTTCAATTAGTAGATATTTAAACGTTAAAACGTGGTCAATTAAGTTCCTATAATAACGACTATTGCTTATAAGTTTATATAACGTTTATACATCTATTGCTTTTGTATCTTATAAAGCAGTTTGATTTTAGTGAATATATATATAAGTGTTTTAAACGTTTTTATTCTACCGGCTTTAAAACGGTTATATTATAGTTTCAATAACTCATTATAGCTTTAAAGACGTTAATAACTATATATCTAATTGAAAAGTGCTTCTAAATAACAAAACAAATTTAATATCGATACGCATCATTACTTGATCAGGAATAAAATGCAACATTTTACGCGAAGAAAACCTTATAAATTTACAAGTGACTATTATAGAAAAGTGAAATTTTATAGCAAAAAAATAAACAAATCGTCAACCACAAAATGTTCATCACCTAATCGTATTAATAATTATTCATTAGGTGACGATTTTGAAAATGCAAGTGGTTCTTCAGCTAATTGTGTAGTTGATAATAACTCAAATGCTATAATGTAATAGACGAATTTTTTACAATTTAAAGTAGGCTTGCTACCAACTTTTCTTAAATCCGTCCAATTACTATTTTCAGGTGAAAAATATAAAACCTTCTCGTTAAACACCCAGCTTTCTGGAACTGTTGTAAAAAAACTTTTTCATCTTCCACCGTTTTTACTATTTTAAAATTAAACGCCATTTTGAGCCCAAATAACAAGAACTGTATATAGCAAAGGATGAAATAAAGAAAAATTTATTTTTAAAAGGTGAGATAGACATTTCTCTGAATACATACATCATACATAAGTAAGCGAGAGAGTTGCATTTCCGCTTAGAATACCAGAGTGCGAAGTATGCAAAGAACCACCCATAAAAGCGACCGGTTCGTTTATTGCGAATATGTGATACATATATGTTTTTAATTCATAAGGTCAATTGCTTTCAAAGAGATAACACTTTTGCAGTATTTACTACGCATAGTAGTTGTAAATGGTTGTATAAGGAAAGATATAAGACGTTTACAATTACAGTGTTAATAAAGTCTTTATGACCATTATATAACTAATATAAAACTCAGCAAAACTGTTTAGTAAGAGAAACCCAGTGGCGTAACATGTAGAACCTGGAACATGCGGAAAGACTTATTACACAAGTTGTTGAAAGCATTGAAATTTTATATTGCAGCATTAGGTATATTTAAATTATCGAACAAAATTTAAGAAATGAGGCAATATTTTAGAAAAACCAACAAATGCACACACTTTTTAAATCTAAAATGTTTTTAAATATTTTGTACTTGCAGTGTATTTTATTTGTGATAACTTAAAAACACTTCAGTTCTAAAAAGTGTGGGTGCATTTTTTGATTTTTCTCTAATATTTATATGAATATGAAGAATAAAATTAAACCTAAATTGGTAGGCTTATAGCAATGGTATATCTATAACTACCCCATTATAGGTACACATATTTTAATTAAAAATCGCATTAAATTCGGATGCATTTTGAAGAATTTATTTCTAACAAAATTTTTTAAGAGTGTAAAGACGGTAATAAAAAAATTAGGAACTTTTGAACACATCTTTGCAAAATTCAATACATAACAGATAGAGGAAGTTAATTTCAAGCAGGGCCGTAGTTAGACATTTTCCATGGGGGGGGGGTTATAAAATTAAAAAAACCTAGGCATATGTCTGTTATTTTACGGGCATATTAAATGTAGTAATTACTTAGAATTACTAAATCCAGTCATTAGTATTTTTGTTTAAATTGGTAGAGGTAGTATATTGTAAGCACAGGAAAGCATCTAGGGGCACATTTCAAATACCTAATATAGATACAGGAGGATACATTCGGGTGACGCGATCATATCGTGATGCTACTTCTGTAACAAATGTCTTAAAAATATTTTTTCATTATATTATATCGAGTGATACATTTTAAATGATACAAAACCACAATATTACATTTTACTAAATAGAACACCCTGTATATATTTTAACATATTTCGATAAGTACTTAAAACGTTAGTTGATTGGTTCTTTTCTTGCTCGGTTCAAGTTAGTGCAAGCAAACGAACAGACCTTTTAACCAAATTTTAAATTTACATTCAATTTTAACCAATCAAAACAAAAATCGCATTCCGCAAATCGCATGTGCATGTAGCTCAGCTTAAGACTATGCCGCCGCCCTTAACGGCCGAAGTAACGGGAAAAGTACCACTTTTTTTTAATAATAAAAATATCTAAAATTTAAAATGCAAAAAAAAATTTACCGCATCAGAAATCTGCCGCCCTGTGCAAAGGCACCGTTTGCAGACATGGTTATGTACATATAAAAAAATTTGGTACAGAATAAAATAGAAAAAAGCAGGATTTTTAAATGTATTTTAGCAAACATTGAGAAGTAATGTTCCGCCTCTGTATTCTTTAGTTTTAAAAGAGTTGCTGTATATCATTATACAACCACAAAATAACGACGCCATGCATTTTCTTGAACTTAAAGATCTGTCCTTGGCGGACATTATTTTACAAAATTTATTAATGTTAGATAAGTTCAATTGGGAACGATTAAAGTCACTTTTATGGAAATCTTATTAGTACAGTGATCATTTACCGGAAGTGTGTCGCAAAAAACAATGAATTTTGCTAAAATTTTAAACTACAATAATTAATTAAAATGCCCATTTTATTCTAAAACTGAAGCGCATTAATTTTTCAGAAGTAGAATAGAAATGTTTGACACAAAACATACGTTCGTTTAAAGAATTAATGACCTCAGAGTCACAAAATTGAATCATGGAATTATTTTGGTATTATTTATTATACGACCATCTTCCATTCCAGTGTTGTAGATATTATAATAGTCACCACCACTAAATAAAGAGAGTGTATTTTGTAACTACTTTAAGTATGATTTACTTATTTTGAAACGCTTCTATATATACTGTTTATAAGTTATAGCAATGTTCACTATATCACTAGTTTTATAGCGCCTGTAAAAACGTAATAATACTAGTTGTATTAACGATTTACTAGAATAATTAGTGTAGCTTCTACATAATATGTCACCAGGCTAGATACGCAGTTGTTACAACGTCGTATTATGGTTTCTTAAGGGGGATTGTGACGGTTGTAAAGGATTCTGTAAAACGTTGATTTGTAGGTGTATAGATTCCCCAATTATGCGATACAAACGTCAAATAAGAGTTTATAAGCACAATATACGACTGTTATACATAGTCACAAGTTTTAAAAATAAGTTGTAATAACTTTTTACCAACTATTATAAGACTATATTTTGTTGCTTGGGTAGTGACGTAAAAGTTACAGGTTAATGTCACAGCCCAGAGACGTCATTTTAGGACGATTATACGACGTCACCAAAGACGTCCCCTGAACGTCTCACAGAACAATTAAGAACGTCATAAACATGTAGTTTCATACGCCCTTAGGACGTAAGTCCCGCAGAGAAATTATTATACTTACCAGTGGCGTATTATATATATTATACAGCTTTATGCATAGTCAGAAAGTTCTATTAGTATAATTTTAAATTTTAGGTGGCAAAACCAACGGGCTATATCTAAAATTTAAAGGTATGAACGTAGCTAACTTTTCGATTATGCACATGTGTAGGAAAATGAATAATTATGTCACTACCTACTACTATAAAATTAATGTATTTTTTGCTAGTTTTATTTGTTGAAAATTTCCAATTACTTAACAATCGTCTAAAAGCCATCAATGTTACATTAGCAGAATTTCCGGTTTTAAACCCTGGTTGAAATATTTCTCTGAAAAAGTAAAACAAAGTCTGCAGAAGTTAGTCTTACAAACTTTGAGAAACCCTGCAAAAGTCTAATTCAGAGTTTTTTCAGGAAATATTTCCACCAGGGAAGCTTCCAATAAAAAATTTTGATTTATAAAAAAGTCTATTAAAATAAATTGACTACATCAAAATTTATGACTTACGAATTTCATACAAGACGTGCACTGTGCACAATAATAAATAATATATATGTACCATTTGCAAAAAAAGCACCTATATAAGATATTGCATATAATGTCCAATCTTTCTCTGGTTATTGCCCCTTTATTAGAGATTTATTATAGAAGTTTTGTTTTTTTAAAAGGAGGCCAATGGAATTCCTTTCTTCGTGGTGTTAACCATAATTTGTGAACAATAGTCATGCTACCACCAACTTCAGAGTCAAGCTCTACTCTTACGAATGCCATTATAATGATTTCCCTCTAATGAAATCTACACTTGACATAAAAAACAAATTGAATTTATTGATTCCGGCGAAGATAAAATTTCTATAGAAAAAAAATATTGCGCACCCACTTTATTTAGTCTTCTATTTAAATAAAACAATAATAGATAACACAATAATAGAAAGTAATACAAAAAAATGTCGTCACTCTCTGCCGCAATACCTCCAATCACCAGCACACCAAATTTTGTCCGGAGATACTACGATGACATAATATTCATTTTTGTTTTCTATTGTGGTAGCCTTAACAAAGATATCTGTAGCCCTGGCAAAGATATCTATATATATCACCCCCTACCCTAAATCTATCTATAAAAGTTTTTTTAACAAAATCCAAAATGAAAAAAATTTTTATTTTTGTACGCCATTGAATTTTTTCCAAAATTTTTATATACATCACATAATACCGTAAGAATAAAAATTCAAATTAAAATATTGTATTTAATATAGGCGCCAGGGGCCCTATTCTCAAGCTCACTCGACCGTATTAGCACACGAATCATCATTCAAGATTGGTACAACAAATTTTTTCGGTCATCTAGCGGATTTTTCGAAAATAAATTTTTGTAAATTACGGACTGTCGATTTATTGATTCTGAAAACATTTGCGAAAAAATTTAACAAACAGCCTAAACTTGGTCGCTACCTAGGGGCAGAACCTTTTACTTATAAAGTAACGTTCCGTCAGTCCGTACGACGATATTATAAAATATTTCCCACCGAACCACCTATTTTTGTATTCTAAAATTAATTGTTACAAGCCCTAAACTCAATTCTTATGCTGCACTCGGTATACAAATCAACATTAACCTAATTTTGACACATATGTCACAAAATTATGACGTTTATTAAAATTTTGAATATATTGTTTTATTTTTGCCAGCCATCTGACAAATTCTCACAAAAAATATATAAATTAAGATTTCAGTTAATATTTTCTATAATTTTTCTGACCTGCCCCGCCCTGTTACAATTGGCTCGGTTTGTTTTTTCACCAATACTTAATACTTTCAAAGCTCCATCGACACACCAAATTTTAGCTGAATCGGTTAAACATTTCCGGAGATACGACGACATTTTAATTTTTTTTAATTTATTTTATTGTGGTGGCCCTGGTGAAGATTTCTCTGGCAAAACCTTATTTTCACCATTCCAGCCCACGAGGCATACGTCCAATAAGTTTGATTGCAATCGACGCAGAAATGCCGGAGAAAATCGATCGACAAAAACTTTTTTCATGTTTTTGCCAAAAAAGTTAACTTTATTTTTTTCATGTTGCATTACTGATTTCTGTCGAAGGATTACATATGCTCTCATATCCATTAAAATCAATGTACCTACGTACCAAATTTGGGTAAGATCCCTTCAGCATTTCTTGAGTTATTCACTCTTAAAGTTTCAACTTTGACAACTTGTGATTTTTGACAGACGACAGATAGAAGATTAATTTTACCTATTCTGGATAAAGCCTTTTAAGGCCTTTAAAATAACATATCGCAAGACAAAATATTTTTTAAAAATCCCGTATTATTTTCTTGTGGTGGCACTCCTGATTGATAGATCGCGACGAAAACCTTATTTTCACCTTTCCACCGTGAACCCTACCACCATACCAAATTTGATCGTAATTGGTTGGATGGCTCGGAAGCAAATCGATCGACAAAATTTGACGACCGACCGACAGACAGACAGACCGACACAGAAATTTTTATTTTACTTTTTGCAGATCTTTACGTTTCTGAACACGGTGATCTCGAAAATGCAAAAAAAAAAGTTGAAATTTTTTTTCGATTACCATACCTCCAATTTTTTTTTTAAATTCATTGGAGGTAAAATAAACTTGCTAAATTAAAGAACGGGGATCCCCTGTGAAGTTCAAGTGACGAGTTAATATTTGTAGAAAACGATGAGTAGTATAAAACAAAAACTTACTTAATTATTAGATTATAACTTAGATAGTACCACTAATCACTGGATAGCAAACTACACCGTGTACGACTTCACGAACGACTACAATCGTCTGCATACTGCATGGTGCATGCCGACGAGGATAAAATATCTTGTAGTTGCAAAATTATTTTTTTTGCAAATTATATTTTTGCGTTTTATTAGTTTTCTTAGCTAATACTTGATAATTATTATTTCGTTTATATTGTGATGATACGTGACTCTTATATCTTTATATCTCAGGGATCTGAAGATTCTTCGAAGAAATGGTTACATTTAAGACAATCAAACAATTTACGATATAATATACAATTTTTATTTGCAACCTGATAATTTATAAACAATGAAATATAAGCAGGACTCACACGACTTGTCGACCAGCTACTATCGTCGCACATAAACAATCTTCTTCACTTCCTTAAATCTTCTTCTTGTTTTTCCTCTTTTTAAGCACCTTGGCTCCTACTTCAATTTATAGAAACTACTTCAAATACTCGTATCCAAACAAACGATGCAGTCGACCTTTTCTCAGCCGCGTGCCGATATTTATTTCCGCACACGGAAAAACTATGGCTTCAAGCCCCTTGGTTAACTTCCCAAACAAAACTCCAAATCTTCACTAACTGTCGACACGCTCTGAATTTAATCTTGTTCAACACGACCGCACTCGATGGATTTCGAATATTTACTCACTGTCTTGCTCGTTGTTTATTTTCTTCATCGCTTAGTTTTTTGCTACTTGTAATCTTCCCATTGGTTCTGGATTTTTTAAATTTAATCAAGGTTCTTATTTTGCCCTTTTTTTTATTTTGTAGATCAAAAGTGAACCGCTGGTTTAACCTGCATGTGTGCCTGCTTACATGATGCCAATTTACATAAATAAATATAATACAATAAACAAAAACTTAAATTAAATACAAATGACAAATCAACAATTAAACTGAATTAAACTAATAAAAATCTTAAAATAACGAAACAGAATATTATATGCGCGTCACTGGTTAAACATTTTTTTGGAATAAATAAATTAAAAGAAATCCTGCTTTATATTTTATCAGGTTGCATCGTCAATCCTTTAATTGCTCAAGTTCGCAGCCCACCTCTTATGCCTAGATGTGGACACAACAATATATATTATACTATTACTATTATAGCTAATAATTTTAATATTAGATTCTCTTTTTGGTTTGATCCACGTTACATTTATTGTAAGTTTTGTTAATTTCTTGCTAATAAAAAAATTGACTGGTGGCAGCTTACCGAGAAGAATTCTCAAGGACGTTTTACACCAAAATCGGTGATCGCTACGGGTCGTTCGGGTGTTACAATTACTGGGCCCGGTGTTACAAAACATCTCATAAAAGATATGACGTTATGCGATTAACCAACTGCTATGCAACAACTAATAGATGGCACAAAAAGATGTTATACGTGGGATCAAAATAGGAAGTCGCATAACATCCCATGGAGTTTTGTGTTTACTAAGTAAAGCTAGGGGAATGGGTCTTTGTGGCGTCGCCGGTCCGGCATAGTCAGTCCGGCGCAAAGACAATTCGGTGCAGGGTAAATTTGACGCAAGGACAATTCGGCGTAACCCAATCCGACGCAGAGACTTTTCAGAGCCGCCATTTCGGCGTAGTCAATTCGGCGTAAACCAATTGAAAGTGTGGGACGATTATACGTAACTCGTTTTGGCGTTTTATTCAAAACTACAATATTGCATTTGCTGCCTTTGTCCTTACACGAGGCTAGAATATGTATAAAACAACATATTATAATATTAAAAATAGATTTATAAAATAATTTATTTAAATTAAAAGTATTTAATTACAATTATTTAATGGTAAAGGTACAGTAACTTTATAAAGACAGTGACGACACGAACCCCTAAATTGGCTCAGGATGTTGCAAATTCAAGCAAGAAATATATGCTCTAGAATGGACTATGCTTTAAATTAAAAGATTTTCCATTTCTCAAGTTAATAAAATGCACCAATAACGTAAAAAAAATTAATTTTTATTCTGCCTTAAGCTATATAAAGGGTTTTTCAATTGGAACAGGTCGATGTTGGCAGCTTGTGGCAGCCATGTTGTTTTGGCAATTTTATCCTAACCTATTTTTTATTATTTATTAACTCATGCCAAATCACCATGACCAGTTACACGATTGAGCAGCACATGCAAATGATAAAATTTTATTACCAAAATGAATTTTCGTTAGTGCAAACGTTGCGCGCTTTGCACCCATTTTACGGCAGACGCGGTAGCTTTTCAAAGTCTACTCTCCAACGTTAGATGACAAAATTTGAAACCACCAGTTCGGTAAACAATCAACCAACACCTGTACGTCAAAAGAACGCCAGATCGGCCGAGAACATTGCCGCTATTCGTCGAAGTGTGCAGAAGAACCCAAGGCAGTCAATTCCCCGCCGTTCACAAGAACTCGGTCTTTCGCAGACCTCAACTTGGCGAATTTTGCGTCGAGACTTACGCCTGCACCCTTATAAGATCCAACTAACACAAGAGCTTAAGGTAACTGACCATATACAATGCCGATTGTTTGCTGAGTGGGCTTCTGAGTGTTTGGAAAAGGACCCAAATTTTGGCCGAAAAATTATCTTTAGCGACGAGGTGCATTTTTGGACGAATGGCTATGTTAACTAGCAAAATTGCCGAATATGGGACAGTGCCAACCCACATGAAGTTCACCAGAGAGCCATATGCATCGACAAAAAGAAACCGTTTGTTGCGAATTTTGGGCCGGTGCCGTCATCGGTCCGTATTTTTTTGAAAATGAAGTTGATGAGGCTGTCACTGTCAACGGCGAACGCTACAGGACGATGATAACCGATTTCTTTTGGTCCAAACTAAACGACATGGACGTGAACGACATGTGGTTTTAGCAGGACGGCGCTACATGCCACACAGCGAACGACACGATGAACAATCTCAAAGATTTGCGGGATGGTTATCTCTCGCAGAAGTGATGTCAATTGGCCGCCAAGATCGTGCGATTTGACCCCACTAGATTTTTTATTGTGGGGTTTTCTGAAGTCGCAGGTCTATGCCAATAGGCCGCAAACGACCAATGACCTTAAGGCCAACAAGGCAGAGTTGTTGAAAATTGGACCACTTGGATCCAGGCAACCGTGAGAAACCGCGGCGGACTTTTAAATGATGTGGTATTCCATACATAATGGCATACATAAGCCTTTCAATTAAAAAAAGAATTTTGATAATAACTCGAACACAGCTTCTTTTATTTCATATTAACTTCGACCCGTCCTTATTGAAAAACCCTTTATAAGCAAAAACATTCTAGCCAATCAAAAGTCGGACATCGGATTCTATATTCGGATTCTACTGTAATTTTTTTTAAAGTAAATTTAATGGCAGACAATTTTCATAACGAGGAGAATCAACTTCTTGTGCTACTACTCTTGTCCCCTGGCTTACTGACCCGGATGTTTGGCAGGATGGCAAGATAGCTCTCGATAGGTTTCGCTTAGGAATGGAATGTTTTCCAAATTAAATTTTTTCTGGTGTAAATAATTATCAAAAAATTTTAGTTTAGGACTGGGTTTGTAAATATGATTGGCCCCTAACAGGTTCGGATTTCTTGTTTAACCGAATCTTGTTTTTTCAAAACAAGTGGCGCCTAACGGTTTCAAGTTACTTAGACCAACAATTATGCTCCGTGTTTTACCGTGCCGATGTAGCGTTCCCTGCGTTTTTTTTGCGTTTTTGCGTTGGGTGCGCGCTCTGTCCACGTCTTCGCGTCCTGGTACGCGCTCTGTCCGCGTTTTCTTACGTTCCGTTACGCGCTCTGTCTGCAATTTTTTTGCGTTCCGTTACGCGTTCTGGTGCGCGCTCGTTGTGTTACCGTGAAGGGGATACCGGAACTACGGCATTTGAATGGGGTCACCTGGTTGAGGGTAACCTAGGATCGCATCGGCTGCCACAATCATTTGTCGTGGAATCTTGGGTCACTTCCGGTAACGGACTTCCGTGTTTTTTTATTTTTCCCCATATATTTTTTATTTTTTGGTTCGGCATCATAAGTATAGTGATAGGATTACGCATTGTTTTTCTGTTTTTTTTCTCGGACTATTTAGAGGGTGTTACGCTTAGAAATATTCTGCATTTAAAATAAATTTTAATTAAATTATAAATCGTAATAAGTACGTTATATTTTCATACGAGTGTCCGCTTGGTAACCAACGGATGCAAGCCAGTCAGATTACGTGGAAAACCTTGAAAAATTGTGTGCTTTCAGGGTCTTGATGTCCCTCTGGAACACAAGTCCGCGACAACCGAGAGGAAGTAAGGCATTACCTGAATAAACACAGAACAGTACGGTCGGGTCGCGAAATGATTCGGTAATCAGTTAGAATTTGAAATTGTTTTAAGAATTGTTGATCTTCCGTTGGTGTTGTCTTACTTTCCATTAATTTTAATTTGATTAATTTTAATTATTTTAAATTTTGCTTGTTTTGATTTTTAATTATTTAATAATAATATAATTGGTAAATTTGGAAAATGTTGTGAAACATGATTTTTACTGATTAAATATTGTTCTATGTATTTTTTCTTTTTTTTTTACTTTCCTAATTATTCAACCACGCCCGAGAGAGTCTTCAGTCTGAGCCGGAGCATTTTGATTTTGATTGAGTTTTTGATTTTTCGTTTTTCGGTGTCAGTTTTAGTCGGCTATTGTAACAATTGTATTGTCAGTGTAAGTTATAAATGAATCAATACTTATACTTTAATATATTTATTACTATTTTGTTTGTCCTAGGACAAATATTATAATATAAATATTTTATTCCACTGCGCGTGTGGAATATATCGTGGTTCGTGGGCAGTGAAATGAAATATATAGACATTTTTATCGAATACTAATTTGTGAAGAAACAGTAGCGGTGCTAGCTCTAATATTTGTTGCTTGCCGGTGCTATCTATATAGATTAGGGAGCTAGCTTTTGGGACCAAAATATTAACTGGGGGTGAGGCCAGCGTTACTTTAGCCTCCCCTCCCCAGTTTCAATGTAGATTTGCGAAAAAACTGTAAGGTTGCTAGCTCTAGCTAGGGTGGGAATAGGGTGAGAAGTCTTAATAATCGCTTGATACGTGATTTAAGTAGTGTAACTCAATATTAACCATATCAATATTTTCGAGAACCCAAAAAATGCATACACATTTTTTAGAACGAAAATGTTTTTAAGTTATCACAAATAAAATACACTGTAAGCATACAATATCGCAAACGTTTTCAACATACACAGTAAAAGTATTTTGTTAAATTAACAAAAAAATGTTGTCCCAACAGGTCCACTACAATTTTTTATTATATTAGCAAATTTATTACGCAGAATAACAACTTCTATGATACAAATTATTATATTTTGTAAGTATTTATGTTACTTTAATAATAAAATTTGTTAATATTACAAAAAATTAATTAACAACTGCATATTTAGTTAAATTAACAAAATACTTTTTACTGTGTATAGATATGGTGATGTATTAGTAAATTTTTGTATTTTTCTAATACATCGCCCGATGATGCCATATAGTATGGTGAAAACGTTTGCGATATTGTATATACTTACAGTGTATTTTATTTGTGATAACTTAAAAACAATTTAGTTCTAAAAAGTGTGTATGCATTTTTTGGGTTTTCTAAAGTATTGATATGGTTATAACTTATAAGAAGTCTTAAGATTTATATTTTATTTTTTTCAAATCTTTTTATTAATAATGTACATATGTTAAAATAAAATATATTCTAAATTAATTGACTTCAATTTGAACAGACATAATTTAATATATGACAACGATATTGTTATCTTAAATTTAAATATTTGAAATAGGTTTAGCCGAAGAGTATATCGTACATTCTCTTTGGTTTGGATTAGTATAATATAATAAACATAATATTATTGAATTACTTAATAGCATAAATTTAGAAAAAATATTGATAAACTTTTCGAGGAAGATGTTACAAGAACTCGATAATAGTAAAAATATTTATATACTTTATGCGAATATCATTTTTTCAGTTTTATATTTATTATTATATGTTACTTCCATTGCCATCGTCATCTCGTTTGCGTTTGCTGCTGGTTGCAGATTCTGGCACATGCTTCGGGGTATATGGTGTCGCGTATAAGTCAACCTCTAGTTGACTAATATGGTCGTGTTTAAATTCACTAAAACAATACAATTATTGCATAACTTGAGAATATTAGAAAAAACATACAAACCTAACTGTAAATCCTTCTGCTTTATCAACTTCTGCTTGAAACAACTTTTTTGCTGTTATGTTCCTCGGTTTGCCAAATTTCGCGTCAGAATTGTAAATGACGTGTTTAATTTTCGATTTAATTATAAGATTGGCACAATTGTCGCATGGATGTAGTGTCACATAAATTGTGCAATTCTCCAAATCGGCTGAATTCGTGTTAAGAATTGCGTTCCTCTCTGCATGGACCACTGTAAGAATAATCAATAATTTGACGTAAAAACTTTTGCAGAAGTTAAATGCTTTTGTCTGTAATTTTCAAACTTGAACTGACGTATCAAGAAACTATGTTCAAGTAAGCAATGGTAAATTATTTATACACCCAGGCACAAATTTTTGAATGCTCACAATTCATTTTCTTGTCACTCTCTAAAACCCACCTATTTTACGAGATTTAATTTTTTACTATTTTTCCTCCGAAGGGTAAACCGCAAACAAAATCCCCTTTTTGTCTCCAATTCTTTGATTTTGTACGCCAAATTTCCTCTACGGTTTACCATTCGATTTTTTTTGTTTTTATAATTTTACCTTATTTTATCAGGTCTGATTTAGAATTTAGAGGATGCACTATAATATTTACCATGTGTTTTCTTATGTTTCTTATTGGCCCACAGTTTCTCGGAAGCATTTGGCAGATAATTATATCCTATTCCAACAATTTGTTTGTCTTTATTTACAACACAAGCTCCTACACGCATAACAGGATCATGACTACGTTTAGATGCCAAGTAAGCGATTCCCATAAAGTATTCATTCGATGTAATGAAATCTGGTGGACGCCTGAAAAAATTTTTACTCAAAAATCAAGTTTTTCAATATTTGACCATTACCTATCATCGAAACTCATTTTAAGTGTTTAATTTTATTCAGCCGAAACTCAAAGTTACACACAATATTTTCTCTTTCTGACTTAATTTCTTCTATCAGTCAATTATATATAGGTAGTAGGTACGTATACTCATCAGAAAGAATGCTATTATCATTGATTGCGATTAGTGACTTCCTAGAAAAAACGATTTATTAATAAAGTGCAACGCCGATAACAATTATAATTATAATCTATTGCATAAATTCGTTTTTTAAGATAATCATTTCATATAATTTTTCGCGGTTTCACAAAGGCTACTTAAAATTTAATCTATGATTAATAATGTTTTTTCAATTTTTTTCTAAATTTCAGCAATGTCGCAACAATAAATTTTCATTGTTATCATCATAGATTAAATTTTAATTAGCCCTTGTGAAACCGGGCATAAGTGTGTAGGTCTAATCACACCACGCAGAACAAAGAGAGCCTGAAATGAAAATAAACTCAAAAGAAATTTCAAGTAGATTTTGTGGTATATTAGTAGGTATGTATGTATTTGTAAAATGCAAGATTTAACAGAACTAAACATAACATTAAAACAAAAAAATTTTAACAGTAAAGTAAAGAAATACATACGTAGAAAAATTGTTACCTACTATAAAAACCAAAAAGACATTAATTACCACTTGACAGGTTCGGATTAAAATATTTAAAAATGAAATATTTCCATAAAAGAATTAAACATTAAAAATAAAATGAGTAATACGATATAAGGCCCTATTTCACGGTTATTGCCGATCTTCAGTCGTACCTAACTCTAAATTGAATGAAAAAATATAAAAATCAAGAAAATATTTGAACCAAATTTAACAAATAATGACTAAAATATTTAAAAAAATAATGAAGAAGTTTTACCAAATAACCAAAAGACTTTTATATATTTATATATTTTAATTTATATTTTTTACTATTTAAACAATAATAATTACTTAATGGTACTAATGGTAAAACCTCCCCTACTCTATATATATGTTAGAATGAGTGAGACATATTAAATATTAATAAAGCAAATTGCTTTACAATAGTTAGCTAATTGCTAAAAAATAGTGGGCCATTTTAGCAATATTGCTGCAAAAATGATGCAATTTAAACGCTTTTTAGCTGGCTGGCGCAGCATGTTGTGCTGTCGCAAACAGCTATTTAGTGGCCTTTTAGTTGATTTTTAGCATCAAAATGCTACACACAAAAAAATTTTAATTTTCTGCCCAACTAATTGTATCAGTAAAACCACTGCAGTTAATAAAACTTTTAATACAGTGTTACATATCACTCAAAATAGTAACTTTTAACTATACAATTGTAACCCCTATCGATAGAAAATAGTTGTAATGCAGAGTAAAATTAAATACAACAAATAGTAAATTTAAACTAATCTTGGTATGTATTATTCACCCTTTAGCGCAATAGTAAAACCCATCGCTATACAGTCGTACAATTTACCACTACAGGACGGTTACCTATGGTTATCACGATAACAAGTAGTTCTCACTGTTCTCGTTATTAGAACAACAAGTGCTAAAATTTACTTCCATGGTAGTGGTAAAATTCACTGCAATAAAAATAATAGAAAATAACTACTAGTATAACGTAATCTTACTATTTTGTGTGTACTATTTTGTAGTGGTAAATAATACGCATCGTATTAGTTGAGGCCTATTTTACTACTGCAAGAAGTAAAACATAACCTTTATCAAGTATTATTAACCCTATTTTTCTTTGTGTGTACTTGGGTTGTAAGTTGCAATTGACACTTAAAATTTATCTTTTAACTTTGTGGCCTCATGGCGCCTTCGTAAAGGAGATTCTTTCAGATCTCAAAGTAAAGAGTTGGAGCAAAAATAATTTGCATGCAATGGCGACTAAAAATTATTACCATGTAAATGTTTATTTTTAAGTTCGTTTTCCTTATCGTTTTTACCCCAAGGGAAGTCATTGTCGCTGCATCCGTTACGCGGCAATCCGTTGTAACCAATGCCAACAATTCTGTTGTCTTCGTTTACAATGCAAGCTCCCACTTGCGTAACAAGATCCTTACTACGTTTAGCAGCTAAACAGGCAATTTCAGAGCCAGATTAAAGGGGGGGGGGGTTAAGGGGGCTGTAGCCCGGGCCACCAAATTTCTCAAAAAAATTGAAGCAATAAAATTTAAATTACAAAAGTTGTAGCTCAGATTAAAATAAATTAATTAAAATGAATTGTAAATTATGTTAAAAAATCGACAAAACTGATTCAAATACATATGTATGAATTAACAATTTTAACAAACTTAATTTTTTTGTAACTCCGTCTCTCACCTTCTTATTTCTTCTTCTAACCAGTAGGTTATCACTTATCATAAAAAAATCTTATATTTTGCTGATGCACAATCCTCCTATGAGGTACGATGATCAATGTCTTTTTTCTAGAAAATATTCTTTATTTTATTTTTATTATATATCAAAGAGTAATAAGTAGGTTTTTTGTCGTTTTTGAGCTTAAATTTTTTGTAATTTGTTAAAAACTTATAACTTTCAATCAACTAATCCCCTGAATACTTATAAATTAATAATAAAAAAGAAAAAAATTGCTGGACTTAATATTTAATATTCTTGCCATTCGATATAATCGGTTCGTTTATTATTACTGCAAGTAAGTTTTGATAAAACACGGAAATTAAATTAAAATTAATCGAACCTCCCCCGTTCAATATTTATTGTTGCGGACATCTTATTCGCTTATCTTGTAACAATAACGAGGATATTTTTTATCAATTTTTTTTAATTCCTAAAATAGTTAAATGTTCAGTTAAATTGCAAGATACGTTATCTGTTAAATAAGTAACCGATCAGACAAAGTAATCTTTTAAAAATAAAATTAAAATTGATATAATATTATACTAAAATTTCTTATAATTAATTTTAATTTTAAATTGAATTACAATTTTTAATTTAATTTATTATAACCAACAACTAATATTTTTTAGCAGAGTACAAACAGATATTTTTTGGAAATGATGATTTTCGCCTAATGGATAAATAGGCCCTGTATCCGATTATAATCGGATAATCCTCTTAATAATATGAATTATATCTTATCTTAATCTTAATACATAAAATAAAATGCCAGCTCGCTGCTGCTCCTGCTGCTCCGGCGTGTCATTTTTTATCAACCAAAAAATATTAAAGTACCGACGACGGTACTCCCCCTGGGACGAGTTGCACATCAATCGAGTTTCCAACCAATCGGGTCTAGGTGCCCGTCCGTGGACGGGCTTTCCAGCTAGTCTTAATACATGAAATCCCAGCACGCTGCTGCTGCTCCTCCTCCAGCGTGTCATTTTTTGGAGAAACGGAAACACTCTGATTGGCCGATTTTTTTACCAACCAAAAAATATATTAAAGCACCGCCGCGCCCTGGGACTACTCCCCCTGGGACGAGTTGCACATCAATCGAGTTTCCACCAATGGGCTCTAGATGCCCGTCCGTGGACGGGCTTTCCTAGTTATTATATAAGTAAATTGAATCACATCTAAAAACTTCTTAACGCACATCTAAAAACTTCTTAAATCAGAACTAAAACCTTTTTGGAACCGGGCTACCCTAACGTAACCTAACCAAACTTTTTTTGCGTAGAAAGTGGAAAATCTTAACCAAGACACCATATCAGCCCGTGCTGCTGGTAGTGTGGGGTTATACCCACTAAAAACCACCTCCCTTCGATGACCGCAATAATCTTATTTATTGCTGCGGATATCTGCAGCCATCTCTCTTCGGACACCAGCATTTCCGTGACTAAGGTATTGGGCGTCAAATTCTGGATGTCAGCCTCTATCTTGATTTCATTCCACCGGGAGCAGTTAAAGAACGTGTGCTCCGCGGTGTCCTCCTCTTGGCAGTAACGGCGTCCAGGGTCGGTCCTTCGTGCTATTCTCTTCAGGTAGGTGTTGAAGCAGCCATGTCCCGTGAAAAGCTGGGTGAGGCGAAAGTTCAGTTCTCCAAATGTTCGCTCGACCCACGGTCTTAGGGTCGCTATGTGCTTTCTGGTCCAGGAACCATTGGGACAGGCTGCCCAATTGTTCTGCCACTCACTGAGAAGCGCCTCCCTGGGCTGTCGCTAGGCTTCCGCGATTTTGTCAGAAAGGTAATTAGTGCTTCTCTCCTCCACTAGAAGCTCAACTGGTGGGAGACACGCAAGCACCTGAAACGCATCTCCGGACGTCGTCCTGTATGCCGAGCAAACCCTTAGTGCAACAGTTCTTTGCACCCTCTGGAACTTGTTGCGGTAGCTGGCAATTGCCATTGCTTTGTGCCAGACCGGTGCGCCATACAAAATGACAGAGTATAGGTACCACCGATGCCAATACTCTTCTTTTTGTATACTTGGGCCCACCCATTTTCGGCATAAGCTTCATTAGCGCTGTGGCAAGTTGTAGGGCCTTTGCCGCAGTGGTTTCAATAAGGGGGCCAAATTTCATACTTTTGTCTAAGTGAACTCCTAGTACTTTAATGGTGTTTTTTGTTTGTACTTCCTTGCCCTTGATACTTAATTGGATATCTAATTTTCTTCTTCCGATGGCTAGCATGGTCATCGTCTTTTCGGGCACTACTTCTGATCCAAGCATCTCTATCCAGGCGATTATTGATTGGATAACCTCTTCTGCTTTTGCTTGAAGTTCTTCTGCCGATCTTGCTGTCGCCACCAGAGTTAGGTCGTCAGCAAATCCCACTAGCTCGACCCCATCCGACAACCGTAGGTGAAGAACACCGTCATACATTGTATTCCACAGAGTCGGTCCAACTACTGAGCCCTGTAGAACCCCACTCGTAACTTCGAATTTCTCTCCAGGGCTGGGCAGTATTTGAAATACGTATTAAAATACATTGTGTATCTTGTATTTGTATTTAAGATACAAATTTTTAATGTATCTTGTATTTTGTATTTTAAATACAAATATTTTCTGTATCTTGTAACTTGTATTTTGTATTTTAAATCAAAATTTGTATTTCAAATACAAATTTTCATTGTATTTTGTATTTTAAATACTCAAATATTTTGTATTTGAAATACTGTATTTTTGTATTTTGTATTTTGTATTTAAATACAAGTTTTCAGTGTATCTTGTATTCAAGATACTCATTTATGTGTATTTTGCCCACCCCTGTTTCTCTCTCAGCTGCTCTTCTTCGATGTGTATCGATCGCGCACTGAGATAGATCTTCAGAAGATCTAGAAGGTATTTTGAAATACCTTTTCTCACTAGATCTTTTATGATGAGAGAGCAGCTTGCGGAGTTAAAAGCTTTTTTGATATCCAGGGCAATGATGAGACAGAATTTTCGCGTTCTCCATGTGCCCTTATTTGCTTCCGCAGTGAGTTCCACTATTCTTTTCAGTGCGTCGATTGTAGAGCGGCCCTTAACAAACCCGTACTGGTTTGCCGCGAGACCTCCAGTTGCTTTGATCTCCTGCTCGAGTCTGCCAAGGAGGAGGCGCTCGAATAATTTCCCCATGTTATCTATGAGGCAGATCGGCAGGTACAAGCTGGGGTTTTCGAGTGGCTTATCCCCCTTCTTGAGCAACACCAATCTTGCCTTTTTCCAAATGGTCGGGAAAGATTTCGTCTCCGGACACTTGTTGAGCACTCCTAAAATGGTGTTTGGGTGCTCCTTATACAGATACCGGATGGCTTCTGTTGGTATACCGTCCGGCGGAATGGGACGTTTCGCCGTGACCGTTTCGCCGTGGCCCATTTCGCCGTCGTTAATTAAAAAATATAGTAAAATCAAAAGTTACAATTAAAGTTTTATTTAATTATATATAAAAAAATAATTTTTTTAAAATAATTATTCAAAATAAGTTACTTCCCGCTTTTCTTTTATATACTATAACTGTACTGTTCTATTATTTTGTTACCAACTTTAACATTACCAATCAATAATTTAATTGATTGATTCTATAGCTTATATACAGAGTATCACACTTTTGTAAGAAAATTTTTATTTCTGCTTTTCTAATTTCTAATTTTTCATAGCCCCGAAAATATAAATTTTTGCAGTCAAAATGTTAGTTTTTTTTTATAAGTAAAAAAAAATTTTTTTAATTTAAAATAAAATTAAATTCGACGGCGAAATGGGCGACGGCGAAATGGGCGACGGCGAAATGGGCGACGGCGAAATGGGCGACGGCGAAACGGCCACGGCGAAATGTCCTAGACCGTTTTGAATAGATTTTCTACTCTTAGCTCGTATTCCTCTACAGAGATATTGGGTGAAAGGTATACGCTGTAGTATGTAGGGGATCAAAATCCTACTCGCACCTCCTCGTTGGTGGTCCCCGGTAACTTGCAGAGGACCCTCAGAGATCGGGTAACCAATCTCGGTGGATGGAGGAAGTTTGCGAGGCTGACGCGAGAGGTAACAGGGTAGGGTAACAAGCCCTGACCAAAAATCTCTGAATGGCTATGACATGGACACTGAACAAGATAAACCTGATAATTATAGACGAAGAGAGAAAGTGAAGGGAGATAGAACAACAGCATAGAGATATTGTAGAGCATAGAGAGAAGGTAAAAGAAACGGATCGGAGGAAACTCAGCGGATCAACGCTACTTATCGGATCAAGGATGCAAGAATAAAAGAACACCAAGAGATAACAAAAGGCAACAGAGAACATTATTTCCTGATATTCTGATTATTGCATTAAGTTTACACTGATATAAAGGTTTTTCAATGAAAACATGATTTAATATTATTGTCCAAAAAATGACTACCATTCTACCTTTAAATCCAATAGCTGTTCAAGAGTTAACATCTAATGGCTACCTGTTTCTTTTAATCTTCGGCCGTTGTAAATCAGGCGTTCTCATAAAATTCACGGCTTCAGGAATTTTATGGAAACCTATAATTATTTTACTTCAAATGGACTGTATAATTAAATATGATACATAGTGAAAAAATGTTAGAAAAAATGCATGAAAATTAAAAAGTAGATCAGAACATCACACTTCCCGACGGGTAAACTATTATGTTACATCTCTATAACAGGTTTGTGTTTACTGGGTGAACAACGATAAAATCGGAGGATTTAAAAATTCAACCTTAGAATCACAATATTTATTTATTTATTTATTTAACGGTTCAACCTTTTTACAACAAAAAAAACAATAAAATAAAGTTTAAAAAAAAGACTTCAGAGAGTAGATAGTTCGATCTTTGACACGATAGTTTTAAACTTTGTTATCGAAGTATTAAATATATCAAAGTCGTTGTCCACATTTAAAGTGTTGGATAACCGAACCATCCTAGCCACCGGGCTGTGCCTGCCATAACTTGTTGAGTGATATTGAACATCAAAAATCCACTTGGATCTGGTGAGTATGTTTGGCTTTCTAAACTTGAAAAGACGGAACATTGCATTGCAGTTGATTTTGCCACTGAATAGACCATGCACGAAACAGAGATCGGAAACTTTACGTCTGATGGCTAGTGACTTAGTTTTACAAAAATCCAAGTAAATCTGGTCAGAGAAGTCATCTTTATTGCGTCCTAATTTAAGGTGGAGATGTTTAAAAAACTTGTGTTGTACTCGTTCAATTTGATTTATATGTAGTTGAAAGTGTGGTGACCAAACACAACTAGCATATTCCAATTTGGAACGGACTAATGAAAAGTATAGCACTTTCACCGTATTGGCCGAAAAGTAGACCGACTGACGACGGACAAAGCCCAATGTACGGAAAGCAGAGCTGCAGATATGTGATATGTGCTTTTTGAAAGATAAGCCAGCGTCCAATCGTATCCCAAGATCGTTAATTTCAGTAACATGTTGAAGTGGATTACCATTTAAGGAGTAATTGAAGACTTGTGTGAAGGTTTTTTTTGAAAAGGAAATTGTAAAGCATTTATCAAAGTTGAGATGTAAATTGTTTAATACACACCAGTTGGAAAGATTATCAAGATCATTTTGTAAAAGTATAGAATCGGTAGAAGACTTAATGGCTTTGAAAAGTTTAAAATCGTCGGCAAATAATAAGTAAGAGGAATAGAGAATAAATTTCCCTACATCATTAATAAATAGCAAAAAAAGAATAGGGCCACAGTGAGAGCCTTGAGGAACGCCAGAAGACACCTGAATAACACGAGAAAGAAAATTATGAATTTTTACCTTCTGAGTTCTACCCATTAAATAATTTCGGAGCCAATTAAGGGGCCATCCATAAAGTACGTCACACGTTAATGGGGGGGGAGGGTATCACCGAAGTGTGACATCGTGTGACAAGGGGCATGGGGGGGTCAATACTTTTGTGACGTCACATGTTAAAATTTAAAATACTAAAACGCAGTTTGGATGTGAATTAAAAATTTTAAAAATTTACGAACTTGATCTATATTTATTAATAATTTAGCATTCTCGCTATGCGATAATCTCTCATGCAACGTCATTTAAGTTCTAGAGCGGCGTTGTAATGCAAGTGAGACACTCAAATTCACGAGAATTTTGAATGATAAGGATTTAAATAGGTTTAAGTCGTCGGCGAGTGCTCGCTCGCTTTTCTATCGTTCCGCACGTCGGATGCTTTTCTAACTAGTCGTTTGTTTTTTCGGTTTTATAAAATGTTGGACCTTATGTTGATTTTATTAGATTATTATTTAATAAAAATAAGTAAAAAATGAAAATAGCTGTTTTCTCTCGATTATTTTTAAATACATACATAAATTTAAAAAATGTGTGACGTCACATCAGGAGGGGGGGGTTATAAAAATGTGACAACCTGTGACAAGGAGGGGGGGAGGGGTTCAAAAGTCCTAAAATTCGTGTGACGTACTTTATGGATGGCCCCTAATTATTAACGGACCGAAACCGAGGGAGGACAGTTTAGCTAGAAGAGCAGCATGAGAAACACGATCAAATGCTTTTGAGAAGTCAGTATAAATGGCATCTACTTGCATATGTTTCTCGAAAGCGTCAAAACAAAATGTGGTAAAAGATAATAAATTTGATGAGGTTGAACGTCCTGGAAAGAATCCATGTTGGTGTTCAACAATGAGATTTTTACTTGCGGATAATAATTGTTGAGAAACCAGTTTATCTAACATTTTAGGAATGGTTGACTGGATAGCGATACCTCTATAATTGGAGATGTCACTTCTGTCACCCTTTTTGAAGATAGGCGTAATATAGCTTTCCTTCCAGATTTGAGGAAGGATTCCACAGTCAAGAGAGATTTTAAACATGTGATAGATCGGCTTACATAATGAATAAAGACATCTTTTAATAAAATATGAAGGGATACCGTCAGGACCAGAGTTGATGCAGTCTGGCAAGTCACTGATAACTTCAAAGATGTTAGCTTCAGATATTACAATAGATTCACAGTTGGTTGAGAACTCAGCATCATAATTGTAATTGTATACGTTGGGGTCGCTGTCCCCATAAACAGTCGAAAAGAAGTCAGCAAATAGATTGGCACATTGTTGACTGGTGCGAGACTTCTTATCGTCAAGAAACATGTCAACAGGTAAACCTTTCGTGTTCTTGCAATTGTCAACATGACGCCAGAATAATTTAGGGTTAGTAGATATGTCGCTTTCAATCTTCAACAAATAATTTTGATAAAGTTCTGCATGGAGCGACTTGACTTTGTCCCGAAGAGAACTGAATGCCCAGTAATCATTTGCACATCTGGATTGTTTGAAAATTCGATGGGCTTGCTTCTTTTCCTTAATTAGACCAATCAGCTTACCTGAAAACCAGGCTGGATAGTTAGATACACGTACCCTTTTAAGTGGCACGTTAGCGTCAATAATATCCTGTAATAGAGAGTAAAATTGAAGGACAATATTGTCGATATTGTTCAAACTCCATAATTCGGACCAGTCGATGTTCAATAGACAATTGTTGATTATATTGTAATCAGCAGTTTTGAAGTCGTAAATAAATTTATCGACCGGTTGGATTGACAATGATGAATTATTTACAGAGAAACTTAACATGTATGGATTGTGATGTAAGGACGAATCACTTAGTTTGTCATAAGCCAGCGAGACTGAGATGTCAAAATTGGAGAGGACAAGATCTAATAGAACACCTCGACCATTAGGAATCTGATTGAGTTGATACAATCCATGATAGGACATACAATCACCAACAAGCAAGGATTTGTTGCAAATGTTATCAGTGGAGATAACGTTAGTTCCGTCAAAACACCATTTAGCTTTGGGTAGATTAAAATCCCCACAAATAGCAAGTTTAGCTTGAGGATAAGATTCACAGATGTCATCAACTATGTTGCTGAAATCTTCATAAGATGAAATACCCGAATCGGGTGGTATATATACGGCACCAATAATAATATTGCCTATTTGTACAAATAAATTTTCAATGCACGCAGGAGTGTTAATAAGTTTACAGCAACCAAGACTGTTGTGAATAGCTATTAAAACACCACCACCACAAGATTTATTGCTGGACAAACCAGAACGATCACAGCGAAAGATATTGAAGTTGTGGAAATTGAGTTCACTGGATAAGATGCTGTCATCAAGGAACGTTTCGATTAGAATAATAATGTTGTAGGAACTACAGATTAAATTATTGCTAATAATTTGAAATTTAGATTTGATTCCATTAGCGTTATGAAAATAGATACTGAAATTCCTTAAGTGTTTGTTACTGTTGCTGCTGGAATCTGAAAATTTACACGACGGTACCGACCATGATTAGTATTTATAAAATCACGAACACCAACACCACAGGGCCAAGAATTTTCAACAAATAACGCTTCGTAACCATCTTCGGGAACACCTACTTTAAAGTTGCAACAAAATCTGTTTGACGAAATCTTGAAACATAAAGAGTCAGTATGCGATAAATTATCAATAAACATTTTTAAACTTTCAGACGAGGTATCGATCCCTAGTCCCGAAACATACACCCAACGTCTATTTATTTTAATGGCAGCAGTTAAATGGCCCGAGTTCAGTACGTTTTTACCAACAATTTTCCTAACTGTAGGTTTACTGGAATGAGGGTCATTAGCGCTGTTGTTAATGGAAGTAGTTGATACACAATTATTAGGTGAAGGTTGAGGGTTAACAATTATAGGTAAAATTGCTGAATTTGCAACGGTAGCTTCAGGTAATACCTTGTCGTAGATGGTATCCTCCACAATATCAATTCCATTATTGTTTAATAAACTATTAACTGGATTGTTTTGACTAGAAATGATTAAGGAATTATTTTCTTTACTTACTGGTTTAATAGTAGGATTTTTCAATTTCGTACGACTTCTTGTAGCAATTGAATATGGTAACAATATGGTAACTCATCGACAATACTCGACGACAGACGTACCGCATCAGCTGAAAAACTCGCCTGATCGAAATTACGATATGTGACTCTTCGCGATTCATGAGTCGGCGTAAGCAAAACCAGGCAGCAATAAACCAGATCAGTCGAAGCCAAAAGATCAACAACGCCACTCTGAAGTGGGGTTTGATACTTATCAATACAAAGAATATCCAACAGTGTGCTTGATGTTAAGGTAACACGACTGGGATCAGTTATTATTTATCTGACGAAGATTGAAGACATCAAGAATCTGGCATAAGCGCCTTAGAGAAGGCGATGGAACAAGGAAGTTAATGTTAATATCTCCTAGAATGATCAACTCACTACCAAGCAAAGAAAAAAATTCCTCAAACTAGCTAAGACAAGAGAGAGCAACAGTGGGACCACCCCAACTCCAAAAGTAATTCCGAATATGGTATGGAACACACAATGTTCTAACTCTTAGTTGGATAAAAGCATACAAAGGGAATGAGAACAACGAGAGGGCTGATAAGCTGTCGAGGTTGGACTCGGGTAACCCATCCTGCGGTCCTGAGTCGTTTATTATGCCGGCCGTTAAAACTCTAAATGCCATCATAAAGAAGGAGGCGCGGAGACTGCGTGCAAAAAGATAAGCGAATGTGATTGGATGCCGACAATACGGTCTTCCTCTGAAAGACATGCAAAATACTACCTGAGGTTGTCCCAGAAGAACCTGCGTATTTCTCATGGGGCACTGCAAGCTAAATAAACGCCTAGACACAAAGGGATTGGTTCACAGTCAAATCTGTCGTGGATGTAACGTAGCAGACAAAATGATGGAGCATGTGCTTTGCCACTGCCCGCTGTTAGCATCAAAAAAAGGGTCCATGTTGGGGAACTGCTGGCCTGAAATGTCCAGTATTAATGACACACTGCTCTCTAAAATACTCGAGTTTGGGATGGCTTGGGAAATAAACAGAAAAGTGAGCCGCTACAATAATTGGAGGTTGCATAATGGGTCGATATGACACTTCTTTGTCCTCCACATCCATTATTTTATTTTGCAAATTGATATTTGCTTAAATAATTTTAGTGCATTTTTATCCTGTGAAAATCTGTCCTTTAATTACAAAACTAATTTTTAAAATCTAATTCATGATTCAAATTTTTTATTTCAGAGAAAAATAAAGAAATTTGTGTTTTTGAAAACAAAAGTAATAAACATAACTTTTACAAATATTTTGTAAAAAAAGTCAACTTTGGTATTAAAAATAACTCATTTCGAACAATGAATTTTACAGAAATTTAACGCCCTATCATTACTTTTTATAGTCTATCTGTTGTATCGTTTTGTTTATTTTTGAGTTTTCAAAAGATGTTATCAAACAAAAGTTGTAACTTCATAAGTTTCCCGTTCAGAATGAGTTCGTCAGATACTTTGTAAAAAGTTTAGTTTAAAAACAATTTTTATAAATAATTTAACCATTATACATATAAATTGGAAAATCATAATTTTCCGTTATTGCACAATTAATATTTTTTCAATTCAAAGCTCAATAGCTTTGCATTTTTGAGTGTATTCTTCATTAATCCAAAATACAAAATAAACTTGTAAATTTTATATATTTATAAAAAATATAACAGCTGAGCTTAGAATTCTTTCACAAGTTAAGTTTAAATTATTTGTATATCAAATGTTAAATATAATGAGCAGGAAAACCACAAATTATGTAAATAGTACAAAACTTGAAGTATAGATTGCTTCGTTTTACTAGCCTCATAAAATATTTGGTCAAACTTTGTCTTAATCATCAATCGAAAGATTCTTAATTGGAGTCACCGGAACTTGAGACATGTTGTTCCAATTGATGTCATTAAAATCTATTTCAATTTTATTGTTCTTTGGTATATATTGCCTAAAAATAAAAAGTTACTAAATGTTTACATTTTGAGAACCCCACCAACTTGTAGCTGATTCCAGCAGCATCAAACATCCGCTTAGACGCCTGCGTTGATATTTTATGTTCATGTTTATCGGATAAATAAACTACACATTTAATTCCAGATTGTATTATGAATTTAGCACATTCATTGCAAGGAAACAGTGCAACATAAATAGTACAATTTTTTACATCCGTTGAATTCTTATTTAGAATTGCATTCATCTCTGCATGGCACACTAAAATATAAACAAAAATGATCTGACCATAATACTGCCCTACTTAGGAAAAACACCGTATGTGCATTTTTCACTATTTTGAGTTAGATACATTTTCTTAATTAATTTTTTCTCCTCTTTCTATTGCACCAAACCAGAAATTCGTATCTCGACTCTAAGTATGTTAAAATCTGTTAAATCGATAAGCAGAAACACCGTATCTACAGAAATAATGTAAGATACTTAGTTAAAACGATTGATTAAATTGTTATATCGCAAATAAAACATCGCATCTATGAAAGCTTCGATAAAACACCATGTACAACGTAATTAGACGTAGATACGTCGATTTGTCTTAAGTAATGATAGAAATGATGAACAGAAAGAAATTAGGTAAATTATTGAACTTTTTTTCAATAACTTACTAATTGTTTATGTGTTTTAATATCTTTTTATGTTACGGTTATGAAAATAACATTTTATGTTATGGTATGGGGTTTTAACATAGTGAAAGTTATAAAAATTTCAGTGCATTATTACCTGAAATAATTCGCATTTATCAATATAATTTTGATAGTTATAAATGTTTTTTAATTATCAACCTATGAGAAGATAGTCCATCAAATTACCTTTCCAGATGTGTTTTTGAAATTTTTTTCCGATAAAAATTAAGGACACAGGACACAAAACAAATAAAAAATTTGTTTATTGAAATATCTCAATATGGTTATTTTGTAGATACGGTGTTTTTCCTAAGTAGGGCAGAATAGTAGTTGTACAAAAAGAATCGAATAGAAATAACTGGAAAATTCAATTATTTTTGCTAAAACTCTTTAGTTCTCTACGTTTGATTAGATAGATAGATTGTCCATTTCGTATCAGCCATTCAAAGAACCACATTATTTTTCAACTTTTGTCCAAAACCTATTAGGGATTCCATTGTATTTTTAAAAACAAGTAAATATCAAATTTTGATGAACTTTTGTTTGACTTTTTTATCCTTGTTTCATGACCAAATTGAAAGATATCTAAATATCCTGACTTGGCCAGGTATTTTAGACGAGCAAACGTCAGAGAATGTAAAGAAATTGCTTGAAAATTAATCATTTTTAGAAAATCGTATCTCAAAAACTAAATTTTTTTATAAAGAACTTTGTTCTCTATATTTTACGTTCAATTTTGCTTAAACTTAGCAAGGAAACGACCAACTCACAACTTGGTAATTTTTCCTACAGTCCAAGCCCGATATAGATAACTTAGGAGCTTTTTTCCGATTCCAAACTAAAGAGTTTATATGTAGTGACGACTAAGAATAATTACCATATAAATGTTTATTTTGAAGTTTGTTTTCATCATCGTTTTTACCCCAAGGGAAGTCATCGTCGCTACATCCTATCGGCATTCCATTGTAACCAACGCCAACAATTTTGTTGTCTTCGTTTACAATACAAGCTCCTACTTGCGTAACAGGATCCTTACTACGTTTCGCAGCTAGAAAGGCAGTCGCCATGAAATATTCCGGCCATGAAATATAATCGGATCGTTTATAATTTCTGTAAGTTAAGTTTTGATAAAACAAATGAAAATTAATTTAAAACAAGTCAAACCTTTCACTATTAGTTTCACTTTCGTTCATTTTACCGTTGTTTCACATATAAAACTAAAAATGACTAAAATTAACAGTTAGGTTATGTTTACAAACATCTGGGTTTTGACATTTATTTATAAAATCGTACCTGCGGCCACCCACGAAAAACAAAAGTACCTAAGTGATAAGAAAGTAACTTGAGATAACCGGTCTGTCACTATCGTTTCAACATGGCAGGTGGTGTTTCGTGCTTTAATCATGTGATGCGAAAAATTTCGTGTTTTGTGTAAAAGTGTTTGTGAAAAATTCTGACAAATTTGTTTTAAGACGTCTAAATACAATACAGTTCGCGATGGCGGACTTAAATGCTCCACCCTTGAGTGATATTAAGCATCCTGAAGAGGTGGTTAGGATGGCCGTGAATGATAATTTGAAATTTGCTGTACTTATAGGACTTATCGAAGTTGGCCAAGTTACTAATAAGGAGGTTGTCAACACCGTCTTGCAATTGGTAAGGCTTTTCGTAAATTTTGAAAAATTTTGAGAACAGGACTTGTATTTTACGTTCGATACCTGTCGGAAAAATTAACCACCTCCGCAATTTTTTATGTGTATGTTGTACGTGTATTGGGAATTTCCTATAATAATTATACCTGTTGGAAAATCGTTTCCAGGTTTTTCAATTGTTTTTTAGTTTTTCTATTTTTTTTCTATTGCGAACGGTGGGCGTGTCGATACTGCATTGATAAAATGACATGCATTTTTAAGTTTGTCGCACGTAAATATAATATCTAATATGCAGCAATAAATACAAACACAAATGTGCGATGTAAACAAAGATCCTAATTTCGATGTTTAATTACGAGGCGCGTTCATGAAGTCTGGCGACATCGTAGAAGTTGGTTTATCTTAACAATTTGCATAATCCTTCTTTCATTATCGTGCCATTTATTTGACGCAGCATATTTACATTTGTATAAGTAGACACAATAATTAAATTACGTAACGACACGAAATTTGCAATTCTCTTTTCGACTACCCACAGCTGTCACTTTATTTATACGGCCTATCCCTAGAACATGGCACGAAATTTGTAAATAATTCAAAAAGAAAGGTGAAAGATAATAATTTAACTTTACCAGAAACAATAATAATTAACTGTTATTGTTTTGTTTGTGTTCATTTGTTTTTTAATTTTCCACCTGCTTGATTGTAACAAAAAATAAACAAACAACTTGTGGTTTTGTAATGTCTTTTGGGTTTGAAGAAAACTGTTTTAATTTAAAAAAGAGCCAACATTACACTCGATAGCTCACATTCGTGTTGACAGTCCATACACAGTTGCCCCATGAAGTATTCGTTATGTTAACAATGTTAATTGTATATTTTCAAGCCGTTTTTTGTTATATAAAAATCGATTTCACGGCAAAACTTTTTGGACATTTTTGGTTCAAAATTTCATTGCCTTCAATTTTGATTATATTCATTTTTCTATTTTGTCGCACCGTTTCTGACTGACAGCGGTAACAAGACTCTGTAAAATACAAAAGTTATATATTGTGATCTATATCTCACAAACGGTGCAACAAAATTGAAAAATGTATATGGACAAAAATGTACAGAATAAAATTTATAAGAAAAAATGCCTATTCAGTTTTTTATTTTGTTGCACCGTTTCCGAGATATAAGCAAAATTGAAGGCAATGAAATTTGCAACAAAGAAGGTCTAAAACGATTTGCTGTAATAGGATTTTTATTTGACGAAAAACTGCTTCAAAATGTACAATTAACAATGTTAACATAGGACTGTACGAATACTTTCTGGAGCCACTGTATATGCAATTTTTTAATCTTGCCTTATCAGTTATCTCATTAATTGTTTCTTCTACGTTTCCTCAGATGAGAGAGGAAACTACGCCTCGAAAATTGTTATTATTGAAAAATGATTGTATGTTTGTGTCGCTATAAATTTTTTTGCGTTAATCCTTGTTATTAAAATTAATCTGATAGTACAATAACGCCAAGGTTCCTTATTACCGCGACAGTGTTTTGTTACGCACCTCATCATTCATCTCTGAAAATTAACAGCACTTTTTTAGTACTTTTAATAAAAACGAGTCACTGGATAATAGTAGATCTTTGAAAAACGTATTGTTGAAATCCGAAAAAAGTTTGTTACATGATGTGGATTCGAACCCTAGCATGTTAGTGGCGAATACTGATACATTTAGTCACGATTGGCTTTATCTTGCTTGAAACTTCTAGTTATTCGTAGTTCCCCCTAATATAATCACGACTTGAAGCTTATCCATATTATATGTTACGGTCAATGATGTAAATCGGGCATTAACGTCAATGGCCGGACAATGACGTCATGCTGGTCATCGTCCGGTCATTGACATGATTACCCGTTAAGGGTGGGCAATGATGTGAATATTTTCATATGATTGTAATATTTACGTCTTTAACCGGTCAATGATGTTATTGGCCAAAATAGATTGGACAATGATGATATCATAGTATAGACACTATAAGGAACTGACTGTTATATTCTGCAATATGTTCTATTTCTCTGATGTTCCACTCAGTCATTTTAACCTATTTTTCTAAAGAAATTACTTTTTTATTAATATTGATAAATACATTTTTATGTTGGCAATACCAATTACAAAGCCAAATTTAATATGTTACTTTCTGATTTAATTTTAAAAAAAGGCAAACTTAAATCATACCAGTTTTGCTATACAACATTCGTCTCCGTAAAATAGTAATTGCCCCATGATGTAAAACGCACATATCGTCGGCTTGGAGCAAAAACAAGATAACTCCAAAATGATAGTTTTGAGATAATGCGACTTGAATGTTGAGTTGACAATGTAAAAGTATACAAAATTCAAAACTAAATATCTTAATAAAAATTTTATTAGTGTATGATTCGTATCCAATCGTGTAGATAACTCATTTTGTCCAAAAATGGAGTTATCTTGTTTTTGCTCCAAGCCGACGATATAAAATTTTAAATATTAAGATTGCCCAAAATGCATGGTCATTGACCTTATTGGCCGGGCATTGACGTTATTGTCCGGCCATTGACGTTAATCACCGAATTGTCATCATTGACCTAACATTATATGTGTATAATTAAAGGGTAAATATTTTGAAAAACTTTGTACAATTTTCGAGGTATTTACCCCTTCTATGAAATAGTACCTGTATACCTATATTATAATATCGATATTATGAATTTCATTAGACAGCAAATTTTTTGAAAAACCACATATTAAATTAATGGTATTAATTTTAAATGTATCCATAAAATTTTCCAATAAACTTTGTCAATAGGTAAAACTTTTAAATTTTAACTTAAAAATTGGATTGTTAAATTTATCTGATATGAGTATGCATGTGCTCATGTACCAATTTCAAGTATGTTCCTTTGGTTTCATCGCTTATTTTTCAATCAAATATTTTGTAAACTCGAAAAATTTTAACACACTTATTCCAACGTTTCTCTAGTCATGCTATATGATTTAGAAAAAAAAATTCTTTTGGTAAGTGCAAAATACGACTCCACGGCATTTTCCAAATCATCATTTTTTGAGTTTTGAAAAGAAACAATTCGTGCTTTGTGCACAGTTGTCGTGCAGAAGTAGAGCTTTCTGACCATAATTGTGGGATCCTTTTTCGTGCACAACGTCTTAATTCTGCCTTTGTATACATTTCTCATTATTGTTCTTTCTTTTGGCATATACTCAATTAAGAGAATTCCTTCCGTGTCTAAGAAAACTGTGGCCATAATTTTTCTCGCAGAAAATTACGTCTTCGCCTTGCTTGGTTGGTGGAGAGCCCTTACGAACTTATTGCATGGACTCTTGTTTCCTAGGAGGGTTCAAGTAGTGTACCCAGGTTTCATCTTCAGTTACAATTTTATAGAAGTCTTTATCTTAGGATAAAGCAGTCAAATTGGTCGTCTATACACAGTTTCCGTTCGGGACTGTTTCACATCACTCATTGTTGCTTCTCTAATCTGATATAAAAATGACAAAATGTAATCTATTGGAACTAAATTTGGAGATGATTCTATAAAATGTCACAGAAACTTGACGTAAAAAGTTGTCGCGATAGTATATTGTTTTTATAGCTAGGTAGATAACCTAAAAACGCCCCTCTTATTATTCGGTTCAAATATAGGAACATCTAATTGAACACTCAATCGATAGTATGTACATTTTTATAGCACGTTTTGCTACGAATTTATAGGTCAACGCAACAATTCATATTTAATTTCACTTGGCGGAAAGAGTTATCGGCATTATCAGAAGTATTCTTAATCAGGCTTTAATTTTAAAGATAGATTGCACGATAATATAAAAATAATAGAAGTATTATATTTCTTTTGGAAATTAGCTATTATATCTGCGTAGAAATTTACATATTCTTTTATTGAGGATTGTTGCCTCTTTTTTTTTAAATTTAATTCCTATCTTTTACATCAATTAATACGAGTGAATCATAGCAATATATAAAGAATGTTTGAAACCGTGCATTTTTAATGATAATGAAAGTCTGAGTTCTCACTGCTATCTATTTCGATTACTAATTTTATATTGTTCTGTTATTTCACTTTATCGTTGTTTTATTACCGTGGCTTACATTCACTAATACCATCTTACTTTTTCATATTATGTGCTATTTTAGTCAGAAAATTTAATACAACCAAAATAAGCTAGCCTGGAGTGGTCTCGCCGGGAAATTAAATGAAACCAAGTAGTCTTAGGATTAATTTGCTTTGGTCTAGTGTAGGCTATCTTAACGTGGTTGGCGAAAGCGTTAGAAAGTGAAAACCATTAGGAACCTCCATTAAATTTTATTAACTGTATCTTGTAGATCCTTAATACCACACTGTTTTGTATTGTAAACCTGCCGGTCTGTGCGTTCTAGAATAACTATTATTTGCTTCTAATTTATTGATACTGCATGGAATGCTAAAACACATCAGCAATTATCTTTAATGTTGATATTATTCATACACTAATTTTTCAGTTCACTCTGGTGAACTCAAAAAATGTTGAAATAAGTCAATCAGTCAATTAAGTAATTTTTAAGATTGAATGAAATTAATTTAATGAAATACTATCAAATGAGCAAAGCAGATTAATTAGTTGCTTATTATTGTTTGCGCAGTTAACTTTCAATAAGTCGCAACCTATTTTATCCAAGAAATTGTCAATTATAATCTACTGGCAATTGATTAATATTATATAAAGCATATTATCGCAATGCTAATGTCAAGGAAGGATTAACGATGAACTTCTTGACTTAATGGATTTTCAGGGCTGAGTGGGCCTTGTATCGTTTTGTATTATCTACTAGAAATTAGAAAATTAGTCATAAAAATGATGCTAGGTTTATCTCGGTTTTGGGGTAAAAATAGTAAATTGAAATTGTTGTTTCACTACTACAAGATCACTGTAGTAGTGATTCTAGCTGGAAAGGTTCTTTCTAGCTAAAACCTCTATGGTCAAAGCCATACATGTATGCTTCGACATTTTTTATATTCCTGAGCAAACTAGATAAGACTAAAATTAGTTGAAAGAAAGTGGCAGAGGGAAATTTTTTGGAAAAGCGAGCGATCAGACTAACTTGGCAACATTGTATCATCTATGCATGTTTTGTTTTCAAATAACTAAATAGAGTTTTATTTATATAGGTGCATATATGATATCGCGATAGGCACGCGATAATTTACTAATACACGAATTCTTGGCTGTTCAAACAATAGGCTTGAATATCACGGACAGAGAGCTATCGAATGAAGAGAACAACTTTTAATACAATTTTGTTATGCTTTATTACCAACTAATATTATTGTATTCGATTTTAGTCTTACTATGATTTTCAATCGAAAACCTTCTATCGCCTTGGTAGTAGATGTCTCAAACTATTCACCCCTATTCACTAACTCTAATCGTTATCTTTCGAATCGTTATAATCGTAAAGTTCGGTTACCACATAAAATATGTCTTGTAATTCAATTGTTTACATTTAAACTTGGGGTGCAAATCGAACTTTACGGTACGATTGAAGTTGGTGAATATGGAGGTTAGTATATCTGGTTTATGGGATACTTAGCAAATTAGGTGCTATACTATTGGATTATTTGCTATGTTGTTTTAAGTTTTATATTCTATATTATTTTGTTTGTTTGTTAATTTTCTATTTTTCTTCGTTTTTTTTACTAATGATTTTCCTTTTATTGCATTGTTGTATTAATTTATTTGTATACTTCTAATAAATTTGTTTTTGTTTCTTTTCGTTTTTATTCTTTTTAATTTGTAGGAACATTGATAACGATATAGAAAGTTATGTATTGCACTTAAACGTTGTTGTTTGTTAATGTCGAGTGGACTGATAAGAAATGTAGGAAAAACTGTTATAAAAAATTGTGTGTCATATTGTGATATCGTTATCATAGAGAAATGTACAATTACAGACTTACAAATTTCTACAATCATTCATGAACTTAATTGGATGACTTAATTCAAATACTAAACAGCATAGGATATTGTAGCAATTACTTATTTAATGAGAAATTAATGGTAGTAAATACTGACAATTTCACAAACTTGCTTAGTACGTTATCTACATGAAATATGAATAGTACACGTTTTTTCTTGCATTTAGTTTATTTCGATAGTTTCACAAGCTCATTCATCTAAAATAGTTTAGTCAAAATATGTGATATTAGTTCCTAATTTCAAGTATATAGCGTCAGCGAATATATATAACTTTTACTTATTGCCTAATCCAGTTCACAAAATTTTTAATTCAATTATTTTCAAAGTCCGGTTATATTAAATGTCACTTTAAAACCCTAATATGCATACATTAATACTATTTTATTATGATTATTAGTTTATAAAAAATTGATATAATAAATATTTGCGTATGAATACAGCGGAAATTAAACAATAGGAAATAAAAATAAAATTCGAATAGCTCTTGTATGATTAGAAAAAAAATTCCGCTAAAGGATGTTTAGTTCTTCGTCTCTTTTGGAGTACAAATAAAAATAGAATGGTTCTATACCTTTGATACGGAGGGCGGGGGGCTGTCAAGTAATATTTATTAATTATTTCATTCATGTTTTTTCATATTTACAAAAAGTATTTGATAGATATTAAGGCTTCCCCCCCCCCTCTTCTATATTTAATTCAGTGTGTTTGTTGCATAGTGAAAATAAAGTTAAGTGAATTGCAAAAGAACATTTTCAAAAACCTGTTTATTTTGGGGGGGGGGGGGCAAAGAAAGGAATATTTTATGGCATTAAGTATGGAACCACGTGGTTCAAATACTTGTTGGTAAATAAATATTAAATAACCGTGATTTATCTTTTATTAGATTTGAATGGTCATTGGTCATTAATTAAATACTTAACTGACTTTGGTACAGTTGCCCCTCAATAGGTATTAAATACTAGGTCACCTCGAGTAGCAGCGAGAGTATGACTTTGAAATTTTTTTTAAGTGATGAATTGTGTTGGAAGTACAAATGAAAATTGCATGCATTTTCGACCGAGACTATTGCGAATTGTATAAATAACTGCATTAAAGCTTTTTTGTTACTTGTGTTCGAGTTTTTTAGTATACGAAATTAAAACATGCACGTTAATAAATTACATTTAAATGTAAGTCACTGAAAATTTGTTTTTAAAATTTAATTTTGTGGCAATTTATAATTTTAATAAAACATTGTAAAACTTTCTGGCTTGGTTTTATTCTAATTAAATAAACATTTTGAATTATTTTTTACCAACACCAAAGAAGTATTCAACTCGAAAAGTTAGTAGAACGCAAATATTTTCAAACAAGGGTTTGAATAATCTTTAATGCAAATAAAATATTTCTCACAATTTTATAATTTTTTCAAATTTTCTTATTTTTAATTTCAAGACGAGATTACCATATTTTTATCTTCAAAGAATTTAATTAATTGAAATGTTTGTGGAACATGAATGCTTTTATATAATATATTTTTATATTACATTTTATCTTTTGTGTGTATTGGAATTTTTTGATTTATATTTTCCTTGTTTTCTCAACTTGATAAATGCAAAAGTCGTCTTCCACGTGCCCTGAATAATTTAAAATCTTCCTTGTAAAGCCGAAGAATACTTTTAGGCGCTTCGTACATCAAAGAGAAATTTCAATTTTCTTACAGAATCATAATAACTATATAAGAATTAATCAGCGACTTCAAAATATATCGGTTCGTTTAGTAATTTGACCATTTAAGTTTTTTACTTTATTTTTCTTTGCTTATTTTCAGTAGAGCTTTGAACTTTTAGTTTTGTTATTTCTGTTTTTGCCATCAGGTAATCGCTTCCAAATGAGATATATTATGAAGATTAATCCTAGAAAAGAATGTTCTGTGCGATTTTTCTTGTTTTAAAGCAAATTGTTCTGGTATTTTGTATTTCAGTACGAGTACCGAATAGTAAACCGTATACTCTTTTGTTTAATTAACTTTATTTTATAAAGGAAAAATCATTTCTTTTCTACTAGGTCAAGTTTCGATTCACAAAAGGTTTCAATTTTGTGTAGCTTGGATTCGATCTCTCTATTTTATAGATTAAGTATTTAATCGCAAATCTCTTCATCGTAATGGTTATCAAACCCTCTTTCTCTTTATACTCGTTTGAATTGTTATAAATATTCATGATAATAATGTCTGAAATTTGCCTAAATTCACGAAATGACATTACACCAAACAGATTGTTTATTTTTAGAATATTATCGATACATATATTTGCACTTACTTCCGAGATTTGCTAAATATTGTCCGTTTTGGCGAGCTTTCTTTTATTTGTTTTTTTTTGTCTTCGTTTGCTTCTACATTTGTAGTTTGATGTGTAGTATAAGTGTGATATCTTTGTTGACTTGACTCGTGATTAATGGAACTTTGAACAACAAACCTATTTATATTCCTTTTTCTGACGGGAGTAAGTTGCGATTATTTCCTCTCTAGTTTCTTAAATTCTTATTTTTTATTATTTACAATGAAAATGTTTCTGATACTCATTGCATAAGCTTATACCACTACAACTCGGTTATGCATCGGAAAGATTATGAAATAATGAATTGTTCCAAGTTCATCATTGGTTTTCATCTCAAAACTGGGTGTAGATTCGATGCGATTAATTAACAATTTAAGAAACGCTAAACACTTTAACAAAGTTTAAGTTATGCCGTTCTTAATGGAATATTATAGTTTGTGCAGTAATACACTATTGCAGCCGGTACCCATCAGTAAATTAAGATTTGCATGACTGATGTACGGATGGATCAATTATAGAAGCAAGGGAATATGGGCATAGCTTATTCCCACAACGTATTATAAGACTTGTGTTTTCGGGAAATATGCCAACAATTTTCTGAGAAAATGTTTACACTGAGAACAACTTGGAACTTCAGTTAGATGTAACTACAACGTTCATCCTCTATTTTTTGAAAACAGCTGCGTATCTACGCTTTTACATCTCGTCTAAAAGCTTGGTGTTAAGGTTCGGTATTGACCATTTCCTTCGGATTTCGGTTTTAGGAAGCTCACCAGATCGTGAGTACATATTTACTCCGAGTCGAAGAACATTTTTTAAGTAGATATATATTTTCTAACTCAAAATGTATAGTTGATGTATATTGCACTATTAATTAACTTTCTATTTAAATTGCAAATTATTTTATATTATCTTTAATCAGTGAACTTCTAAAGATTAATGTAATTGATTAGCATATTGTCAGTTTACTCTAAATATTTAGTTTTCTAAAATAAGCAAGAGGGTTTCCTCCCATGACATTATTATATTTCCATAATCGATTTTGATACTCGGCTCTTCATAACATTTTGTAAAATAAACTGAAAAGTGTGTCGTGAAGTCAAGAAAATATTGTTTTTTCGTTTATATCAAGTATTGTAATCTAAATATTTTTTGATATTATATCGCCTTACTTTCGAACTTTCTTTTGTGATAAAACTGCGAAAGAAACTGAAAAACAAATAAATTCTTATTTACATTATAAATTTTTGATGTTGTACGAATGTAAACGGTGAATATATTAACTTTTAATTATAGTTTACGTCTTGTTCCTTGTAGCCAAATCAATAATTGATTAAATTCTAAAAATAAATAATTTACCTTACAAAATAGCAAACTGGAGGTACTATATTGCTACTTAAATTAAAAAAATTGATAACATTATGTATTGGCATTGTTATGGATATAAGCTCTTAATTCCATCAACATGAATATAATTCAATAAATTAACTGTGTTAAAATTTTACCGTGTTTCCCATAACGATCTTTTTAACAAAGGCTTCAGTACTTTTCGATGTTGATAAAAATTTGATTTTATTTTTTAAATATGATACGAATGTTTTACAGAATGCCCCTGGCTACCAGGGGATTTTCTAACTCAAACCTTTTTCTTGCTTCGAAAATTTTATTGTTGAATATCAAATTTAGCTTAATTCAGGTTTGCCTTGAACGTGTTCTGAAATTTTGTAGGTTTAAGAAAATCCTAAAATAGCGCATACCGAAACAAATTTTAATACAATAAAACTAGGTTTCTATAATTAATGCACGACCAGGAAGTGGACGACGAGAAATGGAGAAGAAAAGAAAGCCATCATAAACTTTAAATGGCTGTTGCATGTCGAGGCGATGCCGAGGAAAAGAATGCCGAAGTTGATGTTGTAAAGACGATCAACTAAAACAAAACGAAGACATAGAAGCGGAAATTTCATGCAAAGTTTTAATTAGTTCTTATTCCTTTGTGACAAAAAGTACTAAAATAAAAATTGCCTCCCCCACATTTCTCCGCCCAGTAGTGGCGAAACATAACTTTTTGTAATTTATATTAATCGATCACGTAATGGACATGTGAATAATTAATTTTCCTTCCGTATTAGCCATAGAGGATTCAAAGTTGAGCACTTTTAGTTAAGGGCCAAAATGAATTATTAAGTTTTTAATAACCATAAATTTGAACGTTTCTCTAATCGGATTAAATTGTCGTCCTAATTTGTCAAAAGAAATATTTAATGTTGGTAGGATTATTGCGGTTTATTATCTTTTCAGTTCTCGTCCTTTCTTTTTATAAATTTTCGGCTGTTACGAAAATAATAATTGAATTTTTAAGCAAGCGCACTTCGGTGATTTAACTTTATGTATTCAACAAGCACTTCGCTATACATTTGCGTCATCATTAATTTGGTAAGTTCACTTCCGGATTATTGTCCTTGCTACCGGATCCACTAGTTGTGTTTGCTTTGTTCCAACAATGTTTACGATTCGATCGATTGTATCCACCACCACACCTTTATAGTGCAAAATTAGTCATTAGCTTAGGATACTTGATTAAATGTTTTTGTGTGCCCTAATAACAAGAAAGTGCAATTAATTTGGTACAATATTTGTTTCATAGGGATTGAAGCTTCGGCCGAGGTTTCATAACTAACATTTTCCTGTTTAAACTTTGTGTATGTAAATATCTTCTGATTTGCTTAACATAGCGGCATTAGGTAGTTGTATCTTCTCTTATATTCAAATTAGGTAAACCTGTATGAAACCCAAAGTCATATGCATTCCATTATGTCGAGTGTTCTATTTTCGATATGGAAGAGGAAGTTCCTTGATTTGAATACAGTATATATAAGACGTTTCAACGTAGTTTCCCAATTGGACTTCCTTCCTGTAAAATGAATACCTCCAGGGGTTTGTTGTTTAACTTTTTGGTTTGCATAATTAATTACGCCACTTTGAGAAATTGAAACTAATTTTGGATATAATAGCGATTGAAAATTATGATTTGTGTAAGCTTCAAAAAATCTTATCTTCCGTTAATTTCATTAATCATCGATTCCTATACAAAGAAGCACTAAATTGAAAGAGAAACGCACACTCATCAAGTGCAGAAACCTATGAGAAATTGTCAACGTAAAAAATCGAATAAGGAAGATGAAATCGATGATGAACCTTAACCTGAAAATATAAAATCCGTAAAATAAGAAACCACCGGAAGAGCAAAGATTTTAATCTTTGCTTTTGGGTGGTTGGGGTTAGATTTTACTTGAGCGGAATAGGAACTTTAATAATTTATTTGATGTATGCACATTTTACGACGCTAGCATCCATTAAACAAAATCTTATAAAGTTAAAATAAAATTATTTAAAATATCCATTGCATATTGCTTACAACTTTGGCTTGCACTCTATCAGCAGTATTCGATAGGTATCCAACGAGTAAATTTTAATACAAAATTTTCACTTCATTGCACCATTAAATTAACGATCGTTTTCGCTAGCGATTCTTAAAAACGTCAAACTTGACAGCATGAAATTATTCGGTAATTTGATGGTATCGGATCGTGGTTTTGAATCGTTTTGAATCAATTGTATGGTTGGAAATAGTCGGGGCGGTCCCGATGACCTTACCGTTTTCATTTTTTTGATAGGACCATGTTTTAACCAATATACCGGTTGTCGAGGCAAAAATATGTAATCCTAACTTTTTTCAAATTAACTATATGTTTAAACGCTGCGTCTGAGCTAAGAGAGAGCAAAATTTAAGGCGGGTACACCGAATATAACTCTAATACCGCTGTGTGGCGCTGTTTATCTAATGATGGCGTTGAACCCTTACACAAAAGTGTTATGGATCTATTCTGGGATGCTGACATACCACATGCTAGGGCTGAAATTCCACATGGATCGATATTTCAGCAAGATAATGATCCAAAACACATTTAAAGAACATATAAAGCAATATGGCCAAAATTCGCCTGTTCGAGTGGCCTAGTCAGTCTCCGAATCTTAATCCGATAGAATATTTGTGGGAAAAGCTATAGAACGACGTATCAGAAATGGAACATACCAAAATAAAATTAATTGTAGGAAGCTTTACACAGCGAATGGGCCAAAAATATCGTTATGCAATCATGATGCAAAGCTGTCCCCCAACATGTATATGACTTGGAGGGCCGTTAACTCAGATTGAAAAACTCTTTCAGTCTGAATTGACTACTTCTTCAGGTTAGTCTAGTTTTTTGTGAGATTTTAATGTAGTGTTACGTGTTTTGTTCAGAGCGCGGTTAGAGCAAGGGTTGTCCTGAAAGTGGTGGCTCTTCTAACGACTTCTAACCGTCAAATACCTATGTGTATTTTAGAAGTTTTGTAAGCGTTTTATTACATTAAGTCATCTCACTTACAAGTTTGCCAACCTCAAATAAATTGATAAAAAGCCCCAAAGGGCATTATAATTTTGACGGACGCCTTTCATTAAGATAAAGAACACGTAATATGTTGAACTAATTACTAAAACTTTTAGCTTTGATATGGTACTTCTACGTCTGCCATCACGAACTTGAAAATTTACATTGCTCGAGTTGATAACTTGGAATTTATATAAACAACATCTACAAATGCAAATAAAGTTTGAAAACTCAATAGACTGCTACTTTTTGCATCTCATTACCATATAGTACCTACTAACGGGGTTGCGTAACGTAAAAGTCTTTCAAGGCAATCGATTAGTGGTCCTCTAGTTTGAGTTGGCATAATTGCCCATTAAACCTTAATTAAAGCTTTAATTGAGAAAAGTTGATTTATACAATTTCATCTCATAAAAGTAGCGATTTTATTGGCTTTTATTCGAAGGAAAATTTTATTGCAATTATATCATGTTTCTGTTTGGAAAACAAGCAAATCTCTTATTCAAGTCACATATTATTCTTCTTCTTCATTGTTGTAACAATAAAGTATATTTCTGCGAATTTTATAATTTGAGGGGTTGGTTAACCACCCTTTTCGCTTTGGGACTTGAGAGTTTCATCACTTTCAACTCTCAAAGCCTAAGAGGGTTAAACTACGTTTCAAGTTACTTTTTGAAAGTGAATTGGTGTTTAAATTTGCTTGTATACATTAATAGCTCCTAAATATTTAATAAAAATAATCAACATTTTATGAGGATTAGAAAAACCCTCTTGCATAGCGCATTTAAATTATCCTCACGTTTCTGGTTGAAAACGAAATGGTTTGAAAAGTCCTGACGATGGCGTACCTATTTATAAAAATTAAAGTAATTACATGTGTGTGTGCCCTGAATATGACTAGGTGCCTGCCTAGTGCGGTTTTGTGTGTGCATTGCACTGCAAAAACTAACGCGAATATAACAGCAAAGCAAACTTAAAATTTATTGTCGTAACGTACAATGAGGTTATGTGCGGACTGCACTTAAATTTTGTTTGTGTATGTTATGAATAAATTTAGTCGACATTTACAACATCATAATAAAGAATGAATTAAATATTCCGTTATCTTGTGTTTGTACATTTAATAGGACTTATTTATTTTGGATATTGATAAAGTTTATTTATTTTTATCATGAAGTTCGCAATGTTGCGTTGTTAAATTTAAAATTCTGGGGTCAATTAACTATTTTAATTGCAATTACTTTGTTTACTTGTTTGTTTATTACTCATTATTTTAATTTCAAAACAAATGCGTTTTTTTTATAGCAGATGTCAGAGTGCGGTTTGTTCGACTGAAAATAATAGAACAAGCGACATTTGAACCACAAAATTAGATAAAAATTACTATTGACATTGCAAACTATGTTTGATTTATTTTTTATGTTTACTTCGTTGTTAGTGCATTAATATTTTACTTACATATATCATAAATTTTAATTACAATTGGAAATACTACCACGGAATTTCATTGTTTTTCGCAATCGCCAGTTCCATTTAATTCAGAAATGTAGTATTACTAATAAGAAGGTATAAATTTGTAATTTATAACTGCAATTTGACTTGTAATTCCCATGTAAGTTAATTTCTATTTTCTACTGTACCTATTACTTTTTTTTAAATCAAACATTTCGACTTCTCAAACGTTAAGTAAATAGAAGTTGTTTATAAAGAAAGGATTCGGGTGTGTGTATGGACCGAATACGTGCAGTCGGAATTCATAAAATTGTATCCTTTGGGAAGCAAAATTTCTGACGTTTCTTTCTTTGCTGTGTTTTCCTATTGATTGACCAAACAAGTTAGAAAATTGTTTTTTGCACTTCTATTTAATTTTCCTCCTTTTTCAGTTGGTATTTTCATCGATGAAAACCTGAAACCTGATCGGAGTATGGTAGTGAATGAAATTTCACTCGTGACTTTTATACCAAAATCTTGTCTACAGTTGCATCAGTCTGACGTGTAAATTAAGTTTTCCTATTTTCAAGGTTATTGTGGCCGTTATTTTATTTACTTTAAACTAAGCGTTGGTTAAAATCGATAAAATGTTAATCTTGTACGGCGATTTTCACTCCAATGATCAATGAAAATCTGATAGCGAAGGGGCTTTGAGAAGATCAGAGGCCAACTCGCTGACCCTTTCAAGTTTCACGCCGTTTAACAATTTAAAGTCAATAACGTAATGTTTTGTTGAAAAATTTAGCTTTTAGTTAACACTTACGCAGAAAGAAAAGCCTTACGATTTATTTAATTCTTCCTACGATTTTAGTATGCTAATAAACTTCGTAATGAAATTTACTACGTGGCTGATATGTTTTAAACGTAACTTTCATTTATCTTGGCCCTTGGCTTTTATATTCATTATCTTTATTGAAATTAGGATGGTTAAAAACCTAAGATAACGAATTTTGTTGAAAGTTGCGAAACGGAAGGCAAGCGAAATTTACGACTATTCTCATTTTTTTAATGGTTAAAAAGATTATGATGGCGTTTCATTAAAGATCGCATTGGAGCGACTTAACGTTAACTTTTAATTTCTTCACATTTTTCAAATCATTTTTAGTTCGCAGTTCTTATGCTTTTCTTTATATCGAAATCGATTAAGCATAAATTTTGCTTGCTTTTAATTTTTGAGCTGTCAACTCTCATTCATCGACCGACACCAAATTGCACCCTTTTAAGTTGGGAAATTTAATTTGTACCGGGTGTTGATTTAAATCCACATAATATCTATTAGCCGTCGTACTGTAAGGGAATGACCGGTAATGAAACCGCACGAGGACAGTAATGTAATTTGCAGCCTAAACGATATAATAGGTCACTCCAAAATATCAATTCTTCAGCTTCATATTCATGTAAAAATTTTAAACGAAAGATTTGAAATCGAAATGCTGTTTTCCTACACGGAAACGTAGCAACTACCGTGTAAATGATTTGCTTATTGTAGTTCATTAATTAGTTTAGTTCTTTGCTTGTGGTGGTATTAAATAAGTCTTATGTGAAGACCGCCTCAGCAATTCTACAATATTGACACACCGTGAAAAACGATTTGTCGTTCTAACAGAGCTATTAGCAGTTCAGTAGCCGCGACTGAGTTTTTTGCTGCTATAACAAAGTTTTTGTTGGTGCAACAAATTTTCTACTGTCATCAAAGTTGATTTCTATTCAGAGAAATAGATTAGTAGATTTAACAAATTTTCTTATCCTGAATAGAAGCAACTTTGTTTTCACAGTGCGCACGGCTTCACACCTTTAACATATAAACAAAATTTCGAAATTCGGGCTTCGTCATGATTTGGTTCTATGTTGAATTATGTTCAAGATGTCAGAGAAGTATAGTTGTTATCAATTTACAATTCTTGAACTTCATAAAGAATTAAATTTTTGTAAATAACGAAAAATTCTATTATACTAGACTATTTTAAGCTACATGTGAGACTATAAAGAAAGCAACATACTACATATTACCAAGGACTTGTACATTAAGTTATTTATTACTCATCGAGCAGTGTAAAAGTTAAAACATTATTGATTTATTATTAAGATGTTACATACGAGAAAGCCAGTGAGGAATTGCCCCGTTAAATCGATATGTCAAAGACATTTTGGTTCTAAGGTAAAATTAGTTCTGTATTTTTTATTTAGGCATCTTAGAGCTAGACTTAAATTTACAGATAGTTGGTGTATAGGACATAGGGATCTTATTTAGAAGCTTTCATATACAGCCTAATTTATATACGGACACGAGCAACTCGGCGATTACCATTCGGCAAAAGTCAACTTTGCAACAGCTTAACTTGGCGATAGACAACTCGGCGACGTCACCGGTTAGTTTGTTTGGACGTTTGTTCGCTATGCACTCCTAGACCTTTCGGCCGATTTCAACCAAGCTTTGCACACTTACTCAGTGGGACTTCGACTAGGATTTTGTTCAAAAGAGACAGAGAAAAATTGAGAGGAGAGCGAGATCTGGCAAGTTAAGGACAAATGACGAGCAAAATATTGTTAACGGGCGGCGCGACAATAGTTTTGTTTACTACATAAAGAAACCGTTCTAACATTTTTGAAATGTGACGAATTCGATTAATATACAATAATTCCAGTAATAGAGATTAATAAAGAAAAATTACAAAAAACAAAATTTTAGCAACCCATATATTTGTATTTTTATTATTTTAATAATCATTTAATCTTACTTTTTTAAATTGGAACTTTAAAACTCGAAAAAAATATGAAGATTGGGAAGTAAAATTTGAATTCACTCGAGCTACAGTAAATTCTGTAAAAGAAGCACTAAACTATTTTAGCGGTAACGCGTCGTACTGAATTTGCTACTGCGAAAAACAATTGCAGCAAAACGCGTAAGGAAAAGAAAAAGAGATAAGGAAGTGGCTGCTGGCGATCAGAAAAAGAAAAACATATACGTATCTGTATTTCTGAATAATCTCCGAGTTTACTGGTTGCCGAGTTGTCCGTCGCCGAGCTGTCCGTCGCCGAGCTGTCCATCGCCGAGCTGTCCATCGCCGAGCTGTCCATCGCCGAGTTGTCCGTCGCCGAGTTGTCCGTCATCGAGTTAACAATCGCAGAGTTGGCTGGTTGCCGAGTTGTTGCGTACCGTTTATATACCTATTTGGTAACATATATACAGTAGCGATCATGGAAATTTCATTGAGAATTATTCCCGAATTAAAATAATAGATTTCTTAGAATAGAAATAGATCTCTTTTTGAAAACAATCACAAAGCTAGCTTTTCAAACCGGGTGGGGGGGGGGTAAAGAAAATGTGTTATTGAATTTCAAATCAGAAATCTTCGATTTTTAAAAATTAGATTTCTGGTTTGAAACTTATAAGTTCAATAACACTTTTTTGCGTACAATCTCTTGTGTCCTGGAGGGTATTCCATACTTCCCAGACTCCCCGGTTTGAAAAACCTAGCTTTATGTGCGTATTGTGTTTATATTGTTTACGGTCATTGAAATTTCATTAGGAATTGTTATTTTAATTCGGAAATATTCAGCGATACAATTTCCATGGTTGTGCTACTTACTGTATTCTCAAGCCGGTACTGGGTTTGTCAGTGTTTAAAATAAAACTACACACTCGTCAGGGTGCATTTGAGCATGAAGAGGCTTATAGGGAGAAATGTAAAAAAATATGTAAATAGACTCAGTCGAATGCTCTATCATTAGCTAGCTACTTCTTTCATAAACACATCCAAAGCTTTTGACATCAAGCATTGGCAGTTGCAGACTTCTGTTTAAAATTCAAATGCAGATGATTTAACAAAACTCGAAAACGTATTAGCTGATCATAATCTGATGACGAAAAGATGTTACCTGAAAAATGAATAAAATAAAAGTGGCTTCAGTAAAATGACCTTCGATATAACTTTGAAATCGACAAATCAGGTAATACGAGACAGAATAGTAGCATAATATCGGAAAGCACAACTTGTACTACAGATTTGTATCGAGTTTTGGTTATTTATTGTGAGGGAAGTATCTACAGAAATATATCAGATCGTACGATCGAAGCTATTTTTCATATTTAATTAATAGGAGACGACCTTCGGTCTTGCGACACATCACCTTGAAAACTAGAACAAAAAATTTTAATTGTTTAATTATATTTTTATGTAATAATAAGTTTGTTTTACCTGAAGCCTAACTAAGTGATTTGGTATACACCTATTTTCTATTCACAATCCTTTGTGCAATCAGAAACTCGTCGAAAGTTCCATAATTGCACGTTGATATAAAACAAAACCAGAGACGAAATCGTCGGTTGCTCTTTTGATTTCGTATTTCAAAACTTCAAACGCGACTATCTCGTACTATACATTATGACCTAATTGGGGTTTGTTGTCTACCTTTTGTCTTTTAAACGATCATCTTTATAATTTGTGTGCAAGGAATCTTTTAGGCGTGGATAAAAAAATGAGTGTAATTTGAATATTAATATTAAGAAGAAAAAAATTTAGGAAGACAATAGCGCCAAACAAGGGATTTTAAACTTATCAGCGAATTGATTTTGCTTAAAAATCGACCCGAGTTCAGCTATGTGCTGTGTACTAACTTGCGTTGTAAACAAATTCATTCTAAAAAAAATATAGATTTTCATGTCTTGTTAATTAACATTAACTATTAACCTTTTTCGAGGGAAAAGGATACTCAAGACTTGATATTTTATTTTAGTATAATCACTGAGTTATTGGGAATTTTCACACTTGTAGATGGAATTCATCAAGTTATCATCATAGTATGTACCGGCGGGTATGGGGGGTGTATAATACCGTCCAGTACCTCACTTAATATACAGTACATTCTAAAATATGAAGATTAAAATTGCAGTGTTTAAATAGTACATACACATTCAGTTCCACTTGATGGTTTGAATGGAATAGAAACCTAGCAGATGCACGTATCAATTCAAAATTCGTACAGGCGAGAAACCATTTTAATATCTGGTTATGAAAAACCAATTCCTTGATTTACCTTGACAAAAATAAAATTTCATATTTACACTTTATCTGTAAAAATGTGAAGCTTTTATTTCCTCTAGTATTTACAACCGAATTTTTTAAATTATTTTAATAGTGGAAGGTTTTTTGTGAAAAGCGGTCGAATGGGAAGGATGTTTTTGAACCGAACATTGTTTTTCTCCAGAATAAGTTATTACGTCGAGTTGGTGCAGTCACGGGCCCCGACATTGCTTAACCGAGTAAATATTCCGATCGATAGTATTTTTAACGAAGCGGTTTTTCATGTCGCTTTACTTTTTTGTTATTTTCAAAATGTTCATTTAATAAAGTAATTTTTTAAATCTTGCAATTATTTGTTAAAAAGCTATTTTACGCCGTATCAACCACATTATAAAAAAAGTCGTTTAATGTAAATTTTTAAATTGGAGTTAAGTTTTTATATAGCGAGAGATTTAAAATCTGAGATGTTTCATTAAAATGTAAAGAACTTCAATTATCTGAAAATTCTCGTATGCAAATCGATTTCAAAATTGAGAAAATTATTTCATTGATTTTCCAATCTAAATTTCTTTTATAATGAAATTTTCATTATGACATAACTTTTCATCACTTTTGTTATGAAATTTTGATGTAAATCTTTATTTTTATTTACAAACATCTTTACTGTGTTGTGACGTCACATTACATTTTCTTATGCGAATTTAAAAGCTTAAATATGTAATTTCTTATTGAAATATTTACTTTTCACTTTCAACGTGTTGATTTGGGTATATTTTCTAAAATAACTTTGCATTTTGATATTTTTACCGAATTTTGAATTTAATTGTTTATTTTGGTATTCCCCCACGTTCTAGTATTCTTTACTCCTTTACCTTCTCTTGCAACTCTTCGTACTTCTAATAGCTTCGCTTTAAGCCTGTTCTAATTTTTATTATGTATCATTTCAACCAATTTTTATCTTTCTGTTTGGTCGTTACGTAGAGTGTTCTATTCTGGCTTTTATATTTTATGGTTTTCCTCTTCAATAAAATCTCAATTTAGGTCTGTATGAATTTTGTAGGCCTGCGCGTCAGTATCTTATCGTTTTTTTTGCCTGTTGAGTATATTTATCACAATTTTCTCTTTATGGATCCAGTTTAACCATAAGAATTATTTATTGTAGTTATTTTACTCTTAGGATCTCATTTTTATTTTATTGTACTTACTATTTCTGCTGATTCGCGCAGGGTCGAGACATGAAAATGTTCAAAATAAGGCTACACAGCTCACGCTAATTTGTATGAGAAATATTCGGACTAAGTAAATTTATATTCCAAATTGACAAAGGAATTTCTTAGTTTAATAAGTAATTTAATTAACAAAAGGTTTATATATGGATTCAAACGATAAAGTCATGAAGACATGAATTTGAGTTTACAAAAATGCTTTTATTGGGGTTTGGGGTTCAAGACCAATTTGCTTCAAGTTATGCTTAGATTTGTTGTTTTCGAGGGAGTTTTTTAACAAGTTAATTTTTCGCTGCTTAATTCTTCTTCATCGATGAGGTTGAGTATTGCCGACCAACTATTTAACATAAGGTATTATCTTCTTTTAGATTATGAAGGATTCGAATAGCCCGATTATGCTGGTCCATTTTAAATGGGGGCTTACCGACCACGTTATGGCCCCAATTTTGTACTAGGCATTGCCTGTTGACCTTTATGGCCAGTCCTACCATGGTAGAATTTACGTTTTAGCTCGACTATTGCGCATTCTGACTTCCAAGGCAAGTTATCACTGTACGCTCACGTTGTCAACTTCGATATAAAAGTTTCGAGTTCTAACAGAAAATGTGCTTTTCTTTCTTAGCGAGATATGATATTTAGATGTTAATCAATGCTTAGAGATATTTTTAACCTCATTTATGAACATAAAAAAAAGAATAATAGCATATGCGGTTTAGTGGTAATAAATTGTACAATAATAAAAATTAAAAATGCATTATTATGCGAGATACTCGACAATGTAACTAACTATAATAAAAATGTATCGTATAAACAAAGTTACTTGACGACGAAAATAATTATTCTTAATCAAGTAACAATAATTAAATTCTGATATTAGGTACCTAAACCCTAACACGCAGTAGTGTCGTCTGGAAAGCTTGAATTATACAATCAGCGTCTCCAAAAATTCTAGTTCAAGTGGGCCGGACTTACCTTGGCGCTTATTAAAGCGCTTATTAAAAAATGAAGAATTAAATAATTCCAATTTTTTTACATAGATTTAATTATTGTAACATTGTAAACAAATAATTTAAATTATATTCACTCAAAATTTCCCGCTTTTGACTTGCCAAATTCTTCCAAACATCGCGGCGAATCATCTATAACGACACGCACGACTTCTATCGGTATCAATGCTGTTATCTTCACTCATTCACTGTTTTAACAGCTCAATATTTTTACGGGGCTTACTGCAGACTATATCGTCGCCATACAACGAAAACCCATTAACTACATGAACCATAGTTTCGAGTAAACTGTGTTTGACTCTTCAATTCACCTGTTATCTGTCAAAATTGTACCAATAAAAATGTTGGATGTGAGCAGACTTCATGGTCCAAGCAAAATAAACTGTAGTGAATACTGGTTCATGTGCACTTTTGAGAGAAGACAGGTGAATTGAATAGTCAAATACAGTTGACTCGAAACTATGGTTTATGTAGGTAATGGGTTTTCGTTGTATGGCGACGATATCTTCGACTATACAAACCACAATTTATAATCCACTGTGATTATTTGTCAGTAAATTTTCTTCAATGCACAAGTGGGTCGTTTTTGCTTTGTGCCGAGTTTTGTTGGAAAATCCAAGACTTCGCTGAAATTAGTGTTATTTAAAGGATTTACCATCTCATCCAGCGTTGGTTGGTAGACTGGAGACGATGTTTTAACACGTTCTTCACGAAAATGTAACTGTGCTTATACTTTCGTGAGGTGTAGCACCACCAAATCGTCATAACGCAGGATATCATGGAGGCACAGATGACCATAGAGACATTTTTTTTTCAGACGAAAATTTTTTTAGTGAGAAGGAAATGAAAATTAATTTAATATAGCTATAAGAAAGAAATTTATATTGGTATTGTATTTTATTTCTGATGGCTTTGTGCCATTTAGTTCTAAAAAGTGTGTGGTGCATTTTTTGGTAATTCTCAAATACTGATGTTACGTAATTTCTAATAGACAAATTGTGCCTGGATGACACCGTTTGATCCCAATTAATGCTTACGTTCGATAGATAGAATATTTAGCCTTGTCCAATAAACTGTTTTTAATAAATGATTAATTATAGACTATTTTGCTAAATAGTATTTGCCTGTGTTATAATAGGTACTTAATGCGACACTGCTCACATTGGCAATTTTTTTAAATAAAATGGTAGCTTTAATTATGATAATTTAATTTATAAATTGTGAAACACTATTAAGTGGTTTACGTGGGTAAACTTTGGAACAGTTTTCACGCTTGTTGGCTCTCAAAGATCAAAAGGTCTGAGAAGGTCCGAATTACCACATTATTGCATTTTGATCCCTACCTCGATTATTGTAAATTCGTGAATTCTAAAACAGGATGAACGAAAACACATTGCCGTAATTGTATTGTTTGTACGAGGGTTATTTTACTGAAAACCATGCGCCATTGCAAAATTCATAAGCAATATTTCGAATTTTGCTACTTAAATTTTAAACTTACCCTGTAGATTTGACAACAAATTTACTAACACCATTGGACGTGGAAATTGTATTGTTTACACCAAATGCCATGTTTTGCTCGTTGAATTTATAAGTAGGACGGATTACATTGGACAATGCTGGTGGTTTAAAATATTTTCAGAGATTTGACTTACTAATTAGGGAATCATTTGTGAACATTCGAGATTTATTTCATGAATACAAAACGCAAATTATATTTTTTTATCAGCATTAATATTCGCATATTTATAATTTTTGATCGCATCAAAACAAGGAACATTTTTATAAATAAAAATTGTGTTATGAAGGGTTCCGATTTATCGATTGGTTTCGAATGGTTTACAGCAACAAAAGTTTTTTCTTAAGTTGTTGGTCTTTTCTTAACATAGAAAGGGAAGCTTTTAGAGCTTCTTTTATCTGCAAAAGAGGTTTCATTATTTATCTGTTTTATTTCCTGTTTGATTAAAATACAATTCGATTACAATATTGAATTATTCTTGTGTGGAGATCGCTGATTTATTCAATCGCGTACGAACGAAATAAATAACCAATTTTAAGAACGAAAACTTGATGTTTTATTTAAGAGAATTTAATTATATATCTCTATAAAGGTTTTTATAATTTATTGTTAATTAATGCAATAATAAAACTGTAATTTGTCAAAGCGATAACGAATCTTTTAAATGGCAATTATATCTTTCATAGGTTAAATGTTAACAATAAACGTGTGTTGTTTATTTTGAATTATTTTTTGCGAAAATATAAAAAGACTTAAATTATTTGAGGCCATTAGTGTAGCTTTTATATAAATATATTTTTCGAAATTGATTGCTAGGAAGATCAATGAATCTGATTTATATATTTTGCTTTGTTACTTTTATGGTTTCTCTTAACACATAAATATAAACTCAACTTAAAGTACGGGCACACTGTGATAATAAAACATCATATTTTAGGAAAAAGTCAAGAAATTTGATTTAGTTGTTTTTCTTTGTGTTTTGGATATAATTAAAAAATGGTCGCCGGTTTTTCAACATTTATTTTAATCTGACCGATTAGATTAGCACAAATTGACGCTTTCTTGGTGAAAAAACATTAATGTAGATAGCAAAAATCCTTTTAATCCACATCAACCACTTCCACAAAATACAGGTCATTTTGTAGCTCTCAACACTTTGTTTTATTACACCTCCTGTGTCACTTCTTTTTAAAATTCCCTTTAAAATTTGACATTTTATGCGAAAAGTTTTCGTTAATTTTACATTGTTTTCGAGTTGAAAAGGAATTTTAAGTGCACTATTATTATTATATACCATGATACTAACTTTGGATGAAAGATATATAATATACCGTATTACTTATATACTTGTTATATAATTAAATTATTACTAGATTTGGACTATTTATTAATTATTATTATGGTTATTGGTGAAAGTATCCGACAAGAATAGTGGAAAAAGTATTAAAATTTAAGTCGAAAATAATCTCATATTTTACTGAGCAAATGCTGGGTTATAAATCGCATAATGCGGGTTTTAATATTCTGTAATTGATAAATCTAAAATATTCGAAGGGGGGAATAGCAACATACATTTTTGTACGCCAGATATCCATTTGAGAAGTTTCTTCGTATTTCCTCCGACTTCCTATCAGACCAATTCTGGATGGTTAAGAGATACGAAAATATAGAGGAGCAAAAGAAAAAAAACAGATTTATTTCTCCAAATTTATAGTACCTATCTTATGGGATTTCCCAAGATTTACTAGATTTTCTCAAATTTTCCTGTTCTTATACACCGGATCTCCCCAGTGCAGTGATTCTCCCCTCGCAAATATTATAGAAGGACCTTAGAAACTGCTCAAGTATTACTACAACTTACCACTTGTCTGCTAGCTTCAAAGTCTAATTCACAGTTCTTGGGAGCGTACAAAAAACCTTTATTAAGAAATAATAATCCATGGTTAGAATAGGGTAGAATCGGTCAATGATAAAAAACAAGTAGTAAAATAGTTGTAAATATTTTAAGGAATTAATCCAACATAAACGAAGTTACGGTATAAACAGTATGTTTAGCTCTGAATAATGAGATTGAGTTACAAACTGCTCTGTTATTAAAGAATTGTTTAAACCGGTATACCTCTGTGTAATAAAAATTCTAAATTTTGATTAAGCCTGTATCTGATCATGTCATATTTGGCAGCTATGATTTGTTTTTATTAATATTTTATGAAAAACTGCAGCGACGTCGGTCGAAGCCAGATGTTCTTCGCGCGTTAAGAAAAATCTAGTTCAGTGGCAGAGATGTCGGTTCTTGACAAGAGGCAACATTGGAAATTGTCCGAACACAATGTTCATTAAATGCCAGATGAAATAAGTTAATATCTCACGAATCGAGCCTCGCTGTCGATGCGTCTGTCTGTTCGGACTTGAGCGTCTAACTTGATTAATTTCAAATTTGACACAAAAGTTTTTCACGTCCACCGATTTAAGGGGGTTTATAGAAACATAGCTTTGCCTGCGTTTGTGAACGCTGTTTTTATTTTATGTTTAATTTAGTAGCAATTCAACTTTGAATTAAGTAAGTAAATTGCAGCAACTTCCGAGGTTATTCCGAAGTTTTTTTATTATTTTTATATTGAAAAACCGTGTATCCCCCAGTAATTATTATTGGTAAACTTATATAGGTGGTTCGCTTCGCTACAAAGAGAACTTTTTTAATAGTAAATTAACTTTCCAACTGTTTTGCATATAAATTTGTTTTTTTTTGTGATAACAAGTTTGTAATGGTACAAGAAACTTTTATTATTGCCATTTTTCTTAGTTACCCATTTTTTACCAATCGAAGTTAAAATGGAAAACAGCGTTCATGCAGAAGCTCGCAAAGCTTTACTCCAATTTCACGATGCTTTGTTACCTAGAGTTTTTCATATTATCTCGAGTGTAATGTTATGAACTATTTTAAATTTTTAATATTCTCATTAACAAAATTCAAAGCTCGTACGTTTCAATGGCACTTTTCTGCTTCGTCTGTTCTTAGATGTATGTCTTGTGTTTGAAGTATTAAAATCACTTTATATGCTTGATGTAGTTTAGTCTTACAGCTTAGTTAATTGACAGACACACATACATCGTCTGCATACAAACAAGAAGTTCTCATATCAGTTGGTATTACACGAGAATATTTTTTTTATGAAATTGTCATTATTAATATTCACAAGCAGGTCAAGCAGCGAAGGTAGCTAATACTTTGCTTTTTATTAGTGTATTGCCCTGACGTACTTTATAATAAAATGCGTTTAGCTGGACAGGTTACTAAAATCACGTGAATTCTTTTGATTTTTCTGTTCATAATATTGTAAAAAATTCGAGCAAACCAGAACTAAAGCTTTTTTATGGAGTTACAGTAATCCTTTCTATTTTCTTCTCATTGTCGACAAAAAGAAACTAGATAACTAAAACCCCAAGTTTTTATTCTTTTAAACTTAAACCGATTTTTTTTTTGATAACGAATTTTATATCTTGAAACGTGCTGTCACCGCATATCAGCTTGATCTCCACCACGATTTGATTCGACCATTCAATTTAAAATTGCAACACATTTCTTATATCCGCTTATATTTTCACAATAAATTTGTAATACATATATGAATTTTATTCAATGGCTTTGGAAAATTTATTGCAGTTGCTAACCGAACATTTCTTGTAATTTACAAAATGTTGAACGTATTTTTTTGATTCGCCTTTAAATCATAATTTCCTCCTATATTACGACGTCTGATTTTCTACATCCGAATGCACCTTTAACGAGTTTTAACGTTTGGTGCATTTGGAAAGCCAATATCTTATTGAAACGATTAAATGAAGCGGAAAGGCAATATCATAATTCAAGTTCGTTTCGCATCACGTTTTTCCGTTTTCAACTCAATAAATGTTCAGTTTGGTTAGATGTGAATTTGATTACTATTGTTTAAATTTATTACCTAATATGTTAGGTATCTTTATTACACGCTTTACATATTTTTCGTAGACGTTTGGCCGATTTTATATCGATTTTAATTTAATATCCAATTTATGTGACGATTAAGGCATTAATGGTAATCCTGTGTGGATGATCCATTTTAAATGCAATCTTATTTTTCATTCGCGTTACGTCGACATATAAAATGGGTTCATAATCCTTGCATAATTAGTTTTAAAATTTATTCCATTTCAACACGTCTAATTAAGCTCAGCATTATCAAGTTTACGTTCATCCTTCTTGTAACGCTAGTGTCAATTTAAACAACACGATATTTAGTTTTCTAAGTGAATTTGTCTTATGTTAGTCGTTTGTGTCACCAATGAAAAAAGATCCTGTAATTGATTGTGTTGGAAGAGTCTAGAGACTTTCCTAATGTTCACGAATTGCTATTTAATCCTGATTCTGGAACTCCCTCATTGGTATATACTACCTACGACTTTCGCAATTGTAATTTTCAGGAAAAAAAATATTTAGAGCTGGGCAAATCAAAAGTCAAATCAATCTTTTTGGATTTCACAATTCGGTGTCACATTGAATTATTATATCACGAATCATCCTTGATGGCGACAGCTTGTATTCAACGTCCCGAAAGATCTCAAAATGACGTTTTCTTGTAATAGACTTGACACTTTCAGCCTATACCCATGAATTTTCTCAAGTATACTTTATTGTGTGTAACGTTTCAGGTTGAAGCTATTTTGTGCTGTATATGTAGACAATACGATTTTATGGCTGGCAAAATTGAAGCGTTGCGTACCTACTTCCATAAAACTCATTTAAACGATCAGATGAACTGTAAGGTGCTAGATGATCTAAAGTAATTTGATCCTATAAATTGAAGTTGGTGGAGTTTAAAATTTTAACGTGTTCGTCTTGTGTGGTTTGCACGCATCCATGTGATGGAGTGGGCCTATTACTCAAACAAAAACTCGATAAAAAGTTTTTCTTAATATTTCAAGCGGTTAGCTAGGCGGTAAGGCAAAAAGTAAAAGTGGAGGAGCTCCAAATTGAAATTTTAAATCTTAATTATTTCTGATTTATGTTTAACTTAGCACCGAGTTATTAGGTTACCCTTTTAGTATTTAATCTGTTCTTAAATATCTCCGCTTCATGCTGATTATTAATAATCCACTAATTAGTATATCGTGACGATAACTAAGAATTTTAGACAATCTTTGTCATTTTTATGGTAAAAGGTAATCAAATTCAATGAAAAAGACGTTTGCTACCAGATTAAGTTTATCAAGTTAAACGAGGGCGTTTAGTTGCATGGATGAAAAGTTGTCGCTTTGCATAGTGGATTATAAGCTCTTAAAGAAGTTTACGAAGATTTTTCTTATTGAAATTGAAGTTTTTGTTCGAGTTGATCGAAATTGACTTTAATTTTTCAGTTTTTAAATTACCAGATTGTTCACCTTTGCAGGAACCTGCATTTTTAAGGAGTCAAAATGTTGAATTTTTTGTGATGGTAAAAGTTCAAATTAGTTTGATCAAACATTGCTGGATCTTTTTGATCAAGTTATTTTCATATTTTTAGTAGCCTTGCTCTGCAGTATTTGGATGAAAGAAAACTAAGGTTTCGAATTTGAAATCGAACCACGTTCCTTTCAATATCCAATCAAGAAAGTGCTTCATTAGTGATAAGGGTGGCAATATAAGTAAAAAGTTTAACTTCGTACAAAAGCGAGTTAGTTTTTAAAACTTTGGTCCACGTAATTATTTTTCGATTACCTCGAGATTATATAGTTGAAAATGGATACAACTCTAAATATAGTGTTCAGTAAAGACTTTCATAGGTTTTATCTTTTTATTACAGAAGTAACTTTCCTACTTTATCGGAATTGAAGTAATCTTAAAGTTGCTTAGCTTAGATAATTTTAACGCAAATTCCAAGCTCTAGATTATGGTATACGGGAGAAAAGGGTCGTGAATAATATATTTTAACGAATAGAAGAAAATAAACTTCCGCTTATTTTAGAATTAAGGTATGTTATTTCCAAACTGTGTCGTACTTAGTGTAGATAGGGAATTTTATGGAATAAAAGAAGGATAATATATTGCTGCAAGCAATGGCTAATAATTGGTTAAATTTGTTGCTTTAAAAAATTTGGATTCTTAAATATTATGAAACTTGATTGCTCAGGTCATCATAACCTCTGAATTTTTTTTTAGATTGCTAACTTAAAATGAAGCAAATAGAGATGTTTTAATATAACGTATAAACGGGATAATGGGAACGGTTTGGCTCGAAAAGTTTTGACTGATTTCTTTTGAAAAAGTTAGAAGTGGGAAAATTGAGATGAAATATATTCATTTGTGTCATGAGAGGAGAATTATATAAATTTTTTTCTATGAAAAAGGAAATGTAGGTACTAAAAGCAAAATAACAAGAAAACTTTAATATGACGATGTTTCGTGGTGGAGATACTTCTTGCTTTACAGTCCAACTAAACATTCGTTTCATTTTCGAATAAAGTAAACTGAGTGCCTCTATGAGCTGGAAAGAGGTAATTCCCATAGTTTCTTTAAGGGAGACTGCTAAAAATTCTATTTAGATCTATTGAACTTGAGATAATTCCCCTACAAGAGGTGGGGAAGAAACAATTTTGATACATGTTACTTTGGTCTGGGTCTCAATGAAAACTCCAAGTTTTCAACTTTGGAAGGGGTCGACGCGATCCGGCATCTTGTATAATAATAATATTAGCTTTACGCTCCTAAGTGGAATTATCCATTTTCTTTTGAGGTGGATTAGTCCCCGTAACAAGTACCTTTACAAATTCAAAGTCTTACATCTGTTTTTGCATCTGTTACCATTCTTTTCCATTCGTTTTTGTCTCTGGTACTCTCCCGACCTTTAATGTCTTCAAATCATCGGTCACTTGGTCGTACCATCTTATCTTCGGTCTACCTCTTGCTCTCTCCTCCATTGGTCTCCGTTGCATTATCTGTTTTATCACTGCATTCTCCTCTCTTCTCACCAAGTGTCCCAGCCATGTCATTCTATTCGTCTTGATTATCTTTACTATGTTCTCGTTATTCATTGCTTATTTCCGATTCGTTGGTTTTTTTTATGCCAAACACCTTTCTTAAAATTTCACGTTCGAATATTCTCATATCTTCCTTTTCTTTCTTTGTTAAGCTCATTACTTCTGACGCATACGTTATGACAGGTCTTATTAACGTTTTATATTATATTCTTATTTTGCATGCTTTTTTGGATTCAACGATTCTTTTCTTTTATTTCCTTTGCATTCTATCCTCTCTCCATACCTGTCTCACCAGTTCATATATTCTTTTACGTAATTTGCATAATGCATCTTGTATGCAAGGTAAAGGTAAGGTAAAGAGAAAAGTGTCTAATACAAACTTAATGAAGACAAAATTCCCTAAATTTTTTTTGTTGTAAGTCTGATAGCGTGAACGTGAACATTATTCCAAAAAAATCGGCCAATTTCTCATATTTCTTATTTTTTTCTTTCGAAAACTTGAATTTTTCATCGGGGCCCAAACCTAAATAACATGTGTCAAAATCGTATTTACGTACTTTTTGTATGGCAAAGGCAGTTGTTTGTCCCTACTGACTGAACTAATACTCAATTCTCGGATTAGTCAACTAACTTTTGGAGAAGATTTTCAAAATTTGCTCTTATTTTAATGTCATCGCTGCTTAATGTTCTATCTGCTGCCAGATACTCGGGTTTTTCTCTCAGAGAAACGTTTTATAACATTCACACCTTAAGGCTTAAACCGGTTTGGAAAACATGCATGTAACCCTGTTTTATTGTTGATGGTATCATCCAGGATCAATGAAGACGTTCATAAGAAAATTAGCCTTTCTTCAGATTTATCCTGATAACTTGCACAATATAAATAAATTAAGCTTCGGGAATTAGTTCACTAACTTTTAACTTCATAAATAATTTTCTGGTAGTCATGCTGAAAAAAAAGGAGAGAAAAAATGAGATATTGAAATAATTGTGAAGGAATCGTCTTGTATAATATGATATATATGTATTTTGAGACAAACTATCCAAGATTCCAAGTTCATCAATCGAACTTACATTCGGTCATGGTGGTATATTTTGTCGTATATAATAAATATTCGGTCATTTTGAAATATTAATAGTACAATTTGATAGCTAGAGTCACATACTTTTATCATTTGGAAATCGACTTGTAATGTAAACTCTTCACAAGTAAGGGCAAATGAAAGTAAAATTACTAATGCCCCATACTAATAGTCACAGATTAATCTGACATTCAAGATAATCCTAGGATTTACCAATGATATTACTGGAATTTAGACCGTATCGTAGCAACAGCTGCTATTTCCAGAATTAATCTTGAATCTCGGATTAATCATAAGTCTCACCTAGTCAATTTTTGAATGGACGAGAGAATGTCGGCTTTCCGAAAAAACCTATTACAAACCGGAGCTCTAGAAGGGTGTATAGCTCAAATTTCTTAGAAGGGGTCAATGGGGTAATTACATCAATACCAACAGAGCGTGTATAGTATACTTGTAATACTTAAATCGACATGCTACGAAGCGGGAGACCCCGGTTTAATGCTTGGTCGTGCCTAACTGTTGTTATCTAAAGCCTAAGTTTTACTAATGGGCTATTCCTCGAGCAAGATTAGCATCCTACTAGAATATATGCAAGTGTTCAAAAAACTATGAATACCAATTAAATTGGCAGTAAATTTGGCACTGGTAATAACAGGACGTATTCCTAAATTTAGAAGAAGAATAAGCAGAAGAGGAAATTTAGAATTTCTCAAACTTCGTTTTCTCGAGTTTGGCTGGATATCGGGCTCTATTATGTGTTTAGGAACTAGCTGGAAAGCCCGTCCACGGACGGACATTTAGACCCGATTGGTTGGAAACTCGATTGATGTGCAACTCATCCCAGGGGGAGTACCGGCGGTGGTTTAATATATTTTTCGGTTGGTAAAAAAATTCGACCAATCAGAGTGTTTCCTTTTCTCCAAAAAATGACACGCTGGAGGAGGAGCAGCAGCAGCGTGATGGGATTTTAAGTATTAAGATAGTGAAATTCAACTCCCGATTACCCGTTGCCCTCCTGTTAGTTTCGAATAATTTGTTTATTTAATTAATGAAACAATAATTTGTTTAAATGCAAACCATAATTCTAATTTCAGCTTTGTTATAAATGAGTTCTTAAGAGCGCGATAAACGCGAGTGAGATGCAGCTATATTTTGAGATGTGTAAGAGCGAGACAGATACGTTTTCAGTGTTTACAGCACTTTACAGTCAAAATATGTAAATGAGTGGTAAAATAGAAAGATTTGATAATTTCACATGGCAAAGGACGTTTTAAGATTAACGAAATTTTGCACGAAACTTTTCAAGTATGAGGTACTACGAACGTGTAATGTGAACCGAGAGAGGAACTTTGTGTTCGATTTACTCATCACATGGATTTGGATATTTTAAATGCATTATCCAATGAAATTAAATCTTGGTGAGTTTATTTGTGCGATGAATATCGAAAACGTATGCTTTTAACGTTCCATTCAACAATAGAGCAGAGAAAAAGGAATTGGGCTGTAGTGTTTGGGAAGATTAATGATGCTTTCTGAAAAATTAGATTTGCATAGCAATTATTATTGAATATGGAATTAATATTGAATTTAATAGTTTCCGGTTATTTCACCCAACTGAAACTAATTGAGATAAAGCTTTATCTAAATACATCGAAAATTCATTTAGACGACGAATAAATTTCGTTTCTATTTCCAGCACAATATTCAATTTTGTTATTGCGAAACGTTAGCTTTTTTCAAATTTCTGATTTATGTTAATGTATTCGCTTAGAGAAGAATAATATAAAATGTTACCTTTGTGAATGAGCGTAATGTTTAAAGATAAATGTTGAATTTGAATTGGTATTTCGCTCACATACAACTATGGATACTATGTGGACTGATCTCTTGAAACTGACTGGACTGTAAAATCCGGGCTCGGATGAATTATTAGCTCTAGATTTCTACACGAACCGCACTCATCGATTACCTTCACTGGTGCTCTGTGATTTGAGGGTTGGTGGAATTTCATGAGAAATGATATAAGTTGCTAACCTAACAACTGCTTATACATCCAGGATAATAATAATTCACTCGAAATTTGGTTTATTTGATATTGCTATTTGTACTAACTGTATAATTAACGATTATCTCGTAATGACCAAACATTTGTTTCCCGATATGGTCCGGATATTAAAATTTGTTTAATAATATTTGCCGCTCTCCAAAGCACCAAAAGGGTAAATTGCATTAATAAATCTTTCGCAACTTCAAATTTTTGTTTTTAAGTTTTTCCATTTATTTTTCTCCTGCGCGCGGAACTGTCGCCAAAATTGATTTATGTAATAAAGATGTTACCGATCACACAGTTTTATTTTATTGGTAATATTTTACTTTTCACTTATTTAATAGCTACAGTCGCTGAACAGTATAGAGAATGGACTCGATAAGATGAGGATGAAAATCTAAATCGCTACGAGCTGTTCAATTTTCCTAATAACAATTTTTAGCCCGTCGAAGTTTGATTGATAAAAGTATGACATTTCTTTCCGATTTTACTTCTTCCAGCCGGATGAACGCATTAATTTAAATGTGCTCCGTTGTTGATTTGTTACTATTTGATGTGAAAAGAAAGGGAAATTTCAGGTTTGTACTTTTTTGTATTTGGTGGCAAATTGCTTTGTAAGAAGAACAAATGGTTTCCTGCACTGACTTGGTAATCTTTTGAGTACAATTTTATCTAAATTGTGAGGGCGACACGTTCTTTGAAAAATGTTCTACCAAGTTTTTTTACATTCGCGAATTTTTCTCATTACCTTATTTCGCACAAAACTCACGTTTTAATACTAAATTATGATAATTTATTTTTTTTGAAAATTTTATTGCTGTAACTCTAATTTGCTTATGATTTCACTTAGTGTAACATTTTAGCAATGTTTTTTCTTTGAGTTTTATATTTCCTCTACTTATTGCAAGATTTTAGTGAATGGCAATCTTCTTGTGCAGACGGGATTACATTTTGTAATAGTCGAATCCTATTGAACTAAAAGATCATTGCTCGAGATTCTTACCTAGATCGACTTTATTTTAGAAAAGATACAGAATAGCGAACATGGCATTAAAGCTTTTTTTGTTAGTTTAAACTTTTCTTTTACTTTGTGTGCACCTAATTTCAAGTCTTAACTTTTGAAAGACTTCGTAAAGCTCTGACATGTCGACTTGTGAACTTTTGAAAAATACATCGTAATAATAATGTTCTTTGATCGAAACCATTGATTATCAATTTTAAAAAGATACGTTACGTTATGCTGAACGATAAATCATTGTAACCACACTACTGTTCGGAAAGTTATGGTAACCACAGATCCACTTCTGCCCAAGATTGGTCGACCACAGGATTCTCCTACACGAAGTTCCGTTATTGCAAGGAGTGCTAGCTCCTTCAATTTAAACACAAGGAAGAGAACTTAAGTCGTTAAAAAATATGTATTCTAAAAGTTACTAGGGCGAAATACGTATGCTTCAGTCTGATCTGATACTTTATCTGTTGATAAAGTAATCAGGTCAATGATCTGTCCACTAATACGCGGAAATGCAATAATTAATATTTTAGCAACGTACAGATTCATATGCCACAAATAATGCTCACCGAGGCCATTGATAATAGATTTTTAACCGAATACGCAACCTTGCGGAAAATTAGATGTCGTTAATACTGCTTTTTTGTACCGAAATAGCAAAGTTGCGTTTACAATACTCAAATATTTGATAGATAAAATTGTCACATCGTGTGCACTAAGTTTTAAAATCTTTAATAATAAACACAATTAAGGCAAAAGAGCGATAGACACATGTACTGCTTTTTTCGACCTCCTAGTCATCACACCTAGCTATCGAATCTATAGCTACTACATATCTAGCTATCGAAAGCTACGCGGGCGGGAAAACGAGAAAATACAATAATATTTACAAATTTGGCCATCAAAAATCAAATTATTACTACTATTTACTTTCTTATTATGAAACTCATAACTCGTTATATTTTAAATGCAAAAAAGTAAGTGCTTCTCGCTAAATACTAGAACTTGGAAACTTTTGCTACATACTTGGTGAATTATTTGGAGCCGAATTGAGAGGCGGCGGGCTAATGTACATATCAAGCTCACAAAAAGATGCAGGAAATAAAATAACAACCAACGAGGTAATAAGTTCTAATAAATATGTAAGTGCTGAATCCTGTATATTCCTTTTGTAATAATAAATATTTCTTATTACTAATCCGACTACTGTCGAAGACGTGGATAGATTAGGTTAAATACATCTACATTCTATATTTATACAAAATTAATAACTGCGAACGACATGCCGCTTGTTGAACAAGCTTAGATGACTGCTTCTCCGGAGGCATAAGAGAAAAGTCAAAATCAGAGTTATTTTAGGATGGGTAGACGGTACGATAAATCCTACCAGCTCGTGCTGCGAGCGAGCTTTATTTTCGGTTCTTTAAGACCTAGCAGTAAGCTAACCGATTTCTTAAAATCATTTGTCCACCTCTATTTTGATTATTTTGCTTATAATAGTTATCTTTTTGGTGTTTTTATTTGATTACAATTATTGTAAAAAATTTGAACACGCTGCATTTGGTTTCAAAATCTTAATTTTGCTAATAGGCCTCTAAATAAAATAAATTAAGCTTTTCTGTACGAAGGAAGTTTTTGAATTATCAAGATTCGTTAATGAACCTGGAAGTTATTTAACGATTAACTTAAAATAATTAATCTCTATTAGCTTTCGCAAATTTCTTTATTTATCGATCATTTATAACTTACTAGCTGTCTTACCAGGCTTCGCCCGGGTTTGCAATTGTGTTTCCTGCGCAAATGTTTAGTGGGACAAATATAGAAAAGGACTCTCTTTAAGAATTACAGAATTACACAGGCGTAAGGATAACATAATAAGATTAATTTTATTACCCCCCTTTTTCTATTTGTTATTTCTAAATTGTTAAGGGGTTCACCACCTTGGCGTTCGGAAAAATTGGTATAAAAAGTAAAATTTTTTCTAACTCTTATAATATGAAATAAATTTTATTTTACACATATACATAGTAGATTTATGAATAATTTGACATAAAATTAATAAAAAAATATTGAAAAATTTAAAAAAAGTCTAAAAAATAAAAATTAATTTTTTTCTTATATAAAAAGGTATTCTTATATAAAAAGGTACCTAACATGTATTATAGGGAAAATTTGTTGTTTTTTTGTAGAACTGACAGCTGTTTGAAAACAAATTTCTGATTTTTATCAAAATTTTGAGTTATTAAAAATTTATAACTAATGAACGTGGCACCCAATTAAAAAAATTCTATGCTACATCTTAGATAATATTATGAGAATATGTGTTTCAAATTTTAACAAAATCGGTTAAGTTGACCTTGAGATATTTTGCCCATCACCAGTTTGAAAAATGTAGTTTCGATAAAAGCGCAAACGAAAAACAGTAGTGCGTTATCGGCTCTTTACCGCGCTCATTTCTAATTGCTATAAATTCGAAAATAATTTAATAAATAAATAAAAAAATAATTTAACCAAAATTTACGTTTTTACTCCGGTGGATACAGGATCGATTTGGGATTCTTGAACACTCTCGTAGAATTTAGCCGTGATACGGCGGATAAACTTTCCGATAGGTTCCACATTGGAGTCTTCCTGTATCCTGGAGTTTTGGGGCCAGGGGCCAAACATTGGGGCCTTCAATGCTCGTCGTAAGGCTATGCTCTGGATTTTTCGGACCTTGGTCATGTGATTGTCGGTCGCGTATCCCCAGGCAGTCGCTGCATACATCAAAATAGGCCTGACGCACGTCAAATAAATTCCGATCTTATTGCTAGCACTAGCCTCCCCTAGCTTTATTACTCGTCTGGCTGATGTGCGGACCCCACCTCAGTCCGCTGTCTAGCGTCACCCCCAAGTAACTATTTGGAGGTTTTGCTCCAGAGAACCTCAGTGCCAAGCATTTTGAGTCATGTGTCGGTATGATTGAACCTTTTCTTCCTACTGCGTGTTATGAAGGTTGCCATACTTTTGCTGGGATTTACTCCTATGCGCCAGATGCGGAACCATTTCTTAAGTGAGTTTAAATGTCGCTGAAGGTGATTTGTAATATTTTTGGGTAGACGCGCGCTGGCAAGCACCGCTGTGTCGTCAGCGTAGACGAGGTCCGTTATCATTTTATTTGTAATTCCGTAAGGCCCAGGTGTCTTTTTCTTGTTCAGTTTCCGAATTGTCGTAGCTATCTCGCTATAATTGGCCGGTGTGATTGGGTCTTCCTTTTCAATATTTCCTTTGAAAGTGATTAAAATCCGCTTGACTTCCTCGTCTATCCTCCTGGTGTGCTCCGAGTCTGTGGGAGTCTGTTAGGACTGAATTGTTCCTCCAGACTCTCGGCTAGTACCTCCACTTTTTCCAGGAGACTGAGGGCGACACCATTTGGACTTTCGAACGGAGGGATTTTAACTCTTTTTCCCTTCCCTGAAATATATTTGATGGATTTCTAAGCTGAGGAGTTTTGCAAAGAAAGTGTCTCTAGCTTGGCTGGTGGGACTTTACCAAACATTTGAGAAGCCCAGCTTTAAAAGAAAAAAAACTTGAATAATACAACTAGCAGGTAGTTTTATGTTAGAGTGGAGCCATTCTGTAATCTTTTGTATAAGAAGTTTCATTCTGATAGGTCACCTAACCGACTCGATTGCTTTCTTTGTATTATTTTCCCTTATTGCTTGAGCTTTTAGTTTTTCTCGTATATTGTGTTTTTTACGTTTGCTTTCTACCTTTTCTATGTGTGCCCATAAATTGCATCTATAGGTGCTATTACTTTTCTCCTTCACTAAGTTTTTTTAATATAGTACATTTTTATATTATAAATATAGGATCGAGAGCAGATTTAACGTTAACTGACGATATTTTCTTGTTTCGATCTTATAATCCGCTGTTATTACTTGAAAAGGGCTTTGATAGCTGCGATTGTTACTCTATCTTATCTTTCCTAGAAAATTACACACATCTCTCTTGATTCTGTCGTGGGCTTTGTTGAGGTTTATAGAGCTTAGTGTGTTTACTTTCCTTCCACTGATTTAACCACAGAGCAATTGCCGATATATTTTTAATTTCCACTTCCACTTTCATTTTTTTATAAATAAAATTGATTGCAATGAAATATCGCTAAATTGGAAAGTTATTGTTCACTTTTTTTATGAGAATTTATTGTGCGTCGTTTTTTTAAAATCCCCTTTCGGGTTATTTAGAAAAGAATTTAATTTTACAGCGTCTGATCGCCAACAGAACGAAGGTATTTTATTAACGCTTTTCAATCTTTCTACTTCTATCAATCTAATCAGGTTTCTTAAGTTTTTCAATCTGTGGAGCTATTTCTCTCTGAGCTAATTCAATATTATTTTATTTCGATTTAATTCGAGTTGTCGGCGTCGCTCCGAAAAATGCACTAATTAAGCTTTATTGCTTTGCGATATGTAACTTGGATGTAATCATACCGAACGAGAGAACGTTTCATTACGGACTCGAATCTATATCCGGAATGTTTGATTTTAATTAAACCTCAACGAGATTATAAAATTATTGATTTTATTTGTTTTCGTTTAAAAACTGAAAAGCATCACGTTTGAACAATTTTTTTGTTCAACAATTCGGCCGATTTTATCTTTTATATTGGCAGCTGAATATTTGCTTGTGTTGAAGGAACAAAGATTCAAACCGTACAATGGAATATTCGACTGTGGATAGATTTTTAGGAGTAGGTATAAAAATTTTTTACGGCGGTACCTGAAAATTCAATCCAAATAAACAGCGGGTATAGTTTAAACCGAATAGCTATTTTCTGAATTAAGCTTTATAGCTTTCAATATTAATTTTGTTTGCGTGTTTCGGAACTTTATTATAATTTTTCAAATAAAAATTGTGTTTTTCGAGGATTCTATTGAAAATCGATGAGTTTGTACATTGGAAAACTTGATGGAGAGCAAAAGTCGAGCCAATTTCCCATAAGCCTCAAGTTACTGAAGCTTTAGCAACTTGGATGTTTCAGATAACTTTTATTTATCGCGATTATGTTTTGATTTCTGAAGCGAAACACTTCGATTTCCTTTTTAATTTTCATTGTTTATATCGCAATCTTTTGTCTACGGATAAAGCATTCTATTTTCGGGTACGTCGAATACGTAAAAATTATTAAACCGTAAATTCTCTGACGTATACTTATATTTATAAATTTTTCCGAAAGCTAAAAGTAAAGCCTCTTAGTATTCATATAGGAATCGGGATTTTTAACTGAATGATGGATTCGAGTTTTATTAAAAATACACGAATTTTCTTGAAAGATGGAGGTGCGGAATGTGAATAATAATCTCGTATTTTGACGAAATACAAACTCGGATGTGCTTCAACATTTTCTAAGTTAAAAGATAAAATTTTGTTAAATGTTCAGAACATTCGGATATGATTAAAATTGTCTGAGTTTTGGGAGAACATGAAGTTTTCGTTTGTACGGAGAAGACTAAATGAAATTCTTAGAAGTTAAGCCAAAAGTTTCAAAAAGAAATCAAACAAAACAATGAAATAGGGGTGAAGATTTCAAGTGTTATTTTTGAGTTTAAAATTAATTGTATTGCAATTATTTATAAAAGTAATTTATCTCGAATGCACTATTAATTAATTCAGAATACTAGATCAAGCTGAGTTTTAACTAGGGGCACACGGGCGAGAGCCCCTACCCGGTTGAACGATTTGTAGGAAAAAAATTTAAATTAGGGAGATCTTTAAAGCATACTTTATGTTAAATGGTTATTTTAACAAACTATTTAAACTTTCATTGCTGATATCGCAGGAACTAAAAGTTTGAAAGAAAAATGTATTTGAAATGTTTTTTACTTTAACCAATTAAGTACTTATGCCTAAAAGTCGAAATTTGAAATTATTACTACTCGAGTGATTCGAATTGTGTCGCTATTTATTTTATTGTGTCCCTAAATCAAAGGGCTAGTTTTATATCCAGCTTTGGAGCCGGGATTTTGTGAGTTCTTTGCCTGGGTGACTGCTTCAAAGTTAAAAGTAAAATTGTTGGACGCCCCAGGTGAAACTAATAAAATAATTATTGGTAAGTGGAGGAGGTTTTGTTGTCTTACAAGTGATTGATGAAGTGGGAATAGTACGGTCAATATGTACCTTTGAATGTATTATGTATTCCTTCTTGTTTTAACTGTTAGGAGAGGTCACTCTCTGTGTCTTCATTCAAAAAATCGACCAAATTCTGCATTTGCTTATGTTCGCCATTTTGAATTTTATGAAAAATGATTTTTCTGTAATAACTAGGCTATTTTCAATTTTAACGAATTGTAAAGACATTGACATGAAGGAAATTGAATTGCCTACAATTTTGGTTTCCTTACCTTTTTTTCTGAAATCGATATTTTTAAAATTAAACCTGAAAAAAGTTGTGGGAAATTGAATTTCTTACAGCTTTTGTCTTTACGATTTTTTCAAGTTTTTTCAGTTATTCAAGAAAAACAATTTTTCATAAAATTCAAACGGGCGCCGCGTTTTTCAGATTTAATTTGAAAAAGATCAGTTTCTGAAAAAATATGGGAATCAAAGTTGTAGGAAATTGAATTTTCTATAACTGTTGTCTTGACGATTTTTCGTTAAAATTGAAAATGGCTGAGTTATTCAAGAAAAACCATTTTTCATAAAATGCAAAATGCAGCGGCTTTTTTCAGGTTTAATTTGAAAAATATCGATTTCAGAAGAAAAATACGGCAATCAAAGTTATAGGAAATTGAATTTTCTATAACTGTTGTCTTGACGATTTTTCGTTAAAATTGAAAATGGCCGAGTTATTCAGGAAAAACCACTTTTCATAAAATTCAAAATTGCGGACATAAGCAAATTCAGGATTCGATCGATTTTTCGAATGAAGACTACCTGTGAACCCCCAACTGTTAAGACAAGAAAGAGCGACAACGGAATTATTAGACTTACTAAAAGGGGTTATTTAAAAATTCGAAATCTAGGACATCTTACCATCATAAATAACAAACAGTTAAATCAGATATTGTTCTGAAGGCGCAATTTTAAATGCAAGTAGCAAATCAAGCTCAGACTGCATTGAAGATACAATCTCAATATAAGTTTAGCGACAAGTTGAGCTCAGATTCGGACTATACCTTCGTAGGATAGATTTCTAAAAAAAAAATAATAAATTTAGACGAAACCCCACCATATTATTTAACATAATTTAAAACTAAAGGTTTGAGTCGACGACTGAAAAATTAAAATTGAAACTTTTCTGAAGTAAAGTCTAAAAAAATAATTGAGTTACTCGGGAGTATAAATTCAACAAAAAGTAAGTGTCGCGAATTTAATTGCTTGCAAAGCCGAGTTGTAAAAATATTAACAAAATTGTTGTTGAGCAGTTACAATTAGTGTTTCCAAGTTTATTAGTTCCAACAAAATTGTAAAATACAATACTCCACCGATTACACCTTTCAGTGCAATTTATTCAAGTCTATTATTCTTTACTATGTATCTTTGGTTGATTTCAATGCACAATAAGGTGATAAAATTGTTATTAATAGAAAAACAGGATTTGATGAACCGTGGCAAGGTTCATCCTTGCAAGAATGGTATACGAACTGCGGTATAGTCACTTCAGGGAATCAATTTCACAACTCCAGTGCGATTACTTACAGGTGCAAAGTTGGATTTTTCTCTAGAAGCGGCTAGGAGAGAACAAGCCAACTTTTTAAATTGTAAGGTCAAATTTGAATAATCGAAATTTGATTCGCGGATTAATTTACTAATTAAAATTTTGTTCCGCGGTTTTCTGATTAGGTTGTAATTAGCATACATCAAAAACTATAATTAAATTACCAAAACTGCGTGTGATATGTAATTACAATATAATTAAAAAACCGCGAAGTAAAGTTTTAATGAAATCATTTCACGAATTAAATTTAGATTAATCAAATTTGGGCTTGGAATTTAAAAAGTGAGTTTGTTCATTTTTAGCCTTTATCCTGATCCTGTTTAGTAAAAGTAGAAAGAATTACAAATTAATATTTTAATTAAATTATATTTTTACTATATTTATTCTCCAGACCGTGGATTATAATATTTGTTATAACAATTTTTGTTAGGTTGGTAACTTAAAATTCTCAATGATATATTGACGTGTTTTCTTGTATGAGAGGAACACACTAGACTACAAATTATATTTTAGGAGAATATTGTGTTTGGATACTGCGAATATTATTTAGGGATCGTGCATATCCCTATACAAGGATAATTTTTACAAATTTTTGACTTTTCTCAATTTTTTTCATGTAAGGAAAATTTTGCTGATCTTCCACTCATCTTACGCACTAAGGATCAATTTTATAAACAGACCAGAAATCTCCTGAGTTAAAATTACCGAAAATAAATCATAAAGAGTAATTTAAATTTCGAAAAAAAAGAAAGCAATAAATATGATTGGTAAGAATAACTGAATAAATTGATTCTACTTATAAAAATAAATAAACAAGAAATTCCCTTAATTTTCACTAAAGCGAAACTTAATTTTGTTTATGAATATCTACATTATTATTTGTTTTTCATCAACTATACTGGGACACTTTGTCTAAAACACAATTTGACGAATATATTTTTCACGTCCAACCTGAAATGGATCTTTCAATTATTATTATTTTTAGATAATGGATTAGCTTCTTGTTACGTGATCGATTAACTTGTTTAGTATAGTGTCGATTTCAGTAATTCATTTTTATGTTTGAACAAAAACTTCCAGTTAGACCTGAAATTGGAAAGTGTCAAGGCTACAATTTTGCTTGCCCATTCGATTTGACTATTTTATTTTTGTCATTTCATGAAAGAATTTCAGAATATGTGGCCGATTGAAAATCTGTTCAATAGTGGCACACGATTGAATTTCCTTTTATTTTGCATCCACATGTGATTTATTTAGAACCACTATTTTAAAATTCACAAGCTTTCGGCAGAGTTTATTTTATTTCAAAATTTATAGTGGGAGGCTGAAAATAAGAAAAATTATTCTGTTTCTTATGTGCGCCTTTCGGCAACTCTTAATCTTTACGACGTGTAATAGCATTAAAACTTTATAGTTTGTCACAAGAGGGCACTGGTAAAAGAAACCCTTACTAATTCACTTATAAGCCCATAATTAAGTGGGCAATTACTTTGCAATTACATGTATGGGTTCAGATAAGTAGTTTTGATTACTTAAATGTAATCAACAGTTGTGTGTCCAGGCAATCTCTGTCACAAAATTAGCAGTTAGTAGGGTATTTGTATGTAAATTGGTTCCGAAATTAGAAGGAATTTAACTGTTGTGCCTTACAATTATTATTCCAACCATAAATTTCTATTATGAGGTGCTTTGTCTAAAATTTGAATATTGTAAGCATTAAAAATTATTGTAAAACTTGGGCTAGGTCAGATATCGAACGCGGTACCCACCACAGTAGTTCCACACCGTAATCCTTGTAAGAGGTTTATTTTAAATTCCGGAAACAAGGAAAGGAGAGCTTTGATTTTGTGTTACATAAGCATCCACTTGATAGCGAAAGATTGGGAACATAAAATGTTTTATCATCAGGTTAAGAGACTATCACGTCAGGTACTTCATTTAAGGATGACGTCAGAGCATTAGGCTCTATTACGGGATCGATGTATGGGTAATAAATTATTAACCAATTCTACCATTGGACATTGTGGTGGTTTAATTGGAACGATTCGTACGTCGATTCTTATAAATTAATATGTTTACCACCATCGAATATAATCCATCCGGTTGCTTTCATTTCAATTTTCCAACCGTTTAATTATTTTCTATAATTGGAATAATTAAGCTTAACATTTTTTCTCCTCGTTACCGCTGTTCGGTGACGATCTCTTACAACTTTTGATGAAGGTTCGTAAATTTGTGGCCTAAACTAATTACGACCGAGACTTGTGGTCGTTATTTGAATTAATCGCTATTTACTTAAAATAATTCTGCGATCAGCAGACAAAGCAATTAAATGACTAAAGCGAAATTTGGAATTAAATTTACATCCTTTATTGCACGCCGTAAGATTTCGAGAGCTTGGAAAGAACTCCCGATGTAAAATAAGTTTATTGATTATAAAATTTTCTAGTACATCGACAAGAGAGTTATTTTAAGTTGTAATCTTGTTAACTTAACAATGCTCTAGATATGTAGCTAAACTAAAATCGATAAGTACAGATAGACTTACTTTGTGCGAGGGTTACATTTATTAAAAATGAAACTTTAATGGAAAAATTGTGGCCACAATAAACGCGAAACGAAATTTGACTTGGTTTTTAACTTTTTCACTGCCGAAACGCTTTTGACGTGGGAACTCAAATTGTTTCTTTCAATATTTTCATACTTTTTTTATCTCATATTTGAACAATTTTGATAGTAGCTAATTTGCATGTGAATACAGAGAGCTTTGAGCTTTATAAGAGTTTATAAAGCTAATTTCTAGTCAATTACTATGACAATGAGTTTTATCTCTTTCATTATATTCTATCCAGGCTTTGATGGTCTTTCGTTAATTTGGTAATTTGTTTCGTACAAGACTTAAAATTTGCATTTTATCCTGTTTATTTAGCATTGCGTAGGCACCTACAATATTAAAAGTGCGCGGAGTATTTGCTTTCACAGAAAAATTTCTAATTAGTAAACTGTTGCCTCAAGCTTTTTTAAATTTTGCTCCGAATTTAAAAATAAAATTATTTTTATGGTTTACATTTAGATAAAGTTTGGGAGTGCTTTGATGAAATCTGCACTAATAACTTTTTTGTAAATCCACCCCGTTTTATCGAGATTTTCGGTGTTCATTTCACTTTTTCTTGTTAAAATATTTGAGCAACAACATTCAGGACTTTTCATTCAAGTTCGGACCGTTCCTCATTATATTTCTATATATTTGTCAAGCCATTTTTGAGTAATTACTTTTTTGGCAATTCCATTTTTAAATTAAATTTAGACGAATGACGACGCAGTTGGTAAAGATACTATAATAATTTATTTAGTTGCAACAGCTGTTTGCTTCTCCATTTTGAAGACGTTATTTAACATCGAGCAGATCTTGTATCACATATTTTATGAATTTATATTTTTCGTCAGAATTTATCGAGGTTCCCTACCATAAGTTATTAGTTTTATGATAATTTAACTTTGCGTTTCGAAAATTTATGACAGCTGAATCTGATTGCGTATCTCACATTTTCATAATTAATGCCACGATGTTCAAATTTAATGAAAGCTTTTTCGTTATAACCATTTTCCATTTCCGTAGCCTAATTTTACAAATTTAGATAGCTTTCATCTAAAAACTTAATCTAAATTTTATCATTTTTCACATGTTTTGTCATTTTGCTATACGGCTCTGCTTAGAAGGGCGAATTTTAGTAGGAAAAAGTTAACTGTGACAGATACTTTTTCCAAATAAATTTCGTAACTTTTTGGGGCTAAGTAGAATTTGCATCGTTTTTATGATGGGTTACTTTTTAAACGATGAAATACGGACTCGTCGTACTTCTTTTAATATTATAAAAAATGTAAATTTTTTCTTCTCCTTCTGTTGAAGGGTCATAACATGTAGTTTTAATATAATAAGTAATTTAGAGCAGATATATGTACCAGGACTGAAAACACCGATACTGAAAAAATAAGAAAAGGGCGCCACTCTCTTTTTATCGCCAATGAAAGATATTGAACCTTAAAGTGAGAGAACTAAGCAAATATAGCTAATATCTATTTATCGCTCATGTAAAAAGCGCATAAAACAATATTTTATTATTTTGAAAATAAAATACTTTGTAACAGTACGACCATGACTTTGAGAATCGCCATCGATTATCGGATATGAAATATGGAAATGTAAACACATATTAGGTGGTGGACATTATGGACCATTTTAATAGAGAATACATTGATAGTAGATTATGCTGATCTCGATTGGATTACCAGCAAGAGTTAATTATAATGTAATCGTACCGGTATATAAATGCAACGATATAATAGCTATTCCTAACACAATTTCCTCATGGAGAAGTTTGCGAATTAATCCTAAATAGAAAATTAAGAAGTATTATTATCTCAGTTATTTCCATAATAACCAGAAACCGACAACTCATTTCACCAATTAAAAATTCATGAGTTAACTTTTTTTTTTGATCTTCATGGAGTGAGTGAAAGCACCACTTTTAATAAATAGATTATTTGTCATGAAAACGAAAGGATAAGGCTTATTCTATGTTCTTCATCTTAATTTAGGACTTCATCCTGTTATTACCATTAATGTATCAAATTTGCACTTGGCACTCGTAGTTCTGTGAGTACTGGAATAATATTCTAGCAGGATGCTAATCTTACTAGATGCATAGTCCATAAATCGAAATTAGACTTTAGATCACAGCAGTGTAGCCGGTGCGACCAGACATTAAACCGTAGTTTCTCGTTACGTAGCCCTCCGATTTAAGCTTTACACTACACTGCTGGTTAAGCATATTTTGTGATTGATTTTATTAAATAGGAACATTTGACTCTTACTGTACTTCAGTAAATGTATGGAACACCCTAAATTGTGAAGATTTTTGCAATTTTTAAAAACACACTCGCTTATTCTCATTTATATTTGAAAGGCACTTGCCTCTGAAAATCAGGACGAAATTCAGCAGATGTACTAGGTACAGGGAGCATTTTGCAACATAAGATATTAATTCCTGATAAGTTTAAGATAACAGCTATTTTTGAGTTTACAGCTTTTTATGATGTGACAAATTCGACTTTTGACGTAATAATCAGCTTAAGGGGTTTCCCCACCCTGAGATTTACAAAAATTCGAAAAAATTTTTTTTGCTGAATATAATATTATTAATACTTTAAAGAATATTCTACACATTTAACCATTTCAAAATTCAAATTATTTCCATAAATAATTCCATAATATTTTCTATAAATTCAAAATTTATAGCAATTAGAAGTGAGCGCGGTAAAGAGCCGATCCGAAACTCAGGTAACAATAGGTCTTGAGGTGAATCACTTGTTTAGAATGTGTACACCACGCTACCATTTGGCAGTATTTAATGAAGTACTGCCCCTTACTGCTGATACTGCCCATTACTGCTGATACTGCCCCTTACTGCTGGTACTGCCCTCTTACTGCTGTTATTTATTACTCCCATTATTAACGTTATACCACTTACTCTATAATTTGAATTTCTTTTTTTTTAATATTGTATCAATTTGCAATAATATACTCCCTGGCTGGGTGGATTAACCCAGTCGGGACACAGGAAAAAAAATTACTGCCACTTACTGCTGGATACTATCGTTACTACTTTATATACGTGCAATGGTAATATTCCGGTAATATTATTAATAAAAAGTGATCTGAGAATTTTCAGCCGCTTTTGTTGACTACTGTGGGACCTCGAGGTTACAAGATGAAACTTACAAGACATTAAAGTCATCCGGTTTAATCATAATCCCAAGGTAGTCCAAAATTAGAGCTGACAGAAGGGCGCTACTTTTAAAAAATAATGACAGGTTTTGTACATTAGGGTACTTAACACCTGAAATTGATATTGACGTTTTTGTAGTAGGTACACAAACTTTTTTTATTTCAAAAACATCAATAATTAATGTTTTCTAGAATTTGTCTGTTGTAAAAATTCGTCATATCTTCAATTTTAGTAGAGCTAACAAACTGATTTGGTTTTGAAAATAAACTATATAAAAGTACGCTTCAGATGGCATCATTATTGATTAAATACAGCGAGTACCGGACAAATGCCAATAGAATAACTCGGGGAATAACTGATAGCATAAGTCACAATAATTAATGACTTCGTCTGACTTCGCTAAAGCGATCTTATTCCTTCTACCAACTACTACATATAATATTGCCGCTTACTGCCTAACTTTCCCGTACTGCCAATACTACCTAATACTGCCCGATAATGCTTGATACTACCTACTACTGCCTGATACTACCTACTACTGCCTGATACTACCTACTACTGTTTGATACTACCCGATACTGCTTAGTACTACCTGATACTGCTATGTACTTCCACTTACTACCGATACTGCCTGTACTGCTGCACCTTGTACACTATACTGCCTCAGTGATTCGCCCCCTGCAATAGGTATTACTCTTTGTTATCTATGTGCACGACCGTAAAGACCTCGACAAAGAGTATTGTTCTTTCGGTCACTTTTTTCTTGCAATAATTCCATTGGGGATTTCTTCCTCTGAAGAGGCTTCGCATTTATGATGCAATTATTAAACCTTGTAATTGGCCCAACAGCGCTGCGATTCACCAAGAACCTCTCAACGAATAACTATAGCCAATATGAGAGCCCAAGAGGAGACTCAAGAAGCTAGGATATTGAAAAGAGCTGCTTCAAAGAGTCTGAGGACATCGCGGCAACAATGGAAGACCTCATATACGGTCCAGGAATCGCAGATTAAAGATTAATTAAAATAATATTTGGTTTTAAGAGGCTGACGCAGTACTGCTTCTTCTTTCGCGTTTTTTTCGAAATCACATTTTTCAAACTGTTGGACAAAATATCGCAAGGTCTACTTAACCGAATTTGTTAAAATTTAAAACACATATTCATCATAATATTATCTAAGATGTAGCATAGGATTTTTTTAATTGGGTGCCACGTTCATTAGTTATAAATTTTTAAAATTCAAAATTTCGATAAAAATAAGACATTTTTTTCAAACAGCTGTAATTTCTACGAAAAAATAAAAACAAATTTTTCCTATTACCTTTGTATATGTATAAGTAATAAAATTGTATATAATAGTAATTTTAGTAAAAATCGAGTACTTTACTACCCTTGCAGTTAAAGTGCAAGTTGATGTACTCTTGCGGTTAAAGTGTTCCTTGTTCTATTATTTTCAGTTAAATAACCCGCACTTTACCATCTGCTATTAGAAAAAATAATAAAATAAATTCATATTTTTTAAAGGTATTTCAAAAGACGACTTGAAACTTTTCTGTCTTATTATTCATTATACTTGTAAAAATCGTTTCTACTTTGTTGTGCTTTGTGGTTTAACTCGACGATACATTTTTTATTTAGTTTTATAACGAAATATAACATTCTAAACGTTGGCAAATGATTAAATATTTAAAAACGTTTTAGTTAAATAAGGCCAATAACATGTAACCTACCTACTTTGAGTGTTTTAACTACCTTAAATATTAACTTGGGTATAAAAGAATGGTAGGGTTTAGTGGTTTACGAGTGCAAACAAGGGTCAAGCTTTGATGCTGTTGGTAGAAGGTTTTGGATGTCGTAATAAATGTTTCAACTTGTATGTTTCGCAAATGTGCTGCCTAATGAAAAAGTATTAAATTCTTTTTTTTTTGTTTCAGGTGAGTACGCATTTAATCTCAAAATGGAAAGTGTAAGTACTAAGTAGTTTTTGCAAAATATGTACTTACCATAATTTTGCGTACAAAAAATTAATCACTTCATCAAAATTTTCACTCCAACAATATTTTATCCCGAATTAACGAAACTGGGAGTTAACAAAAAAAATCGTTAATTTTATAAATGACTGAAGTAAAAATTTAACTCAATTTTTTAATTATCCAGATTGACGTTTATACATTTTTTTTAAATAATTGATTGATGCAATAAACGATAAATTTCGTGAGCTTTCGCTACACAGCTCAACATTTACCCATGTAATTTTTAAAACATTTTTGTTACTTATATTTCTGATGAACGGAAAGATTTATTAGCAGTCTTTCAAATAAGTGTACGCTTGAAATTTTGCGTATAGTAATGCATGACAGATTATTTAAGACGATTTAGGAAATTCGCTAAGGATTACTTAAAAAAACAAATAGGGTAGGGAAGGTCGAGGACTGGAGAAAATGGAACGCACGATTTTCTTATTTTCCCTTATTTGTCTCGGAAAATTGTACCTGCGGGGTGGTTTAAGATTCATAAATTGCATTTCGTATTATTTAAAGGTGATACGTGTGCGTGATTGAAATGTTTAAATATTTTCACTGTTTACTTTTGTTGTCAAGAATTAATTATATGGTTTCCTTGTTTCGGCAGGTTTAATTTTATGGCTTAACTCGTATTTTGCCTTCTCGTAATTAATAACAATCAAGACTTTTAAAGTGATTAACGTAAATATAAATTTTAATAGAAAACGTTTATTACTCGTTTAATTAGTAGTTTAGATCGTGGTTTTATATAACAATGCCTTAGCGCCTTTTCAAAACGAATTAAAAAGAATGCTCCCGGTTTCTAACGCTACATTAATTTACAATGCCGCTCCGGGTCATTTAATTTTAAAGTGTGAATATCACTCCCGAAAATAGCTTATTTGTAAAAAAATACTATCTTAAATTATTATTTAGGTCAATTTTTAAATTATTTTTACACAATTACACCAAACAACACAATTCAAAATATTTGAAATGAACTTTCGGCAGTAGGATACTGCCTTTCATCGGATGTTTTTAATCATCATACATAAAAATTCCAGAAAAAAACTAACACAATAATTATGAAATAATTTGAATTTAATGTTTAATTAGTATTTCCATTTAGTAAATGTGATTAATTTTTTCTTCGTGGAGGTTGTTTACATTTCTGGCTGGTGCAATATTAATTTATTGACAAATCATATTATGGAAACCTGAAAGCTTGGCGTCATGCTAATAGAGCAGGGAAAATGTTGCATTATTAAAATTATTATCGATTTCTAGGAAACCTTGTAAATTAAATTTTTTAAAGCGAAAAGTTTGAATTGATATACTTTTTATTTTTAAGTTTTGAAAAGTTACATTTCTACTGTAGGCTGCATTGATCAAAAAGATTATCGCATATATCTGCTCTCTATTTGTCCCAGGTTGCTCATTTTAGAGTAATTTTATTTCTCCCTTTTATATGTAGGTACTCATTCTTCATTCATTCGCTTTTTTAAATTGTTCCTGTTCATATGGTAGGGTCTTTGTTAAATAATACAAATTCTATTTATTTTCTCATCAAAATTTTTTCTTTTCATGAAAGCGCATATCGATTAATTAAATTATATTTATTGGTGTTTGGGAGAGCTTTCGATTTAATATTCAATATCTGAAGATTGGTTATTTATTGTTTCATTATTTTTCCTCTAGAGCTGGGTACTTACAATTTGTAGATGAATTATATCCTTTCCGTCATTCCACGATTTAGTTTCTGCAGTGTTACAACTTGTCAAGTTATAAATTTTCCGAGGTGTGCGCTCATGTTTTTAAGTTAGTTTATGCTTTTCCACTGCTATATCATTGGATAAGTAGAAAGGTAGAAGGAGCCGTATCTTAGACTTTATATCCCACCTTCCCTTATGAGAGCACATTTTAGATGGAAATAACAAGTAAAAATTTAATAAAATTTTCTGCTTTGCTCCCTATTACGAATCTTTATGTTTACATTTTTGAAAATACAATTTGAAAATCTAAATAAACCTCCCTATGCTTGCTATGGTAAAGATTGTGTTGCTTTGTATAATTAGAATTTTCATTGATAGAAGAATGTACTTCTATGCTTTGCCATCTTATAAATGAAAGTGTTTCTAATTTGTATCGGACCGAAAGTTCCAATTTCTATTGGGTCCAAGCTATTTATGCAGCGATGGGAATCTACGTTAATCTATAGAGCCCTGCTTTCGTTTCGACAATGAACGACGAATAAACTATAATACCAAACAACATTCGTGTTGTAATATTCACGCTCGCATGTAATATATGGTAAATATTTGCCGAAGGAAATGGTCCATGAGTGGCAATAAACCCGCATATATGTCCATAGTAAGGAACTAATGGCAAATCGATAATATTTAATAGTAATTATTGGTAAATGTGCAATTTATTTTTAATGGCGTTATTGAAATAAGTGCAGTTTTGTCGGTATGATTAGGGTACCCACAGTATTACAGATAATATTTTACAGCAATAATTGATAATATCTTGATTTTATATATTGAAATGACCCCAGAGCTCTCAAAATATCAAATTATTCAATTGGTGTAAGAATTCAATTTGCCAAGTCTTAATCCAAATTTTATTATCCGATTTTTATTTTATTTTCAAATTATTTAAAACAATTTCGAGTTTTACAAAACCATTGTAATTTTATAATTAACTTAACCATAATATGTAAAATATTCGTATTGCAAATGAAAACCTAAATATGTGTGATAACATGCACACGCTGCACTGATCGCTTCAACTTTTAATTATTATAATATTTCAAATTACCATTATCGAATCAAATTAATTTATTACTTTCAAAAAACTTTTTAAAAACTTGAATTTGTCTAAAACTACGGTCATATCCAAATTATTAATAAAAATACTACTCACTTAAATCATCTCTATTTTGCCACAATTAATTAAAAAAAATTTAATAAAAAAACCCACACAAAATTAAATTAAAAATCGTTATAAGTTTATTTTTTATTGTTATTACTCTATTTGGTTATAATGAAGTAATAAAATAATTTTGTTCTGAAAAATGATTGTTGACCTGAAAGGGTTAAATATGGCGACATGTATGAGGTATTAATTTCACTACTGCAAACATGTTAAAATCACGTTGCGAGGGAAAACACAATCGGAAAAATTTAGATGTACTGGTAGGGATTTGAACCCACCACAACAGCATAGCCAGCCCACGACTCTGCTTTATATTATTATTATTAAAACAAATATAAGAAATAACCTTTATTATTTTTAATTATTGCAAAAATTCAGATATTTATTCTTTCTAAACATTTTAGAGTTAAATAAAATGATACGATATCTTTTTTTCTTTAAAAGTTCTCTATCAGAACATTGAAAACTCGAGAGCCGGTTTCACAAAAAAAGCTTAAGCCGAGCATAGCTGAACTTAAGTTCTACAATTTTCATAAAATTTAACATCAAAGCAGGTATGTAAGTATATCAAATAATTCGAGAGATCTGGAATAACTTCTAGTGCCTAAAACTTATTCTGTTGCCCGTACCGGGGGGCACAAAGAAATTATAGTATCATATTATCGTGAATTTTAATATTCAAATTAATTAAATATAAAATTATTATTTTTAAAATTTATTGTAAATTTTGCAGATAAAATTTTTTAATTTTAATATTAAAAAATATCGGTTATCAATTTCATTTTGTTCCTTACTTATTTTCCAATTAAATATTTTGAAAACTCCTACAACCACTTAATCAAATCTTGATTTATCAATTATACCCTTTACCCAGCTTTTCTTTTATGATTTTCTCAATTTCCATTAATAGCTTTCGTTTACGTACAGAGAAATATATAAAACATGCATCATGTAATCGTGGGGCGTAAGAGCAAAAATTCATACTTTAAAGCTAAATACTAAATAGCTTAGCTGAACTAAATAGCAGATGTAGAGCAAATTCCAAAATTGTATGAAATAGCAAGTTGGTAACTTTCTCTGTACATTATACAAATTATATAGAGGATCGGTCTAGGATATCTCGCCGTCGCCACTTCGCCATCCCCATTTTTGGTCGGAAATTTAGCATTTCATTTTTTTGTTTAGCATTCTTAAGATTTTTTATAAGGTGGTTTTTGGTGTTTTGTTCTTTCAGCTTACACTTAAACCTATCTTCTTTATTATCTTTCTCCAATTATATAATCCAATGCATAACTATCAATCTTCCAGAATTCAATCTCATCAAAATCCAATTTTACTCAAATTTTTGAATAATTCAATGACCAAAGCAATAAAAATCACATACTGAAATTAAATAAATTTATTTTCCAAACACAAAATTCTCAAAATTATACGGGAGATTACTACTCCTCAACCGCTTCAGGCGGCCATTTTGGCAAAAAGCCTAGTTTTCGCCGTTCACCATTGCCACCTTAACTCGTTGGCGGGAAAACCAGCAGTTACAATTTTATTGCAAATTTAAAATACTAAATTTTTACATAAAAAATTTCAAAATTCTCAAATCAATATTAAAATTTTCCATGAAAGATTTTGGAACATGACATTATATTATATAAATCACCACTACAGGCCTTGCAGGCCTTGTTTCAAAACTTTGCTCCACTTTTCTCGATTTCTTGCCTTACTCTCCCAGTCTCTTACGTTCATACGAAGCAAGTCCTCTCTTGCATCATTTTTCCACAGGTTCATCGATCTGCCTCTTCTCCTTACACCTCCAAACTCCGAATCCCATACTTTCTTTGGCGTTTTTGTGGTTTCCATTCTCATTAAAAGTCCGGCCCATTTTAACCTCTGTATCTTGACAACACTTACTATACTTTTTTCGCCATACAATTCTTCTATTTCTCTATTTGTTCTTCTCAGATAAATATCTTAGTTCTCTTACCTCCATATATTCTTCTTAAGATTCCGCTCCCATACCTCCAGCATCATCTGATCCTGTTTTCTCAGTGTCCAGGTCTCACATCCATATATTACTGTCAGTCTTATTATTGTCTTATACAATCTTAATATCAATGTTCGGGAAAAGATCTTATTGGATAGCATTGACTTAATTGAGAAAGCTCTCCTTGTTGGTAGCGCTAGGAGCGCTATTCTTGCTTATTTCATTTTTGCTTCCTGGCTTTTTTGCTATTACTGTACCCAGATATGTAAAGAACTCAACCTCTTCGAACTTTATTACAGTATCCTCGTCCAAGTGAAGTTTCAAGTTTCAATATGTTTCAAATAAATATGGTACATATTTATATGGATCTATGTCTAAATAAAATCTTCTTGATCTTGAAATATGATCGCGAGTTAAGGAACAACCTACTTTGAGTTTCCGTCAAAGTAGAGAAAAACTTAACTCCAATACATGCAAGAAGGAAAATGTAAATGGCTGTAGATGTTGCTTAAACCGTCTATTTCAGTTTTTCTATTCATAGAATTCTTCTCCCTTTTGATGCAGATCATTTCATGAAGAGCTCTATCTTTGTAAGTTTGCTTCCCACCTCTTAGAAGCTTGACTATGCTATGATTTAAAAAAAAATCAAATCAACAATATTGTTTCGATCAATCTTACTGCAGCCACCAGTGGTAACTAACCAAACATTCGACCAATGAAAAGAGTTTATTTATAATTTTGTATCAATTAAATTGGTTGAATTTTGGTTGGTGGCTAACGGTAACTGCAGCGAGACTGCGACTTTACTAATAATATTATCGTGAATAGCAGTAATTTATGCTATTGGTTGTCATATAGTTGGTATGGTTACCTAGAGGATCTTTTTAAACTTTGATCTGTGATTGGAAATGAAGCACTTCATCAAATTTGTTAATACAACAGCAGCGCTGGAAAGCGTTGACAATATTTTACTGTCCTCGGAAAATTTTATACTACTTTGTGGAAAATAACGTTTTCCTAATAAATTAAAGTGTAATCAGATTCGATAAATTGCGGTTTCGATTAATTGAGTTTTCGGTAAATTTCATTCGGTCAATTGTTTTCTCTAAATGCTCTGCACACCACAAATAAGCAGTAAATTTACCATTGATATGTTTTTACATTTAACTCTCGTGGGAGGTAAGTAACTCTTGTATGAAAGTGGTGTTTTACGGAAGCAGTATAAAGTGCTTCAAGTGTCACGCCAACAGCGATGGAACTGTCGTCTATTTCCGCTGTATGGGCATTGGTATGTGAGTAGTTTAGTGATTTTTGTTAAAAAATTTCCGGTTAGGCATTGACTTACTAAAAGGATTTTTTAAGAATCTTGAGACTTCTACTACTAACTGCAACCTCTAAATAACCGCCTGAGGTTTCTTGTTCTATTTTGTGCTATATTTATTATACATAGTCTAGAAGGAAGTCCTCAAAAATTATCTTGCGTTGTTTTAAATGCGTTTATTTAAAAAAAATTTTTAAATTAAAAAAAAATTAAAAAACTTACAAAATGGCCACTGAAATCTTGGTAATATATGATTATTTAAAATAATGTAATAATTAGAGACAAATCGAATAAGACGTCTGGGAGGTTGGGAGAATGCGAATCTATAATACAGTTTTTCATCTTCTTTGAATATTCGCCTATTTTGTCAAATTATTTTTCTATTTAAACCACGCCATTTTCCTTAAAAGAAACACATGAACCGACTTCCTTCAGAAATTGGGTTCCAGTCTGGTGATCCCCTAGGGCAGGGGTGGCCAACAGGTCGATCGCGATCGACCGGTCGATCGCGACTGTTAGTCCAGTCGATCGTGGCAAGGCAAAAAATGCATAAAATATGCATAAAAAATGCTACATGATTGTGTACTGAACTATGCTGTTTCATTTAATATTTCTAGAAGTGTGTAATTGGTAGATCGTACAGGGTCTCGTTAGTGAACAAGAGATCTTGGGTCCAATCAAGTTGGCCACCCCTGCCCTAGGGGCACGATGCACAATTTCAGAAAAATACCAAACATTTTCGCTTGAGGTTTTGGCACTTGCATGGATGGATTCTCAGTTTACCTAAAGCAGGGATAAGTGTGTATTTGAAAGAGTAAATAATGAGACTTCAATATGTGCTTAGAAATTTCTCAGCGCCGGAAATTTGCAGGTACTAATTATCTGGCATACACCGTGATCAACCTCAGTCTGCGCTCACTGCGCTTTTATACCGCAAACTTTTTGTTTCTTTTCTAGGAGATTGATGTGCCATGCAGTGTCATATCCATTAAAGTTTAAAACATTTTATAACTTGCTTATCCCGTTGCTCTTGTATTAGAATTTTTGCTGCGTCGCATCGTTCCTTCGAATTAGAAATAATGTGGAGCATATACTCGTAGAATATTTTTACGATGAACGTGAAAAGTGACACAATGATAACACAAAATATGACATTTTACATTTTTATTACAAAAATTGTTTAATAAAAGGAGCAGTAAAATCTTGACGATTCTAGTAAAATTGTGGGTGAAAAGTTCCTCAACTTATTTATTTTCTAATAAACTTGGTTCAGTTTTTCGGAGTTTTTATTTTTATCTATCCAAACATTCACTCTTGCATGCAGTTCCACAAAATAATGTTGGGTTTTATTCTGAACATGCTTACTCAAATAGTCGGTGTTATTTTAACTGCAAAATTTTGTTTTATTAATTTTATGTTGAAAGTTCTCAGGTGGTGTAGCAGAAATGAGCTTAATATAGATCGCCTTTAATTCGCTTCGTAAAACTTGGCTTCGTACTGCTTTCAAAGGCAGATGCACTGGAGTCTGAGAGTGCGGGTAATACCAAGCTTAAAGTTCTGCACTTGGTCCTTCTGGTTGTCTGTGATTAAACTATACCGTTTGCTTGCGAGTCTGGGAATGGGGTGAGAAGAAATCGGAAGTGCCAAATATAAAAATATTCAAATTTTTTAATCTCCATCAGGCTAAAACATGCCTGATAAAAGAAAACTGAACAATAACAATATACTGGCAATATACATATTATAGTCGGGCTTTTAATTATAATTTTTACAGTCTAACATTTTTTATTCGTTTTGCAATTATTTTCAACCTCCGGCTCCTGTTTCCGAGAGAAGAGAATCGTCAAAGTTAGAAATTTTAGGACAGGTCCTTATGGAATTTTTCGCATTCTCTGCGCATCATCCAGGCTGGTTACCACGCATTTTGTTGTACTAAAATTGTTTATTTTGAGAATTACTTTTAAAATTAACGGATTACCAGCATTTAAATATTAAGTAAGCATGCAATTATAAAAATGGGAAGCAATCGATTTATTATTCATCAGAGCTAACCTTTTATATTAATCGTATCGTAAATACCTACTACAACGAAATATTTTAATTACTTAGTTAGTCTTTTTTTGTATTCCATTGGTGTTCCTGTTTTGCCAATTAGCGAATGCCTTTTATATTTACGCTTTTTAAAACAGGGAGTGCAGCTTTATTAATACCTGAACACGACGAAATGCCAATTAATTGCAAAGCTTGAAATATTTCCAAGCAATGAGTGATGGGGTGAATAGACGAAGCTTTCTGGCTTGCGTTTTGGTTATGCGATCCATAGAAATATTATACCCAGCATCATAATGGGGACATTTGCTATCGTCAAGACATTGCCGAGAGAGCAGCAGTGGAAAATGAAGTCACGTGATAAAGCCGTTGGTTATATTGAGTTTTGTGTTGACACCCCATTATTCAAAAAATCCAACGACCTAGTCCTATATCACGTGGCCGTACTACGTTACGATACCACGATTACTATGGCATTTCATCCTTAGGACTTAGGAGTCCCGTTGGTCGTAATCAATATTACAGAAATACTTAATCGTAAACAGCCGATATTACTTTAAAATATTGACTCAAAATTTACGAATACCTCTAGCAGAAAATTTTCCTGCGTTAAGTTTTTACGACCCACCACGGTAGTAAGGTTTTAATGTTTAGATATTCTTACATCCCGTTTGGTTTATTGTCGGGATTTATTTTATCAGGTAATATATATTTTTTTATTATTCTAGTAATCTTTCTATTATTAAAACGTGCAATTGTTTAATGAAATTCAGTATGAAAACGTGATATTAAATTTGCAGCACCTTGTATGTGTCTCTTTGTACATTATTCAATCTGAATAAATTAAAAATGTTATAACTTTGTTGAAGTTTTCAAATTGGAAACGATTAAAATTTTTATACGAAGCAAAAAAAACGTGTGAAATTTTGAGATTAAATTCATCTGTTTTTGCTTAGTTTTTTATTTAGGCGATTTTAAGAGCTTAGACGTCGGCGATGTAGTAATGGAAAATAATAAATGAAAATTAGAAACATATAAATTACTTATAATAAATTACTGTGTTATTGCTATTATTTTTTTGGTTTGTGTGACCGAATTTAATAATGGCGTGCTTGTTGGACGTTTTTCTACCAAAAGGGTATCCCAGTCGAGCATTAATTTTCTTGAACCGGACGCATTTTCTTGTTGTATGCGACAACGCACAAAACTATTCATACCAAGTTCGCCCAAGGAAGTTTTACACATTTCGCCATCTTTAATCGTTATGAAAGAATTTGTCGTTTAATTTGGGACAATTTTATTAGCGGATTAGGGCGGACGGAATGTTAGACATTTTTTTGGGGTTGCAAGTTAAATCATGTGTAATCTTTTTATCGTTAAACCTTTAGGTGGTATATTGCGGGTGAATTTTGCCAAATCACTTAGTTGTTTTAGTATGCAATACATGGGTGAAATAGATTATGGCGGGGCGCAATATCGAATAAACAGAAAATCGATAGGGATGCTGAAAATGAAGGCCGCGTCATAAAGTCTCGGGATCTGTGTAGATACTACAAAAGGTTGTCATGTAATCATATAAGAACGTACGGTTTCGCTTTTAGAAATGCCTTTTGAATTATTAATTTCTATGACACGTCGAGACTAATTGATCGTATTGCAAGGAGCTTTACAAATTGAGGTTTACGCTACAACTTTTTTTTACACGGGCGTTCCTCTAATTTTACAATTTATTATTCCAACTTGAGCTTCCTGTCTTTGTTTTTCAGCAAAACAAAAATTGCATTATTTTTTGATTTTTCGATATTCGCTCGCTAATAGATTCACTTAGATACGAGCTAATTTAATATTTGTTAGAATGCTTTTCAATTTTGTGACAGCGGAAGTTGGTACAATCTATAATCTAAAATCAAATTTATTTTGTAGTTGAGTGCTTTTGAAATACTATGCAAATAGCACTTCGTCCAGCTCTTCAATGTCTACCGAGAATAGCAAATATTGAAGTACACCTAATTTCGTGCGAGAGAGCTTTGTTTAAACCCACAATGAATCAAAACCTTGTTAACAGATCGAAAGCCCTAAGTGTATACTCGGTTGACAATAACAAGGTAAAATGGCAACATTTTTATAATTCTCCTAACGAAATTTTGCCTTGTCGTTGTGTAATACAGGGTGCTTTCTGTGGAACTACATAAACTCTTACAAAGAAGACGGTGAAGTGATAATGCAAATCTACTGTAAGCTCCCCACGTTGCACGATATTGCACTCTGTTAATGCATATAAATGTGTAATACCGCCTTTAGCGACTGCTTTTCAATAAATAAACTAGGACTACTTATAGGGAGGATATAAATAATATACAGAATCGCCAAATGCATGCTGCTAATGAGTAGGGACAGGATTTTTAGGCATTTGCGTGCTTTTTTTTGCTACAGGCACGTGAAGAATTTTAAAACGCGAACATTTTATATGCCTTTCTGGGTTGTTTTATGTCGATTTTATTTTGCATGAAAATGCATATTTTGTGTTTAAATGTTTATTTTGGTTTATTTAACTGCTTCAAACCGTTACCAACTACTGCAGAAACAAAGCTAAGTGACTACTCTTGCTCACGACTCGACAAAAAATTTCTTAAAATTTGAAAAACATATCTTAATTTTATCGTAAAAATATTTAATTATCCCCCTCATGAATTTTAGTTAAATCTTCTCTTAATTTTAATTTGGATTTTGCATTTATTAAGTTTTATTTCAATAAAAATCTTTCAAGTTTACAATTACAAGGTTTGCAATTACGAGTCTGTTAACGCGAATGTCTCCCATGTTGACTGAAATGCTTTGTTTGCCGATTCACAGGACTTATCTGATTCGCGAGATACAGTTTTATAACGTTTTATACGTAATAATTGACAATCGTATTCCAAAGATCACAATCGGGAATAAATTTGAGTTTCCCAAGTGGGTCAGTCGGGAATTGAAACAAAACATCATGCGTATAGAGAGTTTACTGAACTATGGTTGATTTTCAGTGCGCAGGCTCTCATATGCTATAAAAATTATATTTTAGAGGTGGAATCCAATTTCAAACATTGCTATTCAAATAAAAGAATGGGGACTGGTTTTTCTGATTCAATAATTTGGTGAATTAGGTGCTCCTGACGGTACCGGTGTAGCAAATGTGTTTGCTAGACGTTCTCCTTCGCCTTTTTCTCTCTCGATGACTGTCCGTATGTAGTAGTACTGGGCGATACCAATTTGAATCTGCAACCGTGGAGGGTGAATGAACTGCAGGTTTTTGATCAGTAGAGACAAGTAGACATATTATAAGCAAGTTATAATTTTATGTGTCGACACTAGTCATTTCAAGGACTCTTGTCAGCCCTGTGACCGACAACCACAACCACTACGAGTCCTTCACCATGAAGGGCGAATCTACAACAGGACCTCGTAGATTTGGGGCCTCCGTTCCCATAGTACCTGACGTTTACAGTAGTCAGTAGTTATTTTAGGTTTGAGTGCTTATTACCGTCAGCAACCTCTAAGCCATTCAGACACCTCTTTGCTCATCTTAGGATGAAAGTTATCTCAACTTTTTGGCGTGGCGTCAGCGAACACTGCGTTGGCATGTCGCGGTTTGCATTTTGACTACCAATGTTTCGGAAATCTTTGGTACACGGTGCAACCATTTCAGGTCATCGTACAATTACCTTAGCTACTCTTTTCCGACGACAGCCAACACTCTTTCCATAGAAGCGTGAGCTTTGTCGGCATCAAGTTTTATATCGACACCGGTATCGAGGGTCTCAGGTAGACAAGCGTTCGCTCCGCCTCAACTTAGTTTAAACGGCACCACCTCATGAAAGTGCTGAGTTCGGTCTTGTGATTTATGGTCCCCTGGGATGGTATACCGTCATCCGACCGAATCTCGAAGAATCGCACAGTCTCGGAGGACGGGTATATCCATAGAATACATCCTCGGGTATTATTTTTTTGGATCCACCCCTTTCCTCATAGTGCCGGTTAGGGTCCTGCTCAGATTAGGACAAAGTGCAGCACATAACGAGGACCCCTAGTCACTCGTATAATCTGTTTTCACTGCCAGAGACAAGTAGACAGTAGAAATTGCGTTTTGACGCTGGCTCTTCCTCTGTGGCTTTTTTTTTATATCTGCAATTTGCACGATCTCTTGTATATGTTAGGCCTCGATTAGAGTAGGACTCCTATATTTGGTCGCCTTACTACCTATCAAGTAGTTACTGACTACCTTCAAGCTGGTCGTATCACATCGCAAGATCGGTTATGATAATTTTCTGCTCTTGGACTCACTACACTCGCAGAGAGAAGAAAGTTAATTGATGGTTGATAGTTATTTACGTCAACGTATTTACTGTCGCCGTAATTACATGAAACCGTCTGGACTAGTCGAGGTTTCTGTTGACTGCTCTGAGCTATTGTCCAGAGTAAATTTTTAAGTCCCTCCAAAGACATTAAGAAGTTCATCGACCTTTTATATTCAGTTCTTCTCAAGGGTATACTTGATGTTTTTGACAGTCAACAGAATGGCTCGAACGAATATAATTCTTTGTTTTTTTAAGGTAGTCATTGTTTAATGTATGTCTGTGTTTCGTGAGGCTTTACCTAATTTTTGTCTCCGAGGTCAATATTAGGTGAGATTTTCCTCAGATTTTGATTTTTTTCTGTTTGCCTAATCCACGTTTGTATTCATCATTTAATTGACCGTGTAATGTCGTTCGATAAAATAAATATAAATAAATAAATTTTTACCTAAACATTCGATCCCTATACATAATGAGTATTACATTCATTTGCGAAATTGCAATACTTCCGTATCATATACGGATCCCTGTCAGAATTTCGTTTTCGTTCTATTAAATTATCAGTGTCACTTGACACATCGATTGAAACGTAGAGGCATATCGAGACAATAATATATCTTTTTTTGGAAGTAGGTAGTACGTCAAAGTTAATAAAAATTTTTTTAACATGATTGAAAATGTCGTTGTCACCTGTCTGCGATTTCATTACTTAAATAGCTCTTTGCTCTCTTCCACCCGATAATAATTATCGTGAAAAATTCCAAGTTAGTTGTAACTCACAGAGCTGGATCTGAAGACATTGGTGTTCTGTGCTGTTCTTGTATTTTGATTAAATTAAGGCGAGAAGTTAAACTTATTAAATTATGTGATTACAGTTGGTGTCAGCAGTTTTGTAATATAATTTTCCTCTAAACCAACTTTTTATTAAGAAGTTTCAATATCCAGTAAGTTTTTGAATTTCTAGTCACGTTTACTGCGGGTCCATTCGAGTGTACAAGTTGTAATGGACATTTTCTTATTCCGCTTTTATCGTGGCTTTATAATTGAATATACAGATTTACTTTGAGATAGTTGAGTTTTCTAAGCTTAATAATTATTTTGAATAAGGAAAATTGCTGTTTTATACCATGAAGTCTGAATTTAAAATTGTGTGAAGTTTTGATGTTTAATTTAATTTTTTATACAAAAAGCTTCTAATACAACCAGAAGAAACAGCAGAGATAGAAAGTTACCAACTGTTTAAGTTGAATAAGTATATTGAGATACCTATAAGAAAGAAGGCCTGGAAATTGCAAAAAGTGTAAGTCAGTCTTCATCTGAAAACGACGAATCTCGCTAGGTTTATACCGAAACCGCAGGCATAAAGTAAGCTATGCATAAAATAAACAATAAATATAATATTTAAAAAGCTTACTAAGACTAATGTTTACAAAAGAGAAAATTATGGCTTGACAAATCCGATTGCCTGCTCGTCAACGACGACTAGATTATTTTATCTATCGACTAAAAGCTACATCGTTTTCTCCTTGATTCTTGAAAACCTTCATTTACCTTTTAAATTTTATCTTCTGTACTTAATCTTTCTCGAAATCAAAAGCTTCTTTCATCGCTTGAATAATAAATGAAAGTACTTCAACCACAAAACTCTATTATTTTGATTTTAATATGAAATATGTACATGTATTTAAACTGGATATTTTAGGTTGCGTCCGCACATAGTAAAAATTAAAACCTTTTTTTTTGTAATCTATGTGTAAGTGGTTTAGGTAGTGTAATTCGATATTAGCCCTAGCAATACTTCGGAAAACTTAAAAAATGCACTTTGGTTGCAACTAAAAAGAAGTGCGAGTTACCATGGTAACTTATTAAAACGAATCAATCAGAATTACGCTACAGAAAGATAGATGTTGCCCTTTATATATAAAAAGATGCCTTCCGCGTGTTTGAACCATAGATGTTTATATAGAAGGCTAGATAACTAACTCCAGCGCAAAAGTGAAGCCTGCATTTTGGTGTCTACCATATGTAGGTTTGGCAAAAATTGTAAACACGACAGTGTTTGTTGTTGCAATCGCGTGTTATTTTTATTTAAAAATGAAAATTAAATGAATTACAATGATTTTAATATTAAATTCCTGCTTGAATAACCTAGTGTTATGTATTTATTATCGTTTTGCAATAGTTTTGCCTAACTTGCAAATGGCCGTTTGATTGTTCTTGAGGCTTCACTTCTATTACATTGCAGGTATTGGGAGTCAGGTATCTAGCCTTCTATATAAACATCTATGGTTTGAACTTACAGTGAGGAACTTACATTACGGAAGGAATGATAAACAGGAAGACATGGTTTTTTATATTTATAATATTAATATATAATTTATGTTATATTATTAGGATGATTATGGGATTATTCAATAACTATCAATTACAATCAATAAATTAAAAATAATAAATAATATCAATTAGTAATGGACGTGAATGATCATTTATTTATTTATTAATATAAATATAATAGTATATTACTATATTTCGTTCAATTACGTATCAAGTATCAATTACGCTATTTTATTTCTAAAACTCATAATTTATATATTGATTTTTAAGTCCTAAGTATTATATAGTTCCGTGAACAAAAATTTAATAAGGGACGTGCAGCGTGTAGGATGTGATTAACTAAATTTTTAGAAAAAAAATTAGTTAATCAAATAATTATTATTAACAGTGCACTCTTCCGAACGGTAGTAGATAAATTTGTTTAAGTTTTAGACTACAGACGGTTATTAACCTTAGAAAGTAAGCAAGCATAATAATTGCTGACACTAAGGTACCCTGTTTGAATCCGGAGAGAGTCTAAACTTTTTTATGATTGTCTTCGTGCTTCGGATGATTTGCCTTTGATAAAAATAAAATTCCAGGATTACAAGGCGTAACTAAGACAAGCCTAACAAGTTACCTGGGATATAAAACAATTAGTAGGCTCATAGCACTAATTGTGACTTCGGAACACTAGCGAGGTTACTACGCTGGTGAAAACACAAGTTGCAGAGCTATAGACCATTTTATCTGGCAAGTACGAATTTCTGGGTTTCTATAACCGATACATGGATGATATGATAAAACCTTGAAAATTAATGGCTCCACATGGCATACAGCTTGGTAAAAATAAATTTGTCAACACAATTTTATTTGCAGATGACCAAGTACTGATAGCAGCCACAGAAGATGATCTACAAAGAGCAATGCACTTTTATGCACTATTTATAACAAAGTCGAAGATAGTAGCTGTTAAAGGGAAAGATCCCATTAGGTCAAAAATATGTCTAAATGATACCTATCTGGAACAGGTCTAGCATTTCAAATACTTAGGATGCGATGTATCGTACGAGTATAGCGTTTGTCAAAACGGCTCGGAGCGGAAGGTCGGTTTAGACAAATAAAACCACTGCTAATCTCGAATGATCCACCTGTGCTATCAGAAAGGGGGGTGAAGTTTTCCTGATGTGGACTCATATCTGTAATTTTTTTCAGGGGGAGGGTGCAATTGAATCTAATTTCTTACGTTCAAACGTCTTTGCGTTCAAACGGCCGCGTTCAATTTTCTTAAACTGCAGAACTTTTGCAAAACATTGATTAAAAGGTTGCATAAGACTCAATTTGATTTAAATTTGATATTTTGGAAAATAGTTGAATGAAGATTTTTCGATCTTATTTGATCATGATTAAATTTTGTAACTTATTGATAATTTCAAAAAATTTCACATTTTGTACACCTATTTTCAGTCGCAATTGATCAACTCTTGAATTTTACTTTCTACAGAAGATAGAATATGTATGTCAAGTAAAAAAAAACAATAGGACAAAAATTGTTAATTTTACTAAATTCAAGTTTAGTTTAGTTTAAGTTTTGGCTGTGCATTTAGCTTTGTACTCTTTGTAGATTAAATTTTTGTGTTAATTTCTTAAAATATTTTTTAAGTTAACATCGGCAAGTTTATAACAAAAGAGATGAAAAATTAAACCCTGTCAAGGAAAGTTCACATTTCCTCTAACTTGCCGAATTAATTGTCGAAATTTTACATTCATAAAATGAAAATGAGTTTATGAAACCACAAAAAAATGATTAAATAACAAAAGCATCTACTTTTCATTAAAATTGCAATTATCTTCCCTTCAATTTTGCTCTCTCCATTACCAGGTTCACTGTTAAAAGCGTAACAAATCATGAGAAATGTTTTTGTGTTGCTGTGACAGTTAGGTGTGACAAAACTTGTCGCTTACAAAACCGGCGATTGTATGATGAAAATAAACACACACTTTTAAATTTCCCCCTTTTTTAAGTACAGAACAAAAAATGTAACAAACCGGCTAATATTGGAATTTTGTCGTATGCGTCGCAACTTTTCCATTTTCCAATTTAAGTCAATTCGGAAAGATATAATTGTCTGCAACAGGAAATAAATCTATTTTATAATTGCTATAAATCATCGTTTTAAAGGAAATTTCTTTCAGCAATATTACGTTGATGTGATTTATGACCCGCTGTTTTTAGAAAATTTCATTCGTACGTACTTTTTCTTTTGTACAAGTTTACCTAATAAATTTAATAATAAAGTTTTAATTAAATCAGTTTTTAATTTCGTCTTTCATAATGCAGGCTCCGCAAAGTAGCTTTAACTTTAAATATTTGTAAGCTTCGCAAATGCGAAAAATTGTGGAAAACCGCGAACCTTGAATTAAAGAGAGGCTTTCAACAACTATTGATGAGTTACAAGTTTGTATGGGGGTCTATCGGGTATTCGATAAAGGGTCTCGAAAAAGTTGAAATCATAATACACTTTTTCTAATATTTCAACAGGAAGTTTTGTTAAGAAATCTCGGATTTCGGGTGCCGAGTTTAGGAAAATATCTTGCGTTAGTGATGGTGGTCAATAGACAACTTCAGAAATTGAAATCCATTGAAGCTGCACGATAATAACTTGACAATGGAACTAACTAGTGGAATCGTTTTCTATTCAAGTTTCCACGAGCTTCACTTTCATTCTCTCAATGTATTTTCTCCACTATCTTCTATTGGTAACGTAGCATGTTTTGAGTTTTATTATATTTCATTCTAATTCGAAAGATAATAAGTTTACAACATGCGAATTTAGTTTTAGTATGAACGGTCGAACTTGGACGTTACGTCATCATACGTTCGTATGAACCAAGTGTATTTTGTAGGCCACTTCCAGTGCTTTTGTTTCGTAAAAATAATTGCAAATTCGCGTAGCGATAGTTTTGAATCCAATTAGCTTAACAAGGGAGTACACTTTTTCAGGACGTGATAAATATTCTCAATTAAATTTATCGAGGGTGGAAAACTTTTAATCTATTTAAATAATTATCCAAATTCTTCGCACTTTATTTAAATGCGTTTCAGAAATTCCGTTTTTTGTTTGCTTACTTTTTGGTAAAAGCGCGACTTGGGAAAATCCCTAATCTCAAATTTACATTCTGTAATGATAAACTAATTTCCTTATCGAATGGGTTACATTTAAATTTCGAAATAAATTTTTATTTAATGCTTCTGCAAATTTTTATTGGAAAATTATCTATGCTTTTTTGTGGAATTTTCTAAATTTGTGATTTTCTCTTGAAATTTTATAATCCATTAAACATATTGCACGTTCAGTCAACCGTAATGGAATTAAACGCATGATTACCTTCGCAAACTTTACGAAACAATTGGTATCTTCGCTTGTTTCAGCTTCACTGTAAGTTACGGTCAGATTTTATAATTTCAATTTGTTCTTTTGATGTTTTCAATTTTATATCATTTTTTTTTGTATGCATGTAGGCCCAAAACGAATTACCTATTTCATCATATCGGAAACTACTTGTATAGTTCAAGTTATTTCGTCGAACCTGACGAAGGGCTAGATTTACAATGAGAGCTTAAGCTCAACTCAACTCAAGTTTAACGAATTTTGGAAGTTTTAACAATGAACCAGGTATATCATAGTAAACTCGATTCGTTGTGAACACTTTCAAAATTTGTTTTAAAAATTCAGATGAACATTCATTGCACTGGCGGTTTTCATTCCCAAAAACAGGTGAAAACAAATGAAGTGAATATTAATAATAAAAACAGTCACTTTTAGCAGTAACTAAGAAAATTTACATTTTGCTATACATTTCAACTGATGGGTAATTCTCACACCTATCACGCATGGAAAACCGCCAGTATGAATTGATTACAGGTAGAACAAAAGAATATTGTTTTCAACGTTTAGTTTTTATATAAAAACGTATATTTTTGTATTAAAAATTATATTTGCAATATAGAATTTAATGTGAAATTCAATAATTAATAATAATGAAAATGTCAAGCGAAGTTATCTTTAATAATTAGTCTAGTTAGGTAGTATTTGATATAAATAAAATATATAACTATATTAATTATAAATAATTAATAGTATACTAGACACCGAGGAACAAACACGGTCATTACTCGCGAGTAGAATAATACTTATTGATACATACTTGACATAAATATGAACTATGAATTTTTAATAATTCCGCGAGACAAAAGCATATAAATTATGTCTTGTTCAAAAAGTGGTTAAAGAAGGAAAAAATGAAAGTAAATAATATCTTGTTCAAGTCAACAAATTAATGTGTGGTAACTATACATTTTATTCTTCACTCAGTTGATGACGTACAACTTCTTCCATAAATGACACTCTACTCAATTTCTCTCTGTTTCTTACTGCTCTACAGTTTGTTCGATATTGATGTTTATGCCTGATTCTGTAATTGCGTCAATCCATTGCAATAATGGGGATGTTTTTATCGAGCTTTCTTGTGAAAATCGCGAAAACTAGCATTCACATCTTGTTAATTTTAGTATTTCAAGTGATAGACCTGCCAGATCGTGTAAATGTGTTTAAAACACCAGCAGTGCTAAAGCAAACGGGAAGGGGGGGGGGCAGGAGAGCTTTTATAGCTTACTACATAAATTACTTTCTTGTTTTCATACTGTTGTGGTATGAAAATATTCTTTGATGAAAAAATCGTGATTTAATATTCAATTTGATAGTGCGGGAATATCAACTGTTTAACAACCCCTTGCCATTCACGGGCTATGCCGCGACCGGACACGGGCAACTCGGCAACGGTCAACTCGGCAACTGTCAACTCAGGGACGCCATCGGTTAGTTTATTTTGATGTTTGTTCGCTATACACTCACAAACCTTTCCGCCAATTTCAACCAAGCTTTGCACACTTACTCAGTGGGACTTCGATTACAATAATGATAATACAAATAATAATAATACTAATAATATGGTTTATTAAATTAAAATATAATTACAAAAAAAATAAAATAAAATAAAAAAGTTAATGAAAAAAGTACAAGTTCATCGGAGCAGATTTTCAACAAGTACCCGAGGGTATCGAGGCATGATGAGTTGTCCTTCAGAAGGTGTTCCACTAATTTTGTTTTGAAAGTAACTTTGGCGGGTGATTTCAAAAATAGGTTCAGATGTTTGTTGAATATGGTCTACGCCAGGGGTGGCCAACAGGTCGATCGCGATCGACCGGTCGATCGCGACTGTTAGTCCAGTCGATCGTGGCAAGGCAAAAAATATAAATACGTAGACCATACTGCCCAACGTAATCACCTACTGCTGTACACCTAAATGCTGTTTCATTTAATATTTCTAGAAGTATGTAATTGGTAGATCGCACAGGGTCTCGTTAGTGAACAAGAGATCTTGGGTCCAATCAAGTTGGCCACCCCTGGTCTATGCCATGTATTGGAACGACCGCGACCCTTGGAATTTAGAAGTTCTGTGGATTGGAACAGTCAAGCACAAGTTGCTTCTCAAATCTCGGTTGTGACAATCTCCCCTTCTTGTTATAAGGACATTTAGGTAACTCGGGAGTGTAGTTTTGTAAATTGAGAACAGTTGCATGGCGAACTGCAATTTAAAACGCGCTTCTTTCTCCAAAACTTCCAGTGACTTGTAGAGGGGTTTTACGTACTCTCTGTAGTTTGGATCACCTGTAACCTGTTCTTCCAATTTTTCGGTGAGAAAACCATGGTAGACAGTGATGCAGTAATCTATGTGACACAGTACTGCCAGGTTCCACTTAACATCGGGCGGAAGAAGGTTCTTAAATCTATAGAGGGACTTGAGTTTGAAAAAGCATATGCTTGATATTTTGCTTATATGATCTGAGAATGAGAGATGATTGTCTCAAATCATGCCCAGATTCTTAACTTTTGAGCAGAAGTTTACAATTTCATCATTGAGCTTCACTTCGACTCTTTTATTGTCCATCGCTACTTTGTATCTGCTAGGACTAATAGCAAATTCATTGAGTTTTGGAAGAGTTCAGGACCAACCCATTCAGCCTCGATCATTTATAAACCGACTCCAGGGTTTAGTTAAGTTTTCCTATGATTTCCAACCAACGAAAAATGCCATCCAACCAATCTACACGATCAAGACCAGAATCACAGAAAGTGACAAAGTCGGGTCCATATCCAACTCTTTCGATTCTTCCGATTACTCAAAAAATGACACAATCCAAATTCCATATTATAACACATAATTCATAGCGTTGTATCTCGAATACATCGCCATCTGGACATTACAATGAAAGCGTCAGTAAAGTCACTAAAGAAAACGGCTGAAAAGTTAATTATTAGAATTTCGTAGATAAAAAATATATAACAACTGAATATTGGTCGATTAAGTAGAGATTAATCGGATTTCTTGCAATTGAAATAGAATTACTTCATAGACATCAAATAAATAGTGCGAGGAAAATTGGTTGAAATCTGGAATTCTTGGAATTAAATAATGGCAAATATAAAGAACCAAAAAAATCTTTCTGAATAAAAAGTTACAGAAAAATTGGTTCCAGTTGTAGATATCAATCAAATACCCGTCTGTGGCTGAACCCTCAAAATTAACATGGAATTAATTTGGAATTAAACTGGAAATTGAGTTAATTGTACGAGGTTTTGCCAAAACTTTTTCGACGGTAAGTCTAATTTCACTCAGACCATATTGTATCTTCCGGTATCTTCTCTCTTCGGTCATATCCGTTGTTTCATGATATTTTAAAAATTAATAAATTAATAATCAATAAAGAATTTTGTAATAATAATTGTAATTTGATCATTTCTAGTCGGGGAGTTGCCAGCAAGTAGTATCACAATAAGCTACGCAGTTTCTCGCCTTAAATGCACCAAAATGATTGTAATTTTTTCCTTATATTTTTCTTCATTATTCTCTTTTAGTCGAGGATTTCTTTAAATTTTAAATATTTACAGTAAAATTCATCAAATCGTCTATTAGGAGGATAACTCGGTAAGATTTGGGCTTCACTTAAGAGACTTGACAACTCGACCATTTTTATAAATTCGCAGTAATAATATGAAATGCTGGTCTGAAATATACGTTTTTAAGAGTTTTTCAGTTTTCATTCTTTTCTGAAATATCGGATAATATGGTCTCTCGAGTAGTAGCTCAACAATGGCTGCCACTAAAGTGTTATTTTACACCCTATCAAATGCAAATAAGCACGAAACTCAATGATTAACAGAATCTGAAGAGGTACAGAAGCTTTAAATTTTTATACTTTAAATTGAATCAATAATTTCTGTTCGTTAGTCAACATACCACCTCGGGTTGGGCGCCAACCTTTTCTAATAAAGAAAAACGAATCTATGTCGAAAGGATTTCATTATGAAGTAATTGTCAATGCACGGTTTTGAGCGTAACTTTTTATTGCAATTACAATCAGTGTAGATTGGAGAAAATTAAAAAGCAGGAGATGGATGGCACTGAAAAAGTTATAAAGTGGTAAATTATGTAATGAAGTTGCTTTAATCAACTTTATATTGAAGTACCTACTTGATTATACCTTTAAATCAGTATCTCAGTGTCTAGTCTAAGCTAGATTTATTCGCAAGGAAATTTAAATTCAAGAGTTGTTGAAATTTTAAATTCAAAGCTCTAGTGGAACTGCCTTGGATGCTTAAAGGAATCCGTTTAGTCTTATCGTTAATATCTCGATTGAGCTTCTAAACTTTGGTTTGTCAACAGAATAAGTTGATGTTTTCATCTTATATTGATTTTCATTTTCATTAGTACAAAGTTTTTTTATTTTAAAAGTTTTATCTCTTTTAACTTGATTGAGTAATATCGAACCAAATATTAAATCGAAAAATTATTCTCATAATTTTATTCCGACACTTCTCTGGATTTCCTACTTATTTTTATTACCTTTTATGATGTATTTACATTTGCAATTCATTCCAGTAATAATTAAATTTTTTTGTTAACACAATTTTATTTAAATTGCTTTTTAAACGATGCATTTAAATTTTTCTATTTTCTCTTTGTAATGAAATATAAAATTTTAAAATCTTTTGACTACAATTTTTCAAAAATATAAAAACGCGAAATTGAAGAAAAGTTTATTTGTGGGACATAAAAGATGCCAGTTTATGTGTTTCGCGGTCGATTTGTTTTTATGGCTGCATAAAAAAATTCAAAACTTTATTTTTTAAATCCTAAACTTTGTTGTTTACGATCACAATATTAGTAAATGTAGAGGAATCTTATTGGTTTGTATAACACCAAGGTCTCGCATTAAAGATGAAGTGATACCTAGACAATTAAAGAGGTAGTAGAGAAACTATGCCGGACCTATAGCAGCGATTACCTCGGTTGGGTAGAACTTATCCAAAATATGGGTGGAAAGGTTCAAAAACGTGGTTTGATAATGTAAAGTGAACGGCGGCGGCGGTACGAAACTGGTTTTGGAAGGCAGTGAGTAGGATTCTATAAAAAAATGTTGCGCCAAATTCTCTCATCTCTGGGCCACGGCGCTATGCCACTGCTTGAAGCATAATCAAAATGTAACAATATTGTCTTGGTTTAAGAGCTTGTAGTATCTGCCCGCAAAGCCGGTATTATTTTTTTGCTATGAAGTTAAATCGACCGTAAGAGATAAACAATGTACTGGTCTTAAGTATCTACTAAAAAAATTAAATTTCTGATACTGAGTTGGAAGGATTTTCATTTTATAAAAAATACCGGCATCCGTTTAAGTTAATAATAATAATGTAATATATTAACGGTTAAACTATTTTACAAAAAGTTACAATGGAAGTCATTGGCAGAAAATTTGCAGCGAACTTGAAAGTTGCCGATTATTCCATATTCTTGACGACGGAACCAGAGACTACCGGTTTTCAACATTTTTGCGTTACTAATTTGAGTTTTCTGAAGAAGCTATTGTAAGTTGCTACATAAGCGAGGGATACTGCCGTCAATGTATACGAGAATTATTGTAGAATTTTTAAAATAAATTTATATTTGATATATATATTTTTAGTGAGGGGTTGGCTGAAACTCGATTGATTGCCGTCTTTCGTGTCGTTACAGAGAGATAGATGGATTGCATATATTTTTGCTTATATATTATACTGCCTACTCTCTCTCGAGCCTATTTAATAAATTAAAAAATGTAAGGGTAATACTTTTCTCTTCATAGATCGCACAAAAAATTGAATTTTTACTTTCAAAATAATATGAGTTAGTCGGAGTTAAGCATTGACGGATGCAGTATTGGTTCTGTGAACTTCTCAGGAAAGTAATGTAGAAAATAGTAATAGGTTAAGAGGATTTAAATAATTTCCATACATTAATCAAGACTTATTCAACAAAAACTTGATGTGCATCAAAACAAAATTTTCACTCCATCTCGATTCCTTCCGACCGGATTTTCCCCACCAAGGTGCCGGCAACACCCCTGGGGTATTAACCGCCCAATATGCCTTTGTAGGGATCGGGTTAACCACGTGTTGTAGATGCATCTAATGACCCCGAATTATACATGTGCATAATATGATAAATTACAGTGTATAAATGTCACGTGGATACCCTGAAGTTATATATATATTGCTTTTAACGTATTTTTAACGTTAAATTAAAGTGTTTATTTCCTTAATTGTAAGCGCTTTAAGTTGATTGTAGATTCTAACTCAAAATCGATAGGGATTGGAGTACCTATCCGTTTCCATCTAATTCTAAAATGTAAACAAAATGTGCTTTTCATAACTTTCGAGATAAACATAGTCACGTAGCCAAGTTAAGTAAACGGGGCTTACGAGGAGAGTCATCTGGATTGTTCGGACCCTGTCACATCTCAGAAGTTTTCTGCCAAAAATAAAATTATTCATATGTAGATATTTAATTTTTTAAATTCAATTCAACCTGCAATTTTCGAATCCCAGATGAAGGAGTGCATTTAAGGTTTCCATTTCAGTGTCGTAAATTTGACTTATCTCGCATTTTCATAAGCTTCTTATTTCTGACCTCGCTTTGCTTACTATTTGCTGTTTGTTCTTTTTGACAGATTTGAGATTACTTTTTGTTATTATTGTAGTTTATAGTGGTATCTTGAAAGCTCTAAGGAGTCTAAAGGTAATTAGAGAAGCCACAAGAAACTTGACGTACAAACATAAACCATAACCAGCATAAACATGAGTATAGTTGCCCGCACTAAAATCTTATCAACTTTTTTTTATTGAATAATTTTAATCTACTACGTTGATCGTTCATGAATCAAGTTTTCACATTTTCGTTGTAAAATTTATTAATCGATGCCGTTGACGTTCTATTTTTATCGTCAATGTCAATTTTCATAATATGTTATTTGTTAAGTGATATTCGAAAAATAATAATGGTACAAACTAATACCAAAAATAATTCAAATTTTTTCATTTTATACCTCTTATAGCAAAATCAACAAGCGCATTGCTGTTCCCTTTTAGAATAATTTTACATTTTTACTTTCGTATGTTGATTTTAGCATGCTGAATTTGTTTAGCTGCTAAATTGAACCGGTAATTTACGTGTTTTCGTTTTCTTGTAAATATATTTCCGTAAATTTGTTAGATTATTGTTGTTTAACGTAAAAAACCCTTTAAAAATTTAAATTGGTTTTAATTTTAAGCTCTTCACGCAGCTGAGACGTCGCACGATATAACCTTCAGGTTTTATTAAATCTAATTAGACCTCGTAATATGATAGAGAGCACTTATTGTTACTCGAGACTTTTCTTATCATAGTTCTCTCCGTTTTTCATCGACCCGCGGTTTTCTTACGCTCATTAACACTCCAGCGAAATGTACATCTTGAAAATTGTAAGCGCCTTCATTTACTTAAACCACGTACATTTTCCTCTTCTGTTTCTACTTGCACTTACTTGAGTGATTTATTAAAGGGAATACAATGGCGTAGGTTAGCAATGCAGAATTTATTATTTAAAAAAAAGTACTAGAATACGCAATTCATCTTTTACAGCGAGCTTTTAATATTGGCTTTCGGATTAAAGTTAGAAAAAAATAATAAAGGAGGCCAAGGAGAATGGAATGGGCTCAGGGTAAAATTCACCCCGAATCCTGCCAAATGAACGAATACTCCAGGTGGGGATGCCATTGAAATGTATGCAATAGTTGATTGGATCAACCAACACTAACCAAGAATAATGAATATCGGATTTTTCCAAAACGGAGTTTATTGAATTGAAATGCTAATTTTTTTCATCTCATCTACTATATTAAAATTTGTAAGTGATGAATTTAATTCAATCGTCAAACTATTGTGTTCCAATCGTTTCCTACTTTTTACAAAAGGATAACTTAATAAGCTGAAATTGTTAATATTATCCTTTATTCAGTTTTTAAGCCCTTTGTGGGGGATTAATTTAATTAGTCTATTATATTATGGTATCATATACGTACAACGTACGGTATAAGGTATATATTTTCATTTTGTTAAGTCTAAATTATGCTTTTTTTGCATTTGGTTAAATTTTTTCCGGATATAGGATTAGGAAATTTTAGGGCTTAATAAATTGCCCGTTTTGGTGATTAATTGTTAATTTTGACATCATAAAATTTATAATTTTTTAAACACTAATTCGTGGCAACAGTTGTATCGATTATCTTTGGGGTATTTCAGTAACAGACGTACATACGAGGTTCATCAAATTTTTTTATACTGATACACGATTTTATTTTTACATTTTAATCTTTTTGCGGATTGTAGGTGGGCATTAAAAATATTTTAATTAATATTTTCGTTTAACCTATATGATGAAAACGTTGGATTTTCATTATTTTGTAATTAGCCTCTTGAAAGGATGAACTTTGATGAACTGCGTTTGAATTTCATATTCATTAATTAAACTACAAAATTCGTGTAATATAACACTGCTAGTACTTCTGTTAATTCTTATGGAAATGTTCGGATGAGTTTCTTCGGTCTAAATAAGACGCTTTACCTTCAAGCCCGGAACGCTTTTCTGCGGCGGCGGCTGCAGCCGATCCTTATTATTTTGAACAAACGAATATCGATTTAACTTGATTAAATCTTCTTTTATCAATGTTCATGAAAATGCTCGAAAGCGAAGTTAAATTATCTTGATTATATTAAACTAGAAACTCACAATAAATGAATTATTTCTATTGGCAGCATTAGGGTTTCAGTTCAGAAAACTGTGTTTTGTGCTAATTCTAATTATCCAGGTTGCACTGTAGATAATTATAATGGTTTAGTAAATTAGTAAAATTAGTTAATTAGATTTTTATTTTCTATTAAATCAACATTCCGGAAAATGAGTAGGACGAGGATAGATTAAACGTTTATTTGTTGGAAATTCACATTAAAACTTGACTATTTTCTGAAATATGTTAGGTATGAACACCTGCGATGGATGATACATTGTTTAAATTATTCAGCATTTGCATGAAATTTTTTAAATATTATGAACAGATATAATAGTGCAATGAAAATCAATCGCACGATTATTAATAATACTCCCGATTGCTTGAACCTTTCGTCCTTTCAAAACAAATATATCCAACACTCACGTAATTATTTGGACTACTACTACTAATATAAATTACTGGTTGTTGCCCCTCTGTTATAGCAAACTACGAGCCGCCGCTGAAAAATTGTAATGCAGTTGAGCTACTGCCAATTTTCTAAAAACAATTGATTTGTGTGTGAAATGGTGTTGTCGATCCAGTTTAAGTAGCCGTGCCGTCTAAATGCTGAAACCTTTCTCCCAGAAGAAAGAGACAAAAATTGTCCCGCAATGTACAGAAAAGGCTGAAAAAGATGTCAAAGAGTTGCGGTCATTAGCTTAATAAGTTATTCGCAGGGCCGGCGTTATCACAATTTGCCGCCCTGTGCAAGTTTAAGACTACACCTCTCAGAACAGGCTAGATAATGGGAAAAGCTCGCCGACATTATTAAGTAGCATTTGATTTTTTGAATTTTGGGCCAGCTTTTAAGGTAAAATATCCCACTGTACTCCAGGCGAGTTATTTTTTTTTAAAAGGAGCGTGGCCATCATTTCATGGCTTTCATAGGAATTCTAGTGAGTTACTTAACTGTTGGATAGATGATGGAAAAACAAATTTATTCTGTCTGAATAAACAGGAGCAACACAGATATAAAATAAAATGACATTTATTAAAAATATCCTAAATTTTACATGCGAAAATACGAAAATTTTCCACCCCAAAAATCTTCCGCGCTATGCAAAGGCATCTTTCGCACATATAATAACGCCGGCCCTGATTAGTCGGACAATCGGTAACGCTATGGAACCACTGGCGTGCCTAGAGCTTTTGCCGCCCGGGGCGGTCTTAAATTTTTGCCGCCTCCTACTAAAAAAAAAGTTTACTTAAATTTAAAAAAAAGAGCAAAAAAATGGTCATCGAGGTATTCGTAATCAAACATTTAACATGCTCTAGCTTTTTTCAAACCCAAAATGTGATAATAGGGAGAGACGGTCATTAGCCTAGTAAATTAGCCGAACAACTAATTTTAAATTAAATTAATAAAATTAAATTAAAACAACTAAATTTAACTCGCAAAGATCATCTTTAAAACAATACATTTAAAAAAAAAAATATATGTTGTTGGGGAAGAAAAAATGTACACAATATACGTTTTTTAGCATATTATGAATTTTACTGAATATTTTTACTGCATATGTTAGTGCATAATCGGGACTCGAATAATTACATTAATATGTACCTTTTGCTGTATATATTTTTTAAACTGATTATAAAATATAAGCCTATCAAAAATAAATTTACTTCATTGGAATGTTAAAGGTGATAAAAATTGTTGTTCATTCTCACTACAAGATCTTTTCAATTTAAAAAATTGGAGAAAGTCCCCAGGGATCAACTCGATACTTGGAACTTGAAGACAAAATTTCCAATACAACTTTGCGACCAATTGTATGTCCTGTAAAATTTTTTCCGAGTTTAGTAAACTTTTACTTTTTAAATTAGAAAAATTACGTGTTTATCATTTTTGTCTATCGACTTTTCGGTGTGAAATTTTATTTAGATGTTGAAACGACGAAAACGTTAACGAATTTTTATGAAAATCTATTCGGGGATTTAATTAGTTTGAATGTGTTTGAAGAGAAACTTTTAGCTTGTGGTAATCGTAAATAGGATTTCCGGCAATCTATTTCCACTGTGTTTGCTTCTTTGTCAAGTATGTATTTCAAGTTTTTTTATTTCACGTATAATTTTTTTGTATTTTAACAGTTGCTATAAGAAGACTTGGTTACTTTCAAACAATTTGTGTTTGTTTATCTGTTATGGGTTAATGCACTAAGTAAGTATAATATTATTGGACCACTAGGTATAGCAAAAATTAATAAATAATAATAATTAATTTAATTACTGAATCTCGGCGACACACCACTGTGTGTCAGCTGCCTGAATTTATCATTTTATTTAATAGTAGTTTTTTAAGCTGCAGCTCTTCTGACAGGGCTGATATTTTTGATAAGATAAATGATATAAAATAATTCTACCCAGCAATTTTCAGTTTAAAATTTTTCTCGTTTGTTTTAGTATAATAATTGTCATATACCTTGATACATTAATGCATTAGCAAAGAACAAAACACTTAATTGTTTTGCTGCGTTTTATTAATTTATAACATTCTTATACAATGAATTCAGGTTAATTAAATTTAATTTGACTAGGTAGATGTTTTGTTCCACTAATTTATATCTGACGTGATGCATATTTTAGAGATTTAACATTCCAGTAATTAAACATTTAAAATTAGGTCTGTTATCTTACGTATTTATTAAATTTGGAATTTTGCAAGAAAATCAAAATTTACATAACAAACATAATATATTACCTATTATTTATCGAAAACACAATATACGAAATATGTATATTAAATTTACAAGTCGTTACATTTCAAATTATTATTTTCAGCTTGGGCGGAACCGTAATAATATGTTGAAAAATTTAATTATTATTATCGCCTAAGTTTTCTATCTCCGTTTTATCTTCAACTTTTCTATAGAAACGTTTTTGTAAACTTTTTTAATTTTAGCTTTAATTATACTTTTAAAGAATTTTTGGAATGATTTCTGCGGAAGCACATTTTTTTTTATGATATATTATATTAAACAGTAGTGAGCTTCTGACAATTGCAGTGGCAAGTAAAAAAAAGTTTTTCCACGACCACATATAAAAGCTAGTTTACGTGACATCAGAACAATAACAGCAATAACACATTTTCTCCAAGCGGGAGAGATTGCCCACTGACAGAGAAATGACATTCATCTGACATGTGTTACGTTTCAAAGGCACTATATGATATTAAAACTGCTATTTGTTTGAAGATTCGTGGGCTCAACTCATATAGGAACAATTTCAAATATCTACATGCTGGTCTCAGGTAATATTATAAATATCTCCAATAAAACACTACTTTCAGAATTGACGGTGTAAAAATATTCCAGAAAAGTAAAATATAATTTTGTCTGATTAGTTTCGTGGATAACTTCAAAAATAATTAGAAACCAACAAAATTTTTACTAAGTTATTTATTAAAACTTGCGAGTCAGGTGCGAAATACAATATTATAAATTACTGTGTTTTCTATGAAAATGTCTCCGTATATTCTCGTAGGTTTCAAAGGGAATGTTTGCAAATGTCTCATGAATATTACCTTTAGATGTTCTGTTGTCTGGGGTTTGTTTGCACGAACGCCATCTTTCGGATAAATAAAATAAATAATTTATTGAAAAATATTTATATACATATTGTATTAAGAAACATTTGTTGCAAAATATTGATTGTAGCTCTGGCCATCTTGGAAGTTGCATAGTCATGTTAAAATTGTATGCTGGACAACTTCAGGTTTTCTATTTCTCGTTGAAATATTTTTGTTGCTTTCCAAATTTAAATAAATTAATTCGTCAACTTATAAATAATTTTTTCTACTAAGTACTGTTTGAAAAGGTACAGCTTTTCGATATTCGTTTGAGTAAGGTAAAATCAAGTTTTTCCACGCAGTGTGCGGAAATAGTGTATTGCTTTATTAGGGTCGAAAAGTTAAGCTTTCCATCCAAATAAAACATGTAAATTTTTCTGCTAACGATCAAAATGAAAACATAATTTCTGAATTTTAATTTAATCGAGCAATATTTTATAAAAATAAACGAAAGTATAAGGTATAAAAGTAAAATTTAAAGATTGCCTTTTCAAGAAAACGATTGTTTGAAAAGCTGAAAAGCATTTTCATTGAAGATCCTACAATCTTCAGCCTTTTCAGCTTACTGCAGGACAATCAACCTTTTTCTCTGAGAGAAAGTTTTTAGCAAATAGACCTCACAGTTGCTTAAATTGGGTTGGGGAATGCCTGTAATTATATTTATTAGTTGATGGTGAAAATCATCATCCCAAGGGTTGATGATTGTGTTTTGGGAAGCACGGAGACATAAGCTAATAACACATTTTTTTACGCACAATCTCTGTGTAGTGGAGGGTATTCCATACCCCCCAGACCCCCCGGTTTGAAAACCTATGTTTGTGTGCGTATTATGTTTATATAAGTCTGCGGTTATTGAAAATTCATTGGGAATTGTTATTTTAATTCGGAAGTAATCACCGATGCTTTCCATGACTGCTACTGTATATTTGTGAATTCCTTTCTTCTCTTAGTTCTGCTATGCATAACTACACCGCACCTAGCAGTAACGTAATATTTTACAGCGCATAGTATAGCCATATTGTCCCCGAGAAGTACCAAGTATTTTCACGAATACTTAGAAGCACGCATAACAAGTTACGAGTCGAAGATAGTCATATACATATGCAGAAAATTTGCGTTAAAATGGGTTCAAGCAATGATTTGCTTACTTTTTAATGAGATATCGTAAATCGTAATTTGACTTCAAGAGAGTACAAAAGCCACTTATGGAATTAAACCGTACTCAAAATATTTGTGACACATAGGTCTAAACTCTAAAGGATCTCTCCTGTATATAATTATATATCGTATTTCTTCTTATATCTTAATCCTGCAGGCGAGAAAATTTTAGAGAACAATAAATTATGATATTCCAATTTTTCAACATATTTAAGTTCCAAAAATCTAAACTTGCCAACAGGTTTTTCAGGAAAGGTTTAATACAAGGGGTAAATATGCAGTAAAACTCGGAATTCCGAAGATTTCCAAGAAATTTCAAAGATTTCCAAAGAATTCCACTGAATTCCAGTGATTTCCAAGGAATTCCAAGACTTCCAATGATTTTCAACGATTTCCAAGGAATTCCAAAGAATTCCAAGGATTTCCAATGATTTCCAAGGGAATTCCAAACGAGTGTACACAAAATTTTCGGGATATTTACCTCTTGTTACAATTGCTCAACAGTAAAGACAATAAATTAATGAAATCAAATATTTAATTAAATTTAAAAACACCTTGTCCGTGACTACTTATTCAATATTCGTAGCTAACCGCATGCAGTCATTCCCTTATCCGCAACCCACGGACGCGCCACGTAGCTGGTGAAGCTTCAGACGTAGAATACCAATGTTGATTATGGATATTCTCCATCTATTAACGTGGATTTTTTTTAATATTTAATTTAACAAATTAAGAATTTATATATTTAAATTTTTTTTTATTGTATAATAATTAATTATGTATAACTGAAAGAAAAAATTGAGCAATATGAATGCCAACAACTATTTATTTTTGATTAACTTTGTGCTTTTTGTAAGCCTTAGAATCAACGGGCGAATCTTCGAATCGCTTACGCTTAGCGAGCGGTGGTGCTATGGGACATGGCTCGTGTTTCAAATAATTGCCTGGCATGTGCCGATATAATTGATTACGCTTGACAAATTTGATTTCTATTGTCATGCCGTCCTTGAGCAGACCGATCTGTTGTGCACGGCTTAAAACTTTATTGCGAAAAGTTTGGACAAGCTGAGTTAAATCGAGAGATGCATCAGCAGTTTTTTCAAATTGCAAACCCATCGCCCATGTTGCGCACTATTTGGCCCATCAAATCCGTCGGGATAAGTGTGAGCTATTTGGATTTGTTCGTTTTTCTCCAAGGCTAGAACCAATTGTCTGACCTTGCTCTCGACGTAACCTTGCCATTCCAAATGATCGTTTGCCGATTGCGACTTTATGGAAACTAAAATAAAACTTTTATATTTAAGAAAAAAGGAAGCATGCGTAAATAATTTATCCCATGTAGCTTCTCCGCCCATGATTGCATCAGTCACTGTGAGACCATTTTGCAGCTCTTCCAGTATTACTTTGCGGGTCGACTCCGAAACGTTAAACGTCGAATTTTGCTCGGGATAAGCAGGCGTGATGATGGGCATTAAATGAAGACGATCGCCAACATTGATCCTAGGGTCCCAAACCGGCAAATCCAACTCCGAAGTACTCGGTTGTTGTAGCAAAATTGGAAGAGGAAATGGCCATTGAGAAAATATGACGAAGAACTTGTGTATTATAGTTGTAGGAGCTGCGTTGGGGTACAGTTGACAAGCACGTGCCACCAGCATTGCCCAAGACACACCTCCAAGGTAGCCCAATATGTTGCTGTAGATACACCGTCGTTTAGCTCACAGTTTGATTGCCCTTAAAGTAAAATTAAACGTGTTTTTGTTCGGAACTAAACGTAATATTGCGTCAGTTACCCGACTTCCGTTCAAACTGCGAACACAAAGTTGATCCAAATACTTGAGCAACTGATCATCGTGTAACTCCAAGTTACTGGGAATTTCACGCAATAATAGTCGAGCGAAGAAAAAATCGATTTCAATTCCAGCATACTTGAATTTTATTACTGAAACGAAAGCATCTTCCACGGCTTTCAATTCGGTGACTTTCAAGGTGGTGCGTCCACGGGTTGCGCGTTTAAGCTATTTTTCTGACAGAAGAATTCCAAGGATTTTCAAATAATTCCACAGAATTTCAGGAATTTCCAAGGAATTCCAGGGATTTCCAAGGAATTCCAATGATTTTCAAGGGAATTACAAACGAGCGTACACAAAATTTTCCGGATATTTACCCCTTGATTTAATACGAGGCAGTGGTTAACGTGAGGCAGTAAGGCTCGTGGTTTTTTATTTGGGGAGGCTTATCATAAAGTCGTCAATCAGATGATGAGAGATTTCTTTTGAATAGTTTCGAATACAGTAAAATTTGATGGTCCATGTGATGATGGCTAAACCATCTGCATGTATGCCCTAAAGTTTCAACCAAGGGTGCTGCTTTTTCTACTTTTTGGGTAAATATTGTGGAAGGAGTATCCATCTTTTGATAGATCTCATGTTCTAAAATTCACATTTTTACATTTTTGAAAATTTTAATAGTTACATACCTCTGAATTTCAGAGGAGGCAAAGCCGTCGCTTGTATATACAGAGAGAAATATGTGTTACTAAACCACACAGTTGTGCAGAAAACGTACGGAATTGTGCAATTATTCTGCACAATTGTGTGAATTGGTTTAAATCTAGGAGATATCCAGTGCACGTTAACTCTTTATTAGAGAGGTGAACGGCTCTCAACATCACGTTTGATATCTTCCAATCACAAAATTTGTTATCTCTATAATATTAATTATTTCTAGTAATAATTCCACTAACCATTTATACAGTAGAAAGTTTGTGTGCTTTTTTGTTTGTTTAGAAATTTGTTGTACGAACACGAACTCACACCCTAGCAAAGCCGCTTGGAAAAAGATTTACGGTTTATTTTTCTAGCCAGTCTCCTAGTTGGGCTTTTGGCTTATGTAGACTTCAATAGGTACTTATCACATTGAAAAAGTACTCCTTTAAGTATCTTCTCAATTTATAGTTTAAACTACCGCCAAATATTCAATTTCCTTAACGAAGTAGTTCTTTTCCTTGGGAATCAGACTTCTGCTGATATACATAAGTTATGGGCCGATACTCATCTGGATACTCCTATTCTAGGGTCGTTCTTAACTTCTAAAAACAAGCATCAAGTCTTTGTCTCTGGAATATGAGAATTCTCATATTATTCTCAGAATACGAGAATGCTGAATGTGTTGCAATAACAGCATCGTATTGTTGTCGCTGGAGAAATGCTGTCTTTGGGCCAAAATTTTATCGAAGGCCTTATTGCCGGTGAGTTCTCACGACTCAAGTTACCACTTCGTGGAAAGCGGTTTGAGGCGATAAAGGAGAATTCACAGAAGGAACTAAAGGGTTTTTCGTTTGCTTTGACTCGTTGGAGTTGCAAAGTTGGTGCACCTATGTGGGTTCAACAAGTACAAGGAAGAATCGGAAGCAAACCTGTGTATAAAATATACTAAATAGTATCTAATACTAGCGGTTTTTTTGGTTTGTTTTTAATATTCTTTCTATAAAATGGAGAATCATAGATTTTAAAGATTTTCTTGGTCTACGCAAAACTGTCTTGGGAAACAATTGAGAAACTGAAATCTACACATTTTTCGGACATGGGGGAGGGGGTAATGAAATATGAAAATAAGTGTAATTTTTCGAGTGAAATCTCTTAATATAATGAGCGGGAATGGATACTACGGCACAAGGATTGTTCTTACCCCCTCTTTCTTGTTTTGCTCTATTTTTCTAATTAAATTAAAGTATAATTAAAAATTAAGTGTAATGAAAATTCATAGGAATCCATAAGCTGTCGGTGGCGGTTTTTCTCATCTGCTGCTTCAGTTTAAAATTGGAAATTCATTTGAATTATTTAAAATGAAAATAATCATTTTGTTTTTCACGATAACCATCAGTTTGTTGTCGTGGTATATTTTTCACGAGAAGACGTGAGTGAAGGATTTGAAATTTTCTTTGTCCAATATTTGTAATCGATACATTTTAAGAGCATTTCGAAATAATTCTTACACTGACACAACACTGAGAGCGTTCATAAATTCATCTTTTGCACTTACCGCAAAACTAATGGTAGCCGTTATTGTAACTTGTAACAAGTTTTGTTATTATTTACGAGTGCGTAATTGCATGTTATGATGAATGTGGAGTAATTTACCGAACGCTGCTTTTATGGAACCTATTGTTAATAACTGTGATAATGTTGGATGAGGTATGGGATGCGACAGTGTGCCCCTGAGGCTTACTGTTGTAGATAATTCGGTTTAGGTTCGAGGGCATTCGCTTGTGTTACTATTTCGTTCGCATATTTAATATGCACCCATGCCAATATACGAGGCGCTTTAACAAGCCCAGTTTTAACGAAGGAAAACCTTAAGTTGAAACTTTAATTACACAAAAGGTTTCTGTATCAAAGTTTTCAATTAAATTTTGTTTCCAATGAAAACGTTCCCGAAAAATTTATTAAGGTCTGTGCCGTGACGTTTATTACTTTAGGGAATCAAACCGAAGTTGTAAAATGCAATATTAACAGAAACGTGGAATCCTTGATTACGAATTCGTGATATTGGATAGGTAGCTCTAGCTAGGTGAAAATTTTCTCTCGCTTGTAATTCATACGAGTGTTCACGTGTGGCGCTTTTCCTGCAGAGAGCTATTCTCCGAGTATTTTTACCTCCGGGAAATCTATGACGATGTTACATGAAAATTCCGCTAGGTTGCGGTAAGTTTTAAACTTTATAGATTTTCATTCCTTAATTACCAACTTCGAACAAAGAGGACGCTTCCAGCAACTTATCATACGAGTGGAAATTTGCCTAAACATCAATATTATGCTTTCGATGATACATCATTCGCCACCTCCAATTCATCCATCTTGATAAAATTAATTTATTACTTTAAATCTTTATTTCTAAAATGGGAACGAATATTGCGAACCTTTAATTTTTCATACATTTTTTTCGTGGATGGTTATTACCTTTCAAAATTATTATTTTAGGGTAGTAGTGGTTCACATTTCATGCTACTAATGGCATAATTTAAAGTTTCGTTAATCAGTTGGGGTTTGAATTTGGATGCGTAGATGCGTCTGACCCACGCGGGGTTAATTAAATACTTTGGGAAGAACGCCATGAAAACTTGGAAAATATATAGAGACACCGAAGGACAAAGTTTACTTTAACCGACATAAATCTTGTCAGTAAAACTTCTTGAAAATTTAATACTACATCGTTGAGATTATACAAACCTTCCCAGTGTCGTTCAACTTTTCGATAAAGTTATTTGAGTTTTCGAGGGATGAAGATTAGCGAAATATTTTTTAATTGTAACTTTTCTCAGGCGCGTTCTTTACTACTGATACGTAGAAAGTTATAAATTACTTTACGATTGTTAGGAAGAAAATTTTATTTCGTATTGTATTGGTTTCTAAAAGGTAACGTTTTTAGTTATTTTTTGATTACATTTTCTAACTTGGAAAAGAGATTAAAACTTTTCTTCATTACCTAGATAGCTTTTTTAATCTTTTTGAAAGAATTTTTAGTTAAAGATAACGAATTTTTTTGGACAAACTTTGTTTAGGAATGAAGTATATTGCGTTAGGATTTATTCGATATATACATCATATATTTCAATCTAATGTGATCGAATATTACGTATATCGCATTTTATTTTATTTTTTCTTTTATAAAGGGTAATCATGTTTTCTTCTATAAAATATTTTTTTCCTAATTCCAGGGCATTGATTTTTCTTCTATAAAATGACAGCTTGAATGCGAGGCAATAAAATCTAAACGATCACTTATTTAACGCAAATACCAACGAAGCTAACTCTTGATTGTGTTTTTCTAAATTATAATTTCAAATTGATTGGACGTGGAAAATTAAATGAATCGACAGAGAATATGCTCTAGAGATATAACACGTTTTCGAAATGACGCTTTGTGTAATCATATAGGAATTATCAGCCTTTATGATGTGAACTACAGAGACACTTAAAGTGACAGTACGAACAAAACTTCCTCTTACTATTAAGGAAACGGAGGCTAATAAGTTCATGATGAAAATTAGACAGACAATGGAACTAAGAGAATTAAAGTTGAGGAATTATGGATTTCAGAGATTCGCTGATTACTCTCATTTGAGATGTAAACTAAGCCACAAAAACAAAATTGCTTTACATACGAACAATCATGAATGATTTTATAGTGTAGATTTCTCTTTCCTAAGGTTCTAATTGCAAATAAGATGCAGAAATAGTTTTAGTTTGAAATTGACTTGTGCTACCAGGGGAATTTAGAAGGAACATGCTCAACAGATCCAACGAGGCGTTCAGCAGCAGATGTATTATTATGTTACACTGAAAAAGGCAGACAGGGAAATATAGGATTTTCCGAGGGGTGGCCAGAGGGGGAAAGCAAATAAAACAGGCCCACGCGTGTTGGAGTGGGGGATGTTAAATGTAATTAATACTTTTGCCGTAGTCATGTGGCTTATTGTAATTTTTTCTGCATTTTCTTATGGAAGAATTAGAAATTAAAGGCATAGTTTTAAATATCATAAGAAAAGAATTTGTGAACAAATAACGCCAAATATATCCATAAGCGCATGTATTGGGATGTTTAGGATGTTTATAATCTTAATCTATCACATGACTTATCATTTTACGGATTTCAATTATTCAATTAGCATTAAATATAATTTTTTAAACTTTATAATTTTAAGTTTATACGGTTCTATCAGAAAAATAATAGCAAGTGCTAATAATAAATTTTAATTTCGTTGATCTCAAGCATAAAATTTCCATCGTGGAAGCTGATGGTGAGTCAAATTTTAGGAGAAGCTAATATTAAAAGTTTTTATTAGCTATTTTTCAGCTTAACCCTTTATACTGCTTTTATGGTGTGACAATACTATTAACCACACCTTCTGTTGATAGCATCCTACACCCTGCCATTATTTTATTTTTTTTACGAGCAATATAACATTTATGCGATGACAAGAATACAATAGAAGATTTAGTTATATGGTGTGGAAATCATAATTTAGTCGAACATTTTAACTTCGAAACAGCATACGTATCCCATATCTAGTGTTGCGTTGTTTCATAATCCCACATTTTTAACGTGTTTCAATTTGTTGGCATGAAGAAGTTTCAGTTATTGAAATTAATCGATAATACAATTCGGTGGTTCAGACGGGTTCCGCATGTGGAAATTAGATTAAGCAAATCTCGGATTGTATTGCAATGGCTGAAAGGTCGTTCTTAGTTCCCCTTTCATGCTTGTCACTCGCTGTTGACGACACAATAAACTTTCCAAATTAATTTTCCAGTTTGGCATACCAATCGGATTTCCTAAAATACTTGTCAATTATTTTACGAAACTAAATTTTCTCCCGAAGTACTTTTCGCCTCTTAATTAACTTCTTTCTAAATAAAAAGTCCGAGACAGTATACCTACGCCAATTAAAAAAAATTAAACCGATTTTAAATTTAACATTGTGTTTACCTTATTAACTTTTAAAACTCTTTGGTGTTAAATCGGAACGAATTCAAAGCAATTTTAAAAATTGGACAGCTTGCTAAATTGGGATTTGTCCCGTTGTACACGTTTAATATTTTTCATATGTACGTGGATTACATTTTACAGAAATGTTTCTCATTATTGGCAAAAAGAAATAAATCAAAAATTTTTCATTTAATGCCATTCTGATGAGACGACTCTAATTGACAAATTGCCACAAGCGAAACTGATTGAATACTTATTTCGAATTTTTGATTTAATCTTCCCTTCCGCGAATATTTTCTGAATATGTATTGCCGTTAAAAATGCATCTCATTTAGTTAAAAATTCTCGTTTCGATAATCAACTTTATAAAAATATTCATTTAACTACAAGTACGTACTTGCGACTAAGTTTTATTAATAATTTTTACTACTTTGAAGAATGTAATAAAATAATATTTATGGAGATTCTGTCGGCTTGTGTTTTATTCGATTATAATATTTTCCAGAAGGAAAAATAAAACCGATCCTGTTTAATGGTTATTTTGTACTGTCGTTGTTACGTTTTTACTTCAGTTAGTTTTGCTTCATCTGGGGGCCTAACCGAAGCTTGGAAGTGTGAAATATCGACAAGCAGTAAGAAATCTGAACTCTCTGTGGAGGAGTTGAGAGCGATAGTGTAAACAATAAGTAGGACTCATCAGTGATCTCCTTTAGCCTTATTTGTTCAATCAAATGGACTTTTTCTCTCTAGGGAGATTTATACCCTTGTTTATTTTTTGAAATTGCTGAAAAATCGTTTGATATATTTTACGTTTCATATTAATAATAAATCGCTCAGTTTGCAGTTGCAATTGAATGCAAGGTTCTGAAATATCTTGTGGTACAAGATTATACAAATTTAATGGAGAAAGTTGTATCTACAAATATTCTTCTGTTCTAAAACGACCTAATTTGGTAATTTTCAGTGAGGTTGTATTTCAAATTTCGTTATTTTGTAATAGGATTAATAATAACCATCTCAATTAACTCCCTAACGTCGTAACAGTGTACTCAGAAAATTAAATTTATATTGGGCTTAATCTTCGCCTTTTTAGAAGTTGCTTCTTGTTTATGCTACGATTATTTTAGCACGCACGAAGTTTATGCTACCATTTTTCTATGAGGGGGAGCAATTTAAACGTTACAACCCGCTTATAATGTGAATGAAGTGAAACCTATTGTATTAGATTTATTAAGAAACCACAAAACTAGTTTCCCTCCGTCTCAGCTTTTTTTTTTGATTTTCAATAAAGAATGTCAGTAAATTAAAATATGGATTTAACTTTAAATACTACAGTTGAAATCGGGACAATTGATCTTTATGCCATGTATTATTTTGATGCTAAAAATAGCTAATAGCTATTATTTTCGATTTGCCTTTATTTTCCCTTTAGTTGGTAGTAAACCGAATTTATTACGAATCACTTGCTACGATCGTGCTTATTTAGCTAAGTATAGGGGTTCTTCTTTGGTGTCGGCTTGAACAGTTCGTGGATAAATACAGAAAATGAAAAAAATACCCAATGTGGGTATCAGATCCGATTGTATCGAAATTATCCGGGGATTTGTTTCCATTGACATCGGGATCACTCTAAACCTAAGTAAAAAATATTTACCTTTTCTTAAATAAAAGTAACTTCGAATATTGAATATGACCATAAAAAATGCAGCTATTTGAACTTAAAACAATTATTATTAACAATTTAAATCGTTGATGTAAACTGATTTTGTATTTTTCACAGCGATTGGTTACATTTACTCGAAACCACGTTGCTGATCTTTATTCGGTGATTCGCATCAGATTGCAAAGAAATAGATAAAAAGTTAAATTTTTGGTTTGACACTCATGAGCTCAAAAATGCATTGGTAATAACAGGACGAAGTCCTAAATTAATAGAAAAAGGACCGTAAACATTAGGCCCATAACAATTTTGCTACCGAGATACTTTGGGGGGGGATATTCCAGACACTACAGTGAGCAGTGCTATAGCAACATATAAACAATAATTTTATTTAATAATATAATTTATAAATAATAAGATAAATTTTTAAATAAAATTCCGAAAAGTCCGAACTCTTGGGGGTACCTCCCTTTAAAGCAATTTTTTGAATTTCTGATTTCAAACGGCCAGTATTGATTTTTTAAACTTAATGGATTAGAACATTTTTAAAGACAATTCGCTTATCTACAAATTAGGTTAGAACTCCTTATCGTCTAGAATCAACGGATTTCGAGTTATAAATTAAATTATGGGAAAAAATTGTTACAAAAATTCAGATTTTATTTTTTTTACTTTTCTTGCGAACCCCGTATTTCTTAAACGAAACGCCTTAGAAAAAAACTGTTTGCCCAAACCGGATAGGGAATTTAACGGGCTACAACTTTGGTCAAATAAAATTTTTTGGAACACCAACTGTTTTCACAGAAATTCTGACAATAATGAACAAGGTGTAGGTAAAAAAAATAAATTCTCAAAATTTATTTTAATACATTTTCAAAATGACCTTCCTCATTTTCAGCACACAGGCGTGCTCTTTTCAAAGGTGTTGCACGGTATTATTTATTTCTGTCACAGCTATGTATCTGTATTCTTTCCATTAATTCCTCTCTGGTTTTGGGCTTTCCTCTATCGCTGTAAACAATAGCTTTAAGGGCACTCCATAAAAATAATCGAGAGGTGTTAAATCGGGTGATAGTGCCGGCCAATTGGTAAACCCTCTTCCTATCCATTCTTCTCGATACGCATTATTTAAAAAATTTAAAATTTTCCAAAAATTTTCAAATTTAAGTTTGGACTTGAACAAAAGTTTTATTTGAAAATTTGTCTTACAAAAGTGTTCTTTATCACCACCTCAAAGGTTCTCTACAGTCACGGTGACACCCTGTAGAAATTAGACTTGACTAGTTTGAAAATTTGTAAATATTAAATGAGCATTGTGTTTAAATAGACAACAAAAATAAGAGTAGGTAGAGGTTAACAGTGCGCCAACATGGGATTTGTGCGCATCTGTTGTTTTTCGATTTTCTCTGCCGGGGTGTTATATATCTCTTAATCTTTAATTCATTACGACGAACATGTGCCTACAAATTACAATAACAGCACCGTTCTAGCAACAGCACTCAGCAATAATTTGATGATGTTTTTTTAATAGAAAAACTAATTCGCTAGATGCAAGTAAAAATATCCACCGGAAATCGCATTTTCGGTAAAATGCTATGTTCGTCCATTAATTATTAAAAGCTACTTCCTTTTACTCGTTCCGAAGAGTTTCTTTACGATGTATGAATTTTTAAAAACGAGGTTGGATTCTCCAGAAACCAATATTTAATGAGAACAATTTCTGAAATGTACGGCCACCTTTTTTTTAAACGTGGGTTCGTTTACGCCCCAATAAAATACGCCATTTCAATATACTACTGTCGTAATATTCTGCTCTAATCGTAAACAAACCATCAAATACGTCGTTATTCATTTTCTATTAGACGAATTTTTTACAATTTAAATGTATTAGGGAAAAGCGTTGAGTTGAGGAAAATTGCCATTTGAAACAATCGAACGAGCGTTTGGGAGAAAACAAGTCCCTTTAGAAAAATTAACTAAACGAACGATAGGAAAGTGCGGATAGGTTAAATTTTATTTTGGGTTTCTTTTCTTTTAAGCTTGAATTATTTAAAAATCGGCGTAACAGTAAAAAAATATAAAAGGAAAGTTGCAAAATTTTATAATGAAAAAAGTGCACATTTTATTTGAGGGTATTTTCTGAAAATATGTATCACATTCCATTCGCTCATCCCGAGTTATAATTATGTGAAGATTTTATTTTTTAAAACTCGAGGAAAAGTAGAGTATTTAATTTAATGCAAATATTTCGTAACTACATTGTAACTTTGTTTCATTTACAGCACAATATTAAATTCTTTGTCAAATTGGTATACATAGTTGAAAATTGCTAGAATGTTTATTTAAAAGTATTCATTTTGTTATAAGGTTTCAAAGTGATGATGAAACTAAAGGAGAATGATTCGACATGAAACGTTGAGATGAAACTTCTTGTTGACTGCATTCTAGCGGTTAACATTTAAATGTAAATATAACACCGCACTTAAATATTTCAAATGTTTCATTTCGATGTGATTACAAGTAGAAGCCTTCAATAAAGCTGAGTTTTCTTTGATCTTTCTCACTCGTTCTCTATCTTTAAATTTTGCACCTTAACTGTATATGTACCTGCTTACTTGATTAAATTATGCTTTTATTTATCTTAAATGTAAACTGAAATCAATTGATGAGCCAGAGTATCATTAATCTTATCGTAATTTTTTACAAAAATCCATTTTCAACTACAATTTATTCCAATAACTGCTACTTGAGCAATACACGATTTCCTCTTATGTCACAGTTCTGTTGAGAGCGATATAGTAGTGGTAGTAAAATCCTATTGTTTCGTAATAAAAATGTGTCGGTTTTTAACTTCTTGAATTATTGTTTTAGGACTCAAAAAGTGTTCTTGATAAAATTCTTATTTGCTTTATATTTAGATGTTAATTAATCTTAAATTAATCCTGTGATAAGGAACCGGAAATTAAACATGCAAACATTATTTGTTTTAGGGGAGAGAAACTGCTTATGCATGGTATCTATTCTTTATTCGGTGGAGGAGTTTTAAATGCAAACAATATTTATTTGTAATGTAATACATGTTTACAGCACGGTTTCGATGATTCTTCTGCAGCGATATTTTAAATCCCTTGATATTATTATTTGTAAAGTTTAAATCTAAATTAAATTTATTGAAATACTTTCTCTCTAAATTTACATTTTAGAGAACAAAATATTAATCTTGTTTTATTCTTCCTAATAATTTTTAAATATTGCAATCCAAAATTTTATTCAGTTTAATTAAATTCTCTAGAACAACATTGTCAACTTCGGGTTTTCAATATATTTTTAAAGCTGTACTTTTCCATTAAATGAGTTTAATATTCTTAATCTATAAATTACTTTTGTATATCGAAATTTATTATTTCAATTTATTATTGATTTGCGCAATAATTTCATTGGCATAAGAACAAGATTTTGTGAGATGCTCTATTTGTACCCAATATGCTAATTTTTGTCAGTGTATAGTTTATCGTCAGAGAAATTAATTGTAGAAAATTTTTACATAAAATCAAAAAAAAATGATATAAAAATAGCTTTCGGTGATACTCATAAAAATATAGGAGGTATACCTTCCACCCTATGAAATAAATTTTTTCTTTTCTCTCGCATGACATTTAATTTATTGATAATATCTGTTTTTAACGACAACACAGTTTTCTGAACTTATTTGGTTTCCAATTTAAAATTTGTTGTAATACCGATAATAATAAGGTACTTTTTCCTGGTATATAATGTATGTACATAAGTATTCAGTTTGTTTTATAAAAGTAGATCGCCTGTATAACCTAAGGACACTTACTGAAAATTAAGATCGTTTCAGTGTGCAAATTTAAAATTTTCCAACTTTATTCGGAATCGTTTGGAAATAAAAAAATCGGTTATATACTGAAATAACAAAATTTTCTCGCTTGTTCAATATTGAAAGTTTTTATTCTTAAGAAAGTTTGTATTGTACTTGACATCGTTCGAAATTAAGTTAAAGCCTTTTTAAAATTGATATATTTTAGATACTTAATTTTAATGAAGTTATAACAAGTTGCAAAAATATAAGATTTTCTTTTTTTTTTATATTTCATTTAATTGTGTTGCTTATTAAAATAAAATATTGCTATTTCACTTAATATTTAATTCGAGCTTCAAAGAACTTTAACTACTGCACTGCGAACACGAGACTCTTTTAAATCAATCCATGAATTAAGTAATCCAATCCAAATTGTATTTTAACAATTTTCAAAGTTCAATTTAGTGGCGATATCACACTAATTCTATATTTTCCTAGACTATATTTTCCAATACTCTGCATTGGGCAATGACGTCATTGCCCGGACAATGATGTAAAATCCACATATGAAATTTTAAATGTCAACATCGCATAAAATGCACGGTCAGTGACGTTATTGGCCGGACGTTAACGTCAATGTCCAGTTAAGCAGGGTATTAACGTCATTGTCCGGCCATTGACGTTAATGGCCAAGTTGTCATCATTGACAGTAACATATGTATAATATACTTTTATAACTTTTTCCATGCCAAATGAAACTGAAAACACGACCGATTTCAATTTATTAGACCATCATCGCAACACAATTCATAATTTTAATTAAAAACAAAAAATTATTTGGAGAAAAAGTACTTTTTGTGGTTATAAAACAGTAATATAATATTTGTTTTCATGAAAACAATGAAAATGAAAACCGTAATTGAATTGAATTATTTGAATTTCTAATTTAATTTGGTATATTTGAGTTCTTTTTCCTCGACTGCTCTGGGAAATTAATACCTTGTCAGATAAATCTTATCAAATTAATATCTTGTCGGATAATAATTTAACATGTCTTGGGTACTTTTTAGGTTAGAATGAACCTTATTTATTTAAATTAAACCTAATTTTAAAATGTAAAAAAGTCGACTGTAATTCGATAAATCAAATCCGCTCCAATCGAATGATGCATCTTCTTATAAAGATACTTTCTTTATAAACCCAATCTAAGTTTTTGACATCTGACAGATGAGACATGCAGATGATTTGATAAAAATCGAAGATCGCATTAACCTATCCCAGCCCAAAATTCAAGTTGCGCCTCCTGACGTTATATGAGTAGTGCTAGTGTAAGTTGGTGTCTTGACGATACTTTGTATCATAACTGCCAATAATCAACTGAGAAGACACATCTTATAAGAGTGTTGTCGAAACTCGAATCTTGGTCTAGGTTAATTTCAGCAAATTTAATATTTCAGCATCGTCTGAAACTCTTGTAATGTCCTTGAAGTTCATCACTTTCAAGACGAGCTTAAGATATAAACTAAAGGAAAGTTGCATTTCTCACCTCAAGTGTTGAACGAAGCCAAACTTATACAACCAGTCAAGCAAGGATTGGATTATTAGATGGTTCATAAATTTTAATGCTAACATTTGCAATTTACGTCTTTTAAACGAGTTATCATAATTTTATTAGGAATTAGGAACTTTTTAATTTCGAGTGCGTACGTTGACATCTATTTTCGAAAAAGTTGTAGTAGCCGTGTGAAAAGGGTTGCAGGATCGCTTTATGTAGTCTGTCAACTATACATCTAATGTAGGTGGCGCATCGAATGCAAAACCACATTTACAACGGGAAACGTCATTAAAAATTGAAAATGAAATGTGTTATGTGTGTTGCCTAATTTAGAATGTTGACAAGTTACCGTAATACTTTTATAAAACGTATTTTCACCAAATTTATTTCAATTTTAATGCGATTTTGATTCAATAAGGAAATACTGCATAGGAACTATTTAATTATATATAGGGTGTCCCCGTGACCATGGAGAACCTTAGAGGTGGTGATCAAGGGCACATTTTCAAATGAAATTTTTGTCCAAGTCCAAACGCTTGAGGGGTACCTCTATTTACAGGGATTTTTTGAACTTCTGATTTCAAACGGCCATAACTCCGATGTTATTAATTTTTTAAGCTTAATGAAATAGAACTTTTTTAAATATCATTCGCTTATCTACAAATTAGGTTATAACCTCTTATCGTCTAGAATCAACGGATTTCGAGTTATAAATTAAATTAAGGGAAAAAATGTTTAAAAAATTCAGGTTTTATTTACTTGTCTTGCGAACCCCGTATCTCTTAAACAAAACGTCTTAGAAAAAAACTGACGGCCCAAACCGGATAGGGAATTTAACGGGCTATAACTTTGGTCAAATAAATTTTTTTGAAAAACTAACCATTTTCGCAGAAATTCGGAAAATAATGAACAAGGTGTAGGTAAAAAAAAATTCACAAAATTCAAAATGGCCTTCTTCATTTTCAGTAATTTTTGATTATTAGGTAGTTTGAGGAACTGCGGTATCGTAAAGTTTGCCCTTCTTCGGACAACATTACCTCTGTTGGTGATATAATCGGGTCTTTTATTGGTACGGGTGCCATAATTGGTATTGATATTATACAGGGTTGGAATAGTTACTGTGCTCTGGGGACAGTTTACCGAGCCCTGGGAGCAGGCTAATGGGTCTGTATGAGGTGTCTAATACGCAGTGTTTAAATTACGTTTTTACCGTTTTCTCTTTTCTCCAAAATTTGCGTATAATCCTCAAAATTGTATGTTTATATTCAATGTGTAATACATATTATGTACATATACTTAGTCGTAGTTTGCTATAATAGGGGACGACCTTAATTTAACAACATTTTGACGTTGGATTAACGTTTATGTTACGTGTATTTTTAATGTGTAGTTAGAACTTGCAATTTTAATCTTTAATTAAGTCTACATAATTATTGCGGTAAAAGAATGACTGCTTTTTACTTCTACAGTCTTCAGTTTTTTAGTATTTGTTGTAGGAAATCATTTTCTCCAAGTTTTAAATTTTTAAAATTATCAAATAAAAATACATAATATAAGAATTTGTATTCGATTCCGAGCACTATTGTTAATTAATAAGGAATTTATAGATCATGAGCATTTCATTCGGGGTATAATGTTAGGTTTCCTTTAGTACTCCCATAAGGAATCTGCTGTTTAATATTTTATTAGGATCCATACGTTTTAGTTCCCATGTTTCCTTCTAAATTATTTTGTAGTACTTATATGAGCTTTTAAAGTTCTATATTCATAACTTGTATCTTAAACATTTATCTAATTGCTGTTTTTTGTTACAGGTGAGCATTAATTTTATTACTTTTATTGAAATCAAGATTTGGTAAGTAGTAAATACCACACAGGAGATATTCTCGTGAAGTGCAGTTCCCATTTTATTAACTCGATCTATGCAAATTTTATTGCGCGCCTTCCATGCTTATGATGGCTTGCATTTCACCAAATTATTTCAACTCGAATTATTTGTGTAAGTACGTACACCTTGTTGAAGCTGTAGAATAATACATATTCATGCAATCATCCTTTTTAGCATTTGTCTTTTATATTGGAGTTGTTAAACTTTAAAATGCAAATAACGGTTGGCTGTAAAAAGTATATCGACAATTTACTGAAATGCAAATTTAAGTAATCAGTGTTGACGTTATCAAAATTTAAACAAAGTTGTTTCATTTTTAAGTCGTAGAGAAATTCCTTAATTTAGGGAAAAAATTCAAAATAATCGAAATGGTTGCTTCGTGCAACGCTTTTCTTAGCTTAACGAAAAGGACGACGCTTTTAGAATAAAAATGTGGGATTATTTAATATCGGATGGCATTTTGATGCTGAAATTTAGGTTTCCAGTTTAAATTCTAATTTAAAAGTTGATTTGCGTATGAAAACCTGGATTTTATTGTTGGAAAAAATAGTGCAAAACGTTTTAGAACCAGCTCCTATCAAAACGATTTTCACATCTTTTTTTTTTTGTTTTGATTACATGTTTGTACATTTATCTGCTTATTTTACACCGAATTGCACGGAGTGCGGTTTGTACGAGCATACCTAAAATATACGTGTGGATTTTCACTTCTATTATGCACTTCAAAGCTGCATTGATTCGGACATGCTGTGCAAAAAACGAACGATTTATTTCTAGTCGTTATTTTCATGTTGAGTGCAAATCAGAACTACCTAAAAAGCCCAATGTGCATGTAAATCGAGTCGATTATTACGGTCATTGTGTTTCGTCAACCTGCTAAAAAACATTCATAAAAGTTAATTTAAATTTTTAGATTGTTTTTAATATTTATAAAGGTTTAATTTAACTTTCCTTTCTTTTTCCCTTGAAATATGGAAATCGTGGAGATTAAAAGGAACAAAGAAAAATTTATAGTTAATAAAATGGTTTGAAAAATAATTTTTCTTTATTACCTAACCGATTTTTTTAAATTTTATTGTAAAAACACGTAATTTCCAATCACACGAATCGATTAATGTAGTACAAATCTCCCGATAAAAAAATTTTAATTTAAAAATGTTTCTAAATGGTTTGTACATAAATTCCCTCGAAAACGTTGCCGGAAGATATTTAGAAACTTTAAAAAAAGTTTTCATGTTTCATTTCTAGGTCATGCACTTCTTGCAAAGCTTTAGATTTTGTTAAGAGATCGGCTTTTCTTTGTGAGTGTTGCTCTCGCAACATTTTCAGTTTAACTTTTTCTCTCTTCTAACTTTGTTAGTTTATGTTGAAGCTACCTCGAAAATTTTCCGAATAGTTAATAATCAAAATGGTTTATGTAACTTATGTTTTAAACTTGTAACGATTATAAATTTGAGCAGCGAAAGTTTACAAAAGTTTCCTTCGAACTTATTACATTTTGGATTAAAGTTTTTTTTCTAAACGTTCAAAAATTGAACTTTCCATAACAAACTGAATAGATCATTATTTTCCTACGTTTTTTTTCTTAACGTGAAACATGGTTCAATCAAAAGTTTTTATATGTCGAGTTGAAAATTTCCCAGATGATTAGTTTCGTGTGTTGAGTTAAAGATACCAAAGAAAATAATAATTGATTATTTAGACGTAGCTAATCAAGAAACCATCAATTTTTTATATTGCCAGAAATGTGCTGCAATATTTCTACAAGTTTCGAGTGCTCGGGAATCAAGTTTTCGTTTTCGCTAATTTGTTAAACTAAGAAGGCCTGCTCGGGAAAGCCAAATTTTTGATTTGCGAATTAAGGAGCATTAAGTACCTTCTTGTAATTCTAAAATCAATACACGAGTAAAACTTATAGTCTAAAGAAATCTAAACAAAACGGCGTTCCATATAAATTGGGTTATTTGCTGATAACTTCATGAAAATAGAAATTGTTCATCTGAGTATGGTACAGCAATTCAATTGCAAACTAAAACTATGTGCTAAACCAATCCTTTAGTTCTTTACGTTTGAATACCCACCAAAGAAGTCTAGTATTGTCCGTGTTCATTCATCAGACAAATTTTTCTGAACAAGATTTTCCAGTACCCTGCAATCTTTGTAGTGCACATAAAGTAAGTTATAGGATTGAGGTTTTCGAGTTTACATGTATAAATTCAATTTTCAATCTACAAAAGAAAATTGTATTCAATGAAGTATCATTAAGCTGAATTGGTAATACACTTGACAGATTTAAGAGCTACTTAAAACATATTTTTTGTGTTGTTTTTGTGTGTAATTTAAAATAATTTTTGCATAAGCATCAATAAATAAAAGAAAATATAACGATGTAATTCTATGAATTATGCGACAAAGTGGAGGTTTATAAACTTATTATCAAAATTAGTTCTAGAATTGGACAAAATCAGTTACTTAAAAATTTATATTTTAACCATCAATTTATTTGATATTTTTTATTATATCACATTATGCAGGTAAATCAACATTTTCTCTTATCTGTTATGCAATGTAAATTGTAGGTATTATTGTACTTTAAACCAAATAAAATTGAGATCCGACGCTTATCAATTAAAATTCTACTTCAATATTTACATTGCAAACTAAAAACTTTCAATGTTAAATCTTAATAACCAATTATACATAAATTATCCAATTATGAATCATTTTGTATTTTTCTTTTTCCAGAACCCATTTTTGATTAATCTTTCTCCAATTATTATTACCTACTTAATTTTCCCTTGCAATTAACTAACAATTTATTTCAATTACTAATTACTCTTACACTATTTACACTAGTATTATTAAAACTCAAAAGGAGGAAGAAGTAATGAGAAGCTTCGACAGAACGATTCTAATAATGATCTTACTTTTAAAAGAAGAGAAAAATGGATTCAGACTAAGAATGAATTTTGCAATAATGAATGAAATGGGAGAAGAAAACATAGCCTGGTTTATGAGTAAAATGGCTAGGTCACATAATGAGAAGAGATTATAAGGAACCAACGAAATTGTGTAATAAAAAATCTCTACCTGCCCTTGCGGGCAAACAGAATTTTTCTCTACACGCCGGAAGAAGAACCAGCTTTAAAATTTAGTGTAGAAACCCAAGATGTTACGACTAGCTGATTTGTGCCGGTAGCGAGGGTGTGTTTTTAAAGATATTAATCAATCACTGCAGGAAAAATTCACCAACAAAGGAAGTCCAGCACGGAGATGGGAAAGGAGAAATTGTAGATACTTGTCTCTATATTATCCGTATTGGAGTAACATACAGATAACAAATAGTCTACGCCCACAGTAAAATTAAAATAAAAAGTAAAAATAATTTACTTTATTAAATTAATTTAAAAGACCACGTTCAAATGTAGCAGATAAAATGCTATCGTTGAAGCCCTGATAATACTGTCAGTCGATGGAAATAAAATTAATGTGAATTGAATTATTACAAATAATTCTTATTAACTGCCGCGAGTAACGAAAGCGAAAATAAAAAATAAGATGTCCAAAAAAAGATAAGATGTCTCCTAAAAATCAGTCCACTGGACCAACACTTACCCAAAATTTCTCTTGAACACAGAAACACAATCACCTCCGCTTTTTCGAGCTCGAGTCCCTAACTCGACTCACCATTCCCCCACACCACCGCGCGCAACCAGTCCCATCAGCCCTGATAACAGGAGCGCCTCGTTGTGAAATGCAAAAGGAATACATAGGCGTACCCTTAAAAACAAATTCAATAAAATTTGTTACAATTGTAGACGATGTGGAAGCCACATGGTGGACCATGTAGGAGAAGATCCATCCCAAGTAACATTTTGTGCTGAATATTGACTGCCAAACCGCTGTGTCAGCACAAAATTCAGCTTTTGAGCTGAAGCAGCTGCTGATTTTTAGTAATGTCAGAAACTGAATCGCTACTGAATTGCTAATTTGGCGGCAAAAAAACAGCTGAAAACGCACTTTGGCAGCTAGTCAAATTGCTAAATATCAACTGACGCAGCTCTGAATATCAGCTGATTCAGCGCTGAGTCAGCTGATATTCAGAAGATATTCAGCTGGTATTCAGATGATATTCAGCAATTTGACCAGCTGACAGATATCAGCTGATACAGTTGATATTCAGCAATTTGACCAGCTGCCGCAGCGCATTGTCAGCTGTTTTTTTGCCGCCAAATTAGCAATTCAGTAGCAAAACAACTTCTGACGTTTCTAAAAATCAGCAGTTGATTCAGCTTCTACTTTTTGAAGTAAACTAAAAAAAAAATTTTTTTTTATTTTAAAGAAATTTAAAAAATTAAATTAACCCACTTTATTGGTTAATAAAATTCAGCTAATGTGCTCGTGCTGAAAACCAGCTGAATTTTAAGCTGACGCTTCGCTGCGTCACCTTAAATTTTAGCTGAATTAGCTGACGCTGAAAATCAGCTGAATTTAAGCTGAGGCAGCGAAGCGTCAGGATTAAATTAGATGACGCTGAAAACCAGCTGAATTTTAAGCTGACATACCGCAATGGCAGCTGATAATTTGCTGACAATATGTTGTCAGCACAAAATGTTACTTGATGGGATACTAAGTTGGTGGATATAAATGACTGAAAACAACAAATTAGTGTTAGAAAGAGATGGAGGAATGTGATTAATGAAGCAAAAACACACCTTATCTTTTGAACAGGACATGTAAATAATTTGTAAAAGGACTAATCCCCTTCTATAAAGGCTTTTATAAGTCCCAAGGATACGAAATGTAATGCTGTTAAATAATGATAATTACATTATTAAATTAATTTTATGGATAATTATTTTCGTACCTAAGAAATCTTATATAGGAAGTGTTCGTTGCTGGTCCGTAGTATTTCTAATGCCAATGTAACAGTTCACACCAAATTGAAATGGGCTTGACGGCTTTGCTTATTTCAATTAAAACATAAATCGTTCACCCTCGAGATGCTGACCATAGGCAATCCAAGAAGTAAATTTCGTTTACATAGTACAGAATGCACTTGTTTTAAAAAAACGTAAAATCTCCTGCCCAACCATGGCTATGCTCCGACGGTGGAGAGAGCGGAGGTAAGTCTCAGCAAATCCTTACCATTATATCCAATAAATTCTCGCTATCAACATTATTAATTATTAAGCATAAACAGGGTAGCCATGTTACATGAGACTAGATACATAAAACAATTAAAACATAAAACAACAGACTGAAGATACGCTCTCAATCTGCCCTGATTAAAAGCTGACATAGATTAGTAAATGACAACATTGCTACATCCAGCCACCCGATTAATCACAAATAAAAACAAGTAACATGAGAATCTCCAGGCGTTAACACAAAAACAATGCCAGAAATATCTGATGGAGAAACTCAGCCAAAATACTTTGTACATCTAAATGGAAGCTGTAGCGGCCGCTTCAACACAACTACAATTCCTATCTTTCTGTTTAGTGACAGGGCTCGTATAAGATCACTTATAATTGTGTTCATCAATCTGTAACATCGCAGATTGCATCAATTAACCAAAAGCATCTATTCAAATCACATTATGATTGCTACAAATAAAATCTTCTTAAATGGCACGATCCCATTCATACCAGATGACCTCCAACTCAAACGAAACATGACACCGATTGAGCCTCTTTTAAGTACCACGAAACATACGCACTGTTCAGTACCACTCAGGGTAAGCCAAAAGTTCATTCAAATCTTTTCGCATGGGACCGGATATACCGACAATGAATCGCAAACCCCATGGACACGTTCAATCTCTTCATCAAGTCGTTTGAAAGAGCAACCAGCCACAGGTGCGACGTTGGAAAAACTATTCACAGAAACCAATTATCCAATTGCAATAAGAGTTATCAGATTTAATTTGACAAAACACTTTTATTAGGAATTGCCAATGTCACCAGGTGAAAGGAGTATACAGAGGGCTACAGGCAAGCTGTACCAAACAAAATCTAACAGCATTTTATTACATAAGGTCGTCTTCAAGGTCGGAAATTGTTGCTGGCTCAATTGCATAGACCAGAGATTTAATACAACCCCCAAAGAAAAAATAAATAAATCAATTAATGCACTATCACACTTCGATAAGGCCAGCGAGTTGGTACAGTGGCGTCCATGTACGTTCAAGTTGTTCATTCAAATGATTACTAGGGGTATTTTTCTTACGAGCTTTGTTGTGATACCTTAGTATTTTCAGTGCTTCTCTAACAATTTCCGTTTCTGGGTGTTATCTTCCTTGTGTATGTTAATGGTTGTTATATTCCAGGTATTTTCTGACTTTGGAGTTTTGGTCAAAGTTTTTGTGCTCTTTTTCTCTTATTTCTAGGGCGCGTTTCGTCTTCGTGGAGACGTAGCTCCACGTCTTCTACGTGGCTCCGCAGTTTCCCCAGAACAACTGGTATACTCCGTTTCTTTTTCCTTCTTGTTCTCCAGATCCGTCTTCAGTTTGTTGTTTGAGATGATATTAAATAGATTTCAGCGGGACCTCGTGGCTAGAGTAATGCCTTTATCGTGAAGTAAATTTCTTAGTTTTTCATTGGAATGTCCTACGACTTTGTATTTTGTTTCTTGTTTTCCGGGTTTTTATAGAAGTAAAGGTGTCTTTCTATTTTTTGTCTGTTATTAAACATTTTTTTAATCATTGTTGTGGGATATCCATTAGATGTTGCCAACACGTGAGCTGAATCCGATGGTATAAGGGAGTCACAGCTAGTGGGCTTTCAGTATATATGCCAGCTAATGTCAACCTTGTTATTTGTTTGTATATTCGAGAAAATTGATGCTGTTTTTATCGGAATTCTCTAGGGTGAAGTTGATATTTTTATGTATGTCATTAATTTCTTCTAGGAACAGCTGTGTAGCTCTTCTTCGGTGCCATTCCCGAAGTCTAGTACATCGTCCACGTAGTGTACTCATCCTCCGAGTTTTCTTGCCAGTTTCAAGACATGTATTTTCTTTTCAATGTCATTCATAAATATATCAGCTAGGGTTGATGACAATGGAGATCCCATTGGTAGTCCCTTGATCATTCGATATATCTTAATGGATCCAGGTGGATTTTCACCTGCTGTAACCATGTAATTATTCCTGGTTTTCGTTTGTAGTTGGCATGATTAAGACCCATAGAAAGGTCGAAATGCGTCGCCAAGAAGAAATATTTTGAAAAAATACAAGTGCAGTGCATTAATTGATTTATTTATATAAACAACTTATTGTAATTTACCCCAACAAACTCTACAAAAACCAAAGAAAAAAGTCTAATCTTGACCTCCAATTAACGTCGGCTTTTCGTGATAGTAATATTTAGGTATATAAGGAATATTATTTATGATTTTTATAAATTTATAAAATTTTTTCGATTTTGCTACGTCGTTGAATCTGTAGCGCTCTACGGTAAAATCGTGACTATGATAGAGCACAATAACAGTTGAATGACAGCAAAATATTTTCAAAAAGTTCCATGATAGCTACAGAATGACAGTATTGTTTTGATTGTTATTACATTTTTAAATTGTATGTGACGGTCAGATGTTGAGGCTAATGGAGGCACTACTGTTCTCCATTCTTGAGATTTGGTTATTTATTTTGACTGTGTTAAATTGTCAGTTGTAGAATATTTGCTCCACCTGGTGTGTTTCTGAAGTGATATCTGAAGATTGTTTATATTTTGAGGAATAATCCAATAATGTACCTGTTTAGTTAGTAAAGAATCGTGCGACTACTGTTCAGTGATCGTGTAAAGATTGGTAGATTTCAGATGTTTTATCTTTTGGTAATCTGTTATAATTCGATTGTTTTTCAACTTTCTTGTCTTGGTTTGAAATTGGTATCGACGATCGACTATATTTTTATAAGTTAGATTCAATGGACCATATCCGGATCGTAATTTCTTAGTGGACATCGAATTATTTTTTCGGAGATTATTTGTAGACTTGTAATGTAATATTTCTAAAGCCTCGTAAATCTTTAAATACATATTACAAATTCTTAAATAATCCTCAGTTCAACAACACATTACGATCCGGATATGGCCAATCGGGTTCATAGACGTGTGGATACCTATCGATATCAAATTCAAACTAACACAGGTAAGTCACCCCTCTTGTCCTCAAATATCTGAATACAATTTGCTTAATAGATCTCTGCAACATTTTTTCTTGTTAGGTTTGAATAAAATAGCATCAAAATTTGCAATCTCTTTGCCATCTCTATTTTTCAGGACTTTGAATGTACCTTGCAGTTTTTCGGGTCTAACCTAACCTAGTGGTCGGTCTAACCTTACCTGACTGAACCTTAACCTATATGAAAACAACCAATAGAGCTTTCGCATTACATTTTTACAATTTTTGGCTTTTTTTCCAAATTACGACTTACCACAACCTCAAGAGAAAATTGTTTAAATATTAATTCATAGTAAAACTACATATAGAATAAAATAAACAAAACTTTTAAATCAAACAATCGTACGAATTTTTGATATTTATATCAACTCGATTTCAAAAACCGCGGATACTCGCAGAAATTATGTCCAGCAATTTACTTGGGTTAAAACTTTATTTGGCAAAATTCCCTATGGCATCGCAATGGCTGCTTTCTATAAATCATCACATTTTTAACTATAACAACTGCTGTGCTCGGCAAATTAATTTTTAATTAAGTAAACTATAGTTGTAGGGTAGTTTTATGTTGAAACCGTTGGATAGTTTAGACGCTGAATTTATTTTCAAAAGCTATGCACCCACCTGCTTTTCTGAACGAGTTATAGAGTTACCGTGCATTGACGTGAAGTCATAGTAGTGAACCCCCAGAGTATACACTTCACCCGTTTCATACCTTCATGACATATTTTTAGCTTGGAGATTTCAAGCAATATTTTCAAAAAAAAATTTTTTTGCTCTTCTTTCTCCGCTATCTATTCACCAGGAAAGATTTTAGGGCACGTTCTGTTTTTTTTTGTGCCCACTAACTGCCGGTTAAGCGCTGGAATGCCTGGTATATGAATAGAAGCATTGCATGAAAAGGAATTGGGGGTTGACAGAATACTCGAAAAAAATGGTGCAGATACTAAATAGACAGCCATTTGTATAAAATTCACCTCTACTATAAATTCGTGTTACTTCCACAAATCACTAATATCACATCGATCAATTGCTACACTTCAAAGCCAATTTTATTCTATAGGGATTCGTCCACAACATTGCGTTATAGTTTAGTTAGTGATGCGCCACTTTTTTTCTAAAAACTACATTAAAATGTCGCTGGGATTCCTCTGAAAAAAAAATACAAAATTAATTGACCAATAAATGGTTGCGACATTGGGAGAAATATCATCAAACCAACCTAAGCAAAATTAATAATTTTTTTTAGTTTTCTTAATTTATGTTATTATAAGCAAAAAAATGTAACTAATAGCTTCTGCGTTTCTCGTATTTTGTCCTAGTCTCCAAGATTAAACCAATAATTAATCTTAGTTTAAATCAATGCTACTGCTTCTGTGACCGGATTAATAAAGACCGTAGAATACGGAATGATAAATGAGTGGTCAAAACGCGAATCGTTTTACTATAATGTCAATTGTTCGTTGTTCAATGTTTTACATTTTACACACCTATCCTCTCAGTTTGAAATATTACGTGTGTATAATGCAAATTGTATTCAAGATTTTATTAAATTATTAAGGTCTATATAAATAATTTTCCGTAATTTATACGCTCTCATAAAACGAAATTTAAATGTAAAATTTTTCACCTCTTCATGTAAAATTACCCTCAAATTTTTATTGTGTTGTATTTTACATGATACTTTGTTTGTACGGTTAATTACTACGGTCGTTTCTATTAAATGTTATATATAAATTATATCGTTGTTGTAACGTTCACCGAACAAATTTGCTGTATATATTATTTACTACGAAATTCGATAAAAACTATAAATTCGCTAGCGATTTTTAGGAGTTCTAACGTTCAGAATTTAAATAATCGTTTGGCGTTGTTTGCCATGTTACAGAAAACTGCACTTTTTTGGAGGATATCAATAATAATGACTAAATTTAAATTAAAAGCCATCACCTGGATGATGGCAATCCAAATTTCAAAGGAATTAATTTAAATTCTGTATTGTACCTCGCGATATTTTGATTCAATTTAACTTGGCTGCCTTAATTAACTTTCCTTGAAAACAAATTCAAATTTTGTTTTATCAGTTTATTGTTGAAACCAAAAATAATTAAGTTTTTTGTTGAACATCCCTTGTATCCCTTTTAATGTGTCGTATTGTTCAATTGTTAGATAAGGATGAAGCATAATCCCCGTGGCCCATATACGTATTAGATTTTTGTTGTAATTATACATTTATTTACGTTAGCTTCCATACTGCGTCGAAAGCAATTCAATACTTCCAATGCCATACTAATCAGATTTAGTTAATACTTGAAAAGGCTCAGGGTGGCTTTTTCTGGAATGGAGCCAGCAATCTACTGCTGCAAATCTCTAAATTACACATTCTCTCGCTGCAGTGTTCGGGATCAATGTCTTTCTGTTTTTTTAAAACTAGACCCAATTTAAATTTTTTGCGTTATTGGTTAGAAGGAATATTTAAAATTTTTATGAACTTTCGCCGAGAAGCAAAAAAGGTATTTAATGCTCGAACCGTGTATCCACATTAATCAACCGAAATATTTAGCCTGTAAAAATTACTGATTATACGGTAACAAAGAAGGACATAGGTAAATGCGAAATTAAGAAAGATAAATGAGAGCAACATTTTTTATGAAATATTTTAGGTAAATTGTAACAGCACGAAAATTAACATAATTAAATTTAGTTGCTTGTAAATTCCATAGTTGATCGCACCCCTTACCAACCTCTAATCAACTTTGTTCCTTGCATGAACTCGTCTTCATTACATTACATTGTAAGTATGAGTTATTACTTTTTGCTTTTACCACCATGTACACTTGAAATGCTAAATAATGATTAAAATGCTTTAGGGGCCATATTAATGTTCAGGATGAACCATATTTCATTTTTTGTTTTATTACCTTAGCTGCTACATTATTGTGACTTATGTTTGTGCTTAATTCGGCGAAAATCAAAAGAGAAATTACTTTTGTACACCTACACAAAATTACTACACAGTTATCAGTTGCTTACATGTAAAGCCCCCCCCCCCCCAATGCTCCTTGTTTTTCTAAACCAATACATTATTTTGATAAAACTTTCTATTAAAATAATAAAATCTCAATTTACTGGTGCGTAAAACCAATGAAATCGGTCGTATGGTTTTTTGAAATGCGAGCGACTGTGAAATTTCAAATCCGGTTTCAACGTTATCGGTTGTTAATTCGAAGTTTCCTAGTTGTGAAATTTTGCAGGTAAAGAAATTTATCTCGAATTAAGTTTCGAAATGAAACTATCAATTTGAACATGTCTAAATTTGATTAATTAAACTACATATATTGTTGTTTATGCATCTTAAATGCAGTAGTGTAATTTAAATCAAGATTTTTAGTTATAAAATTATTATGTTTTAAAATACAAAAATATGAAATAGCAGATAAATGTGCACTTACATAAATATTATGCGATTTTTGGATGTTGTATGTAAAATTTTCAATTTCTTATGCACTTAAAAATAATGCATTTCAATTTGAAATTAAAACCTTTCCTCCTAGGCATGAATGCATCTATGGAAAGATTGTTTTTAAATATTAATAAATATTGGAGTTCTGGAAAAACCGCACTACTTCTTCCTAGAAGCAGTAATGCAGTTGTACAACAATTTCGATATCAGTTGTAACGAAATGTTGAACTTTTTAAAATCAAAACCACAGATTTTAAGGGAAATTTTAAGTTCCGAGAACTACTATTGCAAAATACAAAATAGGTTAATTTGAAATATGTAATTAAATTAAATTAATTTTTATATGAAAATAAATAATCTTTTACTTGAAAAATTATGGTCATCAATTCACCATCATAGAAGGGGGGGGGGTAATGAAAAATGGGCGTCAGTACTTTCTTATTTTTGTACTTATATTCTGGTCGCCATAGTTATTATTTGTAACAAAATTAATTAAACTAAAAATAAAATTTAATAACTCGTCATCAAAATGATTATGTTTGGAACCTCTAGTCCGGTCAATTTAGACATCCAAGGTTACAAAAATTCACACTTGGCTGAAAATTAGTAGGATTGTTTAAAACACTATTATAAATGAAATGTGAAAAGTCCTCATCGATCCGACACCTGGAAAAAAATTTACTCGGGGTCAAAGGTCAGAAAACGGGTTTTTCGCAATTTTCTGCAAAATGGTAAGTTTCATCATAAAATTAGCTCGGACAAAAATTGTAGATCAGATAATTATCTATAAAAAATGTCTAAACACTTTTTTTTCCAAAAACTACCGTTTTTGAGATATAACGATTCAAAAAGTTGAAACAGTACACCACGTATATATATGTAGTACATTACTGAAGTACACCACTGAAGCTGTAATACAAGTCATATTTTAATATTTTTTTAATTTATTCGAAAATGCTGACGAATGTTGTAATTTTTTTGGGGATGCCTATTTTATTCAAAAATTACAAATGAGCTCCGAGAAAGATACATTGAATTCAGAAAAACTTGAAAAGTAATTTCCAACAAATGAATGTTTCTCTTGAGTATAGTATAACAACTATCCTTCTCTTGATTTATCTAGAGAAATCCATATTTCAAAAAATGCTACTTTTTAAAATTTATCTGAATTCAATGTAACTTGCTCGGAGCTCTTTTTTAAAATTTTTTAATAAAATAGATATTTTCAAAAAATTTACAGCATTATTTGTCAGCACTTCGAGAGTATTTTATATGTTATAAAGAAAAATAGAATTAAAAAAAAATTAAAAAGGTCAACTTTGTTTTTAATTTACAGGCCCATCTCTTCCCTACTCCTATCACTCTGCGAAATTCGTTTTTAAAATAGAGTTTGGAAATCAATTATATATATTTGCTAATTGATTGAAAGTAATCATTATTGACCGTGAACAATTCTTTCATGTCCGTATCTATAGTCACGGATTAATCCGAGATTCAAGATTAAATCTCGAAATAGCAACTGTTGCTACTAAATTTCAGTAATCTCATTGGTAAATCCTAGGATTATCTTGAATCTTGGATTAATCCCTGATTGGGTTTTGGAGCAAATTAAAATTAAAAATATGGCGGCTAGTTCGGTCAGCAATTCTATGCGCTACATGAAATTTTATAATTTTTACTCGAATGTAAACGAACAGATTTATTTCGACGGATTTGAACTAATTGTTAATTTTCGGACTTGACGTTCGAGAGAAATGCTAATTAGTTAAAAAGAACGGAACGCTTCTGGCTGCATAAACTTTATTATTCAAGAAATTTTAAATAAACCTTCGTAATGTACACCCGCATTAAAACATTATTTATGAATTACCAAGAATAATAATTTTGATTGTTAAAATTTTATTAAAACAATAATTATTTATAATAAATTGTAAAAGACGAAGCGGTATTTACGAAACCGAATTTAAAAGTGAAATTGTGTCCGTAATCCACGTAGCGTAATACGCAACATTAACATATACGCCATAAACTCCTTGTTGTCCACATCCTTTCCCCCAAATTACTATTCCTGCCACTGTAAATTTACCGTTAAAATTGCATACCATCGGAGATCCACCATCTTGCTATAATAAAAGTTAATCATAAATATTAGTAATACATTTACATTCCATGCCCAGCAAACAACAGCAGCATAATTTAATAAAGTAAATTTATTGCCATAAGTGTGTATAGGAGTTCCCTAAGGCGAGCTTATCCTCGCAGGAGTAGGCATTCAATAATAATAAATTATGCATTTTTATTTAACATATCACAACATTTTGATTAAAATAGCGGCTTTTAACAAATTTACTTAATAAAAATTTCACTTCTTGTTGTTTTAGTAGCAAAAATGATGAATAATTTACTTACTGTACAAGCATCTTTTGCCGTTTCTCCTCCTGCACATATTTCGCCAAAAGGATCCAAGTATTTATTTACATTAGAACCTAAAAGTTGTAAACTGCTCATGGATGCATAACAAACATCACTTGGCACTATAGGAACCTGAACTTGTTTTTGTTTATATGTCGGTGTTTCGTGAGAAGCAAACGCCGGTTTACCCCATCCGGATACCCAGCAACTAAAAAGTTTCCAAATATCTTTTGAAAATCCTTCGCATTATCATTAGCTTACGTTTGTCCTACGAACGATTGTCCTTGTTGTGGTAAGCAGGCTGCATTTATGTACATTTGCGTAGTCGGAATAATTGGTTTCATTAAGCGAATCAAAGCTAGATCGTTAAACAAATTGGCCGGATTGAAATTGGGATGAAGAAATATTCTGTCAACATCATAACGCACGCCTAATTGAGTGGAATTATTAACTCCTAAATACACACCAATTGTAATCGCGTTTCCTCTAAAAAACAGCTCGGTGAAGGAACAGATTTTATAAATTTCGATTTGAAATCTTTACGTGTCCTGAAAAACTTTATGGGCTGCTGTGAGAATATGATATTCGTCTAAAAGGACCCCTCCGCCTATAAAACCCGTTTGATTTACAATGTAGGCCTGCCACGGATATGATCCTGGAGTTGCATCACCATCGGCCGGGTTAATTGAATTCACGAATCTCAATCCACATTGATTTCCACCTGCTTTACCCGAACAAGGTGTTTCTCCTGGCGGACAAAGTGGAACGTTATTCTGAAAGGTTATCGATTAAATCTTATTTGCCTTAATTGTTTTATTGTCATCAAAGAAAATATTTTTGAAATAACAAGCGATTTTTTCAAATATGTAACATGCAATCGATAAATTTTTATTACAGAATTCAAAATTATTTGAACTTACCGGAGTTGTAGCTCCTATAACTAGGCCATTGGCTGGATTGCACGTTCCAATCGGAACACAAACAAACCCTGGGGGTAATAATGCGGATTGAATAATTGAATCTAATGATGAAAACGAGTGCAATGGAAGCGAGGGATAACCAGCAGCAGGAGGCACTTGTGCAAACCCCCGATACGAAGAAGAAGGTTGGATTCTTGTATCGTTTAATACGATCCCTTTCCAAGCGGCTTTATTAAAATTTATTTTCACGAGATCACATTTTAAGCACTTGCCGATTATTAGTAACATCAACAATTTCGTTAACATATTTGTTATTTAACAGCGCGCCCGCATTTGAAATTCTGATTGATGAGTAGGTGTGCGATTTAATTTTAATATGACGAACCCATGCAGGATTTTCCCTTTAAAATTACTATGTCATTGAGTTAAAGAGAAAAATTAGTTTGGCCGCTTTTTTTTTCAAGGTTTATGAAAAGTACAAAAAGGATTATGGATGCGTAGAGCCGTTACGGGAAGTGGTTACATTTTTAAACCACACCAACGTTTATTAAAATAATGCAATTGTATAGCTTACAATAATTTGTGACCTACATATTTATTAAAATTATTGGTATTATTAAAAAAACATTTAATTTTCTCTTTTTAATTCATTGATTTGTGTTGGGATAACGTGATAATATATAGTGTACCTATAAATGCAGGAAACAGAGCGCGTTTGTTTATACAGGGTTGTCGTTTCTATATTTGCGATAGCTTTTTATTATCCTGATATTTTTTTGCTAACCGAGCTAGGAAATATTACACATTTTTTTTTATAATAAGGTCATAAGGTGAAAGATACATTTTTGGACGTACAGAACAAATCGTGTTCAAAACAAAACTCTTGTCGTGGTGGATCATTGTCAACTTTACACCATGAACTGGAGGGGTAAAGTAAAACTTGTAGCAGTGTGTATGACATGACAGTCGTGTACTGTAAAGTTCTTCAGATTTCGAAATTTGCAATTTAGTTTGGCTGGGCAAATCTTTGTTGGTAACCTTGCATGAGGTGCAGTTGGCACATTTGTATCGTGATTTTAAGCACACGCCGTTCATTCGGATGGGGATTCCCAGAATGGGCAATTCACAGACTTGAATGTGAAAATCTAAACTTTAAAATCGATTATTTCCGAAAATAATCGATATCAGAAGTTCCTCCATAGTTTAATCACTTCATTTTAGTGTTAACTATTGGATAACCTTACGACAGTGATAGGGCAGTTTGATGCGGCGTACAGGGACCCAGACGGTTTGAGGGGCCCGCAAGCCTCGAACAAAAAATAATTCAAAACTCAAAAAACAAAATATTTTTTATAAGTACTATTATATAAATTGTTCAGTTGTTTTTTAGAATTAGTATATTTTATTTATTTGTTTGAAACCATGAAATTTAGTTTTACTTGACCACTTTATATTAAGACAAGGGCGGCTCTTCGAATATTATGCGCCGGTACCAGCAACACTTGCTAGGCTACTGCCATCACACTTTTGTAAATATCTATAATATCTTTGGGTAAAGGTTGACTAACTTGAACTGCATGTTCCATTTTCTTCTCCAGTCAGAGCGAATTGGGTCATTTTTTAACCAAAATTATGAAAAATATATAAATTGGTAATAAGATTGGTTTTATGCTCTCTAATATATGCTTTTTCCTCTTAAAACCCCCCTTGTTGCCAGCTATCGATTATACTGTGTTTGGAATCTGCCAGAGGCCCTATTCTCGAACTAACTCAACTTCATTAGCATACGAATCATTATATTTTGACCAATTAGAGAGTGTAAATACCTCATTTGCATGGGAAAGTAACAATTTTGCTCATGCGAATCAAATCGTGTTAGTTTGGGAATAGGCCCCCTGCTCTTTTGCAGTGTGTGATGCAAATGATCAGAGCCGGATTATCCAATAGGGAAACTAGACATCTGCCTAGGGGCCCCTAGCAGCACAGGGGCGCTTAAGTTATTTTAAAAAATTGTAATTTTAGCTTGTTTTTGATTTAGTCGTCTAACTCCTTACTTTCAAAAAATTAATTTTGTGATAGTTTTATACTCATATGCATATGCTATCGCATATAGTTTATATTATTTTAAATCTAGGTTTTCAAACCGGGGGGTCTGGGGGTATGGAATACCCTCCAGTACACAGAGATTGTGCGCAAAAAAATGTGTGTTGAGAATATGGGTTTCACACCAGAAATCTAACTTCTAAAATTCTGAAATGTAAGATTTCTGATGTGAAATTCAACATATTTTCTTTTTGTGAACACAATCACTGATGTGCTGCGAGGAATAGACCCCTCGTTTGAAAAACCTAGTTTTCAAAATAGAAAATTTTTGAGCTTATGAGTTTCAAACTAAAAATTAACTTCTTATCTATTTCTGTTCTATATACGTACTTAGAAATCTACTTTTTTAATTTGGGAATAATTGCCAATGCAATTTTCATGACCGCTACTGTAGTATGAAATGAACAGGGTAAGTATAATATTATGATGTTTTTAGTAATTAATGTTATAGGATGAAACGAATATTCATCAACACCGAAACGCAGTACAGGCATGATTAAGCACGATTCAAGTTCTTCAGACCAAAACGTCGGTTTTAGTCTAGCTGGCCACCGAGAAGTTTCAGGAATTTTATTTCTTCATAGTTAGCATGTAAAAAAAATCGTAAACGCACCTTACGCTACTGGATGGGAACCAAATTGCTTTGTCTTACTAATTTAAGTCGGGCGTTGGAGATATCTCGGTCTTGGGGATTTCTTGAATTGTTGAGTTGTAAGATAAAGCTATAAAAGCACAATCGATTACACACTAACTCGGAAATCGTTTACCTGTAACCTTCGTTTGATTGGTCGATTCTTGGTCGACCCCTGTATATTGCATCAATATTTTCTGATATGGATATTATTTTTAATATTGAAATTCATAATATAATCCATTATTTATAATGCGTTGTACTAGTCTTGAAAAATTGAACATTTTTAAGTTGTGAAGCTAAAAGTTCTACTAGCAATACCGTTAAGTGTATTTTATAGGTGATTTTAGAGACAGATCTCTCGGAAAGTTGTTTTAAAACAAAACATTATTTATATAAGTAAAATGTTAATCTATAGAATTGTCTATAAAGCCGATTAGTGTAGCGAATGCACTGAGTGAGTAAATCGAATTGCTCTCTTAACGAACAGATGGACAATAATAATTGATTTCACGTTGAAGACGTTTTCAGATGAATAAATTATGATATGAAATAATCCTATTAATGGAATAAACAATTAAACGCTCTCACAAAAGAGTAATAACAATGTTTAACTTCAAATTGTACAAAAACGACTTAGAAACAAAAGAAACTAATTTCAGTTAAATACCAAATTTGGGGGAAATTAATTTGCATAGTTTTTAAGGCTATTAGAACTTTATTAGGAACCAAAATGCTTAAGAAACGTTTTAATTGGCTAACTTAATTTTCTTTTTCTTTTGATTTTTTTAAAAGTTTAAATTACAAGTTGAAATTTTTATCTCCGAAGCTTCTACAACTGATGTTTTTCTTTTCTCTCCCAAAAGTATAATATTAAATTGTCGTTTGACGTAACAATTAGATTTTCCTGCCATATACTAAATAATAATTGTATTTCTTAAAAAAACTGGAACATTAAAAACTTAATAATTTTGTTATATTATTATAGTAATTCTTTGAAGTCTCTATTGATTATTAAATTTGCAACCAACAGCAACTGGGGTTGAATCCATAAATTTATAATAAGCCCTAATTTTTATATCTAATATCCGAAGATTGATTTAGGATGTAGAGTGGGCCGAAATAATTAGATTTTATAAAAAGGGATTCTGTCGTCTAAAATAATTTTGAATAGTGAAACTGAAGATTAGACAAATTATCTAATTTAAATAGCGTCGAACTAATTTTTCAATGCGCATCGAACTTGATCGATGCTGAAATGTATTGTGCCTTGCCATAGTCCTACTTCCAAAATATGTAGGTTTCACTAGTTGTCAGGACTTTTTTATATTCGTATAGCACAATTTATTGTCAATGTGTTACGTATTATCCTTTCGTCCTTGATCGTATATTTTCGTTCAGCATCCCTATAACGGCGCCTGGACCACTCCTGCAGTACCTCGACGTCATCTGTACGTTATCCTGATTCCGGGCGTATTGTCGACATCGAAGTAAATTTAACGAAGTGTTGTCAATTTTCTCTAAACCTCGTGTTCCGCTCTTTTATAAAATTTAATCAACTTAGTGCATATCGATACAGGGTGTTGATACGAATTTAAATAATCGAATGTAATTGTTGTGTAAAATGTAAAAAGTAACTTGCACGTGCTTTACTTGTTGTGAAATTCCGTGTTACATAAACGAAGTTGTCGTCGAGTTTTGCTCGATTACGAATCTTTTCTTTTTTTTTATTTGGACCCAAACCTTTTGTTCAATTCTATTTCGAGAATCTTTTTGCATTAGCAGAAAGGCCAGGGTATCTGGCGCCGTTAGAGTTATGATGGAAAATTTTAGCAATAGAGGAAGGATGACCTAATATATCATCGTGATGGAAACTTTCATTATACTAGGTGTTTGTTTTCTGTGTTACGAACTGTGCGAAATGTTTTTGCAGTGTAAGAATGTTAAAACGATCGAAAATATGTCCACCTCAACCAGGGCGGAACTGCATCAGGTGATTTACACTATCTCTGAACAGTCAGAAGAAGTCGAGATTAGCGAGTGTCCTGTATAAGTGGAGTAAATCACGGACGGCGGGCGTGTGACCGATGTAATCCTTGTGTTACTGTTGTAGAAAAGTGTCAAGTTCAGTTCTAAAAGAGATTAACGGCGACACGTATAGTTGCATGCTTTGGACTTTTGCTTTAACTTATATTTATGATATCTCCTGCTAAGACCGAGTTTCAACTTTATTTTTAAAGAGATAAAGTTTGGTGACACTAAGCTCAGGATATTAACAACATTTTAACTTGCGAAAAATATTTTTCGATATTTCTCGACTTGACAAAACTTTTAAAATTCTCATTTGCTTGAAAGGTTCTCTATCTAAAGTATTTGCATATCCTAAAGCTTTTTACAAGTTAAATTTTGACAGTTCTGGTTTTTATCTATTTCGTTTTTCCCACTTGCAGAAAGCATCATACAGCTTAACCGTAAATGCATATTACACTCGTAGGTATTCGATTTTTATTTTTCCCTTTTTGGGAAAATGCAGTAAACTTTCCTTTTCATTTTGATCTAAAATTGGAGGGATTTCTAAATTATAATAAAATTGAAGAAAAGTATAATATTATACGTAGTACCTATTAAGTGTGAAAGTTAAAAGAGAGAATCATCACATAATGAAAAATTTTGAATGCAAACTCGATTAAAACTTTGATAAGAAAGTGTTTTACATTTAAGACGAATTTATACTTACTTACATTTTGAACGTTTTAAGATTTTATTTGCTTTTACAAGTGTAAATTTGTTTTAATTTTGTCCAAAAATTTTGATTTCAGCCATTCGTGCTTTCGGCATCAATTTCAGGTTTCAGAGTAGTGGCTGGTCGGTGCGGTTTTGAAACTGAAACTTATTAGAATTACGAGTATATAGTGATGTACTTGTGGAGACGGAACTGTTACGGCCCATGAGAGGGTTAACCGCGCATTTTCGCTATTAAAATAGTACCCGGTACTATTTCGAAACACGATACAATGAAACAAAAATGTTCTGGATAATCGCCAACTTTTGGTTAAAGAAGGCACCCTAAGACGGAATTAGCGCTTGAAAGGTTTCCTATAAAAAATCAATACAGTTGTTTATTCTGTTAAGAGTAAAATTTAAATATTAAAATAACAGATCGTATCACTTTTATATTACCAAAGAGAACTGATCAACCCAGTATTAATTCAAAAATAAATTTTCGAAATTTTACGAAAGTTTCAAACTTACATCGCCGAAAAAAGTCGTAATTTATGTAAAAATAACATATCGATATTTAAAGATAACTTGGATTGTATACCGATGCAAAGGGCATGAGATTTATTTACATCATGCAATGTAGTTTACATATGGCATTCTTGGCTATTCTTCGTATTTCTTTGTAGTGCAACAGCAAAAAGTTGATAATAAACATGAGAGCGTAGTCCTGGGTACTTTCATTCGTTTTTAAGGATTTATTTCACATATCAAACATGGCATTTTTGATTAGTCGATCTCGCGAATTGAACTTTTTCCTATCGAAAAAAATTCAGGGTGAATTATCCATTAGATTTTGAGAAAACGGCATTTAGCATTCGAAATTTTACATATGTACATGCATTTTAGGTAGGAATCAAACCACGATTTCTACGCTGGTATTCTGTTAGCGGCACGTGTGCTCAGATACTCTTAGTATTTGCCGTTGAACTAGTATTTTATGAACAGTTTTTATTTAGACAAACGTAGAACTAGTTTTTAGGGTGGATACGTGATTTGCCGTGGTTGTTTCAGCTTTTTCGCTAAAAACAACCCTGAATGTATAGCTCCAACTGGCGAAAGGTGGTACTAGAAAAGGGGCGAAATTCATTTTCCATATAAAAATAATTTTTAAATTTGTTACTTACCAATATCTTTCTGTCAGCAATTTCGCTTATCCAATTAAATAAATTACATTTTATTTGATTATAGTATGTAGGACACAAAATTAAATTATACAAACTTGTAATTATTACCATTAATTGTATCTCCATAAATTAGTAGTAATATAATACTCCTAATTAATAAATCTGATTTGATTTAATTTAACAAACACAATAATTAATAACATCAACTATTTGTCAACAATAAATTTAAATATATTTTGTTTTAAACGAAAAATTGTGAGGATACTAATCGATTTCTTTTGAAAATTTCGAATTTTTGAATAAGAAAACAATGTTTTAATAAAAATTATGGACTTTTACCATTTGTGTTCATTATTTTAAAAGGTAATTTTTAAAATCAAGAACATTGCAGTAACACTAACAATCGAACTCTTGTTTTGCCCTTATTAGTCACGCTTAATTAAAAGCTCGAATTCTTTCTGATATTTTTTTTTGCTTAATTGTGTATAAATAGTAATTTATAACTTAAAAAGCCTTCAATTGTGAATGTTTTCAAATTTAAACAATATAATAAAGCAAAAATTGCTCCATATTGAAAATTGCTAATGAATGACGCAAAAAATAAAAAAACATAATAAGAAGCCGAGCCCAGACACCCCATAATCGTATTTTCGCAAGTTCTCAAACAAATTATTTTTTGTTCAGCACTTCATTATTTAAATTTTTAAATTTAAATAAATTTAAATTATTCAAAATCTATAAAATTTTATTTGGCAATTTATCGAATTTTGTGAGGAATATTGTCTTTTCGACTATCAAAAATTGTGTTTAAATTGAGTCTTGGTCAAATAAGTTTCTATTACACAACGATTTCTATGAAACTCGTTGAAATTTCCAGAAAAAATGTATTGCCAGGTAGCTATAGTAATTTTCCAAAATTTTCAAGGCCACGATTTTTTAATTCGTCGGAAAAGGCTAATGAAATCTTGACACTTTTTGTACTTATCTAATCAGGTGTCACTCATAAAATCTCGGTCACTAACAAAACAGTACTTATAGTTCTTGTGTGATTACTGCTTGAGGTGCAGATCGAAAATTCAGAATTTCAAAAAAAAAATCTTATAGGAAACTATTCTAATTTAGTTTAAATTTTAATTGGTCGGTTTAATTAATTAAAATTAATAACCCAATGCTACAACTAATGGTATATAATTCTAAAGCTCTGCAGGTAGCCGTGAAGTCTTAACGTCAAAGCTGTCTTGGTATTTAGCCGTTCGGAACTATAGTTTCTCTAGTCTCAACCACAACCCTGAGATAAACTAAACTTAGAGAGTAAACTCTCTATTATAAAGATTGTCAATTAAAAAGCATTACTTTCGCAATTGCAGCACGTGGAAATGGTTCGCTTCTGACTTAAAATGCAAACATGGTATCATTATTACAACGTTCATCGTAATTATCTGCTTGGTTTATAAAATAGGCGTATCTGTTACCTTTTTCAAATTAAAAGAAGATCTCACTCTAGAAGAATGTTTACAGTTCCGACCATACCATACTTCATAATCGAGAGTTTACTCTATATATTGGAATAGGAGGCATAATATCGGACATATCCGATATAAAGTATATATTGCAATATCTCACCACTACAAATTGGTGCTGCACTTCATAAATTGCATTTTTCAATGTTATTAAATTTAAAAAGAAAAGCCAAAATAAATTTATTTTTACTTTTATAACTTAAATGACCAATTTTTCTTCAGTTATTATAATTATATTTTAATTCTTTTTCCTTTCTTCTAATTAATGTTTAATATAATTTTTAATTACCATAATAATTAAGTTACTAGATTACTTCATAATTAAAATTTTCAATTCTAAACTCTGTTTTTACAGCTTCTATTATTATAAAAATTCTTCTTAATTAAACATTTTTTAAATGAAACGGAGGGGGGTACCAATTGTTTTCAAATTTTTCTAATTTCTTATATTGCAGCATTATTTAAGGGCATCAATGTGGAAATACTATTAATTACTTTTTAAATTATTTCGGTTTAACTTTTTACTTCAAAAGATTCGTCATCATTTCTACTGTCAGAAGTAATGAAAACTGGAAAGCCGTATAATTTTAATGCTGTGAATTTGAGAATATCAAATTATTAATTATATTTTATACAATTTAATATTATTAGAATGATCCCGAAGGAAATTTGACTGTCAACCTATATTTACTTTAATCATTCACCGAGAGATTTATTTTTTTAATAAATGGCTTAAATCTGACCGTATATGACATTATTCTCTCTTCAGGCGAAGCAAAGCCAGGCGAAAGATTTAAGTCGCAACCGAGCGTTAATAAAGCAATATACCAATTATTCTTTGTTATTGTTACAAATATTATTTGAAACAACATCAAATTTTAATTGTTTTGATATTACATCAGTATACATAATGGTTAAAAGGAAAAACAAAATTTGGTTTACGGACGAAAAATCAATCAGGCTTTTTTTGAATTTTTACAAAAAAAGTCGCAAAAACATGACAATTTATTATTGATTCATTTTATCCACATTCTCAACCTCGTGATCAAGCGTGACAATTTTCCAATACAAATTTTTTTCACGGATATTAAAGACTACGGAAAATTAAAAAAACAATTGTATATCAAAAGGCTTTACGGATTTTAATCATTTCGGCATACGTAAGATTTAATTATTGCAATTTGAAAATTGATAAATAATTAAATGTTGAAATATTAATGTAAATTCGCATAGCCTATTAAAAAAAGAGTGGTTTAGCACTTGCATCATTTAATTGAAAATTATTTTAACAGGTTTTACCGATAAATTGGTTGTTTATTCATAAATCGTTGACTAAATTTATAATTATTGTAAAATTCACACGTAAAATAAATAATTTGTTATAATTTAAATTCTAAATGAGCTACACAATAGAATCGAAAAAATAATAATAATTAATAATACCAACAAATTCTACTTTTATCCCCATCATTCCCTCACTCGTTTATCTTCTCCGAGCAACTTCTATCCCTGTGTGGGGACAACATTCTGACAAATGAAGCCGCAAAACAGAATTTTATTGTTCAATAGTAACTATCGTAGTAGGCGATCGATATTTTAACTGCTTAAATGCTTCAATTATTGAGAATTATTGCTTTTAAAGTGTGAATGATTTTTAAATTGCAATATTTTCTTCTGGCTCTATTCCATTAACTTTTCAAGTTGATAAAAGAAGTCAATTGGTTTTTGCTATTGCAACTTTAATTAACTCCTAAGTTGTACTAAATAAATAGAAACATTTTCAGTTGGCACTGAAAAAAATCAGGTCAAACACAACGACGCAATTAGTATTGAACTTAAATAAAATAAAAATTATTCTGCGTTGAGTTAGCGTGCAGTATCAAAGATGCATTTGGTACATTTGAAAATAAAAGCACAAAGAAGAAGAAGAAAAAATCGACGACTTTCCTTTCTCACCAGACGAAACTCACAGAAATTTTATTTACTTTTTTTCATACTGGAAGAGAAGAAGTAAGCTAATGGTGTTTACGTCGTTGTATAAACAACAACCTCTTTAAAATCTTTTGTGAATTTTTTTTATTAGAAATGTTTGGTTTCATATTTTCAGGGTTTAATATTCCGTGAAACACATGTCTCCTGCGTGAAGCTCTTGTTTAGCAAATGGAAATTCTTTTGATATACTTCTACTTACTTCTCTTTGATATAAGAGAATTATCGATTTTTGTGTACAGTTTTTCTGGCACCTTATAGATTTTTTCAGCTTGTAAATATGCGGTAAAAAAAAGCTGCTTGTGCGACCCTCATCATTTTGAACAAAAAGCAAAACAACAAATCGAAGAAGCTGGGAGCTTTCAATCCATTAATTAAAATTGAATCTGGGAAAAACAATTATTACTTATACGCACTGAAACTTTTTTAATTTAATTGAAGTTGAATTTTTAAGTTGATTTCAGAATACAATTTGCATATTGTTGTGCCGTAATATTTAAATTTAATTAACGAATCTTGATTGTTGTATTTTTTTCTGGGCTTTCAAGAGACGCTTATTTCACTAATTGAATTTTATATTGAGTTAAAAATAGCGTAAAAGTTTATTGATCAATACGTCCTACATGTGTTTCGATTATTGGAAAAGCTGCCATCAATCATCTATTTTTATAATTATTGTGGTTATAAAATTTTAATCTTTTTCGAGGATCAAACTTTTTTTATTAAACTTTGATGTGTTGAGCGTTGTTGTATAATTGATTGATTGCCAACAATAAAGGTGATTTCGTTTTTGTGTGGTTTGAAACACGTCGTAATAATTTGTCAACTTATCTTTCAATGATGTTTATGCTCTGAACAAGTAGGATAATGCTCCTGGATTGATATTTTCCTTTCATGTCGATTTTTCAGAATATTTTAAATTGCATTTAAATTTTGGCGTCGCCTTACTCACAATAGCGTTAACGCTGAAAAATTATAAAAGAAAATATCGGTTTACACTTGAAAGAGATTAATTTAAGTTTTTTTCTATTTCAGCCGCGCGTTTTTTATTTTATTTCATCAACTCCACTGAAATCGATCAATTTAAATATTTTTCTTTAAGTTCAACATCAAAGAAATTACGTTGTATTATTGACCAAGCATATTCAAACAGAAATTCTCAACTTTTCATAAAAGTTAAACAGGCTACCGCTGTTTGGTCAACATAAAGCTTGTCTAATACAATTTTAACCCTTTCATAGCACTGAAAAAATTTCAACAAAGGTGAATGTCCTAAAAATTAAAATTTGCTTTTAATACTGCACGTCAAATGGATTTGCATTATTAAAGTGAACCCCTCCTCCTCCCTATAGTTGACTATTTGCCAATTTCGCTGAAAATTTTTAAAAGTTAATATAAAAGAATTTAAAATAATGATCGCCTAGCGGTCATCAATGTAGAGTTACAATTTGTTACCACTTTAAATCCGGGTACTTCAGCTGAAATGAACTGATAATATTTAATTAATTTCTAAACAAAAAAAAACTAAATAAGCGGATTATTTTTACTAAATTTAAATAGAAAAATAAAAAGACGTAGCAGACTGGAAGCGAAGAATGATAATCTTAAAGATTTAAGTAGTAGTTTCAACCGACCAATGAAAATCAGCAGTTTTATTTTACCCTCGTATTAGCTTAATTAAAATTAACGCTTAAAGGCATTTAAGTTTAAAATATGGTGACTAGAATCGACACATTAGATTTCTGTTTGTCTTCATTGAAGACACGTTATGTTCCCAGTACTCCCAGTTGCCTCTGGTTTAAATGTTCGATCAAACTTCCAAGAAGACACCTGCAGATGCCAACCGAGTTTGGAACGAAACTCGGGGTAATGGTAGTTAAAACAGACACTGGTAAAATGCTAAATTATTAGAGGTAAATGCGCAACCATTTCGGAGAAAGCTAGGGAGGTGATTTCTTGGGACTGCCTCTGCTTCCTGATCCGAATCATGGTGCTCAAATCTTGAAACGCTTGTTCGGCAATAATTATTTAGAATCTATGGTAAACTTTGCACGAAGACCTATGCTCAATCTTAGCGCAGAGAAGAATATGTAGAACTATTGTTTTTTCTCTCTCGCACACAACTTTTGTGCCAAATACTTTTTCATTAGGCGTTTGGTCTTCGAGATATTTCTTCTGGAAGTTTTCAAATGAACATCCAGTATTTAATTCTAAAGTAAACTGGTTAATTGTGTGCCATTCGACTTAACGTCTCGTGACATCATCTGTAATAATCGCATTATTAATAATCTCTCCTTTACTCCCTTAATATGTAATATACTATTTAACTGGATGTTTAAAATTTTTTTTCTATATTTATATTTAAAACTTAAAACCTATGCAACTGTTTAAATAAGTATTTAAATGTTCTATATAATTCAGATACGCTAGATATGTTCAGATATATTAATAATAATACCATTCTGAAAAATGAACTTTTAACATTCATGGCTTACTTTATGATAATTAACCTTTTAAAGACTGGGTGGAACAAAAATGAACCATTGATGTTTTTCTACGTAATTTGATGCGCTGAATACGAAAAAAAATCTAAAAAATCTGCGAAATTTTTTTAGAGGGGCACATGACCTCGAAAATCGCATTTGAATGTCAAATTTACTGTTATTTTCAGTTTTTTTATGACTATGACTTCGAAGATGATTTTTGAGAGACGTAATACTTTTTTTTTTCGTAATCAGTGCATCAAATTACGTAAAATACAAAAAAAAATAACTAAATTTTATGATTTTGGGAGTAATTTGGATATTTGGATAATTTAGAAATTGGAAACTACAAATTAAAATTGATAAGGAGACACCTGGAAACCGTTATCAAATTATTTAACAATTTTCCATTTATATTCGAAATTAAGTGGAATTCAATATAAAAGTTCAATAAAAAAGAAAATTTGAACTTGGAGGCTGTAAAAAATACCTGGCAATATATATCAAGTTAAAATATCAAATAAAATTATTGGGGGCTGGTGCCACGGTTTCCAGGTTTGCACAGCTAAGAAAAGCATTTAATTTAACTACATAATATTATAATTATTTAATAATTATCCCTATAATTTTTGCAAATAAAACAATTTTTAAATCAACTAGTTTCAGTAGTTTACTTAGTATTTCAAGAAAATCTTGAAAGTGACGATATTAATCAAAACAACCGCAAGGATTATCGGAGTAAAACTTAAAAATAATAATCCAAAAAGCACAATTAAGCATAGCTTATGCACGTGAGCTTATGAAAATGCACGTGAAAGCATTTGAGCTTAGTCCAAAAATGTTTATTTAGATTTTTAAAATTTAGTCCTGCGAAAATGTCAAATTTCTAATTTAAATGGTGACAGTTTCTTCTCTTCATTATAAATTTTTGCTTGGTTGGCATTTTAATCGAGTTATTTTTTGAGTGTTGATGTTTTTCGAAAGCCTGAATTTATTATTTTTCGCGAAACGCACATTTTTATTTCCGTGTTTTTTATTTTAGAATTCTAATTAAAGTGAGAATGGATTTGAACATTGTATTATTTTTGTGAAGAAATATCTGATAGTCTGCTGAATAAACCATCCTTAAGGTGGAGAGTAGTAGATTAACAAGAAATGGGTCGACCAACAACAGCTGTGAGTGACACACATAAATGGAAAATTGATAGAGTGACTTACCACACATCTTTGAATACCAACGGTGGTGAATCTGAATACTTTAAAAGAACTTTTTTTTGCAAATTTAAATACTTGTTAAACGTGATGTAAAATACATTATTGAAAGCATTAAAAAGTCTTTCATCTTTTATGCGAAAGAAAAATATAACGAAATTGATAAAAAGTTAACAAGTTAAAAATTCTTCAAGTTGTAAAACTAAATTGGTTAAAAGTGGATAGAACACGAATAAAAGTTTTTAATTGATTTTCTAGATTATTTAGGAGTCGGTAGGAAATTCTGACTTTTTTGTTAGATCGACTTTTTAACTTGATCCTCTTTTTTGGTTCGATCGAGTAAAATCCTCTTATGTTTATGGCATACGTGTTTTTGAGTACAGATAATCTAATTTTATAAGAAAAATCCGTAATAGATTTTTATATGATGATGAAGGAAAAAAGCTTGAATGCGATAGAACATTAAGAAGAAAAATTTGAATCGACACACATGCGAGTAATCGAAAGGCATTGCGAGAACGAAAGTTACGTACTCTGAATGGTGCGTCGAGAGTTCTGCGTGTGGAGTATAAAAGGCTCAACCCTCATATTTACATAGGTAAATCGGACAGGCTGTCATCGCACCCGGCTCATATGATTACTCACACTGCTTTTCGCCCACGGGAAATCTACCGTATAACCAAAGTTATATCCGTGCTAATGGACGAGGCGCAAATAGAGTGTGTTTAAAAATGTGAAGATCGTGACCGATTTAAGTATCTCACTTTTAACATCATTTTAGGGGTAGTTTTAGATTTGCATAAAATGAAATAAAACTCGAAAATGGGATTCTTATTTGTTTAAAATTTGCCTCTTTCGTGCAGGTATTCTTGCTAGTGCCACAGATTGAACAAAAGTATTTTTCGTCTTTGTAAGAGATTTGCAAAAGCTTTAGTAGTATACCATAAAATACAAAAGTTTTTTTCGAGAGTCAGCTATAATACATCACCGCAAATAATGATTTGTGATTGTGAAATCTTAAAATTTATTACAAATGTCATTATTATTGCCGAGTATCTATCACCATTTCTTACGGTAGATGAATGCTAAAATATCCATGATGTTGATCGCTTCGCGAATTTATTAAATAAATCTGGAGATTCGCCTAACTGCAAAAGGTATCTTAGCATACAAAGTTGGGTTATTTCCTTCCTTCGAGCTGTCCGAGGATATCTTGCTTTTTCAATTTGCGAAAATAAATTGTTTACGATAAAACGAGCACTTTTAAGTTCCAGAATTATGCTGCGTATTTTGGGGATGTTACAGTATTTTAATAAATACTGCTGACAATCTAAGATGTTTCACCTTGCTTTTTTTCTATTTTCTTTCTATCTACAACGAACCCGCATCGGGGTTGAACTGTTTGTTCGGACTATGTCAACTTATCGATTATTCCTATTCGAGCTTATACTTGGATATTTTTATATACCAAGAGAAAAGTTTGATACCGTACATATCAAAAAAGTTGCTCTAATAGAAACTACATCACTTTTGTCAAAAAAAAAGAATTGGACATCGTCATCAAGTGGACGATAACTTTAATATCGATTTTTAATAGTTTTAAAATTATTTTATTTGATTCGAACAACCATTATTTATCGGTAATATCACTCGTTAAAACGTTCACAAAATAAATCTCGTGCTACCGCACTCATTAAATTTGTTATAAACTATTATTATAGTTTTTATTGTATAAAACATAAAATTAAGATTAAACTTTAAATTTATTTTAGTATTGTGATAAATATAACTGCGAATGTTTCAACATTTTTTTCACTTTTTTTAATCCACAACTTAGTACAGTCATTAAGTCCAAATACAGTAGCGGTCATGGAAATTGCATTGGCAATTATTCCCTAATTAAAAAATATATAAAAAGTTAGATTTTTGGTTTGAAACCCATAAGTTCAAAAATACATTTTCTTTTTTGAACACAATCACAAAGTTAGGTTTTCCAAACCGGGGGGTCTGGGGGGTATGGAATACCTCCCAGCACATTAGTGATTGTGTTTAAAAAAGAAAATGTGTTATTGAATTTCACATCAGAAAACTTAGAATTTTAGAAATTAGATTTCCGGTTTGAAACCTATGAGCCCAATAACACTGTTTAGCGCACGATCTCCGGTGTACTGGAGGGTATTCCATACCCCCCAGGCCCCCCGGTTTGAAAAACCTAGCTTTGTGTGCGTATTGTGTTTATATTGTGGACGGTTATTGAAATTTCTTTGGGAATTGTAATTTTAATTCGGAAATATTCAGCAATGCAGTTTCCATAACTGCTACTGTAATCCCGCTGCACTGAGAAAAAGGATTTGTCGCCCTAACAGAGCTATTAGTAGCTATAGCCTCAACAGAGTTTTTCGTTGCTGTAACAAGTTTTCAGCTGCCATAAAAAAGTTTTTTTCTATGCAAAATAAGAAAATTTGTTAAATCAACTAATCTTTTTTACTGAATAGAAAGCAACTTAGTTATGGCAGCAGAAAATTTGTTGCAACAACAAAAAATTTGTTATAGCGGCAAAACAAAACTCAGTTGAGGCTATAGCTACTAATAGCTCTGTTAGAGCGACAAATCTTTTTTCACAGTGTGAACATACAATAATTCTAAAATCTGAAATCGATATTTTTCAAATTAAACCCGAAAAGAAGTAAAAATAAAACTTTTTTAAGAAAATTGTTTTTCTTGAACAACTCGGCCGATTTCAATATTAACAAAAAATCGTAGACAAAATTCCCCTATATTTTTTCTGAAATTGATATTTTACAGATTAAACCTGAAAAAAACGGCGCCGTTTTGAATTTTATGAAAAATGGTTTTGCTTGAATAACTTGACCAATTTCAATTTTAACGAAAAATCGTGAAGACAAAAGTTGTAGGAAATTCAATTTGCTACAACTTTGGTTTCCGTATTTTTTTTTCTGAAATCGATATTTTTCAAATTAAACCTGAAAAAGGTGGCGAACTTCCGCCAGTTTTTTATTCACGTAACTCTTTCGGCACGCCACGTGTATGACAAAGCTGTCGACAATTTGAAGCATTTTCTCGTGTTCTTCATCACCGCGAGCAATGCTCGCCGATAAAAGTGTCTGAACACCAAGTTTTTTCGCTTTGTAACATTATTTTCGTTTGTAGCTTCTCCACAAGCAAAGCAGTTCAATATTTTCTTGCAGTACGTGTACTCCGTAGCCGGTGCGTTAACAGTCACAGTACCGCAACCGTAACTAAACAAAACCAAAAAAAGTCATATAAAGAAAATTTTGATGGTTTTCTGTTTCTTTTCAATTGGCGTAAAACATGAAATATTGACTCTAGGAATAAAAGCTGAGGACCAAAATTGTTCAAAATTCCCTACAAGTTTTTTTTTTACATTTTATGCCCTAAAGTTAAAAATAAGATTTTTTAACCGCTATTTTCATGTTTAATTTGAACAATATCGATTTCAGAAAAAAAGTTTGGAAACCAAAGTTGTAGGAATAGCAATTTCCTTCAACTTTTGTCTTGACGAGTTTTTGTTAAAATTGAAAATGGCCGAGTTATTCAAGAAAAGCCATTTTTCATAAAATTCAAAATGGCGTACATAAGCAAATGCAAGATTTTGAATGAAGGCCTCCCTCTAACGGTTAAAACTTGATAGAACTACAACGGAATTATTGTATGTTCAAAAGTACATACTGACTGGACTAACTTGCAAACCGTTGATCTCAAGGCGCGTTCTCACGAATCAAATTTAATTGTCCGATTGATTAAATAAAAGTTGAACCATTTTTTTTAATAATCATTATCAATCATAATTGGTGTAGAAATCATTCCCATTTTGTTCAATCAACTATAATCTACGAAGGCGTTCTGAGGCCACAAAGTAAAAAAATAAATTTTAAGTGTCAATTGCGACTAACAATTGTCAATTTACACTTCGAAGTCGCAATTGACACTTAGAAGTAGCAATTTACACTTCAAAGTCGCAATTAACGCCTGCGCAATCGTACTTATAATTACTACTATATTATTGTAGTATCTATCAAGTATTATGGCGCAGGTGTGAATTGCGACTTCGAAGTGTAACAATTGACAATTGTAAGTCGCAATTGCCACTTAAAATTTATTTTTTACTTTTGTAGCCTCAGAACGTCTTCGTAATAATCGGCCAATTAAACTTGATTCGTGAGAATGCATGTTTAGACTATAAATAAAAGAAGTACGTAGTTCTTTTTTTACTAAAATCTAGGGCGTTTCGGATCTAAATACTTAGTCAAAATTCGAGATGGTTCTGATATAAGAGGTAGCGGGCGCCACTGTAGTTTATCATAATAGCTTAAAATGAATATTATGTGGTAACAGACCCTAAATTCAGATTTTACACAAATAATGTGTTTAAATAAACAAAATGAAAAAAAAAATGAATCATCGAAATCAATAATAAATGCTATTAGTATTTGAGATAGGTAATACTATAATAGCGGTTAAAATATAGTTAAAAGTTGGTCAAATAATTGTAAACAAAATCAAAAATTTATAAAACAATAAAGTTTCATCGAAAATTAGATAATAAAATTACGGTTTAAATTATTACTAATTTATAATTACTAAATAAAGAAAATTAGTAATTTAATTAAAGAAGATTAATTATTCAATTTAAATTATCAAAACTTTCAAGTTAAAAATAGGGTTTTAAAATTACACTATTATACAAAAAATATATATGTTAAATCAAATAAACAGTAACGTCAGAGTTCATACAACGGATGACTCAACAATCATGGTACTAAACAGTCACAAAGACTCCAATTATCGCATGCGATGGCTTTCCAAATTAAAATCACCAACTGCGAAATTATTTTCACAACTAACTTTTCGAAAAATTATCTTGTTGGAATTGTCGAAAATTAATGTTAGTTTTCATCAAAGGGAGAAAGATTATTTTTCGAAAAAGTAAAAATAAAAAACAAAGGTTTTTTGTAGTGTTCCTAAGATTTTCTAGATTTTCTTGGATTTACTCAAATTTCCTTTCACTTGTATAACAAAGTACCTCAGCGAGATTCCCCCCTCGATTTTTTTATACGCGTTTCCGCTATTAATGAAGCAGTATGCTGAGTTAGTTAACTACTTTTTCAGAGGTCGAAGTGTAACTAACTAAAGAAAACTATTAAGATCCATATTTATGGGTAGTTTAAAAAAATGAAATAACAGTCGGGAAAATCTTAAGAATCTTTATGTGGGGAAGGGGGGTGCACCTGAGTACCCCAGTGTACTTAAAATTGAAAATTTAAAACACAAAACACTCAATGAGCAAATATGTAATATACTTAAACGTTAATTTGACATTAAAATTTGTTCTAAGTATTTAATGCCCGATTGTACCGCACCAGTAAAGAAAGACGTAAATCTAAGAAAAAAGGTATAGAAAGTACCCCCAAATAGGTTTATCATTTTGTTTGCTTTAAATTTGAAAATTCTACAGAGGAAGTCATACTGTTACATTACTTAAAAACACTAAAAGTAAAAACTGACTTCAATTCGGAAAGCTTTTCAAACTCGTATCTGAAATAACAATTTTTGTTCAATCCTGCTATTGAAACATGTCGTTTCTTACTTGGATACGCAACTAGAAACCCTTTGTTTTACTCATTCAAATTATTTCTAAGGTAACGAGTGGGCGAAAAAATTTTCACCCACTAGTGAGTGAAAAATGCAGTCGTTCATTGTATTTGTTTATGCAAACTATAGCAACGCAACCTGCCGTCTATGTTGATTTGCCTACTTATTTTTATATTTTAAAACCAAAGCTAACTTTTTTCTGAATTATTTTGCGCGCAAAATGCGCGCTATTGATCTAGAATTTTGCATAAGGATTCCTACCACAAATTGCTAGGGGGGGGGTTGAGTACGAGAAAGGGGGGTAAATTTTTTGCTCAGTTTTTCGATATCTAGCGCCGTTTTCGAGTTATTGCAAATTGAAAATCTCAAATTTAATTATTGATGACACGAATTATAATAAATTATATTTTCATAAATATTTTAGATTTATAAGTGCAGGATTAAACAAAACGCTATACATCACTCGTGGAGAAACCTCTTCGCTCACTTATTTGCGTCCGCACACTCGCCTGCTGACGGCTCGCGTGCAAAACTCACAAATGCGTGAGCGAATCATTCGGTTTCTCCACTAGTAATGTAATATACTATTAAATTTAGAGTTTTTTTTGAAAACTGAAGTTACAAAATTTACTGAAACTGAAATTTTCTGTTCGTAGCTAACGACTTTTCTCCTCTTCGTGAGCCACGCACTCTTAAATATTATTTTATTAATAGTAGATTTTACAACTAGGGCGTTATGAGGCTTATTAATCGCGAGGTGGATAGTACGTCACTAGGCGATTAGTCGAGTGACATTATTCACACGAGCGATTAGCGAATTTGAGTGAAAAATATAACAAGAATCTTAAATCTGACATGGTTAAATTCACAAGCAATGCATATAAGTGCTTTCGCGTAGGCGTATTAAATCATAAGAGTTAAAACAAATTGTTATTTTGAAGTGGTAAGTTATAGGCAACTTATACTTGACATTAACAAGGAGTAATATAGCAAGACGTGTTAGAAACAGATAAAGAATATTTAAATATTCGGAGAATAGATTTACAACTGCTGAAATACTTTTCCGATTATTTAAATAACTTCAAGTATTGATTATTTAAATACTATTTTTTGGGTCAATATGTCCACTTGGAATTGGCACGGAATAAATTCATTTAATTCCGGTTCGGGAGAAGTATTTACATTATTTTGGTAATTTTATTATTTTAGTTTAAGTTTGGTCGGTAAATATAATTTCAAATGGAAAAAATAACTTCAGTCGATCTTTATTTGCACTCATTCTGCAAACATTTTGATTTGATTATATAAGACCTTTATCGAGAGTTGTTTTTACTCCTTGACAAATTCTGCTGTGTTTGTTTTTCTTTTGTGTACTTTACGCAAAATTTACTTTTTCCAAAAGAAGTTATCAAAAATATTACGAATTGGAAAATAATTACGCTGTTTTTTGGCGGATAAACAAACTTTTCCTTTAGCGGTGGAAGGCTAAAATCCTTTTGTGTGCACCGAACCGAGATTTTTTCGTCTTTTGTTGATGAAGTGGATTGCTTCATAAAATATTTTGTAGTTTTACTTATAATATTGGAAATTGCTTTCGGGATTATGTTTCCACCTACAATAATTCGGCTTATGTTGCCAATAATACCTTTGGTTGTAATTTTTCTTGTATCAAGTTTAAGGTTTTCTTTTGCTGGAAACCACAACGGTGTCAACTTTAGAATGTAGTATGAAAATATAACAACACAACAAAAGTACGATTAAGCATTTCCCAAGCTTGACACTTTTTAATATTAAAATTGCTACTATCCGAAATAAGGTTGCAGCTCTTAATAACGACGTTAATTACTTCACTGTGTTGAATTTCAAAAGAGTAATTTTAACTTTAATAAACTTGATTCTTGATATTTTTACGTCAGCTTAAATAATAAAACATTTTAAGTTAATTTTATGGGAATTAGCTCCTTTGAACTTGGAACTTTTGATGGGAAAATTTAAAATATAAATAAATATTCATTTATTATTACATACGTATTTCTATCATTGTACGGTCGTGGATAATGGTACCAGATATCTCTTCGCAACGAAAGCTATAAGAGCAAAAAAATTTAGTTTTTAAGTAATAGATGTTTTTTGATACTATTAGATTTTCAGCTCTAATGATTATTACATTTCAATCGACTTTTTTCCGAGGAGATATCAACGATATTGAGTATCGTACATCTCGCTCGTGGCGTTAAATTGCAATTCTATCTTCCTTCAAAGTTGAACTTCCGAAATTGATCGCTTGCCAGCACAATTTAGCCGTAGGTGTTTTATTTACAATATTTGCCGAATTTTCTTTAAATGCAATTGGGACGATAAAATGATTTTAATAAATTGGTGATGGTTTTTTGATTTTATTTGCCGTACAGAAATTGCAGCGTAAATTATATTTCCTCGATTAGAATATTTCAGAGCATTACAATCTACAAAGCAAAATTGACTACACACGCACTACAATAGCAAATTCTATCTGACGCATTATTAATAAAAATCAACTTTTATATTTCTATTTATTTTTATTGTAGTAATATTTATTATTTAAAATAATACGTGGACACAGGTTTGCTCGAGGAGAAACCAAGTCATGTGTGGTCACATCAGATTTTTTACGAGTTTATAAAAGAAAAATTCTTATGTTATTTTTGCGGAGGCGGACTTGGAGTGAAAATAAACCTTGTGTCAATATTGACAGCAAAAGTTATTTGTAATTGAATTTGCGAATACATTTTGTCTAGTTACTTTTATATTTTGTTTGAGCATAACAAAATAGATAACCGGCCGAAAATTCAGTTTGAGATTTTTCAGTCTAAGGGTGCTTCGATGGTATTTTAAAGTTTTTCCGAGTGAAAATTTTAATTCTATTAAAAAGTATTTTTCATCTGTAAGAAAGCACTATCAATAAGTTAGTGATACCGCTTCAGTCGTTTAGCATAAAAACCTTTATGTTTGCATAATTTTTCAACGGGAGTTTGTTTTGGGCTCTCTAAAAGCTTTCATTTTTATAGTAATGAAATTTAGAAAATAACTCGATTTTGTACAGATACACACATAAATGCGTATGTACGAATGAAAATTTGAAATATAGGCCGAATTAAAGTTGCGTCTGGTGATACCACAGCGACACCGCTGCGCTGCTGAAAATGTATTTTAGCTGGATAATGTCATACTTTGTTTCCTGTCTAATTGAGTTTTTTAATGTAAAAGTGTTGCTTTCATCTTCTTTGTGGAACTTGAAAACACAATACGCAGTAATACAATATGCAATTTAGGATTAAAAGTCCGAAAAAGATTATGCCGTGACGTGAATCCCTCATCGCGTTTCTGTTTTAAATATTCCTTCTTTATTCCAGATTCGTTTTTGCTCTTTAAAATTTAAACAATACTCTTACATTACCAGAACTGTCAAAATTCTGCAAGTTTAAGATGGATTTTTCTTTACCTCGCGGGCTTAATTTCTTTACAGCTTAAAGCAATATTTTAAAATCCTTGTGAAAAAGTGATGGATTAATTAAGTGTTTAAAGTCATCGATGCTGCTATGGACTCGATAGAACGTTTGATGGGTGCAGCAAAGCCATTGCCTGCATTGGCAGCCGGCAATTCTTTACCCCAAAGAGCTTTAGTTCATGCAAGTTTGGCAACTACGGCCGCTGTAAGTCGTCGAGGAAGACACTTAACTGGAACGTTTTGTCTCACCGGAGACACCATGGAAGGAATAATTCAGTGCTTAGTGTTTTTGAAAGCATTTTCGGTAAGTGCCATTTGTAACTAACTAACAAAATTTTTTTCTTAAAAAAGATCTCATTTTGTCGAGATACTTTTAGTGACAGTATGGTTGATTTTGAATTCATCTGTCTCCATCAGATGAACATTGTAAGAATAATGGGTCCTTTGGAACTTACCAATCTAGTCACGTCGCTTTTGAGGCACGTGAACTAAAATATACGACTTTTCTTAGTATTGTGTATTCACTATCGATTTTTGCACACATTTAGTATTTTTTATGTGGGTCACGGTTGTGATCATCTCTGGAGATGTCGAATTTCTCTTTTAACTTCTTATACGATTTTCTATTAGAAACCTTTTAAAAATTTATTATTTTATAAGGAAAGCAATAAAATGATAAGAGGGTACCTCCTCTTTTTTCTACTATTATTGACGTAACATAAACGGCAATATTTCTCATCAAATGCAGAATCTACTCTGTTTTTGACATTCTAACAAAAAACGGACATTTTACATACTTTTTCTCCGTTATTTGAAAGTAAAAAGACAGAAGAATAATGGCAAACATTTTCTACTTCAATGGAATGCCCTCTTTTACAGTCGGAGATATCAGGATTGTTTTCTTTTATGTCCCTATTGGGAATTGTGTTTTATAATGCTCTTATAAGTTTATTAAAATTTTCAATTTGTTTATTAAAAGTAAAACATTTTTTCCACAAAAACGCTTTTAATATTCTTCATGTTTGTTTTGTAATCCCGAGATGAGCCGTTAAACATATTTTATGTTGCGCACACAGCTTCTTTTTAATATTCGTGCTTGTTTGACATCTAAACAACAACTACGTTTTCGAACATAGCAAAATATATTATGTTAAATTATCGATTTTATTTTTGAACGTGAAATAAAATAACGAATACATAATTATTTTGTGCAGATAATCACAATTTGGCAATTCAGTGCGTATGCGCACCCCAGAGATTTTATTAACATCTGAGGTTCGCACCCAAAACGGAGATTTTTTTCGATATGTGACTACGTGAAATGAATTATAAATCAGCTACAACATCTAAAACGCTAGTTTTACATACATATTTTGCTTTGTCGGTATAAATTCAATAAAATTCGATTACATTAAATTTAAAGTGTTTTATGTTTACCTTCTCCACTTAACACTGATTTTATCGCCCAATTTTCATATGGTATACATAATTTTATAATTATTTTGTCACGTTATAAATTTTAATTTATTTAATTATGCGCATGTTATTCAGTATGCTCCCTTAAACTGTTTAAGGTAGGTATATTAAAGCTCGCGTTCAAAGGATGTCTATTACAATCAACCTGATCTGCATTATTGATGAAAGCGTAGGCATATTTCATGGCTTAATTTTGCTCTAAACAAGCGCCTTCGAATATTGGCAATTAATTTATAAATTATTGATGTAGGCACTAGAATATATAGATGGGTATCTAATTTTTTATTGTAATTGGAAGTTTTAGTCAGTAAACCAACATCGTTTATAATTATCGTTACGCAGAATTTAGTTTATCGTTAAATATATATAATCATTTATGTACATCATATAGTTTTTCCTTGCAAAAAAAAACTATATATAATAATCCTTATTTTAGTAATAAAGCAATAAAAATCATAATAACAATTTGTAGTCGTACTGATCAGTTCTATAGGTCTAATGATTGCAGGACTGTTACAGAGATTAACTATCAGGATCCTCATTGTCAACATCAGGCACGTAACTACGGGGGTGCCAGGGTGGGCCATGGCCCACCTAAAAGTTGTGCTGGCCCACCCTTGTGCCCACCCTGGCAAATAAAGAGTTTCGTTCCAATAATTTCGTGATTTACTAATTAAGTTTAAAATATTTTACTTACGCATTTTTAAGATAATCGCATTATTGCATTATTTTTTGTTATTAGTCACGTACATTATCTTTTTTTTTAGCTTTTTTTAAAAACATTCTAGGTCTCTCCTTGGCCCCCTTAAAAATAACTGGGCCCGTCTTCGGCCCACTTAGTCTAACAGGGCTAGTTCCGTGCCTGGTCAACATAAACAGCTAGGTTTTGGTATCTTACTATATTAGTTTTTCATTAAAAGAAACTAAAATACGAAGTTTTATTGCGTATAACGTATATAATTTAATACTTGGTTTTTACCCCATATAAATAATGTTTATGATTCATTTAACCGCATATACAGGGGTGTCCCCGGATACACTTTACATAACGTAGGTGGTGATAGAGGACACTTTTCTAAGAAACATTCTCAACAAACATTTTTTTATAAATTCAAGCCCTCGAGAGTTAGGCCTTTTTAAATCAATTTTTTTAATTTCCACCTTCACGTGGCCATAGCCCAGAAAACCTTTTATTGTCTAAAATCAACGGCTTTTGAGTTAAAGTTAAGAGAGTAAGTAAAAAAATGTTGAAAAATTCGAGATTTTTTGGAAAACCATGTATCTTTAAACGAAACATTTTACAAAAAATCTGATGCCCATTCCGGATAGGAAATTTAACGGACTACAACTTCTGCCTAAGTAAAGATTTTTGAAAAACCAATCCCTTTTTCAAAAATGGAAAAACACTCATCCATTAATGTTGCTGTAGGCATCGACCCTAGCACCGAAGCGGAATTATTTCCACGTTGGATCCATAAATTAATTCTTTGAATTATAAAAACTCTTCGCGCGTCTATCCCCTGATGCATCGTTAAGAAGACTACCGATCCAAGCGATCAAAGCCTTTGCATATAGGTCTCTACAGTAAAGGTTAAGAAATCATAATGATCTTTTATCGATTTATATTGATTATTATGCTTCAAAGTTTCCGGTTTTGTCGCTGCTGAACTGAACATTTGGCACGAAATTCCCAAGTGACTTGGAGCCAGATTATTTATGCGAGTCGCGTCCCATATCAAAGCTCATCTTTGGCACCCCGGCACCAAGATCACCTCAATTGGCCTTTTACCATCATTTCTTGCAATTCCCACTGGTTCTAGGATGTCAGAAATGTTTGCAGTTGCAAGGGTTCTATGTCTGGATCCGTAGAGAGTCTTTATCTAAATTATTTCAGTAAATATTGTACTGAAATATTAATATTTTCAATTTTTGTGCCGTATATTTGTGTATATTTGTTTCATATAAATACCTAATTTGATGTTTATAGCAATGTCTTTAATTTCTACTTTCAAATGACCATAGCACCGAAACCATTGAATTTTTAGTGTAAATGCTTCAGTGCCTTTTTAAAGAGAATAAAATTATGTACAAACTAAGTTTTAACCTTTTATTAGCTAAAATTAACGCTTTTCGAGTTATGGATTAAATTAGTTTTTGAAATGTTGAAAAATTGCAAGTTTTATTTTTTTTGTTGGTTTTCCGGAAAACCATGTGGGTATCTTCTAAATAAAACGGAAAATGAAATTAATTCATTGCACAGAAAATCCGAAAATAATAAAAGAGATCGACACGATAAAACATAATAAATTTACGAAATTGCTTTTAAATTTTAATTTAACTTTACATCTACCTATTTCAGAAAATAAGAAAAACTGAAGTAACTTAATGTTGCACCTTAATTTTTTTTTAGTGATAAGTATATCTATAAATAAAATTCAAGTTTCTTAGATTAAGAAATTTGTGGAAAAAGGCTTTGGTTTTATTTGTAGTTATTATTTGATTCAATCAAAAATTAAGAAAATTAGTTGTGATATTTTTTTTGTTTTATATCTTTTTGTGTTTGTGTTACCGTGAAATGGATTGATTTTTCAAAAAACAATTTTTCAGCCTAATAATCCTGTAATAATATAGGATTTTCAAGAAAGACAAAAATTTAAACTTTGAGTTTTTCACTATTTTTTAAATTGTACTTTCATCCATTACTCAGAAGCAGTTGACGTAAGACTATAAAGGAGTAGAATTTAGTTTGTATATTATTCCCTTATAAAAAAACTTTTCAAAATATGCACTCATAGTTCTATGTTTTAATAAAAAAATTTTTAATTTTACTTTATTGAAAATTAATTGTCAATCGTAAACTTAAAATTAAGAAATTTCGTTTTGTTTTTGCACGCAATATTCATAACGAAACCGAAATAATCAGTACAAACGGTAGCATTTTCAAACACAAATATAAAATAAATAACAAATTTTACATTGCAAAAAAGAGAACAAATTCAGTAGGAAGGTATATATGGAAAAAGATAGAAAACAAAGGATTTTTATTAAAAAAGAGATGTTCCCTATAAAAGTGACCTGTTGGCAACGCTATTTCGAAAGCATTTATTTTTAAGATCCCTGCATGTGTGTTCTATCGAAAAAGAAAAACCAAGTTACATTCAGTTACAAACTGATAGTGTGTTATAAAAATCAAACCTTGCTCAATTTTGTGCTTAGTGTGTTTTTTGTGCATTTCAGGAATATCGATATTGGAAAAAAGTGTTGATGAAAGAGAAGTTTTGGAAGACGAGTAAATCCTGACGTCACCATCTGCTCAAGTTTTACGATTAGTTAAATAAACTTCTACGCGACGGTTAGCTTTTCTATCAATTTCTGTGTTTATTTTTTAAACTAAAAACAGTTCCGTGATTTGTTTATTTTAGAAAAAGCATTTTTGATACTTTTAATATCTCCAATGGAATAATTCCATCCATTATTGAAAAGCTATCAATGTCAAGTTTGCTTAGCATCCAAAATTGATGATATAAAAAAATTTAACTCAACTTCGACATCTTTCTTACAATATCCCGGTTAGTTCATTTATGTTGCGGTTTTCCAAGTGACGAATAAAGTTGACAGGGGAACATTTACCTTTCGCATTTTGATGTTGTGGTCGTTGAAAGCTTCAACAGATATATTAATTGACGGTAGCATGTCCTAATAGGTTGTTAAATTAATTAGGCGTTTATATTTGAGTTGTACTAAACGAATTTAATTTTAACATAATTCAACAAGGATTTTGGCCGACTACAAATTTACTAGTTTGCCGCGCCGTATCTTAACACCGTATACGGTTACCAATTTTTATTAAATTATTTTTCCATTGAAAAATGAAATTCGATTCATTATTTCGGAATTCATTTATTTTCTCTAAATTACATTTGTTCGACTTTTCTGCTATTGGAAGTTAAATTTATTTTTAGATGGAATTCGTCAATATAAATTTAGATGAATGTCTGGATATTCAGAAATTGTGCAAGATTGCAAATTATTAACTACTTTCTCGTAGAACCTACATTTTTCCAATTCTTGAACGATTGTGTAATATAGTTACAATGTCTTTTACTGATTTGAAACTTTTTACTGTGTCAGTAGAATTTTCCGGCACAAATGCAGTCGGTCGTTTTCTACAGTTTTCTACAATTTGATTTATCGAAACAAAAAAGTGTTTAGATTTGACGTTTTTCTGGAACTAAATATATAGCAACCATGTCGTTTTCGTTTTCGGTCGATTCATATTATTAAACCGTTTGGATCGTCCAGTCAATTCGTGCATAATTGAAATCACTTATTTTAATTACAATTGTGGTTATTTAAAATAATTACATTTGAGCCTAATCTTTGCGATGACCGTTTACAGTTTACACCCTCATCAACTGCCTGACTTGACAACGCGAACCTAACCTCATCAGTTTCCAATCACCCTTAAATATCCCCTATCAATTTAAACAGATATTAGAGAATTTATCCGTAAGGGATGCGACTGATGAGATAAATTGCACGTAATTGTGCGGGCGCTACACTATTCTAACTTTAAAATAAAAAGCAAGGGAGATATCTTATAATTGAAGGAAATGCGCGGTTATCAAAAAAGCGTCGGGTTTTCTTTGACGGATATCTTCACTTGCTCATACAATTTTTTTCAAAAGAATCGAATTCAATGTTGAGCAAGTAAAGTTCACTTAAAGTAAAATCCCATAGCTGACCACCACTGTCATCCATCAACTTGCTCTCCATCTTGTACACGATATTGTTCAGCTGACTGATAAAGATTGATGAATTTACGAATTTCCTTTATAAGTTTTTTTTTAGCACACATCTGATAAGGCAAAATAGTTTAATTTCTGATTCGAAATAAAATACGATCGGTTTTAGTTTTTCGACGATAATTAAACTTTTTCGATTTTTTTCATTGTCGGTTTCAATAGTCTCTATATATATAAATTACTTGCGTGTCAATTAATTACAAACAAGGGAATCACAGAACTAAAACAACCGCAAAGCTAACATTTACAGTTTAGAATTTAGATAATAAGATAATAGATTTTATGCGCTTGACTTAAGTTTTGATAAATAACTAGAGAATCCTGTCTAAAAGTTGCTAATTAAACCAAATCTTTTGTCAGCTATATTTATGGCAGTTTAAGTTTCTCTCCGGAAAATTTGGAGACTTATTAATGATTGTTACATATTATTATGTATGACTTAGGGCCGGTTATTCCCAGAACAAAAAAAGTTGTTTTTTTTTAGAACTCCAAATCAAAATTTCAACATTAAAAGTTTTTTATTTCTCGACGTCCTTTATTTAAGTCGAAAAACAATCTTGTCATTTTATTTTTACAAGTTTTAAAAGTAAACCAATAATAACTAAAAACACGAAACTAATCATTTTTTTTTTGTTTCAGGTAAGATTTTAATATTTTTCTTGAAAAACGACCAGATTGGTAAGTTATGACGGATGATTTTCATTTGAACTTGAAAATTCTTAAATTGAAATGATAATTAAAAGTACTTAACCTTTAGTTAATGATGTGGGTTCTATCAGACCCCAGCTTATCTAAAATATGATATATTTTGTTTGATAAACTCTTTTGCGGATTGAAATTCATAATAAAATGTAATAGGTATATTTTAGGTGTGTTGGGGTCTATTAGACGCCACGGCACTAACTGAAGGTTAATTCACAATTGGAACTATCGCACAATCTTATATCTACTCGTATAACGTATTTTCTCCATATTTTACAAAACTCCAGCACAAATTCAAATAACGTCGTTTACCTTGTTAACTCACGATCGTAAATTTTTCATGTAACGGACAACACAAGAACGTGACATCTTCAGATTAATAATTAAACGAAACATATTGCATTTATACAACCAAACTTACACTTTGTACATTTTATTTCACCTAAAAAGTTGTTATAACGCTTAATTTATATCCACCACATTTAACCAACACAAGTTGTGGTAAACATTGTATTTATTATGGGGTAAAAAGGCAATTTTTTTTCTTCCTATATATTAAACCAATTAACTCATCCGACTTATTTATTACAATCAGTAACATTTACAGCCTAATTGCGATTGTTAACATGTATTATAATGTTTATAATTATTTACATTTTCTTCCGGAATAATTTAAATATTATTAAAAGTCAAATTTGCGAGTAATTTACAGCTTTCACTTTATTTTCGTCTACATATCAACATTACTATTCAATGTATGTAATTCCTAAGTCTGCACTAAACAACTTAGATTTTAAGCATACAACACAACAATGCTTACATAAAATACCTGTTAGCTTTATAAAAAAAAAAAAAAAAATGTAATAAACTTCCTGCACTTCGAGAGTAACTGAATATTATTGCACAATATTGCAATAATTTCATAGTGATAAACCAAGGTTTAAAATTCAACATTGAGAAAAGACACTATAATTAATTTGATGATACTATTTTATGGAACATAATTATGTATATTATACTACTATTATACATTAATTATTATTATTAAGTAAACTGCCTTATAAAATATCATCCTGTGTACATAATAGTTTTTTATAAAATGAAAACTGCATTGTAATTTTTTAAGTTTTGTAAACAAAATTTATAGTATCCCAGTAATTATATTCAAAAACAGTCGGGGGCATTTCATACACATTCATTTTGATCAGAGCTGACAATAATAAAATTTATATATTATTTAAAATTTTTTATAGATGTAATATTACGTTTTTGGCCCCCCCCCTTTTCCGTGTTAAATGGCCACTCGGTGGCGGTGAATTTGTATCAGAATATTTTTTGGGCATATAGTAGAGGTCATGGAAATTGCATTGGGAATTATTCCCGAATTAAAACAATAGATTCTATTGAACACAATCATAAAAGCAAGGTTTTGCAAACCGGGGGGTTACGATTTTACGATCTCGGCTAAAGGCCTTGATCGTAAAACTTCGCCTTGAATGGAAAAATTTTAGTTTTCGTAAAGGCTAATGTCCACTTGAGACAGAAAGTCTCGAGACTCGTATATAAACCCATGCTAATACTAGTCTCAGTATTAGTTTCAGAGACTTAGGTATTATAGCATGGTTTATATAGGAGTCTCGAGACTTTCTGTCTCAAGTGGACACTAGGCTTTATAATGGTTTTTCTGTAGTACATTTCTAATTGTTTGGTCAGAAACACTAATATTAAGTTTACAATTTTTAGGATTTTAAATTCTAAAATTCAGTATAAGCTTTGAATCTGGGACGATTGGGACAAACTGATATGAATTCTAAGCTGTAAATACATAACTCGAGCAGTTATGACTTTATGTCGAACTTGTAGTAACCAGCGACAGCTCTTAGTTTGCTATAATCTTATAATAAGGGAATAAGGGATTTTGAACATATATCGAGATCTCCAAGGAACAAAGTAGTAATTCATAATTACTTTTCTTCGGGAGATCGATTCAAGAGCTTAAAAAATTCCATCAAATTTAACTTAACTACAAAATACTTATTTTTAATTTGCAACAATTATTTTGCAGTTAAGTTAAATTTTCAGGAAATATTTTAACTGTCAAATCGTTCTCCTGAAAATAGGTAGAAACTATGATTTACAACTTTGTTTCTTGGGGGTGTCACATTATGTACTGGTAATCTATGTATAATGAAATCTATACAATTACCGATTTTGTTCTAATTAATAAATTCAATCATGGAATATAGGACGTTTGACCGTGAGGAATCTTGAACTCGAAGATTTTTGAACACAGAGAGCTTTGCAGGCAAACCTTTTGTCTCTGAGACCATGGAGGCTGGGAGTATGGAATCTTTTGCAGTAAAAAAGTCTTCTTCGATATATATTGCATTTTCAATGTAAATCCGAAATTAACTAAATGAAGTTTGAACTCGCATTCAAAACTTTTGCAATCGTGTAGAAGCGAAACGCTTTAGTTTAAACTAACGTTGCGTTGAAACTTTGTTTAGCAAATTTTGGATTTAAACTGATATTGAAATATCGACTTTCCCACCTACATTGCTTGCACTCTAGCACCCTTCCCGTGCCAACCGCAACTAATACAAACAATAAATGTTTAATACGAATAATAGCCGAAAAGATGTCTCACCTGTGAACATAACAGAACGAACTTTTTTTTTATTAAAGAGTCTCTAAAATTGTTTGGTGCAGAAAAAGGATAAAAAATATTAATCATTTCACCCAAAAATGCAAAGAATAACAGCAAATCTCCAGAAGCAAGAATAATAAGTGGTTGAAGTTGAAATCTGATTGTATCTCATTCTCCCCTACCAATTATTATTGGAAATAATTTTTTTAAAGAGTCTTTATGTACGCAAATCAACAAAGAATTATAAAAAAAAATTCTATTGTATCGACTCGATAAAAGAAAATTCGTTCGGCGACCTGTGGAATTTTTACTTATAGAAAAAGAATTGCAAGTTTTCAAAAATAAGAACGTTATCGTTTTATAACGGTTTCTATCTCTTTTACCTAGATAAAGGTAGATCAATTATGTAATTTAGACAACTGGATATTAGAATAATTTTATTATTTTGAAACCACTTTGTATGATGCCTTAGATCTTCTAGGCTTTTTTTTATCAAAGTACTTCGCCTCATATTTTATAAATAATGTAAGGTTTTTTTACTAAAAGATTTTTTAAATAATTTCATTGTATGATGTTTGTATTTTTATTTTCACTACCAGACATGCTCACGTCAAAAGCGGAAATTGCAATTTTATACAGACATCTTAACTGACACTTTCATACCATTCTGCTCAATTGTATCCTGAAAAGTGTCACGTTTTAAGTTATTTAACATTTTATTTTCAGTTTACTTTCGTGCAAGGAGACCATTTCTAGATATTTGTTTTGTAACAGATTTCTTCAGTTCTTTGTTCGAACTCTTCAGTGCCCTTATTTACAGAGCATACAAATGAGGTAGTACACAGAACTTGGAGAAAATTAAAATTTTCGACAAAAATGTACTACTTATTTACAAATATGTAGATATTTTGTAGTTTTCTGATTTGCTTGTTACCTCGAGAATATATTAAATCATTCAAAAAAAAATGCTCTTAATAAATTTCGACGAATTTCATTTGAATAATGATTATGTTAAACGGTGCAAATCTGTTTAAATTCGAATGTAATTTTTTGTATGAAAAGTAAATTGTGGTAGTCAGCTTTATATTTTTACATTTACTAGGCGTACGCAATTTAAATTTTTTGTAATTTACATATTTTTTTCCTAAATTTATTGGCCGAATTTATAAGATTTATTTTATATATGTATATATATTTTAAAACGCGATACAAACTAATAATTTTCGAGCTTTCTGAATTTTTTGTGCGGCACAAATTACGGTTGGACTCCTTTATGTGTTTGTTTAATAAATATGTGGTATGTAAATTACGATATTATTGGCCATTTTCACTTTACATCCCAATGCTCCCACATTTAGTAGATAACAGCCTCCGGTGTTTCAATTTCAATATTGAATATAAAAAATGTAATAAGGCAATTTCTCTAAACGCATTTGGTGTTGAAATTTCTTTTTGTTAAATTTTTGAATTATTAATGTGAAAATTTTCGACTGTGAGGCTGCACTCTAATTTAATTTTTTGCGTTAGACATTTCGTGGAATCGAAGGATCTCGTAGAATTAAAAAAAATATTTATTTAAATTGAACCCAATTGCACAAAAAGGAATATTTCTATTATCTCGACCGAAATTATATTCAAACTTCACTGTTATCCTGGTAACTGCAGTAAATTTTACTCTAATCTAACCAAAAGAAAGAAGAAGGAAAGGCCATTTAACATAATTTTATCAAAATGAAAATAATGTAGAGAAGCTAAATTTATAGAATGGATTCAAATAAAATTAGCGAAAATGCGTGCATTATAATTAAACGAATTTTGATTGGTTGGAATGGGCTGTTTTTCTACCCATTTACTGCGGTAGCGTCATTTAATGTTTTATTAAACATTTAAATTTAAATAAAAAAATGTATAAGAAAATTGTTCGATTTCTCTCTGTAGGATTTGCCAAAATTTTGTTTCGAAGCTGCAAGGACTCTTCAAAGAAAAGGACAAAGAACAAACAGGGACTATATTATATATCGAGATTTGAAAGTATCCAACCATGTTTGTAGAGGGTTTCCAATTTACTGTGTTAGTTTATACTAAAATTTCTGTTCTTTTACTGCTATTGGTTTTGTACGTCAGAACACCTGGAAACCTTCTCTACGGTATAAATTCTTTTAATAGAAGCATCGTATATTGTAGCCGTACAAACAATTTCCACAACTAAAACTACTATTAATTGGTTTTAAAGTAACGCCATTACCGAATTAAAACTTTCCCTGTTTTGCAGTGTAAACTATTCAATCATCCTATTTACCCTTTTTCTCTAACCCATCTGACACGTAATAGCCAGAGAAAGCTTTTCAAATTCACTTATTTAAATTTAAAATAAAACCATCAGGTACGAGTATAAGGATATTAACGCTCCATTTTAAAATTTTCCACTGCTGTTGTTAATGTAAATAAACACAGGTGTTCTAAATGTATAAAAGCTTTAAACAGAGCAGGATCAGCATAAAAACTATTTTAAATTAAAAATATTATTTTATTTTTAACATTTTTATAGAATAAAAGCTCTCGTATTTACATTAACGGATTTATTCAATAATTTTTGCATAATTAATGAATGAGCTATAGACGGCAACGAGTACAAAATTAATAAATTAAGAGTTAATATCTTGTATGCGGTACCGAGGACGACTAAATTAACACAGCGCGTTTATCGTTAATTTCTTAATTATGCAAAAGTTATTTTCCTAGAAATTCCGTAAATTTTTATTTTTTTATTTTAATTACTAAATACTAAACAGCATATAAATGAAATATACAAAGAAAAGGTTATTAATTGCGAGTGTGAATAATATGTCACGAGACCTTAAGTCGAGTAGTACTCGCTTTTCTAATATTGTAATAAAATATCATTATTGATTAAAAAATTGGTTGCAAATGAATTATAAAATAAAAATATAAAAATCCTGGAAATAAATCTCTGGCAAAGAGAAACAAAAATTTACGATGATAGAAGACCAGACATTAAAATATTGTTGAGAAAGCGGTCATAGTTATTTACATAGTAGATAGGGGTTTATACAAGGTATAGATCACAAATACAATATGTAGCCAAAACCATCATATCCATAATCAGTCTCGGTAGAAAATATAGCGTGAATAATACTCTTATTTATAAATTATGTTATGGTTGTTTTGATCTTATTCTCGCTTTTTCTAGTGAAAAATATCCCAACACAAAATATATATTCTGAAAGTCCATTTTAAAACTTTTGATTATTCTATGAGAAAAAAGAATTTTCTATTTTTGGTGCGCATGGTTGTCCAGGGGTTTCTTAAAACCTTTGCTCAACAGAAACGCATGCTTCTTCGTTCGTGACTGCGTTACAATTATTATAATAATTGTGAACATACTTATTTGTATCATCATTTATTAATTTTAGAAATGACCTGGACCACACAATTAACTACTTAATTAGATATTTATGAATTTTAAAATTATTATTAAAATTAAATATTTTAAAATTCTGATTATTGTCCCTTGTTATATAATATACTCTTAATTGAAATGAACTTCTATTCAATAGCGGTCAATACACTTTTTATCGTATTTCAAATGAACCTGTGAAAATCAAGTCAAATTTTTCAGAGCTAAAATCTAAAACTATTTTTTTGGTTATTAAATGCAGTGGTTCCTTTAAATGTTATATATTTTTTACTATGTAGTATTATTTACCAAACGACACTATTTTCAAAATTCTTCTCGGCGACGACGGTTTTGTTAATAATGAGAAATAGCAATTTTCTTTTGTAACTTTTAGTTTTCAGGATTTTGGAGAAGTAGGTGAATCCTCGAAGGTATAATCTACGTGCTAGTGTTATTGTAACCCAGCAGTAACATACTTTTTGCTGTTCACACACTGTTAGATTTTTATTATTCTCGAGACTGATTTGCAGCAGAAAATGTAGAATTTTTAATTAAAAATGAAAATTTTGCTGTTAATATTTAAATAAGTTGCGTTTATACCACAGAGTTTGTTGTTGAGCAGAGTAGGTACGAGTACATTTTGCAGTACTCTTACGAAATTATTTAATCAAAAATGAAAATTTTATACGACCTAGTTGTGAATGAATTTCTTGAGAGCAAAATACTAATCTCATTAGATCCCTCAAGTAATAGACTTTTTACTGCATAATTCCTATCTTTTTACTGCCTGAAAGTATTACTCCCTTGTAATATCGTCTTTTAGCAAGAAATTTAATCGGATTTTTTTGTATTATTTAATAGGTTTCTCGTTTTCGACGTTTTATGGGGGTTGTTTGGTTATAGCAGTAACATTGCGTATAAACTACTACATGCTTTTTTATAAATATGTAAATAATTCTCATTTTTTTTTTGGTTGCCGCAAATCTTTTTATGCTCCGTGTTTATTTGCTGCGAAGTTTGAAAATTAAAGATTTATCAAAGAACGTCAAATTTCGAGTCGATTCTGAAAAGAACAAATTTCCCAGCAGAAAAGAATTCGCGAGGGATTTCTTCATTTTCAAAACGTCTATTTAAGCCTCTTTGTTAGTCACTGTATTTGTCTCTTCTTATATTTTCACTTAAGGATTTTATTTTCACGAAATAAATTGTTAAGAAATTGGAATTCCTAAGTTTTTAAACGAATTTAAAAGGAAAATTTTGGAGTAAGTGGTTAATTAAAAGTTATGTACATTTATCTACCCAGAAAATGACAGAATTTTCATCCAACATAGGAAATACTAAGTTTTAATATTTATTGCCAAGTTCGTATTCATCTCTTGAAACTCTTACCGATTTATTATACAAACAATAAATTTGTATAACGAAAAATTTAATAATAAATATGATACTATTATTACCATATTTATATTGTAAATTAAAATTTTTTTACATTTTAGATTAAAACATTATTTAATAAAATTAAAACTTCAACATAAGAAATTAATTAAACATTAATAAAACCGGTTTTATTTTTAAGCTTTCGACGAAGATCATCCTGAAGATTAACCTTCACTGAAACTTTAACAGAAATTTGATTTTTATTAATGTTTAATTAAGTTGTTATATTGAATTTTTAATTTTATTATATTTCACAAGTTAAGAATTTATAATTATGTAAAAAATTAATTTTTATTAAAAAAATATTTGACTTTTCAAATACATATTATTAATTTTTCGAGTTTCTTTTAGATAGTATTCTTGGTTTGCCGATGAGAATCCTAAATTCGAAACACTTTTCGTATAACCATTCAATTTGATAGTTTTGATTTTTAGTATTCGAATATTTATTGAATTTCAATATTCAAAAACTCCAATATTCAAATAATTATAATATTCAAATAAGCAAATACTCCAGCCGAATTCATTATTGCCGACTTTTTCTTAATAGTAGAACAGTCAACTCGTCGCTTTAAATCCAATTATCATAATGCATTAAACTTTTTTGAGATAAGGGGGACGTTGACTTAGAGAAAGTAAGAAAAAAACTGCAAAAAAATAATAAAGATGTGTATAAATTAGAAAAGATAGGTTTTATGTATAATCTGAGAAAGAGTCATTCACTGACGTAACGGAAACATAACATTTCGGGGAATCACACGGCAGCATTCTGACGTCAGGTAGATGCGGCGAGTTTGTTAGAGAAATGTTTACATATGTAATGTAGTTTTGAAACATTTAAGAATTTTTACAAACCTAGTTGCGCACTAAGTTCGCATCTGATCAATAGGAATTGGCTGTAGCCAGGACTGTAAATTTGAATATACAGTGAAATCTCTCTAAATTGAATTCTCATAGTGCTGTGAAATTCGTTAAAATTATAGAGAATTTAATTTAAAAGGAAATTTAGAAAAACCCTATTTAGTTGCTCGTGCCAAATAATCAATTTGATTAACAAAAAAATTCAAAATTAGGCGCGAGTTTTTCTACTTAAAATTATTATTCAAATATTCTGATCATTCGAATATTGAAATTATTCGATTATGACTGACACGAATTGATTAATTTTAATTTATTAATTTGTTTAATAATTAATTAAATGATGAGCAAAAAGTAAGTGTAAGTTGGTCCCATTGTTACGTGAGTTAAAAAATATTTTATCGATTTCGATTAAAACTAATTTTTCTTCAAAATTGTTTTACATAGAAATGTTTTCATTTGAAGTTCTGCTTTGAGAAAATATTTGATTTAATAATATTAAAATTAAATTAAATATTCTTGGGAAGGTTGTTTTAAGTTCAGTTTATAAAGAGGAGAAGATATTTGAACAGAAAAGTTATTGGAAATTACCATCTCAGTATTAACTTTTCTGTTGTTAATAAAATTCCACAAGTTTGCTTTTGTATGCGATTCAATAGCCTACAACTAAATTGTCATAATTATTATTTTAAAACATTTTCATTGCGAATGTTGGAAAATTTTGCTCGAAAAAAATTGCAATAGTTATTGAGTAGCTTTAAATCTCCAAAATATTGCGATCGCTGATGGAGCTGATCCTGTCGCATTTTGAAATTACATCCTAATTTATCTTCTCTATTTTTATCCTTCTAAATTTCGTTTTCATAAAATAAATCTAAAATTTAAATTTTTTGTCTTTTAACTGTATTATTGAATATGTGGTTTCGGGACCTTTTATCGATCCATTAAAATTAAAAATTGAAAGAATTTTGGGAAACACCAGTCTTTGGTTGTAAATGATATTTGACTTCATCAGTATTGGAGTCAAGCCAAATATTGGAGATATCTTGTCCTGTTATTTGTCCGAATCTCTGTAAAAATGTGAGTGGCGGCTCGCGAGGTTGTATGTACAGTACTGATGCCATATTTTATTTTAAGTTCAAGATCTTTTAGGGGTGTTATTAAAGCTGTATGTCAAAATGCACCTGTAACTGGAATCCATGGCTTTAGTAAACAGTGGGTGGTCTAAATTAGAGTCAACTTCTTATTTTAGTGTTACTAATAGTATTTTCTATAAGACCAATAGTTAAAATTATTTCATATAATCTGCAAAGGGGCTACAAAGTTCAATTACAACAAAGACTCGATGCAAGCGTAATAAATCAATTAGATACCTGCGAACGGATATAAAATTTGTTACAAACAGCAGTTTCCAATAATTAATTAAATTACATCGAACTTGTTACTCTAAATTACATCTGATATTTCACAAAGACCCACAAAGAAAGATATTTCACAAACCGCTCAGCCAAGTAATTAATTTATTTGTTTAAAAAGCAACCCATTCGGGTTGCCCAAAATACATATGTACGTTAGCGAGGGGGGACGTTCTAAGGGTGAAAACGTTTTCAAATCAAATACTTTATTGTAAAAATAATTATATAATGACTTGCAATAATCTGAATAAAAAGACAAGGTACAAGACAACTTCTCTGTTGAACAGTCGGTTATGCTACCCAACCAACGTGCATTTATGGGGATTGTTTTTACTTTTAAAATAAATCACTTTAATTTAAAATTTGAATAAAAGCTAAAAGAATTAAAAACTGGAAAATTCGTTTAAGAAAATTTATTAATAACTCCAGCATTATAATGGTACCGTAACAGGTTTAACAATTTTTAAGTTTTTATTTACTTTGTATTCAATTTCTTTTGATTAACATTTGTTTACTTTTTTATAAAGTATAATACTTTTTTTATACTTTATACTTTTGTATAAAAAAAGTTTGAATAGAACTAGAAATTAGTTTCAGCATAAGTGAATAACTAAACTGTAGCATTAATTTACTTCTTTTTATTTTAAATTTTATATTCACATAACGCTTTTTTTTACGTTGATACTAAATCTTTTAATCTAAACATGAAGTTAGCATTATCCAGGCGACTTATGCGGCTGGTGTTTTGCAAAAATGACGCATTTGGTATGTCGCGATGTCGTCGAAAAAGAATTTAAAAAGAAGAACAAAACGTCACGTTTAATATAAAATTTTTGATTGTACGTAGAAATATTGCATAGCCGTCGAGTGAATTAATAAATAATTTCAGTTGAATTTTGAATAACCCTTGTTAAATGGGCTGACATTTTGCTATTTATTATTTATCCTGCTTTGCGGTTAGCGAATATTGATAAAACTTTTTTTCGTTGTGGATTTTCAACTAAAGCTTCGTGCGTTTCATTGTCCTACTTAAATTTAATCTTAACATTTTAACACGTAGCAGCTTTGATATCCAGAATATGGTGTGTGCTACAATATTAATAAATTACAACAAACTAATTAGTTTGAATGATTGGCGTCCTTACAGATGACGGGTGTGTTTCTGTGCTGTTGCGTAATTGGAAAGGTGAAAGTTTCAAGTGGTTTTCAGGATGTTTTGTTGTCAGCGCTACCGACTTGGAATATGTAATTAACCATCCGAGCTACTCTATATAAACTTTAGTAGTTCTTTCAAGTTGTGTTAATTATTTTTTCAATTTAATTAATTTATTTTGCTTGCTTTGCTACAAAAAATAGCTCGGTACTTTGTTTAGTGGCCGAAAATAGTTTATTTTAGGTAAATTTTACAGCAAGGAAAGGGTGGTTTTGATAGGAAACGCCGAGAGAGAACAAACACACGATTGTTTGCCGTTAAACTTGGTGGGTTTTCGATTAGGTAAAGTTGCGGTAACTACGTACCGATACCTTAATTGGACTTAAAAAAAAATTTTTTTTTTGTGATATTTGTAAGACCTGTGATAGAAGTTGGAAAGAGCTTCCTTTAATAGGATAGTTCGGTATCTGGAGAACCTAGAGCATGCACTGACGATGTAAAGCCCTTGTTTGTAGTTTGAGATTGATGGGTCAACTCGGTTGCTTTTCAAGTTTCGTACAAGAACTCAAACACTTCAATATTGCCAGATAAAAAAACAGACACGATAAATCACTTTGCATGTTCACAGTTCTTACACGAGAAACACCTTAAGGAAGGTTCGTGCATTATTCTAGCCTGCTTTATCCATTAATTGATTATCTATGAGGTTTGTGCGGACTGGTTATTGCTCGAAAGTGATGATGCAAATTCTCACTGCCTTTTATGTTTGCTCTTCACTCAATCATTTACTTTTCTTACCTTTGATCTTTCACTTAAATTAGAACCAACTTTACTTGTTGAATAAGACTCTTTTTATTACTATTTACGTTTACTAGACGTGAAATAAAAAAGACTTCACGTTAATTAAATTTTAATGATTTATTAGATTGGCGGTTACTTTAACTTCTAATTTTCTGTTGAATTAATTGATTCGAGCTTTGGTAAAAGCACAAATTCTCCAAGTTACCTTTCCAATTATTTTTTTTTATATCGTCGTCGGCGAGTTTGTTTAAAATTGCCTAAAGCAGACGCTTCTGTTTCGGTTGACGAAAATCTACTTGGCTTTCGTCGATGTCGCGAATGTTTTTTTTTACTGTTTGTAAGTTTTGTTAATGGACTTCTCGATGATCAAAATGACAATAGTCGCTATGTTTACTTTGCTCTCCAGATATGAGAAAGAAGTTCGAATATGACTTTGTGATTTTATTTTCAAAAGGAATTGTTGATGTATACTAGAGTAATATGGATTGTAAGGAGATACCATCTATTTTCCTGTTATTTATGTATAATGGTAGTTACTTCACCTTTATACATTAATAACCCGGATTCTATGGCTTTACATTAAAGTTTGACTGGATATTCTGTTTTCTTAGAGCGATCAGTTTTCCATTAAAACTATTTTTGTTTGGCGTAAAAATTAGAGAAAGCGGCGTAACTTTTTTATTAAATGAATAAAATGAAATAAACTCCTTGAAATTTGAACCCCGGTAAAATAAATGTCGCTTTATGAGATAAAACCAACTAAGAAACGTCTCGGACCTTTTAAAAGCTTAACTTCCCCTTTGCTCTTGTTCACAAAAGATTCAGGAAGTAAATAAATAAGAAGGAGCCTCTTAGATGGAACATTAGAGAACAAATGTCCTTACAGATAACAGATAATGTCGAACGCCAGTCTGTACTTGAATGACAAGTTGATGGTAACAATAGACATGAATTCGTATATTGAAACTTTGATTTCCTTGTTTGTTAATGCTGTAATTTGAAAGAATTTAATTTTGTAAACCTGGAATTTAAATAAAAAATTAACAAAGCAGGATAAATGTGAAATAACTTTTTATATTTAAATTTTATCGTTGCTTCGAAATTAGCATTTTTTTTATTTTTTAATTTTTGTCCTCCAGGTAAGCCAAAACTTTACCTGTAAACAGTTTTTTCGTGCTGGCGAGAAGAAACTTCAGAAAACAGCTATTTGAAAAAGCACTTACTATTATAGAATGCCTTACGATTCCATTGAAACTTAAATTTAACTTTTTGCTTCACCCACTAATAACCGAAGTTTTAGCCCTAATTTGACATTTTGCAACTTTGTGTCTAATCGGTTTGAACCACACCATTATTCGTCTTGGCTAAATATAGGTTATTAATTTGATGATGCAAATAATGCATATTGCTCCGATATTCCTTAAATAATTTTTTAAATTGCTTGTTATTTAAGAAAACAGTAATCTATTACTAAATAAGTCTAACGCAGCAAGACTTTGTTTTGTTCGAGTTTCGTTTAAACATATTTTTTAGTTGTACAGCTAGACTTTTAATTTGTCTGCATGAAACTTTGCGTAAACATTTGTACGAACAACGAAATTGAATTGGAAATAATAAAAGATTGAGAATACATATCTTTAGTAAATACGCAAGAATACTCGTACTTCATACCTCCAGATATTTTTATAATATCATAAAATAAAGCTCAAGAAATTGTTACAATCGTTAAACAAATGTTTCTGAGTAAAAACAAAAATTTTTAATTGATTTTACGTTTAATTTGATCAGTTTTTTTTATTATTTTTCGATAAATTGAACTGACTTATTGTGAAAATTCAGAAAATAACGCAATATTTAATTATCGTTTCCTTGGTTTAGTTTATATTTATATAACGAAAAGTAAATTGTTACTTGGAAAATCTCAAACATGCATATTATATGGACATTTATTACTCCAGCATCACATTGAATTTTAAAAGTTTTGGTTATAATGCTGATTGAAAAATAATTGTACTAGAAGATACGAATAAGGATACGACAATGCCAAAATGGGTATCGTATCTGCTATTTTAAATGTGGAAGACATAATGTCCGAACAATAACCGTCGATTGGAAGGATACAGATTGTTATTAATTTCCAAACTGTACATACACGAAAGCACCGAAAACGAAATGATTGCCGTTCGTTTTCACGAATGAAGATCTACAACAAAAGTTATCTACTTACATTAACGGTCATGGAAATTGCATCGGGAATTATTCCCGAATTAAAAAAGTAGATTTCCAAGTATGGTATATTCTTAATAATAATGAATAGAAAATAGAACAGAAATAGATAAAAAGTTAAATTTTTAGTTTGAAACTCATAAGCTCAAAATACATATCCTTTTTTGCAAGCTAAGAGGTTTGGAGCACCCCCCAGCACTTCAGTGATTGTATTTAAAAAAAGAAAATGTGTTATCGAAATTCAAATCTGAAATCTTAGATTTTACAATTTTAGAAGTTAGATTTCTGGTTTTAAACCCATAAACTCAATAACACATTTTTTTGCGCACAATCTCTAGAGTATACTGGAGGGTACATTCCATACCCCCCAGACCCCCCGGTTTGAAAACCTAGCTTTGTATGCGCAGTGTGTTTATGCTGTGTGCGGTTATTAAAATTTCATTGCGAATTGTTATTTTAAATCGACAATAGCTATTTACGTATGAGCGGGAGAAAGTAATCCATTTCAGAGTTAGCTATATATCAGAACGAGCGATAGCGATAACGATCTTTATCGTTATTGCTAACTCTGAAATGGATTATTTTTCACGCGAATCACGTTATGCATTTTTCATCCAACACGAGTTCTTTCCAAAATAAAAATATAAAGTGATAAGTAACAAAAATACTTATTAAAGCATGTGACATCATTATATAAAGATAAAGCAAGGGGGGCGTCAGCAGACAATTGCAATCTAATCAGCTAAATACCGTCACCAGACAAGAAGCACTGCCGAAGCTAGGCGTATGCAATAAAAGTAACATCGAAGCGAAAGGGAAATTAACATAAGCAAATATATAGCAACATGGCGAAAATTCACATTTACGTTGTTATGACTAGTGACATCGTGGTTATTTAATACCACACCGCCAATTCCTCATATTCGCTATTTAGAATTTACCGTATATGATATAGTTTAGGTAGTGTTGGATGAAAAATAATTACCGATGCAATTTAAATGACTGCTACTGCATATTATATTCTTGACGAATCGCAGTGGTGCAAACCACCGTCACTATTATAGCGGTACGGTACCACTAGGCTCCCACCCGACTCGGCATCGGGATAACTTGACACCGGGGACTAGGCACGGGGGCACAGTTATTGAAAAACATTTTTCAAAACTAAAACAAAAAGTAAAACATAAAAAAATGTGTGCCGAGTCGAGTTGTCGGTTTTCCGACATTCGACCAGGAGGCCGAATGTACATAATTACAAATGTAATTACAAAATGGAACTGCATGTCGTAAATGACTTCCAAAGCCAACATTGGCATGGATCTTCTAGAACACGTGGATGCAATAATTGTGAAAGGACCCTGTAAATAATATGAGAATCCGTTTTATAATTATTTATTATTAGAAATATTACGACGTTCGCTCTTTTTAAATTTATATTTACAAACTCTTCAATTACTATACTTTATGACAGATTTATTAACTAATGCTTTTCTTCGGTTTTTGAATACAAGTTCTACATAAAAAAACATTGAGATATGGAGCTCCTTTGACACACGCGTGTGGAGATTACATTATTTGTTTACTGAAAGGTTTCCTTTGTTTCAGAATTAATTTTATATGCAGTGGTTTCAGAAAGTATTCGTACACTTGTTAACAATGTTAATTGTACATTTTGAAGTCGTTTTTTGTCATATAAAAATTGATTTTACAGCAAAACTCTTTAGATATATTTCATTGCAAATTTTATTGCTTTCAATTTTGTTTATAAACATTTTTTTATTGTGTTATTGCACTGTTTCTGACTGACAGCGACTTAAACAAAATTCGGTAAAATACAAAAAGTATTGTCATCCGAGATGTATCTCGGAAACGGCGCGACAAAATAGAAAAATGTATATGAACAAATATATACATAATTAAATTTAAAAGAAAAAATGCTTATTCATTATTTTTATTTCCTTGCACCGTTTGCGAGATATACAGTAGCAGTCATGGAAATTGCATCGCTGAATATTTTAGAATAAAAATTACAATTCCCAATGAAATTTCAATAACCGTACACAATATAAACACAATACGCACACAAAGCTAGGTTTTTTAAATCGGGGGGTCTGGGGGATATGGAATACCTTTCAGTACACCATAGATTGTGAGCAAAAAAGTGTTATTGTTATTAAGTTTCAAATCGCAAATCTAATTTCTAAAAATCTAAGATTTCTGACTTGAAATTTAATAACACATTTTCTTTTTTTGAACACAATAACTAATGTGCTGGGGGGTATGGTTTAAAAACCTAGCTTTGTGATTATGTTCAAAAAAGAAAATGTATTTTTAAGTGTGAGTGAGTTTCAAACCAAAAATTTAACTTTTTATCTCATTTTATTCTATTTTCTATTCTTTATTATTAATAATAATGGAGGTAATATAATTACTTAGAATCTATTTTTTAATTCGGGAATAATTTCCAATGCAATTTCCATGACCGCTACCATAGATGACAATATTTTTTGTATTTTACCAAGTCTTGTTTAAGCAGCTGTCAGTCGGAAACGTTGCGACAAAATAGAAAATTGTATAGAAACAAAATTGAAGCCAATGAAATTTGCAAGAAAAATTGTCTAAAGAAGTTTGCTGAAAAATCGATTTTTATATGACAAGAAACGGGTTCCAAATGTACAATTAGCAGTGTTAACATAGGAGTGTACAAATACTTTCTGGAGCCACTGTATGTATGTTATACACATATTTTAAATTACTATCACTATCAGCCTATTTCTTTCTACAACTGGATAAAGGCCTTCTCCATAATTTTTCATTTTTCTCTCTTTTCCTCCTTGTTCAACCATCCAATGCCTGCTGTATTCTTTATTTCGTCCCTCCATCTCGTTTTCGGGCTTCCGGTACACTTTTTTCTAGATCTCGGTCTCCACTGCATCATTCTCCTTGTCCATCTATCATCTTTTATTCTAGATATATGTTCTGCCGAATTTCACTTAAAAAAATAAAAATTGGAAACATTTTTTTTAAATATGTCCGTTGATTGCTGGAATCCCCGGTTCGATCTCGGGCGAAGTAAATATTGTATTCTGACCGTCTTCCTTCGGCAAGCAACGGCAAACCACCGAGATATCGGCCAAAAGAACTCTTCTAAATAAAAAGAAGTGGTCAGAAGACTCTGGAGAGACTTTTGTAGACATTTTTAACCGAGAAATGCGGTATACGAGTATTATGATTATTCCCTTATTAGTCAGTCGTAATTAGTATTAATCAGACTCAAAATTTACGGTAACTTAATAATTTCCTTCATAAGACCCGTATTAGCCTTTGCTGATATTCGAAGGTGGTTAATAATCCGCTTCGACTGAGTCTAACGTGGTCGCCGAAACTGAGTTTCAGGATTTCTATCCAAGATTTACGCTTAATCACGGAATAACTGAATCTGTTTACTCGTTTTTTAAAACTGCATTTTTCAGCATTGTTTGGCTACATTTAAAAGCATTTTGGAAACCAAAGCCTCGACATGTTAAGTTGTTTAACTTAGTGTTACTCAACCGGTGGGGCGAAAAGATATTTAATTTAGGTACTAAAAGAAAACAAATACACAAAAATGCTCAAAATTATTGTATGAGGGGGGACGATGAAAATTTTGATTGAAAATTATTGGAATTTCAAATACTAAAAGATTGAGAAACGCTGTTTAACCAATTGTTTCTGAATTGAACCAAATCTTTAATTTTACGTACTAGGCAAAGCAATCAAATTCAAATATTTTAGTATTTTGTTAAAATTCTATTTTACAGCGAACATTATAATTTATTACCACACTTCTTCTTGAAATTTTTCTTTTTTCCATTAAATAGAGGCACTTGACACTAAATTAGTACAGCAATTACTTTAGTCTCCAAGTAGCATCTTTATTATGAAATTTGTAAATGCTCTTTAATTAATATAAATAATCGAGTGCATTATATTTATTTTATATTAAAGTGGTACACTTGGGTGTTTTTGAACGATTAATTATTTTAAAATTAAAAAAAAGGTTAGTTTATTTGCATAACCTTACGACTTAATTCTTACGACTGACTTCTGCTGAGACTGATTTACTCCTAGTTTACTAACCTTTAGAATCGCAAAATTTATATAGCAAAATTCGTATTTAGATAACCGATATTTGCAAGAAAATTAATTTTTTTCGAGACAAACTGATTTTTCATTTTCTGGCGTGACAATTTTAATAACACTTTTCATGGTGCGATATTTGTGGCATCTTGTACTAAAACGTTGACAGCAAGAAGAAGGGTCGTTGTTGATGGTTGATTTATTTTCTTCGTGAAAAACGCGTTTTTAGCAAGCTTATAGTGAAACTCGGTATAGCCCATTTAAACATCATTGATACTTTTCTACTTTGCTTTAACGTATAACATTTTTCATTTGTGCGTCAAAATACTTCTTTTTTCAGTTTCGCTTTCAAAATTTGAAGTAGTTTTATCAATTCTTGTTTTTGTTGTAAGCTGTAGTGATTGATTTTTGTTAAATCTGTAAACTTTTGGAGCAGATGTAAAACAAAGGAACTTTTTATCGCTCTTATATCATTTTTATTGTGCATAATTTTAACGTTTTGCAAATTTTGGAAGAAATAAAAATGGCATATTTTAGAGTTATCGCATGTAGAGTGATAAACTTTGATTTGAATAGATTTTTTATCGAAGGAATTGCGAAAATCTGTTTACGTGATTCGGGCGCTGAGAATTGCTTTCATCTAAAGTAGTAGGGAATCCTTTTTGTTAAATTACAGTAAGTTTCAGGAAAAAGTGGAACAATACTCAATTCAAAGTTACTCAAATATAAAGGTACGGTTTCTTTAATTTTTTTATAATGCGGAGTTTTAATTAATACGGCGAATTTAATATGAATGATGGCAGGTTTCCACTGTGTAGTTTTATCACCCGAATAAAAAACATTCGAAATTTAGATGTAGCTACGTAGATACTACTTGTATTTCTGCCTACTTTGATATTCAGGTCTCGGGATCAAGCTGCACTAAATGTAGAGCGGGCTCAAATCCCGTAGGATGGAAAAAGGTTTTATTATCTTCTAAATATTGGAGACTTCGGCGAAGGTAAGACCTTGAATGGTAATATCAAGGTGCGTATAAATATGGCGAGTCGCGCCGGAGTCGCGTTTATTACCCGACGAGCCTGCCACGAGTTTCCCTCGAACCTCCTGCGAGTTTTACATGATCCCCATATAAGTTAAATGGGCAACGCGTTTTCGTCGAGCCTCCTGCGAGTCGATCATGATCCGCGCGAAGGAGACTCGTGGCAATAGGTACGTCCTAATATGGTGAGTCGCGCCCGCGGCGCGGCAGCCACGAGTCTAGTTCATTCATTAGGACGAGGCTCGCGAGAAACTCGCTGCGATCCACTTTCTGTCGGTATTTTGACGAGCCATCAAAGGAAATTGTCGAAATTTAATTGTTGATGGTTGATCATGATACTATAACTAAACAAGATAAGCCGACGCGCAGGAATGAGACACGTGACACTTAGTGTTTTTCAAAGTTAGAATAGAACAGAAAGCCTCTTTATTATTTTGATTTTTACAGTAAAAGTAAAATTATCACATTTTATTTTTTACAGTTTTATACATAATTTAAATATATATACACAGTGAATAACAAAAAGTTTCGCACACTTCTATGTTAACAATGTAAATTGCCGGTTTTGAAGTCGTTTTTTAGCATATAAAAGTCCATTTTACAGCAAAACCTTCTAAACATTTTTTGTTACAAATTTCATTGCTTTCAGTTTTGTTTCTATGACCAACGCTCGGAAAAGTGGCCAAAAATAAATTTTTGTCAACTTAACAGTTAAGCTACAATGTTCTGTATATCTTTAGAGGAAACATCAGTTTCCTTTTCCTAGAATTTCAAGTGAATTAAAAAATATTTCAGCTTGTTAGAGCGATGTAAACATCACCTTCCATTAATCGCTAATTTGAGTGGCATTTCGTACCGTGCGACAGCAATTTTTAATGAGTTATTGTGCTGATTTCAGCTTAGGGTTCAAATTGGTATTTATAGAAAAGATGTCTTGAAGTATGTACTTTAGAATAAAAAAAATTCTAGGACAATACAATGCTGCAATAATTAAATACATCGCTTCATTCCGGGATCTGCTCAATAGAAAATCTCAGGCAATTCTCCAACTTTGTGTAGACTTACAAAAAGTGTTCCACAAGATTCCGCTTTGAAAAAATATGCAAAAAAATACGTTAGACATTTCTTAAACATATTCTGTAAAGATTGTAACCTCATTTAACATCGTTTTTAAGTAATTCACGTTTTTGAACAACGGCGACGCACGACGCGTCGCGTATGTGCAGATTCAACGTACTAAGTAATATAAAATCACTTCGACTGTACAACCAACGATTTTATCTGGAACGACCTATCAGTTTTTACTTTTCTAGAGATTAGATTTGTAATATTCTTGCATCTTGCTGCTTAAAAATTTAATAAAATTCAAAACCAAACATCATTTACCTGCTGTTTAGGGATAAGTACATGTAGATAGGAATTCGAGTATACGGATAAATAGATATTATAGCAGAAAATTCACAAACAACTGTCTATTGTGAAAAAATAAAAAATTATTGCTTGACATGACGCTAAATTTTCAAACAATGAAAAAAAAACAATTTAAATAAAATTTAGTTTACATTTTTAAAGTTGAATAAAATTTATGCATTTTATTATTTCCGGAAGTTTTCAGTAAAATATTTTTTAAACGCTTCTTTACCTAAGTGTATTACCTAAAATGTATTACTAAAATCCGAATTTTTGAAAAAATCCGAAAATGAACTTTTTTATATGCTAAAAAACAGCTTCAAAACCGGCAATTTACATTGTTAACATAGGAGTGTGCGAAACTTTTCGTTATTCACTGTATATAATCTATATATAAATATAAATAATTTCACTTTATAAATTATAAAATTACACAGTAAAACGTATATTGTTAAATTAACAGAAATATGTTGTCCCAGCAGGTCCACTACAATTTTTTGTTATATTAGCAAATTTATTATGCAGAATAACAACTCCTAGAATACAAATTATTGACTTATTATATTTTGTAAGTATTTATGTTACTAATAAAATTTGTTAATGTTACAAAAAATTATTTAACAACTGTATTTTGATAAATTAACAAAATACTTTTTACTGTGTAGCTTATATTTATATACTTTAACAAAGAACTGGGTTTTAAAAATTTGTGTTCTATCATAATTATTATTAATTATTTATTTTTTAATGCAATCTCAAACTCGAAGGAGGTTCGAGGGAGACTCGTGGCAGGCTCGAGGGAAACTCGTGGCAGGTTCGTCGGGTAATAAACGCGACTCCGGCGCGACTCGCCATATTTATACGCACCTTTACATTAGATATTTTGCCATTAACAATTTTATTTTGAAAGATTATACGAAATCAATATTTGCTGCTAAAATGTAATAATTTCCAGTATCCTCTTAATAGCTTACAATGTTCGGTACCCAACACAACAACAAAACCTACCTGAAATCTATTAAGTCCAGATTAAACTAACAAGCTAGTTAGTAATTTATTAACAGTTTCTATTACGCTAGACCCAAACTTGGTGTATTAATTTTCATTATTATATTGTTTACCTAAAATTGCGGATTTTTAAAATAACTTTTACCTTAAGTTGGCGAATGCGGGAATTGTGGCGAATTTTCCTAGCCACATCCATTATTCGTGTGCAAACTTGAGATACCGAAGATCGGACATGCAGCTGAAATTATTCAAAGTGGGAAGTTATCTTAATTCATTCAAAAATAAATCTGGAAAGAGAATTTTCCGAGGGTGACCTCACCTAATTTTAACTGGAATGTTATATTCACGAAAATTGTTAGCATACCCAAAGCTCACAGAATCGAACGATTTCAAATTATTTGAGGACAAACTATTGGGGTTAAAGGATCAACTACGGCTAGTTACCCGGATAGAATAATTCCGCTTGGAATTGAACAGGGCATCTCTGCCTTAAAGCAATAATAATTGTATTAATTAAAATTGTTAAGCAAAGATTAAATAATTTTTCTCTTAATACACTCGAAATATTTGTTTAAAGTTGTACTTTTATTTTACACTTCCCTGTATGCCAAGGTTGTAAATAATAAACTGTGCAATCTTTTATTTTGTGTTTATATCAGCTCGGATTCGTTGCTCGCGGCAAAATCAATTAAGCGACAATATACATTTTGACTGTGAGTGGTTTGTTATTATTAAAGATATTTTCAGTGGAGTTTAGTGTCCATTTTTATTTTTATTCGACCGTTGAACAATTATTAATTGATGTTGGCTCACTTGGACACATTTTCCTATTGAGAATATTGGGTGCTTGCCATCAATAATAGTTTAGTCGAGTACACGCTAAGAAGATTCTGCAGGTAATGAGATTATAAGTTCTCTATTAGAGATAAATTTTTAATTTGGATTTAAAAGTTTATAATTAAAAACTTTCAAGTTTATTTTAAGTAATAACGTTCGAGTCAATAAAAGATTTAATATGTTGATGAAAATTCAATTTATACTGACAATGGATTATAAGTTTTCGATTATAGGGTTTTATTAAAACGAGTCACTTTGCAGACATTAACTTTTTCTACACATTAGCGTTCGATGTTTGCTGCTATGCTGATTATTTTAAATTATCTGTACTACCTACATTTTTGGTCGTTTATCTGAAAACACATTATTTCGTGTTTCGAATCGTAGTCTTTATTTAGTATAATCAACTATTTTTTTAAATTTCCTCTACAATAATGGATCGGATTTTATGCAAAAAATAATTAAACTGTGTCTTAAAAACAAATTAAGAAGGAATTCGTCTCGTCGTATTGCTTGATGGCAAGACGTCTCAAAAGAAATTTGCTAAATTCTTCTCTCGATGTTACGAAGAAAAATAGAGTCAAGTTATGTGCTGCTTGTAAAATAAAAATCTCGAGGGTGAAAAATTGCTACCGAAATGTTTTAGGTTAAAAAGTAATAATTTGAGATTGGAAGATATATCGGAAGCCCTTGTTAAGCAAAACCGGAAACGGAACACCGTTGCGTTGTATCGATATTTTGTACATCCTCCACTTCCGCAATCTTTCGACATTAAATAGAATTTAATACGGGGCTTAAAGTATTGCAATATCACAAAAATTTTCTATCGAATTTATTCTTATTTAATTTAAAATATCGAAAACGGTGTAATTTTCTCGACGGCATAATACGAAGCTGTTGTTCTATTATTTTTGAAGGTGATTAATCTACAAAAGAAATTTTTATTTTATAGGTTCTTCTAATTACTTCTTCTATTATTAACTTTCGCCTTAGTAATTTAGAGACACTGTCGCCGTTGGGTTTCTATTTAACATAGAAAAGCTGAAAACTGTTGTAACGTCACGATTAGTCGTAACAATATGAATTTATTGTGAAAAAGGGTTATCGAGATGTAGCTCTTTAAAGTTGGAATTTTTCAAAAACTATTCGTTAAGTAGTTTTATTTTGATTCTGCTACTCTCACATTCATCTTTGTCTTTAGATCTCTTCAAGTGAAGTTCTAAAGTTTTTTATTGTCGTATTGTTTTCATAATTTTGAAAGTATCCCCTCCTTTTTCCATTCATTTCGTCTTTTGTTTTAAATTATCTGAAATGTTTCTTATTTATTGTATTTTGCTTAAAATTCAAATTAATTTATTATATTATTTAAGTTAAGTTACTTTTGTAAATTAATTTGTAAACAATAAGTGTGCGTTTGTGTCTTGACTGAGTCAAAAATTATGAATGCTAGGATGCTTTAAAAAATTTCAATGAAAGAAAATAATTTTAAATAGCGAGAAAAGTACTCCCACTTGAAGAGGTAAGAGCTACGTTAAATTTAAACCGCACCTAACGAAAACTTGCTTAAAGAATTTTTTAAATTTTTATTCTCGAGTGAATAATGAAAACTTTCATCAGGGGATGAAATGTATTTTGGAAACTTTCTTTTAAGATTGCAGCAAGATACTTTGCTGTACGCCGTAACTTATTTGTTTTAAGTAATCGTGAATTTATAAAATTGTATAATATAAAATATTATAAGCAGAATTTGTCGTTTAGCAAAGTAGAAAAAGAATAGGTTACGCATTAATGAAACTCGACACATTGAAAATAGAGTAAGGAAAATTGGCAGTCAAACCCTAAGTACAATTTATTTGGGTTTGATAAATAGTACACATTTCTCGTGGTCCATTTTTGTCAATTTAAAAATTAACAAAGAAAATAGAAATAATTTATTTTGTAAAGGTCTTTTGAAAATCTTTGAGCAGGTTAATTTTTTAAATACTTTTTTATTTTTTTCGCGATTATTCTTGGTGAATTTTGCACAACGAACAATGCAATCTTTCGGATGATGGATGACATATTGACAATATGCAAACATTGAATTTTAGAGAACTTCTCATACACGATTTATAATAAAGCTGAAATGTTACTGTGCAAATATTTATTTTCACGTTGGAACATTTTTTCATCTATAAGTAGTGACCGGGTCAATACGGCAGATGAAAAAGGCTTGGATATGCTTTTGAAACTTATGTTATTTGGAAGTTTTCATTTTTACCAAATATTTCTGTAAAAATAGTTAAAGCATCACATTTATAAGGAAATGGTTAGTTTGGAACGGGAAAGCTTCAGTTTTTAAATCATGAAGGAAATGTGTTTCAGGTAAAGTTTTGCACATTTATTATTTCATAAACTTACCATAATTGGCTGGTCTTGCCAAGACGAGTCAATAGATTTTCACTTGACATCACAGGTTTATAATTGCAAGTACTAAATTGCGAGTTTACATATTAGTACCAAATTGCACAAAACTTGTTTATCAAAGATTCTGTTCGAAACATGTCATTATCAATCTATGTTCGTATATAGTTGCTTGAAAATAATGTAGTATTACCTATGCGAATAATAATTAATTGAACGTTTAATTAAAGCGACGTGCTCTGGATCCCACACACTCGGAATGCATAACTACTTATGTAATCAGACATGGCAAGTTAATGTCGAGGCAAGACATAACAAATAATATGCATTAACAGGCACTACATTGAGAGATAGAACAGCCACAATGTTAATGATAAATGGATGGAAATGCCGACACGATATTAATTATCATAATTCCAAAATTATTCTAAAAGAATACTGAACAATCGGCAAGTTCAATCCTGTATTTTGTGAAAAGAAAAGCTGCTGTTGTTGAGCCCCAGTTAAAGTTAATAAAACAAAAGATAAAAAAGAAAGACGTCTTAATACAACACTTGAATAGGCAAGAAATGTCCGTTATTAAATTATTTTATTCTGCTAAAGTTTGAATTTAACTGTGTAAAGCGAAAACGTTAGCCAAATAAATCGATTGCTTGAAATTAATTTGAAAATGTAACTCGAGTGGGGAGTTTTTCAAAAGCGCTCTTTGAATTTATCTTTTCTTCCGATATTGAAGATGATTGATACGCATGAATTTTCTTCTGCGCCGAGAGAAATACTCGATTACATCGACATTCATTATTAAATTTACACAATACGAAATTTGTTCGGATGTAAAATCAATTGTTAACGGTAACACAACATATTGAATTCTTGTTACGAAAATAAATTGTGTAAAATTTCAATTTCTATTATCTGGAATAAAATCCGCGTCGCGAAAATTTGCAAATATTAAAAGTCGGGCGGTCGTAATTTAAATAAAGTAGACGCTATAAATATTATTTAATTTTCGTTTTATGTTGTAATTACTTAAATTTTAGTGAAATTAATTACATTAATCTTGTGATTTTAAAATTTCCATTCAAGCGTTTTACATCATTTTCCTCGTTAGTATCAATTCGAGAAGTTTCATTAAGAAAATTGCAGTTTCCAGATTTGAGTATAAAAACAATACATCAAAGGAAATGAAATATTGGGTGTTCAAAAATAAATCAAATTTATCCTGTTACGAACTTTTTCTCTATTTAAATTGGGCAATTAATTTGATTATTTTTTCGTAATACTACTTACATTATATAATTATCTGGAAGTAAATTGACAATTTCTTTTCAATTATTTTGCTGACACATCGTTATCACAAATTACAGACATTTAGATTATGCCGGAACAAAGCTGAGCAGGAACTTAGCTACATAATTTAGTTCTGTAATCACCTTTGTAAAAATACGATCCTTAGGATGTCCGCTGCAATTTGACGTTTTTTTTATTTTTTGCAGAACTTATAATAAATTAAAAAACATGGTTTTGTGACGCCATACTTTTCAATGAAAAATTATAAAGAAACTTTTGTGCAAGAATTATATTTTATTAATTAATTACTTAATAATGAAAATTTAAAAATTTAAATTTTTAGACAAAATTTAAAAGGATGTCGAATGGATTTTTCCATATGGAATTAGGTCTGGGGCTGTATGTCAACATCCGGAGTGGGTAATTTAGAGTTTATAGAAACTACCATGAATAAGGATGTAATGTAGACCTTTTAAAGAAATAGTTAAAGCAGAGTGCAGAGAAACTGGGTATTTTAAATTTATTTCAATTTTATCAGGACAACGATCCAAAGCACAAAGCCCGGTCCTGGACGTACATCTATATTTATTATATAACTGCCCAAATGTGCTGCACAATCTCCCGATATAAATGTTATTGAAAATTTGTGTTTTCCACAATAATGTTTCCACGATAACGTATTTTTGCTTTAGACTCCGAAAAGCTAGATCCGCCACTCTGTGTTAGCTTGGGTGATATGCGTTCTACTTATTATTAAAATTGTGATTGGCGATGTCATAATGTCATAGCATATATGACAGGTAACAATGTTAACATTGTTTTGTATCTCCTTTAAAGTGCTTGGTTATTCTAAAATGTTGATATGATAAATATCCAATTACATCACCCAAACCGCACGACTCGGTTTATTTTAAAATTATTTTGGACATAGCGGCGAGACATTTGAAATCCACTTAGCATATTAGCATGCCTAAAACGATAAACCAAAAAATATTAAAATATCTCAAAGCTTTTCTGCTTGCGTTGAGTGAATTTATTTTTTTAAATATTGGCAGAGCTTGAAAATGTATTAATTTCAACTCTTCTACGTTAATGATGAAAGCAAAAGCGAGGTGTCTTGGACTTTTTATGTTAATAAATGAGAACTTATAATTTCAAAATTACCATAAACTTGAAGCATTAGTGGATAAAGACAAATAAATTGGCAAACTGCCACCAGCTAAGCTTTTAGAACAACAAAGTAAAAGAAATAGTGCAGATTGCTTAATCTCGAGCAAGATTTTTACTAATGCACTGTACTACATTTTATAGTCCTCGACAATGATTCTTGAAATTTTTTATGCCGTTAATTTTCACAAGAACTTAATCACGGAAGAGAGAATTTTTGAGTGCAACGCTCTGAATGTTAAAACTACATCAGCTTGCGTAAAAAGCTCTGCGAGATTGAGAAATTTTAATTTTTGTTTGATTTATATCTAACCATAAGTCTGGTTTTTTAAAATTGTTTCATGTTTTATTCCAATTCAGTACAAATAATTAAAAGTTTTTTCCATTATTCTATTTTTACCCCTGCAAAGCTTTGATAAAATATTTTGCACTTCATTTTTCCTTTCCTAGAAGGGAATTTTCATTTTTCCTAAGTTATGGAATGGGTTTAAACATAAACGTCATCAAATGGAAGCACTATTGTAGAAAATATAGGCATTTTTTAATTTTCTTCTTCGTTGAGCAGTAAATTCTTTCGAATGAAAAGAAAAGTCTTACTTATTGATCATATGCAATATATTTGCGCTTTTGCATATTTGCACGAATATTTGGATGAAAATACAATTTTGTTGGATTTGTAAAAATTGGATTAATTTTTTTTCGAACATTTAAAACGGCAATTTCCATATCTTATTTTCGGGGTACAGATATAATTCTATTTTCTTTAAATTTTTATTGGAAAACTACAGTAATTATGGTACAACAACTCCTGCCTCTCCCCTCTCCACAATTATTATTCTTTTGTCTTCGAAGCTGCGATACAAAGGTTCGTTAGCACAAATGCTCATTAAAGCTCATTCAAATACACGGAAGTTATAGCAAATGTAAAATATAACCTTCAAGAGGCAAACCCATTTAAAAATTATCTCAACTACCCAACACAAAACACCCATTGCCTTCTGCCAATTGTCATTAACATTCATTTACGAATATGGAAGTTATAGTTACAGAAAATTTATTCAAAACATACTATTTGTTTCAGTTTCGAATAATATTTGAGAGCGTTATTCTGAACAGAATACTCCGGCTGGCGACATATTTATTTATAATATTTACAATGTAAGGGCCTGAGGTGAACTCACAGTCTGTAGATATCTAGACAGAAATTTTTTGTGTGAGATTATAAATTTTAGGTAAAGAAAATTTGATTATGCTTTAAGTTGAAATTTAAAATACCTCGCCCACGATTATACATCGATCTTCTCAATATTTTTATAGTTTTTCTCACTGGGGGAACCACATTTGTTTTCTTACAGCTTTCCAGATATAGAATCCCAAATAATAATAATAGGTTGTGGGCCTAGGCTAGCCATACGTTGAAAGTTAAAAACAATAGCTAACTTTTAGTTTAGCTAATCTTATAATAGCACGAAACTGGCACGAAACTAAAATATTCATAATTTTGAAAAGTTTTGCAAGTTAAAATTGAACTAACTACAAGGATTATTATGAAAAATTTTTAATATTAATTTGAAAAATAGTAATGTAGAATTAATATTATAATAATTAATTAACATATTTAACATTTAATAATTTACATATAATAATAATAATATATATTTCATTATACGTAATAGGCAATGCGAATTTCTTTTATTTTAATAATATATTATAATAATATTATCTTTTTATGCTGCATAATACAATATACAATCAGATATTGTTAATTATATTATTTATAATTTTTGTTATTACGCATTGTTTATAATGCGGATTTCATATTCTAATTCCTCATTGTTGGTCAGAGGCACATTCGTAATTTGATATATTACTGCTAGTACCTGGCTTCGCCCGGTTTTAAATTATATTTTCGAAATAAAAATTTACCTTGAAGAATTATAATTATTATAATTACGTAGAATAAAAATAAAATAAATGACCCAGGCCAAAGGTTCTTACGTAAAATAAATTAAATACGTAAGTGCACAGTGCCCTAAATATTATTATTATTAATCTATCAATAGATTGGTATACAAAAGCCAATATCGTAAGTAGATGAAAATGTAGTGATAATCAAATTATCATATTTTTGCGGTATTTGAGAAACTGAATGCCAAGAACTGCTTGTATTATGTTCGGTAACCACTTGAGATTTGTCTCTCAGATGAAATGGGGAAGACATTTGCTTTGTCTAATAAAAAATATCAAATATGATTAGGGACCGCAAGAAATGAATGTCGACAGTGTTTTAAGAAGCACTGCGTGTTATTGGCTGCTAAAATTATTTTTATTTTCGAATATTGCTTCCTATCAGGCCGAGTATCGAACGGTCACTGGCCGTAATTCGAAAAATATTCAAAATTTATAATTCATAAATGCAATCTAAAATACAAGGAAGAAAATTTAAAGATTTCCCAATTGGGTAAGATTCGAAATTTAACTAAGCGTGCGTGTATTTGAAAAGGAAAGATAAATAATAAAGGCTGAATAATATATTTAGTTTTAGAAATTCCGATGATGATGGTTGATGATTTGCGTATTCACAATTTATTTATGCTAAACGAGAATAAGTTTTAAAATGATGAGTATAAAGTAATGGAGTTTCAGAAACTGCAGCTCAACTATAATATTTACGGCAATGGAAGTTTAATTAAGTTTGATGTTAATTCAGATATCTTAATTAATGTATTAACAAGTTAACATTTATTACCTCCTCCAAGCCTTGAGTTTTCATTCAAGATACTCCTTAGCAGTTGAGTTATAAATTCTTTTTTTGAACATCAAAGAAAGCAAATTGAAATGATTGCGTCGTATTTGAATTTTTCAGCTTTTGTGCTTTCAAATAGATTCAAAGTGCTTTTCGGGATTCAAGGATTTCGTTCTTGGTCACAGTTTTTAGTCGGCAAAATCTGTTTTACAATAACTCGAGAATTGTTGTTGTTAGTGGTTCCGGCGATAACGAGAATATTAGATTCGAATTCCTAGGAGATTTTTTGTAGAATGACCAATATTATTTTATACACCACGGTTTCATTAAGTAAACAAACATAAAAGCGTAGTTCGTTTTCGTTATTTTTTGCCAGAAATATTGACTTGGAGATTACACTGGGTTTTAGGAATTGTTATGTCAATGTCACATGGATTACAGATTGATTGATATTTTTACCTTCTCGAACTTGATGGATTGGCGTAACTTCATTATTCTTTTTTCTTCTTGTCTACCACTATGCATTATCTTTACTTTATTTAAAAAAATTGATTGCCAATTTTTATGCGGAAACCACTAAGATTTTCTTTCAGTTTATTTTTTATACATTAAACTACATTAGTAGTTTAAATCCAGATTTTTCCAAATTTCCTGCTGTCGCGTCAGCGGCCATCTTGAATTTCAGAGGGAGTTGGTTTTCATTAAATAATTCGCTTATTTTCAATTTTTGACTAAAAATGGTCAAAACCAAACATATAGGAAATTTAATTCTCTATAACTTTGGTCCTAACCATTTTTGTCTACGATTGATATTTATCGAGTTCAAATTGAAAAAATGGGGCGAAAGTAAATGTTGCATTATCTCGTTTATTTTAAACTTGCACTCATAAATAACCGTTAACTTTCTAGGCAATAAAATTCTCCACAACTACGATCTATATTTTTCGACTTGAACTTGATTATTATTTATATATGACAAATAGCTGAGATCTATCAACCTGACACAGTATCCTGAAGATGGTCTAACCGAAACTAGTTGATATTAAGCATTTTATTTGGCAAGAAAATACCTTTTTCTCTTAATTAATTAAATTGAAAAATGAAGCAAAATTAAATTTAGAAAAAAAAAATAGAAATCATTAAAATAGAAAATGGCCGATTTATTAAGAAAAAATCATTTTTCATAAAATTCAAAATGACTTTTTTGACTGAATACTACCAGTGACCCCCCCCCCCCTAACGGTTAAAACAAGAAAGAGCGACAACGGAATTATTGTATGTTCAAAAGTACATACTGACTGTACTACAAAGCGTAGTAAGAAGCCTAATGTTCTGGTTCCTTGTCCGTCCGTCTGCATGTTTCAAATTTACGAACGAAATAGAATTTTAAACATGCGAACGGACGGATACGTACTTATGTTTTCTATGCTATTGAAGTGTTTTGTAATAATTTCACTCCAATAATAGTATAAAAAACATAAGTACGATTTTTATTTTTGTTTTATATTACCAACCTACAAAAAAATAATCCAATACTTTAATGCGGACTTGATTTGGAATTTTTATCTACACTACCGTCCATAAATTTAATCAACATCGTTTAAAAACGAAATGTAATTTAAATTGGTATGTGAAAATATTGTTTTCATTATTTTTATAGTGGTATTAACAAGTACTGCTATAAAAATAAGTAGGTAAATTTAAACAAAATTTTAGGGTAGGTTTTTCAAGGTTAATTAGGATTACCTGTAAAGTAAATTTATTTTCAGGTAATATTTTTAGCATTCAAATAAAAAATTTTAATTTTAGGAAATTTTATGCTTTTAAGCCTGTAAGTGGAAAAATATTTACCTGAATTTTAAAACCTAACGAATTTTACTATCCTCAAACATCTTTTTAATATCAGCTATAGGTAAACGTCGTATTGTTTATTTATTTATTTCCAAAACAACTACAGAACAATATTCTTAATGTTGTACCTACTTTGAGTACGTGATCATTAGTTATTATTATAATATTTATTTAAAAATATGGCAAAAAGAAAACAGTTGAGCTTTGAAGACAGGGCAAGAATAATATTTTTACACGAAACAAAAATTTCTAGTAGAGAAATTGCGCGACCATTGCGCGCGAATCATTACCCCTGAGCCGTGACCTCAAAATTAATACTTAAAATTTGTTATTGGGCGGGGGAGGGGAGGGGCGATAATTCGAACTACTTTGGTAAAGGAGCGTTCATAAACTACGTAAGGACAATTTTAGACTTTCTCTTTTCCCACGTAAGGGTCCGTAAAATAAGTGATACCTTAGAGATGTCTAGATTGTAAGGTGGATCCGAGATTTGCCGAGGTTGCATGCGTGGTCGCTCTGGGCCGTTTTGACAAACGCCATACTCGCTAAAAGTATCCCTCTAGTCCGATCCTACTCGGCAAAGTGTGCTACCAGGAATGCCTCTTAAACTACGGCCACAAGTACTTCCACAAAGTATTGTCAAAAACTTGTCTATGTAGAAGATGGCCTATGGAGGAATCGTGCGTGTGTCCTTTTAGAACAGTGGTTACTTCACAACCTTAACAAACGCCGGACAGCCTCTCTTACAGCACCGTCATTTTTACTCACCCGTTTTTAGAATACGTTTCATATAAAACTTGTTACTTTTATAAATTAATAAGGTTTTCCCTTGTGCACTTGTTGTAAATGTAATTCCAAACATTTACAAGGTTCTCGAAATTAGCCGTTATTTAAAAAGCAAAATGCTTATATAAGGAATGGAAGTTTTATACAAGGATTACCTTACTACTTATGAGATTAAAAAATTTAATCGTATAACAAAAGATGGTGGGTACAGTTTACCACCCAGCGTTTGCTTTTTGCTCGGAGTGCGGTTTACCTTCTCCTTTAAAAGGGCAGGAAGAAACCGGACAACTTCAAGATAGTAGGCGCAGTGGAAGACCAAAAATGACTACAGAAGCTGAATATCGGTTCATAAAATTAATGTCTTTAAGATATCGACGTCTTACAGCTTCAAATTTTGCAGCAGAATTCAATACTGCTCGTAGCAGCAAAATTGGTGTTGCAACAGTAAAACGTAGGCTAAATAAAACTGGAATAAAAGGCAGAATTACTGCAAAAAACCCGAGTTTCTGTAAAAAAAATAAGCAGAAAAGATTGAGTTGGGAAAAAAGTCACAGAAATTGGACAATTGCAAGTATTATGGACAGAAGATTTGAAATTCGATATATTTGGAAGCAAACGTCGAATATTTGTTCGTCGTCGTCTGTGAGAAAGAATGCTGGACGAGTGCACCGTAAAAACTGTAAATCATGGAGGTGGAAATGTTTTGGAGCTAATCGAATGGGAAAATTGGTTCAAATTACTGAAAAAATTACTGAAGAAGTTTATTTGATAATTTTAAAGGACCCTGCAATTCCCATAGGAATAGAAATTTTGGGCGAGGGATTTATTTATTAACAAGACAACGATTCAAAACATACAGCAAAAATTGTTAATACATTTTTTGGCGACCACCTGAGAGATGGTTTGCTTAGTTTGATGACCCGGCCTCCACAAAGTCTGGATTGTAATTCAATCTAATTAGGGAGCATTTGGACCAGTAGATCTGTAAAATTATGCCGACAGGTAAGCAGACCCCTTTGAGATGCTTTACAGCGTGTGTGGAATACAGTAAGTGGAGATTATCTCGATAATTTAATTAAACAATTTATCATATGTAATTTGCATAACAATGCCAGATTTCAACCTCCATACTCCCCAGTGCGGACTACTGCAGTACTATATATTGAGATATCTCGAAGCCTCTGAATAAAAAATTTTAATTTTCAAACAAAACGTTATTATTTCTTTATGTCATCAAATTTTTTGAACACGAGACTGTAAATTTAATTTTTTTTTAAATAATCCAAATATTTTTATTATTTTGTACAACGCCGTCCAATTTTATTTTAAACAAAATTTACATATTTTCGATTAAAACAAAATTCAAATTCAACAAAAATAAATTTAAAAATTCAAAATTAAAAGAAATGATTTTGGAACACGACAATATATATCTATGTATCTACATATTTGTTTTCAGGCAATTAATCGTAGAACAAACACAAAAAGTTTCAATTTTTGAAACTGGGGTACGAATACTCCCCTATTCCCCGTGCTGTTTTACTAATTGAAAGCATTTTGACAATTATATTTATTTTAATCTAAAAATGGGAAGTTAAACCAAATAATTTGTTGATTTTTCTATTGATTAAAATTTTTTACGCTTTGTGCTGGCAAATACCAGTATGTTGCTTGGACTTTCACTATATTATGTTAATTATAAGTTAATTTGTTTATAATTAAAATATATTTCCTTTAATACTCCAATAAACAATCAAAAAAGTTTTTACGACTTTTGGTTATCAACCAGGGCATACAGTAAGGTACTCAGTAAAAGTACAACTTGAAAAAGCAAAGGTAAAAAATTTGGGTTGGGTTTCTGAACTATAAATATATATACCAGTTAGAAATATTAAAATTATTAAGTATCATATACAAATCAAAATACACGGTTTTGCTCTTATTCTAGATCAAAACAATGCTCTTTGTTTAGAAAAATTATTTCTTGTTTTGGTCTGCTTGTATCGCTTTCATCGATACATTATATCTGCTTTTCACCAACATTACAACGAAAATTTAAACATTTTCCTAAGAAAAAACGTATATTGTTATGGTAATTTGAATAGCGTTTTCTGAAATGGAAACAAGAATATAAATTTGGCATAAATTAACTATTTTATATTTTGTGTAAAATAGAAACTTTTTTTGTAAACCAAAGCGAAACTTTTGTTGGGGAAAATAAAGATTTGTTCGGTTTTCAATACAACGGTTGAATTTTCAAGCTTGTTTTAATCGGGCGGTTATCAGGTTTATGCTCAGGTTTCATATTGTGGTTAAAATTATTGTTTCTGAAATTACATTTTTTGAATAATTGTTTAGAACCCCAATCGATGTTGAAGTAGAATTTATGCGGACAATTTTCTTTGGTTTATTTTAGAGAAGTTTGAAGGAAAAGTTTAATTCACGATTGTTTCGATTTGATGTTACATTTTACAACTTCAAATTTCACCATTGATTGTTATTTTATAATTCAATTTGCTTTTACTGTATTAGCCTAATAAAATTTCTTATTTTATTATGTCGTTCAAATTTGGGGAAATTGCGTTATTTTTCTAATTGAGTTTTTTGCTGAATGAATTTAGGAATTGGTACTACAATTTTGTCGAGAACTTCTACAGCTTTTATACCTTAATTTACGTATTCGGAAGCAACATAATTTTGTTGTTTCTCTTTTATAATCTTATTTTACTCTAATGTTTATTACTTAATCAATAATGCTTTCATAAAGCTTCTTTGTCCGTAATACGAATCTAATTATTTTGTTCCGGTAGATTAAATTTGGAATATAAATATTTTAAGCTTGTAGGGAATCTCCTGGAGATTATGTATTTTAGGGATTATACTAGAGATTTTAGTGGCAAAATCGTTATTGATGTAATAATTTTATTAGTTGTCTTCAAATCTGCTCCATCTTTACTTTTATTTGCTTTGATTTATGTGCAAGTTGGTCAAGTGGGAAATTGCTATACGAGTTTCCCAGCAGCTGATGTTCGCCACAACATGACATGTCAGATGATTTTCGTAATTATAGTGGAATAGTGATGCAAACAAATTATTTCGACTCTTTTATTAGTTTATTAAATAGAGAACTTTCAAGTGTTTTTCATTGAAATTGGAATGAAAATTTTAATATTTTACGGTTCAAATTCTGTTTGTTGCTAAAAATAATAAACAGTAAATTTTTAATTGAAGTTTTTGTTGTTGTTTATTATTGGCAAGTTAATTGTGCTGTTCTTCCATAAAAACAAATTTCATAAAAAGTCGGGCCTGTAAATTACACATCATGACGTCCACTTTCTATGCATTGCCAGGGAATCCGGGCAGTGATATATTCATGATATGAAATTCCAATTTACTTTGGTATTTCTTTTTCAAAGTTTGTTGAATTGATATATAAAACGTATTATGTAAAAAAAGAGCTCTGGGCAAGTTAGCAGTGATTTTTTTGAAATATTTATGGTAGGTAGTTCTGTGTTTCGTATCTAAATTTTATTTTGAAATAGAAGTTTTGAATTTTCTTTTTTATTCAAATTGTATAACATAAATAGCAATGTTTTTCTTTTTTTACATCATACGATGTTTTTTAAAATTACGATGCTGCTTTGTATTGCAATAATACTGACATGGATTAATACAAAATGATGTGATGTTTCTGAATTGTTGTATCGAATATTATGTATCATCTTTCACCGAGCAATTTCCGCAAGAACGAATTCGTTATTTTCAGTCTCCATACTTTATTTCAGCAAGAATACTCATAAGTCATAAACATGAAAACTAGTCTGCATTGAAATGAAAATAACAAATGAATAATTTTCTAAATGATTTGTATTTTGAATTTTGTTTAAAGACGAGCATTTTGTTATTCTTTCGCGATGAAAAGTCGATATTAAAGTGTAAATAAGAAATAAAGTCAGTGAATCATAAAATCATGAAATTCGTAATTACCTGAGGCCTCCGTTTATCATTTCGCACTCGACATGTCGGTTTTATTATTATCTCGCTAAAATAATGAACCAAAACGCAAGACTCAAGAACAGGAACAACTTTTAGATTTATCTTTAAGATAATTTTACGTATTTTCATTGTTTAAAATTTGAAATACCAAATGCAGCTTACCTACGCCTACGGTAAAAGTTTCTTTGATTTTAATGTTAAATCTAAACAGTAATTTCAGCAATTTTACGTTTTGGATTATCTATATAATTAGATATATAATTAGATAATATATTAATTAAATTTTTTTAATTATAGAACAATAGATCCTAGAGATATTTCATCTTGGCGAATTCAATATGCTATTTAAATGTCAATTTGCGATATGATCAAATAACATTAGAGTGAAGTTTAGGTTTGAATATAGTACAAAATACCATCTCTAAATTCGAAAAATAATTTAAGTAAGAAAATGTTCTGGCAGCTAGATATAATTCAGTCTTGAGAGCCTGGAAGATTATTTGTAAATGCATACCTCAAACGGGGTCGGTTTAGCTCATGTCAAAGCTATAATTCGCGAACAAGGTCCGGCCATTTTTGGGCAGATAATTTGTCGAGATTCTTCACTGGGTGTTAATTAAATCTGATTTACTGTCGACATCAGGAAATCTTAAATAATTTTAGTCTTTGATATAAATTTTGGGCTTTTTCCGAATTAAAAATAAGTAAATTTTGCTCTTTTTTTGATTTATTTTTGAAAATTTTCAATAAATATCAAATATCGTATCGTATCGCTTATTCTACCGCATTTGATTCTCCATAATTTGGCTGGCATGCAGATTTTTGTTTCAAGAGACTTCCTACAATTTGCAGAGGAATTTTGAGACCCTAACAGGAATGAAGGTATTCACTGATACACTTATCAGTTAATTTAGTTTCGAGTTTCGGTAGCTTGAATATGACATAAATTCATTTTAACAAACTTAATCCGCAAAGTTTTCGATTATGATCCAAGTTTACACAAACGAAAATACCGACATACATAGCTGATGGTTTGTGACATCCATACGAGGTAGGCTTCAATTATCAAACGCAAACTTGCCTCATCAGCTACAATTTTTAGCAAGGAATTTCTAAAAAAAAATAAAAATCGAAACACAATACTCGTATTAAAAGCATAATGGGAAGAACCGATGAACATCGTTAGTTTATCTATTGGAAATTTTCAATTAGTGCAGAATTAAAAATTTTAATTAGTGAAGCACGAAATATGCAATAAAGCCTGAATCGGTTATTGCGTTATTGTAGATTTTCTTACAGCAAATGCCATGCAACTACAATAGTGACATAATGAGAATTGATTTTTGGAAGAATGCGACCCATTCAACTCAGGCATGCAGCTGAGCTGACCCACAATCAAAATCTCTAGCCGCAATCACAGTTTTGGACGGAAGCGCAAGTTCTTAACGATGGCATTTTTCATTCCTTGCCAATAAGTTCTATTTCGAAATTTCAACAAGAATTTTGTTGTCGAAAATTTAAAAAATGCAATATTATTTATTAAAAAGGTTTTTATTAAATAGAGCCACGAATTAAGGCTTGTTAAATTTTTCCCATTGTTCTTGACTGGCTTAGCGTATCGGCTCGAAAAATTTTAAATGAAATGTTTTAAATTACGCACCAGTACGACACGTATAGTTTAAATTGATAAATGGAAAGGTTTTCTTTTATCGAAAGTAAGTTTGCCATTTTATTTATATAAATGTTCGAGCCGGAACCATCTCTCCGGTTTTCTGGCTTTAATCCAACTTATTTATTACATAGCTGTAGTCAAGTCACGGAAAGGGCTACAATATTAAACATTGCATTGGGGTAATCATAAATGACCAATTGTTTTATTTTTTAAATTGAACACATTTCTATTGCCCGGCCCTATATGCTGCATTGAAAAACATTACATTTTATTACGTGTTTCGCCATTAACATTTTTTTTAATGTTCGACGCAATTTATATGCTAATTTTTTCCAATTAATTTTTCTGGGGGTGGAGTCGATTTGGATAGTAAACACCAATTTTAAAGATGTCGTAAAAAGTGAATGTTGAACGCAAACGATTGTCAACTGACCACAAAAGAAGGACGTTGCGGAATGAGAGGAGCTTCCCTTTGATATTTTATTCCTTGTTCGGTGTAGAAGATACAAAGCGAGATAAGAAAAATACTAAAGGTGGAAAACTTGAGGTAGAGGAGAATTCCGAATTTATCGCATAACCGGGTCACCGAACGAATTTATGCATTTTGGTTTATAAATTAAATTCTTTCGTTCTGATCAAATCTGATTAATCGCACTAAATCTTAGTGCTTGTATTTAAGGTAAAAGCTTAAGTGAGATTTAGAAAATATCACGGCTTACGTGACGTCAGTTACAAATAAATAATCTGATCTTAGGACCAAACAAACATTAATTTAAATTAATTAAAGTTGCTTTTAGAAGGAAGCTTTATCCACGTCGTTTAAATCTCTTCTGTAGCTATTTTACACGTTTGTGATGGCGATGTTACGATAATTAAACAATGCGAACATTGCCCAAATTTGGTAAAACTGGACAGTTTTGATATCATTCATGGTTATTCTCTCGTGATGACATTTAATTATTATCTATGTGAATTATTACAGCTACGCCCGACAAGTTTAGTTCACAATGATGCGCCACTTATTTGCTGGCTTACTACTATTGTTCATATCTGCTTGAAATGGTTCGGCTTCACATTTCATTGCTTTATGGGCGAAAATGTATCGCATTAACATCAACCTTCAACAACCCTCAAGTTGCTTTTTAGAGTTACAAGTATCATTTGTTTCCCAATTTTCTCTGCCAAAAAATTAATCGCGAACTCGAGATACATTTATAGCGATTATAACGTGATTATTCAACTCTCAACATTGGCTGTCATATTTATCAAACAATTTCAGCTGTATAGCAAATAAGTTTTCCCAGTCTCGTAAATTTCAATGAACGTCTATATAAGTTTGTACTCAATCTCACACACAGCTATAAGGGATTACTAGGAATTTGCTTCGCTAAGATTTCATTCTGCAGTAGGCAGATAAAGCTTGTCCCAAATGGCATTATCGTATAGGATAGAATCCTAATTGCTACACTCTCTAAGATATCCGATATGTTCCTTCCACTAATTCTCCAAGGGCCCGCCCGTAGCATAAAATTTAACTCTGATTGCAAATTAACGCTAGCAAAAATGCTTTTTTTTTTGCAAACAACTCAAACTACAAAGTGGACAGTTAAATCTCAAAAGCTCTAACTTTGCGAACAAATACTTGGAGCATGTGTGTTTAATGTAAAGTTGTTAGTTAATTTGCAAAATTACTAACTTTCAATTTTCATCTGCACTAAGTTAATATTGTTCGTATAGGATAGGATAGATAGTTGGTTGCTGTGTAATGGTTAACACATATATGGTCTGCTCTAACAAAACATATTCAGGTCTATTAAATTTGATTAACAAAGCGGTGAACATAATTTGTTCAAGTAGAAGTTGCTTTCGAACTGTGCGAAACCAAAAGGTTTACATTTACGTCATCGCCTACTGAGGGTGTGTAGTTTGAGGGTAGATTAAATTGTAAATTATTATCACTTTAATTAGTTTAATTTGTTAAAATTTAGGTTAGGTTAGCATTAAATTAGTCTAGTGCACATTAACGAGAAATGTCTTGTAGATGTTGTAGTTGTAATTTTTTTGTGTTACCAAATCTTTCGGTTATTAATTAATGCTGAATTACATTGTAGAATCCTACAGAGTATTACTGTTATTACAGTTTTTGTAATACATAATAAATTTCATGTTAAATATAAAATACTTTTCCAATAGATACCTGTCATGACCAGACGATTGATATCAATAACGATATTCGTGACGCCTGATAAGGAAAAAGGATTGAATTCCTTCAACCTTCAATGGTTGTAAAACATCTGTAAAGTGTCAGAGCTGTAGGGTATAGTTCAAACCCATTCTCTAACATTTATTGTAGTTAGAACCGCGGTTAAATATTAATTTTGTTTATTTTTGCGTTATCAAAAAGACACCACCGATCCGTGCTGAATGGTGGAGGAAATTTTACAGGCCTTAGTCTTCCATAACCTCGTCTTCTAGATGTAACAGACCGTTACGATAACAGGATACGGTATCCCTTTCTAACGTCTAATGGAAGTTTTTTCTTTTTTTTTAGGTTTTTTATTTTATTACTCCGCAATTAGCATAATTTCTGATTTGTCTACTTTTTGACCTCACGCTTGCTTTTAAACGCCGGGACCAGTCATCTATAGCGGCACGCACGATTTCAGCAGCTCAATATTTCGGTGCAGTTTACTGCAAGCCTTTTCTTCAAGTAATCAGGTAAATTTTCTTAAAGCCACAGTTATGTTGTTTCCGCCTTGTGTGCTGGTGCAGAATCTTATTGGAAAATCCAAGACCTATCCATTGAATAGGATGTCATTCAGGGGTTTCACTACGTTATCTAGAATTTTTGGGTAAATAACAGCCGATGTTTTACTAAAAATACTAAAAGTCAGTAAAAGTAAAAGTCAGCCAAGACCCACCCAGGGTTGTAGAGCTGCACGATTAGATTAGATTATAATACTAATAAGGTCGATTTTGATTTTATTACAACCTTATTATTCTGTTGATAAGGATCTGTTTTAAAAAAATGGCTGTCTTGAATTATTGAATTTAATTTAAGGTAGTCATAAGCTTGCAAAATCTTGCTGTTCACTTGAGAAAAGCTTGTCATAAGCTTGCTAGTTGACGCTCGACAATTTTGTCTTAAGCTTTTTACCATCTTATCGTAACAAGTGAAATGGTTTTTCACGATCTTGTCGTTTACAAAGCTTGCTGCAATCGAAAAGCCAGCTTTTTCCAGAATCTACTACGTAAAGTTTTTCATGGAGAGGCAATAATAAGCAACGGGACCCCAATTTCTATTGTGTGGGTTGCATTATTTTTCGCATTACGTGACAAGGTTGTCGGCAACAAAATTTCGTCAAAATCCTCGTGACAAGCATTTCACAGAGCTTACTACGTAAAGGTTGTCATGGCAAGCCAACAACAAGCAAGCGACAAGCTTGTCGCTAGGTTACATGTTATCTGAGATATTAAAACTAATCAAGCAATACATCTGATTTAACTTTGAATATGGATTAACATTTCCCATTAGAAAAGTTTCTAGACTTTCCGACTACTGAGTCTGACCCCTTAAGATATTGTGGTATACTTTGCAGTGCTTGGAAAAATTTCAGGTCATTGTGACTTACTGTGTAGGCTTGTACAACAAAGAAACACTGATTAGACTTATAATAGACGATCTGAAGTTTTTCTAATAGAAAAACATCTAAATTTCTCTAGAAATTTCTAAAGATCTCTAAATTTTTCTCAATTGTTCGATTAACTTTCTAACTTAGTATGAGGTAGAAAGTTTCTCAGCTAAGCTAAAATCGAATATTTACGCATTATAAATACTCTGTCTAAAAAGCCATATCTGTCTCTCTTTCCTTCTGCAAGGTTTCTTCGATTGACTCATTTATATGTTACCAGCTTAAAAGAGTTGGCCACGCAATTACGGGAGAGGCCCGGGTCGGTGCGGCTTTCAGGCTACACAACCTCTTTTTTTGTTTTAATTTATGCAGGGAAGAGGAAATCTATTACGAGACACAAGACAAGCCTTCCCCTATCCCCGAATTACCGATTACGAAAATCCGCCGTTAGGCATTCCTTTCGTGTCGGGCGGAGGGTTTCTTCTGAAGATGTTCCTGCTGTCGCCGTTTTTTTTATTCGAATAGGGTATTTTTGGCAGTGTTCTCCAAAGAAGCGCGAGTTGCATATCAAAAAAGGCCCACTTCCTCGTGGGCTTTTTTTGTATGCTCGATTGAGTATTTTCTGCAGTGTCCTCGACACAATCTCCACATTTCTGCTGCCTCTACGCTACGCTAGCCACCAACGCCTCGCCTCTTGCTCTGATGGCAGGTTTGGGTACCGGGGGCGACTGTTGCGTTATTATTCGCTGGAGTGAGGCTATCTTAGAAGATCTAGTCGTGCCTGCTGGTCTTGTGGACGTCTCTGCAGATGTTCTTGCAATGTCTCTACCTTTGGTCGGAGAGACATCCTTGGCTTCGGCTACCCGCTCAATCCTCTTATTTTATCTGAATTTAATCATTCATCGTCGGATGTAGCCTCTTTCTCTTAGAGAAAGGTTTCAGCATTTAGACCCCACGGTTGCTTAATCCGGTTTGGGGAATGCCTGTAAACCTGTTTTTAACAGTCGATTGCGGCAATCATCAATTCGGGGAGACTGACGGCTTTACGTGCTCTCCAAAGCACAGAGACGGGTCATATGAAAGTTATAGACTCTCCCCGGATTCCAACCGGGTACCTTCAAGTCAGCAGTTGTTCGGCTACCTTACCGTCTTACCTTACCGTCAAGCTAATTAATGACCGTCTCTTCCTAATCTAGAGTCCTGAAGAAGCCGGGAGAGACGGCGAAACGTCGACAATAGACTAACAAGATTATTGTGTTTCTGCCCAATAACTCATAATCCTAATAATATTTCTATTTTGTCTTTGTCTCAGAGTGTCAGTTTCAGAATAATCTAATGCAAAATTATTTAGTATTATTTTACATTTAAATTATTAAAATTGATTTATTTTAAAATTCAAAAAGAAACATTCTAATTTTTTCGTAAGTTACAATTATTAATTATAAACCTACCATGTTCCATGTGACAGAAGGCTGTTGCAAGGCAAGGTTACAAATTACAATAGAACAACATTAGTTAGAGAAAATTTAATAGAAAAATACAGAAAAAGATATTCCTCGGTAAATTATTAACAACACAATAGCTAAAAAATTGAGGGGGGATAAAAATGCAACAAAAATAAAGGATAAAAAAAATAGTACACAAGAAAACAACAAATTGAAAGAAATGTTTTAATTATAGAAGCGGAGTTAAAGTCTCGATAAATTTATTCTGTGCAATTGTTATTATACATCTAGTAAAATTGTTAAATTATTGAATGTTTACTGAAGTATTTTATTTTAATGATTTTGAGTTTTGTTTCGGGAAAATCAAATTTAATGCATTTTCCCATCGTTATATACGAAGCTTTTCTTCACAGATTAATTTAAGTTAAAGTACATTCCTGGAAGACGTTTGGAATGTACCATTAAAGGAAATCTGAATTTATGCTTGATTGATAATCGGTGTCGGTTATTGCCGCCGTTTCCCGTTCCGTTAATAATAGTCCTCCTGGTTGCTTTTCCAGTTCCAACATATTGATTCAGTTGATGCAATTTACTTTCAATTAAACTGTTACGACGATTAAATTCGTTCGCCCTGTATTAATTTTAACCCTTTTAGTTTTTCCAATGATTTACTAAACAAGTAACCTGTGCTCGAGTCGAAAGCTTCCGAGTTTGGCAGGACATATAAAAAGGGATACCATCTTTTGTAGTGTTAACGTTGATATTACATTACAGCACACGCGAGCTTTTAATGGATTTTAATACCCAGTATTAAAAAGTTTCGTGCGAACTTTGAGACTAATAAGTTTTGTTCAACTAACTTGAAACTAATTAAATACTTCAGTTTTCAAGATAATCTCAAGTTACTTAGATGAAGCTATACCAGTACAGATTCAATTTCTTTTTTCCTTTACCCAAATGAACTAAAAATTTCTTAATTGCTTAATGTTAAGCTTTATAAACTTCATAAGTTCGCCAAACTATTAGCCTGCCGATCTAATTAAATCCACAATTATTTACATTATAGTTCTTTTAGAAAAAGGCTGAATGCCAAAATTGGACCAAAAGATTTACTCGATTTACTGAAACGCAAAATGCCAAAATGTCTGAAGCGAAAAATTTATTGCCAAGCCATGGTGCTTGTGACTACGTAAGGAGTGGAAATCTTGTCACTGCTAAATAAGGGTGTCTATAAATTGGGAATAAGTGAAAGGTCTATAAAAGAAGCGCTAGTAATTTTACTCAACGATAAAAAGGATTTAATAATAGTTAGTATTGAAAGTGTTTTGTGTAATTGATAAACTTAAGCTTCGTGCCGGAAGATGAAAAGTGAAAACGAAAAACTTAAAAGGTCGAAAGCGTAAAATGCCAACCTGACTTTCCGTGCACGACTGGAAGGTCGCAGTTGTAATCCCGAGTGCAATCCTCAGAATTTGATAACCGAAACGCAAACGAAAACTCCCTTCCAAGTTCATCCGATATTTATAATCGCCAGAACGCACTCGTATTAACTATTTCAAGACGTGGATGAAGCATCTAAGACTCCTAAATATTTTGTTTCCAACTTGAAAGTTATGCTTCTACAAGTAAACAAGATTATATTGAATTAAAACTAAATCTCAACCTACTTACGTCTTAGAATGTAATTAGGAACGTTTCGCTAAGTTGCAGAACTTTAATTAAACTTGTACGTTGGACTTTTGACTCGGATTTTGGAAGTAGGTACTCTAACATATCGAATTATCTAAATCTTTAACAAAGTCTTGAAATTATATAATCTTTCAATTTACTACATCGAATACTCCGTCTTTTAGTCTTTGAAATTTCACGGCATTTCTTAGTTCAGTGATTGTTACACTTCAAATTTATTACAAGGTGATTGATGTACAAAGGTATTACCGACGCGTTATTATGTTTGTTTATTATTTTTTGGCCTAGATCGAGTTATCGCTTGAGCAAATATTAGTACTGAAGTATAAACTCAAAAATTACCAATTCCAGCTTTGCCAATTCATTCAGGGAATATAAATTAGGATCAATAGGGTTAATTTGTGCTTTTTGAATCGTTTAAGCAGAATTCCTCTAAATATACAAATGTTTCTGCAATGACTTCGTGCTATTAATAGCATGCCGGGTAAATCTTCGATAATTCAATTTAGTATCTTTCGAATAAAGGGCAACAACAAAATAGTTATATTAAAATTGGAACTTATTATTTTAATAAAATAAAGATTAGATCAGATCCAGACAGAGCCACACTGAAAACATGAAAAACGCGAAAAACATATTTCAGTTTTAATTGGGGCGACAAAATATACAAATATCCGGTACCGGATCTGGTAATAGAAAAGTTAAAAGCACCGCAGATGATTTTCTAAAAATAATATCATTTTATTTCTAACCGGACAATTCAATTATTACAGAAAATTTTAAATTTTGTTGTTTGAAAATATTGGATGATGTTGTAGTAATATTCGAATTTCCAAACTAGCAAGCAATTAAAATCGAAAATACAAAACACTGATTTTACAAAAGCTCAGCTTGTGTTCGAGTTAATTAGCATTTAATTTGGGTGATTGAACTGAAGAGCCATTATATTATGTAGGCATATCAAGAAGCTAAATTTGAATCCACTCTCTGTGGATACCTTCGATAATATACAATTAAGCAAAATATAATCTTGGACCGCTTGTACCTTGCAACAGGACAACATTTTTTACTGAATTCAACATTAGTAGCTAACATTCTCTATTTTGGACGCACCAGTGGGGAAAGCGAATATTTTGAAAATCGGTTTTATTCTTATAAAAATAAAGAAATTAATTAAGGCTTGCAGTTCTTCCAAGTTGAACAAAATTTCCATTGGCGGCTGATACTGAAAAGACGAAGGGCGCCCACTGTCCCGAAACTAAATATTAAAGTAATGCAGGCAATGAAGAATTAATCACGTTCGCTTGCCTTAAGAGCCGGTATTTCAATGTCAGTGTAAATTAAGGTAAAAAAATTTAAACTTTCGTATCTCTTTTGCGAGACCAAACGTCAGAATTTTCTTTTTGAACACAATTACTGGTTCCATACCCCCCAGATCTGGAGGGTTTGTCTGCATGTTTTGTAATTAGTTACATTAAATAAGTACCTTATTACCTTCTTGCGTTCATGTTAATGCTTAGAAAATGTATAAGTACTTTCTGGTCTTTAATCTTTGACTATAAATTAATACAAATTGATAATTTTACAAAATACATAAGCTCAAAACAATATATTTTTTAACCCAATTACAGCACATCAGTGATTATGTTTACAAAAAGAAAATGTATTATTGAATTTCAAATCAGAAATCTTAGATTTTCAGAAGTTGGATGTTTGGTTTGAAATTCATAAGCTCAATAACACATTTTTTTGCGCACATTCTCTGGAATACTGGAGGGTATTCCATACCCCCCAGAGCCCCCGGTTTGAAAACCTAACTTTGTGTGCGTATATGTGTGCGAAGTGTTATTTTAATTCGGAAGTAATTGCCTATGCAATTTCCATGACTGCTACTGTAGTACATTGGACTTATATTTTACTTTGGTTACTAATTTATGACTTTAACATGAACTTTGACGGGGGGGGGGGGTTGAAGGCAAAATTGAAAAAAAAACAAAACGAAAAGCTGTTTAGTGGAACAACATTTTTCTCTTGGTAATATTGTAGGATGGTTATCAAAAATTATAAATTAAATTATTCTTTTGAGCTTGCAGTAATGCGTTGTTTACATATTATATTTAAGATAACAAAAATTTAACAGAATTACTTTTAGAATAGGAAAGTCGTCGTTGTTGATGTAAAATAACTTTTTATCTGAAAATTAATTATAATGTGCTAAGTTGCACTTATGTGATGCAATAAATTGAGTACCATATCAATGTTTATTAATGAATTTAAAATAAATTTATTAATCATACTTTTTCAATATTATAGTATTTGATAATAATTCATTAATGAAAGATTCGATATCCTATCAGTGTTAAAATAACTATAAAATTAGTTAAGAATTTACGATCCGCAGTTATCGACAATATATTAATTTTTAACTGCTTTAGATATTATGCTTATTTACTTTTTTTTATGAATTTAATAATGATAATTAATGTAATTTTTTAATTTTCAATATTTTTATCTTAATTTACAAAACCCAGACAATTAAAATAATATCTATCAGAACTTAAGAAATTAAAATTTAAAGCTACAATTTATTTATTTTCCTTAGTTTCAAACTGCTGTAAAAACAAAACTAAAACGTATTATTTATTCGGATGAATTAAATTGATTTCTGTACCACTTTTTGTTATTTGCTGGGGAGGCTAAATCAAAAGCAGTACCGAAAAGTATTAAACCAATCCGATTTAGTCAGTTTTAGTAAATTTTGGAGTTCTGCAAGATATTTGAATTCCCCATTGTGAAAGCAACCTATTTAGGTGATGCAGGTTAATTAAGATCCGATAAGGCAAACCGACGCTTGCTGAAGCTACGTTACACGTGTCCTCGATTATCAAAATTAATTTTAATGTTGAAAACGGAAAATATTTTTTTAATCTCGCGTTATAATTTATAAAATTTAGACATCGCAAGTCAAGCACACAGTAATTAAACATGGAGCCTGAAGCTACCAAGTTTCGCAATAAAGAATCCCATTTAAAGCATAGAGAAAAACCGAAGAAAAACTGTCTTTATCTTTTTCTATTTACATATGCATCGCTTCTTTTCAAAAAGCAATCTGATATTTATTTAGATTTATCTTCAAAAGAATCGCATAAAATTAAAGATCCCATTAAAAATAATAAAACGGACGATGGTTTCGATATAACGTAGCTATAGGATACATAATATTCTCGTACCTACTTCATTTATTCAATTTTCCGATAATGAATTTGTATTTAATTACGTTCGGTTCAGTTGAAATTATGTAGTATTTTGATAATTTCGCTATTTTGATAATAATAGATTCACTTAGCTTCGGAGCAAAACAGATAGTTTTGTTAGTCAAGTTTACATGATAAATTCAAATTCATCGGCTGAGCAAACTGAAATACTTTAAATTAATTACAAGTGTTACTCTCGGTCCTGAAAATAACTGACATCTCTTAATAGCATTCATTAGTCATGAGGTTTCTACCTTTATAAAATAATGGCAACACAAGCTTAAGATGTAAATTTAGTACCTTAGTACAACTGTGAACTTAGAGCTTTTACATTGTTTACGTTATTAAAGTAGAATGTCAAAAGCAAATCACATTTACATAAGATAATAAGTAGGAACAGTTTTAAAAGTTAACTATAGTCGACATACATATTTTACACATCCAATTTTAAGTTAATTTCAAAATAGGTTTAAGGATTTATATAAAGAGACGAGAGATTAGAAGTTTTCCAAAGTTTGAATTTGAAAAGGTCATAAAATTTAAGTTAGCTAACCGTTCGTTGTTAAACTAACAACTTTCCTAAGGGAATGAGGACGTTTAGTTGGCTGTTTGGTATAAACAACTGTTGCCACGTGAATTTTCCCTTTCAAGGTACAAAATGAATTCACCAAGTGCCTACCACATTTTGATATTTTTCAACTTTAACTCAGATTGCCTACTTGCTCTTAATAATGAAAGTTTTATTTTACAGCTTAATTGAAACATTAGCTTAATAGTGCAGTGTTTTTGCGAATTAAAGGAATTTTTCATAAGTATTCTTTAACCGTTAAAAAGGTTCTCACTAAGCTTACCACAATGAGAGTTTTTCATTGCAAGTCGTTTAATCACATGAGACCATAAAAACGGCACATCTGAAAGAAAAGTCCGTCAAAATGTTTACGAGTGGGTTTTATGTGTTGATAAGTTGAAAGGAATTTCTATTTTATGTCATTTTTACTCTTAAAATTTTAGAGATTAACAAAAACAATGCCGGCGATACATTTTTTAATGTTAAGCGTTTGAGGGTTTCGGAGGTGTCGTTTAGCTCAACCAGAAATAAAACTAAATATTTCTATAAAAAGAATCATCTCACGTTGTTTTTATGATACTACAACTTATTTATTATTTAATTAAGAGTTTTTACAAGCTTTTATTTAACTTGGCGTGACCATTCTGTGGTTTGTGTATACTTTAGCGTGAATTTTTTAAGTTCTTTTTTAACCACCTTCTCCACATGAGCATAGAAATTTATTATTACAACATTTACAATAGCTTTTTTTTAAATTCATAGCATTTCCAAAAAAGTGTAAAAAACCTAATTATTGAACAGACTAACCCGATCGGAGCTTTCGAAAGCTTCTGATCTTGATTTGATCAGAAAAAAATACAAATCTAGACGCAGCTTTACTGTGGTAGATTGATAGTATCTGTTTTATAAGTACAGGGATTTTGAATTGCAACTCGGTATACAGATAAATTAAAAAACATTAAATGGAAGTTACCGCAATCTTTCTTTGTTTCATAATATATCAGGAGAATATAGTAAATGGCTGGGTTTGGGTTCTTGATCCTCACTACTCGTTTCTCATTCTAATTCAGAATATTTTATGGTAATGATAACTTTCCATAGGAAACTTTTAACAATTCGGCTCTATTTTGGTTACATCTAAATCAGGAATTTTCCATTCGACAAAGCTACTAGGTATAAAATTTCTTTCAAATCTTTTTCAATTATTGTAATTACCAATGCCTAAATTGCTTAAACGAATCGTTTTACTGAGTTTCTCGTAAAACTTTAATGAAAGCTACGCTCAATAGAAACGGAAATTACTTCAACAATACAACAATTTATAAGTAATCCTGTGGAGTATATCGACACAATACTGAAAATTTAGGAACAAAAAATTTTCACATAATATTATTTGCAAATTACGAAAAATATTTAAAATTTAATGTAATTAATGTACTTATAACCATTTAAATTGTCTTGATAAATGGTTTTGCATTAAATATTCCTAGTTTCTGACATTTGTCATTGTTATGCTGTTGTCTTTTAATTTAATTATTTTACTTTTAAATCATATTATAAAATATTGAAATTTAATTTAAATTAAAAACAAAATTAATCAAATTTAGACACTTTTTTACTTGAATTACCTATTAATTCCTCCGCCACAAAGAGAATATAAAAACCATTTATATAACTCAAATAATTCTTAAGTGATGATTTCTTACAAGCAATTAGATATTAAACACTCTCACCTTCATTGATGCAGATGACGAAAATTAATGCCTTTCATATAAAAAGAAAGGAATATAATTCGCAAACCCACATTATTTGCAATCGATTACGATTTGCAGGCGTAAACAGATAAGGCGAATTGTTGGTCACTACAAGTCACACATCCTAGTTCACCCTTGTGTCTTAACGATTCATCCACTTGATTATTTTAATTTTATTAAATTAAATAAAAAGTTCACAGAACATAAAAGTCGGATTCTTCTCTATCAATAAACTAAGACAGTGCCTTTAGAGTGTCAAAAACCACCGAATTAGGTGTTCTTTGAATATAATCAGACAAACAGCTCTGGTAATGTGATAAATATTCAAGAGTTATCCTTAGGCTAGGTTTTAAGTCTAATAACTAGCAGACTTTCGCATTTGGGGAAATTTTGAGATCAAAATTGTGATACTTGCATTAAAATTAAACAAAACACCAAAAATCGTGGTAATGGCCATGGTATTAGCTTTAATTAGAAATCACCATCTATAAGTCCAGTTTTCGATCACCTTTTGAGCATATATAGATAGACACACAGATTTTCTGCATTATAATGATTAATCAAGGTTTGATAGCATCTGGTCTCTTTGATATTGTCCGTCCTGGGGATCACTTATGCCCGTATTAATAGTCACGAATTAATCCGAGATTCAAGATAATCCTAGGATTTACCAATTAAATTACTGGAATTTAGACCGTATCGTAGCAACAGTTGCTATGTCAAGAATTAATTTTGAATCTCGGATTAATCCGTGACTATTAATACCGGCATTAGAGAATATTTATCTAAATGGTTTTCTACGTCATCCATTATTCGGTTATGTTACTATCTTCAACATGTGAATTGTCAGAATCAATGCACTTTTAGCTCTTAATTTACTTCTTGGCAACCGAGTAACTCCGCAGTCTCAGCGCGCTAGTAAAGAGTATAAGCACTAGAGGGTATATTGTCAGTTTTATACTTCTACTTTAGCTTATCAGCTTGAGCTACGATAACTTCATCTGAGCATACATCTGAATTCCAGGATTGGCAACAGTGTCACCTCTCAGTTTTAGATCGCGAATAAAGAGCTACAGAGAAATTAACTAAGATAACAAAATTATTATTAATGTACAGTCGTATTAAACTGGAAATTCTAACCAAGTAAACAAATAACCAAAAACATTCTGAAAAATGAAAAATTACAAAAATAATTTAGCATAAAAAATATAGAATCAAGTTAAATTTTGATAAATATTTCTAAGGGAGTAAACATAGTAGCAGTCATGGAAATCGCATTGATGAAAATTTTCAAAAAAATAACAATTCCCAATGAAATTTCAATAACCCTATACAATATAAACACAATACCCACACAAAGCTAGGTTTTTCAAACCGGGGGTCTGGGGGATATGGAATACCCTCCAGTACACCAGAGAATGTGCGCAAAAAAATGTGTTATTGAGCTTATGAGTTTCAAACCGCAAATCTAATTTCAAAAAATCTAAGATATCTGATTTGAAATTCAATAACACATTTTCTTTTGTTGAACACAAGCACTGATGGGCTGGGCCCATACTTCCGTCAAAATGGCTGGTGAACCACACCTGAGATGGCATCGGGTGAGTGTTTTTAGGACTCGCCGCCGAAAAAGCATTTTTTGACCTTTGAAGTAAAAGCTAGATGAAATCTAATGCTCTTATCCTTATTCTATTATCTTATTAATAATTTTTTACATGTTAAATTCCTATGTTGGGCTAACTTATGCAGCATCCGGCGGTATAACCAGGGCCTGGATTTTGATGACCTTAAAAATGGCAAAAAATGCTTATTTAAATTCCCTAAAAATTGAAAAAAATACCTAATAATTGATAGCTTTTGTGCTGATAGAGTGGTAGTTGTTTATACACGTGGTAAAGAGTAAACTCAGACTTGTAAATTAATAATCTCTACACAAATATTTTTGCTGAACATTTTTTGTGGCGAAATTATTTACAAGTCTGAGTTTACTCTTAATAAATATAAATAAATAAATAGTAAAAAATGACACTAAACGTAAAATTTCAATTTTTTTAAATAATTATAAATTGAAAAACACAATATGAAAATTTGAAATTCAAATTTGTTAATGTAAAAAACAAGAGCCGATAATTGGTCTAATGATTGGTAACAAAAGCGATTTTTGGTAAAATATTTAATTTTTGTTTTGTTTTCCTATACTCACTTTCTACTAGAAAAATTATTCGTTACTGGGCTTATAGCTAGATATGTTTATTACGTGGATGTTACTGGATAAAAATGAATTAAAATTTAACATTATTTCACTTATTCTCATCACGAAATAATGAGAATTGAAAAATATTTACAATAGTATTGAATATTTATTGACAGTGTTGCGTCAAAAAAAGTGCTGTCATTATTTTTTACCATTCAAGCAAGAATGTGAAGTTCCCTTGAACAAACTCTCTTTGTTGTATGAAGGACTGCAATTTATTTTGGCATAACTACCTTAAACAAGAATCAGTATTTGATGCTTATTTTACCATGTTTTTAGCATTGAACATCTGAAATAACGACTGTTATTCGTTGAGCTGAAGATTTTTATTGCTCTCGATCTTTTTTCAGTGTCTGTGTGTTTGTAAGGATACCTAATGTATTTTTCGTTCAGTAGTTTTAGAAATATTACCACCTTTCATTCCTTAATTTCTTCGCAAGATTTATCGATATCCTCGCTATTTCCGTCGCAAACAGTATAGTTTTTACCTACGACAATATAAATTTTGTTGAATAGAACGTGAAAATTGAAATATTTGAATGCAAAGAACCTTTTGAACGAATTCTTTTATTCTAGATTGATTGAAAACGGTTTGAAATCATCAACTATGGCTCCTACATTCATTCGACTTCAGCAAAAACCTTTGAAGTTCCACAATTCATGTGATTATAATAGAAATTCAAACAAGATTTTAAAATGGTAATTTTATGTAAATAAATTTAAAATTTTAAGAATTTGTCGATAACATTGACTGACTTATCCATTCAACATTTTTTTACTGTAAACGAGAATATTTTCAGAGGTTTTTATGATCGAAGGAACGGAGGGTAATCTATATTTAATTTATTTTCAAAATTAAAAGATAAATGAGCGTTTTTTAAAATAAGCAAGGATAATTGCTTGTTGTAATTATTTAAAAAAAAACCTTAACTTTTAATTTTGAAAATTAATTAAAGATAAAGGTCGCATTCGAGTTAATGATCTAAACGTGAAGAATCTGTTTAAACTGATTCGAAAGCAGGAACATACTCTTGTCAAGCTGAAAGGAACGTGAACTAAAAGCAATTGTCAAAATTTATTTAATAATAAATTGTGAAACATAATTTCAAGTGCATTGTTATGCCATAATTACGTCAAATTTAATTTCTATATACCACGATGTACCTATTCATATGCAGGAAAACTGAGCCTCCTGGTAATAAGGGGAGCATCCTTGTTCGGGAAACTTAGGAGATTGTATTCCACTTCCTTTGCGAAACAGTTTCTATCAAATTCGAGACTATGCACGAGTATTGTGTTTTAATAAGTAATTTTTGAAAATTTTCGTTTCAAATTTTAATTATCAGAAAGGGAATTATAATATATTGTCTGCGAGCTTTAATTAAATGAACTCGAAACTGAAAATAGTTCAAAACAAAATATTCTTTTGATCACGATGAAGTATATAGCCATTATTTTATGTACATTAATTAACAAACTTTTGATCAGTATCGCGTTGAAAGCTTCAAACTAAAAAAAAACTAAGCACAAAACTGGTAGGTAAGCACTAATTGTTGACATAATTTGGTGTGCAATTTTACACACCAACCCATTAGTTGATACAAATGGAATTCTTAATGAGGTTGTAGAAAATCTCCGTAGTTGTAATAAATTAGTGGTACAAGACGCAAATGTTTTTAGAGGATGTACATTAATTTCCTGCACACACAGGGTTTGCTTCTCCCAAAAAGTAATTTGTTTTTGGTTTTTAATGTTTCGTTATTCTTTAATTTTCTAGAGAAAATTCTGTTATTTTTAACCTTGTTGAATTGTACTCGAGTTAATTATTAGAAGTGGTTTGTGCCCAAGAGTATAACAAAATTTTGAATTTAAATTTATTGCGTTATACTGGGGGTATGTATGGTTAAACTAATTTGTACAGTTGTTATACTGACGCATTGATTGTAATCCTTTACTAATTACGACTATTGTTTCAGCTTGTGGGTGGCGAATTCGACATGGAGCTTAATTTTGTTATACAGGACGCCCAAAATATACGTCACATGCTGGAATTGCTTGACCATTGTCCACCGAATCTTCAGGTGAGTCTTGTTTATTTTATTTTAGGATTAAACCAACATTTAATCGCGTAAGACCTTTAACACCACAATAACATTAATTAAATTGTGTAAACCGAAAATTTTACATTGGGATTTCAATTTTGTAGTATGTGAATTTTGGATTCTACTTCGGCATGTCTTTTAATGCTACTCACACGCATTCACAAATTGGTCACAAATTAATTTAGGTGTATCCATTGTTACGTGAAAATCTGTTTTGAATGCTTAATTTAAAGTGGCGCTTTCTGAATATCATTAATTTGTCAAGTTGTTCTTAGTTGTAAGTGCCGCTAGTAAGTTTGTCTGTTTTACTATCTCATTTATTTCAGATAAGAAGCACTTAACTGTCACTTAGGTTGTGTTTTATTTAACCACTTACAATCTTCTCATTCTTCTCATTCTTCTCTTTTAATTTGTTGCAACAATTAATCGCCTTAAATGAAGCCAAAACAGTTTTTTTTCTAAAGCAGAGGTATTCCAAATGCAAATTGTTACTTTGGCCTTTTCCTTTAAATTTTCTTCCTTAGATCCCAAAATAATTTGGCTACTTCAAAGGACTACAAATAAATAAGTTATTTTAACAGAATATTCAGCATTGTTTACATTAATGTAATACATTTTTGGGCTATAAAACTACTTACCAAGCAATATAACAACTTTGTCTGAAAAGTTTGTTTGCTCATTCAACCGCAAAGAAAATTGCTATAAAAATGTATTTCGTTCTTGCGGTACACCTATACTGTTCAATTAATTAGTTCATGCTTGGGGCCATTAAAAAGTAACAAATTTAACAGCAATGCCAGTTTATATAATTTACACAATGATATATCTATTTATCCACCATCCTTCTGTAAGTTAAAAATAGCGGAATTAAGTTTTCAGCCCAAGGGAAGCTCAGGTGGTTTCCAAATTTACTTTGAAATTTGTACAAATTGCTAATTTTAGAATATATATTTTTTTAATGTTTTGATAGCAGCTGTAATGTTTTACATATTCTTTTTGTTTAAATTTTTTTCTACGAGAATAAATTACCAACAATTATTTTTATAGAAATAAACCTTTGGTTCACAGAGATAGCAGGAGATTGAAAAAGTAGGCCTTCATCTTAAATTTTATTTAAATTTATTTGAGGTAATTTATAAAAACAACGCATAACAAAAAACTTACGCTGGAAAGATTGCGCTTTCCCGTTAATTAACACTCGCCTTTTTTGTTTGTTTACATGGTTTTGACGTTAATGTTTCTACCAATTAAAAAAAAATTTTTAATTTTTCTGTTGACAAAATTATCTCAGTAAATACGACACTACCTCATAATTTTTAAGTTGAAAAGTTGAAATCATTATATTAATAACTTCCAAGTTTCCAGCCTGTAATTGTCGGACAATAATTGGTTAAAAACCTGGTATTGATGTCACTCGATTCGCTTGACCTACAATGTGATAACTATATTGTTGACAACCAGTGGCGGTTCGTGGCTTTTTAATTTCCTCACGTTTTCCCAGGGATTTTGCGAGTTCCTTAGCGATTTCCCCTTTGGTCCCATCGCAACTTAATTAAATTTTAAAAAAATATTAACTCTGATACCATTTATAAGTACAGTTAACTTTCCTCTTACACGGTTCACGGTTCAAAATTACAAGGGTTCTATGTATACTTTAGGCCAAGAATTCCGTTTTACTTTTTGAATAAGTATTCTGGAAGGAATATCTTTGGCTTGGTAGTTCTTGAATGAGTCAATGAAAAATCCACTTTTTAAAAATTTTAACAGTTTAATTTATTAATAGTCCTGAATTTCGGGGGAGGCTGGGCCTCCCTTACCTTCTCTGACGAGCCGCCGCTGTTGACAACATTCTTAAACCTCATTGTATTCTAAATTGAGATACGAGGTTTGAGAAATATTTTTAGTCTTTTAGTCCTTTAGTCCCACAGTGTATACATTATTTTTTGCATTTTTTGAAGCGAAATTTAATTTAACTCTTAACGCACTTGATAATGCATTAAAAGCGCACGTGACACAGATTAGTATTCAATGTATAAAATAAAAATGCCAAGATATTATTTTTAGCTTTAAGCAGTGGCGGCTAATACGAGGAGAACGATGAAGCGCCGCTCTTCTAAATGTATCAGTTTCAGTTTATCATATAAAGGCGACAATTGCCTACCACGATAAAAGATTTCTTAAACACACCGAGGAAACCCCATGTACTAGAAGTGAAAGAAAATTTGAAAAATTGTTGAAAACCACAAAAATTCGAGCAGAAATGCAGAGGAATCTGAACTTTATTTGACTTCTTTGCTTTTTTTAAGAAAGTTTGCTGTGAAAATGAAAGAAATCTCTTAGCAAATCCTGAAAATTTGAAGAAAACTTTGGAAATTTAAGATAATTTTGCAAAATCCGATCTAAGGAACCCGGAGAAAATTCAGATGAATCCTATAAGGTTTTTTTTTTCTCCTCTATTTTTTTTATGGAAGTCCGGTCTAAAAGTGAAAGACATTCTTTAGGAAAACTCGTAAATTTGACGAAGTTCCGGGAAATTTAAGGATATTTAGGAAAAATTTGAGAAAAGTCTTATAAATGGAAGTTTTGAGTATAAAGTTATGCTGTGATTTTTTGCTGGCTACAAAAATTACCTTGGTAAATCCATACGATTATTGGTGTGCTGGGATACTCTGGATATTTATGTATATTATATATACAGGATGTCCCCAGATACACTTTACATAACTTAGGGGGTGATAGAGGACACTTTTCTAAGAAACATTTTTTATATAAAATCAACTGCTTTCGAGTTATGAATTAAGTAAAAAAATGTTAAACAATTGGAGCTTCTTTTATTTTGATTTTTTGCAAAACCCTGTATCTTTAAAACGAAACATTTTACAAAAATTTTAATGGCCCGTTCCGGATAGGAAATTTAACGGACTACAACTTCTGTTTAGTAAAAATTTTTGAAAAACCAATCCCTTTCACGGATAATCTAAAAATAATAAAAAAGGCAGCTACAAAACAAAAAATTAAATTCACAAAATCACAGAAAAACAAATGACAGTTAATGTTTACAATTTACCAAGATTTGTTTTTATCATTTTGTTTATTTTTGTATATTGTATATTGTCGTGTTCCAAAATCAATTTTTTTTAAATTTTGAATTTTAGTTTTTTATGAATATTTCTGTGGTTACGTGGTTACGTGGACAACTTCAACTATATCTGGTAGTTTTGACAATTTTTATGATAAAAAAATTTGTAAGCCTTCATGAAAATGGTTGGAAATCTCCAAGAGATTTCCTGCTATTTTTTAAACATATTTGTAAACTTGTCAAAATTTGCATTTTTTAATAATTGAGATCGGACTTATAACCATGTTTGTAAAGGCGTGTCCAGGCACTGCGAAGCTGCTGCGCGCGGTTGCCTCACTTAGTGTGGACCACATGTACCATAACTAGCACGAGCCCGAAGTTTCTAGGTTGCCTCGCATGTATCCCCCGCGATTGCAAGTAAACGCGATGCTACCCTAGTTAATTGACAAGCTATCGTGGCATCTAATGCAATAAGTGCAGCCGCATTTATTTTAATTAATTAATTATTTTAAAAAAAGGACCAAAAAATTGTTTAAAAACTGCCTGCCTGCCTCGCAGCGCGAGGCACGCAGCAGCCTCGCAGGACACATGGTCCACAATTTCTGAGTTATAATGGTTTAATCACACGGTCAATAGTTTCATCAATTTTTGTCAAAAGTTTGATTGACATGTTGATGTAACCTCATAGTCATAACAATAGAAACACAATAAAAATATTTTTGACGAACGACCTGTCCTATAGCCAAAAAATTTTTTTTTGTCAAAATATTGATAAAAATATAAATCGTGTAACCGGGACCATAAGAAACTACACAATTACCTACTAATTAAATCTTTGCAACAAAAATGATGATACTGATACAGCAGGTAATGAATCCTGTTCAGTTGTTAAAAATTTAGATAAAAAAATCCTTCCTTGCCTTCAGACTACGCTACTGTGCTGCTACGCTAAGTTAACAGTAGCGTCATGTAATCTTATTTTAATTCGTTGTATTCACAACTACGAATTGGTAACTAACTCGAAATGGATTTCGAGCTCTAATCTAATTGAACTTACATCGATTTATTTTGGGTAACCAAGATTATTATTTTATAAGAAAAATCAGAGAGGACATTACAATATAGACAATAATATAATAATTAATTACAACTAGTGATAATTTGAAGACTTCAACACTAATTTACAAAAAATGAAACGATTCTGCAATTACTCTTCTTTCGTTAGGTTTCGATCGGGAACATTTTAGGAAGTGAAGTGGACTATAAAAATGTTAGTTCTTAAACGAGACATACGGAATACCTTAAATAAATGGTTAAAACGTCGATACTAATGAATGTAATTAAACTAAAAACCAATCAACTAAATTAAATACGAAGAACTTTCCTTCCTTTTAAAAACAGTCCTTTGTATCTAGGAACCCTCCTGTGGACAAATTAAATAAAAAACTAATTCTTCAATTGGCTCACCCTGTTGCGAAGGGTAGGTGCATATTTGAGTAATCAAATTTAAAAGTGTTAATTTAGCTGCCAAAATGAAATTGGAAATGTGAACGGTGACCTGAAACTTGAAATTTTAAAATCCGTTTTCTGTTAACTTATTTTCCGCAAATCGAAAATTAAGTGAACGATGTACATACTTGAAAATAAAAAACGAATCTGATACATTGCATAAAAATGACTTACAACTTTTAAATCCATCCAACCAAAAAATTCTTCCGCATCCAAGCTAATGCAATGACGATAACGTTGCTGGTTTAAAAATCAAACAACAAAATAATTTGTGCAATGTAATTTATTTTATTTAAATCTCCAAATTGAGAAAAATTTCGTAGTGGTAAAAACAAAATTGGAAAAATCTTCCATCATATCTTGATATCTCACTTTCAAAATTACCAATTAAACTGACTATCTGCAGTGTATCGCCCTCGCTTTTCGCTCGAGCTGTTAGTTCCTTGGGGATTCGGTATCTTGGGTGGTTTAGCGGTTTCAGCTTCACAGAACTTGTTGGAATTTGGCTCCTGTAAACGTAATGCTCATTTCTTTACCTCTAAAAACTTTCTAATAGCTTAATTCCTCTACTCAAAATTGGACTTTAAATGATGTAGTTTCTCGTGTTCAAGTTTATGGAGTAAAATGTCGTGAAAAATTTTACGAGGAAATAGTTCGGTGTGTGAAATTAACGCACGGATCGATACTTCATTCGTTCGGAATGTTATATTTGACGGATGATGCTTTAAACTAGAAGCTATAAATATAAATTTCAACAATGATATGCAGGCTTAAGTTTGCAAATAATCTAAAAAGTTTGACAACTTTTTCGACTAACTTAATTTATATTAATAGAGATTTAGTAATCAGATTTGTTCGTGTTATGGTGCCTTATGGAAGCGGCACTACGCTGTACATTAATTTACACTTTAATGGAGTTTATATTGAAACTATGCTTTTGCTATAAATCTCATGAGAGATTAATTTACTTATTACTTTGACTAGATTGCTTTTTAACGTAGTTACGTTAAGGTTTTCATGTTAATAATGAAATGTTTAGTAGTGAAATTACCGACAAGCCTTAATCTCGAGCTGTAATGGCAGATTATTGAAACTATAGTCAAAGCAATTGTTGCCTACAATTTGATTAACTAAGCGCGAAGAGTCGCTCGCCGAGATTAGAAAGAATCTTACCCGTTGTTTGATCATCCCTTAGCAAACGGTGCTACTTCGTGTGTGTCGAAACAGTAAGATCCATGAGCATTCAAAGGAACGTCTTCTCCCATAACGACTCTGGGTTCAAAACTAAATAGAGTCGAACATCGGTACAATAAAAAACACAACCGAAAACTATTCCCAAGAAACTTTTTCGTATTAATGCTTTCTATGAAAATCCGAATACTCCTGTTGTGACTGCAACCGACTGAAAAAAATATGATATTATTTCTGTTTACAATAATTGGAAAATCTAATTACGCGTTTGTGACGTTTGCCTCAATAGAGATGTCGAATTACTATTAAAATTAATTTCGAAGTTAGTTAAACATCCAGGTTGAATTAAACCGCAGTTGGGATAAAAGTCTACACTACCATAATTTATTGGATAGCCAAATTGAGCTCCGTTTGTGTGTACTGCATCGACAAATAAAGCGTCGCTTGCATCCAAACGAGTGTCCTTTGGGAACCCTAGAAAACCAGGACCAGCCGCATCTAATCCGGTTATTCGAAATAATTTTTGTCCTGAAGTTCGACGTTGAATATATTGTCCCACCAGTCCAGCCATGTGTGCACCCAACGAGTGTCCAATTAAATGAATATTATTTAAATCGATGTTGCCAACACTTTGCAAATTAAAAATAAATTTCCCTATTATAAAGGAAATTTTTTTAATGCTGCAAATGGATTGAGCGTAGTTTTCGTTTGCTTGTTTTTCCCAATCCACTAAAATTATACTGTAGTCGCCTCTCTTGAGATAAGCATTTTTTAACTCTTCACTGAGAGGAGTGTGACCGTTACTGATCCACCCGTGAATGTACATCTTGATTGGAGCTGGTTTTAAGTGGTCTTTGAAATTTTTGCTGGTTAAAGATATTGGAGTGTTGCGATTTTCTCTATTGTAAAGTAAAAATTGAATTTCGTTAGGTTTAACTTCGTCGCAATTCGGTATGACCACGTTGATTACGCCGGAGACTATATTGGACACGTCTTGAAAAATTTCTCCCGGTAATTGTAAAATTTCGTTTGGTATGTTGAAAAGTTGTCCTATAAAAGAAAATAAATTTATCAGAACTTCTGATAGCGAAACCTTCCGTTCAGGAAGCAAACGGCGAACCGCATGACTGCTCTGGCGGTTCTTTATTATTTTATGTTCTACGCCTTTCATAAAACATTCTTCCTGTTTGTGTCTTTGCATTGGGATCACTTTTTATTATTTTCTCTTAATGGTGACAATTAAGGTGTGTCAAGAACATATGAAAAAGCAAATCGGTGTTAGTTTTTACGCTGCATGGACTTGACACCTTCGAACAATTATGTATCTCAAATGCACCAACGGAAGTGTAACTTACATTGTAAACAATCATTGTGTTTATTTATAATTTTTTAAATTACAACAATAAACTGGTACCTGTTTTAACTCTTTTAATTTCATAAAAACGAAATTGTGCAAAATTTAATTGGTGTGACGTTCTAATTTCTAATTTGTTAACCACGCACCATAATTACTCAATTTTCTAGAATTATAATTATTAATTGTGAATTACCTACAATTAAGTATTTTAAATTTTATCTGTTTATTAGGTTCGTGAAAAATTGATAAACGAATTAAATTAATTGTTTGCTTAAAACTTAGTCATATTTTTTTAATTAATTATTCACTTTGGAAAAGTTGTGTAAGCAATTCACAAATTTGTGTTTCAACAAATATTAGTTTAATCAACAAAAAAAAACTCCAACTTTAATTAAATTTTCAAATATTATTTACCTGATGTTGCCGATAACATAAATGTAAAAATGTATATCCTGTGCATCCTATTTATCACTTAATTAAAACGTGAGGGTAAATATAAAAATTTCACACAAAAATCCGATGGTTGCACTGCACTGGATAATTAAAACGCACCATACACCTACTTGTTTTGTTGTACATTGCAGAAGTAAGTTTACCGCATAATTCTGTAGTGAGAGCGCATTTTATAGAACCATCAAGGCTTTTTCGTCTTGAGATTTAAAATAATCATGTTCATGGTCGGTGGGTACATTAGAAAAAATTATGAAATACACATAACGTGTGCAGCACATTACGATATCTAATAATAATTATTGTTTTTAGCTAAATTTTGCAATTTTAATTAATTAATCAATGCTTTTCGATCACTGCTGTGGAAGTATTGTTGTTATTATTTAATATGTTAAGGTCGGTCACTTTTTCTAAAAGTATAGGTATGAACGTAAAATGCAACAAAATCAGTGAAGCCATTCATCTTAATCTTGATTATGTTTGGCGATGGGTGAGTGATCTGCATAAGTAAGCCAACTCTTCTTTTCTGTTGCATAACCTAATTAATTTGTTTGTAAGATATAAAAAAAAATTGTCAGATTAAAGAGTGCAACTGAAAAACCATGAATTTGGCTTAATTTGCCGTTCTTGCCATTTAGGGAACCATGCCTATTCCAAATAACCAGTCACCAGGAAACTGAAAAATCAATTATTTGATGATGGTTTATCAAATTGCTTGGGGTTTTAGAACTTCCTCATATAAGAAAGATTGAACTGATAACGACGAGTACGATTTCCTCCACAAAGTTATTTTTCGGAAGGTAGACAACATTGCCACAACTTGAACTACAAATAAAATGCGGAAATTCCGTATTTCCTAGATTTCTTTTCAATGGGAAGGTTTACCACTTTGCATTTCTGATTATTCATAAACAGAAACCGACAGTTATTTCTCTTTTGTTTTTGTTTTGTTTATTTATTCGGAGGGAGATATTCTTTATTTTCCACATCGAAAAAGATGAAGCAAAGATCAAGTGAAAGTTTAAGATTAAAATCAAGATCAAATGATTTCTTGCCCAGTTTTGACCCATTTTGTTTTGACAACATAAATCTTTTTTGCAAGTCAAATTCTTATCCTTTCATCTAGATTGTATGATGCTCTCTTCATTGTAAGGACATTTTAGTAGTTAATAATCTAAATAAATTTGCTGTTTACGTATTAGTAAGGACATTTTCGGTTGATTTCCTTAACTTTTATTTCCGGATGTTTATAAATAAATTTCAACTTTTTATTTCAATGAAGCATCCTTTTGTATAAATGAAATCACCTAATCACCTCATAGCTATTGTGGGAATATAAAAAGATCTGTGTCTCAACATGGATGTACAGTAGCAGTCATGGAAATTCCATTGATGATTACTTCTGAATTACAATAACAATTCCGAATGAACACAAAACTAGGTTTTTCAAACCGGGGGGTATGGAATACCCTCCAGTACAGCAGAGATTGTGCTCGAAAATATGTGTTATTGAGCTTATTGGTTTCAAACCAGAAATCTAACTTTTAAAATTCTAAAATCTAGCAAGCAAAGGATCCGGTGTCCCTCACCGATTTGAATAACTTTTGGATATTTGGTAGAGCATCAAAAAATAAGAGACCCCTAATTTTTTTAGCTTATAACACGCGGGTTTAAGGGGTGTGTCGCCCTTTAAAAATAGGATGAAAAATGAATTTTTTGAATTTTTATATATGTAGAAGGGGGTTTTAGATTTGAATGAAATCAACGGTAAAATACTTCATTTTATAACTAATATCAAATATATTTTTTTCGAAGCGATCACTTAATATTTTTGGGGTAGACCACCCCCCAAAATTTTAAAACCTGCATAAAGCATCCTTAACGTCGTAAAATTTTTTCGAAAAAAATATTATGTTATAGAGGAGAGAAAACTGTAAGTTACGTGTTTATTTTATTATTATTAGCCTTACATTCGAGTAGAATATTGCTATCCCTTTGGATTTACAGATCCGATAATTGAGGTGGATCAATCCTCGTTATTACATGTTTGTATTAGTTACTATTTACATTTCACTTTTTGTTATTCACATTTTTGCGTGGGTCGCGGTTGTCTTGACAATCTCCTTCCATCTCTGCCTGTCCTTCGTTTTTCTTTTCCAGTCGTTTATTCCCATTACTATTAAGTCGTTTATCACCTGGTCCTTCCATCTAATCTTCGGTCTTCCTCTTTTTCGCTCTTCTGCAGGTTTCCACAGTGTTATCCTTCTCAACATGTCATCTTCGTTTTTCCTCATGATGTGTCCCAACCATCTAATTCTCATCGATTTTATATATTTTACTATATCCTCACCTTTATTTTCTTTAATAATTTCGTGATTCATTAGTGGCCTGGGCTCATCGTTTGCATCCCTTCTGGGTCCTAGTATTGTGCGTAGCACCTTCCTTTCAAACGTTCTTAGGGATTCTGCCTCGCGTTGTGAAAAGGACATTGTTTCCGCCGCATACGTCACTGCTGGTGCTATCAAAGACTTTTTTTTCAGCTTTTCATAAGTTTTTCATAATATGTATATTACGGTTTCTGCAGAGTTTTTAATGTGAGGTCGCGGTGAACTTTTTTTAAGCAGTTTGTTTGATTTTTAAATTATTCTATTGATTTTTATTAACGAATGTTATATACCAATAATCGTGCAAAATTTGAATAGAATGGCTAAAGAATAGAATCAATTAACCCAACTAAATGGTTTTTAGTTTTTCAAACTTTAGAGAAAACTTTCGTTAATAATTGTAAGTTTCGTGCCTCGATTTTAATGAAATGAAAAACTTCCAGAAAAAAATAAGCATATAAAAATAATGAACGTGTGTATTATATTACTAACAAAAGGCTTTTTATTGGATAAATTTTATTTCGGTGAAATGCTTGTTGCCAGGCAATTTAACGAGTCAAGAGGGATCTAAAATCACGTGTCGAGTTTAATTGCTCAAAGGAAGAAGGAAACATGCTTTGAAATAAAATTGATACTGATTTAAAAAAGCTCAAGTGTAATTCGGGATGGCAATATTTTATTATTTTAACAAAACTGAAATTCGATTTGAAAGATTATTGTGTATTTTTGAATAGTTGCCATGGTGCAGGCAATTCTAGTTAAACTTTTATTATTTACCCGTAAAATAAGAAGTAACAATTGCTTGTAAGTTGTAATGAGTCTTTAATGTAGCAACCGTGTAACAGTCATTATAAACATGGTGTAATTACATTATGACAATAGATTTCTGCGAAATCGTGATTCATGCGATATAAGTACAACATGAAGGCTTTATGTCAAATCCAGAGCAATTTACTATGTAGAGCAAACGATTCAAATTCAGGACTGTCCCTCATAATCCGGGATAACTGGTCACTGGTCAGATAATTTTCTGAAACAGCCGGTTTCTTTACGAACTGATCAATGCAGCCCCAAATGCAAGTGTAAGTAGATCTTGATCTTGGTCATATTTATCGTTTAATCATCAATTTATGCTATTCCCAAACCTGGTTAGGCAACTGTGAGGTCTGAATTGAGAAAGCAGAAAAATGCATTGAAGCTTGGGCTTAATGTAAACTTACTTTTATATTTCATTAACCCGCATCTTCAATTCGCTCCCCTAGTAGATTAATCAACGATGATAATTTTCTGCTAATGCTAATTGCTTTATTCTGTGTAGTAGCCAATGATTGCTACTGTCCGTGGGTAGAATTTGTAATTTTATAGGCCCAGAGGTTCTTTAAAGAGCTACCGCGCCATTCTAAAAATTTTCACTTAGACCGAAATTTTATTATAGATTTATTTGTTCGTACCTTTTGTAGAGCTTTTTTCTAAATTTTTCAACACGCGGATTAAACAAATATGTTTAGTTTGACTTTCATATTTGAATTGGAAATTCGTTTCATATCGGAAAAAAGAGAATCGCGTAATTTATTTTATTTTTATATAATTTCATTTTAAATTGCTATTTGTTCGATTTAATTGTGTCTAATCCGAGCGTCAATATTTGAAACTCGGCTGGGCTGGTAGATGGTTTCACTTCATTATTTCTAGTCTATTAGTTTTAGTTTACCCTGCATACCGTTGACCTCAAGCTTTTGAAAGCTCTAAAGACATGAATAATGAGGTAGCTCTTTTTATCAATAAATTTTCTTCACTGCATTACACTTTTATTGAGTTATTTTTTAAAACGGATCAATTTCAGTGAATCTTTTCCGAACAATTTAGAAAATGTCATTGTGATTTAGTTGTTACTATTGACACATATTTTATTAATTTTCAGGGTTATAAGACACAATGCTGTAAGGTAATCATGTGTGGTTTTCCTTGATTTCTGTTCTTTAATTTTTTTTGTATCAAGAGAATCTTAAAATTTATCACTCTTTTGTGGTAGGCAAGAAATATTATGTCTAAAAATATTTATTTAGTTAAGGGCGCAATAAAAAATTTTAATTAAAATATTCTAATTTTTTAATTAAGATATAGCTGGAATTTATTTTAAGGGTTGGTCTGAAATATTTTTGCCATTCCCGCACTTCACTATTTAGATATTCAACTGAAATTTAATCTCACCGGACAAGGGTTTACTGAACTGTTTATCTACATTTGTTTTCAACTTAATTTAACTCTTGATGGTTATTATGTGTCACGTTTTAATACACTCGAGGGATGATTATTTCAAAAAGTTGCTTTGAATTATAAAAAATTGAAAAGTATAACAAGTTTTTAATTTGCTTTATGTGATTTCATCAGAAAACCTAAACCTTCTCAAACAAGTTTGTATTTTTATTATGTACTGTTTATATTATTTTTTTAAATATCTTCCCTTTGTTCTTTAACGTAATTGATTTTCATGTCAAATCGTATTATTTAATTTTTTGGGAAAGCTCAATTTATAAACAGGAAGTATTTTCTTTTCGAAACGCTCAAACGGCAAACCTTTTATTTTAAAATAATTTAATACGTAAACCAAGAGTTCGCCCAAGCTACGCAAGCCTGTCGAAGATTTTAAGACGAAGCTCATTATAATTAAATACAAAACACATTTAATATAGTCCACGTACAAACAATACTAATTGAATTAATTAAAAGTTATTTTAAATGTAAACTGGGATAACAATATCTGTAGTAATAACAATGATTAGCTAAACTGTATTATTAACCGAATTTACTACAAGGAAAATCGTGATGTGGAAAAAGCTAATATTAAAAAGGATAAAGCTGGATTAAATTTTGATGAAAATAAACGGAGAAGAATGTATTCTCTATAAAAAAAATACATAGAAAGTTACGAACAAAGCATGTATTATATTATTATATATTGCATATGACTGTTAAATATTTAAAAAAAATTGACTGACATTGTAATAACATTTAAGCAATAAAAATAGTTTAACCTCATCTTTAAATATCTTGAAATCCGCTTCTTACATCATTACATAATTTATTGTACACTTGGATGAACATACATCTACATAGTACCATCACCAGATAATTGAAGTTGTTGTTCGAAAGTCCTTTCTATAATTAAATAAGCAAAAGGAAGTATTTAAAAAAATTTTTATCGCTTAGAACAGAATCTAAAAAAAAATAATTAAAAATGTTTTAAAAATCACCAAAATTATTAAATTAACTGTAAAATTTAAATTTTACAAACAACACTGTTGTTTGAAGAAGGTAATTTTGTAATTTAATTTTAAATTTATTATTAATTTTTAAAATTTTAAAAATTAAATTGTAGGGCTCTTTTATTAATTTTATTTCTTGCTTATGCTTTCTGCTCTTTGAATTTAAATTTCTGCTAGACCTGCTGTACCGATATAATTATATTTGTGATTTTATTTAATAAAATGAACTTCCAGTTAAAATGATATTATTTTATTACTTTTTTAATTTTTATAATTTTATTAAAACCTAAACAAACCGGTTAAATATTTAATTTAAAAATATATGTTAAAATATTAAAAACTGTAAAATGAGTAATTGTTGAAAAAATCAAATTAGTAATGCACTATAGACTTTATTTTGTGATTATTGTGGACCTTCAGTTATATTTAACCAAAAAATAGCAAGAAAAAATGATATTGCAAAAATATTGAAAAAAATATAAATACTAAAATACCCCACATTTACTTGAAAGTATTTTTTAATGTTTATTTTTTGCAATTTTTTTAAAATACATATTTCGTGCAAATTAATGTTTTTATTGGTTGTTTCCCCATCTTTGAACAATATAATTCCGCAAAACATCCATTTATTTTTATTTTTTATGCAATTTGAAAATATTAAATTTTTTTGTGAAGTTTTTATGGCTTAAAAGTACATCAGTTTATCACCGCTTTATTTTCAGTTCAAAAAAGTAAAACGGTTGATGTTTTTGTCATTAGTCACTATTTAACATTATCTCGGTGAAAAATCACCATTCGCTGCGCGTTTTCATTACATTTCATTTGTGTCTATTCTATCGCTTTATCAGTAGTTCCAATTTACTGTGGACCTTTATTTCTTATTACCGTAAACAACAATTCAACTGTTAAACATACCATAAATAACTTTATTGATAGATTTAACTAGTAATTGAGCAATTCTGGTAATTTACTAGGTAATCTGGCTCAATTTCTGTAATTTACTGGTCAATGATCACATTACTGTGCATGAATAAGGCCAGATCAATATTGGCATGTATATTATTATGTTAGTTGAAAATATGAAAAGTTTTGACTTTTGGCTCGTAACTTCTTTCCATCGAAAATTGTCTTAAGAAAGGTTTTAAGATAAATTTGGATCAGTAAAAGACGTAAAAGACGTCGTAAATACATATAAAATTTGCATTTCTTGCAAATTTCTTTTATTATTTTAGTGCAAATGGGAATTGAACTTTTTATTAGGTTATCCGAGAAAAATGTTCCACTTTTCTAATTTTATTAGCATGTCCTCCTTAAAGCGTGTCGTATTAATTAATATCTGTTGAATAAATTATTGATCGTCCTTGGAAATTATTTGCATATTTATGGCTTTAGAGCAAAAATATTATAATTTAAATTTTAATTATCATTTTCCATACAATTAATTAAACCTTAGACAGCTTGAAAATTTTTCTCCCTTATTTTAAATAAAACATTTGCAGTAGAACAAGCTTTATATTTAAATTGCTAATTCGAGCACAATCAAGTTATCATTATATCAACTACAATGCATAATGTGCTGGAGCTTTTACATAAACATAAGGATGAAACTGTCGATTTATGCAACATCATTACTTATCCTTTGTGAATTAAATTCTTCAGATTATGCTAGAATATTTTTTCACTAAAAAGCTTCTTGACCTTTTAAAATTAATTTGGAATTTTATGTCAGAATCCTATATATTTGAGATATTACGAGGTTATTCTTGGGCGTGATATGGAGAATAACACGCAAAATGTCCTAATGAATTTAATGGTTAAGAATAAAATTTTCACGTTTTTGGTGAAAACATCCCTGAAACAGCACGAATTCGAAAATTACGGATCTAGAAAGACTCGGAATTGCTAAAAACATCCTCGAAACCGCCCTAAATGGAAAATCACGAGTCTAGAATGGCTGGAATCTCTTTTTACGGAAAATTTTTTAACGTTTTTGGTGAAAATATTCTTGATGCCCCCCCCCCCCCCGAACCGGAAAATTATCGAAATCCAATTTTATTCTAAGTTAACAGTTACATAATTAAACGACAGCTGCGGTCTGGTGTACAGGATCTGTACAGCATCTCTGGGGTTCGTACTAAATTGCAAGACTGAATTGCAACCACCGTAATATCTCCATACATGATAGCCTATATGTACAATCTCGATAAAAACGCCTACAACGTCTCGTACAGCATCGTTGTATTTCAAAATCGAAGCCCAATTCGAGTCGAACTTTAAAATCGATTATTTCCTAAATTAATCGATGTTTGAAGTTTATTCGCGTTTACAAACTTGAATCTCTTTATTTTAATGTCCCCTATCAAATTTTACAAAAAAATTTTTGATTTTAAAATAATTTCAAATATTGATTTGAATTTTAGATACTACATCATAGAAGTGTTAAATTGCACATCCAATACCACATATAGTATGTAGAATGAAAACTTTAATAGCGAAAATGGTTTTAATTACAATAATAATAATTATATTTTGAAACTAATCGATTTTTACGTTATATTCCATTTTTGTTATCGATATAAAATTCAATCAAGTTGAAAACAAATAATTATAATTAAAACCATTTTCAATATTGAAGTTTTAATGTAAATTAAAGTAAAAAAGTTAAATTAAGTTTTAATTACGAAAATAGTTTTAATTATAATTATTGAAACAGTTTACAATTGATTAGTTTTTTTTTAAATTTATTAGCAAATCATACAAACTATTGGAATGAAAAAAAATTAAAGTTAGCTGGATAAGCAACCGTATATACACAAAGGAGTATCACAATTTGCATAGATTAATGCTAATATCTAGCTTTTCTCATGTCGCAGTTCGCAAAATACTGGCCAAAATTAACAACAAAATATACTTTTACCCGCATAGTTCCTAGTTCCATGCCCATTTCTAGTAGCCAAGGCAGAAATAAGATCTATTGTTATCCTTGATTCCTTCCGCAATCGTGCAGAGCTTCCACTCTGACTGAGACTATGAAGCAACCTCCCACACGCCAAACTCTCCCCGAAAACTCTGCATTCAAAAGGGTTCTCTCTATAATTTTTTCTGAAATTTGTATACAGGGTAACTTCGACAGTTCAACCGTAAAGAAGTTATTCGACGATGTTTTGACGTTGATTTAACGTTTTTATTACGTGTTTATTGCATGTGTAATAAAACTTGCTATTTTGAGGTAATCTGAGGAGTATTTTACACTTCATACTTTTCAGTAAATATTGCCGTCGCAATCTATAAACGCTATTATTTTAAAAGGAATAAAAGGTTTTAATTTAATACAATCAATCACAGAACTCTCATACAAACCTTCCAGTTCTGAGACTCAGACGAGGGGAGGGATATTTGTTGGAACTGTAATTGCTGTTACCTAATAGATCTTTCTTGTTACAGGTGAGGATTATTGTATTACTTACTTTCTTTGATATAAAGTTTGGGTAAGTGAAACACTCAAAATAACAACGGATTGTTAAAGAAGCTAGCGCAGTTTAATTTTTGTTAAACTGATCTGCATAAATCTTCTGCACGTTTTTTAATTTGGCTTACAATTTTCTAGGGACGACGGTATTAATTCGACGTCACTACGACGTTAAATTAACGTTACTAAACTTTAGCTATACAAACACATCATGCATGTTTAACTATCTAGTTTGTTCAAGTTGTGTGTAGTAGGCTTTGTTTTAATTATATATTTAAAAATTATTTTTGAGAAAACTGAAAGCTAAGTTTTTTATTTCTTTTCATCGGGTCTTAACTTCATTATTATTGAATTGTTATTACCGAAATGAAAAGATTGAAAAATAGGTTTTTTTATAACCTGAACGAGAACAAAGCTGTGTATAAAAAAATGATCGCCCTGGTAATTTTTCTTTTATGTTTATAAAAACTTATCTTTTCTAGAATTATTAAAATATTTTTAATAATGAAACGAGTATTTTGTTTAGCATAACAATACCATCTAACCAGAAAATTTAAAATGGTCGCCCTGATATTGGTGGTTTCCTTGGAAAACATTTTTTGTAGCCTTGTTACCGTCTACAACTATAAAGGTGTAGCTGCGGCTCTATTATTTGATGAAACTAACCTTGAATATGGGGGACCTACTGCTAAAGCTGAAATAGTTTTACGTCATTCCTGTACCAGCCGTCACCAAAATACGTGTTTCTTTTTCATCCTAAAATCAAAACTTTGACGTTTCTCATTTTGCATTTCAGTATATGAGACCAATATATTGACATATAATTCAACTTTTCAGATAACATCGGCTTCATGTATGTAGGTACAGATACCCTTAAATAATTTTTCCGACTTTGAAAGTTGAATCGATGAATTTTTTTCTTCTTTCTTTTGTTCCTAACAAAACTCGTAAATTACTTATCGGAAAATATTCATCCTTTTTGCCTATCCTACTATCATTCTAATTTCTAAACATTCCATCTCTTCACTTTTCATCTAAGAATCAGGGGGGGGGGGTATAGAATACCCCCCCCCCCCCAGCACAACAGTGATTGTGTTCAACAAAAAAATTGTGTAATTGAATTTCAAATCAGAAATCTTAGATTTTAGAATTATAGAAGTTAGATTTCTGGTTTGAAACGCATAAGCTCAATAGCAATTTTTCTGCGAACAATCTTCGGTGTACTGGAGGGTATTCCATACCCCCCAGACCCCCCGGTTTGAAAAATCTAGCATTGCGTGCGTATTGTATTTATATTGCGGGCGGTTATTGAAATTTCATTGGAAATTGTTATTTTAATTCGGAAGTAATCACCGATGCAATTTCCATGACTGCTACGCTACTGTACTTATGCATATGTAGGCATATTATGTACATACGTCTCTAAGTGACGTTTATGTTTAGAATATTTGGACCCAAAAATTAAGGTCTTGGTAGACTGTTTGGTCTAGGCTAAGTGATTGTGCGGGCTTTTACTGTTTTCTGATATGTTTAATGGATCCTGGGCTAACTGTAAAATATTGAGAGTATCGCTTAAAAAACAGAGCTTTGTAATTTTTTACGGCAAAACGGTTGACTTGACGATGAAATATCAAGAAATCGAACTTTTAGAGAATAAAATGATAAAATTGAATACCAAGTTTGAACATTGCCAGACATACAATTTCAAAGTTATGTTAAAATGAAATAAAAACAAAGGGTTTTCTTTTCACGTCTGTCAAAAATTCAATTTTTTTTTAAATAACATATTTTAAAGATTAGGGAATTATATTAAAGTCATTGTATTGTAGCCTAGCTATTTTCTGCTGATAAATTTAATTTAACTGATGTGAAATCGATTTCGTCCCGACGCGCGACGCTCTGATATTACAAATAATGCAAGTACATACATGCGATGTACTTTTAGTCACGGTGTTATTAATATTTCGTTATAATACTTAATACTTCCGATCAACCTAATTTTGAAATTTGAATGCAGCAAGATTTATGTCATTATTATTTTATTCTGAAACTTAAAGGATGCCTTGAAGTCATCACTGGAGACATCAATAGACTTCTATTCGTAATGCCTATAAATTAATTGAGAATAATTTATTAAAGAATTCGATTACAGGAAAGTAGCATATAATAGTAGAATTGAAATAATAATAGGAATGAAATAATATGAAAGTTAAAACTTTTTATTTTATTTTTAGTTTTCCTTTTTAATTTGTATCTTATTTTTTTATTCTATTTGTATTGTATAATTTTTATTATTTTTCATTTGAAAATGAGTCAATAGATGAACCCGAAACGACGGATAATATCATTTGTATCATTGTGATTCAACTATTTCTCCACTACCGTATATAGTGCAAGGTAAACTACTATCCTCACACTATTTTAATGAAAGTTTCTAATCATACTGGGTTTTACTTCTAATTTATTGCCGAAATGGGTAATCAATAACCAAAATGTCTAGCTTTTCTTCGTTGCTTTTCTTTATTGTTTTTAAATTTTTATTCCGCTCAACTTCCCTTTAACTTTAATATTTGTTTTTTCATATTTTAAAATTTCCATTATTAGATTCTAAAACATGGAAACATTTTCTATGATTTTCATAAAATACGCAAAATTAATGTACATCACAATTTTCATTCGGAGAAATCGATTTTGCTGTAGAAATATTTTTTTTTTATATTTCGATGTGAAAATATGTATAAATTATGAAAATTTTTCTTCAAGTAACGCAAAGTGTAAGTTTCGTTTATCGAAGAAATAAATTATAACTTCCAAATTATTGTTTGATATTGGATCGTGTTTATGCATTACATAGCATCTTTTCCACTACCCTGCCCAAATGTTAATCCTAAAGGATCGCAGCAGGACACGTAGTTCAGTAGGTTACACGGCTGTTTTTAATGGCTTGTGGATCGATAACTTTTAGTTCTGCGAAAATTAAAAGTAATCCTAAAGTAATGTGTGTACTTTCGTAAGATGTCACATCTTCAGTTTGTAATAATTTTTATTGTTTAGTCTGTTCGCATGCTGTATTTTGAAAAGTAATTAAAGTATGAAAGGACTGCGATATTTGCTTTTTATGAATAATACTTAGAGCCGTTTTACATTATAATAAATTTGCAGTTAAATTTTGTCACAAATTTGGTAGCAATTATTGTATAAAATTTAAAGTAAATGTCATACATATTTGCGTCAAAAATTTTGTTCTATTTCTGATACAAGAATTTCTTGTTTTACACTTGTAATATTTCCTTTAGCAATTTTTAAACAAGTTAGTGCGTTTCGTATATCTTCTTTGGTTTCGTATAAAATCGGAATCAGTCGGAATTTACTGTGTTGCTTTTAGCGTGGTGTGAATCATTTTTTTGCAAACAGAAAGTTAAAAAAAATTAATTTTCTCATTGTTAATATTTATTTACCAATAATAATATATTATTTAATTTATGCGGTGGAATATATTTATATAATATAATATAATTTCATATTATGTTTAATTTCTTGAATTAACAATCTTATAAAATTAAACTTATTATGATAGAAATTTAGTTATTTGAATGAGAATTCTAAAGGTGCTTTTTTAAACTTATTTATTTACATTTCTCATTACACCGTACACCGCCAAAAGTCGGAATCCTATTTTTTCACGAAGTTTTTTCACGAAACGTCAAGCTTGCCGTCAACGTACCAGAAATTGCTTTCTGCGCCGATTTACAGTCACATTTTGGACGGAGAATAGAACAGGTCCTAAATATTTGGTATCAAAAGGATGCAAATTTGCGAACAAATTTACTTGTATGACACTCGTGTAAAATTGCATCCAATTTTTTGTCATAGATTTGCTACAAATTTTATGATAATGTAAAACGGCTCTTAGAAGTAAGTTTTGTTTGGAGAACAACTAACGTTAGTGTTATCGGAGCAATTCCAGAGCTTAAAGTGTTATCACATAAACATGAAATTCGGCGGTAGCGAAATTGGAGCAGTTTGTTTCCCTTGCAGCGTTAAAACGCATGTGTGAATTTTAATAGCACTCTGCTAACTTTTAGGTAATTTCGAGTGCAAATTTCAAATTTGCTGTGCGTTTGAAACCAGAGAATACAAATTTAAGCAATTCGGTATTAAATACACAGTCGTGTTTTTCGATGCACATCAAAGTCGAAACAATTTATGAAGTATGATTTGAATTGCTGATTAACAGTGGCAATGAATTTGCATTAATTCCACAACATTAATTTTTGCGGGAAATATTCGACATTATATGACACTGCTAAGTTGACAAGGGCTAAATTAGGTGAAGTGCTTTGATTAAATACAAAGAGCTTTCGGGAGGCAAAATTATATATTAAATTGCAATTATTGGAGATCCGTTTCAAATTTCATGTAATATAGATTTTTGTTAAATTGAAAAATTCAATTTCGACACTTGTAACTAGTTTTCGCCATTTTCTGAACTACGGCGCGTACTTGACGTAATGAAGTGCATTTATTAGTGCTGATCGATAAATTTAAATTTATCAGAATTAAACAGAAAATGTTGCGAGGAAATTCGAATGGTAGCTCGTAGACGAGACTTTTTTTTTTAATTACCTGGGTTATTTAATGTAGCCTAAGAAGTAACTAACCACTCGGAGCTCTCTCACCTTTTAGTAATTTAATTGCTGAACTGCTGATAGTAAATCAATGTCTTTAAAATTGACAGTGAAGAATCAACTTGAGTTTTTTGATGAGAGCTTTTATGTGAAGCATCGTTACCTCACGAAGTACTTTCAGTAGGAAGTTTTTAAAATTTAGAAACGACAAAAGAGAAAAGACATACCAAGATTAGTTTCGGAAACTTTAAATGTCTTTTCTTGAAAGATTGCTGCAGGATTACTTATTCAAATTTTTGCGATTTTTGTGGTTGCGTTCATATTAAACTTTCGAGTTTAAATTTACGAAGATCTTAAAAATGTTTCCAACAATTTTCTTAATCGGTTTTCATGTCTGAATGATCTTTTGGTTAATATTTTCTTGTTTGTAAAAAACAAGCTGACTTGCAAAAACTATAGTTTGAAAGGATCCTGTCAGTGTTCCCTATCTGTTAACTTCTCCTGTTATTCGCGTGTAAGAGCCTTTTTAAAGTGATCGTCCAGAGAACGACAAGCATTGACAGGAAAGAAGTTGATCCATAAATCAAGCCAATACAATGAGATGTTCAAACTTCTTAGTGCAGTCGATAGACGCTTTTCCTTCCTTCATTTATATAATATTATTTTGATAAACGAATTTGGTCATTTGTTTAATTTGGGATGGAGAATAATTATTTTCAAAATTTTCTATTTTATTTAATGCTTCGTGAGGGCTTTCATAAATTCCTATTTTTGCGCTGCTGTTCATTATTATCGCTTGACATTTAATTACCGGTGGCGTCATTCATCAACCTTTATTAGATGTTGAATAGGTACATGGAATCAATGATTTCATATTGTACCTACTACATGCATATGTTTGGATACTAAACAAAATATTATTCTTCAAATTAATTATATTAAATATAAATTAACAAATTTCCCCCAAAAATTGCTTCATTTGGATTTGCGTCTCACGTCTTTCTGTGAAACTAACCCTTCAAGAACATTCCAAAAATTTTGCATTGAATTTGAAACAAATGAAAATTAAATTAAAAATCATAAATTTTGTAAAACCTGTTACATTCTTACATTTATTTCATATTTTCGGAATATCTCTAATTATTGTGTTTACGTGCTCTTCAACTTGGAGTTAAATTTAATTTGTTTTTACATTTATTTTAATTTGTTTTTACATTTATTTTAGTTAAGTTGTTATTAATGTAAATTTACGCAGTTGCGTGCAATTATTCAACATGCACGCAGTTCACGAGGTGCTTGTTATGATGAAATCGTTTTTTAATGAAAATAAACCACTTCAATGAAGTGTTTTTTTATTTATTGTTAAAATTACTTATAATGTAGACTGTAACAGCAATACAATAATGTAATTAATTTTAATTTACGTTTCTACATGGAAAGTTTTATTTAAATATACAAAACACATGCAAACTTCATTTTCTGTTTGATAAAAAAAATTACATGTTGTAATAAAATTATTTTAATGTAATAACTTACATTAATTAATATTAAATCAAAACGATGTATTTGAATGATTATAGTTTGCTACACAGTGATCGATCTTGTTTTTCGAACTGTAAAAACATCAACTTTCTCAGACCCGACCACGAAGTTGACTTTGTTTATCAGGTGCCGAGCACTTGTTTTTAAAAACGTGTAACCCCATGCCCATCCATGGCTACGAATTTGCCCCCATCAAAAGTTGATCAGCAACAAACTGACGATAATATACCATCCAACCACCCGATTTATCACAAACATAAGCAGAAAGCATGGGAAGTTCAAATTGAAGGCTCGAATCTCCAAAGGTTAACACAAAAACAATGCCAGGAATTACTGAGGGAGAAACCCACCTCAAAAGCTCTGTGCATAGAAATGGAGGCTGTAGTGGACACTTATAAGTAAATCCTTTTATTTCTACAAGGATATTAAATTTACTCTTTTGCACATTTTCATTACAAGATTCAATTGCCCGCTTTACATGAATCAATTGTCGCTTTCATGTTCTCCTATTAAATAACAGGGGAATATGTTATGGGTTCTTGCGTCTAAAACGATTCTTCTCCAGTTTCGTCTGTTCTCAATTTCTTCTATTCATCTGTTGACTTTAATTTCCTTAAAGTTCTCCAATACCTGGTCCTACCATCTTAATCTCGGCCTTTCTCTCGTGCGGTCCTCTGTCGGTTTCCATTGTTTCCACTGTACCTTCACTCCTCCTTATCACGTGACCAAACCGACTGATTCTGCTCGTCTTGATCGTCTTTACTATATCTTCGCCGCCCATTGCTGTTAGTATCTCTTCGTTGGTCCTTGATCTGTTTGTTGACCGTCATCTTTTACTGAGCCTAATATTTTCCTTAATATTTTTCTCTCGAAAATTCTCATTTCTTCCTTCTCTCTTTTGCTAAATTATACCGTTTCCGCCGCATAGATAATTACAGAGCATATGAGGGCCCTGTAAATCTTTATCCTGGTTTTTCTCGATAAGTTGCCATTCATTAGCAGTTGTTCATTCAGGAAATATGCTCGACTTCCCTGTTGTAATCTTCTTCTCAATTCTTGTTGTCTGTCATTTCTATTGTTTATGTGGGTTCCCAGGTAACAAAAATCTGCTCTCTGGCGTCTTCTGTTGGTTCATTTTTAATCCCATTCTTCTTCCTCGATTTTCGTAATTTCCCTGCCGTTCTGGAGATTATCAGTACATCGTCGGCATGCTACTATTTGAACTTTTTTGTTGATTATCGTGTCATTAATCTTTGTATTTCTTATTATTGCTTCCAGCACTATATTGTCTCACTGTCTCACTCCGCTGTTGATTGTGAAATCGTTTGTTATTCCTTTTGCCGTTCTGATGCAGGCTGTTGTATCTTTCAGTGTCATGTGTGTTAGAGCTATCAGTTTTCCTGGTGTATTCCGATTTCTTGCATTGCCTTTTCTAATTTACTTCTGATTGCTTTATTGAATTCTTGCTTGAAATCAATGAAAATCATGTGCATATCTATTTATGTTATGCTCTCAACTTTTTTCCATTATCTGTTTAAACACGAAATTTGAGTCCAATGTCGATTTTCCCTCCCTGAAACCACACTGGTAATCTCCCACTGCTTCTTTGACGTATTTTTTTAGTTTCATGTTTATCAGTGTAGGCGGCGTTCAGTAGGCGTTTTTTATCGCCACAATGACACCTTCTTTCCATTTCTTCTTCTCTCCATATTCATTTAATTAGTTCGTATATGTTTTTATGTAGCAGTTCGCCTCCATATTTTATCAGTTCCGCACTAATGTCATCCTTTCCGGGTGACTTTCCATTTTTAGTTTATTTATTACTTCAACTTCAATTACTTCAACGAAAACTATCACTAAATGCGTTAAAATGACTCTGTAGGCTATGATAATCAAAAAAAAAAAAAAAACACCTGCATCGACAAACGACAAGGCGTCACCCAATGCCGTCACATGAGCTTGCTAAGAACATGACGTCAGACAAAAATGTTAAAATAACAAAATTTAACAAATTAATTAACAAAATAACATGCCTGTTAAATGTATTATAAATGTTGTCAAAAATTTAGAAACAGTCATAACGACATTGTATACATAAGTCGATCTGTTATCGGTGTATCGATGCTGCCAAGTGAAAGAAGTATGCACAAAAAGAAAAATGCGGACAGGATCCAGGGATAGATAAGGATCCCCTTATTATTTTTTACGTATGCAGTTTCATTTTTACTATCCTAGTTGGAGTGTAGTTTTTATGTTGCGTAATAACATGTTTTAGCTGTACGAGTATTATAGCAAAGCTGTTTGTTCCGGCTATGTTTTCCAAACTACCCATATACAGTACGATGGTCGTTAATTATTTCGAGTTATGAAAGAGAGTATAATAATCAGCACACCACAAGTACTACGGATTATTCATTCTGTATGAGGCTATGGAATGAACGTTATTTCGTTATGAAAATGTTGCTTGTTAACGAGAAGGTTGTTATTATAATTAAAGTGAAGTGTAATTTATTGTAGATGGTTGGCTGCTAATTAAAACGAGAATTTGTATTAGTTACAATATGTAAATCTTTTTTTAATAATCAATCCCTCTCCGTAAACTTATACATAAATCGTTTTACCTGAATTTAGCCACTTGTTTGATGAGTATAATTATTATTAAATTTGGCAAGTTTTCTGGAACATTTGGAAATTTCCAACTACTCTTGCGCCCCTATGGGGGAGTTACTAAATTACTTTATGAACACACAGTGATTTTACGTGTTCGTGACAATAGGATAATTTTGCATGATTTATTAAAGTTGAACTTTATTCTTCGAGTGATGCTAAAGTTTTAACCAAATCGTTAAAACATTCAACATTGTAAACTTGGGAAACCCTGCTATGCAATTAATAGTTTAACTTACTTCTTGAACATTGTTGCTAATTATTAAAAGTATCGGTTAGTCTTGCGAAATTTGCATTTGTTTATCGACGAGGATTATCATGTCTTATTTGGATTGGCTGAAATATAAACAGTGTTACATAGTTTTAGTTTTCTATCTTCGTAATGCACTTTTTGTGTACTGCAAGATAAACACCGTCTAAAGGAATTTGTTGGAATTCACTTCCAGACTGAGCATAGTTCCTGAACCGATTATAGCTGCAACGAAGTTAATCCTCGGTTCCAAGATTTTGCAAGACTAAAAAGATCTGTAAACGGATTAATCAACTCATCATCTTATTGTATACTTGTTTTGCAATGCTAATTCTAAATATCAAACTTTTGGTATTTGTTCGTCGAACGAAGACCACTGATAATGATTAGAGGAAGTTTTTTAGAACAGTTTGGTAGCAGTAACGGTAACGATATTAGCGGGAGTTACTTGTACTATATCTTGTGAAAGTCGGTGCATAACTGATTAAAGATTCAACTTGCAGTCTATGGTTTTTGATGCAAAGCTAAATTAGTACAAGTTGCTTAAGTCTGCAATTTCTAAATAAATACAATACATACATAGTAGACATTAAACTTTATTGACAGGGGAAAAGAAAACCACAAATTGAATATTTATTAAAAAATATTTTAATTTTGATAAGACTACGATTGTAATAACATTTTTTTATGGTAAGCTTATTAAAAATTCATTTTCTTTAGTATAATCTAATGCGGATAACCTCTCGTACGGTCCCATTCCCAGTCCGTATGGAGGCGTACCGTTTGTAGGTATTAAAAAGTTTTTGGCAGGTTTTGGAATTTGTCTGCAATCCTCTCCCATGACTTGGTAAACTTCGTTTATTATATCAGGATTGCAATACCTAGGACACAAACCACAACTAACCGCTATCAAATCTTTCGAGTTAACACTGTCGGTCATTAAATCTATACTCCGTAAATGCGAGCACATAGCTGAAACGAAAAAAATATTACAAAGTTCAACTTATTTTTTTGTAGTTTTAATTATACCATCAGTTACCAAGGTATCGTTTTCGGTCTTTTTTGCCGGACATCCTGGTTGATGTAGACCACAGTTTGGACTAAAATCTACAGCGCCGATTCGTTCCGTGTAGCCAAAATAACCTACGTCGGTATGAATTGCATCGACAAATAAAGCGCTGCTCACATCCAATCGATTATTTATTGGTACTCGGAAAAACATTGGGTATGCTGGGTCCAATCCAGTAATTCTTCCCAATTTGTTTTTACATTTATTGTTTAGATTATAACCAGCAGCTCCGGCAACGTGAGCTCCTACTCCATGCCCAATTACATGTATATCTGCCAATGGTATTTGCAGCCTATTATTGAGTAAACACAAAAAGTTAGAAACACTTCGGGCTACCAAAGGTACTTCACACGATGACGTAATGTAAGGCTGCCATGCAGTTTCACTCCAATCGACAATAAGGACGTTACAATCGTAACGTTTTAAATAAGCATTTTTAAGCTCCTGAATCTTCGACAAGGTATGATTTCCAATCCAACTATGTATTAACATTACAATTTTGTTTTTTGAATTTATGGCTTCCGGTTCTTTTGGTTTAATTACTATTCCTGTATTCGGACTCTTTCTATTATATAACAAAAATTCGACGTTTGCAGGTTTTGATGGCTCACAATCTCCTTTCATACTCCAAGGATTTTTCAAAATTGTTATCAAATCTTCTCTTATTTTTTCAGGGAGGTCGTTAATTTTTGTATCATCGTAACAGAATGCTAAAAAATATTGTAGTAGAAGTAGTAAAAGCTTTTCAACAAATTATAAAGTTACTCACTTGCTACAATTAGAGTTAAGTAAAATGCTAATGCAAACTTGTTCGTCATGATTCTCACACTGTCACTTGATTTTTGATAATATGCGAAGTTAATAATTTTAGTAAATAAAATACTTATCTTTGAAGTATTGGAAATTTTTTAATCACTTACGTTTTAATTAGCATGCTACATTGTAGTTTATAATTTCTAAAAATATGGAAGAACCACCTGCTTATATCGATAAGATATAATATATTATATTGCTATCTTAAAATACTTGTATCATGAGACTTGTAGTCTCATTCTACAACGGGGCGATCGTAATTATTAATATTCTTGTCATTACTTGGTACGAATAATCGGCTTAGTCAATGGAAAATCATCAAAGTGGGACAGTTATATATAAAAAAATTTGCTAAACAACAGAACAAAACATAATTGTGGCGATACCAGCCCAAAAATACATTACTGGTAGGCGTCAAGTCAACTATTACATAATTCGTCAGTTTGTATTTTCAGTAACAGATAGCTGGAAAGCAGCGGCGGCTTGTCAGAGAAGGCACGAGAGGCTTAGCCTCTTTTGAAAATCTGAAGTATTAAAATTTTGAAAAAAGTAAAAATGTAAAGATTTTTCATTGTGGAATATATCAAAAGATACATCATATATATTCCATTCACAATGCTTATCCAAAAAGAACGAAATAGAACAGGCGTCGAAAACCTTTTTTAAATGTAACTATTAAGAGATGGTTTGGGTCATTGGGTATTTTCGTTTTGTCACCGTTTTCATATATCCATACTTTCAGTTCACACATCTTGAAATAATCTCAATTACAATTAATTTTTATATCTTATATTTTATTTGTGGAACTCTAGTGGATCACTTAAAATTATCAAATGGGTCACTTGGTGACCCGCGAGTCATAGGTTGCCGACGCCTGGTCTAGAATATGAATAATATAATGTACTATATGATATTGCTATCACATGGACCGCAAGGTTTTACTGAACTTCTGATGATTTCGAGATTACTCAAAAGAAAATCCGAGAAAATGTAGAAAATCGTAGGAAATCTTAAATCGGATGATTTTAGAAATCCGAAGAATTGTAGAAAATTGAAGGAAATCTAAAATTGTTTTAAGAGATTTGCAGAAATAAGAAATTCGAAAAGATGTAGATATCGTAGGAAAATCAAGGATATTTTAGAAAATTAAAATCGGAGAAAGTGAATGAAATCTTAAGGAATCCAAAAAAACTACACTTTTACAGTATATTTTATGTTTATCCTCTTCAAATGAAACAGTCACTGCTGAAAAGATACAGCTGCGACTAAAAAAAAGTCTGCAACGAGGAGCTGTTAATTGATTATACCAGGCACTGATCGTGGAATTGTGCCCAAGTACCTGGTGCGGTGACAATCCAGCTTTCCAGAAATTTTTCAAATAATATGTCTTTCGAAGGGAAGGATTTTGTCATATTCTCGAAACTTAGTTTAAAAATCAAAATATAATTAAAATAAAGTAGTAAATTATTTGTCGGAAATATTAAGGAAGGGGGGTTAAACTATAACTAGTTGATTTTTGTTCATTTAATAGGAAACTATAATTTAATTTGATTATTAGAAAATTTAATACTAAAAGCTATCCAACTAACAGCTATTTGTCGACTTAGAACATTTCCCTGTTTTTAAGAAGCTTAGTGAAAACAACTGTAATAAATTATACAAAAAGTAGCTTCGAACCTTCGAAGTTAATATTTACAATTGCAAGGAGCTTAAAACTAATATTAGCGTGCAGTAATAGTTTATATAAAATTATCGAAAATAGCTTTCACAAACTACAATAGTATGTATTAATTAATTGATATCATAAACCTATATGCTTTGTTTGTTGCATAATATGTCGGGGCAATGTTATATTGTATTGATGTAATATTTTAAAACAAATCACTAGATTTATGATAATTTTATCTGTTAATTCAGAGATGTTATGAAGCCATCAATCGTTATTATCTTGTTGAAAATGTAGCGATGCGTTAGTTACCATCAGGGGCGGACTGGATTGGCGCGCAAAGAAGCTAATGATAGGCCGCGCCGGTGTGTTTTGGTACCTATTTCGTTCTGTGAAGTTTATTTTTATTATTTATTTATGTTTATTTATTTCTCATTTTACACAAAGCTAATATGAGATTCAAAACAAATAATTTTGTTTGGAATTGGTGTAAAACAAGTGGTTTGTACTTCTAGGCGCTGTTACATCGTCAATAATAAATATAGTATTGTGCTGTTGTGTTTTTGGTGCTCAATATTCAATACTAAACCACATACAACAAATAAATTAATAATATCATACTGTTACTAATATGCATTTAAATTAAAAATTATTTTCCAGTTTTTAATTATTGTTGACATATTCTAGCTCATTTTGCATCAACTGCTGGTAATTTTGATAAATGTGATTATAATGAACTGCACTCAAAGTTTCTGTCAAACGTAACGAAAATATTAACTCGGCTAATAACTTTGTCGAATGCATTGCTATCGATTTTAAACATCATGCAAGAAAAATAAAAAACGTACATTTCCATGTGAACATCAATAATCTGAAAATAGTATAACTTTTTTCTCATTATTTAATAATTATTATTATATTTTGGCGACGCGTTTTTGTTTTCAATCTTTAACCTAAATACTTTGTTAGTGACAAATTGCAAAAATGCCTTTATTTTATTTTTGAATACTGGAAGCCTCGTTCTACCTCGATATACATTCCGGTCCCGGCATCCCCTACGTCAACAAAGCTACGAAAGATTAAGTCGTTCTGATTAAGCACAAGTAATTTTTTGTGTAATTGTAATCTATAAATACGAACGGAGTGATTGTTCTGACTTGTCAATTTCGTTACGGCGTCAACATTTCACTACAACACAGTAATCGAATGAAAAGGAAAATCAATCAATCTAAATAACTTATTCGGTATTACCCGCGCAGTTGTTTCGTACAAATTATACATAGATTTAATTAAGTGGTAAAATGATTTGATGTAAATGTTGTATCATCACATGGCCATTATCGACAACTTCAGTGTTTGTTGGAATATTTACGGAATCCCAAACAAAGTTCGTAAATATTTATGAAATTTGTAGGTCACACTTACACTTGTTTTGATAGCAATAATACAATAATAATGCAGGAATTTTTTAAATCCTTTATTGAATGTTAATTAATCGATTGGAAGATGACCGTTTCCTGGCAAACTTGCAAGAAATAAATTTTCTAATGTAAAGTTTTGCTTAAACGGTACTTTGTATGGTCCCATTCCTAACCCAAACGGTGGACTGCTGGCTGTAGGAATGTAGAAGTTCCTGGCAGGTTTGGGTACTTTTCGACAATCTTCTCCCATAACTTGATACACTTCGTTGATTATATCTGCCTTACATCTTCGTGGACACAATCCGCAACTCACGGCAATTAATTCTTTGGAATTCACGCTGTCCGTCATATAATCGATACTTCGTAAATGGTAACACATGGCTAAAATTTAAAAAAATTTTGTACCTACAGAACAAGTAATCTTAACGTAACAAACCGTCAGTTACTAAGTCGGTGTCTTCGAGGGTTATTTTGGGACATCCCGGTTGATTTCTAGCACAATTTGGGCTGAAGTCTGTTGAACCACAAGGTTCAAAGTAGCCAAAGAAACCCGTATCGGTGTGAATTATGTCGACAAATAAAGCGTCTGATTCGTCTAACCTGTCTTTTTCGGGAATTCTGAAAAACATTGGGTGGGTTGGATCCAGTCCGGTAATTCTTCCTAGCTTGGTTTTACATTTATTACTTAATTTGTATCCAACAACTCCTCCTAAGTGGGCTCCCAATCCATGCCCGATTAAATGAATGTCTGCCAATGGAATTCCCAATCGGTTGCTAAGTAAGCAGATGAAGTTTGAAGTATATTGAGCCGCTGAGGGTAGTTCACAAGCAGACGTCACGTAAGATTGCCATGCAGTATCGGCCCAATCGACGATGAGGACATTGCAATCGTAACGTTTCAGATACGCTCTTTTAAGCTCCTGAATGTTCACCGAGGTTGAACTTCCTAACCAGCCATGCACTAATACTACAATTTTCTTTTTGGAATTTATGGTTTCTGGTTTTTTGGGATCTATCGGTATTCCCTTATCAGGATTTTCTCTGTTGTATAACAGAAATACCACGTTTACCGGTTTTAACGGTTGACATTCTCCTTTCAGATCGAAGGGATTTTTCAAAATCGTTCTTAAATCTTTTGCAATATCTTCTCCGAGATCTTGAATTGTTTTGTTATCGTAGCAGAATACTACAAGTGAAATTTTAAGTTTGATGAAGAATTAACAGAAAATTTGCTTACCTATTGCTATTTGAATCAAAAAAAGTATTAAACGTCTCATATTGCTTGTATACACTATTAGAGTTTCAATGAGTTTCTGAAAAAAATATATCAGATATTTACGAATATAATGATAGCGACTTGATAGTTATCTAATTGGTTGTGTTCTATAAATAATTTTAAAATTGTCAAGATAAGCAAAATTTGAATTTTCACAAGCTATCGGCAATGCGTTGTTGCCTATTTAGTTGTGTTTATTTTTAAATAAATGCATGGAAATTATCAAGTGTTGTAGAAATTAAGGAACAACCTAGAATTAGGCCCGAAATGTGGCAGATATGACTGCAACGTATAGTAGATTAGATTTTTTTGGATTTGCTCACAAATAATAATATTATTATATTTAATTGACTATTTCACTCAGCTGTCATTAGACCAATGGAATGAAAAAACAACAAAGGATTCAGCCAATAGCAATCGAATTGCAGCGACAATTTTTTTAAATTGATTTTAAAGCAAATATAACCGACAATTCAAAATGAAAAGAATGTCTTTTTGTTTAAAAAAGCCATTGGAATTAACGATATAAACGAACAAAATGGTTATATTCTATTAAACTATGTTATTGAAAAATATTCGACGTATAAAAAGATTGTCGTGATAACCATTTTATCTAAAGAAAATTATTGTAAAAAGCAAAAAAGTATTTCTTATTCATTTAGATTTTAGACTATCAACTCGACCGAGACTTTAGTTCTTCTCAAAAATTTAAACGCTGACGACGGATGAAAACAAATATAAAACGTTGGAAGTTTTGATTTTAGACCGCTACACTAATAGTATTTTTAATTTTTTAATTTAAGTAATTTAATCTTGACTGGATCGCAAAAAATTAGGAAAGATTAATATTGAGCAACCAAATTTAATGGTATTTTATATATTTCGTTCTACATAATATACATAAATATAAATATCATTGTAACAAATTAAAAATACTGCATTTGCCTTAATAACAAAATTCTTACAATAAATTACAAAAATACTAAATTGGTATCATAAATAACAAATAAAATATTAATAGTTTAAAGAGGCATAAACATATGGTAAGGGTAAGAACTAGAAGTTTCTAGGTAGAAATTTTTTGCGCTGTGCGGAGCTGCTGTGCAGTCTTCTCCCATAACGACGTAAACTTCGGATATCACATTAGGTCGACAATATCTCGGACATAAACCGCAACTTACGGCAACAAAGTTTTGAGTATGAATGCTTATTTTCATGTACTCTATACTCCTGAGATGGCTGCACATAGCTAAAGAAAAATTAATAATTTAAATATATTCGATTTAAAAGTTTTTAAACAAAATTTACCTTCCGAAATAGCTGTACTGCTCTCAAAATCATGAAACGAGGGGCAACCGGGTTGGAATTGTCCACAATTAACGTGAAAATCGATGGATCCCATGTTACCTTTATAACCCATATGAAATTCGTCGGTATGAATTATATCGACAAAAGTAGCATCTCCATGATCTAACCGTCTCCATTCTGCGATATCTTGAAAGAGTGGGCCGGCTGGATCTAATCCCGTAATTCTTCCTATTTTCTGGTGACACTTATTTTGAACGTAATGGCCTACGACGCCCAAAATTTGAGCTCCGACCGAGTGACCGATTGTATGTAGTTCTTTTAACGACCCCTCCAATTGTTCTTCCAAACTGCACATGAATTTTGCTACGTAGAAGGAAATTTTTGAGATTGTACAAAAGGCGGTCGTATATTTCTGCCATGAAATTTGTGACCAATCAACTACAATAACATTGCAATCGTAACGCTTGATATACTCGTTTTTCAGATCGATTATCGATGAAGAGTTCGAGTCGGACAGCCAGCCATGAACTATCATGATAGTTTTTTTGTTTGCTTGTACTTGAATAGGATTGTCTATTTCTAAACTGATGGGGATGTCTTGATTTTCTCGAGTATACAACAAAAAGTTTACTTGTATATTGTGAATTTTCTTACAAATTGGTTTTAACTTTGGGTGCTGTTGGAAACCCGCAGAATTATGGAGGTCTAATAATATTTTGAGTTCGTCGACTGCTTCTTGGCTGAGGTCTCCTATTGTTGTTTGTTCTTCCAAGGATAAAACTGAAATTAAATAAAAAATATATTTAATAAAAATATCGATTTATCGTCAATGTGTGGCTGAGGTCCAATAATTAATTAATAAAATAAAAACTTACCATTTTTCAATGTTGCGATGGTAAATATAAAAATTATAAATTTAACGTGCACCATTTTGACTACTTTTTAAATGCTTAATCAGTTTCTGAATGTTAATTGTATTATAATTATGCCACTTATATGGTAATTATAATTTAGTCATCGAGGGGGGCAATCAATCTTTTATCTCTTTTCGAAATGGGTTTTTAGAAAAGGACGAAATCAATAATTGTTGTTGACAAGTCGAACTGGAGTGCGTAATACCCCCCATCGATCCAGATTGTTATCAATATTTTGTTAAGATTTTAATTTGGACGTCAATTCTATTATTCGATTGCAACATCTTCTCGACGTAATATTTTGATTTGCTCTGTAACTGCATCTTGGAGCTATTTTTATAACTAACCTTGGTATGATAAAAATTTAATTTCTCGGTTCCGAATAGATAAAGGACATAAGGTGTTTTATATTATTTTATTAGTACATAATTTGACCTGTAGATACATAATAACTATCCTTATATTTCCGACAACACATTTTTTTAATATAAAACTGTTTACAGTTTCAATAGGTTATCTTAATCAAAATTTTATTTTTAAAATTATTCTGAAGCTCTATTAAGATATTTTGAAGTATCCAACATTATGAGGAAAATTTCACGGTGGTTGTACATTTTTATTTCAGGATGAGAGCAATTTACTCCACGTAGTTTCAATAGCTCATGCAGGGAATCATGTCATAAAGTTTTCGTTCTTAAAATTTTACAGGCACGTATGTTGTTCCTAAAGTGGGTCGTAAAATGTGTTAGTTTAAATGAGTATTTGAATTTTTCTTATTTTCCGCCTTTTAGAATGTACGCGAAGCTGCAGAGGTGGGATTTTGCATCAAGTTCATTTAGAAATTTTCAAATCATTAATTGGAAAAAACAAAATGATTTCTTATATATTTTAATAGCATTAAAAAGGACAAAAATTCTTACTTGTCTGTAATTCTAAGGCGCGTTATGAATGCAAAAATAATTTTTTGATATATTTGATATTCATTCGTTACGACGAAGTATTTACTTATATTTTTGTGGGGTGATCACAAAAATATTATTGGCTAAGATAACGATCGTAATCCTTGTGAAAGTATATTTCTTTTCTTTCCATTGCATGCTTTTTAATATAAATAAAATTGACGCAATATTGAAGCATAATCTGTTTTTCTCAAATTGCTCATTAAAATTAATTTTTTCTTTATGTCAAATCATTTAAGAAATTATATCTTTTTATCCCGCTAATGCTGAAAAACTTTGTAAATAATAAATTTGAGGAAAAATTTCATTAGTACAAAAATTTATTTTCTTCTGATTGATACAATATTGAGCAATATCGCCTTAGTTACCATATGTCATAACACACTAATATTTCCCAAGGGAAATATGAAACGTCATATCATATTGTCCCAGGGAAAATCTAAAATGTAATAATATTTCACCATAAAAATGTTGTATTTTTTAATTAAAGCAACAAAATAATTTATGATTTAACAGTTTTTGCATTTCTAACGCTATTTATCAGAACTAAAATAAAAATTGCAATTCTCAAAATTTCCGCTAAAGCGATTGCAACCAGATACAAATGATGAAGAATCTTGTTCGCAATTCGTCGATGAGACTGCCATTTCCTCAAGAGCATTCCGTTCAGTTGTAGTCTTGAACGATTTTTCAAAAACCGTCACCAAAGATTGCGATGACTGTGCTACACGCGATGCCATCATCGACACACCAGGAACCGTAACAGATGCTGCAGATGGCTCTCTTTCCGCACCAGCTATCATCTTCGCTACCTTATTTTTCGGTAACATACTGTCAGCTAGATAGCCTTCCGCAACAGACGAACTTTTCCAACCACATTGTCTCTTTAGTGTAGTCATTGAGGCTCCCGCATCGGCCACCAAAGTCGCGGATGTTCGTCTTCCACAATGGCCTGTATACGCTTTCGGATTATCCAAACCCAACCATTCAGCAACCTTACTCGGAATCTTTCCGAAAGTGTTTTTGCCGACAGGCTGAAGAGTACATTTATTATTTCGATAAGCCACGAAGAATCTAAGAACCAGATCTTCTTCATCAATAATTGTAAATTTCCTATTTACATCATTCTTCGTCTTTAAAACTTTAATCACGATCACCGACCCACGATCTTCGATATCGGAAGAGAGCATATTTACCAATTCGTTCGTTCTGCATGCGCCAAAAATTTCCATAATTAAAACGACCTTCAAAATTACGGATGTAACAATCTATTCAACAGAGAAAATCACAATAAAATTTTTACCTTATACATCAAAAAAATGTCATCAGCAGCTTCTCGCAAGAATTTTTTGAGTTGCTCTCGGGACAAAACCTCTGATTTCTTAGGAACGTATCCTTTATTTTTATTCTTCACAAATGCTTCCACTTCATCGAAAATTTTAACATCAGTTTTTTGCTTTAATGCCCGTACTTATAGTCACGGATCAATCCGAGACTCAAAATGATCCTTGAATTTACCAATGAGATTACTGGAATTTAGACCGTATCGTAGCAACAGCTGTTATTTCGAGAATTGATCTCGATTCTCGGTTCAATCCATGACTATAAGTACGGGCATAAATGTAGCATTGACCGTAGCATTGATAATTTTGGCCACAACGTGTTTGGTGAATATTTCTGCGACTATACGGATAGAATGAATTAGTCATACATACGTCAAAAATAACAAGAATCAGAGCAACATACCAAATCTTCAAAATACGCTAACAAAATATTTTCGTCGACACCATTCACCAATTTTTTTCTTTTCCACTCCTGAAAATCTTCATACGCTTTAGTGTAAACAGCTTTAGATTTTTCCGGAACCAAACATTCACGGGCTTTCGCCGCTTGAATTAGCACGTAATCTAACATTTCATCAATTTTATTTATGACAAGACCAGGAAATCAAAGTAGCCAACCATGATTTTTACAAACACGGCCCTTAGCAACGTTAGTAATCCAATAAATTCAAAAATTTACAATTCAATAATTTTTCATTTTCAGAACTTGATTGTTTCAATCAGAAGAAAACTATTGATTACAACACGGAAAATATGAATATATTTCCCTTGGTTGTCTATACATCCCTCGGGCTTTGCCCTCGGGGTGTAAATAGCCAACATCGGGAAATATACTATTCATATTCCCCTAGTTGTAATAATAGCTATTACAAAATTTTTTAATAAGCATCACCCATGCCTACGTTAAAAAATATAAACTAATTAAGTGTGTGTGCATATTTTGAGTTTTCTAAAATATTGATTTCGAGTTACACTATCTCAACCACGTATTCATTGATTATTGAAACAAAAGTCTTTTTGAACCTTGCAACTTGTGCTCAGACATGAATTATTTTAATATAATTTTAATTTAAAATTCAACCTGTACTGTTCTTTATTAATTAAATATTTAGATTTATTTAGCTTTAAATTATTAATTTATTTATTATTTAATATCGTTGTTGTCCATTCAACTGTTAACTGCGTAAAAGACTAAATAATATTAAATTAATTATTGAAAAATATGAAACCAGAAGTAGTACTATTTGGAATGTTGTATTGTTTTTTTTTCTATTTTCTATTTTTCTACTATTTTTGAATTGAAGTTAGGATTCGGTTGAAAAATTATTTTTCGTCGAACGATGATTATGAATATTCTGGCGCCATCACTGTATACTGCTGGATGGTATTCCATACCTCCCAGACTTTCCGGTAACCTATTCTCACCTTTTGTATTTCCAAAAAAAGTACCTTTTCCCTCTCTGTGTGTTTTCATTCGGTAAGACAAAAAGTAAATAGTGAAAGCCCTGCTTAATGTAAAGCTATTTCTTCAATTAAGATAAAATAGAAGAATTTAACTGTTTTTCTTTATCATGGCACCAACAAAATTTTGATACTCCAGCGATATGCAAACTCTTCTCATAGCGTCACAGAGGCTATTTCTTGGATTGCAGCAATCTAATGACGTATCATACGATTTTGACGAATCAGAGAGCCGGACTATTTCGGTGGGGACAAATTTTTCGTGTTAGCCGCACGTCACTCTCGTGCCGTAATCCACCAAACAGCTTGGTGATATGGATAATTTGGAGAACTATTTTAGGCTAATATCTTTCAAAGTAGCCTTGAAGCCAAATAAAATATTTCCTGTTGAGTACACGTTATTATCATAAAATGCAATTTTTAAAACTATTTATTTATAATAAACAATACATTGTACCAGATCTACTATGGGTTATCTGCATAAAACCTTCGAATATTTTTTCTTTTAACCAGGGACGGACTGGGAATTTTTTTCACTGGGATTTCAAACGACCGGGCACTTTCGTTGTGTATATTTTTGCGAAACTTTATTTTGATTTCGAAAATCAAATATAGTAGTGTAACATAAATAGTGATATTATTATGACCTCAATATCCAATGAGGATCAGAACATATTATAAATTGTGAACAGTCTACCGGGTTTCGCCCGGTGACCTTTAAGGTCAGCAAATTTTGAATTTTGTTTGTTTATCGAATGCAAACAAGCGGATGTGTTAATTTGTATGTACGTTTGTAAATCTGAGATAAATTCTTGTAAGAGATCTCAATCGTAAGCTTCTTCACCACCTTATTATTTGTGTCATTGATTTGAACAAGAAAACAGCTTTGTTATTTTCCATGAAGTCAATGCTATACAATTTTCTGACCTTTGCCTTGTTATGTTTATAAAAAGAGTACGTTCTTTCAATATTCTCTTTTTGGTCAATTTAACAAGTCGATAATAACTTTGATGTATTTATTTATAATATTAAATTTAAAAGGCCATAATTTTTCCATAAAATATACGTCGACAAATTAATTGTAACTATAGTAATTTCCATTACCTAATTATTGTGAACAAAAAAAAACATGATTTTGGTTGTTTTGATTACTCAAACTGATCGAATCCCTTTTCAGATGACCTAAATTTGAACTTCGGACCAAAGTATAAATTTCGTTAGTTACGGTACAACAAATCGAATTAGTAACGTTGATAACTATCAAAATTAAGTAAATTTTATACTGATTAGTGTTACCATAGTAATTCTATCAACGAAATCTTAAAATACCCGTCATACTACGTCTTTTGATGGCAATGACCATTACTCACTATATTTAGTTTTCATTCACAAATTTGACGTAATGTCTCTAATTTTTCTGAATTTTATCACTTAACCTTTACTTTTTATCCGTAGGGTTACCACAAAAGGCAAACATGACCTATAAATAATCCTATGAGGATTTCCGAATCACAAATGTCTGACATCCATTTAGATAAAAAATCAAAAAATAAACTTCATCACTTGTTTATATTTAATTACAAAGTATGAAAATAATATTGTACATTGTGTTTCCGTTATTGTAATAACTTGATTTTGGTAAAATGAGTAGAAATATAACCAATATATCGCGGGGATTGGGACAACTCACCGTGGCCCAACTCGCCGCCGCATGATTAAATGAAAATAATGTAATTTAAGATTTTTAAATTTGATTATTCATTTGAAATATAAATAGGCCGAGCTTGCCTGTGGCCATACTACGCTCACTGTTGTACAGGAAAGGATATGAAATTAAATAATTGTAAAATCGTAAAAGAAAAGTAAAAAAAAAATGCTTATTTTCCGTTATCTTTACTTTATTAAATTGATGTATTACGAAATAACGTAGACAAAGCACAAAGTAGTAAGATACTATTCAATGAGTAGGTTTGCAGATTTACAGGGTGGCTCAATTTCGATGCCTCTTATGGGGAAATCGGTAACTATAGGAGATATCGAAAAATGGATGGCGCATTCTCGATTTCGTTTTTTTGAGAAAAGCTGAATGGCCAAAACCGGAATTATTTGCTATCTTTTTTATTTTCGAGTTTGATTATCGGACTTTTCGATAAATTAATGAAGATATCTCCGTTGTTTTTGAAATTTTCAGAAAAGTGTCAACACTTTCTTCAGACAATTTTTTAAGGGCAACCCAATGGATTAAAGAGATTTTAAATATTTTGGTTAGTTTTCGAGTTATAATATAAAGTTGTGTTTTTTTAAATAAAAATCATAGTTGAATATGGTTCCATTTTATTTAAAAAATATAATAATAAAAATGGAGAATATCAAAAAATTAAATATGATAATAACATTTTTAGTTCAAACAAACTAAAATATAATACAAAAAATTAAGTTTTTAGTTATGTTTTGCAAATTTGACTTAGTCAATATATCGAAAAAAAAAAGAAAAAATGTTAAAATAAACAATCCAAATATGGAATAGATTATCTTATCATTTGCGCTACTATTGGCATTGGACGGTATAATGTTAGGCTCTCTACATAATATTTACATAATAATTATCATGTTTATAATTTTTATTTTTTTACAATAAGTATTAACATGTAATTTTTAATTTTGATGCCGTTTAAGTCAAAAGCCCGATTAAGAAGCTCAGAACGTCCAAAAAAAGATAAAGGATGTAGTGGAACGACACTATTACTCTCCCCAATAGCATTTCGCTGTATTAAATGTTACGGTAAAAGTACGTAACTGGAAAATGTATACATTTACCGGTAAATGTGTACAAGTTCTACGGGAGTTGGTAAGAGTGCATTGAATAATGTAAAAGACAGCCTTATCTTTACAATTACCGGTAAATGTGCACGGTAAAAGTGAGTCGACGAATTCTGTTTATTGTAAAACAGAATCAATATTACATTATTTAAAATGAAGTAACTTAATATTTTCGTATTGCTACAGTTTAGCAATTCCTGCTGAAATAAAGATTAATAAATTTAATTATTTTACTGTTTTTAGTTTTCAATTAATTAAATAAAATTAATTTAAAACTTAAATACTTATTTTTTTATATTTAAATTATATATGCAGATATTCCTTATTCTATTGGGAAAAGTACACGGTATGTACATTTACCTTACGCGGCGGCATAAGTGTACATTTACCGGAAAATGTGCACATTTACCGGTATGATTATTATTTTCTATTTACAACAAGAAGACTTGAAAAGAGAGGACGAGACTTCTTTTACGAAGTTTTGCAAAAAAAATTTAAAACATTAAACGGTGTAGGATATCATAAGAATTAAATAAAATTAATCAGTGGCAACCGAGATTAGAATCTGAGCACGAAATTTGCTGAGGTTTATTGTACTTTGGTTAAATTTACTTAATAGTTATTTTGATCTTGCAAGTTCCTTTTTAAGTAAGTTATTAAATAACATAAGCTGTGTTGTTGGAATTGTAATTGCTGTTACCTAATACATCTTTCTTGTTACAGGTGAGGATTATTGTATTACCTATTTTCTTTGATATCGTGCTTTGGTAAGTAACAAGTGTTCGTGGATGATGATCAAAGAAGTTGCAGAAGTTGATTCTTTTTTTATTAAACTGATGATCTATATAAATTTTACTACGTGCCCTTAACGAAGGCTTACATGTTCCCGCATTATTTTAATTCATATTATGCATGAGACTCTTTTTAATTTTATCAAACACCAAATTTTAATTCGACTAAATTTTCCAATTTTGCATCCAGTTTAACTTTTGTAAAATTAAATATTTATTATTAAAACTTCCAATTATAAAGGAAATGTACGAAATTCCTGCAAAATCATTTCCGAAAAGTCTTTAAAAACTCGTCCAAATTGGGACAAAAACAATTCAAATACAATGACGGCAGTTCAGGGACGCAATTTAATTTTCAAATTAAATTTTTTCGTTGTTTAAAAATTTCAAAATGGCGTGAGGTATTATTAGGTAAAAATTTTAAGTAATCCTAGTCTAAATGAATAATTAATTGTACACCTCTCGGATACAATTAATCATTAATGTTATAAGGTGTTTCATATTTTGTTAAACTTCTTTTTGTAACTAACTTTCATAAATACATATTGCTTTGAAAAAAAAAAAAAAAACCCAAACCAAAATTTTTTATTTTTAAAATTCCCATAGTAATAATCCAAAATATAATTATAATTTTTTTAAAGAAGAATTATTATTAATGACCATATAATACTGCATAACTTATTTAAGTGCATCCAGATTCATAGAGAGAACAACCAGTAGCATAAGGTGATTTAGAATGAGTTGGTATCCAAAAAACCTTATTCGTGGAGTTGGTCGGACAATTTTCTCCCATAACAATGTACTCCGGAGTAGCATCTCCAGCGCAGTTTTCAGGGCACGAACTGCAGCTTTGAGCAATGAAATTGTTTGAAGTTATACTTTCTATCATATAAAGCAAACCTCTTATGTGACTACAACCGCTGAAAATATTAAGTCTCTCTATTGGTGGACATCCAGGTTGTACTTTTCCGCAATTAACATGAAAATCCACATGGCCACAATTACCATAGTAGCCTGCACCCAATTCATTTGTATGAATTATATCGACAAATAACGCATCGGAAGAATCCAAACGTTTATCATTTGGAGCATTTTGGTACAGCGGCCCAGCGGGATCTAATCCAGTAATTCTTCCAATTTGTGCATCACATACTTCCATGGTTTTTTGACCAATTAGACCACTTATCTGGGCTCCCAACGACATACCAACTATGTGAAATGCTGAAAGTGGAATATTGACTTGTTTGTTAACCTCGCACAAAAAATTTGCGACAATTTCTGCTATTTTAGTTACTTTACAAACAGAGATTGGATAGAATACGTAACTAAGCAATGTCCAATCGACCATAATTACATTAGCATCGTAGCGCTCCAAATATTTATTTCGTAAGTCTGCAGGTCCGGATACAAAAGAGGTGGAGCCGCATCCATGAATTATTATTACATTTTTTCTTTTTGTCGTAGTAAATTGAGTTTATTATAATTAGTTAAATCGATGGGAAATACTGGATTATCGTTTGTGTAAAGTAATAATCGTATAGTAATTTCTTTCAAATAGTAATTACACACTAACTTTTCACTTGGGGTGATATCCAATGTTACATTATAACTGAATATTTCACTTGCTTTATAACAAACTGAAATTTAATCAAAATAATTATTTAGTTTTTTTTTTCTAAGTATGACTTACAATAATTAGGGAGGGTGAACAGATAATTTAGAAAAATGGCGTGCAACAACTTCATTTTGATGAATTGCGAAGTTTCACTATTGACTAAATGAAAATACTATATAATACTATGCACTATATAGTATTATCAAGTGTATTACCGAAAATATTTTCTTATCGGTTAATTTGCAATAAAGGATGTATGGGAGATACCAAAAATTAGGAATATTGAATTTATTATAACAAAAAAAAAGTGATATTCTTGTAATCCAACTTAACAAAAAAAATAATTTTAGTAGTATACATATTTTTTATTAGTAATAATAATTATTTATTAGTAAAAATTAATATTTGTTATTATATAAAACATCGAAGAAAACTGAGATATACGTATATACTGCAGTGTTCATAAAGGTGGGCAATAAAGCTCACAGTAGTTTTAATTTCATTCTCAAAAAAATGTAAGAAAGTTCAAAGAAAGTTAATATTTGATATTCAACAATTTAAGTTCAAATTGAAATAATTTATTGTTTAAGTAAACAATTGAAAATTGAACAACGTTGAGTGTAACGACCGATGTGCATCAGTGCGGGTATACGCAAATGAATAATATTTAAATCACATTATCAAAAATAAAATTTGAAGGAAGAAAAAAATGAATCGTCTTGGAAACGGATTGATCAGGAGAAAAAGGATAAATAAAGTCAGTTCATGAAAAACGGTGGACCAGTAAGGTCGAGCGGAGGTAATCCTCCGATGAAATAAAGTTAATGAAAAACGGTGGACCAGTAAGGTCGAGTGGAAATATTCTCTAAGAGAGGAGTGATCCACAAATAAAATTTAATCAACAAAAATCACTTTCGAAACAACAATAACAAATTCAATTTGGACAAATTTAAATAATCAATAGGAAGAATTATTTGGTAGAAGATTTTGGCTCGTGGCATAGAAAATTCTGGAACGAGAGAAAAAGCTGTTCCATTTAACGTGAAATAGGAGAAGAATAATTCACAAACCATTTAAGGACCGAGGATTGCGGGTCGAGTTTATCGAGGAAAGAGACAGGTTTGAACAACCCAGATTATTTAGTGATTACGGGATATTTGCGGAACACCAATCATTATAAAAACTAATGCGGTGAAATTTGCGATTTAACAAAGGTCAATAATTATAATAATTGTAATTCAATTGTTTATTCAAAAGAAAAAATAAATTTTCATATTCAACTAGAATTTTCGAGATTATTTTCAGAACCATTTAAAAGATCGTTTTAACTTTGCTTTGATATTTTTACATGAACCGGAGGTTGGATAAGTTTGTATTCAATACATAAAACTCAAAGTAAGTATGCATTATTAAAAGATTCTTTCAATTAACAGTGCAATACATGACCTTTATAACACCAACAAATTTTAAGTATTCTTAAAGTCCTTTTTAACGTGCTTTGAACGGGACAACGGAGTATCGGTTTCACTTTGTTGTTAATTTTTCGAGAACGGGGTGATAAAATTTTGCTACAACTTTCTTCTATTAACAACTCACAACTACACGAAATTTGGAAGAACTCAGACTATTTTTCAACTTTTTTAAGCTAATATTCGAAAAATACAATTTTTTATAAAATTGTTTTTACATTAAACGACAAATCTGATTGGTCTGTCGAAGAAGGGTCTGTTTCTAGAAGGCATCACGACTCTATTTTTAAGTAAAATTTGACGGGTCTGAAATACCATTCAGTAAATCAGCTATTGTGTTGAAAAGCTACACAGTTTGAAGGAGAAACTTTAGATAAAAAATTTAATTTGAATTCCAAAGATTTTCAACGAAAAACTGAAACTTGAGCCTAAATTAAATTAAATATATTTTGGTCTGAACCTGACGCTGAAGTCAGAAGCTGTTTTAAGTACACCCTGATTCATAGAGAGAACAACCAGCAGCATAAGGTGATTTAGAATAAGTTGATATCCAAAAAACCTTATTCGTGGAGTTGGTCGGGCAATTTTCTCCCATAACAATGTACTCCGGAGTAGCATCTCCAGCGCAGTTTTCAGGGCACGAACTGCAGCTTTGAGCAATGAAATTGTTTGAAGTTACACTTTCTAGCATGTAAGAAACACTTCTTAAGTGACTACAAACGCTGAAAATATTAAGTCCCTCTAATGGTGGACATCCAGGTTGTATTTTGCCGCAATTAACATGAAAATCCACATGGCCACAATTGCCATAGTAGCCTACACCCAATTCATTTGTATGAATTACATCGACAAATAACGCATCGGAAGAATCCAAACGTTTATCATTTGGAGCATGTTGGTACAACCGCCCAGCGGGATCTAATCCAATAATTCTTCCAATTTGTCCATCACATACTTCCATGGTTTTTTGGCCAATTATACCACCTACATGCGCTCCCAATGAAATACCAACTATGTGAAATGCTGAAAGTGGAATATTGACTTGTTTGTTAACTTCACACAAAAAATTTGCGACAATTTCTGCTATTTTAGGTATTTTACAAACAGAGATTGGATAGAATTCGTTACTAAGCAATGTCCAATCGACCATAATTGCATTGGCATTGTAGCGCTCTAAATATTGATTTCGTAAGTCTGCTGGTCCAGATATAAAAGAGGTGGAGACATATCCATGAATTATTATTACATTTTTTTCTTTTTGTCGTAGTAAATTGAGATTATTTATAGTTAAATCGATGGGATATACTGGATTATCGTTCGTGTAAAGTAATAATCGTATGGTAATTTCTTCCAAATAGTAAAGGTTACACATTAACTTTTCGATTGGGGTGATATCTAATGTTATATTAGAACTAAATATTTCACTTACATTATAACAAACTAAAATTTAATCAAAATAATTATTTAAGTAGTTATTTTTTAAATTTGACTTACAATAATTAGGGAGGGTAAACAGATAATTTATAAAAATGGCGTACAATAACTTCATTTGGATGAACTGAGTAGTTTCACTGTAGACTAAATGAAAATACCATATACTACATATACGGAATATTTTCTTGTCATTTACTTTGCAATTAAGGATGTATGGGAGATACAAAGATATGAATTTCACGAATATTGGCTTTATGCGGGAAGTAAGATATTTTTTAAATGTCATACACGATAAACAATGATATAAAAATGCATGTAAAAAGGTTTTTAAGGAATAATTATATTATTATGCTAATAATTAAATGCATTAAATAGAAAGACTGACGATTGCTCTTTTTACGTGCATCCATTCTTGTACAGTGAACATCCACCACCATAAGGTGAAGTAGGATTTGTTGGTATCCAAAACACTCCATGTGTTGAGTTTGTAGGACAATCTTCGCCCATAATAACATACTCGGGATTTCTATCACCTAAACATTTGTAAGGACAGAAACTGCAGCTTTGTGCTATGAAATTGTCGGAATTTATACTCTCTGTCATGTATATTAAGCTCCTGATGTGGCTACAGCTACCTAGAAATAAAGGAATTTATTTGGGAACTGCTTTTTTCAAATGATAGATATACTCATTGCTAGAAACGACGCCGTAATATTTTTTAAATCTATTTGTAGGCATCCTGCTTGGTTAGTACCACAGTTGACGTAAAAATCGACATGACCACAGGGAGTAAAATATCCTCCCAATAGTGCATTGGTATGAATTACGTCAACGAATAACGCATCGGATTTATCTAAGCGTTTGTTTGGTGGAAAAAATTGGAAAATGGGACCCGCTGGATCCATACCCGTTATTCTTCCAATATATTGATTGCATATTTTTTTTGTATTTTGACCAATTAACCCACTCAGTTGTGCTCCCATCGAATGACCCGCTAAGTGGAAGTCTGCTAGCGAAATGCTTGATTGGTTTTGAACTTCGCATAGAAGTTTTGCTATGAATTCGGCAAGTTTTGGAAATTTACAAATACCAATTAGATAACATTCCGAAGCAATTTTAGACCAGTCGACCATAAATACATTGGATTCGTAACGCTGTAAATATTTTCTTCGCATTTCTGGAAATACAAGTAGTGACGGATCTGACTCATATCCGTGGATTATTACAACATTTTTTTCTTTTTTTTCTATTTGGTTTGCATTTGTCTTGTTTATTTCTATGGGGGTTTCCGGATTATTTCTTGTATACAGTAGTAATTTAGTTTCATTTACATAAATATTAGAACAATCCACATTGTCCTTTATTGGGGTGGCGCAAGGATCCTGATTCCTGCTGTTTTCTTGAGAGAGTACATAATGTAGGGTTTATTATTGTTCTTTTTCCTAAATATCTGTACTTACCAACGCAAAATGTCAAAAATATCATTAATATGTAACTAAAAATTTTGTACTTCATTTTAAATTTAAACTAACTTGCACTGTATCATGTAAAGTATTTATTGTAATAATTTTATGTTATCGTTTATGTGCTGAATTATTCAGTTTACTATTTTTCATAAGATTGCAATGCTAATTGACTACTTTAAATAAATTTAAGTATATTAATATTTCTATGCAAATTAAAATTGGATATCCTATTTTTTATATGGTTTCCATCCTTCAGCGTACGGTGGGTCATCATTTGCGGGTACAGAAAACACGTGTCGGGTGGAATTGCGGGGGCAATCTTCTCCCATTACAATATACTCTGAGTTTTTATTTTTTTCTCCACATTGTAGAGGACAGTCAGAACAACTTCGAGCGATGAATTGATCCGTATCCATGCTTTCTCTGAAGTAACTTATACTTTTAAGATGGCTGCACGTGACTAAAATGTGCTTTAGACAATATTCCGATAATTAAAAAATTGAAAGGCCAAATACGTACTTGTACCAAGGATTGTGGGAAGGCGTGTAGCGTTTGTGTCCAGACATGTTTTCTGAATAGAACCACAATTGACGTAAAAGTCCACGTGACCACAATTTTCAATATAACCTGCAAAAAGTGCATTTGTATGTATAACATCTACGAAAGAAGCATCAGATTTATCCAAACGGAACATTTTCATTTCATTATAAAATAGTGGTCCAGCAGGATCCAATCCTGTTATTCTTCCAATTTTCCTATGACACAAATTTACAGTATGATATCCGGCTTGTCCGGATAACTGTGCTCCCAAGGAATGGCCCACCATGTGAATGCTATCCATGGTATTGTTCTGATTTGTCAATTGACATAAAAATTTTGCGACAATCAGCGAAATATGACGTAATCTACAAACGACTTGTAAATAATTTTCGGTCGAAAATTTGGACCAATCCACCATGATGACGTTAGAGTCGTAACGTGTTAAATATTTGTTTTTCAAATCTGGAAAACCATTCTTGGTATGATTCGACATGAAACCGTGTGTAATAAACACGGTTTTAGTTTTTGGCAGAACATTTTCAGGTAGTTTTGAATTTAAAAGTAATGGTTTGTCTTTATTATCTCTCGTAAACAAGAGAAATTTAACATCATCAGCTTTTACATCACAAATCGTGATACTTGTCACCGTAATATCTAAAAAAAAATAAATTTTGTTGGAAATTTCCTATATTTTGATAAATAATATATTAACGCATTTCAAGTTATCGTTTAGTATTACTGTAGGTAATAACATCGATACAATAAACATTATATATTTCACAATTAAATAAAATATTGCGATCCACTTCCAGCAATTTCTATTTACTTACGAAATTGAAAAACAAAATTTAAATTCAATAATAATAAATATTTAAACATCGTCATTATTTGTATGATTTCATTTCAACTAATAACTTATAACTAACAATGAATGTTTTTCTATTTTAAATAAGCTTTTTCCTATCAAGAAAAATTTTAATTTGTCCATAATATCCTTGCCACATTTCACTTGATAACAAACTTGACATGTCATCATTAATTTTTAACCAAGCAGTTTTGTTGTTTTACATTTTGCTATTAAGAAAGACATTAATTTTTGATTGTTAAATTTAGGCAGATGGGCAGGAATTAAAAGGGAACAATATTCCAGAGAATTCATAATTTAAAAAAAAACTCGATAACGTCCCTCCCCTATTTTAACTAAAATAATTTATTTGGGATTAAAATTTAATAGATCATTAATTATTTAAATAATGTATTTTGAATATTGTTTTAATTCATACAAAATGTATGCATTAGTACGGTCATTATGTCCAAATAAACCCGCTGAACATACAATAATTCTGTTGTAGCCCTCTCTTGTTTTAACCATTGGGGGGGGGGGGGGCTCACTGGTAGTCTTCATTCAAAAAGTCGATTAAATCCTTTTGAATTTTATGAAAAATGGTATTTCTTGAATAACTCGGCTATTTTGAATTTTAACGAAAAATCGTAAAAGCAAAACTTGTAGGAAATTGAATTCCCTACAACTTTGGTTTCCGTATATTTTTTATGAAAGCGATATTTTTCAAATTAAACCTGAAAAAAGCAGCGCCATTTTGAATTTTGTGAAAAATGTTTTTTCTTAAATAACTCAGCCATTTTCAATTTTAACGAAAAATTGTCAAGACAAAAGTTGTAGAAAATTTAATTCCCTACAACTGTTGCTGTATTTTTATTCTGAAATCGATATTTTTCAAATTAAACCTGAAAAAAGCTTTGGAAACTTCGAAATTATCGGTTTCAGGAGTCGATTCTGATTTTTATCTCATCGAAAAACTGTGCTGTACAATTATTAAAAATTTTATTTTTCGAAAAAGCTTTGTTAATTTTTAATTTTGAATTCAATTTAAGGAAATGTTTTAAAACAGGAGCTAGAAAACAAGCAAGTGTGAAAATAGCTATTTACCTAACTAGTTGTGAAATTTTAAAATTAGATTGTACATTGTACAATTGCATTGTACAAAAAAAAATAATGAAAAAATATTTATGCATAAATATTTATATATTTATGCAATTACAAAATATACATTTCCAAACTGACCTTAACAATTTTAAACAAAACACAAAATCAATAGAATATTACCAAGTTCAAATCGGGCCAGGACACTTTTGCTGGTTGATACTTGCTTCAAGCTTCAGGAAACACCGCTTGCAATGAATTTAACAGTTTAATTATTTTCTATAAGGTTGATGACTCAATATATTTATATGCATTGTAAAAAGTTACCATTTTAGAGGATTTGGACGGTGGGTTTCCTGTTGTACCTTAATAATCCCAGGTATCAATTTTCGTAAATTTAAACCGGCCTTATGTCCATTTTCTGTTAAATAACTTAATCAAGTAATTAATCGGCCAGCGATAAATTCAAGTTAGAAAATAGGTCATTAATTTTAATTTTAGTAGCAATATAACTGGACTGCCGACTTCTTTCCTTAATTAGGAATTACGTTATAGTTATTAGTACTAAAATTAAAATTAATTAACTGCTTAATTACGTGTATGGGTAGTAGTTAGCAATATCAATATGTGGCAACACTATCGTTCTTACGTTGTCAGCGTTATCATTATAGTTATTAGAGGTAAATATCGTTTATCTAATTTGATAACCAAGTATCACTTTATTAGACTTTTTAAGTTACACAACGTTGCACTTTGTGCATATTACACACATTTTTTGGGAATTTAATTTCATTCAAAAGAGTCCGAAACTTTTTTATTCTATGGGTCCATTTGGACCTTTCCCATATGGCGAGTTTTCGTTTGTTTCAACCCTATAATCTGTTTTTTTTGGTGGCGATTTTAAATATTCGCCCATATAAACCATGTCAGCATCAAATGGATCTTCAATGCAAATAAATGGACAATAAAATGAACTGTGTGCGTAAAAGCTGTTAAGGCTGATGCTCTCGGCAAAATAATACCCACTAGTTTCGTGATTGCAAGCCACTGAAAAAAAAAATGTTTTAATTGAATTCATAGATCATGTAAGATTTCTTTTACTTACTGTATTCTCGAGCAACTTTCGACACATTTGAAATGTGTACACTATATAAAATGTAATCACAATTTGGTTGCGTTCTTCCATTGTTGGGATAAAAGTGCACATGCCCTAAGCTTCCTTCGTATCCCAATTGTCCTCGATTTGTATGTATTACGTCTACAAATGTTGCATCAGTTTCATCTAAGCGATCGTTTTTGTCAACACCTTGGTATAACGGTCCAGCTGGGTCCAAAGCAGTTATACGTCCAATTTTTCCACAAACATCCTGGACGTACAAACCAACAAGTCCAGCCAGTTGTCCTCCTAAGCATTGCCCTACTATGTGAATGTTCGATGTATTAATTTTCAACTTGTTGTTTAACTGACAAATGAATCGTGCAATATGTTTACCAACAAATGGTAAATTACAGCGGGAAGATGGATAACTTGAGTTGACGTAAAATCTATAATCCGGAATTATTACGTTAACGTTGTTGTAACGTTTTATATACGCATCTTTTATCGACACCGTGTAATTCGCTTGTTTGCTTCCTAAGTAGCCGTGTAATAAGATAATTAAACGTTTAGTTGGATCAATTACAGTTATATTTTCTATTAGTTGTTCGGATTTTCCTTGCGTATACAACCAATACTGAACTTGGGATGCTTCTTCGTCCGTCGTACATTTCGCTTCCAACTTGACTAAATTATTAACTACATCTGACATTGCATTATTCAGCAAGTCAATTAGCCGCACTCCTTCTACAAAAATAGATATATTTTTCTAATTATCGCTCTTAATTAAATTCGGTAGCTTTGCTTTTTTATTACTACCCAACTCAATTTTATAAATTAAAAATAAATATTTTAATTTTACCTGTAAGCCGACTGGCGTTCAAAATGAAGAAAATGAAAAAAATAACTTCGGGCTTCATTTCGTTCACAATCAGACACTTGTTTTTTTAACTTATATAGTCGAATTTTTTTATCACGAAAATTTAGTATTCGTGGATTGTTAATAAAATCTATCTTTACAGTATTCGTGTTTTCTTTATTGTCCACGCTTAGTATCAACTTTTAAATGAATGGATAATTAAATTTACGCAGTAAAACTCAAATATTTAATTAAATTCATTTTGTGATAATAATTTTACAACACACTATGTAGGATACTATGTCAGAGGTCCATCTGGTCCTTTTCCATATTTGGGCTTATCATTTGTGGAACATGTGAATTGTTTCTTTGTTCCCGAAGGGGCTTCACGTAAACTTTCTCCCATGTAGCAATGGGAAGCTGATCCAATATCTGGCGTACATTGTCCAAAGCATGACGAGACACTAGTCGAATAGAAGCTATTGACAAGAATGCTTTCGGCAAATAAGTAACAACTTCTCTGATGGTTACAGTTCACTATAAGATTGTTTTGGTTAGTTCGCCATTTAAAATTAACTGCTACTTACCAAACTTTAATGGAAGTTCAATTATGGAATCTATAGTGAGATTAGACAAAACGGTTTTGTTGGTAAAAATACCGAGGCAGCCTGGCTGAATCGCTCCACCGTTGGGATAAAAATCTACGTGTCCTAGTTCTCCGATATATCCAAATTGTCCTTGATTTGTATGCACGACATCTACGAAGGTGGCGTCACTTTTATCTAAACGAGCATTTGGACTGACTCCTTCATATAATGGTCCGGCTGGATCTAGACCGGTTATCCGACCAAGTTTTTTATTACATTTATCTTGGATACCTTTACCAACCATTCCTGCGATGTGTCCGCCCAAAGAGTGTCCAACTATGTGAATGGACGATATGTTAACTAGCCGCTTACTTTCCAGTTGACATATAAAATTGGCTATGTTCTTAGCAACGTATGGTGCATTGCAGTAAGCCGACTGATAGTTGGTAATTGCATATGGTCCATAATCTACCACAATTATATTAGCATCGTAGCGCTTTAAATAAACATCTTTTAATGTAACAATATAGGAAGAATTTTTGGATCCACTCCATCCGTGTATCAGAACTTTTATTGCTTTATTGAAATCTACATGATTTAAGCTTTCTAGTAATTCTCCATCAGAATTTGTTTGGGTATACAACCAGTACTCAACTTGACTTGCTTTAACATCTTTAGTGCAATTTCCTAGCAAATGAACTGTTCCACTTATTAAAATTGTGTAAATGTCAGAAAGTGAGGGTATTGGTGTATTGGAACGTTTTTCTGTATAACCACCTGCAAAAGATAAAGTGTATATTATTATTTTGTTTTGGGGCCCATAAAAATTATTTCTAAAAATACCCTTAGTTTTTTGCTTTTGTGAGACTTGCCACTTTCTTCTCATATCTAGAAAGATTTTGTTAATACCTACATTATTTATTTTTGCAAAAAATATCAAATTAAAAGTTATAATAATTATAATTAAATTTCGCTTAAAGTAAATTACATAAATATTGTTTAATTAATTTACCTGGTATTGCTGTGCATAAGATTAAAATTGTTATTATGATAATGGTAACCGATTTGTATTCTTCCATGTCGAAGTACACTTTTATATTAAATTGGTACAATTTTTAGAATATCGAACTTTGCAGTTTAATAGTATATTATAGTATACATATAATCGTAATACATATTTATGTTAATGTTATGTAAATATGATATTGGAAAAAATAATTGTGCATTTTCTGACTAAGTACGTTGTATGTACTAAGTAGAAAAATTGTAAAGGTTTTAATTAATTGTGTCTATTTATACCTACTTTAATGTTTTTTAACTATGATCATTGTTCACCAAGACCACGAAATTTAAAATTGAATTGAGTATGTCATTTTGCCGCTCAAAATATTTTATCCGATTTTTTATTAATAACAGTTTTAAATATAAACAAGGTGGAACTCGCTTTTGCGACAGTTCTTAGGCTTCTATACATCTACTTTTTCGGTAGGTTAAATTATTTGGGCTTTATTTTATTCCAATTTTTAATGCCTTAATCTTTTAATTAGGTAGATTTTTTTACTATATAAGGAAAACGCTAACATTTTAATATTTTTTTTTTATTTCGACCTTTATAGGTAAATATTTGCAATTTACAAACCACAAATAAAACACAATTCATAATGAAATATTAAAATACCCGAAACACGTACCGAATACCGTATTAGAAACACGTAAAATACCTACTCTAAAAATACAAAATAAGAATATCGGATTAAAAAATATATATGTAAATAATCTGAATAATTAATACCAATCTAAAAATATTCTATATGAAGTAAAATTGTTTTAAGAACGTGCGTTCTGATTGGTTTTGAATTATGCGGACAGACGGACAGACGGACAGACGGACAGACGGACACGGAGCTAGATCATAAGGCTTCTTCCTATACGTTGTATAGAAGCCTAAAATATCAAAAATCGGCATTAAAATTTTTGAATAGGCTACTCTGAAAACTGTAACCACAATAACTATTAATTTGTACTATAAGTAATGAAAAGCGCATTTTCCATACAACGCGTTAATAGATAGGCGCCGAGAATATTTGTAATTATTTCTGGAGTTTATGCATGAATGACATTGAAAATAAAGGTACTTAAAATATTCATCATGTTTCATGTATGATGAACAAAATTCATCATATTGATGAAAAAATCATTGTATTGATGAATTTTTCATCAATATGTCGAACCATTAATTTTCGGTATAGATAAGTGTAGAAAAAATTACTTTTTCGCACAGTGTTTGGAAAAACGTATTTTAGTTTACTCAAATGAATATCGAAAAGTTGCACTTTTTCAAACAGTAGTAGAAAAAGTACTTTCAATAGTGTGCGTGAAGAAAAGGGAAATACAGGCAATGGCGCAGAAAATATCGAAAAAACAAATTAGATTGAATTTTTTTACCGGTGAGGTTTCTCAACACTAATGTAGTTGCAGTAAATTTACATCAGGAATGTATTAACTTTTTGTAACTAAACTTAAAACAAAGTATAGGTAAAATTATTACATATTACTTGACTTGGATTTATATAAAAGCATCTGACAAAAGCACGAAATTACTATCGATAGACCGTAAACTTAATTTGTATTTTATTGTGGTAAAGAAAGATACGACCAATAAAACAGTAGGCACTCAAAGGATATTTTATAACCATTATCGAACAGTAATTTTCTTATACAATTTTGAAATACAAAAAAAAATTAAAACATTTTATTATTAATAATTACCATATTTATGTAGTACTTCTTCGCAAATAATATTATTGTTATATTATTAATGTTAATATAGTCAAAATTTATTGTTGTTTAATTATCTCGTAATTTTTTTTTAAATTAATAAAATATGCTGATAAAGACACCTTTTTATTTTGATCGCACAAGGGTGAAATTTGATAATTAGGTTTAAAAATACTTTATCTCCGCCTGCATACATAATCCGTAAATTAATACGAAATGCGCATACTTTATAAGTTGACAATAATATTCCTAGTTTTTATAATCTGACGTTTCTTCCTTTGAGATATAATACACCCCACGCAAAGTAAGCATTACGATACGTCTAGCAAGGTTTAGGCACTTTTATCAACATAATATTATACGTCACCTCTTACCGTCGCGTTGCCTATACTGTCTGCCCATATGTCTGCTTAAACTGCCTAAGTAAACATAAGTGTATTGAATTACTTTGTTACTCGCAAAACTTACCTACGAACATTTATATATTTTTTAACATATTGTATGTAGGTATATTGTTATTTTGTACCACGAATTTTTTTTATTATTGTCCATTAATTTGTTAATTTCCGTATTATGTCTGCAGGCGAAGACAAAATAGTATATTAAACTCGAGTTTAACCCTGCGTCTTAGCTCTGGGTCTTTTAAGGAACAGTTGAAATTTTAGATGCATGTAAATTTTAAATGGACCAATATAAAAATTTAACAACCCTCTCTAAAAGAAGTAGTTACTAAACAGGGTTCATATCTGTAAAAAAAATTTTTTGGTTAAATATTTATTGCGTAGCTACGAACGTACGAAGTTGTTCGTGTTCCCTAAACGACCCACAGGTCAGACCGCGTTAGTAAAAGTTCTTGTTATATTAAGTTTTTTATTTGCTGTTTTTTTATTTTTATGTGTGAAATCAATTTTTTAATTATTTTTTTAAAGTAATTTTCATTTCTTCCATTTAAAATTTATGGTCCCCGTTACCTGATACCTGTTTTTTTAGAAAATCCAAACTTCGCATATATAGAGTTAATACTGGAAATAATGCAACTTGCAGTTTTCAAAATAAGTGTAGTTTTTTCAGCTAACATTGTTGATATATTTTTTTTTAAGAATAATTCCATAACAATCTAAATGTAATCGGGTTTTTTTTTCTTCTATGCATTGCTGTATTATTAATTATTATTAAAAAATTGAAAATAGTTACAATTTATTTTTTAATTTTCAAAAAACAAAAAGGTCAGAAATTTAAAAAACGTTTTAAAGAGGTCTAACTCTCGAGGGCTTAAATGTAGAAATAAAATTTGTTAAAATTATTTCTTAGAAAAGTGTCCTCTATCACCACCTAAGTTATGTATAGTGTATCCGGGGACACCCTGTATATTATTGAAAATGCTCTGTTATTGTGTATGATAATTTATTTCAAAATTACATTCAATTGCTGCATTTTGTTTTATCTGTAAACTTGACGTGAAACCAATGTTATTTTGTAATAAATAAAAACTAATCTCGATCGTAAATTCAATCAAATGCAGACAAAACTACTTCGCCCAGGTTCTATTCTGAAACAAACAGCGTGTAAAAGTTCTAGAATTGCATTTCCTAACATTAGTTCTAATTTGTTGGTGAAAGATATCTTTTCGATACTTACAGTATTTCTCAAACACCTCGTGAAATCTGTGTAACAATGCAAACTGCATTACCTTGATTCAAATTCTCTATCTACGTGACTCGGTATTTCTGTTCTATGAGGTATCCTGCTTTATTTTACCCTTTTCACTATCCAATCTTCATCTTTCCTATTTAAGTGGTGTGGTGAAAAATAATTTCATATTTTCATATTATAGTTTTCACATCAGCGCAGCGCCGTATTTAAGCAAAAAAGTATTGTAATATCGTAAACTTGCTTAATTATAAGGATGAACGGTAGACGGTGTTATATCGGTACCGCATACACGATAACAACTCCTTGTAGTTACCAATTAGGATAATTACACCTAAATATGCAAATATTGCACTTTTACAATATTAATTTTGTATTCCTATAAATGAAAACTTGTAAACTATTAATGTTGCAAAAAAATGTTAAAAATTTTGAAACGAAACAAAAAATCAACAATTTGTCGATAAATAACACGCATGTGGTCGCTCGATGATAAAATATTTGACCCTACTTAAAACAAAAACGGGGCTGTTTTTTCAATATTAGAATTTTAAAAAAATGTGAACATTGTTAATATCATTGTTATAATCATGTAATAATAATAATATTATTATAGTGGACGTCTTGATATCTTCTGTAATTGACATAAAAGTTGATATCATCTTTATTATCAGCGATGATAATGGCAATGGTTGATGAACCATTACTCGAACAATAATGATTACAATATTTATTAAGCAAAAACCAAAACACAATAAAAACAAATAATATTGGAAAATAATAATCGAGAGAATTATTAAGAAGATCTTATTATTTATAATATCTTAATATTAATATAAAATAATTCTTCTACTATTCTAAATTCCGGTTTAGATAATGTACTTGTTTAAAGTGCTGATCTATGTTAATGGTCCATCAGGACCCAATCCATACTTGGGCACAGCATTCGTGGAACATGTAAACTGGTTATCGGAAGGAGGAGGTGCTCTTAGATTTTCTCCCATGTAACAATTGCTGGGTGATAAAAGATCTGGCAAACAAAATCCCAAGCATTGAAAAACGCTAGTCGAATAGAAACTATTAATGTTTATGCTTTCGGCGAATAAGTAGCAACTTCTCTGATGATTACACGTAACTAAAAAATTATAATTAGATTTTGATTTGAAAACAGTTTTACTTACCGAAAGTTAATGGAAATGAAGTTATAGTATCTACCGTCAAGTTGGCCAAAGCGGTTAAGTTGGTTAAAACGCTAGGACATCCCGGTTGAATCATTCCACCATTGGGATAAAAATCTACATGGCCCAATTGTCCAACGTATCCATATTGCCCTTGATTTGTATGTATCGCATCTACAAACATAGCATCGGTCTTATCCAAACGATAATTTGGGTTGATTCCTTCATATAGTGGTCCAGCTGCATCTAAACCCGTTATTCGACCAATGGTTTCGCCACACTTATTTCGGACACCACTTCCGACCATTCCCGAAATTTGCCCACCCAACGAGTGACCAACTATATGTATAGATGGAATATTGACTTGCACGTCGCTTTTCAATTTACATATAAAGGTTGCTATGTTGTTAGCAACATGCGGTGCATCGCAGTAAGCCGACTGGTAATTGGAATTTGCATATGGTCCATAGTCAACGACTATGACTTGAGCATCATAACGTTGTAAATAAGCGTCTTTTATTGGAACCATATAGCTGACATTTTTGGATCCACCCCATCCATGTATCAATATTATTACTGCTGCATCGGGATTTATGACTTCTGCAGCTGTTATTTGTTCTCCATCAAGATTTGTTTGCGTGTATAGCCAGTATTGAACTAAACTTGCGTCAACATCTTGAGTGCAATTTCCTACTAGATGAACTGTTCCATTTATTAAAATAGTGAGAATGTCATTTGCCACAGGTATTGATATATCAGTATTAACTTTAGTATTTTTATGTGGTTTACGGCCATCTGCAAAATGAAAACATTGCCTAGAATTAGCTATCAGATTGGGGAAAAAATATTGATTGCAATCGAACGCCTGAAAATAGACAACCCACACTACACTGAATTTCAATTTTTTAAAATTAGGTTAATACAAATTTTTTATTTAGGCCGGAGTTGATCCACGAAATAGAAAATTGATATGATAGTTAATCTTAAAAATAATTTGAAAATGCGTTAGTTGCTAAATTTCTCGAATTAACTTTTGAATAATCTCTGTTCTTTCACCCCACGTACCCATGCTAAGAGCATGTGATCATCCTTTTTTTCTTTAGAAGCTTTTTCTTGGTAGTTATCTCGGTGGTTTGCCATTGCCTACCTAGGGAAGAATAAAGCTTTTATTTTTTAATTTTTAATTTTTTCCGAAATCGAACCAGAGAACTAAGCAGTCGACGCACATATATGCCGGGCCGTAACCGTCTTCAATTGAATAATATGAACTATTTATTTTTTACATTATTTGCTATATCTAATTATACATACTATTAAAATAAATTAATATTAATTTTTTTGTAATGATTTTAAAATAAGTATCTGTAGTCAAGTTTTACCTGATAATGTCAAAATGGAGATCAAAATTACTGTAAAAACCAGCGCGTACTTATTCATATTGATAGTGAAACGCAAGTTTAATCATAGGTAAAAAAATTCGGCGTTATATAGCCCATCACAATCATTTGATTTATTAATGTTTTATGTAAATTTATATGCAAATCTTAACTTTTGATAATATAAAAATAATGACTTTCCTGTTTTTTTCAAACACAATGCAAGTAATTAAAAAAAAGATGTTTAAGGACTTTCCTGTAGTTTTAAAAAAAATAATGCAAGTAATTAAAAAAATCATGTATAAGGATATACATATAAGAGGTACTATCAGCGACAAAACTAAGTTTAATTTGAATTTCATGATTGTAGGCCTGCGTGTAGTATGATAAATTTTAATTGCCGTAAACAATAAATAAAGTTATAAAAATGTATGTAGAAAGCTTTTTTTTTAATCAGTTTATTTTGCAGAAATTACGAATATTGAATTTATTTTAACAAAAATTTTACGAGTGACTATCCCTGCAAAATAGCAATCCTAGCGAAATAAAAAATTTTAGTATCTACATAGTTTTTATTAAGTAATAAAATTGATTTATTAGTAAAAATTGATATTTGTTGTTAAAACATCGATAAAAACTGAGATAAGTATACATAATATGTACATGATTATTTATAATACCGACAAGTTTTAAATATTCTTTTTAACGTCGATATCTATATTATTTTTGGAAATTTAAATGTGAAATTATAAATGATTTCTCTATAACGGGGTAGGAAACAGTAAAATTTTGCTGAAATTTTTTCTATTTACAAGCTATAACTGCAAAAAATTTGGAAACACAAACTTATTTTTCGGGAATCTTTTAAGCAAATATCCTGAAAAAACTGAAAAACTGAAAAATTTATTAACTAAGCTAGAAATTAATTTTGATTTTATGATTTTATTTATTTTTGTTGTAGTTGAACTTGACTGGGGTAAACAAGCAGATTGTCCATATTAAGACATTATTCATACTGGCGAGAAACCATTGTAATAGCTGATTATGATAACCCAAACGGAATATAGCATAGATTCGATCACTTAAATGTGTTAATATTTTTTCATTAGATTCAATTTTGTGTATAATCAGTAGTCAGTACTAAGTAAAGATGAATCTAATGCTAATGCATTTTCCAAAAGATTATATTATGTACATATAACTATGTATCTACTATATATTTTTAAACTTAAATAGATATTTTTTACATTAAAAATTTACGACCAGTTTAAGTCAAATATCGATCGCAACATACAGTAATAAATTAAAAATTAATATTTGCATTTATAAATCATTCGTAGTTTTTCCGCTGCAGGAAAACTGATGGAGTAAATATACAAAGAAAGAAAACGTGGGTTTGCATTTTTCATGATAAAGATAATGTATTTTCAACTTTTTAGTTTAATTTATTATTTATTAAAGTGAGATTATAACATTTCAGCAATCATATATTTATATAAGTACAGTGAGCTCGTAAAGTTTACATTAAAACTCCTTATAACTTTTTAGAGTAATTTTCATCTCAAAAACTCCTTGTGCATGTCACTTTTTTTTGTCATTGAAATTTTTTATACTGGTTTATTTTCGAGCTGTAACGTCATCGTAAACTTTTTCAAATGGCAACCGTTATTTTTATTTACGGATTTCGAATATAAGATTTACAATAATAATTTTATCATGCATTTTTGTAACTTTGGGACTGATTAAGAAAAGTGGATCTTATCGGAATAAAACCCTAATAAAAGCGAAAAAAAATACAATGTTTTAATTTATTTTTTAAACTATTTATTCATATTATAGAAAATACAGCATAAATTATTTCACGACAATATGTTAAATCATTTTTTAGCGGATAACTTAGCATAGCTTCCATTGTTAACGCTGTTGTTGCTTACTACATCAGTGGATTGGTGTGATCGCTGGTTGAGTTACGAGAGGAAATTCTGGGTTCGAACGTGAAAAACAGGTTTTGAATTGAAAAATTGGTTCTATATTTACATAGTCTGGCCAATTAATAGAGCCTTAAGATCAAAAAAAGGCTGTTGCTTAATGTATTGTGTGTACATGATATAAGTAGACATTATCATCAGAATTGATGCTTTTTGAATTACATTATACGCTTTCTGATTTTCATTTGACAAATCTGAATTACACTTGACGATTTCTGAATGATCATTGACCTTTTCTGAATTATTGCTGGAAAAGGTTTAGGTACTATTTAAAGCTTAAATAATATTATAATGCAAGCAGCATTCGTATTATTCGTCAATTAAAAGACCTAACTTCTAGATAACAAAGTGACGTCTTGTTTTGTTATTTAATCTGACGTAAATAACACGTTACATTATGAACCAACGACTTCTATGACGAATACTCACCAGTTATTGACGTGATTTTCATATGAGTGTGTTATAATTATGTTTGGGTATACGATCAACTACCCAATATAATTATCTTAATAGAAGAGCGATCGATTTAACAAATAATCTATAATCGGTAATTCACGTAATAATTATTGAGATGTCAAATCGAATTGTTAGTCCTCCTAACATAATTTAAGCTGTCAACAGTTTACAATAGTTTATTCTAAAACCGACGTTTTACCGATAATGGTTAGTATGAAATTTTAACAACAGCAACAAATTATCTACATTATCGAAATACAAACAGAATTTAAATAGCGAGCTTTTCATTTAAGCAATTTGGTGACATATTTTATGAAATCTGTACTACAAGAGCTAGCATTTGCAAAATTTTAAAACTAAATATTAATATTTCAATAAATAAATATTCAAATAGTATATTAAATACCGAGGAAGTAAAGGGGGTCATTAATGGTATATTACCCTCAATTATTGTTAACTAACTTACTTTTTATGCAAGAGATACGCATTTTTCAAACAATCAGTTTGAATTCAATGACCTCTTATAGTATTGCTTTATCGCTTATATTTTTTTTAACAATTAAAAGTTTAATAGTATGGATAGTTAAAATAATATGAATAATAGATATTATACAAATAATATTTCCGTTACTCATAAATAATATTACTGTACATAGAACCTAAATAAATATTAGAAGAAATTAAGGTTAAGTTGTAATAATATGTAATTTATAGCAAAATGGGTTACAATAATGAGATAACCATCGCTTGTCGATAACTAGGAATATTTCCACATGAACTATTTATATGATGTTGTTTGGTAAAATAATTACGAAACCTTCGGTGCTGGTATATAATTATTAATTAATCGTTAATATAGAAATAATGCTATCAAAATGTATATATGAGTGCATTAAAGCTTTCAGCTCAAACTGAACAAGTTTGATTAATTCGTTTAATTTTTCATCTCGAAGATTGGCAACCGAACTTACGATTAATTTAAAAATTCCAACCGCAGATTCAAAATAAAATCTCGCAAGACAATGACTGTCAGGATTAGGTTGTTTCAGTTGACCTAAACGTAACTCGAACAAAATAAATGTGACTAGAGAGATAAATTTTGCAATTCCTTTTTTTCGGATAGACAATCAAATTTCTTCGTGGTGTGCAATATTAAAGAGATCGAGATTGAACTTATTAACCAATTTCGAAATTTATCTGTTTGTTACTTGCCAAAAATCCCGAGATATAAAAAGTTATTTAGGGTTAAAAATAAATTTGAAGCCGCTATGGCAGTCGCTCCGGTAAACATGTAAATCCCCCGTCAGATTTTGCAGGCACTATCTCTTCGGATTTCAGGATGTCCAGCTTCATCTATTTAGATTTACTAGAGTTTGCGCTGACGTTTACATATTTTTCCGTTATAAATTTTTTTAATAAAAGCGGTTTTCTAAAGGATGACTAAAATTTATTATTAAAAACTGCCATTTAGTAAAAATATTGACAACGCACGTAATATAAAGTTTTTGAAAACTATATACAGCAGTTATTTAATTGAATTTTAACCTCAATCTCAATTTAATTTTAGTTGGTATAATTTCTCATTTTCCAGTATATCTTCAAACTAAGCCAATTAAAAGTTTTACCCTTTGAATTCTGTAAAAATAAATTTCTGGTGACTGAAAATATTTAAAAATATAAATTAAACCATCTGCTAACAGAATGCTTTGCATATTCAATATCATCCTCTCAAAATTTTACTTTTGAAAATGGTAATATTTTGTGTGTTAATTTTAGGATTACTTTTATTCAAAATGGGTGCATGTATTCGTCAGTTAAGCTGCTTTTCCAAACTGTAACTTCTAACGCTGAGGGTTTGCTAAACAAATGTAACTTGTTTCAATATTGCCAAATGAGAAATTTGAAACTGGGTTTTACTACATTTATCTACCGTTAATGTACATTTTATTATCTCACTCAAGCGGTTTAAATTTTGAATTAGTCGTCTCGTAACATCGGTTTTGAATACATCCTGTTGAAATGTGGCACAATGGTACAATGCAGATGATATAACACGAAGTACTTCTAATTTATAAATTTTATTTTCAAATTCTATCATTGGGATAATAAGATCTCTAATTGTTTTTTTTTTCTAAAACCGTTTGACGGTACGAAAACGTAATAATAACAATAAACTGTATTTCTAATTATTTCGCTACAAAGATGTACAAAAAGAGGTGGACCACTTTTTTGTTAAACCTAGCTAGCAGCGCAGCGGATCTTTCATTGCGTGTAATATTAAAAATCTTTATTTACTTATAATCTTCTCATTTCTTCGTTATCTCTTTTCTCTATTTCTTTACACTTATCATATATTTCTCTGTTCTTTATTTTTCTCTCTCTTTACTCTTCTCTCTAACCTTCTCTCTTCTTATATATTTCTCATTTAACTTTTTCTTTCCTCTTTTTCTTTCCACACTTTTTTGTCTGTGCTCTTTTTCTTCTCTGCTCTTGTCTCGCTCTTGTCTGTTTTTCTCTATATTTCCCTATGCTTACTCTTCTGTTCACTTTTTCCTTATATAACTTTTTCTTACAGTATAATTGGATTATCCGCTTAGGATTTTTAATCCCCTCAATATTTGGAATACAGATTCCCGTTAACAATTCTATCCTCAACATTTTTACGGATAAGCCGTTTTCACATTTGAGATAATCCCGCCAGACAGAATTTCAGTCGGTGGTCTTTATTTACCGACTAAACGTAAACAAGAATCAACGAACCAATTTTGTAGCACTGGGAATTTTACTTACTAACTGAGTGTAAGCAAAGAAGATTTTTACATATTCTACTTATTTTAAAGTTTAAACAAGGCATAAGTAAATTTTATATCATAAACATATTCCGCGCGAAAAGCTAAATTGAGATAAAGCATGCTGACACTATGCCATGCGCATCGCTTGGTACGCATTACCCATTAAATAATTTCGATCTTCTCGGCCCACGAACCCAACACTATTACTTCTAATAATTAATTTTGTGTATAATTACAAAAACATAGGAATCGTTATAATAGTTGTTATTCTTCTTCTTGTTCAGCAGGCCCGTGTCTGAGCATTCTGGCAGCATTCATGATGAGCAGTTAAGATTCTGGGTTACTGTCACGTAATTGATCCCACGAATTGAACTTTTTCCAATACACTATCGGAAAGAACACAATTTTCTATGGATTAAAAGAAATTCAAGCAGGATTATCCATTTAATAATTTATAAATCTTGTTTATGTTTATTTAGCTATACCATAATAATTAATTTATATATGGATTATCCATTAGTTTACGAGATTAAACATCGATTTCTATCGAGGCATTCTGTTATCGGTCCGTGTGCTCAGATATACTCTTATTGATAGAGGTCAGATGCAACCAACTTGGCCTAAGCGAACTCCGTGTTACCGATCTTTCTACCCGGTTTTGCTCGGTCTCTCTTTCTTTCATTTTCTTCTCAATCCTCAATTCAATTAATTTCAAAATTCAAATTCAATTCAATTCACTTCAAACTTGTGTACATTAACGATCAGGCGACCTTTTCGAACAAAAGCACCATTCTCAATTCACCAGTAAGTCAGTTTTATTTACTTTCTCGTTCCAAATACCTCTCGTTCCATCCCAAAAAATCTTAATCGGTCAGACTCAATGCCATCTCGGGTTCAGTAATCCTACAAAATTGCCTACGCCAATTTCCCCCATCATCACTAGATCGGGCCCATTATATTGCCTCCAATGCAACGGCTCCCCGTCCTGTCACTCCCCAATCCAACCTGTCTCTAGGATAAACCCGAGTATTTTGACATACTGTCGTATGTTTTCTTTCTTTTTCTTTCTTTTTAATTTTGCTGATTCTGGCTTTGTCAGGCCAGAAGTCCCCTAGCATGGTATCTCTTGTCGACGCTAATGACGGACAGTGACAAAGCACATGTTCCGGTATTTCGTCTGCTCTATTGCATTCCCGACATCTGGGGTTATCTACAAGTCGCAGTGTGTTGAGATGTTTGTTTAGTTTATTATCTTAAACTGCTATAACCCATAACTACCCATAAGTTCTGCTTAGAAAACTGATCTGTACTTGACTAGCGGTATGCTCTTGTTTAGGTCAAGTTCAGCAGAGAAGATTTCTGCTCCTGAGCAAACATTATTTTTGGAACCATCCGAAGAGAGATAAGAAATGTCTTATTCGCTGGTTTCGGTGGGATTCAACAGAATTTTGTATTTCCTATCTAATACATTGTGATGACCCAATTGTCTCAAATTATAAAAAATTATAAAATAACTAAAATTTTAAAGAAAATCTCAAATATTTTCCAGGTCACCCATTTCTTTTTACATGAGACTCTTCTTTTGTTATCAATAAATTAATCACTTTTAAAAAGCTTAAAAATCAAACACTTTAATTAAAACTTAAATCAAAACTTTTATTAATTAACTTGACAACTTAAATTAATAAAATTGATTTTGGCCCAGAAAAATTTTATTTATTTATTTATCAAAATAAAATTTTATGTTTTACTGCACACGTTGAGTAGAATCAAAGAGTATGTATATATGTTACGGTCAATGATGACAACTCGGCCATTGACGTCAATGGCCGGACAATGACGTCAATGCCCTGCTTAACTGGGCATTGACGTCAACGGCATTGACATTGACGTTAGCCCGGAAAATGACGCCACTGACCGTGCATTTTGGGCGATGTTGACATTTAAAATTTCATATGTGGTTTTTATATCATTGTCCGGGCAATGACGTTATTACCCGATACAGAGCGGGCGGTGATGAAACTACTCTTTTTTTTAAATTAAAAATTCAAAATGGCGGGGCTAACTTCTATCGATAAAATAGATTTTGGCCCAGAAAAATGTTATTTATCAAAATAAAATTTTATGATTTACGGCACACAACGGCACACCTCGAGTAGAATCCAATACAATTTTGGTTTTTAAAAAAATCAAAAATGGCGGGGCTAACTTCTACTCCAAAATAAGCAATCTCTATAAAGTCCAAACTAAATAAAATTTAAAAAAAAATACGGCACAACGTGGCACACATCGGGCACAACCCGGCACAATATTCAGTTTTTAAATTTTCAAAAATGGCGGGGCTAACTTCACGCACATCAGAGGCACTCCAAGTGAGTAATCCTCTAAAATCTTAGTTCCCCGCCTGTGGTTCCACAGCCCTCAGCTGCGGAGTCTAAGAACCGCCCTAACCGCGATGGTGGGAGGCAGAGGAGGGTCTCCAACGCCGTTGTGGGTCCTGTGCGTATCACACCCGTTACGGCCAAATTGATCTAATGTAGGGAAGACGCTGCTGTTGCTTGTTTAGTTCTGGGCCTCCAAACAAGCTTTCCGTAGCCGTAACGTAAAGACCCCATGATCGTCCCATTGCCCTCCAACACTACTAGAAAGCCATCCCTGCCTTGCTGATTTTGGTTTTCACATGTTTTCCCCAGTTTAGCTTCTTGTCAACTATTATTCCCAGATACTTGACTTCGTCTGCTAATTTCAGAATAGTTTCCCAGACTTAGGAGATTATACTCTGACGTATGCTCATATCTGTCACTTATACTTTGCTTTGAAGATTCAATTGTTACTCTGTCGAGTGCACATCGTGGGTGAAGAACCCCTAGCTAGTAACCGCACACTTTACCGAGTTGCATCAGGGTAGGGGGATGTTTTTTGTGAGTTTTAGGAAAATCTTAGATGCACCCTAAAATGAGTTTTATTCGGGGCGCCGTTTTAACGAAAGCAACCACAACAAATCAAGGATCCACCCTAATAACTAGTTCCGCGTTTGTTTAAATAAAAAATCGATTAATAAAATACTAGTTCAACAGCCAATACTATGAGTATATCCGGGGACACTTACCGGTAACACAATACCCATGTAGAAATCGAAAAATTTTTGAAATTAACAGAAATTTAAAAATTAAATTGTTTCGAGAAAACGTATTGACAAGAAAATAATTTTTATTTATTTTCTTCTTTTTCTTTTGTCATAGAAAAGTGGAAAGCAGCTTTAATTGTAATTTTTAATTAACAATAAAATACGATTTTTTTCATAATCTTCAAAGTTATTTTCAATAATTACAATTTTGATTCAATATTTTTTTTTACAAAAGTCGATAAAATCCAAAAAATATGAAGAGTTATATTTGGAAAACTGAGATACTCGTAAACTAGAACAATAATTTTTTTATACTTTTATGCAGAATTTTATACTCATGGCGGATTTAAGATTTTTGGGACTTTTCTTGACAAATTTTTCCCTGTTCCAGTTAGAATCTGTTGTTATTATTTATTTCGTTGAGTTATTTTCACGAATTTTTTTCCTTTTTCCTTACGAATACAATTACACTCATATTTATTATATCTTTTTATTTATTAATATTGATAAATACTATACTCTGAAACTTGTTGTTGGTGAATTAGCGAAAATTTCCACGAAAAAGAAATCACTGTTTCAAAGGTGAACTTTTAAAGAATGCATTATGAACTTTGCAACATTTTTCTATTATACAAATCATTTTTGACACCGAACGAAGAATTTTCATAAATATTACATCCCAGAAATTTTTTTGTATACTTAGGAGTAATAATTGACATATCCAAAGTTTTTGTCATTTTAAAAATATTATATTTATATATCTGTTGAGAACATACATATTTCCCTCTGTTACTATCTCCGTCAGTGTCAATATTTTACATTTGAGTCTTACAATCCCCAATATGTCAGTCACAATATTATATCTGTTGGCCTGATTTTGATCAATAAGGGCAGCATTTATTTAGTATCTTTTTTATTATATTGCGCGTTATTGAAAGTAAAAATGAAAAATTGAAATGTACGTTATCTAAATTCTAAAATTTGTTGTATGTATGCTTGCATAAAATCAAAAACGCACTCTTCCGGTATATCAAATACAAATATCAATCGAAGTGTAGTTGTCGTTATATGCCTGGTAATAAAAGAATTCCATTTCGAACGTAGTATAACACAATGTTGATTAATTCAAAAAATGTATAGGTGGATGGCAAAATAAAAAAAAAGAAACACAAAAAAGTGTGGGGATAATCAATTTGTTACAATCACGAACGCATATGGCACGGAAGGATCGTGTTGAAAGTCCGATGGGGAGCATCCGGTTTCAGTCTAAGTGGCTCCATTAATACAGGAGCACGTGCCGGACCCCTGCAAACAGCAATTCAATTGATTCCAGGACGATGAGAAAAGTAAGCTTCATTTCTCGCTGTACTGATTATTGAGCTATAAACTGAAATTGCTACTTCAGGAAAATTGAAATTATGTTCGTTTTTCAATATCTATTAATAAACGAAGTTAATTATTCACAAAATTTAATAATGCAAACTGATGGATGATCCGGGAGGAGTGTGAAATAATAATGCTCGTTGTTATTAAAAATTACTTTCAAGTATCACCTTTTTGCTATTTATATGTATGGAATAAATTTCCTTAAGCTAAAAATATATTTCGATATCATAAACAACTGTGGTTCGAATAACCAATAATACTAGAATGTGATTTCCATAACTAACATTAGTTTTGTGTTCCTTAAATTTGATTACTAATTTTTCCCAAGTGGTTCTCTTTGTTGACCCTTGTACGGTAAAGTAACGTGTTTAATTACACAATGTGAGCACATATGAATTTTAAATAGAACGAAACTTACCTACATAATACGATACCGTGCTTTAGTTTAGATCTCACATAACCTCTTTATCACAAAATTGAATACCAAAATCCTTTTGAGTAATTTGGCGTATACGGATACTAACTACAATTCTATTGTTACTAAAGCGCTACCTAAAGCTCTCCAACAAAATTGCACAGCAGAATAGCTTCACATAAAATGCCGTTAGTAATTTATGTGTTTATTTTACATAAAGCATTTAAGGCATTGTCAAGATGCACTCAGACTTGAATTTCATTTTAAAATGTGTGCATCAAGAAAATTTAATACTAATCACCCTGTATAAATTCATAGCCACGCTTTCGTCTATTACAAGTTAATAACGATAATTTCAATAATTTATTAGAGCCCTAAAGGGGTGCACTGATATGGAAGCCGCATGTGGTCACAGTCTCATTAATTTTGAACCATCGCATCAGAATGAACACCTGCGATTTGCGAATTGCAAAAGCAACTAGTCAACACTAAAACTTAATTAAAACCATAATATAGCTGCCGAATCGCTACAACACGAAACACATGACAAAAATTATACTGCTACATGGAGAGGTCACTGAAAATTCATTATTATTTCAAAAATTATTATTTTTTTTAATTAAGCGTAATCTTATGTTTCAAAAGATTGATAAAGAAATACGTTTTTGCGTTTGGACATTTTAATGAGAATTTGCTCATTTTTTAATTAATTGCTGATTGAATTTCATGATTCGGTTAAATATTTTTTTGTTTATTTGGTTCGATATTTCATTAGTTTTAAATTGAATTTTTGTTGTTATTTTCCTTTTAGGATATCGCGGGTATTCGAATCCAGGCCAAGTGAACATTACAATTTCAGTGTTTCAACGCCATAATTTCGCCAAAAGTTAATTCGTTTTAATTTTTTTGACTTCTATAGAAAGGCGTTTCACCTTTCAATCGGTGATTTGAAGTTTTCTTCTTACATTTTCTACATTGAAAAATTTTATTTAATAAATTTCGAAAATTGGCATTACTAAAATGCGAATCTGCATGTAAAATAAAATACGTCAGTTTAATGGAAGATAAATTTAATATTATCCAGAGTTATTTATCAAGCAGGATAACTGTTCTATTTACATTTAATTTAATAGAAATATCTGTAAAAATTTATAGTGAATCTTAACAACGTTAAGTCGTAAGTTTACGCTCTATAGATTTTAAGGATATTAAATTTTCAATTTATATTTTTACTTCATTTATTGAATCCAATAGAAATGAACTTAAAAAGTAAGAATTTCAAGTACGTAATATTATTGTCCTGATCCAAAATCCCCATTTTGATTTTTATTAATATTGAAGTAATATATAAATTTTTAATTTATAAATATTTTTACTAATTAATAATAAATAACAATATTTTGTATATAGTAATTCTCCGTGACTTTTGAATTTTTTTGAGTTAATAATTTTTTTTATTTTTATTATTTAATATTTGGATTTGTCCCAAAAAGAAGACCAAGTTTGGATGATCGAATGAGATTGGATTGTAGTGAATTCCTGGATGATTGGAATTGTATTAGAGATCTGAAAAACATTGATTTTGATGGTAAAAATTTCCTCAGGCTGAATTTTGAAATTAAAAGTTATGCCCGTACTCGGATTAATCCGAGATTCAAGATAATCCTAGAATTTACCAACGAGATTACTGAAATTTAGACCTTACTGTAGTAACAGCTGCTATTTCGAGAATTAATCTTGATTCTCGGATTCCGTGACCATTAGTACGGGCAATAATGCAGCTAGAGTCCATTCGATAGCGCGACGAATGATCCGATCTATATATCAGGACGATTTGTTTTCCATTTAAATTGAAAAATTTTGTTTAAGATTAATTTAATTTGACATTATTAATAAATGATTCAATTCATAAGCATTTGCTTATGTCCGCCATTTTGAATTTTATAAAAAATGGATTTTCTTAAATAACTCGGCCATTTTCAATTTTAATGAAACATTGTAACAACAAAAGTTGTGGGAAATTGAATTTCCTTTGATTTCTTTGAACTTTGAAATTCAATTTTCTGCAACTTTGGTTCCCGTATTTTTTCTGAAGTCGATATTTTTCAAATTAAACCTGAAAAAAGCGGCGCCATTTTGAATTTTACGAAAAATGTTTTTTTTTCTTGAATAACTTGGCCAATTTTAATTTTAACGAAAAATTGTGAAAACAAAAGTTGTAGGAAATTCAATTTTCTACAACTTTGATTCCTGCATCTTTTTTCTGAAATCAGTATTTTTCAAATTTAACCTGAAAGCAGCAGTTTTTAAAATCTAATGTTGACATTTGCGGTTTGACAGGTGACGACATTGATTGAGATGCACTATTGCTTCAGCTGCCTGCTTCCGCCAGTTTTTTATTCGCGTAACTCTTTCGGCACGGCACGTGACAACGCTGTCAACAATTCAAAGCATTTGCTCGTATTCTTTATCACCACGAGCAATGCTCGCCGATAAAAGTGTTCAGACACTGAACTGAAAACTGAACACCAAGTTTTTTCGCTGTTACAACATTATTTTCGTTTGAAACTTTCTCCACGCACAAAGCAGTCCGACATTTCACAGTACATTATGTGTACTCCGTAGCCGGTACGTTAGCAGTAACTAGATACTTATAGTACCGCAACCCTAACAACACAAAAACTCATCATAAGCAACTTATGTAGACAAAATTTTGACAGTTCTCTTTTTCTTATCCATTGGCCTGAATATTTAACCTTAAATATTAACTATAGGAAAAAAAAGTTTTACTTTGGCGCTTTTTTTCAAGTTTAATTTTAAAAATATCGATTTCAGAATAAAGTTTGCAAACAAAAGTTGTAGAATATTCAATTTCCTACAACTCTTTCCTTTGCGATTTTTTGTTAAAATTGAAATTGGCCGAGTTATTCAAGAAAAAACATTTAAAATTCAAAATGGCGGGCATAAACAAATGCAGGATTTAGTCGACTTTTTGAATAAAGACTACCGGTGACCCCCGCCCCCCCTAACGGTTAAATAAGAAAGAGCGACAACGGAATTATTGTATGTTCAAAAGTACATACTGACTGTAACATTGTTGTGTAATGTTGAAGAAGAACGTCGGGCCACTGTGACATTGTGGTGCCGATTGAGGTGATTATCCGGCTTTCTAGTACTTCAACAATTGTTTTTATATTTTAATATTTTACGTTTTAATATTCGATACTCCATTAGGCTTTTATTTGTATTTATATTTTTAAGGGTAACCCTAATGTGACATTTTTTAAAATGTGTAGCCAATACAGTGTAATTATCATAAAAAATTTTTTCATTTTTTTCGGATTGACCCAATATATTATTATATATACGTAAAGCGGCGTAACTCCTGCAAATATAATTATTTTTTAATAAAAGTTTATATGTAAACTCAGAAAGATTAATAAGTATCCAAAAATTTCAAAAATCGCATAAATATGTAGTTTTTTCGGAATTAATTTTCAAAGTTCACATTGATTTCCGCTAGCTCACATTAGGGTTACCCCTTAAGTCTTAAGTACGTCATAATGTCTTACGTACATTGTGAACAAGCACTTACAGCGACGTAATAATATCCTACATATGGAAATATAAGAATGAAAACTTGATTTTCGTTAGACGTCACATTATATACCAATTTTACTTTATTTGTTTTTTTTTTCTGCTTTATATGCAATGGCGGCTTTTTATATGGTAGGTGTGACAATTTCACACTCATTGAAGTATAAAGCTGGAAAATTAATTACAAAATTAAAGATAAGAAAAATATATTAGGAAAATATAAAGTGGTTTGAATGGTTAATTTGAGTTTAAACCTGTTACATCACAAAGCGCGGTTGATATTGTTTAATACCGGCCTATTGACCGCAAAACAAAATTTTCAAAATTTTTTTGTTTTTTTAATAACAAAATAGTATCTCAACATCTTTAAAATCCGAATAAAACAATTTTGCTGTAAAAAGTCAAATTTATCTTTATAATTGGTATAATCTGAATAATTTCCCGATAAATCTCACGATAATCCATTAATTAATTACTTAATTTTAAAAATTACTATATTTGTACTTTTTCACGGGTTTTCATGAATTGAACTGTACTATTCATCAAGGATGTCGAACTTGAGTACACAATTTGCATTTAGGAATCTTAAACGTAAACATCTATTAATTATATAGCACTTTTTTACGAGGATTCTCCAGCCGATAATTTGTAGGTCCATTACTGTTACCGTTATGCCGGTACCTTCCACTCCGGAGAAAGTTATAAATACTCGAAGAAGGGAAGGTTCGCGTCATCCGTTAATGAGCCATCGGGTCGAGAAAATTAATAGAAAATTAATAAAGAAACACTGGAGCGCACTTTTTATTAAGCGACCGTGTCGAAGCTGGTATTTTGTTTTATTTTTGTGAAATTTTCAGTTATTGACTTTAATTTAATAAATTTAAGAGGTAGGCCTAGATTGTTTAAACATTAACTGTAATTACGTAGTTTTCTACCTTACAATAGATAATTTTCATTAAATGTTAAGTGCTACCCTCGTTTATATTTGAGCAACGGTTTAACACGTGACTGAAAATTGTATTATAATAAAACTTTTTACTTTACTGTTAATTTGATTAAACTACTTTTAAGCAACATCTCGTTCCGAGTTTTTTAATTCCAGCTTTAGTTTACGTCGCTATAACATCAAATTTGCTAATGCCATGTAAAATTTTAATTAATTGTACTGACATAATTTTTGGGCAACAAATTGAATTTTGAGTTGATAAATTCAATTAACCCTTGGGTACAAATGTTTTGGTTGCCTTAATAATCAGTTATTATAATCGATTTTGAAGATTATTGTTATAACTTAAACTATAATGTTGGTTCATTAGCATAGTATTAATTTGGCAAAGTTGTTGGTTAATTATCCAGAAAATAGGCGTTTCAGAACATTTTCCATGATGTAACTACCGGACCTTAGTAATTAAGGTTGAATTATTCAGGTCTATGGGTCAAGGGAATTTTAGGATTAATTTTACTACAAAATAACTAATTTTATAATTAATTTGTATAATTTTGATTATTTTCCTTTGCTTTCAATAACGGAATTTTGTTAGTACCTACCTATTGGAATCTATTGTTCTATTTGCGGTTTGATGTAGTGATGACTGTTTGCACATTCAATATTGACACAAATTTAGTTTCAAATGTCCTCTCTCGAATTATCCAGAAGATTGTAACGTTTCAATAGTTTTAATGCCGACGAAAGTTCTCTAATATTTTATTCAAACTGTCCTAATAGTAGTAACAAATAACGTAGCTAATTCTGTTTGCTCGTTTGGATTAAGTAATTCATTGTAAACCACTAAAATCTAGTTAGACTATCAAATTTGACAGTTGCAGATGCTAGCTTTCAGTCAAAATTTCTCGAAAGAGTAAGTTTAAAAATGTTGGTTAAATATTGTAGTGAAACGGTCAAAATGCTAAACAGCGGCGACAGCAATGCACTGTTTAGTAAATTAAAAAGAGATCACTTTTTTCTAAATCCCATATCGCTGAGTTCTATCAGTGAAGGTAACATTACGAATTTGACTAAAAACTGCGAAGACATCGACAAAATTCGAATGGAACGTGATTACTATAAACATCAAGCAAGCGATCTTCAAGTAATTTGTTCTTCTTACGCAGAAGCGGCCGAACGATATCCTTTAGTTAAAAGCAGCACGACCCTATCGAAAGAGGGTGAACTTCTTAAACTTGTTAATAGAATCCAAATCATGGAGAATCAACGCGATGTGATGTTTACCGAAATTCACAATTTATCAGAAATTATCCAAGATCAAGAAAAGAAAATTCGACATTTAATTATTTTAGTGAATGTTATTGGGAGGTGGATGGGAGGACGTCTTGAAAATTGTGAATTTTAGTTTGTCCAATAAAATTTTGTCAAGTTTTTATTTATTTTGTAAAATTTTTTACTGTCGATCCAATTTTATTCCGGTGTTACAATCGCAATGTAGTGGTGAGAAAGTCGTCAGCACGCCAATTCGAGATGAATTTTTCGTTTGAGCGGTTCCTAATAAATTTTTCTTAGTCCGTGAACACTTGAACCTCGAAAATGTGAAACTGAGAAGTAAAATGATGTTGGGGACTTATTTTTTGCCGGATTACTGAAATCGTATAAGGCTGAACGAAAATTGAATTTACCTTGCTCTGTTATACCAGATTTTTTACAAAGCTTAATTCAAGTTTGAGTCCTTTTTTACTTTGAAATTTTTTATATTAGATTATCTTGTGTCAATTACCAAAAATATTTGAAAATCTCATATTGTGCTTTTTCTTCTTCTTTATATTGAAGTACATTTAGCATTCAATCAAAAATTATTTAAATATTAGTAAGTTAGGCAGTAATAATTTCGGATTATTTAAAAAATTATTACTATCAGTTTAAAATTTTATTTATTAGCATCTTGCATCGACTGGAATTAGTGGCGGCTGACACGGGGAGGCGACGAGTCTTAAAATTAAATTTTCATTAATTTATTTGTAGTTTGATGACATTAATTTACAAAATCACAAATTAGCTCTAAAATTGTGGACTAAATATGAAAACCTATACAATTAATTAAAATTGATTGTAACGATTTGCATTATACTGGAAATTTTTAGAAGTGAATTGTAATTTCAATTACCTGTGCGAGATTTTCTAAAGCTATCAGCCTCTGGATCTGCTTCAATTAAATTTATAAACTTAATCTTATCTGTTTGTACGGTGTAAAGTATATGACAAATAAACAAATAGAATAAACAAGGATTTTCTGCTTTAGATTATAATATAGTACGTGATTTTACAGTCGGCAATAGAAACTACATAAACCTTCTGAACTGGAAGGTCTCGGGAGAGAAGGATAGTTCAGGAGATGAATAATTATTCATGGATACAGGTAATCGATGTATGTACCTGAATGATTATTATCACAGACAACAGTTTTCATAATTTTTGTAATAATAAATTATATGTATTGCGATGACCCGACAGCAAAAATTTAAAAAAATTTAAATTATCTAAAAAAAATTGTTAATGTGCCTTCGGGCCATCCATTTTCCAGAACATAAGACTCTTCTTGATTTTTTAAAATAATCCAAATTCTATAATGATTCAAATTTTTCTACATTTTCCTTCTTGAATTGAAATTGCGTCAAACTATTCTCTATTTTGTCTAATTTTGTTTTTTTCTGAAACTTATGTAAGTTTCATTTTTATGTTCTCTAATTTTTCTTCGTTTTTGGCGATTGTTTTTTTGTTTGTATTTATTATTAAGTTTTTAATTTCTTCTTGGTCTGTCTTTCTATTTTTTTTTAATATAACATCATGTTCGTGAGTAACGTGAGTTTATCTTCTACTTCTTCCGTATTTTCTTCCCTTACTCATAGTTGTAATTAGTAAAAGTCAATCTCAGGTTCAAAATAGTGGGTTCAAAAAAATTCAGTATTATGTTTACTAATGATCCACACTTTCTTTATTTTATTATTTTTCTAATAATTTTTCATTGGCTTCTTCATGAAAATATAAATCCTGAAATAATTTTTATTTGAAAATCTAATTAGTTAGAAATCATCCTTTTAAGAGACCTTTTTTTTTCTTTCTGTAGTTCTCTTAATAAATGCATAATATTATTATTATTATTATTTGACAGGCTAATCAATTTAAATCTTAATTCAAAATTAACTGGATCAAGTATCTTAATGCATTTGTAAGTTTGTAGCAAAAACTTTGGGTTAGTTTACAGCTTATATAATATGGTAAGGATACTTTCTTTAACATCTGGTTAGTGTTTTCAACTTTAAATAATTTTATTACATCGATCAGTTTTCGTAAAGTTTATCATGGGAGCTTGAGTGTAGCAGAAAAAGTTACAGTATGAATGTAATAAGTGGAAAAATGTAGTGGTATTTTTAAACCAATTTTAATGTTCAACGTCCACTTTAAGCATTTTTAGTTACAATGTTAAGAAGACTTTTCCATTTTCGTGCTTTTTATTTCTTACGCCGGAGCTCTCATTTTTACCAATCGAATAGATCAAGAAGGACCGATTATATTGAAATCTCTCCGATAATTCGACAACATCTCAATCTGTTAATCGAACATCATCTGTGATGTTTTTTATGAGTTAACCCCGGGCTTAAAAAAAGAGGGAAAAAGTTTTGTATATTTTTTAATTAAATTTTTATATTTTAAGAGGATTTTTGTGTTCCATAAAAATAATAATAATAATTAGTGTACATCAAATTGTTTTATAAATTAAAATTAAGGAGTAAGTAGGCAAATATTTAATAATACATTTTATAAAATAATAATTACGTAAAATTTTAACTAATTAAGTGACCTGAATATTATCGACGTTAGTTCAACCCTGTTGGTCGACGATAAAAAGCTTTAAAATGTTTAATAGTGGTTGGAATATAGTTCCATATAAATAGAAATTTTTACTCGGATGTGCTTTAGCACTCAACATAAGTAAATATAAAATATATTTCCACAGCAGTGGTTTGACGCAATACCTCCCAATAAACCTAATTAAACCAGCTACTATTTGAAAACATTTTAATTATATGAAACCTCCCTATATAAATAAAATTGCTGGATTAATAATAATTTTAGTTTTGAGAAGCTTTAATTCTGAAACAAACCCCCGAAATGCACATCTCTATACCAACAAAGTTTTATATCTTAGAGTAGAGAGGTGAACATTTTATCTTGATAATGGAATTGCCCTTACTTTCAAATATATCGTTTTCGCCGATTTTAAGTGTCCTTCTTTATTGCTTCTCGTGCTTTAAAATTGGCATCGAGGGTTTTAAACTGAACCACTGATATTTTCCTTACTTTTTTACTTTAATTCTGATTGCAAGGTGAATTAATCGATTGATGTAGAATTAAAGCTTTGTTATTCGTTGCATGCAGTTTTCAATGGCTGGATGAATCGCCTTTCAGCAAATTTAAATTTTACCTTTGAAAGTATCGTGTAATTAAACTAACGAGGTGCTCCACTATTAGCAGTGGTACTTTTGATTCTTTTTTCAGCAATTTTAAACAATAATTTGATACAATTAAAAGGCGTTTTGTTACATAGCACTTTGCGATCACCAATTATTTCTATTATTACCTGCACATTTACACATCATTGTTTGTTACATTCATTTTAGCCCATTGTTCCATATGTAATTTGTATGAATTGTGCTCACAAGTTCCGATTATTATTACAGGTTGCCACTTTCAGGCAATTTTGAATTCATATATCATCTAAATTCAATACGGCTAGTTATTGAACAAACAGTTATGATTATTATATTTTGGTCCAAATAAGTTTAAATCAAAATACATACCTACTTCATCAGTGTTTCGTATGTACGAGTATAATAAACTCGGATTGAAAAATTGAGTTAAAATTTTTAAATTTAATTTTTTCACTCGACGAAAACTATATGATTGCATTCATGCGTTTTATTGGTTTTGTAAATGGATGTCACCGGAGAGGAAAACTGTGAAGCTGTTTTTGACATAATGAAGCCCCATTTATACTCGCGACACCTGGCAAATATGACAGGATCCAATGTACATGAAATATTTTAGTGCCATTCACCAATATGGTGACATATCGGAAAATTGTAAATCGCACGAAAATCTTTCAAGCTTTTCGTGTACCTACTTTAATTTACGACAATTTTATCGTAAATAAAGGAAAATTTATCGCTGTATATTAATTTCTTGTTTTTTTTTTATTTCAGGCGGAAATATGGAGCGTCTTTATTGCGATCTTAAGGAAAAGCGTTCGTAATTTACAAGCTTGTACAGATGTGGGTCTTATAGAACATGTCCTGAAGAGGCTTCGTAGCGCTGAAACTGTTGTAGCTGGTATGTATGATTTATATTCATTTGGTTGCGTTGTTTACGCCATTCAATTACAACATAAAAAATGATATTTTGGCTCCTAGATTCTGGCAGGAGTGGGTAAAAGAATGTCAGACTTAAGGAATTGCTCTACGGGGCAAGACAAAATTAATGTCGTCCCAGGTGGTTTAAAAAACTTTATAAATGAAGCTCTGTAATGAGTAGCCTACATTCGCTGCTAACAAATTTATCAACAACATGTGACGTTTCAAATCGTATTTATATTATCAAACAGTCCAACTGACATCAGAAGTCAAGTCGAGCAACACCACATCAAATAATAATAAACTTTCTTTGAATATAACGTTAAATGTCTTAGTATATTCTGTCGTCTAGAGATGTAAATTTTAATGGATCTTACTAAATTTTTCATGGTTTAATAATTTATTAAGCAGTACGACGTCTTCGTCTCAATGAAATTTAGCTCAATTCATAAAAGTTGCATTGACTGCTGTTGGAATTGCATTATGTCTTGCAATTATTCACATAATTTTATTCGTAGCAGACCTAAGCAATATTTATCGTTAAGTCGATCGTTTAAATTTTCGATTTCATCGTTGGTTTGATGTCGTGTCGATAATTTTTGTCTGTCAATTAGAATCGATTTAAAATATTAAAAAAAATTACACTTTATCTGAAACTCGACAAAATACTTCTTGTTGTGCAAACGACAATCTAAATTATTTTTATTTCTAGCTCTTTCAAATATCGATGACGAAATTTGACACAATAAAGAATTTTTGCATTTTTGTCGTAGGATGAACGTCAATTTTTTTACTAACGCACGAAGTTACGCAATATTGTGCATATATCGGATATTGGAAAACTTCTCGGATAACTTCTTTAAAAGATTAACCTGTAAGATAGGCAACTGTCGATGCATCGAAAACATCGCGAATTTCATACTTTAATTTGTACAAAATATTAATGTAGCTTATATTGCTAGTGAGCGTTCATAAACCACGTGGTTCATTTCGGCCTCTTTAGAACCTCTTCCTCCTTTCGTGTAGCTTAACGTAGCTTTTACGATGACCAGTGACGGTGCCAACAATTTTCAGATCAGATCAGATCGGGAACTTGGTATCTGGATTTCACGGTTGATACCGTTTACTCCGTATCTGGAGGGGGGACTTGGAAGGTGTTTTTTAGAAGGGATCCTACCCTGTGGGTGTGCCTTTGGTTTGTCTTGGGTGACCCTCTATGGTCTATAGTGTACGTGTCTTGTATGAAACGTTGCGCTTGGCCAATTGTCTGGGCCACGCCTAAATATTTTACCAGGCGAACGTTCTCATATCTGACCGTTCCTTTCCTGCGGCTCCTTTTTGGGCGTTCAGGATAGGAGCCTTGGCCCTGTCGTGCACGCCGGACTTGGGAGTCGCAGATAGCGGGGGGGCACCGGCAGGTCGAGTACCTGACATTCGCGTGAGGGGACCGTTCATTCACCGTTGAAATTTAGTGTATTCTCTAAAAACAAAAACAACAGATTAATTAGTAGGGGCATGGAGAGCTGGATTTCTCGGTGATCTTAGAGAGAAAGAGGATAGGGGGATCTCTGAAAGGCTTTGATGTACTTTGTCGCTTTCGTGATGCCGGAACTAGTGTTTCGGTCGTTTTTTACTGAAGACTGAAGACCGGTTAAGGGTCTTGAATGGAGGTTGGGAGGGGTCCACTCTAAAGCTTAGTTTTACGCGATTACATGCAGAGCACCAGTGGAGTCGCCTACCAGGCGCCTTGCGTCGCTCGCAGGTTTACAAAAGAAGCCAGGGAGGTGTTTCAGGTGTTCCTTTCATTCACCGTTACAATCTAGTGTGTCCCCTAAAAACAAAAACAACAGATTAATTAGTAGGGGGGGTCTCCTCCTCTAGTTACTGCCAATGTCAGCAATAGAGACATTGACTGTGTTCGGGGGGGGAGGCTACATTGCTACGTTTTGTACAGCCTGGAGTTTGTTCGTGTGGCTGAGGGCCACCAAGATTAGACCATTTTTGACACTTAGTCGACTTTTCCGATTTAGCAGTGGGCCCCACCGAAGTCCTCTATCGAGTCACCTCCAAATATTTGGAGGTGCCGTTTCAAGGGATCTTGGTGCCGGACATCTTTAATTTGGTTTGGGGTCGCTTGTTGGGATTTCTTGTGACTTTCTTTTTGAAGATGGCCGTACTTTTTGCGGGGTTGACTTGTTTGTTTTACTATCGCCGTGGGGAGACGTGAGCTCACGAAGTACGCGATGTCGTCCGCGTACAACATGAGCTGCGTAGAAGAAGGGTCGGGAGCGGACGTCCTTAGTATAAAAATGTCGAATTGGGGCAAGTACGGACCCCTGGGGACTCGGGGATGAACGGGAGTCCTCCAACTTGACCCTGAATGTTCATCTCGATAGATAGTACGCTATCAGCCTGACAAGTCCTGAGTCTAGGATCAGTTTGAAGAGAAAACTTTGATGCTAGATCTTATCGAAAGTCTTGGGATATTGAGGGACACCGCCCCATTTGCCTGTCTACGATTTCAGTTCAACGTGACGTGTTCCACTAGTCTCAGCACCTGAAGTGTGTTGGAGAGCTCTGGCCGGAAACCAAACTGTTCGCAAGTGATTTTCTTCCAGAGCCGTATTAAGTCTGGAGCGTATGACTCTCTCAGCCGGCTTTCCGAAGGCGGGGAGTGGGATCATAGGTCTGTACGAAACAGGAAGTCGCGGATTATGCCCAGATTTTTGTATCATCGTGCAGCACTGCATTGAAGATGCTAGTGAATTCTATTTTGAAATATTTTCTATTTAAATATAAATTCTTAAAAATGTGGGTGGGAATTTGTTTAGGCACTCCAATTAACAGCGTCGGCGCGTGCTCACCCTGGCCATCTTCTAGCGCCGTCACTGACGACGACCCACCTACTCTCCCCGGAGCTTTGGATAGATCATAGTAAATAATAATTTTTTGATAATTGGAGATAAGATGGAAAATTTGAGTGTTTCGTTGATTCGTTGATTCTATTATTAATTAGGACGTTTAAAATTTATAGAATTAAAATTTAAATATCAGGGAAAAATAAAATAAAAATCGATATCATCGCACCTGAATCGATTTATCTGGTTCGATTATAGTTTTTATTCTAAATAATTTGAATATATTGGATTTGGATTAAGGATTATAGTTTAATACATATTGCGATTTTGGAATTATTTAACGTGTTTAATTAAATTTTATTTTAAATTTACATTTTTTAGAAGAGTACTCAAACGCGCAGTAATTTAGTGCAAAATTTTTATTTTGTTTTTCACCCCCCAAATTAAATTAAATCTTTAAAAGTGTTTTCGCGTTATTGTTTTAATTTCTGAAAAATTGTTTTTTGTAGAACAAAGTTAGAACAACCTGTAACAACTTTCAAACATTATTTTTACAAAACGTGCATTTTGCAGTAGGGGAGAATATAGAAAATTTCTGAAGAAAAAGGTCTGTGCTCGGGCGCAATAACTTGACGCCTAAAATGGCTCAGCGTATAATGCAGGCCAGTATTTGGACGTTGATTACTTAATTTTCCTTGGGGGATGCTGGAAGGCTTTGCCTCGGGCATTACTTTCCCTTACAGAAGAAAAGAATAATTGAAACCGCGAATGGGTTTCCAGACAGACTTGCACGAAATAAAAAAGACATTAAAAATAAAAAGTACCGACACTTAAAAGTTATTAAGACTAGCATCCAGTGTCCGCGTCGCTACTACGGAAAGGCAAAGGGATGCAACGATCCACCAGGACAAAAACAGAACATTTTAATTTATTAAAAAATTTAAATTTAATTCTTATAAGCCAGCGTTTAAATTTTTGAAACAGGTGGAGCTTGAGAACTTCGAAGGCGGTTATAAAATACAATTTGTAATCAAATCAATTTTACAAACTTGTGCTACTTTGCTTCAGTTCTGAATTTAATAATGTTTCTCGATAGTGAAAATTGCTGAATGCTTCTAATATGAATAAAATATTTAATAATTACTAATAAGCTTGGCGTAATAATTAGGAAATAATTACTACGTTCACTTAGGTTTATTATTGACATAATTTTGTAACGTAGTGTATTTAAATTTGTTTTTATTAAAGGATAAATTTGCAGTGACTCGTAAAATGCATTATAAATTAATGTTAATTATGAGATAAATGTTTGCGAAAATTAATTAGCTTTGTTTAATTACGTACATACCTAATGAATATTATGACAATTTGATAAATAAACTAAAGGAAAAACGAAAAGGTTCAAAAATTGTAAAAGGATGTATTGAACGCTGGTCACGTTCTGAATTGAGTATTGCTTGGAGACCACAACTATCTGGGGTTTTCTTATATTATTTAATTTTGTAGTTTTCTAGCCAATGACCTACAGAAAAATCCATTTGTAATATCCTAGCAAAGGATAACAATGTGGCGACTCTTTGATTATCCTGTCTTTTATAATCCCGTAAGAAAATGATTGTGCCCCTCCTACCCACATATTTTTTTTAACCCAAGCTTTTGTATGCTTGGGAAATATTAATAACGTTGAAAAACTCACTTTTAATTAGGCTTCACATCTAAAATCGCTGATTGTGCTGATACCGTTGTTTATATAAGTAGCCAATTTATCCTTTTCATCTTTATATGGTTTATTAATTTTTTTTCTTATCCTGGCGGTGGGTGGAGAAAAATGACTGTCGGATATTTTCTTCAACGTTCTCGTATTCCACTCTTGTAATTAGAGGGACAATGTTTTGCTATTAAATATTACGCCAGCTGCGCTTTCCTTACGTTTTTGATATAAAACAGAGCTTCTCTTAACAGCGGAAATTTAAATAATTTTTTAGAAAGAGTAATTTAAAATGTTGTCGTTTTTCTCATGTGCTACCCAACAATATATTTTCACACAATTGGCTTAAAATTGCGGGAATATGTGTGCATCTATCAAAAGCTTACGGTGTATTTTCACAGGAAATTGTTTTGTTAGAAAAAAAAAACAGCTGTGCTTTAATAATAAATTATAGAAATAAACGAAATTGTTAAAATATGGATACAAAGTTTATTTGCCTTGAAATAATTTATTTTTGTAATGAAAATTTTAACGTTTCGGGATTCGGAGTTAATAAATTTTTAATTTTCCACTACAATCGCAGAAATTTCAGCACTTACGCTTTTGATGCTGGCCTACTGCTGATAAGAGTTAACTAAAATTTTCGTAATTAGCCTCTAAGTTGTGTTGGTTCCAAAAATTGGTTGGTTCGTTGTACATCTAAAAAAATGTTTAAAGTAAAAAATGCTAATTAATGATGTGCCAAAAGCATTTTCTAAATTGGCGATCTATTTCTGTCAACTTTTTATGTAAAAATTAATTAAAAAACTTAAATATTTAATTTTCCGCTAGACTTAAAAGTTAGCTTAATTTTTCATTTTCATTAAGAATTGCTCCGATCTTATCACATTGCAGCTATTAACTTTTACAAGCTAATTGAAATGTCAGATTTTTTAAAAAAGTTTTTATGAAACAATTAGCAATTAAATTTTTCTATAATTTCATTCTTTCCTTTCTTCACCTAATTTTTAAGTGAAAGTGAAAATCGACTTTTACCATTCCAAACTTTTATTAACTTTTAATTTTTGATTTTTATCACTTACACATATTATTATCTAAGTAATTTAATCTTGAATTTTTGAATATGCTCTTGAAAAGTTTCATTTTTGATAACATAAATGTCTATTTAAACTAAAATATTACGGTTTAGGACTTTTGAACGCGCCGGTGGTTAATCACGGCCGTTTGAACGCAAAGACGTTTGAACTTAGGGACGTTTGAACGCGACAATTTTACCCCCCCCCTCTTTTTTTATTATACTTAAATATATAGATGTCTAGATTTTAGGGTGGATCCCAGATTTGCTGTGGTTGCATTTGTCAGAACCGACCCTCCGCATGCTTCGCTCCGGTCCCATCCGCTCCGGATGCTCCGGGCCATTTTAAGAAACGCCATTCTCGCTAAAAATATCCTTTTAGACCGGTCCTACTCGACAAAGTGTAGGTGCAATGTAGATGTCGGATTATGAGACCCTTTGACCGTCGGTTCACTACAATTGCCCATTATATTTAAACATAATAAAGGTGGGGTGGGGTTGTATTTGCAACTAATTTCTCGCGTTCAAACGTCAAATTTATCTTACAAACCCACTCTAACCCAGTGACAGAACATTTTTTTGGGTTTTGGCTCTCCTATAGCTCTGCCCCCCCCCCTCGTTTGGTTGTTTGTTTTTTTTTTGTAAAAATGGTTTTAAATTAAAAAAGGAATCCTATACGACATGTGAAGAGATATTAAAAATTTAATTGTGGTGATTATAAGAACAATTAAATTTTCGAATTATGTTATCGGGAAAATAATCTTCAATTGTAGTACCCATATTTGCACATTTACGTCCAATATGTATCACCAATTAAAAATATCTATTCTAGCTGTTACACTTCCGTTGTTAAATTTTTGTTACATACATAAAACGAGGCTCTAAGTTAAATTTTAACAAAAATTACGAAAATGAATTATATATTACGCCTGCGAAACAGAAAAACCACGTTTCAAATCAACAGTTTTTAATTAATTAAAAAAAAATAGACGCAATTGTTGGGGTTGAAATTGAATCGAAACCAACATCAAATTTTGACGTCTCTTTCAAACCGCTGCATCATATTGAATCTCACTTTTCCAAGTTGTTCAATTAATTGAATTTTAATATTTAATAAAATAATTATAAAATTTGTTGCTAAAATTGCATTAATTCGATTCAAAAAGTTTCTTTTTACTTTATCATACGAAGTCTGAGAAAGTATTAGTAATCGTGCAGAAAAAAAGTTGAAAAAAGTTTTGACGAATTTAGACATTTTGGGGTCTCAGAAGCGGAAAATCATCATTTCCAAAAATGTCTGTATGTATGTATGTGTCATGGAAATTGCATCGCTGAATATTTCCGAAATAAAATAACAATTCCCAATGAACTTTCAATAACCGTACACAATATACAGTAGAATCCGAATAGTACGACTTCGTTTTTAACGACCGACCGCTTTTAACGACGGAAGTGCAAGTAGCTCCAGTTTGGTTTTCATATAACGTTATCAAATACAGTTTCAAACCGTTTTGTGCGTCGTCCGGTTAGTACGACGTAATATCGCCGGTCCCTTTACCGTCGCTATAACCGGATTATACTGTATACACAATATACACACAAAGCAAAATTTTTCAAACCGGATGGTCTGGGGGGTATGGAATACCCTCCAGTACATCAGAGATTGGGCGAAAAACAGTGTTATTCAGCTTATATGTTTAAAACCGGAAATCTAATTTCTAAAAATCTAAGATTTCTGATTTGAAATTCAACAACACATTTTCTTTTTTTGAAAATTTTATTCGAGTTGACATTTTATAATTGATTATTATTTAATCTCACTGTTTTTTCATGTCAGATTCGACATATATTGCTGTTTCTGCTATCAACTAATCCGGATTACCCATTAGGTCAAACTTTAATATTCGCCTCCTAATCCATAAACATCATCGTCGTCTCTTTTTTTGGATACCACGGCTTGGTTGTATACTCCTTATCTGGGGGGGGGGGATGTTTGGGAGGCGTTTTTTATTTATTATTTTATTTTTATTATTTATTATTTTATTATTTATTTATTATTACTATTATGTCTTGCGGCTTCTTTTTGTGGTCCGTTGCGCTAGGCCAATTTTTCTGAGCTTCGCCCTGAGTAATTTTGCTTGACGAACGGATTCTTGAGTAGCGCTGATTTTGCGAATCCTTTTTGGTCATACAGGAAATAAGCCTGGGCACTGACGTGGACGCCGGACTTAGAGATCGCGGAGATATCCTAACCCTAAAAGGTATTCCATATACTTTAAAATACATTAATGAAATTCTATACCCCCTCTCCTAGACCCCCGAGGTGTACTGTCGAGATGGTTTAATCGAGGTTTCTATTCATCAAGTCAATCACACAACATTCAGACAAACTCTCTGTCAATGAAACGGATCTCACATTATAAATGGTAGTTAAAAGATCTACTCTTTTATGGTATCTTACTCATTATGGTATCTTTTCATTTTCATCTTATTTTTATAATTATGATTTAAATAATTAATTTTTTATTTTTCAAAATAATTTGATTGTAATAATTTACTATAACTCCCGCTTTTTATAGAATCAAATAAGAAAAAATTGCTGCGGTCGTGTATAAATCTATCGTACATTTTTCACAGAACATGATCAATGTTTGTACATAGCTATCGTAGAATTACCGCCTCGTGCTTGGGGCACCAATCCTGTTAGCAATAAAAACATGAACCGTTTAATCTCATTGCGCTATTTAGATTTAGAAGTTAGCCGAAGGGACTTGTCATCTTCAGATGAACACTAATTAGCATTAACAATATCCAATCTGCAACTTTGAAAATAGTAAATACCGCTAATGAATAAGGCGGAATTCTCATTTTTATTTATTTTTTAAAATTTTAATTATGGAATGACGCCGTGTTCTGAACAGCAGAGGTTCGTGGCTGTTTTATCTGAGCAGGCAAGTCAAGAATTTCTATGATTTTCTTGAATTTCTTCTACTTTCTCGGATATTCTATTTTTTAAATATAACCCCGGATTTTCCAAGATTTTCTGAAATTTACTAAGATATTTTAGAATTTTTTGCTGTTTTTGCAGTATTGTATTGTATTGTGGAAAAAGTATCTATCTTTTGATAATCGAATATTCGGTTTTTAATTTATTTTAATACTTATAATAATTATAATAACCTTATATAATTATATAATAATAATCCTAAATTTCAGGGGAGGCAAAGCCTTCCTTGCCTTCTCTGACGAGCCACCGCTGGTTTTGAAGACGATTGAAACATTGAAAATGTACATATTACAGTATAATCTGAAAATTACAATTAGTGGAAAGCTTAAATATATTTTATAAATTTCTTTTAACCACATTTGACATCTAGTAGTTATGTATACAAATAAAGGGTGTAAACTACCCTACGTTAATTGAAAACACTTATTTCTAAAGATGCCATCATATAAACCCCAAATAAATTTGAATGTAATCGCTTTGAAGGTGAATAAAAAGATATTTTCTTGATTTTCCAGATCTTTTGATAGAAATGTTGGGCGTCCTTGCCAGCTACAGTATAACTGTTAAAGAGTTGAAGCTTTTGTTTGGCGCGATGAAAGCAATGAATGGAAAATGGGTAAGTAGTCTTTGTAGTTGTTACGTATCCTCCAGAGAAATTAAAATTTAATTTTCTTTTGTTGAGTTACAAATTTGCATGAACGAGTTACATATAAAAGAGTTTCGTATTTCTTTGTCAATATTTAAATTGGAAAAGAATTGAAATGTTAATGATCCGTCTTATTGCAGCCTCGTCATTCGGCAAAATTGTTAAATGTTTTACGACAAATGCCCCACAGAAACGGACCCGACGTGTTTTTCAGTTTTCCCGGACGAAAGGGATCGGTAATAACATTTTTTTTGTTTAATTAACAAAGCAAATTAACTTTTTAATTATAGGCAGTCGTTTTACCTCCATTAGCTAAGTGGCCTTATGAAAATGGTTTCACTTTTACTACATGGTTTCGTTTAGATCCAATTAATTCTGTTAACATCGAAAGAGAAAAGCCTTATTTGTATTGGTATGAGAGTGTGGTAATGAGATAGGATTTTTTTTATTAAAAGTTACATTTTAGTTTCAAAACCAGCAAAGGAGTTGGGTATTCGGCTCACTTTGTTGGAAACTGTTTGGTTTTAACATCTATGAAAATTAAAGGAAAGGGTTTCCAACATTGTGTAAAATACGAATTTCAACCTAGAAAGGTAAGTTACTCAAATTATAATTTTACTTTTCAAAAAGTTTTCTTCGCTTTTAGTGGTATATGATTGCGGTTGTATATATTTATAATAGATGGACAAAGAGTGAAATTAAATGTTTAGTTAATGGCCAATTAGCTTCGAGTACTGAAATGGCTTGGTTGGTATCCACGAACGATGTAAGTCTCCCTCCTCCCACAATCATCTTTTTTCCCAGCAGTAAAACAATTAAACTCTTTTTAGCCGTTTGATAAGTGTTATATTGGTGCAACACCCGAATTAGATGAAGAACGTATTTTTTGTGGTCAAATGTCTGCTATTTACTTATTTAGTGAAGCTCTTACTACCCATCAAATTTGTGCTATGCATAGATTAGGTCCTGGTTATAAGGTAACTTTAATGACTTACGACAGCGTTAATTATTTTTTAATTAAACATTTGCAGAGTCAATTTAGGTTTGATAATGAATGCCACTTGAATCTCCCTGACAATCATAAAAGGGTGAGTGAAATCGAATACAACCAAACAAGTAGCATATCGCAACCCGAATCTGATGTATCCGTAAGCATGATCTAGTTTTTTTTTTTAGTTTATAGTTTAGTTTTAGTTGATTTTATGCACGAGATTTCTTATTTCCTTTAGTTTAGTGTATTTTTAATTTAGCTTTTGTTCGAGCTCCGAGAGCTGTTTTTTCAAATATCATTGAAATTAAATCTTGTAGTGCTTTGTTTAATATTATATTTCTTCCTATTTTCATTCTCGCTTTCTAGGTTTTGTACGACGGGAAGTTATCAAGTGCCATTGTTTTTATGTACAATCCTGTTGCTACTGATAGTCAGTTATGTTTGCAATCTGCTCCCAAAGGGAACGTTTCTTACTTCGTCCACACTCCACATGCTCTCATGCTGCAAGTACGTATTTCCATTAAACATACTAGCCAAGTTTCAATTCTTACCATTTATTTTACACTTTTAGGATGTGAAAGCTGTGATAACACATTCCATCCATAGTACGCTAAATTCAATTGGAGGTATTCAAGTTTTATTTCCGTTATTCTCTCAGTTGGATATGCCTTATGAATGTAATGAAACTACAGATTCTAAACGTGATCCTACTTTATGGTAAGTGTTTAACTTTTGCATTGAACTGTAGCTCCTAAAATTTATCGTTTCGTGTTTGTTATGCAAGAATTTCATAAAATGTTTAAAAGATTAACTGCTTCATTATGTTGAGGTTCTTCCATTTCGAAAAAGTTTTTTAATTTAAAAGCAATTACAAATAAAATGTTTGCCGTCTGATAGATTCGAACCCACGATATTTGGATTTCTAAAGAGACAGAGACAGACAAACAAAGTAAATTTGTTTATTATAAATTAGTAAATTTTTACGGCACGATTAACTCTTTCGGTTGGGTTTCGTTGGGGATGATAAAAAAATAAAAAAGATATAGTTATTCGTAATTATTATTATTTAAATTTTCCAGACCGGCACGTTACATAAGAAGCCGGCGCCGACGAGGCGAATTAAATTATAATTAAGAAATTGTTAAATCTGTTACATTGTAACCATAGAGACATAATGCAATTAAAGTGTGTCTAATGCCCAGCAGGTAGCCAGATTCTTATCAGCTTTTTTAAGCTCTGCTTAGAAGTTTGCTTTAGATAGTTGGTAACATTGTGTTAATTACTCAATATTTATTTAAGGTAACTATAAATTTTGCTGATTAAATTATCAATTTATGAAACTTAATTTAATTTATACGCTCCTGCCGGCATAAGTAGCTACTTTAATCTTCGATGCGAAACGCTACCTCGATCACGAAGATTCTGCTGCTCTCTAATTATATATACTTAATTTCGACAATAGTGAGCGGAGAGCAATTGTATACTTGACATTCTTTTCCGCAAGTATAACTTATCCGGTTTCTAGTTTCTGGTTCACAAGTCTTAGAGCACACAAAGCACTATGTTGTCTTGGAATTAAATGGAACAAACGTTCCAAAAGTAACACCGCTAAAGCAACTGTGCTTTCGCCACCTCAATTTATTGCACTTTGTATTGCAACCTATGTTCGGTTTATAACCATAAATATCTTGAAAAACCTCACAACTATGCAATCCTGACATATAACATCCTTCGGATTTCCTTGTTTGCTGAAATTATTCAGATTTCAAGTTTTATGTTGATTTTAAACACCATTAAACTCCAAGATTGCAATCAAAATTATGTAGTCACGAATTTTTTGTTATTTGTTCTGACAGTTATTAATGCTCGTAGCGTGGGCATAAAACGACAAAACTTCAACATATCTACCAGCAATCACTTTTTCAAACAATAAATATTTTTTAATTAAATCGCAGTTCATTACTTTCTGATAAAATGTTTACATATATTTACCGTACAAAAAACTTATAAAAGATCCAATTACCTACTCGTCATAAAATTTTATATAAGCTCAGGCAGTCTGCATTTTGAATTTTCTCGTATGCTTACGGCACGTAAGTACTTTGGAAATTAGTGCTCTAACCTAACCTTTAATTCAACTTCTAACCTCACAGGTTGTGTGACGGTGTGCCTAGTTTTTCACAGAAGAAGCATTTAGGGGTTTCTTTCTTCCTAAACTGTGCTCACTCAGAGCCTGTGCTAGGTAGTAGTCTACTTTACCATTTGGTTTTGTGGCCCATTTCTTGATATCTGGGAATTGCCCACTCGTCCGACTACTATTCTCATCTTATATCTCTCTTAATCTCGTCTAGAATTTTGTGATATTGTATCGATGTTTTTCAAATTTGATTGCTTCTATACACGTACAGTATACAGAAGAACCGAGTTTTCCGTCATTATCACCAGCAGCAGTTATGGTTTTTGTGTGAAGGTCTGTCAAGATCTTCAATTGAACCAAACTTCGTCTAGGAGTTCTTCCGCGAATTCCCACCAATTTTAACAAGTAGTCCGGGGACTTCTAGTCCCAAATGAGTATATTGCGCACGTCCATTTGACCGAATTGGACGTATTTATCATGTCAATGGCTACTGCGACAGACACAGTATTAGATTTAGTTAGCTAAATGAAATACTATAGATAGATAATACGTACAGCTTCAGCCTATTACAATAGAATTTTTGTAGCCCAAAAATTAGCGCTACCTGTTTCCCGGAGTTGGAACTGAAACTGTAAAAATTTTTAATTTGACTTTAACATTATTCACATTTTCTTGCAAAAATACATTAAACATACTTTTAAAAGTATGATTTATAACATTGGAAGCTGTCTTAGCAATTTCATTTGGAAAATATAATTTTGATGAATCCGTGTACTTTTTGAATTCTATAAAAGTATTTAAAATGTCAAAATTAGTTAGGTTTGGTAGGATTTGCCAACATAAACAAACTAGAAATCAACTGTCAAACTGGTATAGTTCCAACTCCATTCGTTGGTGGCGCTAATGTGCTGGGCTACAAATTTTCGACGAAGCTGTGCGTATTATCTATCTATTATAGTATTTGGCTAAATTATTTTCAGTACATCAACAGTCGAGCCACTTTATAACGTAACCTTCAATATTGGGGTCTAGCAAACAAAGTGCGTCCACAAGTTTCTAGCGATTGAACTACGAAAAACCCAAAAATTTTCCTTTAATTTCCTAAATAATCGATTTTAAAATTGCGATTTTTTCGAAATAGATGCAATACTAAGTTTTAATGGACGGGGCTACTCGCAATCTACTTCTAGCCGTGCTAATAGTTCATTATAGCCGGATTTAGCTTAAAAGCAATGATCCCGTTTTTCTAGGTCCTTAATTTTTGGAGTTCGGGTGCGCTCAAGAATGTTTTTAATTTTTTTTTTTTAGCTTTTTAGAGATTCCAGTTTTCTAGATCCGTCAATTTTGGGGGCAATTTATGCCCAAAAATACTGGTAAATACTTATATATGATATGAACACGCCATGGGCGGAGCAACAACAGTCAATGGAATACAATAACCATACTGTTTTTGCCATTTTTGCCCAAATTTTTGGAAAGTCCATAAATTTTAAGTTGAAAGCTTGCGAAGCATTGGTACAAATGCCTACTTTTTAGACCAATCCTTACTCGTGAAAAGTGCAAGCGTAGGTGTTAAATGCGTCATGAGCTTCCAAGTTTTTGGGACAACTCGGCGCCACTGGCTTGGCACCGCCAACTCGGTACCAAACCAACTTGGCGCCAAGTTACCTTTTTGTGAGTTCTTTAAACTTTGAGTAGTGGACGAAAAACAGCCAGTGAAATTTCGCAAAACTATTGCTAACTGGTGTTTTTTTCTGCATTTTTTCGCAATTTTTTTTGAGCGCGTTAAGAACACATAATTGTCGAAAAAGCTATATCTGGCTATTTAGGATCTACCGCGAGTTAGATCGGTTGTGCCTCGAGGATGTTTTAAGCTTTTGGGGCCCGCGGAGCGGGCAATACACAACCTTTATTGTATATTTTTATTTTTATACGAGGGTATCGAAAATCTTACGTACCCTTACGTAGGGAAGGGTCAAAAATTACAAAAAAACGTTCTTACGTAATTATAAGAAAAAAATATAGGGAGTGCGATGAACGAATTTTGAAACTGGTTACAGATTACGAAATCCGAAATATAATCTAATTTTTTTTTTTATTCAAATCATTTAATTTATTTTTTGAATAGTTTTTAATTTAATAAATAATTTATATTTAATTTAAATCATCATTTATTTATATCAAAAATATTTAAAAAAGTTATCTGGTGCCGAGTTGGCATGGCTCTGAGTTGTACCAGACCGATATATTAGCAATTATTGTGTTTAATTTATTTTATCATAGTATAGATCCGTTCATCGGTAATATAGGTAGATTTATTCTTTCACCTCAAATTTCTTCTTATTGTCCCCCTATAATTTTAGCAAACTACGATTCGCTTTTGGTAACCTTTAATCTAATCTGTAACCTAATCTTTAAATTTAAAATAGAAAAAAATACGAAACGATAATTTATTACTATCAGAATGAAATAAATTGTGACGTGTTTCGACTTCAAAAAATATTTTTAGCAGGATTTTACAAATTAAAATTCCAAAAATACAAAAGTATCTACCTACTTTTATTATTTTATTTGTAATTGTATTAATAATTTTAAAATTAGGTCAGACGATGCCCGTTTGAGATCGAAACGCGTCACAATTAATGTAATTATATAAAAAGGGTACAATTTTTAATCTGTAACCTAACCTTTAACCTAACTTTTAATTTAACCTAACCTTTGGCCAACCGCCTGTCTCAACAGTCGAAACGACGACGCAAGCAGCACTAGTTTTTTAAAAAATGATAGGACGTTATAAGAAAAATCATTCCAAGGGAGAAAATAAAATTTATTCTAATAAATTATTAGCACCTACCAACCTAATAGAATTAATTTTCTTTGTGGGATTTTACATAAATTGTGTAATAATTTAATGTAAGCTTTGCTATAATTATGAAATATTAAATTTTCTCATTTTTGTTTATGTTGTAGTCTTTCAAATTTCTTTCACATTTCAAACTGTTTAGGGGGCCCCCTAATTATTCGATTTTCTTATATCAATCTTTAGATTTATTTTTTTAAGGTTACCGGACATTTCAGTCCAATTAATCCATTATTCTGGTATTTTTCGTATATTTTTTTTTAATTAAAAAAAATAGAAAAAATTGAATACATAAAAATTAATAATTATAAAGATGGAATTAATTGCTATAATCATCATCGTCAACTCCGGAACCATCAGCCTCTTGCTCTTTCCAGATTGGAGAATGCTTGAAACCCTGTTTTTAATATTTGATGGTGGCAATCATCGACTCAGGGATACCGCCGAATTTACGGGCCCTCCGAAACATATGAAAGTTTCAGACCTTCCCCGGATTCGAAATTATTCGGCTAACTTACTTAGCTAAACTGTCTCATTGCTATATTGTAATTATTATAATAAATTATACATAATAAATTATATAAAATAATTAAATAATTAATTATACATAATTTTTTGTAGAAATGACAGATGTTTGAAAAACATTTTCTGATTTTTAACGAAATTTTTAATTTTAAAAATTTATAACTAACGAACGTGACATCCAATTTGAAAAATCCTATGCCACTTCTTAGATAATATTATGAGGAATATGTGTTTTAAATTTTAACATAATCGCTTAAGTAGGAAATGGTGACACGTGGCCTTGAGCCACTTGGCCCTGCGAAAACTCGCCCCGGACAAGTGGCCTTGACGACAAGTGGCCTTGGCGACATCTGGCCCTATCGACATCTGGCCCTATCGACATCTATGGCCCTATCGACAACTGGCCCTTGGACTACTGGCCAGTAGCAAATATATTATTTCCCTGTGATATTTTGTCACCAGTTTGAAAAATGTAGTTTTGAGAAAAACGCAAAAGAAAAAACAGTACCGTGTTATCGGTTCTTTATCGCGTTCACTTCTAATTGCTATAAATTCGGAAATAATTTGAATTTTGAAATATTCTTTAAAGTATAAATTATATAAAGCCCAAAAAAAATCGATTTTTTGAAAATCTCAGGGTGGTGAAACCCCTTAATTAGATTAATTGGAAAAAAATTAATTATAAAATATTAATTATAGAAAAATAATATTAGAAAAATTATATACTGGAATATCTTAAATATTTCAGAACAGACTATGTATATTAATTTAGTAACAAACCCAATTCGTAGCAAAAATTAGGTAATTAAAAATTTCGATATTCAGATTTTGCAAAAATAAAATAATAATTATTATTAATGCATTTAAATTTAATAATGATTTAATATTCTGCGGTGGAGGGCTTTAATTTCGCGATTTAGAAAGAATTAAATATGCACTTGGATAATAAATTCTTTTTTTCGTTCATTTAGTATCCGCTAATATCCACAATCGAGATCAATAGTTGAACTTAATAGGTATCGACTCAAATAACTACATTTTTTGCTTATTAAACTTTATAGTTTCTTTACTTTGGGATTGGTTTAAATTAGAGAAAAATTGCGATGTAGGTTAGTCTGTGCAAATATTGTAACAAATAAAATCGATTCGATTCATAATGCAATACCAGACTTGTAAAATTATATCCACGAACAATGCAATATTAAAATTGAAAAAATACTTTTTTGTTTAATTTTCAGATTTTTAATTGTTTTTAATTGCTTTTTGCCAAAAACTGTTGCAAAATAGCTAAAAGCATTGAGTAATTGAATAGAGTGACCGAAATTGCACTTCCCATTATGTGTAAAGTCTTTAATTATCCATCAAAAATTATTTTTTTTCTATTTTTTTCCTTTTTATATTGCAAGAGACTTTTTATTTGATAGCACTGACATTGTAAGAGTAACTTCTCAACTTCCACTTGCCATAATAAGGCGTTTGTTTTGTCAAGTAATTAATTTATGTTGTGTTGTGATAATAGAACATGAGGTCTTTTAAATTAAACTTAGCAGTGAACAACGGTTTGTTTAAAATTATTAGACAAACAGAAACTTGAAATGCATACTGTTGCATTATAAACTTGGGTAGTTTTTGTTTGGAACAAGCTGTCTGTCTCTCGGGATGTTGAATATTGCGAAAGCTGTACTTATAACGCTTGTGTAAATGTTTTATTAGTATTTAATGTTTTACATAAAATTTGTTACGATAAACAAATTGTTAACAATTTTGGGTAATCTTAATGGAAAAGCTGTTATCGTGGGGAGGTTATACATCACACCTTTATCTATTGCGTTGTATCGCCAACTTACCTTATGTAAACTGGCAGCCATCCAAATACCACTCTAATTTCTTTAAGCTTGCTTTTTGTAGGGCTTTTTAAAAGTCCCTTTTATTGTATTTCAGCTCAAAACTATTAGGTTTTATATGCGAATTGGTAGAATCATCTCAAACAGTTCAGCAACACATGATACAAAATCGTGGATTTTTGGTGATTAGCTTTATGTTGCAAAGATCTTCTCGAGAGCATCTCACCGTCGATGTGCTCGGATCGTTTCTCAATCTTACAAAATACCTTGTCACTTGTTTAACCGCAAATAGTGAACTCCTATTGAAACAGGTAAGTTAGCCTTACGTAAAATATTTTGACGTTTTAGTGTTCTTTATGTGATTTTTTAAAACCAAAGGTTGGTACCACTTAGTATGTAATTAACATTTTTTTTCTATTTTATATATTAATAATTTTAATAATTACTATAAAGTAACTTACTTATTAAGCATTAAAAGAGTTTGGTATACCTTTACTTGGCAGCTTATCAGTCGTAGATGACATGTGAAGACCAGTACTTATCCATGCATGTTGCGTTTATTTTTTGCATTTTGCTTTCAATTAATAATTTTTTCTTTAATATAATAAATGTGACATTGGGTAAGTACCGGGAGCGGTTAAATCTATCTTGATGTAGTTATTTTGCTTCTCGTTTCTAACGTGGCAGCTGCTGGATCACGTTCTCTTCAACCCCGCCTTATGGATCTACACACCATCGCCAGTTCAAACCAGGTTGTATTCCTATTTGGCTACCGAATTTTTATCGGATACCCAAATTTACTCGAACGTGCGAAGAGTATCGACTGTTCTTCAAACTGTACATACATTAAAATACTACTATTGGGTTGTGAATCCGAGAGGTAAAAGCGGAATTATTCCTAAAGGATTAGGTAATTATTTTGTGCCAACTACATAAAAACTGTTTGCTTTCAATTATTGCGAGATGAATAATAAGAGAGGGATTTTAATCGAGATAGATAATTCCGACAATGGCAATGGAAGAGAACCAAAAGTAAATCAAAAGCTAACAACTTTTATTGTTATGCGTTTTATTAAAAATTATAGCTGCTATTTATTTCTATTTTCTGTGTGAAAGAACAGACCTTTGTGACTGAATCATCAATTCAATCGTAGAATTAACTTCATCCTTCCACATCACGCGATAACTCAAAAGCAACTTTTAATACTTTTTCACATCCTAAATGGCCTTAATAAACGAAATATTTTTTCTAGACGGACCGCGACCGCCGCAAAAAGATATTTTGGCAATTCGAGCTTACATCTTATTATTTCTAAAGCAACTCATCATGATTGGTAACGGCGTCAAGGACGACGAATTGCAAAGCATTTTAAACTTTTTAACTACAATCCACGAAGTAGGTTCATCGACCTTTATGCTCTGTTTCGATAATATGTTTTCAATATTTTCCAGGACGAAAATCTACACGACGTTTTACAAATGTTAATATCTCTCATGTCAGAGCATCCTTCGTCGATGGTTCCAGCATTTGATTGTAAACACGGCGTACGATCAATATTTAAACTTCTTGCCTCCGAAAGTCAATTAATTAGATTGCAAGCATTGAAACTGCTTGGATTCTTTCTTAGTCGGAGTACACACAAAAGGAAGTACGACGTAATGAGTCCCCATAATTTGTACACCCTATTAGCCGAACGACTCCTGCTTAACGAAGATACTCTGACCTTACCCACCTACAACGTTTTATACGAAATTATGACGGAACATATAAGTCAACAAATTTTATACACCAGACATCCCGAACCAGAGTCTCATTTCAGACTCGAAAATCCCAGTAAGTCTCGCTATTTGCACGAAAAATCCACATGACTCTGTTTTCTTTTTTGCAGTGATACTTAAAGTTGTCGCTACCTTAGTTCGCCAATCCAAACAAACCGAACAACTTTTGGAAGTGAAAAAGTTGTTCCTATCGGATATGACATTATTGTGCAACAATAATCGCGAAAATAGACGAACGGTTCTCCAAATGTCGGTCTGGCAAGAGTGGTTGATAGCGATGGCGTACATTCACCCCAAAAATACCGAAGAACAAAAAATTTCCGATATGGTTTACTCCTTATTTCGGATGTTATTGCACCACGCCATCAAGTACGAATACGGTGGCTGGAGAGTTTGGGTAGACACTTTGGCCATCGTTCATTCGAAAGTAAGTCACTTTTACGAAATAAAATGTTTGTTTTAATGCCCAATTTTAGGTGTCCTACGAAGAGTTTAAGCTGCAATTTGCTCAAATGTACGAACATTACGAACGACAAAGGACGGACAACATCACCGATCCTGCCGTTCGACAACAAAGGCCCATCAGTACCATTTCAGGTTGGGAACACCATGCTCAAGGACTCGTAAACGGTTACCATCAAAACGAAGAACAGTGGAATTCTTCGGCGACGGTTCGCGAAATAGAAAACGAAAATTCCGAACAAGTCTGCAATTGTGATCTTAATTCGTCAATTTCTGAAAGTAGTCCGGCTTCTTTTGTTATGAAACCGGTAGATAGTGAAGGTGTTTCGTTAGATTCGAGGACTAGCGATTTATCCAGTGACGTTAAAATTGGAAAAGAATCGCCTTTTTCGCAAGATTCTCCCCTCAAGTCTCCAATCACCGAAGGTGCTATCGAATCGGATTCCCCCGTATGTAACGGAATTCACACTCCAAGTTTTGATAGTCCTGGCGAAGATAACGCCGATATTATTGAAAGGCAAAAGACTGATATAGTAGACTGCATTGTGGAAGAGATTATGAGAAAAACAGAAAAGCTACTTTTAAGCGAAATTGACCACGCCGAAGAAACAACCGAAATTGAAAAGACGGACGAAGTGCTTGTGGAAGACAATAAAATTTCCGAAACTTTCTCCATAAAACCCGATGACGAAGCCAGCAATAATAACGAAGGTGACGTTATTGGCGAAATTATTGCTCCAGATAGTCCTCAAAATCTACCTACCAGTCCAGAAAGAGAAATACTGGATAGCGACATCTCGGATCGTTATTTAACTCCAACTGAACTGAGCGAAGCTGTGGACAAAAGGTTGGAAGAGCAAAATACAACAGCGAACGACGATAGCGGAGAAGCTACGCTGGATTCGAAAGAATCTTTAGCGGAAGCGTTCGAAGATTTCGTTTCGGACGATAAAACTGACGAGCCTCTTCAAGAAACCGAAATTTCCGAAACGATAAGCGAACCAAAAATTGAGGAACTTGTAATTAATGAAGACAATAGTGATAATTTGTTACATAAAGATAAAATTGAAGTGAGCGAAAGTGAAGTGATTAAAACTGTGCCAATTGATGATAAAATAAGTGCTGTGAGTGTAGATTTAGAGCCGTCCAAAAATGAGAGTAATTTAGATGATGCTACACCTCCTTGTCAAATAAGTGAAGACTCGAACAAACTTTTGCCCGACGAAACGGTTAAAAGTGAAATGGATGTTCCACCTGTAGAAAGCATTTCGACCATTTCGCAGTTCTGTGATCCGAATTTTATTTCCAATGAATGCGTCGATGTAAAAAAGCCACTTAACGTCGATGGTGACGTTTTGCAAGAAAATATTAAAAATGCCGAAGAAGTAAAACGACGTGTCAGTTTACCGCTGAACTCTTTGGAACGCGGAGACAACGACGACGACAATATTGCAAATCGGGTTTCGCCACAGAAACGACCTCGAAGCGCGTCTACATCTACGCAGGTCGATCCCAATCATTTCGGTAAGTCTCCCAAATTGATTTTTTTTTAAATACTCTATGTTTTCTTTATAATTTAATGATAATATTAAATTTAACTTTTTTATTAGTTGATCCGAAAAATGCAAAGCCGGATACGCCGTCTGCTCGTCCCATGTTTAGCCCAGGTCCGACGAGACCTCCGTTTCGTATACCCGAATTTAAGTGGTCTTATATTCATCAGCGATTACTTTCCGACGTTTTATTTTCTTTAGAGACAGACATTCAAGTTTGGCGAAGTCATTCGACGAAATCGGTATTGGATTTTGTTAACAGCAGCGAAAATGCCATTTTCGTTGTAAATACGGTTCATTTGATATCACAACTGGCTGATAATCTGATAATAGCTTGTGGAGGACTGTTACCGCTACTTGCGTCGGCAACTTCTCCGAATGTATGGTAATGAACGATCCTAATATGCCCATTTTAAAGTTTCAATTTTAGAGTGAATTGGATGTCATTGAGCCAACCCAAGGAATGCCGATCGAAATCGCCGTATCTTTCCTTCAGAGGTTGGTAAATATGGCAGATGTTTTGATTTTTGCGAGTTCATTAAATTTCGGCGAACTGGAAGCCGAAAAAAATATGTCGAGTGGTGGCATTTTAAGACAATGCTTAAGATTGGTAAGTTTAATTAACGAATTTTAATTTTGTGCTATATTTAATGTTTGTGTTTTTAAATTTTTTTAATGGCTAATTTGTGTACATAAAAATGACAATTCAGATGAAATGGATAAGGAATTTATCAATATACCCAGATTTAAATTTTTGCTTTTTGTTGCGTATTGCCACTGTCTGGGATTCCCCGAGAAATCCGAACGAAGGCGGTTAGTTTGCTCAAATTTGAAAATAAAGGTATGATTGATGAGCCAATCACACTGCAGAAAATGTGATGATGCGATGAGCGTCAGATGAAATGTATAAAACGAAAAAATAAGAAAGCAAGGTGATTACCTAAAAGTTCCACAGTTGTTTTACAAAAAAGAAAAGAAAATGTAAAATAATCATAATATGTAAATTATATTTTTTTGGAATTTTTTTTCGAGTTCTTGGGGGTTTCTCAGAGTTTCTCGGAACTCGCATATCAAGGGGTAAATATCCCGAAAATTTTGTGTACACTCGTTTGGAATTCCCTTGGAAATCATTGGAATGGACAATTTGCATGAAATTCAAATTCACTTCAAAGTAGCATTTATTGATAGTTCAATATATCTACAATCAGAATATTCGAGTACTTGTTCAAAATTCAGTATTGTTAGCTCGCAAGTAATTTATGAAATATTAGAATTTATTTGAAAAACTCACGTAATCGAAAACAGGTGATAACGTCACAAACACAAAACGCATCTTACATGTATGCCAATAATACACCGGCGTGATTTCCCTACTGTTACCATAGATTAGACTCAGTGTAAACATTGCATTAAGACGAAATGTCAGAAATACAACCAATATAAAAATATTTTAGGTTAAATTTTCTATGTTTTTATGTTGGTAACGGTATTAAAATTTGCATTCAGCGCCAGGAAAAGTTGTGCATCAATACCAATCTTTTATCTATGAACTAATTCTGGTTACTAAAATGACGAAGATTTTACATTTAAGCCCGCCATATTTATTAATACGTTTTCGCGCCACAGAAATACCTTTCAATTTAAATATTTTTTTCTTGCTTTATTTGTGCACCGAATCTTAAAAAATTATGACACATTTCAATATGTTGATATGCAGAATAGTTATATGCTAAAATTAAAAATCATGCAAATTGTCTATTCCTTGGAAATCCTTGGAATTCTTTGGAAATCGTTGGAAGTCTTGGAAATCTTTGGAATTTCTTGGAAATCGTTGGAATTCTTGGAAATCTTTGGAATTCCGAGTCTTGTGTATAGAAATTTTATTGGACATTTACCCCTTGTCACATACAGTTCCCATTGTTACATATAAAGTGTTTCCAGGAAAACAGTTTTGGAAGCCATTAGTACATTATACAAACAGGCAATTAAATTCAACATTTAAATTAACAAAATAAAAAATAGTTGATTGTACACTTAATAACAAACATCGGGGAATCCCTGTGACTATTTTCACCTTTAAGGGTGTGGAATTCAATTCTCTTTTAAATTGAAAATAAAATCAAAATTGAAACATTGAATGTAATTTTTAGTTTGTTTCTTTTTTAATTTTTCAATTTTTATCCAAAATTCTTCTGAATTGTTGTGAATTGAAAAAAAAAATGAATGTATGATGCATTGAATTGTGTGCGTATGTTAGGTATGCACTTGTGCGGTCCGCAACTGTTTGGAGTGTAAAGAAAGAAGTCGTCCGCACTCAATACTTGCACCACCACCTCTAAACACTAGCCATAAGTCAGCACATTTGCAATCATTCATTCGTGGAGGTCAAAATTCTCCAAAGGTATGTATTTTGCTTAAGCACTTTTATCATATTCATATGCATGATTTATGCAGATTTTGTATTTTATAGAAATTATCAAACATTTTTGCGAAAAACAATCAAATTTTGCTTTTTTACATGAAATTCTTGTACATATTGTAAAATTTTGTATGCTTAACATATTGAAGTAATTAAGTCTGAAGTTAGGATTATAAAAATTCGGGGATTTACCAACCGTTTACTTTTTAAATTTCTCACTTAATTACTTTTCTCAAAATATAATCAGAGTATTGAAATTTTTTTAACCTTATTTAGAATATTGCGGATAATTTATCAAGTCAATCAAGTCCGGTAAAGGATCCCGAGAAGTTATTGCAGGACATGGACGTGAATAGACTACGGGCTGTTATTTATAGAGATGTGGTGAGAACGTTTATTCAGGCACTTATGCTTAAATTTGTTACTAAATAAGATTTAACACTTTCACTTATAGGAAGAAACAAAACAAGCTCAATTTTTGTCTTTGGCCATTGTTTACTTCATTTCTGTGTTGATGGTTTCAAAATATCGCGACATTTTGGAGCCACCTATTTCTATTCGCCCTCCTAGCCCACCACCACCTGTGAGAAGTAACGGAACTTCCCACCATTCTGATAGTCCTCAAGGTGAGAATGCATTCAAAATCATAATACGAATTTTTACACAAATTAATGCGGTGACAGTTATTTCTCATTTTACAAAAAAATATAAGTTACGAGGATTTGGGATTTTTTAGAATGCTTTTCCCACTAAGCTACCAAAAATGAGCGGTAACGTTGCCAAATCACATACAAATTTCAGTAAATAGAAGTTTCAGTTTGAATAGCGTACGTTACTCATTAAACCACAGCCGCCATTAACACTCACGCTTTGATATTTGCACAAATAATAATAATAATAATAATAATCATACTAACAAAATAATAGCCATTAAGTGTGTAAAGAAACTAACAATGAACTTGTTTGTGTGAAGCAGAAGGCAGTGCGAGGCCTCTATTTCCGCAGTGGTCACATCACGTTTATCCCCAATTCCTTCCCGGTTCACATCCTAATGCCTCGGCACATCACAATTACGTGCGTCATAGGCATTCCTATGTCAAACATCACTATAACCATAATAATAACCACCATTCACATCACTACAATCACAAAGTTGACCACAGATACCATAGAAACTCCATTGCCAGTCATACAGGTAATCCACAACGCCATGGAAGTATTTGCATCTTTTGCTGATTACGCTTGATTTTTCAAAACGTAGTTTTGTGTTTTTATTTTACTGAAATATTTTTTGGTGGTTTAATCGAAACTATTATTTTTTTCAGTGTCGAAATATTTAGTTTAGCAAGAAAATATGTATCTCGATTGAACCATCATTATAGGAGTAACGCTTGTAGCATGAACCAATAAAATTTGATTACAACTTCTAGTATTATTTTAGTAATTTTTTAAATTCAACTTTAAATTAATAATTAAAATTCTAAGCGATCTATTGCGAGCTATGTCGATTTTACATTTTTTGTTTTTTAATCTGTACTTTCCATTCCGATTTTGTTTTAATTATTTTTTATTTTGTTAATTTACAGTTTTCTATTTAAAACATTGCAGCATGACTAGAATTTTTTAAAAATGTGCAACTAATATTTGTGACTTTTTTTAGCTCAAAGAGCTATTCACAGTCGTTCAACGACTCACGAAGACGGAGACTATGAAGTTATCACTGCATATGTTATGGAGGATAATAATTCTGTACAAGAACACGATTTACACTCCGGACCTCCATCGATTAAGGTAAACTTTGCATTTTTTGTAGTGGTTATGCTTTTAATAATTATTATGAATGTGTGGTTACTTCTTTCAAATTTAAATCTTAACATTTGTTGTGAATGTACCTACTTTTTACTAACTTTGCTTGTGCTGCGGTGCGCCTTCTACAGGTTAGCGCTAGACAGCGCCCATCTATGGGACATGGTTATGCAGTAGATTATTCATTGGACGGAATGAAGCATGCACGAAATCGTGACAGTACTCGTATTAATAATAAAAAGGTAATGCATATCTGCCTGATAGTGTAAATTTTTTAATTCTAATTTTTTTATCCTACTTGTAATTGGCGTAGTGGTGTAATTAGCATTTTAATGTTAACCTCAACTTTTAATTATTATATTAGTCGGATCTGGATTCTTTAAACAACAAACATTTTTTAAATAGAAAGATGTGAGACCCAGACCATTTTCTTCCATTTCGTACTGAATTAGTTCAAAATATTACTAATAGATAGCGTTACTTCAAATCGTTCGACGTTATTTTAATGCTCAAGATAAATATTTTTAGTATGCAAACTTAAATAATTTGCTCAAATTCAATAATAAAAATAGTATATACCTATCCTGCGAAGGCGTCCTGATGCCACAAAGTAAAAAATAAATTTGAAGTGTCAGTTGCGACTTACAATTATTGTCAATTGACACTTAAAAGTAGCAATTGTCACTTAAAAGTCACATTGACACTTAGAAGTCGCAATTGACACTTCGAAGTCGTACTTATACTGCTAAATTATGTAGTTCTAATACTTACTTATACTGCTAAATTATGTAGTTCTAATAAGTATTATTGCGCAGGCGTTAATTGTTACTTTTAAGTGCCAATTGTTACTTTTAAGTGCCAATTGCGACTTTTAAGTGCCAATTGCGACTTTTAAGTGCCAATTGCGACTTTTAAGTGCCAATTGCGACTTTTAAGTGCCAATTGCGACTTTTAAGTGCCAATTGCGACTTTTAAGTGTCAATTGCGACTTCGAAATGTACATTGACAATTTATTGTAAGTCGCAATTGCCACTTAAAATTCATTTTTTACTTTGTGCCCTCAAGATGCTTTCGTAATATCCATCCTTCTCTAGTCGTGGTCTCATATTTTTCTACTAGAAGAAAATTTGTTGTCAACTTTTACTCTACATACTCTCATTCAACATTCTATTACTGTTTATAGAGCACCGATTCGATAGAAGAGGTTCATTCAATCAATTCATCCGATATGAACACTTTAGAAACAAGCAATGACGTAATAGACGATAACAAAATTTTAAATAACGACGAAAATTGGACAGACATCAATTTAAATGAAGATGTGGAAATGTCGAACACTAAGGAAGATTCACGTAACATCCAAAACATTTCTCACTCTCATATTGGAATGGTGGATACGGAAGGAAACATTCCGAGTTTAAATTCTAATGAACGAGAAAAAATGCATTCCGAAATTGCAGTTGTGAGAGTACCAGACAATCTAATACAAGCTCCTCCACAAATACACGCCGACGATTTGTCAATAAACAATATTGTGGAACACATTTCCGTGCCTACCCCATCGCGTGAAGCATCCCTTACTCAAAAATTAGAAATGGCTTTAGGATCAGTATGTCCACTTCTGAGAGAAATTATGGTTGACTTTGCACCTTTTTTATCTAAAACGCTGGTGGGTTCCCACGGTCAAGAGTTGCTGATGGAAGGCAAAGGGTTGACCACATTTAAAAATAGCAATTCGGTCGTTGAATTGGTGATGTTGTTATGCTCGCAAGAGTGGCAAAATTCCCTGCAGAAACATGCTGGTTTGGCGTTTATTGAACTTATTAACGAAGGAAGGTTACTATCGCATGCCATGAAAGATCACATTGTTAGAGTAGCAAACGAAGCCGAGTTTATTTTGAACCGGATGAGAGCAGATGATGTTCTAAAGCATGCAGACTTTGAGGTAAGCAAAACCTATTTTATTTTAATAAGAAAGTTTTGAATCGTATTTTTTTAGTCTCAATGTGCTCAAACTTTAATGGATAGAAAAGAGGAAGAGAGAATGTGCGATCATTTAATAACTGCAGCAAGAAGAAGAGATACTGTGATTGCCAGTCGATTATTAGAAAAAATACGTAATATCATGTCAAATAAACATGGAGCTTGGGGTTATATGGATCCCATAGGAGCAAGGTTTGTTAAGTTATACTTTTAAGTTTAGAGTTAGTACTTTTTTGTTTTAATTTGTAGACTGAATGAATTTTGGAAGCTTGACGCTTGGGAAGATGATGCCAGGAGAAGAAAACGTTTTGTTCACAATCCTCTTGGTTCCACTCATCCAGAAGCGACTTTGAAAGCTGCAATTGAACACGGAGCGCCGGAAGATGCCATAATGCAGGTAATTACTCGTATTTCTGAAAATTTTGGTTTCTTTTCATTTTTATCATTTTTGATTGGTTTTAGGCAAGAGAAGAGTTTCATGCTCAATTGGCAGTGTCAAGGAATAATCAACAGATGCAATCAAGTGACCTCATGGACGATAACGAGTTATTAACTGACGATCGTGACTTAGATAATGACCTAACTGGTACATATTTTACATAAAAGCATGAAATTTAACATTTTTTACTTGAATTTTAGGTCCAGTGAATATTAGCACTAAGGCGAAATTAATTGCTCCTGGTATTGTTGCACCGGGTATGGTTTCCATAACATCAACCGAGCTGTATTTTGAAGTGGAAGAAGACGAGGAGGAATTTAAGAAAATTGATTCTGAGGTTAGTGGTATTTTTTTATTAGTTTGAAATAAATAAAGCGGAATTAGTTGGTAACTTGAATTCTTATAATTATATTGAAGTTGAAGTTTCATAAAAACGCATTTGTTTAATAACAAATAGCCATAACGTGGCCAATTTTTACGATAAATGACTAGAGCATGAAAAATAAAATTTACAGAGAATTAATTTATCTTTCATATTACTATTTACAATTAAATTTTTCTATCGCCTTTACCTTTCGAGCATATCGAGAATAAAAGACATTGAAATTTGATTTTCACAAAAAGACGAAAAATAACTGTTTCTTAAAAAAATCATATCTCAATCAAATTAAACCAATTTTATTATTTAGCAAGTCTTAGATGTTCGGTGGGCTAATTTTCAGTTTACCATAATATATTTAGATGAGTTTTGGTACATACGATTTACTAGCAAAAAACAATGACAGGGACATGATGGTGAGGTCTTGGGAGTTCAGTTACCTCCAACTGATATAAACAATCTAGTAGAATTATATACTCTTTTCCACTCAAATTTCTAGATTACTAGACTAATAAGCTTACTTATGTAGTTATCTACTTCTAGTCTTGGCGAAGGGACTATTCCCTGTTAAGCTTTGATAGCTTAACTATCTAAGTTAATCTAATTTTAACTAAATGAAAATTTTGTTTAAATTTTAAATCAAAACTTACATTGAGCTGGAAGGATTCCATACCTCTCAGATTCTTCTCGGCCGTAACAATTTCAACTGTGTGCTTACTCTGCAACTGTTTTTCTTTCTTTAGACTCTTTTAAATAAACTTCACAGAACAAAATTTTCAGAAATTTGAAAATATTTTTAGGGTCCGTTACCTTGGCCCCCCCCCAGTTAAAATTTTTGGCCAAAAAGCTAGCTCCCGAATCTATAGAGCTAGCACCGGCTAGCACCCAAATATTAAAGCTAGCACCCTTACAGTTTTCGCAGAAATCCACATTGAAACTGGGGGGGGGCTAAAGTAACGCTAGCCCCCCCCAGTTAATATTTTGGCTCCAAAAGCTAGCTCCGTAATCTATATAGCTAGCACCAGCTAGCACCCAAATAGTAGAGCTAGCACCCTTACAGTTTTTTCAAAAATCCACATTGAAACTGGAGGGGGCTAAAGTAACGCTAGCCCCCCCCGTTAATATTTTGGCCCCAAAACCTAGCTCCCTAATCTATATAGCTAGCACCGGCTAGCAACCAAATATTAGAGCTAGCACCGCTACAGTTTCTTCACAAATTAGTATTTAATAAAAATGTCTATTAGTTTCATTCCACTGCGCATGAACCAAAATATATTCCACACGCTCCGCCTACTCGAAACTTTACTAATAATTTTTTAACAGCTTATAGGGCTTATTGTTAATCTACATTATGTAATTTATTTAAGAATAGAAAAAACTAGTTAAAATAAATTAACATAATATTATATCGCTTTGTGCGTTGACACTGTTTCTTTTCATCCTTAACTAAAAGCTTTTAAAAATAAAAATGCAAATACTGAAATCGGTACCTCTCAATTTTATTTATTTGCTGTATATAATTTACAGTATACAAAAACTATTAACTACTAAATAGATCGGGTCATAGATAAGATAATAAGATTTGATAATGCCCCCCCGCCCAAAGTAAATAACTCGCATTTTGTATTTAAAAGATACAAAGTTTTGAAATTGTAAGGGACATTTTTTGACCTATGGGAGACGACACATTTACAATGACTTGTTAGAGTATAAAAAAATAAAATTATTTTATTTTGTCTACTATGTATATAATATTATAGTAATTAAGGTGCATTTCACCAGCCGCCCCCCTCTCCCCCATTTCGAATGTTGGATCCAAAGTAGTCTAAATCGTTTGTACCTCCTTTGTACCTGTTTGTACCTTCCTTATATTCCGTTGTACCTATTTTGTTTTTCAGATATTTTGAAATATATAAAATAGGCATTTCGCCAGTCCCCCCCCCCCAATTCGAATTTTGGATCCAAAATAGTCTAATTAATAAGTCAAGGGGCAAATCAAAGAGCATTTTGAGACAGCACTTCGATGTGGATTATCCATTAGTTTTCGAGAAAACGGCATTTAAAAATCAAAATTTTACATGCATTTTACATAGGGAATTCATTAACACGAAAGTTCTATTGACGGTGCGTGCGTTCTGATATAGTCTTAGTGTTGGCAGTCAAACGCCATTGTGATACCGTACGGTACCCATCGACCGTTGCTAACGAGTTTCACCCCTTACGAGTTTCATCCTTTACGAGTTTCACCCCTTTCGAGTTGCACCTTTGGTGAGTTTGTGGTACTAGAGGGATGTTCTTAGTGAGTCATCGTTCGTCAAAACGGCGCGTAGCGCCCGGAGCGGAGGGTAGCGGAGCGTCGGTTTTCACGAACGCAACCAAGGCAATCGAGATTCTAACCTAAAAACGAGTTCTAATATTATTAAAATTATTAGCTATATAGTTTTAAACAAAAGTAATTATCGAAGATTAGCTAAGAAAACCATAAAAACAATAAATTATTTTCGAGCTTTCGGGAACGAATGTTCCCTTTGTCAAGAATATTTATTATTGTTTTTATGGTTTTCTTAGCTAATCTTCGATAATTACTTTTGTTTAAAAACGAGTTCTGCGTTTATTTCTTAAATTATTGCATAATGTTGCGTAATATAATGGGTGCGGTTACAAGCAAGGGGTTCGATATGCACGTTGTGCACCGGATCATGTCACAATCGCGTCTGACTGCTAACAATAAGACTATATTAGAACGCACGCACCGTCAATAGAACTTTCGTGTTAATGAATTCCCTATCTATAAAATACATGTAAAATTTTGAATTTTTAAATGCCGTTTTCTCGAAAACTAATGGATAATTCGCAAAATTTCTTTTTTTAATATACTCAAAAAATTGTCCCCTTTCTATAGTGCAGCAATCGCGGCTCGATTCGTGGTTGTGGTTCCCTGACAGATCCCCACATTCAGAGTGGACTGACTCGGACACCGTTTCATTTTCAAGATTCTTAATTACCTAGATATACGGTTAATGTGAATTTTTAAATCTAATGTCTGCTTACGTAAAATCAAGTTCAAATTTAATCAATGATTAAAATTTTCCAAAAGCTTTTAAATTGTTATGAAATTTAATTTATTGTATGTATATTAATTTTTAACACATTTTAGGGAAAATGTGTTAGAAACACATTCTTCAGATAGAAACTCCAACAGCAAGTATAACAAAAAATAATATCTAATATTATTGAAAATTGAATATTGATTATTGATGAATAATACCACTACTCATATAGTTTTTATTGTTTTATAAAAAATCAACTGTAATTGTATGATAAATTAATTTCACAACTTCACTACTCACTTAATTTAAATGATATCAGTACTGAAGTACTGAAAATATATTCAAAAAACGCAAACTGAAATAAAAAGCACTTCTGTTTGCTTTAAATTATGAAAAGCAATGACAAAGGAGAATATTGTTATCTAAACAGATTCTTTCAGGAATTAGGGAAAACACCAGAAATTTTGGGTTTTCCAAAATTGCAACAAGCTTATACAATTTACCTGGCGCTATAGAAGCCTCAGATTAGGCGGCTTCCGGAAGTTCGGCTTTAAATTCTTTGAAGTACTAAATTTGGTCTTATTTTATAAAATAGATATAACATTTAAAAATATAATAATATCGTAGTTTTGTGATTTTTTGTGATTTTGAAGTTTAAAAAATACAAAATACTTTTGTATTTTCTAAATTCTTAAAATAGTTTTAGGAATTTGTAATACGTCAGAATTTTTTGGTGTAAGAATTAATGTCTTTTGGAGCTCTAAGGGGGGGGGGGGCGATCGCCCCCATCGCCCCCCCCTGGATCCGCCACTGAGTGGAACGAAGCCATTCTATACATTGTTGTTGAGTTAGACCTTTGTTAAAATCATAAAAAATCATCCAACGATAACCTTCACGTGAAATTTCCATTTTTCTCACAAAATCGTTTTTTAAACGCTCACTGTAAACAAACTACTTGATCAATTTCTAACTTATCACTGGTGCTACAATAAAAAACGTAAAATTTTACGAAAATAATAATGACAGCTTGCAATAGCGCCGTCTAGTGGTCGTTTGTAAAAAAAAAGGTGGCTCTCTATAATCTGTGACTAATGCCCGTACTAATAGTCATGGATTGATCTGAGTATCGAGATCTATTCTCGAAATAACAGCTGTTGCTACGATACGGTCTAAATTCCAGTAATCTCATTGGTAAATTCTAGGATTATTTTGAGTTTCGGATTGATCCGTGACTATTAGTACGGGCATAAATCAATTAACTACTTATTCAACTTCTATTAGTAAACTAATAGGCAAGTCAAAAACGAAGGCCAATTCTATTTTAAAGGGGTAGTGAAGATTTCAGTTGCGGCTGGTAGCGGAAGAGTGTTGGGCCGCCCCTCTCCCAAATAAGAATATTAAATAAAGTAATTGTTAAATTTAAATATCTTACTTACATAATTATTTACTATTATTTTCAGACGAAACCTTGTAGTTTTTTTTATAGAATTCTGTTTTTAACAAAAATCTCGGATATTACTCGCACATGCAGACATCTCGCCTAAAGACGCCTACAGTAAAGTCTTTATCAAAAACTAGCTAACTTAAATTGAAGATTTATTGTTTTCTTAAAGTATACTTCTATTTTGCTGCTACCTCATTTTGGTAACACTTATTGCCAGCATCTAGGCCTTAGGCTATCGCAATTTTTCTTGGTTTTTATTTTGCCTTTTAAAGTGTTTTATATTTCTTCTACCTACATCTGACCCTTTCTTTTCATCTTTTGCCTTTCTGCTTTTCTTCTTCGGGTATGGAAAATATATAGAATTTTCAAATTGCACTTATTAAATAACCGCCTCTTATCTTTCATCTATCAACATGGAATCTTAAACGTGGTAATAGGTATAGGCATGTATAGGTAGTTTGGAATGATGGAATTAGCTCTCAAGCAGGATTCCTAACTGCAGGATGTTGAATTCCAGTTCCTGCTGTTTTAAAATTAAAATCAAAATAAAATAATCAGTAAAATAACTTTCCCATTTACCTTCCGTGTGCGTCGCTAAGCAGGGATTATTAGCCAGCGGGCACTATGGTACAAATATAAGATATCTTTCGTGTGATGCATTTATAATTTTTAAATTTGCTTTAGTTTGTGCTTATTTATTTCTTGCTTTCATTTTTTAAACATTTCAATAATAATTATAAAGTTAATAAATATTTTGTTGAAAAATATTCATTGTTTTATGTAAATTTGCTTTAGTTAACACATAAAAATCAAACAAAATTAACTAGATTTACATTACAGCTTATAGCATAAACCTGTACGATGCAAAGTTCATTAATTTTCTTCAAGTTACATGAATAAATCATTAATCAAAAGGTAGTTTATTGATATTTCTTATATGAACATTACATATTCATCAAGGAATTCATAAATCATTTGATTAAGGCGGGACCAGTTGACAGTTTGGTAAACGATAAAATTTAGGCCTTACCTGTAATTTAATAGAGATCAATTTACTAATAGGAGTGTATAATGAGTAAATTGAAAATTAGAAAAGGTAATTTAATTAGAAAATTGGTGGGTGGTTTTAGTTTAAACTGTTCAGATTAATGGTTCGTTAGTTTTGCAATCAGGCTAGGCAAAATTTAATTTTTTGCGCCAACGAGGCAGTTGAGATGTTAGAAGATAATTTTTGATGAAATTTTGGCATCCATGCAATCGAACGAGAAAAAACATTTTAATGGTTGTGTGGTTATATTATATAAAATTAAATAAGTACGTTCGTTCGTATAAATCTAAATCATTTCATCAAAAATATTCGTGAAACGCATGGACATATAAAATTTGGTATGTAGCATTCCTCGCCGTGCCGGAGTCTTCTCTACGGGTAGTCGGATAATTGGCCGTCCCTAAAGAAGCACCTGCCCCAGGGGGCGCCCGCACTGTTTGTTTTACTACAATCCGGACTAATCAATTAGTTAAATTCCGAGAGGGAACTCAATCGGACATGATGGTGTCATACGAGTTCAAGCCGTCTCCGTCTAAAATTAATTTTTTCCATTTTTTTCCTTTTACATAAAACTTGTTCGAATTTATTTTCAACTTTTTTTTCCTCTTCGAAATTAATATTTCTTAAAACAAGATAAATGTAAATGATGTAGGAAGTACGGTATTAATCAAGTTCAGTGTTATTTGATTGTAGGTTTGGGTTTTTTCTGCTTTCAGAAGTTTATCAAATTATAGGTTTGATGCTTGTTAATTTCGAATTGTGTTAAACTTACGGTTTTGGTAATCATTTTATTCCAGTGGTTTATAATAATAATAATTAACTGGCAACTTGATTACATTAAAAGCACATACTCATTTCTTCTAATTAATAAAAAGACGTAAAAATTATAACAGCAACAGTTCTTGCCCCAAGACATGTACCCGTTCGCTTAAAAAAACGCTTTCGACTACTAACTGTCTGCGTGGCTTCACTTAATATTTGTCTGCATACATTTTTTTCCGAAGCAAAAATACATGTTCGTTGAAGTAAAAGAAAACCTTTTAGTCTTGTGCAAAGAGCAATTAAAAATGTCCAACATACTATCAGACAAGTGTTAGTTCCCACACCTGTTGAGGCACGAATTCCAGGTATAAATTGTATTCGTCTTTCCCACCATAATTGTCACGAGTCTTGGTGATATGGGAAGAAACCCTAAAATTGATGAGGTTGCCCAAAAGATTACAATCGAATTTGTCATTGCTTCCTTTACGTGGAAGAATGATGACCAATAAGAAGTATCTTCTTCAATTTTGACATAGCTTTTTGAGCAGACTTCTTTTGCTCTGGAAGAGAAGTTGGCAAAAGTTTAGGCCGATTTGCGATGTATGAATGAATCCGAGCCGAAGCAATTTATTCTAAACCATCCGGTATATCATTAATTAAATTTCTTCTACGCTAAACTAAATGTTGTTTAAACATGCTGAAAACGTTAATTGCCTTGTTATTAAATTATAATTTAACATAAAATATCGTAGCAAACTGCGTGGCGACTTTAATGATACAGCAGACAGCCTACGTTGAAAACAACGCCTTTAGGGGTTGTTTAAAATTAAAATTAATTTTTTCGTCGTGTTTTTATTTTGATTTATTAATAAAATGAAATTGTCTTGCACTTTTTTATTATTTATTATTTACATTAGGTACCTATGCAAATATAATATTCTTTAACCATGTGTGTGTTTTAACATCATAAATGTGTCATATAATTTACATAACCCTTTCTCATTCAGACTTGAATCGGAATTCAAATAAAATTTATAGTTAAATAAACACGTAAGGACAACGACAATAGACATAAAAGATATAAACAAAAACAAACAAATATTTGCAAAATATATTTTTAATTTTTAACCGATTATCGTCATATTAATGAGTCTTGGTTTTAATACGAAAAAATATCCAGCCGCTACGGTTGATGATTGGGTAGGTGGTTGGGTTAGATTCATGGTTGTATTAAGAAAAACAAACAAAAGTATAAACTATAATCATAAATATTTATGTGTATTTTATTGTAAGAGCTTGTCAAAAGAAATTAACGAATATATTTTGGTAAGCACTAAAAATGTTGGTAATTTAAAACTTAATTGCCCATAATATTAAATCAAAATCTTGGTTTGTACGGTGCGGTTTCGCTATTATTCTATAAACAAAAAAAATGAAGAAATCGAAAGTGATTTCTGAAGAAGATGAAGTTAATGCTTTTCTGACCATAAGTAATTTTTAAAATTCTGCAAAAATAAAAAATGCAAAAATTGAATATTTTCAACATCTCGAAATGTCATCGCCGAAGAACTGGTTTGGTTTACGTATAATTTATCACTTTATAACATAATTTATTTAAATTAGTGGTTTTTTGCAAATATTTAAAGTGGGTCTTTAATGCCTTATTATATACCACAACATGCATTATGTATATAAAGTATGTTTTGTCTAATTAACAAAAACGATATGGCTTGGTTGACTATAATACAAATTAAACAAACAGACGAAGGAATCGATACAAATATACCTAGATACAAAGGAAATGAATAATTATATAAACTAAATGGCCCCCGTAACTATGTACATGTATATCAAATTGGTCACGCCACGTGTTTACTTTTTCATTTTACACAATACTATACCAAAGTAGACATTTACACGCCTCTTTTTATGTAAAAATTAATAAAAATATAACATTAATTTGAATATGTAAATATTTTTACATTCATAAACGTTCAATTAAATTTAAATATAAATATACATGTCTTACGTGTCATTTTACTTTTCTTCTTTAATTAACAGTTTTAATTTTTTGTACGTTGTTTAACTTTTTTAATTTATTTGATCTATTTTTCCAAATATTAGCACGCAATATGTTGTATATTTGCACAAGCACGACTGTGATGGTTTAAAATTTAAGTCAAGATGTTTATTAATAATTAGAGGTTTGGTACCCAAGAAAATTATTCAAAAATTATTTCTCACAAGAGAAATATGCAGAAGGGACGGTTCCGAACTTTTTTTTCTATAACCCGCAGAAAAACACGGTGTCTTGTAAACTCTCCTGTGGCACTCCCATAATTATAGTATTATTGTTTGTTCTTTTTGTTTGTCCAACTTGATTATTCAATGAGTCGAGGAAAAGTTTACTCTTGTACATTTCATTACATTGTAGGTGCCATAAAACACACCGAACAATAAATAGCATAGAATTGAGATATAATTTATTAGCGAAGAAAAACCATAGGCGAGGTGAAATATTGGCATCACGCAAGTAAATCGTATAAAATTTATTACATGCAACAGCTAGGTACATCAAAAGTATATGAGTTACTCGCGATTTTTTGATATTTCTATCGAGACGTTTTAAAGTGATCCGTATAAAATAAGAAATCTTATATTGTTTTCTTTTTATTTGTTGTTCATCGCTTATTCTTTGTTTTTTGTTGTTTTTACTGAATCTTTTACTAAAATGTACCGTACGGGTAATGGAAACTTCAATTTTGATTGATGATTAAATCGTCTTACTCCGCATTATTTTCTGCAAAAATTATCTTTCACTAATTTCTTCTGTCAGTAGTTACTCGGTAACTTAATTTCTTTATTCAATTTATAGATATTTGTCAAAGAAAATAAAATTGCTTACGATAACGATTTACTTTCTAAACTGATATCATAAACTACTATTATTCGCAAGAAAAATAAAAGTAAGTACTATATTATTAAATAAATACAAATTAAAAATTATAATATTTACAAAAATATATAAATTCGAAGTTCGAATTAACAGTTACAGTAAACAGCAGTAAAAATACAATAAAAGCATGGGTGGCTAAATACACGAAAATGTTATATTTAAAGTACAGAATACATTGAAAATTATGTAATCTATTTAAAATAAAGGAGTGTGGCGGCTAATGGTTCCCGACGAATTGTACCCGACCCATGAAAAAATGTAGCATCTAATTTAATTATGACATTGAAATGTAACGATTCAAGTGAGGATTAACTTCAAATATCGATTAATTTAGAAAAAATTCCATTTTAAAGTTTCAATTTTTCACAAAAAAAGTAGATGTTTCGACCATTCTGTTGGCTGTACGTGTGCTTGACGTAAATAGTGGATGCAGCAATGTGTTTTAGGAAAGGAGAAGGTCGCAGTTTAAGATATTTTTGGACCTAACAGTTTCGGTAATAACTTTTAAATTCATAAAACATTTAAATTTATGCAATAAAAAACAGGTAAAACATAAAGACACGTTCTATGGATAGGGCTAACCTAAAGATGCGTATAAATATGACGAGTCGCGCCAGAGTGGCCTTTTTGCACCAAAGAGTCTGCCGTGAGTCTTCTTCGAGTTTTATCTGATCCGCTTATAAGTTAAACGTGCAACGAGTTTCCCACGTACTTGATTTAGTTAGTTTAGTACACGCTAGTCCCAGTAGACGCGCCAATTTCCTTTGATGGCGCGTCAAAATACTAACAGAAATCGGCTCGTCGCGAGTCTCCTTCGCACGGCGCGTGGTATAGACTCGCGAGCCTCGTACAAATATGACGAATTAGACTCGTTGCCGCGACTTGCAATATTTATACGCACCTTTATGGAAACAATTAATCGAATAAGCGCACACCGTTTTTGAGCAATTTTAATGTTTAATTTTGTAATTTACTCCTTAAACTATCATAATTGAATTAAGACATTTATAAATTTGTGAGGATATTTTGGATCCAGAAAGCTTTTATAAATAAAAAAGAATACTCTGTGTTTTTCTTTTTCTTTCTTTTTTTGCAAAAGTACTATAAAGTCAAATATATTTATTTTTTTAAATTTAAAATAGAATAAATGTAGTTTATTCACAATCGGTTAGTAATCGATACATTCCTGATTTTTAAAAAGTTGGGAAGCAGTTTATTGTTTACTTTCACTTGCCAACCAATCAGAGCTATTTTGTTTTACTTCCCAACCTACCTCAGGTCGGGAAGTGATCACTTCCCGACCTGCAAAGTCGTATGATGGCAAGAAAAGAAACTAACAAATAATGTGCGTCAAATTAATTAAGATTATGTCAAATGTCAAGTGCAAATTTAGTGCAAGCTAACTAATCTAATTTTATTTTAGTTACTTTAAAAATGTAAGTTTTATAACAATATTGTTAATTTACCCCGAATAATTAAAGTACAATTTCAAATATTTACCATCATTTTGTTTGACATAAACAGCAATTTGCTTATTTTTTATACCAACCTGATAAACTATTTTTTCTTTTCAAAAATGAAATAAAGTGAAAAGCAGCGTATAATTTAATACAAATTTTAATTATTTGTTATTTACCATCTGATTGTGAATAAAATAGTATACATACCTCGGTGTCAAGCTTCATTCCAGCGTCGCGCTTATAGTTGACTTCGGCGCTTCGCGCCTCAGTCAACTAACCTAGCGCTCGGCTGTAATGAAGCATTTTCCACCTCGGCATGTAATATACTATTATCTACTACTGTCAAACAATAGCGTCATTATATGTGTAACTATGAATACATAATTTGGCTCATATTCTACAGTGGATAATGGATTCATTATCCACGGCTGTTGGCAATTTTTATTTATTTTCTTTATAAATGACAAATGGCAACTTGATTCGATAGTTGAAAATTAATAAACACAATACAATTTTAAACTTAAATAATTAGATAATGCTAGATAAGAATAATTACAAAACTCGCTCACTGCGTTCGCTCGTGTTGTAAACAATTCTCGTGTAATATGGCCTTCATTATACACTCATTAAATAATATACTATTATCTACGACTGTCAAATAATAGTGTCATTATATGTGTAACCACGAATACATAACTTGGCTCATATTCTACAGTGGATAATGGATTCATTATCCACGGCTCCTGTTCATTATCCACGGCTATTGGCAATTTTTATTTGTTTTCCTTATAAATGACAAATGGCAACTTGATTCGATAGTTGAAAATTAATAAACACGATACAACTTAAGGTTAAATAATTATTTAATGCAGTCTTAATTATTATTGTTTAACAGTCGTAGATAAAGAATCGTATTAAATTCGTGTATAATGGGCCATATTACACGAGAATAATTACAAAACTCGCTCGCTGCGTTCGCTCGTGTTGTAAACAATTCTCGTGTAATATGGCCTTCATTATACACTCATTAAGTAATATACTATTATATTACAACATTGTTTAAAAATACATTTTGCAAAATACATCAAAAATTTGTATTTGAAATACGAAGTATAATAATAAATTAATAATTATAATAAAATTTAAAATACAAGATACAAAATGTATTTTAAATAAATATTAAAGATTTTGACACCTCCTGTCAAAATTCTAGCCAAAATACGCGTTTCAATTTTTTTTGGCAGAGAGAACTCGATTTTCTTTTCTTCTTCTTTCTTTTTGACATTATACCTATCCTCTTGAGATATGAATTTGATCATATCGATGGCTTAAGTAGAAAACCACGTAACAGCCAATAATCGTTTTTTACAGGAGAGACATAAAACTATATAATTTGCGCATGTCAACGTATGTAAACGTGTTTTTTTATTCGCTATTTAGAAGGCTAAATAATTTTTTGGGATTTACGAGGTTTTCGGGGTAGGTGCGCAACACTATTTATATACAGGGTGACCCAGACCACCCGTATCAGTACTTTTTTTCAAAAACGGTAAGTCGTAGAGAGTTGAGCAAAAAAAATTTATTACAAAAGCCCTAATGACGAATCTAATGGTGATATTATTATTTCCGGGAAAAGTCGGCATCCAGAGTAGTTTGCTCCAGAAAGTCCAGAAATCCAGAATTTTAAATGGCACCATATGGCGAAAGTGGTATCGTTGGAAAGCTCTTTAAAAAATAAGCAAGTTTTGTAGGAAAAATTTTTTTATTACTCCCACCCCTTTTAAGTTATATTCGACTTAAGTTATTAAATTTCAATTTCTTATAACGAACTTAACTTTAAAAGTCAGCACTTGAAATATTTTTTTCTTTGGGGTCGGATCAAAGATATTGTTTATACAGAAAAATTGACAACGAGAGATGATATGAAGCTCAGAATTTGCAATGCCTGTCGATCATTAAACACTGAAGAAGTACTTAGAGCCACTGATAGTATGACCAGAAGAGCTCAACAATGTTTAGAAGTAAATGGAAGACATTTTGGACACTTGTGACATTGCTCTAACGCGGTAGCTGGATTTTAAGTGCTGACTTTTAAAATTAAGTTCGTTATAAGAAATTGAAATTTAATAACTTAAGTCGAATATAACTTAAAAGGGGTGGGAGTAATAAAAAAATTTTTCCTACAAAACTTGCTTATTTTTTAAAGAGCTTTCCAACGATATTACTTTCGACATATGGTGCCATTTAAAATTCTGGATTTCTGGACTTTCTGGAGCAAACTACTCTGGATGCCGACTTTTCCCGGAAATAATAATATCACCATTAGATTCGTCATTAGGGCTTTTGTAATAAATTTTTTTAGCCCAACTCTCTACGACTTACCGTTTTTGAAAAAAAGTACTGATACGGGTGGTCTGGGTCACCCTGTATAATATATATATTTATATATCTCCATCAAAATTTCAAAAATGATATTTTTGGAGTTACGTGGTTTTCTAATTAAGCCGTCGATATGGTACCTGGTACCTATACTTTTCTTTTATAAAATTTTGCTTTGTAATGCAAAAACAAGATCTATTTATTTAAAATTAACCTTCATCTGGACGCCATATTTTTCGTAACACTAGCGAGCGCGCAACAGTAATTTACCGTCTCCCTGTTTACATGCTTACAAAATTTTTAAAATTGTGACATAGTCACATTAAGTTAAGTCAAGTTAAGTTAAGATTTTACGTGAATTTTAGGTAGGAGTCAATCCACGATTTCTACCCAGGCATTCTGTTACCTGTCCGTCTACTCAGATATACTCTTAGTGATAGCCGTCATATGCGATTGTTACTCTGTCGAGTGCACATCGTGCGTGTAGAACCGATTGCTAGTAACCGGATACTTTACACCGAGTTGCAGCGATGTGCGTTTTGGCAAAATCTTGAATGTACCCTAAAATGAGTTTCACCCCTTTCGAGTAGCACCTTTATCGAGTTGGAGCTACATTCAGGAATGTTTTAAGAGAATAAGCGTTGTCAAGCGGCAAGCGAGGGGTTGCAGAGCGTCAGATTTGGCGAAAGCAAACACGAAAAATCACGGATCCACCCTAAAAAATAGTTGTGCTTTGTCTAAATAAGAACTCTGTTCAGTAAATACTAGTTCAATGACAATACTAAGAGTACCTATATCCGGGCACACGTACCGGTGACACAATACCCATGTAGAAATCGTTGTGTTATCTCTTTCTAAAATTCATGTAAAATTTTGATTTTTAAATACCGTTTTCTCGAAAATTAGCAGATTCATATTTTGCCGGATAAAAAAAATTTTCCAACAAAAGTTGTTTATTTTTCTTCAAATGACCTTGAAAAAGTCAATAAACTAAAAAAGCAATTATGCAATATTATTTCCTCCTCTCTACCATACAACTTTTGTCAGAAACATTTTTTCATCTGACTTTTGGTTTTTGAGTTATTAATTGCTGGAAGTTTTAAAATGATCACTCGGTATATACAACAAAATAAATTGAATTTTAATATGATGAAACTGAATGGAAGTGGAGTATTACCCAGTGTAACTTGCTTGACGTTCCGATATTAATATATTGCAATGACCCGAAGCCGTCAATTTTATAAAATTTAAAATTTTAAGCAAATATTAATTTGCCTGCGGGTCACCCATTTTTATGAACTTGAGACTCTTGCTTTTATAAATTTTAATTATCACGCTTTCAAATTTTGTATTTAAAACTTTTCAAATACAGACAAAAGTCATCCAAATCAACAATAAAAAATTATTCACAGTAAATAATACTCAATTATTTTAATAATTTCCCAAACGCATCCGTCCACTTTAACGGACCTGGCAAAATCACAAAACTTTCGTGCTAACATAAAAATTTTGGCGCGAACAATTATTCAAAATATTTATAACAAAATTAAATTTAAATCCACAAAATAATCAAAACAAAATTAAAAATTTACATAACAAAATTTATAAATGATTTTGGAAAACGACAATATATTATTTTATATTAATTAATAAAAAAAATATTAAATAAAACTTTAATTGAACAAGTGAATTAAATATTAATAAAAGTAAATATTATTTATTTTGAGCTGACTTTATGTCATGCAATTGTTTGTTAAACTTTAAGTTACGCATTTCGAGAAAGCTATTATACTATTTCATTTTAATGCCGGCGACGGGCAGCGCTAAAGTACTGCCTTAACGCAGAACTTGCGGTGTTTTCAAACTTGATGAACTTTTCTTTATCTTTCTTTTAAAATTATATACCATTTTTTTGATTGAAACTTGAAAACTTGAAACTTGATTCTATATTCTAAAATTCACTTTTTTCTAAAGGCAATTGTTTTACATAATTGCCGGCGACGACCGGCACTGAAGAAATACTTTAGTGACGCTCACCTATATTTTTATTTAATATCAATTTTATCTGTTACCTGCACTCGGTGCACACTAAGAGCTTAGTTGACTGTATTAGTATTTCCCTAATTTCCAAATTAATGTAAACCTATACACATATACAGTAAAAACGTTGTCCTTGAAATCAAATAAACCCTTTTATTTGAATAATTTTCAAATTGTTTTGTCAAACAAAAATTAATTTAAATAAAAAAAAATTAATTTATTCAATTGTGATTAACAAAAACTTATAGTTGTGTGAATACAATAAACAACTAAAAAAATTTATCAACATCAAATGGTTTGACACACCTCCCCCTTCTTTAGTTTAAACTGGGAAGAAGCAATTTTTTTTTAAAAAGCCTATGTTTAGAAAACAAAGTATAAAATTAAATATGTAGTTTTCATGCAGCAGTTTATTTAAAATCATAAATTTTCAAGTTTTGCATAGCTGATAGATTTGACTATTATTCGATATTATGGATAATTTGGAATTTTCTATTGAAGTTGCTGGGCACGTTTTCAGTTCTATGTGAACGCACATAGTAATTCGTGTTTTTCAAGAATATCTTATGTACAAATACATTAAAATTTATATAACGTTCAAATGGATGTCAAAAGTATTACTGTAAATCCAAATGTAATATTGTGATTGCAATGTACACAGAGGTGTAGAAATATATAAATAACCAGCAGCATATAAATGAAGATTGAATAAGAACTTTTGATATTAGACCAACAAATCAAGAGAAGAGCGATAATATGTCAATATAGAATTCAATCTGATTTAAGAAACACGGAACCGAAAAATATCAACGATCTCTAGTTTTTAATGAGCTTTTCAAAGAATAGTGCTGATTTTACCAACTAAATTTTCATCTAGGAAAACCCTGCAAGTAGCTTTCTCGGAGAACGTGAATTTGATTGGTCGTGCAATTCTACAAAAATTCTCTTGCATTCTTCGGATGATGGAAGAGACATTTGGTGAGATCAAGATTGTGTCGTTCCATTCTTCTGATCAGCTTTCTCTTTGTTTTTGTTCGTTTTTGTATAAAGCAGTTTTTCGAGTTGGTTTGAAATATTTTGAATTGATCGATTACGAAGCAATGAGACAATTTGGATCATGTATTTGTAATAATTTATAGGAAACTATAAATTGTAACAATGCAATAATTAAAATTATAAACGTGTGCTTATCCATCGAGATGATAAATTGCGATTATGGAATGCAATAATAACCGGTATATCGTATGTTGTATTGTTGTGATGGGTTATTATAAGATGTTGAACGATTCGAGATAATAAATAATTTTGATTTTAGTGATAAATATGAGTATCAATCAGCATACTAAACATCGTGTCCAGCCCAGCTTAATCGAGTGCCAGGTAATCATTGGAATTAGCTGGGTCTGGCTCGGTGGTCTTGGACCGGACTACCGTAATCCCACACAAACCATCACACCCTGTCACAATCTCTATATAATTATGTTATAAATAATGTCGATAATCATTTAGCATAGTCCACCACCCGAGGCTGTTGATTCTTGTAATGAATAGCTGTTGTGACCTCTAATTGAAATCGACTGCCAGTTCTTCAAGATTTTTTTAAATTTAATATTCATTCATTTAGACTAAAACGATATCGATTTGCATTTAAAGTGTTCTTTAAATGTGTTGAATATTTATAAGGCGCCATACTATGTTTGCAAATAAACTACTACCACAACAAGGTACGTACGTACGTAATATGGGCACATACCATTTGGTCTTCACTTTTTCTAAATTGAACCTTACCAACGCGCTACGTTAATTGTTTCTGAAATAACTTGTAAAAAAGATAAATGAACTTTAATGGACTGTATAACATAGCAAGAAATTGAAACGGGAGCTTTCTCATTATTCATACAACCTGACAAATATTTACACAAAGTTGGTAACACGGAAAAATAATACCTAGTCAGTATAGTGACCACCCGCCGAGTTAGGTCCGCAGAACTTTACCTGGCCCATTATACGCTCGTTAACCTAAGAAATTGGTGAGAGGATGGACAGTGATTACGGGGTCACCTGCCAAAATAGTTCAGGAACCAACGTTCATCAAGTTAACTCGAAGATATGCGTGTTGAATGATGGACACGTAAAATTAGTAAGCAGTCAACTTGTAGTCAGTTAGGTAATTACATCTTGCAAATGTTGCTCGCAGCCAGAGCTGCGTATGGAAGAATGTAATATAGTAGATAAAAGGCACCATCATCTGCGCCCACATAACTCGACTTAAATAAATGATTTCTAATAACAGTCGTAAGCAGCAATTGTTCGGCATGTATCATTTTATCCTCATGCTAAGTCAAGAAGGATGGATTTCTTCCACTTGAGTTTTCAAGTTAATTACATACACATGCCCGAGTGGTTTAATCGAAGAAATTTAATCACTACCACTATTTATTTTGATAAATGTAGATGGCAGAAAATTTAGATAACTGAGCATAATTGATACCGCGGGAAGCCTAGACCTACGCATTCAATCATATCCCTGCTGTGGGATACAGCATCCGAGTGCCACGATCTTTGTTTTAGACTCTTGCATTTACGATTCACTAAGTATTCCAGGTGAACTGATCCATCATTCAGGTATAGGAACCTGAACGTTAAAATTCTTCTCCCACATGATTGAATTTGGACGACCTATTTTGCATAGGTGCTCTCTGCGCCCAGACGACATCGAACGTCGACATAACCGATTCATTAAAGATGACCGTGACAGTCGTGCAACACCCTCGTTAACTTTTTATGGTTACACAATCTAATATATTTTTTATAGATTCGTATTAGTTAATTCTGGGTATCGTGCTTCTTGTGGAACCACTGGACCAACCACAAATCTGGAGATCTCTAGTTGGCGCCGTCGACCGCCCGCCGCCCGCCAGACAACACGCACACCCATCGCCGCCCTGCAGTGTTTTATTGTTTTACCGTTACAGATATCAAGTCGTTTTGTCCATAAAATACGACCATAGCCATACTTTCCATGCCACTTTTATGAACTAGCATCAGTAAATCAGAATGACATCGACTATTCTTAAGATAAATATCAAAAACACTAAATTTTTTTGAGCTATTGCCATTCATTGGCAAATATTTATGTGTGAGAAGATATCTTCTTCGCTATCTCGAAATCTCGCAAAAACCCGCACCAGTTAGTTCGCAATTAGAACAATAATTGCCCTAAAATAAATAATTAGAAAAAACAACTCTAAAGACTTCAAGAGCTGTTAACATCAGATTAAGTTTAGCGTGGGCCAAAAACAACAATTCACCGCAAGCTGTTATACGAATTAATTACCGGATGATTATCATTTATTTCAATATCCTTCGTGATATGGGTCCAGTCTGGCTCGAGTTTACATCTTCCATCGCTGTGGGGCACAAAATTCTTAATTATTATGAACATTCATAGTGGCTATAACGTTTAGGTACCATCTCCGTCTCGTGCTTAGTTAAAACTTTTGATTTGAACAAACAAAACTAATAATTATTAATCTACGGAATTTAATTATGTTTCAAAGCAAAAAAATCTTTTGCGGTATTTACGAACTTGTTCGTTGCATTTATGAAATTTTCGTTGACTGAAAGATTTTTTTTCCCGCGTCGTGGACAATTATAGCTTGCTTTTTTCTTTATTTTTAACCTAAAATAGAAAACAAGTTGGAACCTGAACAACTCGAGAATTTTCGAATTAAAAAATAGAATGTCAGATAGTTTTTTAAATATAAATATTCGAGTCGTTTATAATTGACGTAAATTAATTGACTCGTTGGTTTTATTTGCATTTTTTTACCATCACAATTTGACGTGTCATAACAAACCTCGTCAAAGGTTTTCGAAACGACAATCGCACCAAACAAATTTTATTTTAAGATAAAGCTGGTTTCGAGTGTTCGAAATACACGCAGCGCGTTTATAGAGATAATTTCTGAAAAAATTATCATAAATTAGTAATTAAGATGCTATTGATTTATTGTCAATATTATAAATGCCTAACGTCCTGCAGTTAAGTAAATTAGCAAATTATTTTTGTTGCTCAATTTATAATTAGTATGGTTGAAGTGTTCCCTAGAGTTTGTTTTTAAGTAATTAAAAGGTTTAATTATGGTTTAATTAGTGTCGCTCGTAATAAGATGTTTACATAATTTTATGTTTGTTATTATGTAAGATTGGGTACAATTTTTATTATTAATTATTGTATAATGAATAATATTTTAGCGACTAGAGCGCAATTTAATTATTAAATTATTGCTTTTTCATTAATTGCATTAGTGCGGTCCACATTATTTATTGATTGTATTTTAGATAAAACTGTAAATATAAAAATTTAACTATTTACTTTTTGATTAGGTGCGTGCAAATCTATAGTTTTGCTTGCTTCGAAAAGAAAAAAACCGATTGTTTACTAGCGCGTGGGTTTTCAAGTATGTACATAATAAAATTATGTTCGCAAAGTCATTAACTTGGTTTATTTAATTTTAACGACTTTAGGGTTGGTTTCGTTAATTTTTGATTAAAATGTAATTAATGGCAAAATAAAGCATTGACACTACAACTGATCTAAGTACATTTTCATAAACAAAGATGGCGTTTTCATGTTTGTAATATTTAAACATCCCGAGATTCCCCAATAAACTGTGTTCAGTCTAAAACATATTATTGATATTTAATACATATATACTTAGGTTTCAGATTACAATTAAATAAATCCGCAGGAGCAATTTAAATTTTATACAATGGCTAACGCCATCTTTCTTTCAGAACATGCAGTACAGTTCAGTTCCGCCTCGATTAACTTCTTATTTAATGATAGGTATTAATATTTTATTATTGAAATTTATTATTTATTATTTCTTGATTGGATGTCGACAGAGTCTGCCGTAAATCCTCAAATCAGATGGAGCGTGAAAGAAATTTTGCTAACCGCTCTCCTAATGAAAAGATAGAAATTTAACTCGACTTACACAAAAATTATCTTTGATTAAACTCCAACAATGACTTGACACTTTTAAAATGATTCTGATGACACCACTGCATAATCTCTCCTCTAGACCTTCCGGTCTTCAATATCATGATGTATAATCTCATCATATCATTGCTACCTTATTAAGCAATAAAATACTGATTCTTTCGGTGAGGCCAATAAAGAAAAAAAAAGGAAAAACAGTTTTTACTCTATAAAATAGAGGAATTTCATCTAGAACATGGATAATCTAACAGTTGATTTCAATATTTTACTGAAGTAGAAAATTTGAACTGAATTGTATTATTTTACGTTTTTATTCTTCTGAATTTCAGTTTATCCATGGTTAAAATAAACTTCTATCTGTATTATATTGATGAAGTACCCATAATACATATTCGGGGGTGGGGGGGAGTATGAGTAATATAAGCAACCATTTGTAAGAAAATTAGCATTTAATAGTTTGGATGTCATACTTCAACAAGTTTATGCAAAGAAAATCCAAAAGTCTTCCAGCTGAGATAGTAGAGTAGTAGACCTATATATAAGTGAATTGAAAGGTTCAGGTTCAGGTTCCTAATTAAAAAGGAATATCAGGATGTTGGATACGCTCAATAAAACAACTAAATTGTCGGTCGACGTTTCGGTTTATTTACTCATATAAGGTTCAGATACCTTCTCTCTCTGTCTCTGTTATAAGGATAGCAGAATATAGCATGTTCTGTATCGTAAAACAACTATTATTGCGGGGAGCCGAACCTGGCACCTTCTAATAATACACTTGTGTACACGTTATTATATCATCTCAGAGGTCTGAGAGCAAAGACTAGTACGTTCTGGTACGTATAAGTGCGACGATTGCTAAACCGAGATACACGATTCGATTACGGGCAAAGTAAAAACTTTATTCTCACCGTCTATCTTCAGAAAACAATAGGTTGACGTTTGGGCGATTATAAATTCCACAGGTGGTCAAATCTTTTGTAAATCAACAAGTAAGGTTCATCGGTTAGTTTTAGGTCATTATTATTATTTCACGTGAGCATCTACTGATGCTCAATTAAGTTGAGGTGGTCCCATGCTTTCCAATTCTGGTAGTCACCAATGATCTCGTCGTCAACTTCTGGTGGCTTCTGAGATTTGTTCTTTTCAGGAGATTTTAATAATAATACTTTAAGTTACCACCGGTGGAATTTCCATATTTCAGCTGGATGAACATGTAACAAACCACCCACCACACACATAATTAAAATTCTCTATTTTTCATTTGTCATTTTGGCTTAAATAGCCAGAATGATAGCCATACATCCGGAATCGAATAGGCACTTACAGAAAAAGAAGGTTTTGACAATATCTGAAGGGATTAAATGCACACCTACAAGCGGTAACGGGAGCCCGACTAGGTCCGATTTCACTTATTTTCAAACTGTTTTCTTTTTGTTGTTTTTTGCCTTTTCTGTCCGTCTGAGCTATGTATGTACATTTTCTTTTTGAAACTTCAACTTTTCACCATTTCTTTACTATTATCAGTCATCTTTGATAATCCGCGACTTTCGATCATAGAACTGCAACGTGTAAAATCATACTTTTCCAATTTTTTTCTTTTCTAATTATTGTATACAAAATATCTTGAAGTAAAAGTTTTAGGGCATAAAATTCTGTATCTTAATCCATAAAGAAATTTAATTTTGCATGCTTTATAACGTCTTGTAACAGAAAGTAAAAACGAAAATTATTGAAAATTACTTCAAATAGTTATATCAATGGAACTGTAATTTTTAAACCGTGTAAAGCCCTTAGAATAGGGTTAGCCGTAGAAAGAAAGAAATTTTTAAAATAGAATCGAAGCTACATTTGCGATCTATGACTTTCCTTAATGCAAGATCAAATCCTGCAAATGAGACATTTACAAATGAAAAAGATGTCGTGTTTAAAGCTGCTTTGTTAAGAAAATTAAATTATATAACATAATAATTTAAAAATATGAATTTGCATAAATATGGAATTCTTTTTAAAACAATTCTAATTCTGCCATTGTGATTGTTGTGAACTTTTCTTCATATTCTGCCAGTCGTTGTTGTAGTTCTCTGATGGTATGGTTTGCTCTTATCCAACGAAACCGGATGGTATGGGAAAGTACATTATTTGTGAATATATAATATACATCTTGAGTCTTACCATATTTCAATTTTTATGTAATTTATAATGTATATTGAGATGTACCCCAGGCTCTTCAATTATAAAGGAAATAATTTTTATAAAAAAACTTAATTTTTCCTTGGGTCACCCATTTTTTTTAACAACAGACTCATTTTTGTTTTTAATCCAAAAATATTTTTAATTAATCATCCAATTATAATTTCAAATTAATGTATCCAATTTAATTTCAAATTTGCAGTAAATCAATTTTAATTATTAAATTATGCTGGCTATAAATGTGCACGATAACGACCATGCGTTGCTTTTGTAATATTACCAATACTCTTAATTTCCAAATAAATCCAAATAAAATCTTAACAATTCAAAATTTATAATAAACAATTACTCATGCAAATCACTAAACTTTATTTTCACAAATTAATCAAACAAAATCTCAAATAGAGACGCAAATTAAAAACTCTTACGGAGACCTCTCGTAAAAGCGTCCATCCGCTTTGACGGACTCGGCGACCGCAAAATTAAAATACATTTTGGCACGAACAAAAATTCAAATATTTACAACAAAATTAAATTAAATTTTAAAAACAATAAAATAAAAATTTCAAATTTACAAAATTAAAACAAAATATAAATACAAATTAAATTTAAAATTCAAAATTAAAAAAATTGTTTTTGGAACACGACAATATATTGCCATGTTCCAAAATTTCCCATTTAATTTATGATTTATTTTGTTAAATTAATTTTGTTTTTTTTTTGTATATCTATTAATTATTTATTTTGGACTTTGTAAATATTTTTGAATTTATTGGTTTTTCCGCCAATTTGTTATGATGGCAGTGGTGAGCGGTGAAAAGCAGGTTTTTTACCGACAATGGCCGCTATACGCAGTTGAGGAGAAAATTGTCTCCTAAATATTTTTGCATTTATAGTTTGAGAATTTAGTTTTGCGATTTTTGTATTTTGAAATTAAAATAACTATTGAGTGAGTAATTTTTGACTATTAGATTTGGAAATTGTTAATAAAATATTTGGATGATTTTAAATTAATAAATTTGGATAATTTATGATAAGTGATAAAATTGAAGATTTGAAGATAAGTTATTTAGACAATTGGAGTTAATTAATTGATTGAGGGAAAAATTGCTAGATTCATAAATTTTATAATAAAAATTAAATTAAAGGCGTCGTGAAGCAGAAATTGATAGGAAAGCAGATGGAATAGTTATCAATTGCATTTATCGTTCCCATTTTGTACATCGAGGATTTTATTAAAAAATTTAAGTTAATATAGATTAAGATTTAATTTGATTATCCCGTAAAATAAAAAGTATTTCTGGATTTATATTTCTATGGAGAAGACAATTTGGTAATTAGAAGAAAAAAACATTACAATAATTTTTTAAAGTCAACTTTAAAGGGGGTTTTGGACACTGCAAATAAAACTACTAATTACATCGACGTTATGAATTTCGGGATTTCCAAAATCCCCATTAAAGTTGACTTTAAAAATCAATCAATTATGGACGTGAATGAAAATCAAAATTACAATAATTGAATAGAGACTACAAATTTATTATAAACCATACTGAATTCAAATTTTTGTTATTCATAATATTATAACAATAAATACATAATTAAATAATATAGATTTATCGATAGTACATATAGTATACTATGCCGAAAATAAAATCATTCAATAATATATCCCCGAAAAAAATAAAGGCACTTTTCCAAGATATTTTTATCAAAATTCAAATATTTCGTGGTTTGTTCCATTTAAAGCAATTTTGGAATTTCTACTTTCACATTGCTATAGTAGCCAAACCATAAATTTTTGTCTACAAATGGTGAAGAGTGAAGTGATAAAGACCATGAAGTTATTCTAAATACCAGATTCTAACTCTTTTTTGTTTAAAATCAACTGCTTTTGAGTTTTGATTAAATTGAGTAAAAATAAATAAATTTATTAATTTTTAAAATTTAATCAACTAATTTTTGCAAGGATTTATGAAATGTACTTTGTTATTTTTTCATAAATTAATGTCTTATTGTTTTGTGTGAATTAATTACACCCGTCAGAATAAAAATGTTTTACATTAAATTTGTTGTTTGAGTATAATTTACGTTATATTATCTTAAAGTTATTTACCTCACTAACATACGTTAAACTTCAAATATAACAAGTTGTACATTGATAAAATCCTTAAAACATACATTTTTAACATAAAAATTCAACTTAACGTTGCGCTGATTAAAATATTAATTTAAATTTACAAAAGTCAATAATTGTTGAATACAAAAATTATAAGTAAACTACAGGATTAAATTTTTTTTCGGTTTTAGTTTCTAGTTTCTAAATCGAAAATTGATAAAAATTATCCCCATCAGGATAACAAAAATGTTCTGTAAAGAACACGGGCTCTAACTTGAAATAGGAGAGCTGATGAAACCACCTCAAAACTGGCTTCGGAAACACGTTTACTATTAAAATTTATATAAAAAATTGTACATAGTGCTTTTTATTTTTAAAATATGCTAAATAATAGAAAACAAAACAAATAAAATAATGTAGTATTTTATAATGCATTCGAAAGGTATGAGCTTTCGACAGATTTTCTCCTACCTTTTCAAACACAAGTTATTTATATATAATTGTTATAGCGGCTCTAGCCCGCAACTTTATCTTATATAAAACTAAAAAATGTTTTATTATCGCATAATTCAAAAATAACTTCCGAATTACCTCACATTAATAAATAATTAATTTTTTAAGTTAATTAAGCTTTCATTATAGTCAATTTACCTCACCGAAGGTGAATCCTTATATAAGCTGTATCCACATTCAACTTATTTAATTCCTCGTTTCTCGTCCATAACCGTGCACCGAGCATTTTTATTATTTTAGCTCAAATCAAATTTTATTGCCAACCACAAAGCAATAAAAACCCGTTTTCTTTTTATAGCTCGTTGCCGTAAAATTGTAACATAAAATTTTCTTTCATTAATAAGTTCATTAAGTTTAGAAACAGTCATAAAAAGAATCTCACGAAATTTTTTCCAAAACTTTCATTCCCCCCCCCTCTGAAAAAAAGCACAAGAAAATCTATCTAATTGATAAAAATGGAATTAAAATTCGGTTGCTCCGTTTAAATAAAATTACGTCAGTTTTCAATTGTCCTTATGCATAATAATAATAAAGATAGTTTATGAACGGTGTAAGCCTTAAAGTTCTTGACATGATCACAATAGCACCCCACTGTGCGACACTGACCCCCTACGGCGAACTTTTGGAATGGACAACTGCTCCATGCATTTTGCTCTTAGATAAACTGAAAGTTAGACCACCGAAGAGTTTTAACAATTGATAATGATGCTATTTGTAAGCAATTTTATTTTCGCATTTTATTATTTTATATTTTTTTTTGGTAAATTTGTACCTACATAAAACGTTTTGTCGACAAGCGAGAATTTGATTCAGCCAAAAGACGTTTTTGATTGACTGGCATGCTTCTAATTATGTGTTTACATAACATAGTTCGTGACCGTTATTATTATTATTATTACTATTAGAAAAATTATTCGTTGGTGGGTCTGGTGAGGAATTTGAACCCTTCCTTCTGCCGGTTTAATTTCCGTAATAATTTAGATCAATATCCTGGTAATATTGCTGCTACAAGTAGAAAAATAAACAGCATTAAACAACCTGTTGCTGCATCCTGAATAATAATTACAGTTTAAATGACGAGTGTCATGCAGGGCAAACCCACTCTCGACCAAGAGCTGACAGGAGGAGGTTACCACTCAACTAGACATGAACATGATAACGATACCTTTAATTAGAAATATTTTGATGAGTTGATGTTTGTTCAAAAAGTACACAACTGTTGTTATGATGCCTACGTACCTCTCCAGAGGCAATTCCATTAATTTGTTGGAGATGCGTGCTTTCTGCAAGTACTTTCAATAATTATCATGTTGGCCAACTCGAAAGCCATTTTTTGAACCATTAAAATATGTAAAGGCTTTTTTTGCAAAAATTCAAATCACGAAGTGGTTCTTCGAGATGGAGATGCTGAAATATCATCGTTGGACACATTTCTTAAAAAGGGACCGCGTTTCTTTATCGTTTTAAAAGAAACAATGGACAAGGTCCTGCATAATTCAACAAACAAAAGCGACCGAACTGAATCGAAAAAAAACGTAATCGACAGAAAACAAAGAATTTTGTATTGCAATAAAAGCAAACAAAGAGCATGATCAACCAAGTAAGTAAACTTGAAGACATAAATTATGGAAATACTGAAAAACGGGTCCACGAACAGACGAAAGATCTTAGCCATGGTGGCATCGAGTCCGTTATTAACACCGACGAAGGAGACACTTTGATTTAATTGTCGTGTTCTTGGTTTGGAATTTCTTCAGGTGCAACGCAAACGTTACGGAATCTCGACTGCATTACTACGATTCTTTTACCTTCCAGCAGCTACCGTGACAGTTTTATTATCAGTTTGGCATTCATCAGCTTGGCTTTTTTTAATTTAAACTACTTCTAATTGGATAATACCTTTAGGCAACTGGAGTTAACATTTTTTCTGATCCTTTTTTTCAAAATATTGTAATTACTTTCGGCGCTCGCTCTTACTGATTGACATTTTTTGTCGATGGCTAATCCAAATAGGATTAAATGATTTATTTTTCGTGTTACTTGATATTCCAAATTCGAAGTTGTTGAGTGCTACCATGGATGCCTTACTTTTTTAAGCAGGTGATATAAATATTTCTCGGGTTACATTATAAAATGCAGCTCCAGAAAACATTTGAAAAGTTCAGTTTCTCCTGTTTTTATTATTTTGGATCAAATCAAAGTAGAAGCAAAAATCATTGTTGGGATTTTATCTGACGATGGCTTAACAATTTGCGTGCCTGCAGATTGGGCTGGTGATCTTATTGATTTTTGAAACACAATGAGAAACTCAATCCCAATAAACGATCTGAAAAGAAAGAAGTGCAACGTTAATATGTAAGCTATGGATGATAAATCATCTTTTTTTTTTGGCAAAGTATGATGATTGGTCGTGATGCCAAGTTCAAGTTAATATTTGTAATGAGAAACGTTACGCGTTTGGTGAAGGCAACTTTTTTTTATAACTAATTGGAAGTTTTTTATTCGACGAATAAACTTGAATCAACATTTTTGTGCCTGCTTCTAATTAGCGAATAATCGGTGATTTTATATTTCTGGTTTTTAAAACTTTGCTAGACGAAGTTTTTTCTTATCTGATCTAACTGATATGGAAGTTTTTTATAGGCAAAACCATTGAAACCCAAACAAAAAATGTACTAAGCCTTATCCCTTTAGTTCATTTGAGTGTAAAATGGAAGCGCGGTGTCTGCTCTTTGACTACAACCAAATAATAGAACCGAAATATTTGTATTTCTTTTTGTTATTTCTTTATAACGAATGCGTAACGTAGCATCCTATTCAAAGCAGAAATAAATCTTGTCGGTTATTATCTGATCGACATGTTTTGATCGATTATAAGCGTCGTTATTTCATTTCCCAATTTAAATAATTATTCTGAGGAATAAGTATGTGCGCGGGTTTAAACTTGTTTGCTGTGTGCTGAAACGAACAAGCTCGTTATCGACTTGATTTTTCTTAATAAAATCAAATAGGTATTTGCAATAGATTCTCAAGAGAAACTTTGTAATTTTAACAATTTGCCATTTTGGTTTGCTATATGGGATAGCGGGGGCTATCACGCGATGCCGTTCGTTATAAAGCGGTGCCTTTTGCAGACGATGCCTACAGAGAGATTTATGTAAGTATTCTAAATAATAGTCTGATATTATTTTATATGCGCCGATGGGTAAATACCTAGTTTACATCGGCACACTTCTTAATATGTATACATTTTGTTGTTTATGCTCTTTTATAATCATCACACATGTATGTATGTGGTTTACCATAATCAGCAACTAATAAGACTTGTATTTTCAAAATTTTGAATAACCTTCATAATTAGCAGTTTTTTGAACTTGTTTTTCCGGAGCAAACCGAGCCAAAAGAGCTATATGCATAAATATTAGGGTAATTGGCCAAACCAAGTAATTAGAAACCATCATTTGGGTTTCGATGAAATACCGCCAATTAATAGTACTTCAAACATTTTTACTTATTTTCTATATTAAAAATTTGATAAGCGTCGGTGGGTTTGTCATTGTCTTTTGCAGTAAAACAGCGAAATTAAGGTTCTTACATCGGCATCAAAACCTGGTACTCACGGTGGCGAATCCAAACAATTGGTGTAGGGAAAGGAAGTGAACTTTACTAAAATATTACTGGACCAGAAGAATATTACTTGTCAGAGTGCGAGAAGATCTCAAATATTTTGAGGCCCAAAAATTTAATACTAAAATGCTGAACCAAACCATCTACGATTTATTTTGACTTAATAATGATTTTCTTATCGTTCGAGTCCGGAATACATAAATATATGCATTTTTTTGTGCTATAAGAGGCATTGTTGTAAATTTTCGTATACTGGTAATGAGAATATCTTTATAGTACCAAATTTTATAATGCATATTTTTTCATATTCTTACATGTAAATGCATATTATATGTAAATGCATTTTTTAATTTGCATATATTGTCTTACATGTGCATATTTTGTGCTTATTTATGCCAATTTTCGAATTTAAAGATTCGAAAAACCCTGGTTAAAAACTGGTGGTAGCTCTGCTTCTCACAAGCAAAGGATCCCTGTGTCCCTCACCGATTTGAATAAATTTTGGATATATGGTCGAGGTAGAGCATCAAAAAATAAGAGCCCCTAAGTTTTTGGCTGCTGTAGCGAAATTTTGAAATATTTTTGAATTTTTATATACAAGGATGAACCACCAAATATTGCCGACTTACTCGTTTTCTATGCCACATTACCACGGTTTTCCGCTATACGTCATAAACAGATAGAAAATACTTCATTTTGTAACCAATATAATACATATAATTTTCTTGAAGCGATGACTTAATATTTTTGGTGGTGGGCCATCCCCCAAAATTTTAAAGCCTGCATAAAGCATTCTTAATGTCATCAAATTTTTTGAAAAAAAAAATATGCTGCAAGAGAGAATCAACGCCGAAATATTTTTTTTGAACAATCACATTATGATTTTCTTGCCGCGATCCCGTAATAATTTTAGGGATAAACCACCACCTAAAATTTAAAAACTCGCATAAAGCATCTTTATATGTTGTAGGAAAAAGAAAACTGTACTCAATGTACGTTTTTTTAGCATATTTTTAATTTTACTACATATTTTAAAGCAGATTTTTATATATTTTTACTGCATAATTATGTTAGTGCACATATGATCAATTTTATTGCATATTGTGCAATAATTAATCCGCAATTATATGCAATAAAATTATTGCATATAATCCGGACTCTATTTATCATTATCGGCATAATTAACAAATATTTAAACAAAACTCGAAGCTGAACATAAATTCCTGTATGTGAGACGAAAGAAAATATCTTAAGAAATGTTGAAGTTAGAAATCAGAATATTTTTTTAATTAATTTTGTTTTTTCGATTAAATGTATCATTTTTAATATTGGAGTTATTCCATACCTTCTCCAGACCACGCGGTCGGGAATGCTATGATTTAGTATCATTATTGTTTTGTTCATTGTTGGTTGTTCAGGTGGAAATTTTAGAAGAGAAATAAAATGTCAATTTCTTATTCAAATTATGTAATAAGTACCGCATGTACCTTTTTTCTAAAAATTATTCACTACAAAAATTAATGCTCCAAAACTAAAACCTCATCCAGTTGCCGATGCTGAAGACTATAGCAGGTTATTTCACGAGTAAATATTTACGTATTTTTAACGTTATATCAACAGTAATACTTTGAAAACTTGTTGATTTATCGACATTTTTACATTGATTCAACTTCAAAACCTCTTTGCATGAGCAGCAACGAGTAGAAAAGCAAACTTTTCGTCAATGAAGACGAAATCAGGAATAAGAACGAATTGGATGATGGAAATAATTAATCAGGACTCTCCCCAATTCAGGGAAGAGATATAATCATGTGTAAAAACAAAATATGGAACGCCAACAATAGACATGAATTTATGTGGAAATTAAGATCCAGAGCTGGATTAAAGATATGTGAGGCCCGGGGCTAACTTATTTTAGCGTCCTTTACGGCCTCGTTGTTTCAACAAATACGCCGCAGGCGAAAATGTTTGATTTTTCAAGATCAACCACGCCTAGAATAAAGGTAAAATTTTTGAAAGGATAATTATAATAATTATTCTACATAGTTTACCCCCCACTCTTTAAACCGGCTCTGTTAAGATCGCGTAGTGACGAAAAGGTGAAAGGTCCGTACCAAAATGATACTATGCAAAAGCATAAAATGGAGAACCAAGTGGAAGAAAAGAAAATGTAACCCTGCCTAAAACTTCTTGTGAAAACCTACCAATTTATTGTTTTTTTTTTGTAATTTATTTTTTACTATAATTGAAATACTTTATCTAGTTCAAGTTCATTATATTGAACTAAATATTAATATGGGGTTACTATCAGTTAATTGATCCCACGAATTGAACTTTTTCCCATAGACTATTGAAACGAGGAAAATCTTCTAAACATTTAAAAAAAAAATCAAGGTGGATTATCCATTAGTTTTCGAGAAAACGGCATTTAAAAATCGAAAATTTACAGACATTTTAGATAGAGATTAAACCACAATTTCTACAAGAGCATTCTATTTCCGGTCCGTGTGCTCAGATATACTCTTAATAATAGCTGTCAGATGCAATTGATTCTCTGTCAAGAACCCCTTGCTAATAACTATACACTTTACACCGAATTGCAGCGGGGTAGGGGGATGTTTTTTGTGCGTTTTAGGCAAATCCCTAAAACCTAACACCCCTTTCGAGTAGTACCTTTAGCGAGGTGGAGCTACATGCATCAGGGATGTTTTTAGCGAGTAATATGAACGTCAATTAAATGTCAAAATGGTACCGAATGAACATAAAGCGAAAAACAATTACAGTCAGGTCGCGCTGACTACACTAGCACGATGATCCAAACCCCAACGCCCAAGTTAGATCTTTGGGCTATGGAGAATCATTTTGGCTTCAATAGTCCGGATGATAGTCAATATTCGGATCGGATAAGCACCTGAAAAAGAGGACTATTTTTTTGACAAAAAGTAAAAATCTCGTAAAATGCAGTACATAGGATTAGAAGTTCTAGGGATTTTTTAAGATTCCAGAGATTTCCAAGGATTATTGAGATTTGCAAAAATTTCCAGTAATTTCCGTGAAAATTAATGTACTTCCAGGCGCCAATAATGGCAATAATTCATTGGTTTAATATGAAAAGTTCAATTTATGTATTGCGAAAGTGGCGAAGTTCGATAGGCTTAGTGTGCTCCTAGAATTTATTAAATATATCAAAGGAATATGAAGAAAAATTAAAAAATATATAAATATTGCTATATTTTCTTTTATCGGACATTCTTAGCCTGATGCAGATATAAAAACTTGTATTTTTTGTAGTGGGAATTTCGTTTGCTTGATATAAATTTCTTTTATTTTTAAATTAATTTTTATGTAAATTCTTATTCTGCAGAGGTAGCTTGTTTAAAACTACTGGGATTTAAATTTGGAACCATTATCAGTTTAAAATTTAGGATCTTTATTACTGCTCCAAATTGTCATGGCAACCAATTTGTCAAATTGTTGTATGTAAACTTTTTTAAATTCAAACATTTTGATTTTATAGTTTTATCATTGTAATTGTTAAAAATTAATTAATATGACCATCTTACGAGGTTAAATTAAATCGAAACACGCGTAAAAATATTATTATGTATTTTAAAAAATATAAATTTATTGTAACCTTAACTAATTTTGAATACAATTGTATTTTAAAACGATTTCGTCCAAGTTAATAATCTAAACCTTATTCAAAATTATTTAGCACGCACGATTATTATCGCCTACCAGCTTTCGTACCCGACTTGGCCAGTCTTAAATTTTACAAAAATATTTGATTTACGTAATGATTCTTTGAGCTTTAAAACAAATTTGTAAAATATTTTACGAGCTTCTTTCTAAGGTTAATTAATTGAAAATTTTAAAATCCACACCACAATTTATTCATATAGCACTCGCCGGTTATAAATTTTAAATTACAAGTGCACTAATTAAAAACAAACTATTGGAATTTTTAAAGATGCCGAAGAAAACTCGCGAGTTGAAGTATAACTTTTGTAATAGAAATAAAATATTGAGAGAGATTAATGAGTTAATAAATAAAATAATTTTTTATTGATGTGGTTTCTAATCAAAATTCCGCCTTAGGGTAGTTAAGATCACAAACGCCGTCCGTTTCGATCCGCCCTACCGCCGTTTGTAATCACCCTTATTGCTCATTAATGTTCATAAAGGTGATCGCGTGCTTTTTTCGTTGACATCGTATTATATATTATTAAGAATTTTTTTGTTGGCACATTTTAACGACACATGTTTTCGTCAAAAAAATTAGATTTGTACAAATATTAATTAATATCCCGCAGTTCGTACTTATGTAAAAATAATTACTTTAATTTGATATCAAATTACCAACTTTTTCCTGCTATTTATTTGTCTCGAGGTATTTAGACCTTTCGTTATACCAGAAACGCCCTACTTTCAGAACCAATTAGTTCAAACTAATTATTGTGACTAATTTGGCATTGTTGACAATTTATTGTAATTTAAATTATTTTTGACGAGTTGGGTGATTCAAAATTTGCTGTGCTTTTATCGAGAGTAAAAAAAAACTAATGGTTTTACGAGGGTAAATTATTACGTATCGAATCACGTCGGTTTGGGATGTACTTATTTCACGCACCACTAGAGCGATGCAGCGCGCCGCGACGCTTTTGTAATGAACTTGTGAGATCTACCCTTGTAATTGTAAATGGACATACTGCATTTACTGGGTGGATTATTTCGCGCCGTTGATTTTTGATTACGTCTTGATTTTAACATGCGGTATAATATTATGATTAGGAGATTTTTATCGCATTTCCTTGATGTGTTTACAATTTTTTTTGACTGCATAATTCACTAATAATTTTGTTTTTTTTCAGGTAAGTGTTCACACAAGACGTCTCTGTAGAATACATCGAAGGTGTGGGTGAGTCACACTATTTTATCTATTTCGGTACGTTATTTTTGTATGATAATAAAATTTGTATGATTAAAATAACTTGACAAATGCGTTCGACTCGCAATAATTTTCATCGCCCATTAGCGTCGGACATCTTTGGTTTTTTTATAAATTGATATTAAAAATAATTTATTGTATATTTTGTATAACATTTTTAAGAAAGTTCAAAACGTTTTAACACTAACGTTTCTCAGTTTATCACCCAGCTTATTTTTATTATTTACGGTCGGCTCTCGTTTGAGCGAACACCAAAATAAGTCGCATTCTTCTCCGTTTACTCACAAAAAAATGAAAAACGTAATTTTCCCGCCTTTTCGTTCGTCAAACCTTCCCGGTTCGATATAAAGTTCAAATTCATGAGACATAAATTATTATTATTAATCAAAATTATCGAAGATTATAAAAAGTTGCCTTGTCGTTCGTGTAATCGATATATGCTTAACATTAATCAAAACGTTTTTGAGTTATTTTAAGTGCTACTTACTCAGGCATCTCGAAACCTACACGTTAATGCACATCACATTTTTAAAAAAATGCTGTTGTTGTGTTTATCGATAAATAATGCGCTTTAATTTTTTGAAATGACAAATTATTTTTTTTATTGGCTCAAAAGTGAACACAAAATTTTTGACGACTTTATTTTTTATTTGTCTCAATTTAAATCTTGGATAAAAGTTACAACTTTTTTAGTTTTATAATTTTATTAGTAGGTGTTGTAGTAGTAATTTAGGTTGGGTCGCCGATATTTGAAGCGGATGTGGTGGCGAAGTTCCATGCAAAACGATAGCCCTGTGAAATTTTCATAATGCAATCATTTTCTAAATCTGTTTTATTAAAAAAGAAAGGAAGAATATAAAATAGAATAACGGACCCATTATGTTATAATCCTTATTCTGTTCATGTTCAACTCTTTATTTCTTCGACCAACATTTGGCGATTGTTTTACCTGATAGGAAACATCTCGGATTACAACACATTTATATAGCCTTGTTTGAACTTTATTATTGGGCTTTTGTACTGTACATATCTATACAAATCAGGTTTACAAATGCAGTACTGGAGTTTCTCTTTGTATGAAAAGGTAAACTGGAAAACGAAAAGGAATAAATTTGTTCGAAAATAATTTCTATTTAATTTGATTTTATCTGTTAGTTCGAACTTGGGCTTATCCAAGCAGGCGATGACAACCCATTATTAATTATAACGTGTGCTGTAATTTTTTAAATATATCAGAAGCCACCTCATTAACGAGTTTTAAAATTTGATTTAAATTTATATACCAAGCCGATAATGACCGTACCAACTTGATTAAATTACCTACTTTAAACAAATTATAATTGATGAGAGAGCCATTAGGTGGTATGTACATGATTAATTTGTATACTCTTAAGAGCATATTAATATGTGGCGAACACCGTCATGCATTATACTATACTTTTTACTTGACCATGTGAAGAATTTTCAAATCTTTTCTTTAATTTTTTAAGTTAGAAAATGTCAGACTTTGACAAAATTGTCGCAACAGTAGCAATTTTTTTCAAATATTTATTTGAATATTTACTCCCGAAAATGTAACAAATTTCCCTATATTAAGCTGAGAGATTCTAGAAATACGAAATAATAAATAAAGAGAAAAACTAGGAATATTATTATCATATTAGATATTATGAAACCTAATAATAAAAGTTTTTGTATTTTAATTAATTGGAGTATTATTTTTAAATTGTATTATAATATAGTATTATGGTATACCTTGGTATATAATTATTATAACTTAAATATATGAGTATTTTTCAATTATTAATATGCGATTAATATAATATTATATTATATAAGGAGTTTTAATTTTTATATGTTACATTAATAAATTTGATTATGAAGTTATGAAATTAATAATTTATTAATGTAGCATAAAAAAATTGAAACTCCTTATAATAAATTATAATATACTACATACTATGTATATATTTTGCAATAGTAATGAATACAAGTAAAAGCATAATTATATTATTTTATTAAATTAAAAGATAATGCAAATTTTTTTAATTTTTGCAATTCAAATTCAATATATATATGAGTATTTTAGACCAAATTATGCACTACACATTTTAGAAACTAAAATGTACCAAGTTTTCACAGATAAAATACAGCTGCTATGAAATTGCGTACATTTTCGCCATTATTGTGCAGTGGGCATTATGATATTATGGTTTGTAGGTTTACGTAACTCCCAAAAAAAAACGAAAAAAATATTTAATCCAACTAACTACATACCCAATAAACAATTTTCAAGACTAGAAGTAACTGCAAATTTTTATAAAAGTTTTATTAATGTTACGAGTTTATATAGAAGATTTATAAGATTACTAATTGCTCTCCAAGTTTTATAGTAGCTATATAAAATTTCTAAAAAGCCTAAGTACTTGAAGTTATATAGTTAGTTTTATAATAATATACAGTCACTAAGTTATAAAACCAATAGTGTTTAGTTTACATAAAAGTATTTGCTGTGATAAATATAAACCTTACTGTTTCCATAGTAAAGACAGTTAGCTTTATAAAATCTGACGAGTATTAGTGTTAAAAAATACCCCAATAAAAATTCACTGTATGTTTGTACCTGTAAGTTTGTAGCCAAAGTTCCTCCTATAGAACCATTAGTATTATTCATAATTAATTACTTCGTTACTAAATTAATATTCAGTCATAGGACATGATTCTCAATATTAACGATATTAACACAGCACAATATTCACAAAATAACAACTGTAAAAATCACTGACTGTAACACCGTAACAAAACGCAATATATATTTTAGGTTAAAATAAACATTTATAAACTTTTAGCGCGGGAATTGAGATGTTATATAAATACCTTTCCAGTGGCGGCGATTACTATTAGTGATAATCGACATCAGTAGTGGCGAGCGTTATCATATTTGAACATAAATAACACTTCTGGTAACTTTAACCACTATAAACAGTTATATAATAGTATTTTGTATTTACAATATTACTAAAAGTTCTATAGAAGTTTAGGAATATTTATAACCTAACGTAAAGTTACATATTGAATTTATAGTGGAATCTTTGGTTCTTTAAAATGCATCCTCCATATTTTTTATGGGTGTCTAAACGCCACGTTGTTATTATACAAAAAAATGTACAATAACAGACTCAAAATGTAATGCCATAAATATAGTAATACATTATACTTAAAAAATCGACTTGTCGCATTGTTCTGTATGCATTTTTATAGAAAACAGATAATTTTTAAAAGCGTATAAAATTAAAATATTTACTAAAAATTAAAAATAATAAATATTTTGGTGGCGCTTTAATTTTTTGGAAGTACAAATATAAATTATGCAGGCCAGAAAGAATCGTAGTAAAATTTTGTCTATGTTTTATGTCAAAAAATTGTATTAACATCAGTAAAATTATTATTACGCCATCCTATAAGTGAAATAAAAGAGCACTTCATGTTAAGATAAAAATAAATTCTATATTCATTAATTTGTCACGAACACTTTAAAAGAATAATATAGAAAATATTGCTAACAATAAGCGCAAGCAAGATAGCTATTAATTTGTATAAGGTACACTATAAACATGCGCATAACTTAAAAATACGCCCAAGGCATATAAAAAGTCTATAAGAAGTTATATAATTGTAACAGTAATGTTTCGATTACATGCTGTACAAAACCTTAACCTACCAAAAAGTGGTAACGGAAAACCTTATAGACGACGCCATTTAAGCTCTTTAAGGGGTTTATAGTAGAAACAGCAACGTTGCCGTGAACAACTTATAAAACCAAAGATTATATAATTTTGTCACGATAATATTTCGAGAACCGTTTTAAAACCAAAATTGTTCATTGGGTATACTATAATATTTAATATACCTATACTGTGAAAAAAGGTTTGTCGCTCTAATAGAGCTATTTAGTAGCTATAATAGCCTCAACAGAATTTTTTTTGCTGTTATAACAAATATTTTGTTGGTGCAACAAATTTTCTCATTCTGAATAGAAAAACTTTTGTTATGGCAGCAGATAATTTGTTGAGACAACAAAAAAACTCTGTTGAAGCTATAGCTACTAAAAGTTATGTTAGGACGACAGGCGACAAATCTTTTTTCACGGTATAAGAATAATAATTCTGAAGCATCATAAAAATCTGAATACACGTACCGGCAACAGAATACCCGTGTAGAAACCGTGATTTAATTCCACATCTAAAATGTATGTAAAATTTCGAGTTTTAAATGCCGTTTTTCTCGAAAACTAATTGATAATCCACCTTGAATTTTTTTAATGCTTAGAAAATTGTCCTCTTTTCAATAGTCTATAGGAAAATGTTCAATTCGTGGGACGAATTAACTGATAGTAACCAATAAAATTATGATTTATTAGGTATTTGGGCATTGTATTGTATCTTAGAAGATAAAAGATGCTTTCAACACAACATTCAAACTTCAAAAATTATCAATAGAAACCTTAAGATGTGATATAGAGATGAAAAAAATGTGATTAGACTGACAAAAGATGTGAAAAAAGAAGTCATCTCCTAAGATATAAAAATGTAGAACTGTAGAACTAGAATAAAGATATTTTTTATTGTCTCTACGGCAATAATCCTGACAAAAGCAAAGAATTTTGTTTTTAATTATAATATTGTGACGTAAATCTTAATTCGAAGACAGATATTTCCAAAAATATAATTAAAATGAAACGAATAAACTATCGACGAACTTCTACACTGAAAAAAACTGGCATCATATTGATGAAAGTGTTCATCATATTGATGAAAAAGTCGTCAATATGACGTACTCATTGATTATATTGAAGATTGAATTCATAAATATTGTGAACAAATTCATTAAGATGACGTACTCGTTCATCAATATCACGTATTATAATATTATATTATAGACACTATTATAATATTATAATATCGCACTTGTTAGTAGGTGAGCACCGGTTTAGTGCATTCTATTGACGAGGCGGGACCGGCCGCAGTTGTCTTCTAGCAGTGCAACTATTAATATGATATCAAATTTATTTTAAATCGGATTTCTTTAATTACAGCCAAATTTAACTTAAAAGTAGACTCGTGCTATTCTAGACCTGTACTTTTTTACTTCGATCGCTTCGGAGATGTTTTTACTAATTTCGTGGGCTCAGAGAATCTCCGTCTCTTTACATCCATAACTTTCGAGTGCGGGCAGACTCTCAGGGATTTTTTTAGCAATTGCGGAGGCTTAAATCCATTTTTTCTAGATTTATATAGCTTTCGAGGATGAGCAGCCTCCAGGTATGTTTTTATCGGGTACGTGAACTTAGATTACCGTGTACTTCGAGTTCGGGTGGCTTTCAGGATGTTTTTACCATGAGCGTAAACTCATTTGTCTCAACTTTTGTTAAGTTACTATTTGTTTCATGTGGATTAGTTATTATTTTCTTAAATCTCCCTTTTAGAGCGAAATTTTTTAATAAAAATAATAAACAGATGTATTTAATATGCTTTTGTTTAACACTTTCCATCTCATAAATTGGGGAAAACACTTCTATAACATCATGACACGCCATGAGCGGAACTAATCTTATGGAAACAGCTAATCTGTAACTGATTTTAATGTTTTTGGTTTTTGGGGCGTTTTTTTCCTGAATTTTTGCATAATCTATAAATTGGAAAATTTATATTGTTTATTCTTGTCCTACTTCCATTGCCTCGATCCACACCAGAGATCCATATAATATAATTAAGTGACACCAAGAATCTTCTTGGTTGCTGATCACCTGGTCAGGGTTCCTTTTTTGGTGAATTTGGAACTTCTCATTTGGAACACATTTGAAGAGTACACGGGAATAACGATCAGGGTCCAATTTTGCTAAAAATAAACTATTAATGCCATTCGATAGATGGTAATGAAAGGTATCTTCTAGTAAAAATATATAAGATAAAAATGATTTAAGCCCAGTGTAAAAAACCATATTTTTAAAATCATTATTTGTTAACGATCTTACGAGTCTGTAAATCTTGAAGTTCAATTTACGGAAAATATACAGTTTGTGACTCTGATCGTTATTCCCGTGTACTCTTCATTTGAAATCAGTCTTGTTGAGCGCTGTTGTGAGTTGAATAGCTCTGTTTCAATGTGGATCCGGAAGTACTGCCTGTTATGCAATATCATCAGTGGCTAATGATTTTTCTTCCAAGTTCTTATCTTAAAATTAATCTAGGACTTTCTTCTGTCTATTATTGGCAGAGCATCGGTTTTTTCTGCTGCATGTACTCCAGGCGGGAATTCACTTCATACTGCATGATTGCATTGTTTACTTTGCGATCTATTATTTTAGGATCACCTAGCGCAGCACTGGAACATTATATTCCACAAAGAATAGAGCTGGGTTGGCAAGAATTAAGAAACCAATAGTGTGCAACATCATCTTTCTTAACTCACGCGAATCTTTTTCTTTTACTAGTTTCCACAACTACCATGTGCCTTGCCGTCTATGTATAGCTGCTCTTTTGTCTTATTTTTTATGTGCCAGCCCGAGTTTTTCGCTTATTTAATTCGCTGATATAATGCAATAGCATGGCACAACTGTAGCACTTTTGCTTCGATTGACACTCTTTGGCTTTGCGGCCGTTTTAGCAACAATTCAATTAAACAAATTTGATTGAAAATCGGGGAAATGGTTGGGGGCAGCTAAATACAATTTTGATGTAATATGTAATTAGAATCTATTGAAGGAATTTTTCGTAAGTGCAGTAAAAGGCAGTCGTTACAGAAGGCTTCTAAAATTTTTCGACAATAAACTATTGACGCCAGCCTGAACCTGCTTTTACCACTATAAACTTGATAAAAATGCTTTTGGATTATAAATTTCTTCAGAAATAGGGGGACATCCCGAGTGTAGTTAATGTTTCTTTATTAGATCAAAAATTGATGAAATTCTCGCAAAGGCAGTAAAATGTGTTTCGAAATATTGTTTCCAATAAAAAAAAGTTATTTACAAACGTCATCTTGCGTTGGAAAGTGGGGAAAACGGAGCACTAAATTTAATGAATTCAATATTTCACCTATTATGCATAGGAAACATATATTCAAATGTTGGCACTAATGTAATGTTTTGTCTGGCGGCTGCTCCCAAGAGAAACATCGAGGGGCCGGTTCCGGTCGATGCTTCGATTGACAATACTCATAAATCTTAACCCTGATGGGCTAAGGGCCTACCCCTTACCTTCTGTTTTATCCAACCCCCACGATATACTTCAATTAATCGTTTTATAATTTTTCGCATCTTTTAACGCTTTTGTAATTTAAGAAAATGAAAAAATTGGTAGATAAATTATTTTTTGTGTGCTATCATTTTTTATTAAATTCCCCAAGGGCGGCTCAAATAAAAATAAACGAGCGAAAGTTTCCTCTTAGGAAACATTGTAGTACATCAGCATCCTGCACTTAAAAGGATGTAGCCATTTTAAGCATTTTAAGGCCCCCTTTTGAAGTTTGCACTTAACAGAAAACTGTTAAAATGAAGAAAATTATGTTAATTATTTTCCTAATGAACTTTCAAACGATAAATTCGTTTTAATATTTAATCGCTTTAATGGGGAGTCCTTAATTCTATTTTAATACCGATTGTCGCGCAAAGTGTTATTGCAATTATTTAATATTATGTGTAATCAAGCGTCGTTAGGAGTAATTGAAAATCAAAAATGAAACCTAGTAATTTTTACCAATTTCTAATACTTTTCTCTAGGGAAATCACATTTATGTGAAAGTCAAGACCGGCAAGAGTGCAAGGATCATTAGTTTTCTTATACGTTTTCCGGAATCTCCCTTATGCATTATACTTGCGTGATCAAATATCAGGTTTAGCTTACAGGTAACTTATTGAATTTTCCCAACAATGAAAGGGCTAACAAAATTATTATATTTTGCTCTGCAGGAAATTAATTATCGAGGGAAGGGTTGAATGCGCATTTTGTTTCATTTTCATCAAGAAACATCCTCTTGATTATTTTATAAACGCAATACGGAGAGTCTTGTAAGGAGGGCTCAGGTGGTTTTTTTCTTAAGCACTTAGATAAAACCTAATAGAAAACTATTTACGGCCCTTATAAGACTCGAGATATCACATAAAGTTAAGTATAATGTCGAACATGAGTCTCAGCTGTTGAAAATATTTGTTCACACGAAACGATTTTCATTAACTTAACATCCACTTTAGCTTCATTTTATGTTATTTGTTTGACATACATATCAGTGCCGTTTCCGGTGCACATACAGGCTGGGGGTTGGGGGGGGGCTACTCTAAATTTCTGCCACGTAGGGTAGTAGTGTATTTATATTAAAAATTTAATGATGTTTAATATTATTTATCTTTTAAATGAAAGAACAAAAGGCTCACAGTGGTCCTGATACTTAAAAGTATGTAGAATTATGTCAAAGGTATACCAAAGGGGGCATAGGCCCGGTCTCTCGCAACAGGGGTTAGGCGCCAGTACACTCGCGCCACTGCACAGAAGCTCAAATGGGAAGGCTTTTTCAATTTTATTCTACTTTAAACAATAAAGCATTTTGTCAGAACTACCGAATTTTTAAATAATTATACCATTTTTGTCTGCTTTCTATGATGAGAGCTTAAAAGCTCAGTTTAATGTTTTCCGTATTATTTTTAAATGAAGGCCGGATTTAAGTTAGTCATAATAAAAATAAATTATGAATAAAGGTGTCGGAAATTATAGAAGTTTTCATATTTTAACTATCATAATATGTATCACGTGTTACGAAAGTTGTACTTTTTATTGAATATTTCAAAGGGCATGTATAATAATAGCATATAATATCGGTAAATAGTGAAAGTTCCAAGGATTTAATTAATAGGTGCAACGATATTCCTACAAAAATTGCAGTAACATTCATTTCTTTGAAAAATCTAGAAAATGAATTAGTAAAAAATACAAGTAGGTGGTACCTGAGTACTATTTTTAAGGGTTAATTTAATTGTTGAATTTTTCTGTCAAATTTTGAAAAAGAAAAAACTTGAATATACTACAATCTGCATTTTCATCTTGTACTTATTCTCTTTTGGATACAACATGATTTATCTATTAATATATAAGATTGTCCAAAATAACGAAATAACAAAGTAGACGTCAATAAAACTTTTATAAATTATTCGAAATTTAGTTGTAACTTGAAACTAAATAAATTTACATAAAAGCTTTAAAAGTTAAAGTTTGCGAAAATTAAATGTTTTCAATTTAAACGTCTGAATTTTCTCAACAATAATCTGTTTTATTTTTGATTGCGATAAAATTTTCAAAACTAAATTTTTTTCTAAATTTTTCTTGAAAAGCTACACCACTATAATTTATTAAGACTGCATAAGGGTAGATGTCAATGTTTACTTGGAAAACCGAGGTAAAAAATGATGTGCAGAATTTCCACAGGGGGTAAAACAAAAAGCTTATTTTTCAAAAACCTATAGTTATCCTATTTTCGATAAACGACTTTTGATTAGAAAATTTTAGTTTGCTCTTTCAAAACAATATTATAATAATTTCAGGAATTACGGTAGATACATATTTTGGTTTTGGTGCGATTGGTATTTTATTTAAATTTTTAGAGCTTATCAAAGAATCTGCGACGTTCAAAATATTTTTCGGTAATATTTTGAATACCTGCCTACCCGAAGTATTCTTCAAAGTAATAATTTATTTGTGATTCAAAGATAACATAACTACTGAAATATTTAAACAAACTTTACCAGATACCAAAATAATGATTTTACAATTTAAATTTAATATTAGTGTGGTATATTTTAAAATTTAATTAATTAATAAATTTTAAATGAAATTTGAATATTATTTTTGAATCCAAAATTTTTTTGGTAAAAAGATGTTGAGATAAAATTATTCAGTAGAATTATTAATTCCAACTACATTTTCTGCACTGAAGAAAATTATATTTCATGATCGAGACTTACATTTTTACATTAAAAATTTTTTTTCTATTTTGGGTCTAAAACAAAAGTTATTTTAAAACCGAATTGCGTATCGAAATGAACAATATTTCGAAACGCAATTTTTTGTTTTTAGAGGTTGGTTATTTATTCTTTAGAAAACTCCCCGTTATGTGACTCGTTTTCTAAACGGATGGCGTGCGATAAAACGACGCTTACAAAACTAGTTTCTTAATATAGTACTATTTTCACACTTAATTTTTGTAAAAATTCGATAAAAACGAAAAAACTGAGTTTTGTGCGAATCTCACGGGTAAAGCAAATACTTTTTTAAATACATAATTGTTATGAGTTTCTAAACAATATTTCAAATATTTCAATATTTCATACACTAAAAATTGTGCGATATCTAAATCCGAAAATAAAAATAAGAATATACCTATATTAAAAATAGTACATTATACACCAAGGGAATAAAGTGACCTTTTTTTTAGGCTTGAGGGTGAAGTATTGTTTGCACGAGGCATTAGCCGAAGGCAAAAATTACGAACGATTATTTTATCAGCCAAAGTCAAGTAAAGAATTTAATTAAAATTAAATTATTATGTTATGTCGACACCGGGACGAGCCAAACGTTTGAGGGTGGAACAGTCCTGGATTTGCCGACTTGACTGATTTCTATTGAATTTCTTCTCAGAAGCAAGAAGTACTGATAAACTAATAAAGTGGATTTTTGGTCAATACTTCATATTTTACCGACAATGCATATTCACAATACATCGTTAGGCTACTGCAGAAGCAGCATTTTTATAGCTTAGGACAATCATGCAGATGATAATCCAAAAACCATGGGTCACAGGGTGTTATAGTATTCTACCGACGGCGACGGTTACGAATTAAGAATTTCTGATTATCAGGCACAGACATGGGCGTCAATTAGGGGGGAAGCAAGCTCCTATGGTCTTTGGCTTAAGTTTTAATTATTTATAAATTTAAGAACAAACTCAAACGTTTCTTGCAAACATACAAAATATTATGTTGTTTGATACAATCGTAATTATATGGTTTAAAATTTTTTTAAATAAGCCAAGATTTGGTTTGGATCTAATAAATAAAAAAATTTCACAAATACCATTTTCTTTATAATATTTAAAAATGTGTTTGTCTGATGATGAGAAATCTCTTCTGATTAATATCGAAACCGTCGCGCGTCGGTAGCATATTAAAATATTTTTTTGGTTTATGATCTACATTGATGTTACGTCTTAAGCTAAGGGTACTGTCTTTGTGATAGCCTCGCGTTACGCTTTGCGGGAGAAGTATCAATGTACGATAGATCACACTGACAAAATATCACTGGATTACTAATTTTGATTAATTGAAATTGTTTGTAAAAATGTCTTGAACATTAATTCAAGTGTGCACTTATCGTAAGATGCTATAGTCAACTGGCTGTTAAAAACACAAAACGCAGATGTAAATGGGGTGGTCTGGGAGACAGATATACCTCTTTTTTTAAGAAGAACCTCTTTTTTTAAATTTTTTATATATTTATGAACTAGAACTTCCAGGATATACTGTTAACTCAGTGGTAGAGCGCTATAGATTACCGAGGCAAAGTTACCAAGTTTAAATTCTGGTAAATCTACGTAGTAAAAATTTTAAAAGTAAGTAAAAATAGAAATGTGGTGTCGTGGTACACAGGGAAATATATATCACTTATTCAAACAATTGTGTAAAAAATTTACACAATTGCGTATTTTTTCTGCACAATTATGTGGATTCGTAACACATATTTCTGTGTGTAATTGTACCAACATTGAAAAAATTTTTCGAGTTGCCAGTAACTGCTTTATTTTTTCAATTTTTGGTGTAAAGTGTAATATTACGTGGATACTGGGGATTAGTTGTTTATTGCCAATGGCGGCTAGTTCTGGAGAGTATTGCGGCGCCTCTCTTCCAAAATAGGATATTTTAGTAATATTACAGAACAAGACGGCACATCGTAAACCTACACTGTAAAAAAACATTTGAAATTTAATTCTTGAAAATTATTCAGTTTAAAAGAGTTAATTTGACTTAAAAATTGTATAATTTCATATTTTCAATCACTAAATGAAAAAAAATGGAAACTTTTCCAGAAAATGGGATTTCCAACAAGGTTGTAGGTACAATTTTCATTTAATTCTGTAAAATTCGAATTTATTAATTTTTTATTTCGTTACTTCACAAATCAATTTCAAAGTTGAACGTAAAAATCATAAAAAATCATCAAAAAATTTTTTTTCGCTTTTTTGACGTTTATTGTTCTAGAGAAAAAGACGCTCTTTCTAATGGAACAAACTGTAACTTTCTATTTTTGTTAATTACCTTACAAAATCGATATCAAAAATGAACATGATGGCATAAAAACAAGAAAAATAATAAAAATAAAAAATCAAAAATTATTATTTTTTTTACAAATTCTGCTTCTCGCCACGTTTTTTCTTCGATGGAACCTCTTTGTTCGTTGCTTTCCTCTTCAATTCTGACCTTTCAGCCTGCGTTTCTTCTTTTGTAGTCGCTTCCTTCGATCCTGAATCAGTTTTCTTTTTTTTTTAACTACGAAAATATTCCTGCAACACTGGGTAATGAACATCGTAAAAAGTGTCAAAGAGCCTAAATGGACCGCGGGAAATGCAGAAGTGCAATATTATAGTTGCTTAGCAACTCGCACACACGGCGAAAGAGACTTTAAATCTTAAAACGAGTTTTACCGGGAAACTAGTTTTCCGACGTTAGATTTCTTTTCGTAGTTCAGGTCACATATTTTAGAATTTATAAGGACTTAAATAAAAATTGCACTTTTTGAAAAAACAGTATCGTACTTACAAATGGAAAGCTATGTTTTTGAGTAAAAAGCAAACGAAACAATCCATTAATTGTATATAGTGACAATATACATCACCACTTACAAGAAGATAAAATTTAACAGCATCGAATATGGAAATTATTAAAGCAGTACCATATCGAAGAAATCATCTCGTGGAACTGATTAGATTCCATCCTAATTTCTAGGTGTATGACTAGTTTGTTTTACCTCCATCGACTCTGTACATGCATCGTTCCATGTTATTAACTCTTCATCTCAAGAAGCTTTATTTCTTTTAATGGAATAAAATTCATTTTATCTGGCTTTTAGATAAAAAAGCCTACGATTTAAGTTTGTTTTGTCTTTCCTATCATTTATTAAGCATTTCCGCTTTTTTATAACGACCGCCGCCGACGTAATTTTATACAATTTTGTATTTTTTATCCAGTAGCGTGACGACGTATTTGTAATTATGAGTAAATAAATAAATTATTTAGGCTCGACGAAATTGAGTCGTAGACTTCTTAAAAATTTCGGACGTTCGCTTTTATGAATCGTAAATATTATTTGTTGTTTTACTGAAAAACCATTTTTTTCTGAATTTTGAAAATAGCACAAGAAAAAAATCGGGCAAAATCTCAGCAGCAGATTAATGATTTGTTGTTCTAAATTTGTTACAGTTTTAACTTTTTATAAAATTTTTTATTTGTCTTATTTTTATATTTATGCGTTGACAAAAAATAACTCATTTTTAAATATCTCGGGCACCAATCCACTTGAGTTCATGAAACCTTCAAGAAGCAGTTTGTTGTAATTTAATATTGTAGGTCGGTTAAAATTTGAGTGAAGTATTCAAAAAGATAAGAACGTTATGTCGGTTACTTTTTTCATAGGTACCGCAAAGTACCCAAATTTTAAAAGCTCTTAGCTCGAGCTCTAACGAGGCACGTGGAGTGTCTGATGGTATTTTGGTTATAATTTTCAATTGGGATCTTTAAACTTAACACGTTGCGTCGTGACGATTTTTCAATAATAAAAATATTTAGTGAAATTTATTGCATCCCGATATAATTTATGTTTTGGATGGGATCGCGACTTTCAGGGGTTGTGATGTACACCGCGTGTCAGTTTCAGCGACTTCATCAGTGTATCAACCCTAAAATAGATGATAGCTCCGAAATAAAAAAAAATCTTAAAATAATGGGAATGTATATCTTATTTATAGCATTAAATAGAAAAAATGTCGGTGAACTGAAATTTGCATGTTGGTTAATTATAATTTTCACCTGATAATAATTTTGTGAGTTATTTTTTATGCATTTATGCTACTAACTTAATTTTTTACGTGTTTATTTTTAAAGTATTTTCTTGTTTGTGCAAAGAATGTCCGAATAATTAAGATTAGAGGTATTTTGAAAATATGCAAATTTTTAGTAGGGATCTTTGTTCAAAAATTAACTTAAATTTTTGTTTTTTTTAACGTTGACAGTTTTTATTATAATTTATGTTGGGTATAAAATATTTGTCATGGTACGCATTACATAAAATATTATTATTGCAACCAGCATCGCGGAGTTACAGATATGGAAAATCTATAAAACTGACTTTAATATGGCTAGGTAAGCAGTAATGTAGTAGAAATGAAAACCGATTTGATTTTATGGCGCGAATTTATTAATTTTTTGCAGAGATTTTCTTCAGTAATTTTTTTTGTAACTACATAATTTTCGACGATTTATAATAAATTGATAAAACAAAACGATATTATAAATTCTATCAAACTGTTCGTAAAATAATCGTTAATAAAATTTCTTTCTTCATGATGAATGACCTATACAATTCAACTTTTTTTGATATCTTGAGTGTGGGAATATAGTATTTAAATTTAATAGCACATAAATTGACCATATTTATCATTGATGGAAATGCAGGTGAGTGCTCGAAGCATCTTTTAAAAAATATTATGCAAACGATACGACTAACCATAAACCTTCTGGTTATTATCGATTGATTTTTTGGAGCCATGTCTTCTTACAGTCTGTCTATTTGTTTAAAAAACATCATTAAATTATTCACTCCCGCGGTCTCTTTGTTTTGCCGCCCTTTTAAATAAATTGCGTGGATGGATGTTCATATCGAGTGAATTATTATGCCCTCACCACATAAAAACTATGAGCTTTTGACCTCACCTTTTTTTTGACTCGTGCAAGTATCTCTACAAAATTTGATTCGGTTTTCACTGGTCAAAAAATTTAGGCCACGCCAGGCGTAAATTCAAATTTTTTTATTAATAAAATAAAATTCGAATTGTGCAGCGGACTGTAATTTCTTGAGTAATTAATAAAAAGTTATCTGGTTTTGCATTGTTGTAATTTTAAGATTTTAAGATAAATGCATCCCATATAAGATCGTGACGAAAATATTATTATAAATTACCAACATGAAAAATACAGGGAGTAACAAAATAAATTAACATAATTTATCATGAAATATTTATGTAGAAGGGCATACTCTTGAATGTTTGCAAGAAAATCAACAATTACGTAATTATTTAAAAAAAATTGTTATTATTAAAAATTAAAATTATTTCCACCGGTCGGTAGACCTAAAAATTTCAATATAAGAAAACACGGGGTATGCGATATAAATTATTTTATTATTATATAATAATTACTAATATCGTTTACAAAAACGTTTGTCATTTTTACAATTTTCAAAATAATAATTTAATCTACCCATAATATTAAATCACAGTCACATAATTAATAGTTCTTGCAATAAATATGTACAAAGTTGTTTGAATTTTTTAAATAAATTAAACGAACCTGAAACAACGCCGTCGCTGTTTTTCGTGATAATTTGTACTTAAATTTGATAATTTGTCAATTTAAAAAAAATCAGCCTCTCAAATTTTATCTACGCTAATTTACGATCACACTTAAACTATAACTTATCGAAACATCTCGAATTTGTTAGCATTTCTCTCGTCAGTCTCCACACTTGTTTGGCGGCATTTTCCAATGCCGTTGGCGATTTTCCTTTAAATAAGTCTACATTTGGTAAAAAATAGTGGGGACACCTTTTACACTGAAGACACGAAATTAATTGCAAAAATATTCCATTTATCCTGTCCGCAAAGCACGCTTCGTCCCATTCGGCTTCCCTGGGATGTTTTTCGCATTCGAACAACAGTAAGGTTTTCATGTGATAACTAGTAACTGGATTGCCGGGCAAATCTAAGTGTCTATCCCGAATTGTCTTTAGTATGCTCAAACATCTCCGTCGGAAACCACCTTGAAGCAGTCGATTTTCGGCTTCTAGAAACGATAACATCCACGCGTCGCCCTCCATGGCGGATTGTTTTCCCTGCAATGATATGCACTCCTTGGATAACAAATCGAAACCTTCCGTTTTAACTTCGACAACTAAATTAGGATGCGGCCAGGGAATTTGCGGAAGAGGCCAATGTGCGGCAGATCTTGGCCACAAGCCGGCGCACTTAAAAGCCGGCGTTATTTGTACAATGTATCTTTCTCGAATCCTCAATTTGACTTCCGTGGTGTCTGCAATCATTTTCACCGAATCCCTGTAGGAACATTTGTCGCAAGCTTGAGCCACTAAAGTTTGAAAGCGAGATCGCATCTTGCGTGCCGATAAATAACCAGAAGCTGTGATAAATTCCACCCACAAAGACATGGAACGTTTGCGTCCATCACTTAATTTTAAAACCGCACATCCAGGTAAAGTACCGTCGTCGACAAAATTCAATACTCCCATTTGATTTAAATAAAGCACAACTTCAAACTCGGTAGGTGAAACAACTTCGAGACCATCGTAACGGCCGTTATAATCGGTTAACGATGAAATAAATCTCGGTTCTTGAACCTCGACTTCTTTGAGAACGTCCTGAACAACGCGGCACACTTCTTGTATTGTCTTATTTACCTGAACTTTACGCGTTTGCACCTTTTCAGTAACATATTTATTTATTTGGTAAACCATTTTAGACTGAGCCGATAGCATGTCCGGCGGAACTAACATGTTCTCTTAGAACGATATGAGAAACGACTGGTACAATCATCCGAATCCGATGATATCTTCTTCAAGAAGTAGAAGTGGGGGATGTTACGGACTATCTGATAGCGGGATGACGGTGATGGATCGTGGGGAAGCACCGAGACGACAATGCGACTTCGCGGCGCACGGCCCAGGTGCGAACACCCCACCCTTGGAGGCCGGCTTTGCCTTTATCAACAGCCCCTGTCAAGAACCAATCCACAAGAATATTTAAGCTTTTGTTATTTATTATTATTATTGTAGCTTTCCATAATATTTATTACACTTCACCAAACCTCGGAATTCTACATACCAAATCTTATATTTTGACTTTGTTTATTCTACAGCTCAAGACATCAAAGAAAGCGCATTATGTTTGATAATCTACGAAAACTTGTTATCTGACAAAGAATAACTCTTGATCGCTTTATCATGAGCTTTCAGCGAGCTTTAGTAAACGAAAAGCAATTATTTTAATTTTTTTTTTATAACAAACACGTTTAATTTTTCCATCGGGAGAGATCCTTTTACAAATTCTCGGAAAAAAATAATTTTTTAACTTCAAAAAATTTTAATTGATTGCTTTTTTTTAAATTTTATTCGTGTTTTTTTTCTTGTTATTAAAATAGAATCGCGCATAAGTACAAAATTCAAAATAAAAAAATTAGGACCTGATCATAACAAAGGCTCTGTTTGTTTCATATTGATTTTTACTAACTATTCCTATTATGCACTTGGTACTATCCTAAAGGGTTCGTGTAAGCCATCAGGAACACAACTGATAACGTGGCTGTGATTTTATTTTCTGCTTTCACACTTCACACTTTTATCAGGATTAAAAATCACACTTAGCTATTATAGAGGTTTTGTTACAAATTAAGTCAGAAAATAGGTGTTACAATGTTTTTGTTTTTTCCTAAATCCAAAATTTACGAAAAGATGAAAATGGAAAAACGAGTAATACTTCTTTTAATATTATTTTTCTGCATTTTTGTAGTAAATACTGTGGAGAATGTTCACTTTTAATCATATTAATCTTGTTATCCTGTATAGAAAAATTATGGTAGAAACTGGTTAAATGCTATTAAAATAATTTACTATAAGAAAGTTAACTTAATGTTGAAGTATACAAAAAAAACAAGAATAAATGATTAAATAAATTAATATCTAAGTTTTTTTAATTCTTAATGGAAATATTCAGGTGCGTAGGTATTTACAGGATAATTCATCCTTAATTTAATGTTGTCAAGATACTTGAGAATTCTTCGACTTACTCTAAGACTTGGAGTTCTTATAAGCATAAGTCTAACCAAAAGTAAAAGATTACTAAAAGTAAGAATCAATCCGCAATATTTTGGATTTTCTTTGTGAGTTTTTATTTGATTTCCGAGTAATCATCATTTTAACTAGAAAATTCTCCTTTCCCCGATATTTTGTAGTAACATTATGGAACAACCTTTTAATATCAAATTAAAATCACTAAAAGAAAACTATTTGAAAATTGTAAATGATTTTACAATTTTAAGACCAACGAAAATTAAAACAAAATAAATTAAAAATTAAATAATTAGAGGTAGAGCAGGACGTAGTAAGGTATATTTATGTAACATAAAATCTTCAATTACACGCAATAGAATTACTTTGTAAAAATGAAAAACAACATAATTGCAGTTCTAAGTCTTCAATTTTTGTTTTCTTTTTTAATTTTAGATTGAAACTATCGTTGTTTTTACTAACAAGGGGACCCCACAGTGAAACTTTTATTTTAACCTTTTAACTGCGGCTAACGTCAATAAACGTTTTGATAGATTAAATTACATTTATGATTGTTTAGACTACTTTTATGAGATATTTCTTGGAATAATGGTTATTATACACTAATTTTTTTTGCGTACCAGCGGATGGTTTTGTGAAAATATTTGCGTAGTTAAAGGATTAACGAAGTCGGAATAAACTGAGGTACGTATCTCAGGATTTGACTTAATGTGTCTAATTTTTGAAATAATGAGGTCATTTAAACCTAAAAATATAAGCAGACGACATATGTACAACAATTTATTGAATTTATTGATCTAACTATTTATATTTATTGAAAATACTTCGCTTAAAGTAGAGTTTTGTTTATAAATTTATTTTATTTGTAATTTAATTTTGTACGTAAGGTTTTAAGTTTTAATTGAAAAGATAACAAAATTTACAGTAACTATTTCTATAATATAAATATAATATGAAATCATATTATTGTATAAAAGTATTTGTAACCAAAACGAAAAATAACAGAAATAAATAAATAATTACGGTCTTTTGAGGAATCTGGCTTCGGCGATTTTAACTCAAAAATTGTATCCTAGATTTCTGACGTATTATTGGTTATAATGTATTTCAAAGTGCTACACGCTCGAATGGATTAACGAGATTCCGATTAGATTATGATTCTCATAATAAATGTATTATAATGTTATATCATTTTTCACATCACATTATCTCTGAAATAAACTGAACTAAATAAAATGCTGAGACTCGTAACGTTCAAAATCAACCTTTTCAAGTCCGATATTTTATGTAATTTTGTTTATAAATTTTTTTATTTGTTTTATTGAATTTATGAATTTTTTTTTTCTAATCTTACATTACAAGAGGAATTTTATGATTTCAATTTTAAGTTGGGGTTTTCAAGAAGTTTCAATAAAATATTATAAAAGCTTGTAAGAATAAAATTTATTAAATAATTTTTTTCGGCTTTGAAATCTTTGAAACACTACTATTATTTTTTCTCGTCTCTGATAACTGTGCTGCAGCATTTGTGTAGCCCAAAATCAGTCTTAGCAGGGCTTTCTAACCAGGTTGATTGTTACTATACTTATAAAACCAATAGTACCAAGGATATAAACAATAATAAATTATATTTTTTAAATAAAAGGGAAAAAAAGGTGGCAGATGGTACTGGGATGGCAATAGGGCGCCGCCCTCCCAAAACAAAATATTAAAGCAATACAAGCAATGAATGACAAGTCAATCAGTTGTTAATGATACTCACGATCACTATTTAAGGGACTAGCATTTCAATATCAGTTTAAACCTGTGATTAAGTTAAACAAAGTTGAAACTACCGTGTTATATTTCTTGGAATAATTATTATAAACAGTAAAAATAGTTGCGAAGAAGAAGTACATAATATTTAAATTTATTTAAGAAAAATAAAAATTGAGCGAGCGATGGTAAAACTTTTAAATTTTGTTTAGCTAATCTTAGGTTTAAACCGACACTGAAATACTGGCTGTAAGAATTTTTATTTAGATCACAATTACTGGTATACTGGGAGGTATTCTATACCCTCCAAACCCCTCGGTGTTAAAAGAGGAAGATTTGTGTACAAGTTCAGTGATTGGTCTTAATATAAAGCAAGAACCTTTTGTTTTATAAAAGTGAAATGAACAATATGAATTTTAATTTTAAAGTGATGATGTAAAATTAACATCGTCCGTCTACGAGACATTATTATTATAGGCGGTTTGATATAATTATTTATAATAAATGTTTATTTTATATAAAACTTATATATTATAAACTATAGTGTTAATTTTTGATATATTTTTTAAATTTATTTTTAACATTAATGAAGGAAAGTATTATTTTTTACTCGAAATACTCAAAATACTATACACTGTGAAAAAGGATTTGTCATCCGAACAAAACTTTTAGTAGCCGCAACAGAGTTTTTCGTTGCTGCAACAAGTTTTCTGTTGCCATAACAAAATTTTTTCTATGCACAATAAGAAAATTTGTAATAACAGCAAGAAAAGCTCAGTTGAGGCTATAGCTATATTAATAGCTCTGTTATTAGAGCAACAAATCGTTTTTCTCAGTGATAATAAAGAGGAATATTTTGTGTATTGTTTACAATATGATCAACTTGAAATACATAATAATTATATTTAAAAGACAAAAATGTTGACTTTTTCGTAGAAGCGCGAAAAATACATTTCGGCAAATTCGCGGTCCGAAAGGCGCTTTTGTCGTACGCTATTTTATACTTCGTTTATAAGCAATAATTTGTAATCGCAATTTTATTCTATAAATTAATTCTTTTATTTGATTTTTTCCAAAAATACCTTGAAATATGCGAACCAAAAATCACTCCCTGCGATGCGGGGTTTTCGGGGGTGTAATTTACGTTATTAATTTTAACTGAATTTCTGAAATATTTTATTTACTCTTTATCACTGAAAATAATTTCTTGAAAAGTGAACCAGAGAAATCTGTCATATCTAGATTTCAAATTTTTCAAAATATCGTTTGATATTTATTTTTTTTAAATTAGTAAATTTTTAATTTTAATTTTACGAAGAACAATTTTTTGTGTTTGTTTTATATACTGAAAAGTTTTGAAAGAGAACAACGTTTTTGTAGATTTTAACGTTTTAACTCTTACGTTTTTAACGAAATTTTTGTATTGCAAAATTTCATATTATTGTAATAATAGGCACCGTACAGTGACGATTATTGTAAAAAACAGCAAATTGAATTTATTATTATTTTTTAATCCAAACGAATAAACTTACATTCAAGTATATTAATTTTTTTCACTTGTCACTGCCCACACATATTCAGACAAAGTAAAGAAAATTAAGGTTAATTTTAACACAAAGAGAGACTTGATCTAATTCACCATTTTAGGAGTTATATATAGGTAATTACTTTGATTTAAAGCCAAAGTAAACCTTTATTATATTAAATTAACCCCAATAGGTTTTTGTAGTGAAATATTTATCATACAATCGAAGAATCTCGTAAGTCGAGTGACTAAATTTAAAAAATTTTTAAAAAGAAAATGAAAAGAAAAAATCTATCAGCATTGGATTCTAGTAATTTTCAATATCTCAAAAAAGCCAGTAGGCAATTGAATGATATTGTGTTTTTGAATGAAATAATGAAATTATTTTAATAGGAATAATCTAACTTCTGGGAGGGGGCATTTCTGGAAAATAACCAAAACTGGTGAAAAATGTGCAATTAAATATTTGGTAACGATATTATATTATGTTTATTAACGTTTTATTACCACATTGGTTTTGAGTGACTTTATGCTTTTATTCATTCACAGCTAAATTAAAATCAAAATTTTCACCCACCCTGAGTATCATAACATAGGTAATTATATAAATGTCTTATCTAATAGTGTAATTTTGTTTCCAGGTACGTTAATTTTCTTTTCATAACGATTTGCTACATAATCCACCCCTAGGTAAGTTTTTAAAATTTAAAAATGTAATTTTTACTGATACATCCAAAATTTAAAATCTTCGCTCAAAAAAATATTTAACATTTTGGGTAAACCAATTGCCGTTTTAAAAATCAACATAGTTAATATTTACTAAACGTAAACAAGAGTCTACAGCTTAACGTGCAATCCTAACCACGGCACAAATAATTTGGCAGCAAACGGAAGTAGCCTTAAATTCAAGTTTATCACAGAAATATAATTTTACGAAATAAAGGAAGAATAGAATCACTTTTGAACAAAAATCTATATAAAATTACATTACATCGTGTAATATTAAAATTATATTAATTACAGGATGTAAATGAAAAAGTCGTTCTTTAATTTCTGGTAATTTTACGTATACTAATCTTTATATTTCATTTTGAAAGATATGTAAAATTGATACAGTAACATATTATATCAAATATCAGGAAATACTATATGTAAATTTGAATTCCCTTCTGTTTTAAATTATTGTTTACTTTTATAAAAATCTCAATTGTCTTAATTTTTTGCATAAATTATTTATTACATTCAATTGAAAATTAATTAAAATTTTCTTAGTTCGTGGGAACGACTGTTGATTGTTGAAAACATTTCGAATTCGATAAAAATAAGAAAACACATTTTTAATATAAGCTTTTTTTATTGAAATATCTACTAACAATAAATCACATAATAATTCAATCATAAAATAATTTACTATAAACATAACGAAGCACTCACAACAAATTTGTAAACAAAGATTTAATTAATTTAAAAAATGTATATTTACAATATTTACACATCTCAATAAGTAATCAAATGGTTAAAATAAATAAACTTGTACAAAAGAATTTTCTAAAACTACACAACTATATCTACATAATAGGAATACAAATCTGCCTCATTAAAAGAAAATGTATGGCACAAACAAGACTAAATCGGGTATACTAAAAGAAATTTCACTTCTACTCTTAATATGTAGGTGAAAAACGATTCAAGGAATGTAAAACTATCGATGCATTTGTTAATAATTATTTTATAGTTTCTCCAAACACCTCGTATTGGTTAACATTTCTCTCGTCAACCTCCAAACTTGCTTGGCTGCATTTTCCAACGCACTTGGAGATTTACCTTTGAATAAGTCTAAGTTGGGTAAAAAGTAATGGGGACATCTTCGACATTGCAAGCAAGAAATTAATTGCAAATAAATTCCGTTAATTCTATCGCCAATGCACGATTCGTCCCATTCGCTCTCCCGCGGATGTTTTTCGCATTCGTACAAAAGTAAGGTTTTCATGTGATAGCTCGTTACCGGATTTCCTGGCAAATCCAAATGCCGATCTCTTAAAGTTTTTAAAATACTCAAGCATCTTCTCCGACATCCTCCTTGCAGTAGCCGATTTTCCGCCTCGTTAAACGACAAAACCCAAGCATCGCCTTCCATTGCCGATTGCTTACCTTGAATTGCGACGCTTTCTTTCGATAACAAATCGAACCCTTCCGTCTTTACTTCGGCCACTAAATTTGGATGAGGCCACGGTATGTGCGGAATTGGCCAATGTGCAGCCGATCTAGGCCAAACACCGGAACATTTAAATGCCGGCGTAATTTGTACGATATATCGTTCTCGAATTCTTAACTTAACTTCGGTAGTTTCGGAGATCATTTTAACACAGTCTCGGTAGGAACACTTATCACAAGCTTGAGCAACCAAAGTTTGAAATCGGGATCGAATTTTTCTTGCGGATAAATAGCCAGAAGCGGTGATGAATTCGACCCACAACGACATGGAACGTTTACGTCCGTCGCTCAATTTTAAAACCGCACAACCCGGCAAAGTTCCATCGTCGACGAAATTAAAAACTCCCATTTGATTCAAATAAAGGACCACTTCGAATTCGGTTGGAGAAATCACCTCCAGACCCTCGTAACGTCCATTACATTCGGTCAAAGATGAAATAAATCTCGGTTCTTGCACTTCGACTTCTTTAAGTACATCTTGCACCACTTTGCACACTTCGCGTATTGTTTTTGCGATGGTACCCATTCTTGTTTGCACTCTTTCTCCGTAATATTTGTTTATTTGATAGAGCATCTTCGACTGGGCCGCCAGCATATCTGGTGGCACCAGCATTATGGCACCCGGAGTCACAATTCACTCCCACCGTTTCTACAATACTGGGCTTCAGAAGGTGAACATGTTTCCGGCTCCGGTTTCCAGGGCGGGCTGGGAAGGCTGGCATTCGAGCTCTGTTCCAACGAATGGAGTCCGCGCACTAGCATGGGGTCTTTGTGCTCGAAAATCGATAAAATGCTCCGCCCGTGCACCGAAACAAACCACGCCTCTGTATCTAAAATTTTCAGCTTTTCTCGCAGCCGGAAAATTTTAGTTTAGTATTTTCAAAATTTAGCGTATTGATTGTAGATATCTAAGGTAAGTAATATAAATAAAATTTTGTATTTTTTTTCTCAATTCGCGGGAATTTTCGAGAGCAGCATTTTTCATTTTCGAGGGATCAGCGTGCATTACGTCGAACATCTGCTGTCATTTGATCTTTGCAATTATGATCCCTAAAAATTGAAAATGATGACCGTTTCTCTTTTAGATCATTGTTGAGCACAAATACAGTTTTCTATTACCAATATGCAACCCCCTTGTGTGTCGAGCTTATTTTCAAGTTTATGCTCGGCGTGTTATCCTTGTATACCTTTTGTCAATCTGACAGCTTAATTGAAGGGATTATTTTCTCCAATAATCCCGAATACTAATTTTATGCGAAGGAGATAAAACTTGAAGTTTTAATTTTTTGTTTCTAGTGATAAGTTGGAAATACTCTCTTTTGTTTCGCATAATTAACTTTATGTTTAAAGTGTTAATGAATCCTTGCCCCGAAGCGGTGCTTAATTCTAATATTAGAATAATTCATTAAAAGGCGAGGCGGTACTTTTAGAAACGCTTCTCGTGACAAGTGTTTAGTTGATTCCGCTCCAAAGTGCTCCCATAAATTAACGAGTGAACGTTCGCACTCATCTTAATACAGAAAAAAGTGGTATATCCGTCCACACTTAGCTCTTTATGTGAGGACAAATAACCAAGTAGTTTGTTGTGTCTTCCATAAAATCTCTCGTCGAAGTAATTTGAAATATTCACCTTTTCTATAATTATTCTGGTTAGGTATCAGTTTTTGAAGTGAGCGTATCATGTTGGGAAATACAATGGAATAAAGACATCTCAGTCGGATCATCGATCAATGGTCGTTTGAAGATGACAGGACTTTGTTGGGTAATGGAGCCTCTTTCTGTCACAATACCCTACTGCGTACGACAGAAGATACTTTGTTTTGCTCTTTCAAACTGCAAACAGTACATCCCCATTGTCCTCTTAAGGTGTACGTCTTCTTAAGTACCTTTGTGCTCTTTTCGGTACCTTTTTTGTCTGGTTAATAGTTTGTGTAAGCTCTCGAATGCTCAGTTTGTGCAATTTAAGTGAACTTTAATGTTGACCGAAACGTGAAATTCTTTATAATACCAAGTTCGTACATTTACCGATAAAAAAATTGCTATTGTCGGTTAATTCGCTTACAATTTTTGATTAAGCGTACGGCTTGACTGAGTGTCTCGAAGTAAGTTTTTTTATTTTTATTTTGTTATAATTCAAAAATGTTTGAATGATTTTGTTATATAAAACTACAAGTCTATTTATAATTATGTCGACGACTTTTTTTAAAGAGGCAACCTCTATTTTTTCTTTATGTGGAGAGATCCTTCAGGAAAATGTCGAGCGAAAAAGAATTGTACCCAAGTTTATAATAAGTAAAAATATTTCCGATGATAGGCTGAAGATAACTGAATATTTTGCATTATATTCCATATTTCATACCTTTTTCTTATTTTAGACAAAAATCTATGCATTCGAAACAGCCCATTCATCTTTGTCGACAAATTTGTCTCTGTTGTATTTAATCTAAACCCTATATATTTTTTGAGATGCTAATTTACCAAATTTAAGCTAAAAAATTTGGTTTTTGAATTATTTCTATACGACGACATTCTCTTATTTTAAGTATTTTATTTCTTCTTCAACTCAACAAAGAGCAATGCAAAATTTTTCAAGAGTTTCATATTCCTTCTTAAAATTATTTTAGTTATAATGATTTATTTATTTTATTTATTTTATTTATGTTTTTCTTTTCTAGCTTCTGTTTTAAACTTTTTCTTTAATTATTTTAATTTTTAATTGCCATAATTATTTATCAATTAATCCAAATTCATTAGGACAACTTATAAAAACTCGATTTCTTCATAATTTCATATGGAGAAGTCACAAAAATTTCTTGTCAACTTCAAAACAATATTGCCAACTAACATTTCATAGTGTTAAATACAATCCTCAAAATTTAAGTAAATAATTTAAAAAATCAAAAGTATAAACATAAGGAAAATGAACGTTAAGCAGTAAGGTTCCGATTGCGGTGTAATTTTGTGGGGTGGAAAAATACCAAAAATTGTCTTAAACTCCGAAATAAATCACTATTGAGCTTTAAACTCTACTATAATAGTAATCCAATCAAAAATTAAACAATCCAAATCAATTTAAAACCAATTCCAAAATAAATTTAAACGGCAATTGAAAAATTCAATTTTAAAATTATAATTTTTTTTTCTCTTCGAAATATTCAAATTCAAATTTAATTTTAAATTGATATTAAAAAACATTACAATACTAATAGAAAAGCAAATCCTCGGGATAAGCGCACCCATATGCACTCGCATTGAATTTATCTTAAATTTGCCTTCAAATTTTATTAATTTAAACTAAATAATTTCCTTAAAACCCAAATTTCCAATTTTACTATATGAATCTTCCAAAATCGCTCTCTAAAATAATCAATTTCGTCCAAAATTGGGATGATTCTACTTGATTTGCAAAATATCAAAACTCAAACTTGAACGAAAACACAAAACAAAATAATTTAATTTAAAAGAGACAAAATCACATTTTGTTTCCCCATCCAGTCGATACAAACTCAGCTAATTGGCGGGAAAAACAAAAAAAATTACAAAATCAAATTTAAAAATCTAATGTCTATTATTTTTATTCTTATTTTGTAAGTTAATCTTTCAAGCTCTTTTTTTAAATATTTAATACATTATAGTAAAATGTTGTTCAGAAATGACTAACTATACTCGTACTAATTTACCTGATGATGCTGTTATGCAGTGAAAATTATATAAAATAAAACTGGGTAAATAAATTAAAAATTAAATTTAAATTAAAAAAATATTTTTAAAATACCTGAAGTGAGGATTTTTGCCCGTACATTCAGATAAAATTCAGATAAAAAATAGTATAATATGATAACATATTATACTATACCTAAAACCTAATTATGATCATTTTCTATGGCACAATTGTTGCCAATGTTTTTGTTGCTGATACATGTTTCATGCAACCGACCAGAACACTTGTAGCATTGTATCCAGTCAACTTTTGATTTAGTTGAGTAATAGCGCTCGTGATATTCAATTCAGAAATCTTCATCGCTGGTGTAAAATGCCCCACTGTCCTAAAAAGTGTCATGAGCGTACAACTGAGGTGACTACTACAGTAGCAGTTATGGAAATTACATCGATGGAATATTTCCGAATTAAAATAACAATTTCCAATGAAATTTCAATAATCATACACAATATAAACCAATATAAACACAATACGCACAGAAAGCTAGGTTTTTCAAACCGGGGGTTCTGGGGGGTATGGAATACCCTCCAGTACACCAGAGATTGTGCGCAAAAAAGTGTTATTGAACTTACGTATTGCGATGAATTTTTTAAAATGATAACCAATATTTTAAATATTCTAAATTAATTTGTATCGCGGTCCAATATTGAAATTATTGATAAAATATCCGAGATATCACCTTCGTTGCACCAGATTTGATTTTAATTTAGCAATTTTAAATTTTAATTTTAATTAAGTTAGAACGTTTACCAAGTTTTTGCATTAATCCAAATTTACTCGATCCAATTACCTCATTAATAAATTTACTTCCAAGAATCCGCCAAAAAATATCCAAAATATCAAAAAAAAAAAAAATTACTCACGCAAATCAAAGCTATTTATTCACATAAAATCAAATTATCGCCAATCCGAGACGCAAAATATAACAAAATTAGCGGAGACTTCCGCAAAACGCGTCCGTCCCGTTTCGACGGATCTGGCCAATCTCTTCTTACAAAATTCATACCAACTTAAATTTTTCAAAATTCAAAATATTTACAATCATAACAAATTATTTACAAAATCAAAAATAAAATTCCAAATCAAAGAAATATCAAAAATTCAAAATTCCAAAACATGATTTTGAAACACGCCTGTATAAGTTTCAAACCGGAAATCTAATTTCTAAAAATCTAAGATTTCTGATTTAAAATTTAATAACGCACTTTCTTTTTTTGAACACAATCACTAATGTGCTGGGGGTATTCCCCAGACCCCCCCCCCCGGTTTGAAAAACCTAGCTTTGTGATTGTGTTAATAAAATGTATTTTTGAACTTATGAGTTTCAAACCAAAAATTTAACTTTTTATCTATTTTTATTCTTTATTATTAAGAATATAGGTAGTATACTTAAAAATCTATTTTTTTAATTCGGGACTAATTCCCAATGCAATTTCGATGACCGCTACTGTACATTGTTCTCAAATTTGCAATATCTAACCACGTTTACGAGAAATAATTTTTGAGAAAACTTACCAATAAATTTCTTAAGTATCAATTTATGTTTAACTGATAGTATTTATTAATTTTCATAAAATCAATCAATAACAATTATGTCACGTTCAAAGAATAGTATATTACATTACTAGTGGAGAAACCGAATGATTCGCTCATGCATTAGCGAGTTTTGCACGCGAGCCGTTAGGCGAGTGTGCAGACGCAAATAAGTGAGCGAAAGGGTTTCTCCACGAGTGATGTATAGCGTTTTGTTTAATCCTGCACTTATAAATCTAAATTATTTATAAAAATATAATTTATTATAATTCGTGTCATCAATAATTAAATTTGAGATTTTCAATTTGCAATAAAACGGCGCTAGATATCGAAAAACTGAGCAAAAAATGTACCCCCCTTTCTCGTACTCAACCCTCCCCTAGCAATTTGTGGTAGGAAGCCTTATGCAAAATTCTAGATCAATAGCGCGCACTTTGCGCGCAAAATAATTCAGAGAAAAGTTTGCTTTGGTTTTAAAATATAAAAATAAGTAGGCAAATCAACATAGACGTCAGGTTGCGTTGCTATAGTTTGCATAAACAAATACAATGAACGACTGCATTTTTCACTCACCAGTGGGTGAAAATTCTTTTGCCGTTACCTTAGAAATAATTTGAATGAGTAAAACAAAGGGTTTCTAGTTGCGTATCCAAGTAAGAAACAACATGTTTCAATAGCAGGATTGAACAAAATATGTTTTACACACATAACCTGTTGATTTTTGAAAGATAACCGAAATATTCTAGGTATGACGTTTTTGCTTCGTTGACCCTATATTGAAATCAGTTTTTAGATTTTTTTAATTTTTTAATAATTTTTGTTTAAAAATTTGTTGGCCATCTTTATCGAAAGTGTCCAGCAATGTTTTACTTTTTTGTTTGTTAATATATCAAGAAAAGCGATAAGGGTAGATACGCTTATACATTAAATTATTATAGAAAATACTCTTTGGTAATTCCGATATCCTAGATTGATGCTTTAGAACGTGTCATATGTGATGAAAACCTTTTACGCAGACACAGTTCTTTTATAAGTTTACTGTTTTGTCGTCATAGTTACCATCTTCATGACATTAATTAGGAATAGGATTGAAACAGATTAACCACCGTTAAAAAAATCTACGAGCTGACAAAGAACGCCAAAAGCGTACACTAAAAAATGTACACTAATAAAGTACATTAGCGTCGCCCGTAACCCACAGTAAAGTAAAACACATTTTTTAAGTTTGACAATAAAATTACATCAAAAAAAGTTTTTTTACGTTGGTTGAAAAAGAAACGTTAATAATTTATTTTTTCTACTGCTATCGAGTACCAATAAAATTTATTACCTTGACGTTTCCACGTTTCTTGTGAAGTAATGATATTTCTTAATTACTAATCAATAAATAGTAAAGGTTTCGTGCATGCCACTTCGTACTTTTTGTAAATTTTTTGAAGTTTTTCTATAAATTATTTCTTATTTTATATAAACCACTTCATTTTTCTGTAACAGGTAACCTATGTATCTTTATGATCTGTACCTTCACTATAAGTAGATTTCTATACAGACTTCTGCAAATTCTACAATATGTGATATGATTAACCCTAATTATTGATTAGGTAGTACTCGATAGTATTCGCTAATGAGTATTTCATTCAAATTTGTTACAAATGGTAAATTTTCGTAGAAAATTGTATATAGTTGTATATTTGTGTATATTCATACACTCGAATGAATTATCTACAACACTCGCTAGCAGCACATATTATTTGTCGAATAACATACTCGAGTATTGAATGAATGAATGAATGAATATCGGTTTCCATTCCTGTCGGAATATAACCACTCCTTCTGGGAGTCTGCACAATCCATTTTTCGAGGTGGATCACTCCTCCGTTTTTCCGTTCTTTATAACTCTTTATGTGTCTTTGCTTGTTCACATATCATTCTCCACGACTTTCTTTCTGCACACTTCGCTCTCCAATTTTCAATTTCCATATCTCTCAGGTCTTTCAGCACTGCGTCCCACCATGTCATTCTTGGTCTTCCCCTCTTTCTTTCCTTTTCCGGTCTCCATTCCATTACCACTCTTGTTGGGTCCTTTACCTCTCTTCGCATAACATGGCCCAACCATCGTATTCTCTGCGATTTGATAAACCTCACAATATCCTCATTCTCCAGTTCTTTCTCTATCTCTTCATTCTTTCTAGCTCTCCATCTGTTGTCTTCAGTTCTTTTTGGACCCATAATCGATCGCACAATCTTCCTCTCAAACACCCTCAGACGTTCCTCCTCCCTGCATGTCATACAAAGTACTTCGGCTGCATACGTAATCGTTGGTCTTATTAAGCTTTTATAAATTCTCATTTTCGTCTTCTTGCTTATGTTTCTGTTTTGCAGAGTTTTCTTATTCGCGTAAAATGCTCTGTTTCCCGCCTGCAACCTCTCTCTTATTTCTTCCTCTCTCCCCCCTCTATTGTTTACTCTTACTCCAAGGTACTTAAAGGTATCTACTTCTTCAAAATTGGAATGTCCTATTTTCAGGTTCGTTCGTTTGCTATTTCCTCTTCCATTTCTCATATACTTTGTCTTTACCTCGCTCACTTGCAAACCTATTTCTGTCGCTTGTCGGTTCATTCTCTCATATGTTTCTATCAGATTTTTCTCTGTTCTAGAGAGTATCACGACATCATCCGCATATGCCATCACCTGTGTCTCTTTGTTGACTATAGTGCCCGAGCAATTCGTTTTTCTGATCATACTCTCTATCATCAGGTTGAACAAAGTTGCCGACAAAGCATCTCCTTGTCTCACTCCTGCATTAACATCAAATTCCTCAGTCTCTCCTTCTCCAACTTGGACGGTACTTTTTGAGTTTTTCAGTGTCATAATTACCAATTTTATCAGCTTCTCTGGGATTTCAAGTTCTTTCATTATTCTCATCAGATGTCCTCTTCTTACAGTATCGAAAGCCTGTCGAAAGTCTATGAACATTATGTGCAGCTCCATCCCATATTCATGGAATTTTTCCGTTAGTTGCTTTAGTATATGAACCGCATCTGTCGTTGATCTTCCTTCCCTAAATCCCCATTGGTACTCTCCTAGGACTTTTTCAGTGTGTATTTTTAGTCTTTTTAATATTAGGGAGGACAGTATTTTATATACCACAGAGAGTAGAGTTATTCCTCTGTAATTATTGCATTCGCTAATGTCACCCTTCTTGTGTAGCGGAATTATTCTTCCCGTTTGCCACTCATTGGGCATCTTTTCTTCTCTCCATATTGTTTTCATGAGTTCATATGTTTTGTGTTGAAGGTATTCACCGCCGTTTTTTACCATTTCCACCTGAACTCCGTCTCTACCTGGTGCCTTACCATTCTTCATTCTATTAATACTTTCCATCATCTCTTCGAATGTTGGTTCTTTTATCTGATTTTCACAGTCTTCTGTGTAACTTGTCATATCATCTCGTTCTTCCGTGTCCACATTTAATAGCTTTTCAAAATGGGTTCTCCATATTTCTCTTATTTTCCCCTCATCGCTTTCTAGGTTACCATGTTCGTCTTTCATTGATCTTGGTCTTAGTTTATTTGATCTTTTGTGTTCATTTATTCTCTTGTAAAAAGCTCTTGTATTATTCCGTTTGCCTTCTTGTTCTATTTCACTCATTATATCTCTTAACCAGAGGTTTTTTCGTTGTTTACAAATTTTGTAAGCTTCTCTCATTTTTTCTGTGTATATTCTTCTGTCATCTTATTTTCCTGTTCTTAACCATTTCTCTCTCGCTTTCCTCTTCAAATTTACAACTTCTTCACAGATTTCATCGAACCATTGTTTATTCTTCTTCTTCTTTTTATGTCCTATTACTCTTTCTGCCGCTGTCTGCATTGTGTTTTTAATTCTCATCCATTCCTCTTCAATATTGTTACTTTCTTCTCCGAAGTGTATTTGTATGTTTATTTCTTCAATGTATTTGTTTCTCGTGTTTTCACTTTTTAGTTTTTCCAGGTTCCATCTTGTTTCTTTTATGTTGCTTGTTTTTGTATTTATCTTTTGCCTTATTATCGCTACAACCAAATAATGGTCCGAGTCAGCATTCGCACCTCGATATGTTCTTACATCTCTTACTGACGATTCTCTTCTTTTGTCTGTCAGTACATGATCTATCTGGGTTCCATGCTCACTGTTGTTCCCTGGCTTTATCCATGTTATTTTGTGTATTGGTTTATGCTTATATTTTGTGCTGCTGATTGTCATATTCAATGCGGCTGCAAGTTGGCACATTCTGCTACCGTTGTCGTTCGTATTCTCGTGTATTGTTTGCCTACCGGCCACTTCCCTTACATAATCCTCCCTTCCCACTTTTGCATTAAAATCTCCCATTATCATCAGCATTTCGTGTTTGGGTATCTTTTCTACTATTTTCTCCAAGTCGGTATAAAATTTGTCTTTTTCACTTGCATCTTTTTCCTCTGTTGGTGCGTATACATTTACTATTGCTAGGTCAAAAGGTTTTGAAATCACTCTTAAATAGGCTATTCTATCATTTATTGCTTTAAACTGCTTTACATTTTGTTCAATTTTTCTCTTTACAAAAAAACCCACCCCATTCCTGCCTTGTTTGTCTCCTCCTGAATACATTAGTATCTGTCCATCACTGCGTATTTCTCCTTCTCCTTTAAATCTCGTTTCTTGTACAGCTGTGATGTCCATGTCGTATCTATTCAGTTCTCTGGCAACCTCGATGACTTTTCCCTGCTTCAGCAGTGTCCTAACATTCCAGGTTCCCAGCTTCATGTTTCTCTTGTTCTTCTTTTTTTTACTTCTTCTCGAATGTTTTATACCTTTACCATTTCTATGTTCCGTTTCCATTGCTCGATTCGTTTCCGTTTTTCCGTTATAAGCATTTTCCCACGTCCTTAGTTTTTTGGACGTGGGTTTTCTCCTTCTTTTCTACTTATTGTTCTCTCTCTCTTGTTCCATTCAAACAAATCTCCATCTATTGTAACTTTTTGATATCCTACTTTAACCCTCCTTCCATTTTCTTTCTCTTTTCTCGCTATAGTTCGTAGTTCAGTTTGTATCTTGCGTTCTTCGATTGTTAAGTCGCTATCTATGTATATTTTTTTACTTCCCAATTTATATCTATTTTTCATTATCTCGCTCTTCATTTCCCATGTTTTCACTCGTGCCCACACTGTATTCATCTTGTCACTTCTCAGTTTGCGAGCCTCCAACAACTTAACCTTAACTTGCAGTTCTTTCTCTATAAACTTTTCTAGATCGCCTATTATGTTGTTCTCAGCAGTCACTACTCCTTTCAAAATAATGTTGTTTTTTCGTTGTATTTTTTCGTTCTTCTCATAATTCTCTTCCAGTGTCTCTATTCTTTTAAACAACTCTTTCTTCTCTTCAACCCATTCCATTTCTTTCTTATTGAAGATATCTTTCAGATCTTGCACTTCTCGCTTCAGTTCGATTGTGGTCTTATTAATATCTTTGATCTCCTGTTTGATTTCTGCAGTGCTTCTGCTGGATTGATTCATAAGTGCAGCAAACATCTCTTTTATTTCATTTGTCTCCATTTCTTTTACAGTTATCACTTTTTCTAGCCTCGTTTGTTCTTTGACTGGGGATTTAAATGTCTTCTTGCTCCTTTGGAAAATTCTGATGTCGTCGAGTTCTTTGTCAGTTTCTGAAGTATTCTGTTCTTCTTCTCTTCTCCTTTTAATATACTCCCTAATAGATGGGTAGCTATTGGATCTTTCCCTTTCAGAATTGTTCTTTTTCATTTACACGATGATAAGGTTTCTCGCCTTTTTGAACGTTATGTTGTTCTCGTTCGACACCTTTTGTTAGCAGTTGCTGTATTTTTGCTTACGTATTCTCCTTAACTCTGCGTCAGTCCTAGTATCCGGTTCAACACCTCGAAAATACTTGCACTACAAGGAGGCCGTGTATGGTTTTTCACCCTTCGTTAACAATGTAGTCTGGCAAATTACGAAAACACTTTAGCTCAATCGTTGTTATATTATTATTATTTTAAACTAATAGCTAACAAAACAAATACAACTTGTATTGGTTACTGTATTCACGCTAATAATCTTCTTTCACAGTTATTGTTTCCTTCTGTGCAAATGCCGACTTTGTGGGTTGGTAACACAGAGCTGTCAAACAACGTTTAACCTCAGATTCAACCAACGTGTCTCTTCTAAAGCTCGTGATACTGCTCTAAACCTATTACCAACACTTTGTCCAGTTCTCAAGATCCCAATGCTTCTATATATCACTCTAGAATTCTGTTTCTATCGCTATAAAACTCGCAAATCAAAATCTCGACCGCAGTTGATGCACGCAGTGCCGTACTCACTAATAAATACTCGAGTATTATAATGCTAAAATTCCAATTTATTTAATTGTTATAATATGTATACGAATCAAACTCAATTACTTCTAATTAGAATTCCAAATATCCAAATCAAAATAGTAATTTCAAAATTTTAATTTATCGATTAGTAACATTTTTGGTTCAAAAAAACTTTTTGTTTTATTTATTTGGTTAAAAATATACTTTTAGGTTGGTATTATTTAAAGGTTTTAGGTTATGTAAATGTGAAAGTCAATTTCGACATCTACTAATTTTTAAATTACGGCCTAAAAATTCATATTCTTAAAATAATTTTTAGGAAAGATAGATATCAAACTAAGTCAATTTTATTACAATTGTAATGACATAATATGTCATTTATTTTGCATATGACATATGACATTATTAATAATGTCATATTTCTAGTTTATTTTTTTACCTGCTTTGGAAGATTTGTTTTAAAAAAATAACGTTACACCACGTGTCGTGGTAAAATTGCTTACTTTCATTTGGTTTGAAGAAATAGTATATTGTCTTACTCAGATTTAAAGTGAAAATTTATTTGACACGCAATTTTTGCATTTGCGAGGTAGAGCGTCAGCGAAACCGAGCGGATGCAATATCTGTACTTATAATCCCAATGAGACCATACTATTTTTTCTAACACGATTCTATCTTTTATTTAATTTTTAAATTTTTTTCTATTTATTTTAAATCAACTTAAGCCGATTTTTTTTAAACTTATAGTTTATTTCTTAATATTTTTTTATTAAACCATTTTAAGCAGTTGTTTTTCATGTCAGTAAAATATCCATTCTAAAACTTGAACGCCAATGTGAGCATATTGGATTAAATCTTCTAAATAATGACCATACATTCACATTTGTGTCCATGTGATGGTGTCAAGTTCCATACGGGTATACTTTGCTTAATATTATTGCAATTTTTATTTTTAAATAAATGTTATAAGCTATCCTTGATAAATTTAATGTGTTATTTTATTTTGTCAAATTCGATCAGATTTTAAATATTCCAGCAGTGACCTGGTTATGTGGAAATTACAACAAATCGCCATTGCTAGAGGAGTTTCTTTCAAGTACACCGTAGATAGGATATTATTATTGAGTTTATGTTCTTCAATGTAACTAATTAAAAGTACCAAGTCATGTACGAAAGTTTATTTTGTAACTGCAGACTATAGGTACCTTATAAGGATTGTAGTAATCCAAGATCCAAATTAGAATTTCAGGATCTCATTATAAAATAAAACGTCGATAATGTCATTTTGTTGCTGTCTGTAACGCATCTCTTTCCATTTACTTATTACCAACCTTTAGGTTCAAATAAAACCGCCATGCTGCGCGGTCGAAGGCCGCATATAGTAGTCACATACATTGTAGACTAAGACTAAAGTAATATAATTCAAAATAGTTATTAAATTGAATATCGAATTAAAATTTTATTTTAAATTATAATTTATTATTTTTTATCTATTATTTTTGATTTCAAACTACTGCTCTTTAATCCAAAATCCATTCGTATTAATTTATTTTTGAAAATATAATTTTTTGAAATAAAGAAGTTGAGACATAAAATTTATAACTTTTTATTATGTGGAATTGTCAAGAAAATAAATTGATTAATACTCGCAGTTTATAATAGCAATAAGACTATTAAAGTATGGGTATAATATGGGTCCCGGATAACATTACTGGAATATTAAGTTTCTTGTTTATTTTATTCTTACGGATAACCACAGGTGTAACTGACTGAGACCTCCCAAATACAAGAAAATATTAATAAGTGAAGTTCTATTTATAATGAAAAATTTACTGCTTCATTATTTGGGCAATACATTTTTTAGCTCAAATTTGATTTTCTGAAAAACGTTATTTTTTTGTATAATCTTAAATTAATCCAATATGGAAAAACAAAGCAAACAATTTCAAGTATTTACTTTGTTTGCAATTAAATCAAAAAGAAACAAATATTTAATGGATGTTGTGTAATTTAGTCGAAATTAATTGGCTGTTGGGTTACTTTTTTGTGCGGTTTTTTGACGAATGATGAAGTCGTCTGTATGATAATCGGAATTAGCATTTGGGACTCATATACCATGTGCTGTCTGGAATTTATCCAAGCTTAGCGACACACTTCTTATTTTTCTTACTTCGTTTCACCTTCGTCATTTTTTAAATGGACCATTGTATATACCTATATATACAATGCGATGTAATATATTACCGAATGAATTTAATTTAGGAAGAAGCTTACACCACACCGAAGACATAAATTTGGATCTAGGAAGTGACACTTTTTGACGACTTCCATATAGGAATTAAAGGATATGCTAAGTCGTCATTAATGTATGTTAAATTATCTCTGGCGCCCTTTGCGTAATATATTTTGCTACATTTAAGGTGGAAAACGAATGGCTTTTTTTAAATTTAAGTGTTGACAGATGCGGTTACAGTTGAAATGGACACAGTTAAAAGGAACTTTATGTTTCCGTAATACGATACATTCACCTATTAAAACTGAAAGTTTAAATTTTAATTGAAAATTGAAAATTCACATTTTGCTGGCCGGTAGGTCTGAAAACCGTTTAATAGTTATCAAAGAAATATTTAAGATATCATTTGCAAGATATTTGAAATGGAAGTTTTTGGCATCTGGACCTCCCCAGATCGAAATTCCTGTCAGTCAAGTGTAATTTGAGCCATGTGCGAGTTGTTAGCTAACAGGATACGGATATGCAAGCGCCACCAGCGCTCAAATTATCTTCTAATTTGGAACACCCATAAGGAAGTGAATTATAGTTGTTACGGAAACAAATATTTGCCATTGGGCTGATCCCTTATTAAGAAATTAACGTAAAATGTCATGTAGTATTTTGACTGAAGCTGATATTTAAAAATTTTATATTCGAAAGTTGATATACAGGTTTACGTAAAATATTTAAAAATGAATCCCTAGTTTGTCCTTCACCTCCCTACACACTGATTTATGCCATCGTTTACTTGTCACGAATGCAAATAATACAACAATGAATTCATGTGGATGTCAACGTGTATTTGTACTTGTCCCCACAACAAAACCCATGCAAGTCGCTTAAAATAATAAAATAAAACCATGCGATGGTAAATCCGGTTTTTAATTTCCAAGATTTTTCTTGAAAATTTAAATCTTGCTGCATAATTCAAAATTGCCTTGTAAACATGGTAAACATTCATGGTAAAAAAGCATGGCCGCTGTTTTACATCTTCTGGAAAAGAAGTCACTTGAACAAACATTTACTCATAATTTTTGGCCCAATCATAGGTAAACGTATGAAATTAGCTCCACCCTGCTGGGAAACTCAGGTGTGAATATATTTTATTATGTTCTCAACATTATTCATTCCTCACGCATAGGCAACGTGTAATCTTATTTTAAATTTCTTGTCTACATACGTGTAAGTACTCCCAGATTGAAATGCAAAACGTCAAGCAGTCTTTCTCGATGGCATCGTCGCCGAACCCTGAAGCTCTTTCAATTTTGATCGACAGTAGTCGTTGTTGTTATTTTTAACTAGCAATAAAATAAGATTTTTGCCGATTTGTTCCCTTTTTTATTTATTTAATGATGAAAAAAAACTGGACCGTGTAGGTTAAATTTTTATCATTTTGCACTTAAAATTTTATGAGTCGAAAAAATCGGATGGGATCTCTACGTCTGCGACTGACTTTTTTCCTAAATATATTGGCATTGTCTTAAAAATAAATTATATGAGAATAAAGCAAACCGATAAGATCTATCTAATGGTCAAGTGTCATCACACTATTTTAAGAATTGGACATGCGGTCAGGTAAAATGCATGGAAGACTTGATATACGATACCTGGTTCCTATCTCTTCATCTCGCTGGTGTAATTAAAGGAGACAGTCAACTCGAGGTTGTTTATTTATCGTATCTGACTTGCTCATTATACAGATTCTTTAATAAACAAACTTATATATTGATTATTTTTTTGTTCTTAAATTTGCATTCCCGTATATCGGTCTTTTAATAAGCCACATGATCCTTTTGTTATATTTTAATTACACGAACGTTTCTGAAGAATCCATTAGGTGTGTGAAATGAAAACTACATGGTAATTATGGAAAAATTAATTTCAAAGATTGTCGAAACGATAAAATATGAAAAAAATTGTAAATAAGTAAGTTAAATCATGAGAGCGGAGAGAAAATTAAAAAAATAACATTCAAGTGTTTTGATATACCGGATTCCTTGCGAAGTCTTTTTAAATTTGTTTCTGAAAGTCGTTAAACTTCAGTTCAGAAGCTTCTATTGTAAACCTTAATGAAAAACCAACAAATATTTTATTCGGAGCAAATGTACTTTTTGTGGCTTTTAGTTCGAACGTTTAGTTCGACAATTGAATGGCATCAAGTGTATTTTTATTGTCCCTTTCAGATAATACTACTAAACTAGGAGTCTATTTTATTAGGAGAAAGTGTTTGACTTCTTAGTCTGTATAAGGTTGACGTCTTGCAATGAAGAAGTTTCCAAAATTTGTTTTATTTTTTTATTTGAAACTTGAGATCAAATGGAGTCTTCGCTTTTTTTTCAAATTTTTTTGAGTGCATTTAGTTTAAGGAAAAAATGATTGAAATTTTAAATCGGCAGAGTTATGGCATCATAACGTCATCAAAAAAAAATCACGGCGTTGAGTCCACATCGAGGGAGATCCACCTCCTTCCTGGACCCTGTTTCGTAATAAAAGTTGGGATCTGTCAGGCAATCGGTACCACGAATTCGACCACGAAAAATATTCTATTGGAAAGAGGACAATTTTCTGTGTATAATAAAAAAAGAAATTTTGCGGATTATCCATTAGTTTTCGAGAAAACGGCTTTTGAAAATCAAAATTTTACATGCATTTTAGATAGGGAAATCATTAACATAAAAGTTCTATTGACGGTGCGTGCGTTCTGATATAGTCTTAGTGTTGGCAGTCAGACGCGATTGTGACATTGTGGGATGTACATCGGGTGTATTACGCAACATTATGCAATAATTTAAAAAATATTTTTAGGTTAGAATCTCGAGTGCCTTGGTTGCGTTCGTCAAAACGGCGCGTAGCGCCTGGAGCGGAGGGTAGCGAATCGGAGCCCGATTCGTGGTACCGATTAACTGACAGTAACCAGTAATAAATAAACATCTTGTACTTTCCAACTAATAGTATTAGTACTATTATGAAACGCGGCCTTAGTAGCACACTTTGCCGAGTAGGACCGGTCTAGAGGGATATCTTGAGTGAGTATGGCGTTTGTCAAAACGGCCCGGAGCGGCAAAACAGATAACTACGGGTCGCCATGGTAACAAATTGGTTATTTATGATCAGAATAAATTTTATTTTGAACGTCTGCTACAAAATGGGGAAGAAGAGTGGAGATGTTGTGCTAAAAATTGTCCAGCTTCAGCTGGACATACAGCTTTAGTTCACCTTTTAAACACTTATGAGACGGGTCAAGTACTTCTTCTACTTTGAATTTGTGTAGTATGTTTTAAATTTTAAATTTATCTTATTAAGTTATTACAGATTATGTTCAATTTAGTTAAGTCTGCTTAAAATGCTAATCCCATTAGGGGACTCTACATACAGTGGCGCAGCCAGGATTTTATTATGGGGGGGGGGGAGCTGTGGTGAAGTCACATGCCGCAGGTGAAATTTTTTCGGAAAAAGGGGCGTGGTCATTTTATTTTCGAGTATAATTATTGTGTTACCACTGTTACCTTCCTTAAATTGAAGTGGGAATTAAAGGACGGCATTTCCGAAATAACTCAGAATGAAATCCTAATGATTCTGTTACGTCCTTATTGTGACATCAAAGCCCTTCGTTTAATTTCCAGAGGTAACTGGAGGTGAAATTTACTTGAACGCTCATTGCTTACGAGGATTTATTTTTGATTTGTAATTTTAATTTATATGAAGATCTATAATTGATAATGATAATATGATTATTAAAAAAAGATTATCATTAAAAAAAAAGAGTGTTTTGGGGGGGGGCAAGTTTATAGCCCCCAGCCCGCCCCTTTACCTGATGCTTTAGGGGACTTTACATAATACCCGTTTCTTTCATTTAAATGTTGGTAATGCAGAAAATTATTATATAAGTATGACGGTCGTGTGTTATTGACATTTGATTATAAATTTTTATTTTGTGAACAAAGCTAATATTGTATTATTGCATTATAGTGAAATATATGCATAATATATTGCAACTGTCAATAATAATCCAATTAAGAACTGACAACATCGGACGGCCATGTTTAATTCTGATTGCTTAGCTATGGCAGGCAGATTAAATGTTTTTTTAAATTTAAAAATTTTTTTTTTAATTCTACGCTGAGTTTTAAGCCTTCAAATTATAGGCATTATATAAATGCCTCCATGCAGCATTTTTATTATAGTTTTATGTTTATGTTATTGCAAAAAAATATTTCTTAGGAAACTCCAAAAATAACAAAAAGTACATTTTCTCCGAATAAAATAAGATGCTATTTTTTGATAAAACATAAAAAATAATTATTCAATTTAATGAACATTACTTTTACTGTTGATGAAGAGCGGGATTAAAGTAGTACTTTAGAAACAACAAAACTGAGCTAAAAGTACTGTTAGTACCTGCAACAGGCGTGAAACAATGAATTATTGTTATCATGCAACAAGTGGCAATTCAATTTTCTTTTTTGTGACAATTTCAGATTAAACACATTAGAATGAGAAGTTAGAGCCTTTTACTTTTAATTTAAGAAATTTACTAGCTGAAGTACTTTGTTTTGGTTTAGGTTTGAGAACAGTGGACAGTTGCGTCAAACTAGTTCACAGACTGACAACTAGAGCGAGTTAAAAAAACTTGATTATTTAATCAAAAATCTCATTCATCTAAATGACATTTTGACGTTGATTTAACGTTTGCATTATTTACTTATTGCTTATTGGTGATTGTATTGAAAATTTTCAATTTTAATTTTTAAATTACCACTATCACTACCACTACCATAAACTTTTTTTTTTAAGTGCACAAACAGTAGCGGATCTCATAGCGACGACTTTTTTTGAATCATTTTTGTGCAGTCATACCTTCAAATCATTGGTCAAATTAATTGAAAAGATTTCGTCTATTACTGTAGCTATTCATTCTATTTATTTCTCATTAGGTTTCCCGGAAAAATTAACAAAAGTGTTAACGCTGAGACTCAAAATTTAATTACTTCGTCATAATTTTGTTTGAAACAAAAGTTTTTTTTTTATTCTCCGCCGTCTTAGATAAACAGAAATTACGATTTCCAAATTTTGGAATATCTTTTAAAGTTAAAGATAAAATTAAAGAATCGAGGTAGCGTGCAGCCTCGAGGTACACTCATAGTTTTTCATTTAGGGTTCTTCAAAACGTACGGAGGCTGGATCAATAGATAAAATAAATAAATTTTCTATGAATCTCGAACAATCCTGCGGAGAATATGGAATTCTGCACGAAGCATGATTTCACGCAAAAAATTGCAACTGTGAACACGAGACTTAGCATGTTCGAGTGTTATTCTGTTCCTTCTTGTAATTGTAACAATTTATCGTTTTTACTTTGCGGTAGTCACAATAAAATTACCTTTATTGTAGGACCCCGGTATTTTTAGTTCGGTTATTGTAAAGCAAATTTATACGAAAACCTGTACGACGGAAAGTTAGGTTATACGAATGAACTTAATTCAACGATATTTTGTTACTTCAATTAGGAAGTTAAAATTCCGTATAGTTTAATTATTGCAGAATTTTTGGACATCATCCAAAAATTAATGTCATGTTTTAACTGCGATTTAATTCGTATCGAAAAACGTCACTCATTAATTCAATTATTTTAGAAACAGTTTCGTAATTATCGTTCCGTCATCCGAAATTTTTCTGCTGGATTTATTTTGGAACGTTAAAAGCATAGGCATTCGGGCATGAACATTGTTAATTGTGTTAGCACGATGCCTAATGTCGTTTTTCCTAGCAGTTCTCTACCAGACGTGACAGTAATTTTGTTTATCGTCTTGTCCCCCTCTTATAATCTAATCAGTGAAGAGTAATGAAATTTGTGCCCATTACTAGATGCAATTGCATTTGTATGACCCCTCGCCTTTACCAACCTCATGGCTCATGCATAAGTGTTTTATTTAGCTCTTGACAAATGGGCTGGTATTTGACATAGTATGTAGATTAATTGACCTCACTCGTGCATTGTCCTGGTGTTGTGGTCAAAAAATGAGCAATTCTTGACGGGATGCAGGAAACCATATTGGGAATCTATTAAATTCTTATTTATGTCGTCCTAATGCACAACACGAAACTGAAGATATTGAATATCGTGGAGGTTTGAGAAAAAAGATAAGATGCCTCAGTTACTTCCTTTTTACGATTTTCAAACACGACATCTTCACCGCTACGTTCGATAAATCTGGACAAACAATAAACATATACATGTAAAGTAAGAAAAGCAGAAATAAGATGCTTTTTCTTATATATGCATCTTGATTGCACACATAAATTATTATTCTTGTTCGTAAACCAAGTAAAATATACTGGAACTGGAATTTAAATCGTTCAACATTTATGCTTTCAAATTAGTAAAACATAACGAAACAGCTATAATGTGCAACCGTAAATATTTGTTTGAAATTTAATTCATATTTGGTAGGGTGGTAAAATCGTGTTCTATCGCAGTCACTGTTACTCCACTCTGGTGTAGTAAATCAACCCTTAATCGTCGTTGTTGCAGAGGGCTGCAAAGCTTCTCAAATAATTCACGACAACGTTTTATTTATGTTTCTATTTTATGTTAGAAGGCACACAAATTTTATCGGTACCAAAACGTGCACCAGTACTGTTCATTTTTTACACTCGAAACTCTTGAAAATTTAATTTGTGCGGTTCGGCTCGTGTCACATTAAGCAGATTAATGAAAAGATAACTGATGATGAAGGGCGAGTACATTATTGGAGATTCTGTGGTAGCTACTGGTATCTGAGAATCCGCCATATGTGATATACCTATGCTTACTCAAAATAGCGGTTAAGTTTTGGGGGAAGAAGAATAATCCAAAAGGTGTATCCAGGTGTGAAGACACACGATAATTCAAAGATAATGGCATTGCATTAGTACGATAATATTAATTTTCGATTTGTAATGGTTGCTTTACACGAACGTACGAGGTAAATTGATTCGATCAATTTGTGATCGAATTTTTTCGATTTGTGGAACTACCACCGTACAATTTAATCTATTATTTCTGTTTCAAATTTAGGGGATCTAATATTATGTTTTGTACGCTATTTCGATCTCATTACTGAGTTTGTATTTGGGATTTGTATTCACATGAGATTTATAAAAGCCCCTTGTACTTTGGGCTACTAATGGGACACCGGATCTCGGTAATTTCCTTGGGCGATGTGATTAGTTTGGGGATCTGACGATCTGAGAGTATTGTGACAAAGTGAAGTGCGGACAGATAAACAATGGGACTCCCCTGCTGTTATACAACACCTTTCATTAGTCAATCATTGTCTCTTTTAATCGAAGTCGTCACCTATAAATAATAAACACAACATTTTTTCCAACGCAGCTTGATTAAAATCAGTTGCTTTAGTTTTTCGAATCCCATCAATCTTTCTTCCAAACTTTCAAGATCAAAACTAATTTACTGATAAAAGTTGGACATTTAAAACATTTTGTCGTAACTTTAGGCATTATAAATTTTAAAACAAAGCATTTTAAGGTATCCAGTATTATCTTCGCATTCCAATCTCAGCAAGCTGCAATAAAATGAATGTTGCAGGATGACATTCAACCCTGGTAACCGTATACCTGTAATCGAATCTATTATAAACAAAGACAAACATTGAGTCCATCCAAAATTTTTAATAATCGTGATAGTTACTTTTAAGTGTTGTTTTAAGAGAGAAATATTTTCAAATTTTATGGAAGTCAAATTAATTAATGGTAGGTACCTACGTGGGTAGGTACGTCTTAATTGAGGCTGTAAATTTGAATATGTAGAAATGCTTTAAATCGGCCATAAAGTTGCATTCTATCACACCGTAAATCCATAAATAATTTGTTGTAAATTTTGTAGCCACTCTTTTATTGCTCATCGACTACTTTATTTTCTTGGCCACCGAATTATGTCGCACAAAATTGATAAAGTGCATCAAAATCTTTTTTTTTTTACTTAAAAAGCTCTTCGGCTGAAATTTAGATAAAAATGTTGTTATTTTTTGTTTAAAAGTTTTTTTTTCTTAAATCAGACTTGTTTACACCTGCTACCTGTTTGCAAGGTAAAAACAAATTGGTTAATAAATTCGGCTGAACTTTTAATATTTTAATGTACTTTATTGCTATTTGAGAGTCAAAGCGCAATCTCAGCATTTCTCCAATGTTGGAATTGCAGAGATAATCAATGCTTTTATCTGATGGAATTTCGTGGACCACTCCCATTTATACTGCCGCCATCTTGAACGTCTTATCGATCCAAATTTTTCACATTATTAAATTTTACCGAAATAATTATTTATTATAATGAGATTTTTTTTTATTAATTTAGGTACTCAAATACTGCGACCATCTTCATGGCAAGTGGTACTTTTCGGAAATTAGGGCAATATTCTCCAGAAGATATTTGCTGCAAAATGTGGCGATTGAAATTTTTCTTGCTAGCAGAAGTAAGTCAAAATTTATTTTGTTATTATTATAAGTGTAACACAATTAATTTACAGCATCCATTCTATTTGCGTTTCCCGACCAAGCCACCGTGAAGAAAGTCATCAAAGCTTTACCAAGAGTTGGAGTAGGAATCAAGTATGGAATTCCACAAACGCGGTAAGCCCAAAATTTGTAATATTTTGTACGTTAACCAGTGTGGGCGTTCATGCTGTGCCTAATATTCTATTTCTGACGCTGCCCCCATCTATTTTTCGCATTATTTGTAAAAACGCCGTTTCTAATTATCTACATGTTGTTTTAAACCGGTTCGGAGTGTACGAAGATTTATAATAAAATTATTTCAATACGAAGCCAAAAACTTCATAAAAAATCAAATGTAATACGGTTTTACAAGGGAGGATTGAAAATTTTGTCCGCATATAGGCTTAGGGTTTAAGGTTTAGAAAAAATAGGAATTTAAATCTCTTCAACGGAAGATTTGAGCTTAAAAGTTTTTGAATTTGAAGCAAGGAGAATACTCATGTTTCGTGTATTTTTGATTTATTGTTTTGGAGTGATTACCTATTTATACTGTTTCATATCGACGAACATTTTTTGCATTACAATTTAATAAGGCATACACATTTTTCAAAATTTGGGGTAGACGCCAATTTTAAAACCAAAAAGATAATAAATAATTTATTTTATTCTAATAATAATATCTAACTTTTGCAAACAAAAACCGATTTTAATTTTTGTTGGCTCTTTTACATACTGAGATGTCCCGTCAGCTTCAAAATATTATTGTATAATTATTTTTCAAAGAAAATATTATGTACAACGCTGTCCAATTATTTGTTCAACAAAATGTGCACTCCAATATCCAAACATTGCACCGGTATCGCTTTCAAATTTTTCGTCCAATTTAAGTTTATTTTTTAAGCAATATAAATAAATGTTGTAAATATCAAAAAAAAATTCAAAATTTTCCAACAAAGCTTCCAAATTCAATGAAACAATTGTACTTACAATTTAAACAAACTTTAATTGCACAAAACTCAAATAATCTCTAATTATTATTAGAGACGCAAATTAATTCTTTTACAGAGACCCTCTATAAACCGGAGGATTTCTTGCCGGACCTGACAAAAAGCAAAATTATTCCAAATTTTCGTACCAATATAAAATTGTTGGCTCGAACAACCTTTCAAATATTTAGAAATTTACAAATAAACAACAAATTAAATTTAAAAGCAATCAAAATAAAAATTCAAATTTAATAAAATTATTTTCAGAATGCAAAAAAAAAGTTATTTTGGAAGATGACATTTTGCTCCTCTCGATTCTGCTTCATAACCAATGATTTGCAACGGAAGCCATTCCGGTTGTAGTCTAAAATCTGAAATTAATATTTCCATCTGAAAGATTTCCACAAAATAATTTTTGGCGAAGGCTGATGTTTATTTTTGTATTCAAAACTGTTGAATATTTTTAATTTTTCCATTAGTTGCCCTGGTGTTGGCGTTGCCCGTCCACCCTTGACTTTATCTTTCATAATTATTTTGACCATAATTTTGTTTGCTTCATCTTCATCCCTTTTTAATTTCGACTCTTCATTTTTTCTTCAAGATTAATTTACCATTTTCTAAATTTTTGTTTTCTTTGTCATTCAAATCTTTAATTTTCAATTGATCACTTTCCATATTTTCGTTTTCTTGTTTATCTCTAACTATGTTCATTATTTTGTTTTTTTGCTCCTCATCCTCTTCTATTTTTAGCTCCATTGTATCTATTTTTTACTTATTTTATTATAATTTATTTTTATATCTGTTTTTAATTCCAATATATTTTCTTCCATATTTGAGATTCTTTTGTCCAATTTTGCATCTCTATCCGACATTTTTTTTTATCGCAGATTAATGGCAAAAAGCAAAGTTATTCCAAATTTTCGTACCAACATAAAATTGTTGTTGCGAGCAACCATTCAAATATTTACAAATTTACAAATAAACAACAAATTAAATTTAAAAACAATCAAAATAAAAATTCAAATTCAATAAAATCCTTTTCAAAATGCAAAATAAAGAAAAGTGATTTTGGAACACGACATATTATTACTTACAATTATTTATGTAAAAAAGTAATTTTTACATCAAATCTTAAAATTTTCTTTGTATAGACAAGCGGCCTATCGGCCGTCATAACCTCGCAGTGCGTTAATGTTGTGGAAACTAGGCGAAGAGGTTGAATTGTCATTTACAAAATACAATTTTCATTCAGAAATAGAGGGCATTAATTTAAATAATTACCTATCATATCTATGTTTAAGGGGTGCCCACGCGTATACAATCCCTCCCGCTATTTTTTATATTTTATATAGAAACTAATTTTCCCAGGGTCCCCTAACTAAAATTGAAAGTTTTTTCCGACATTTAAAAACATTCTTAAATTTCAGAAAGTTTCAATAATTTACGTAAGTAAAAAACATAATTTTTATATTTATTTTGATTTTCAAAGTTTCAAAATATTTCCCTTGACCGTCTCTGACCAACTTGGTAAAATTCTAAATTCCTAAAAAAAAAAAATTTCTATCTTGTGTTTTTGTTGCTCTTCAAATTTCATTAAGAATGAATTTTTTTAAATCCAATTCATAATTTTACTAAATTAATTATATTGGCTCAGACTTGGGAGGGGGGGATTTCATACCACCCAAACCCCCAGAACTATGACAGTTTAAACTGTATGCTCTCTTAACTGTTTTCTTCATTCAAACCTCTTGAAAATAATTTGGAAGAATATTGTAACTGCATTATTTGAAGATCGGGGGGAGGGGGGGGATAAATAAATATAAATATTTTTGCAATATAGATATCACTGTGCAGGAGAGCGTTCTTAATGTTTAGAAATTAATAAACCTTGCATTGGTTTTGCTCTCAGATTATTTTACAATTAGGGAACGGCCACAACAATTAAATGATCAACAATGAAAATTGTACATTATCACGTGTCTAAAGAATGTTTGCCAATAGGAAGCGTTAGCCCTGATACATATTATTATCAACAGCATTTATTTAAAAATAATTTATGAACTTTTATTGAACAAAACCCTGGATCCCGAATCTTTTAAACGAAACATTTTACAAAAATTCTGACGCCCCATTCCGGATAGGAAATTTAACGGACTATAACTTTTATCTAGTACAAATTTTTGAAAAATAATCCCTTTCGCAAATAATCAGAAAAACAAGGCAGCTACAAATCAAAAAATTAAATTATTTTTGAAAAATAAGTATTTGTTATGTAGCTACCATATTTATTATTTTCTGATTATCTGTGAAAGGGATTGGTTTTTAAAAAAATTTTACTAGACAGAAGTTGTGGTCCGTAAATTTCCTATCCAGCAGAATGGAACGACAGAATTTTTGTAAAATTCTTCGTTCAAGATACAGGGTTTTGAAAAAAACAAAATAAGAAAAAGCTCCAATTTTACAACATTTTTTTACTTACTTTAATTCCTAACTCGAAAGCCATAGATTTTAGACAAAAAAATTGTTGAATCTAGTTTGTAGATTATTTCACGCTCTTTAAAAAAGCACTAATCCATTTTTACTAAAAAATCAATATTTTCTGTGCTATGGCCACGTGAAAAGGGTGGCCTAAATCTCGAGGGCCTAAATCTCGAGGGCTTAAATTTAGAAAAAAATATTTGTTTAAAAATGTTTTTTAGAAAAGTGTCCTCTATCACCACTTAAGTTATGTAAAGTGAATCCGGGGACACCCTGTATAGCTTAGGGATAACAATCCCTTAAATTCTGTTTTTGTTTCTTTTTTAGTTATGGCTAAATTATTTTAATAATCATTGGCAAATAAGTGACGATTGCTAGCTTCGTTATTTTCAGGTTTCTCAAGATCATCCTTTTTACGTCTTTATCATGCTTTGAGTAGTTTCTCACAATATACTTTCATAAGTTCTGTAGTTTGACTTTTTTCGATAATCAGTTTTTCTTCGCTGTTGATCAAATTTGGTATCTGAATTTAGTCCACACTTTGACCACCAAAAACTGATGATCACTAAAATTAGTAAAACGCTATTTTAACATTTTTTAAAGAATAAACATGCAGCATGAAGAGCCCAATATGTTTAGTTTAAAGCATATTGTACATTTTAATTTTCTTATTTTCAGAAGAGCAAGCATGATGTCACCTAGGCAACTGATGCGTAACTCAAATATGACTCAAAAATGGCAACGTCGAGAAATTTCCAATTTCGAGTATCTGATGTTCTTGAACACAATTGCAGGTGAGTTTTTCTTCAAAATTTCTCTTTTTTAAGTATAGCAAGTTCATCGACTCGACTTGATAATTTTTTTCTTCATGCGCATCCATACATCAAAACGTTCCTTTTTTTATCCCAATTTTCGTATACTACACTTCAAAATAAATCACGTCACTTTCAATTATACAAAGTTGAAATTAAATTCCCAGTAAGCAGGAAATAATTCCACATGTTGACAGAGCGTAAAGTTAAAACAGTTTTTGTGGCGCTCAAGAAAATGTCTCATGCAAAATTAGCAGTTGTCAGAAAGACTGGGCTAAATTAAAAACACATACATCATGTGCTGGAAGCTATTTTTTTCCAAGTGTATTTATACACCACCACTCAAAGGCAATTGGATGCAGTTTGAGTGAATGATAGGAACTAATTAAGTCTTTCGTTTACTCCACCCGATCCTACGGGTTAATTTTACGACGTCGTATATTTAAGAAAAAACGAAATTTTTCCAGAACTAATTATGTACCGATTTGTAATGCAATAATTTTATTTTGATTTTCGTGTCGTCGATACTTTTTAATTGTTTTTCTTGTTATTTTTATGCTCTTCAGTTTTTCGGTTATTTTTATTTGTAGCGAAGTCATACGTCGCGACGCTCGCTCGTTGAGCTAGGCGGATGGAAGTTGTCACTGCGAATTAGGCGCCATCTCATTCACTTTAAGCCGTACCAGCCGGGGGATTACAGCCACCCTTCATTGTTTTGCAGGGTCTGAAATTATTTCTGGATTTTCTCCCTCGCCAAATCAGATTTTCATGAATAATAATTTATTTTGCTTTTCCCTGCTTCCTGTAATATTTTTAGTATTTGTTGCATTTCATTTTGAAGTTTCACGTTTTCGAAATATTTATTTACCCATCACCGCCGCCATTAATTAAGACTATCAGTCCGTATTATTTATTATTTACGAATTTCAAACGCAATAATTCACATCTCGCATTCAAATTTAATTTGAGGAGTTAATTAACGCACGTGAAACTAAATTTACACTCGAGAAAATTATTCCGCCAAAATTTTATGATTTCAATTATCCGCACATTGAAAATATAATTTTAATCACCTGCGGTAAAATTAATTAACTTTTCGGCTTCAAAACATGTTGTTTTGTTTTACAAATTGGCCTTTTTCCAGACAAATTCGGTTATTTATTTTATTTTATTTTTTTAAATTTTCTTTAATCTTTTAAACGACATTAATGAAGATTGTTTTTGAAAATAAGACAACTGCCTACTATGATTTTAATTTAATTCTCACTAAACATTAGGTATTATCAAACAGTACATTCATCATCAGTCATAGAAGATTTGTAATTAACTTTATTCCCGGTGTCTTTTATATTTTCATAGACTAATCGCTTTTTCGTTTAAAATTATTAATTCTCTAAGATCTACGAAATTGAATTGCAGCTCTGAGATCTCGAAAAATCAATTTTTGAAGTTTTCAAAATATTGAATAACATAAAGAATTGTAAAATTTATTATTATCGGCAAGCTTCATCTACAACTTCGATTAGATGAATTCAGTAGTTCAGTTGTGGTTGTTGCAGAATGGCACATTGAAAGGGTTAATATCAGATTTCAACCTGTCTTACAGTAGCGGTCATGGAAATTGCATTGGGAATTACTCCAGAATTACAAAAATAAATTTCTAAATATATTATATACTTAATAATAAAGAATAGAAAATTAAACAGAAATAAACGAAAAGTTAAATTTTTGGTTTGAAACTCATAACCCAAAAATACATTTTCTTTTTTTCTTGAAAGTTAGGTTTTTCAAACCGGGGGGGTCTGGGGGGGTATGGAATACAACCCTGGATTTTTGTTGATGAGGGCAAATCATCAATCCAGGGGGAACTAAGCCTAACAACTGCTGATCCTAAGGTACTCGGTTCGAATCCGGGGAGATTCTAAAACCTTCATATTACTGTCTCTGTGCTTTGAAGGGCACGTAAAGCCGGAGGTCCCCTGGGTTGATAATTTCCGATATCTTACTATTAAAAACAGGGATACAGGCATTTACCAATCCGGTTTAAGCAGCAGCCGTGGGGTCTAAATGCTGAAACTTTTCTTGCAGAGAAAGAAAGGCCGATTGTCCTGCAGTGGACAGAAAATGCCGAAAAAGAATAAACATAAGCAAAGACTGGATGAATCTTTAGACTATAGACTATAGAACTAATCTTATTTAATTTATATACTATAGAACCTATAGAAGGGATGAATGGTTGAGTTAGCGGTCTTAAAATAACAAATAAAATTGTCCGACGTTTCGGGTTCTTTATTGTCCCATTTTCAAGGCTATAGAAACAAAGAAACAAATTAAAGAAAAATAAAGAGAATTACAAATAAAAACATAAATAAAAAAAATATTGAAAAAACTTTAGACGGAATACTAACCTAAGAGTGTTTTCAATATTTTCTGAAATTTATTTTCATTATTTTTGTTTTTCTTTTGTAATTTTCTCTTTTTTTCTTTAATTTGTTTTTTCATTTTAGTTGTTTTCTAGTTTTTTAGAAACGTCGGACAATTTTATTTGTTTTTCTTAAGACCGCTAACTCAAAAATATTCGGGTCCTTACAGATCTTATTTGTTATCTGTCTACCACCGACGCGCATGAATATATTAATGAGATTTCAGCTAATGTAATCAATGATTTTCACTAACACAATTTTTTTAAAAATAAGATTATCTTATTATTATTCTCACAAGTTAATAATTTATATTTAAACAATTTTTTTAAAAGCCCCAAATAGTGACTGAACGACCACTTTTCAATGCTGCAATCAATGAACGGACTTGACTACCGGGCGTGTAAAAATAAAATTACTTGTGCGCTCAGCAGCGCCGGAAGCAGCTTTTATGTTGCTCAAAGCAGTATACAACATAGCGGGAAACCCCTAAATCTTCTAGCATTTCGAATTTAAGTTTTAACGTCGCAAAATAATAGATGTAAACCGAGGGGTCTGGGTTAGGAGTATGGTATACTCTCCAGTGCACCCTTTCTTTTTATTTGCGAAGAACTCAGTAGCCAATGTTGGAGGGCGTTTTATATCCCCTCACGGCAACTCCATTCCAATTGATAGGGGGCGATTTTTGAAAAGTAACCAATATAGTGTAAAATACAGTGTCACATAATATAGAAGAGATAGAATTATAAAGATTGAAAAATTACTCTAAATTAAAAAATTTTAAAAATAGTAAAAAAGAGTTAAAAAATAGATTATAAAATAAAACAATAAAAACACAATGCACTCTTCTCGCATTTATTAAGTCTAGGGTAACGAGTTTCGACTTCGAACGGTCATTTTCGAGCCATGTATCAAAATTGTAAAAATGTGAATGAATCAAGAGAATCAAAAGGTTGCGAGTTACAAAATGTAAATAAAAAATAAATTATTATTACGAAGTTAAAATTAACATCAAAATAATAAATTGTCAAATAAAAATTATTATCTCAAAATCACAACAAATCGGAAATTTTTTTTTTATTTTTGGTTATTTTTTGACTTATGCCCTTTTGCCGTCCTCTGTAGAGTAGATCTTGAAGTTCTGTGGGGTTCTAGGTTACATGTAACCTAGTAATATTTTTTTTAATTAAAATATTTCTCCTTAATTCATTTATGCGCGTCGGTGGTAGACATAACGGGTAAAGTCCGTATTTAGTAACACCTTTAGCTAAGGCGCTAAGGGCCCCTATGGCTCTTTTATGACTGCCTTTGCGTATAAGAAAGAAGACTTACAGACGATTTATGCATTGCATATTTACAAATAATGCAAAATACGTAATACATTTAGCAAGGAATAACTTGGTTTACAACACAAGACATACAAATACAGCAAATATGCCAGCTTCCTTGTCAAATGCAAAATGCTACATACGAAAGTAGATGGATGCACAAGATTATAAAGTTTCATAAATCTCTTTTAAACAAAATAAAAAAATACTGCGCATAATTGTAATTATTGAAAACTGCATTGTTTAAACACAGTATTTATCTGCAGCCTCGGGCGCTGGGCGAGTGTTAGTTAGTCTTCTGTGTATCTTATTGATTCTGGATGTGTTCATTTTAATAATATAGTTATGTTAATTTAACAAACTTTTAATTATTGATTTCTTAAGTGATTTTATTGACGTTAACAAACTGGTTGTATCTTGGTTATTACATCTTCTTCTGCACTTTCAGCATTAGACTAATTGCCATTTATGATTGGGATTTTTCATCAGTCTTTGGTTTGAACACTTATTTACATCGAAAATTGTAATTATGATTAATTCTGCAAAACCAAATGATAATTTTATTTTAAACTCAAATTTTTTAATTTTTGGGGACTATAAATGGTACCGAAATTTTTAGAGTACTGTGAAAATAAAATTTAATTTAAAATTTTTTTCCCAGGGCGTACTTATAATGACTTAAACCAGTACCCGATTTTTCCTTGGGTACTCACAAATTATGAAAGCAAAGAACTCGATCTAAGCCAACCCAACAATTATCGAGACTTATCTAAACCAATCGGCGCTTTAAACCCCAGCAGAAGAGCTTACTTTGAAGAAAGATATTCGAGCTGGGAGCACGAGAGTATTCCACCATTCCATTACGGAACTCATTATTCCACTGCAGCTTTCGTGTTAAATTGGCTTATACGAATGGTAAATTTGAATTTTTTTAAATTACTGCATGGCTAATTATTTTTTTATAGGAACCACTGACAACAATGTTTTTGGCGCTGCAAGGTGGTAAATTTGATCATCCAAATAGGTTGTTTTCGTCGGTAGCTCTCTCATGGAAAAATTGTCAGAGGGATACGTCTGACGTTAAGGAACTTATACCGGAATTTTTCTTCCTTCCCGAAATGTTTGTTAACACTAACCGTTATCGACTGGGCGTCCAAGAAGACGGAGTTACCGTTGGTGACGTCGAATTACCTCCTTGGGCTAACACTCCCGAAGAATTTGTGCGGATTAACAGAATGGTAACACTATAATCAAACCAAAACGCAAGGTTTCTCATTACTTTTTTCACAGGCTTTAGAGTCCGAATTTGTTTCCTGTCAATTGCATCAGTGGATCGACTTAATTTTTGGGTACAAACAACGAGGACCCGAAGCGATACGCGCCACCAACGTTTTTTACTACCTAACATATGAAGGAAGTGTCGATATGGAATCGATAAACGATAAAGTTATGAAAGAAGCAATCGAAAATCAAATAAAAAATTTTGGACAAACTCCATCCCAATTGTTAATGGAGCCTCATCCTCCTCGTAGTTCTGCTATGCATTTGTCACCGATGATGTTTTCAAACATACAAGATGATGTGTGTATGACGATGAAATTTTTGTCAAACTCGCCGATCGTTCATATTTCTGCAAATACTTATCCACAGTTGCCTTTGCCGTCAGTAGTTACGGTAACCATGCATCAGCAATTTGCCGTAAATCGTTGGAATTCAAATTATGCAGCAGTAGCTCAATCTCCTAGTTTTGCTGACACACCACAGAATCAAGCTTCCAACTTACCATTATCGATGGATCCGGTTCTTTGTACGTAGTATGCTAAAAATATACTTTGTTTGTTTAATTTTTCTTTTTTTTTAGCTCAAACTAACAACAGTACAAATCCAATGTTACGTCGTCATCTCGGCGACAATTTTAGTCAGAATTTAAAAATACGCTCAAATTGTTTTGTTACAACTGTCGATAGTAGATTTTTATTGTCTTGCGGATTTTGGGACAACAGTTTTCGTATTTTCTCTACCGAAATGGCAAAAATTGTTCAAATAGTTTTTGGGCATTACGGTGTCGTTACATGTTTGTCAAGATCCGAGTGCAACATTACTTCGGACTGTTATATTGCGTCGGGTTCTGCCGATTGCACGGTGCTTTTGTGGCATTGGAACGCCAGAACTCAAACTATCGTGGGCGAAGGGGAAGTACCTACGCCGAGAGCGACTTTAACTGGTCACGAACAGCCTGTTAGCAGTGTGGTAATTTCGGCCGAACTTGGTTTGGTGGTTTCCGGATCACAAAGTAAGTCATCTGATATCTGAGAACGAGGGGAACCCCTTAACATAAAATTTGTTTTTAGATGGTCCTGTTTTGGTACATACCACGTTTGGCGATTTGTTACGATCGTTAGATCCGCCTACTGGTTTTGCTTCGCCAGAAAATATCGCCATGTCTCGTGAAGGCGTAATAGTAATAAACTACGAACGGGGAAATATAGCGGCGTTCACAATCAACGGTAAAAGATTACGATGTGAAGCCCACAATGATAATCTACAGGTAATGTATCTTTTCGGATGAAGAATCTTTAGTTCTGACTTGGTTTTATAATTTGTAGTGCCTATTACTAAGCCGAGATGGCGAATATTTAATGACCGGTGGAGATAAGGGCATAGTAGAAGTTTGGAGAACGTTCAACTTGGCTTTATTGTATGCCTTTCCAGCATGTGATAGTAGCGTTAGGTCTCTTGCGTTGTCACATGATCAGAAGTAAGTACAATTTTTATTTATCTCAAAATATTTAATGGCGGTTTTTATTTTATTTTTGTAGATTTTTGTTAGCCGGTTTAGCGTTAGGATCGATAGTGGTATTCCATATTGATTTTAACAGATGGCATCATGAATTTCAACAACGTTACTGACTTTAAAAGAAGATCATAATATTTTTAACAATTACTAAGCTGTTGAATAGTTATTATAATATTTTTGTAGTAACACTTAAATAATTTTAGCACTTCTTCACTTTGAAAAACAATTTGTGCAATAGTTTTTAAAAAAGTAATATATTGAATTTTAATTTTAAAAATTGAAAAAGCTAGACGTTTTTGGGCTTTAGGTTTTATTGTTTATAACTTAAAAATAATTGTAGTTTTCAGTACTTAATTGTAGGGTAGAAAAATCATTTAATATGTTGTGTTTTAATATAAGTATTAACTATACAAGTCAATCTACATTAAAACGCTGGCTTAATAGCGAATTTATATAAGCACGACCTGTAGCGTTGCTTTTTGAAGCTTGCACGAAGTCTAAGTTAAGCCAGCAAATGATGAATCAAGTATTTGTATTTTTTTGTTGCTTCGTTTAAAAATGTTGGAGGAGCACAAAAATACAAATAAGTGTCCAAACCCTGTAGCTAATTATAAGAAACTGCGCGTGGTAAAATGGTTTAATAGTGAGGCATTTAAGAGCCACAACAGTAACGCGATTTTTAAATGCTTTGCATTTAATGAGTCACACATTCCCTCCAGCATGTATTATATAAATTGCAAATCTGTCCAAGATGAATCAAATTTATTGTAAATAAATTCTTCTTTTTCTATGGAATGCTATTATTATTGTATGTTGAGATGATTACTACCCGTTATTTTATTATAAATGAAAAATTGTACTTAAATTGTAACAAAATAAAAAAAATATCGCATTGTATGTTTGATGTTAGCAATAATAGATAAACATACGAAATTTGTATACAATATAAATAAATATATGTGTTTTGTTCTATTATATTCTTATTTTTATCTTACAACCCAATATAATCCACTGGCTTTAGACATTCAACATCGGAGTAAATCGCATGTTTCTGATTTTTTGCTATGTTGTTAGCAGTACAGGATTTACGCTTAGGCCCGTGAGGCCCGGGCCTAGGGCGGAAAAACTTTAGAGGCGAAACATTTTTAAAAGTTATGAAATTTAAAAAAAAATTAAAGAAAAGCTTTGCTGTGAATGTATGAACAAATTTCAGTAAAGTATTTGAAATAATTATTGAAAAGCTAGCTTCCCAATCTATGGAGCTAGCACTGGCTAGTACCCAAATATTAAAGCCAGCCCCTTTACAGTTTTTTCACAAATCTACATTAAAACTGGAGGTGGGGCTAATATTTTCAAAAGCTCCAAAAGCAAAATAGTCCCTAATCTAAGTATATACAGTGACTCATAAATCATAGTGAAATCCGAAGGCTCATGTTAAAAATGCTAATTGCCAGTTTTGAAGCCTTTTTTGGCATATAAAAATTCTTTCCGAAATTTTCCATAATATATAAAAATCCATTTTACAGCAAAACTTTTTAGAGGTTTTTTATTGCAAATTTTATTGCCTTTATTTTGTTTGTATACAATTTTTTATTTTGTCCCGCCGTTTTTGACTGACCGCTGCTTAAACAAGACTCGGTAAAATACGAAAAATATTGTCATCTATATCTCGGAAACGGTGAGACCAAATAGAGAATAAAATTTACAAGAAAAAATGCTTATTCATTTTTTTTAGCGCGACTTCCGAGATTTATATGAGAATATTATTTTTATTTTACCGAGTCTTGTTTAAGCCGCTATCAGTCAGAAACGGCGCGACAAAATAAAAAATGTATATAAACAAAATTGAAGGCAAGGAAATTTTCAAGAAAAAATGTCTAAAAAGTTTTGCTGTAAAATGGATTTTTATATGCCAAAAATCGGCTTCAAAACCGGCAATTTGCATTGTTAACGTCCGGATTTCATTATGAATCACTGCAGCTAGCACCCAAATATTAGAGCACCATTCAGGTTTTTCAGTTAGTTGATAATATTTTCTTGAAAGCAAGAAAAACAAAATTGATGTGATTAGTCATAAAAAATTCATTCATTGTTCCGTTTTAAGAAATTTATTATTTTCTAATAAGAAATTTATATTTGGATTAATAAACCTCAAAATGAAATACAGTTGAGTCTCGAAACAGTGAATAGCGAAAATCGTGTTTGTTTTTTAATATTAAATCGGAATTTTTATCTTAGTTTTTCTTTATTATAGCTTTATAGCAATACAAAGAATGAAGAAAAAAGATTTTTGTAGCATAAAAAGAGAGAAAAAAGAAATAAATTGGGAATTAATATTTAAAGACAAACATAGTTTTCGTTTTTCGTTGTTCACTGTTTCGAGATCCTACGTATTTTTAATATTTGTATATAAATGTTTTATTTATAATAATTACTATCAAGCAAACAGGGCGCCATATCGGACAGGGCCTAGGGCGGTACCTACCACTAGTGTAAAACCAAGTTTGCAGCTTCGAAAGACCTATGCTAACTTTGTGGTGCTCGAAAAATCTCAAAATTTTTCAACTGATTTCAGGTTTTTGGCCCGAAACTCCTATAAGGGTGCATTCTAGAGAAAAAGTCATTCTATCCTTTTTTGAAGCTGTGAACAATTCCTACAATTTGAGCCTAATTTCAATTAATTAGGTCCAATAGATCCTAAGATACAGGATCTCGAAAATTGGATTTTCAGTTTTGTCATCTGTCGGTCTAAATATTGGCTGTAATACTCATTTTACCAAAAAAATTTTTATTCGACTCCACCCCCTTGCTCCAAGTCTATAAAACAACGTTTTTTTTAAATCTTATTAAAAATTTAAATTTTAACGCACCCTGTGTATCATAATATAGCCTCAATAAGCTAACATAAGGTAAGGTAACATAACCTTAATTTTGACAACATGTTTAAAAAGTGATTTAATTTGAAAACAGAACCGTTTAGTTATGTCGTCGTACAATAAAAAAGACTTCCATAAGGAAAAACGAAATACTTTTTGTGCATCATCAAAATTGTCCGAAGCTGACGCAGGAATCACCGAGTACATTAGCGACTTTCCTGAAATAGTAGGTGTTATTAAAGAACGTTTCTCCGATTTCCACGTTCATGAAATTGATTATTCCGGTGCGGTTGCCAAGCTGACGAATTTGGAGGTTCCACAACAGTTTCGTGAAGATCCGGATGAGGAAATCAATTTGGATTGTCCAACCGAGTTGGTATCTTCAGAAATTTGGGATCGTTTGAAAGCTTTGGTCGAATCACCTAATCCCACTCCGTATGAAATTGATGTTACTAAATTATCAAAAGAAGAACGCACTCGAATTCATGAAGTGATTAAAAAGACGTTTGGTAAAAAGGTGGTTTCTAGTACAAAGACCTGCAATGACACAAAGGTAATCGAGGTGAGGAAATATAAAAGGGGAATTAAGAAAGATCATCGTATTCAATGGCCTAAAGGGTTGGGAGAGTATGTATACTTTTTAGTTTACAAGGAAGCGATGGATACCTTACAGGCGTCTTTTAAAATTGCAGATTGTCTCAAAATGAATTCGGCTGCGTTTACTTATGCAGGAGTCAAGGATAAACGAGCTAAAACGACACAATGGTTTTGTCTTAAAAAAATTCAACCGTCGAAGTTGTTAAATTGTTGTCGTCGCGTTCGTAATATTCGAATAGGAAATTTCGAATTTAAAGATAAACCATTAAGTTTGGGTCAACTTAAAGGTAACAAGTTTTCAATTGCGATTCGTAGCGTCACCGCAGATGATGAACTTATAAATAAAGTTATGGATTCTGTGAAGACAAAAGGTTTTATTAACTATTTTGGATTGCAACGTTTTGGAAACGACAAGGAGGTTCCAACGTATGAAATTGGAATCAAATTGTTACAAGGAAATTGGAAGGAAGCGTGCAATTTGATTTTGAAAGTTAGGGAGAGCGATGATGCTTATTCGGAAGTCACAAAAGCAAAAACTATTTACAATCAGAGTTCTGATAGCGATTTAGCTTGTGATGCGTTTAGACGGTTGCGTAATAAATGCGTCGAGTCCAAACTGTTGATTGGTTTATCAAAAAGTGGGAATAACGATTACGTTAATGCTTTAGAGAATATTCCCAGAAATATGAGGTTGTTGTACTTGCACTCTTTCCAAAGTATAGTTTGGAATAAAATGGTTTCAAGGCGCATCAAAGAGTTTGGTTTGAAACCAATAATCGGCGATTTGGTCTTCGCTTCCGAAAAGATTCCTGAATTGGACGAATCGAACGAGGGCCCTGTGCATCTAGAAGTTAAGATTTTATCGGAAAATGATCTCAAAAATTACACAATTTACGATATCGTCATGCCTCTACCTGGTTATGATGTCGTCTATCCCGAAAACGTTATTAAAAGTTGGTATGCTGAAATTTTACAATCATACAACTTGAGTTTAGCCATGCCACAACAAAAAGTTAAAACTTATAATGTGAGTGGGGCTTATCGTAAAATTTTGAATCAAGTTAACGATTTTTCTTATAAAATTTTACGTTATAATGATCCTCATGCCACATTAATTCGTTCCGACATAGAAGAACTGGAAGGCTACACTGAACCTGATCAAGATCCTAGTGGAACCTACAAAGGCATTGTTGTGGAATTTTCTTTAACGTCTTCGAGTTATGCAACTATGGCGTTAAGAGAAATTCTCAAAATTGATACAAGTTCTGCAACGCAAGCTCTGTTAAATAATAAAGTGGAACCTATACCTGAAGGTTTACGTCAGGAGCCTGAAACTTGCAATTCTGATAAGTTGCTAGAAGATCCTGACAGTTTGTTAGCAAATCCTGAAAAATTAGGCATCTTCAAAGAAATAATCATGGAAGCAGGTGTATCAAATTCTGATTTAAAACGTAAACATGACGAAGAAGATTTACCGGCTGAGAAAAAGATTAAGAGTGACGACTAGATTTAGTTGTTATAACTAAGTTTTTTATTGTATTTTAAAATAAAACTATTATAATTTATAATATGTACATTAAATTTTAAAAAAATTATACTTAATGAAAACATTTATGTAAAATCATTCGTAATTTCGTGAAAGAATTAATAACCCTAGTGAGCCAATCGACTTTAATTGTTCTTAGAACTTGGAACATGTAAAAATTAGATTTAATTTCCTGCTTCCCTGATTATTTTAGATATTACGTTCAACTTTTATTTTAATCTAAAACCATTTTGCCAATACAAAACGGGGGCACTTAAACACTTTTATTTTTAGGTTTTTAATTAATCTAATTTTAGGTTAAACTGAATATGAAGTAAAAAATTTATTAGTAATATAACTATATACAAACATCAAGGCACTAACTAGTCACAACGACTTATTCGTTTTCATAATCTGCAACCGCTTTTTCAAAAGTATTCACAGTGTGATCACACAAGTCAATTACATCACGTAAACCTCTTTTTAAAACATCGACTGCCCTTCCTTTAAATACTTCTATTCGAAGTACAATTTTTACTTCCGAAGGATGATTAATTGAATAACCACAAAATTTCACGTCTTCGCTAAAAATGAAACAAAATTAGTACTTATATAAAAGCTAAAAACCGAGAATACCTACTAAGTTGTAATAATTGAAGTTATGGCATTTCCAAACGTGTGACCTTCTCCATCGATGATGAAGGTTCTAAACTTTTCTGACGGACTTTCAAGCTAAATAAACAAAAATCAATGGTTTGCTTTTAAATAACTATCGATTTATTATTACCTGCGAAATACTAGACGGCATTTTTTTTCAAGTTTTTAACAACTCTGTTATTCAAAATAATGTGAGGTTATGCTACATTTAACCGATTTAACCTAACAAATTTCTAGGCAATTTTTTACTACCCAACTTACCAAGTACCAACATATGGCCAATAATTACTATTGGTAAACACTACTCAGCATTTTTTCAAATAATTTTGCAGTATTTTGCTTATCAAATAATAAGCGAACATTTGCGAAAACCTCCCTAATTTGTATACCTATTATGAAATATAACGCAAATGTGCTATTTTGTCAAATCTAATGGTTCAATACTTTTTATAAAAAATAATTATTTACGACTATTACAGAAAATTAATTTTTATGAAATAGTGGATTTTAATTAGTAGATATCAGAATAACATCTGAAGATGACAGAATAGTGACGAAACAGTATTATTAATAACATTTTTTAATCAAAATACCAGAAAACACCCATACTTTTTTTCTTTTACCAAACGATTCGATAATAAATTTTTTTTCGATAATATCGATTTTAGGGGGGGGGCTAGAGCTCATTCGTTCCCTCTTAAATTCGCTACTGATTTATTAATTTAAATCTGCTGCAGCTGCATCATGGGGCAGCTGCCCCCTTCCCCCCCCCCCCCCCCCCCCCAACTCCCCAATGGACGCTCATGCGTATGACCGTAGGTGGTTGTAAAATCTAAAGAAAATTTAAGTGCAAAGATTGCAGCGGAGAGAGCTTTTTCATTATTTGATATTACTTGTTTATATTTTATTTATAATTTCTAATTAAAAATTTTTTATTTTTATTTTTCTTAAACTGTGTATATTTTGTATTTTGTCTTAGCATAAGTACTACACACATTACACTACGCCACCCGAACAAGTTTACTAAGTAAACGCTTCTTCTAAATTTTATAAATAAAATCTGAATTCAAAAATTCAATATGAGGATAGTTTTTTTATTTTCACCAATCATAGATTTGGCCCCCAAGGCCCCAATCGTTTAACAATGAATTCCGAGATAAGCATTGGTTCCTTGATAAAAGCTATAACAGTTGGTGGGTTATCGCAATATATCACACCCCCCCTCAAAATGAGCCAGTGTACGTTTAGATTAAAAAATCAAAATATTGGCTTGTACAGTTGCACAGCCTGCTATATACATACAGCGGCTCCAGAAAGTATTCGTATACCACTATGTTAACAATGTTAATTGTACATTTTGAAGCCGTGTTTTGTCGTATAAAAAACGATTTTACAGCTAATATTCTTAGCCATTTTTTGTTGAAAATGTTATCGCCTTTAATTTTGTTTATATACATTTTTCAATTTTGTCGCACCGTTTCTGACTGACAGCGACTTAAACAATACTTTGTTTAAAAATACAAAAAATATTATCATTTATATCTCGGAAACGGTGCAACGGAATAAAAAACTGAATAAGCATTTTTTCTTTTTCTCTTTAAATTCTTAGAGAATTTCATTCTCTACGTTTTCGTTCATATAAATTTTTCTATTTGGTTGCACCGTTTCCGAGATATTAGATGACAACATTTTTTATATTTTACCGAGTGTTGTTTAAGTCGCTGTCAGTTAGAAGCGGTGCTACAAAATAGAAAAATGTATATAAACAAAATTGAAGGAAATGAAATTTTCAACAAAAACTGTCTAAAAGGTTTTGCTGTAAAATCGATTTTTATATGACGAAAAACGGCTTTAAAATGTACAATTGACGTTAGTTGTATTCTTTTCACCTATTTTAAGTGAGATTGTACTGAGATACTCAGGTACTCGGTTAAACGAGTGTTCTTTTTACCGCTTCAACAGATGTGCTGTACTGTGCCGAACTGAGTTTTAACTGAGTAAATCACCTCCCACCCCAACCTAACTGATCTTGCTTTTTCGAAGTGTTACAACTGAGTACGAACTGAGCTAAATAGGGAAAAAAGCCCGGATTGGTCGGGTTAAAAAGGTTAACGCCTCATTTGTTTTTGTGAAGGTTATAGTTATAGTAAACACATAGATGTTTATATAGAAGGCTAGATAACTAACTCCAGCGCAAAAGTGAAGCCTGCATTTTGGGGTCTACCATATGTAGGTTTGGCAAAAATTGTAAAAACGACAGTGTTTGTTGTTGCAATCGCGTGTTATTTTTATTTAAAAATGAAAATTAAATGAATTACAATGATTTTAATATTAAATTCCTGCTTAAATATCCTAGTGTTATGTATTTATTATCGTTTTGAAATAGTTTTGCCTAACTTGCAAATGGCCGTTTGATTGTTCTTGAGGCTTCACTTCTATTACATTACAGGTATTGGGAGTCAGGTATCTAGCCTTCTATATAAACATCTATGAGTAAACATTGTCACGTTTATGTTATGTTGAGGTTATGTTGATAGTAAACATTGGTAAATATGATTTGGTTGGTAAATAATTTTTGTATCATGGTTGGTAGTGTACTTTTGTTGTTCTTTTCACCTTATGTTTTTCTCACTTTGACTCAGTTAATACCTGCTCGGCTCAGCTCACTTCGTCTCAGTTGTGTAACTGAGATGGAAATAAAATAGGTGAAAAGAATACAGCTATTGTTAACATAGGAGTGTACGAATACTTTCTGGAGCCACTGTATACCTTTTGATTTTGTAATAAAAGATCTTTCTTCTTATGTTTTATTAATTTTATTTGGTGCCAATTAAACCTAGCCTTTTTTATGAAAACTTATGTTCGCTAAATAGTAGACAAAATAATCGACTTATGAAGTATTTCTGCACGTGGGCATTTGATCAGTTTTAAATTTTTGACCTTGACTTTTTGTCAATTGGTTATTCGTGTAACGATAGAACCAATTCTTATGATGAATATCATATATTCGAAACATGTCGTCTAACTAATAAAAGAAAATATAAAACGAAGTATTGTATATTTTTAAATAAATAATATTTATTTTAATAATTCAATTCAATAGGCAATCTTTGCCCACCCTGGGTTGTGACGCTACAAAACACAAATTTATATTCCATTTTTTAACAAATATGTTACTTTTAACTTAAATAAAACACAAAATTAAACTCAAACTGTAATTTCATAAATCAAAAAGTGCGTTTATAACTTCAATGAAATGATTTACCTTCTAGTAGCAGTAGCCAATCTGCTGATGATTTGACTAAATCGAGTATACCTTAAGGCGGTATTCGAGTTTGTTTACTGTTTTATTAATTTGTTTGACATAAATGAATGGTGTAAAGACGGTTAAACAAAAAAAAATTGATAAAGTATTTCGGATTTGCTTGGGGATGGGCAATTGCACCATAGAATAAACAATTTTTCAAAAAAATGATACCTTCTGCCTCCCCCCTGTATCCCAATCAGTTTTCATTTTGAATGCATTACCAACTTACAGTTATAAACTGTAGTATGTTATATAAACGTGAATGGATACTTCATCTCCATATTATCAAATTATCAACAGAAGCAGTTCAGCAGTCAACATAATAAGTAATATTTGTAGAAATCGCAAAAACCTCCAGTAGCATCTAGAAAAATGGAGTTATTAACTTTAGAAGGGACATGGAATAACGTACTTCCGGTTTTAAATACAATGTTCGAGACGACCGATGATGAAAGCAATGAAAAACTTGCGGATATCATATATCCCATGGTTCGGAATTACTGCAACGTACATGGTGCCGATTTGAAAAAGTTGAAAAAACTTGAAAAAGAATTAGCTGAAAAAATAAGAAAAGAAAATCCCACAGACCAAATAGTTATCACCACAGGTTCAAGAAGATGGAGGTTTTATTTAAAATTAGAAGATTTTTTTACTTCCTTTTGCAGAAGTTTGATTAAGAAAAGCGCCTACCTAGCGGATGAAGATTTATTGAAATTCAATATTCGGGAATGGGAAAAGTATTCGAGTAAACGACAGTTTCTGAACTGGGCATTTGAAGACATTGGAGGACATACTCGAGATGAAGACTCTCAAATACATGAAATTGGTGTGTTAGCCGTGATCGGCTGGAAAGAAACGCTTTTGAAAGAATATAATCTGAAAATTGTTAAAACAGCTGTGGATTTACTAAATCGTGAAAGGCAAGGTGAAATCATCGATTTCAGTTTAATCTCGAATCTTATCAAATATTACTTGGCCCTAGGAATATACGTAGATGGTAAGAACGATTCTATTCGCGTGTACAAAGATCACTTTGAAAGAATTCTGTTGGAAGAAACTAAAGCATTTTACGGTGCATACAGTACGAAATTTTTACGAAGCCACAGTCTCATGGAATATTTGGAAGAGATAGAAAAGATATTTCGAGTGGAAAAACGGAGAGTGGACTTATATTTTTATTCGTCAACTGAAGAACCTTTAATGAAAACCCTGATCAGTTCACTTATCGAAAAACACTTAGAACTGTTTTATTGCGAATTAAAAAAATGTCTGACCTTAGATGAAAATGACCATATCAGCCGAATGTATTTGATGTTGTCCAGGCACATAGAGAATTTAAGCGAATTTGCCAAGGTTTTTGAAGATCATGTTGTCGATCAAGGTTTGACTTCAATCGAAAGTTGTGGTGAAATTGTTAAAACGGATCCCAAAATCTATACGGTTGCAATTTTGGTGATTTACAAGAAGTACCTCAACATGGTTAAATATACATTTTATGAGAATAAATATTTAATGGCTGCTTTACAAAACGCAACCAAGCAATATGTAAACAAAAACTTTGTAACGTTGCCCCCAAATACGGTACGCAAAACATCGCAATTAGTATGTAAATATCACGATGAGTTAATGAAAAAAAAGTTGTTCGCTCTAAATACAGCTTGCGAAACACCCAAGTTAGTAGCTCCGTCGTCGATTGAAGTGTGGAAAAATGGAAATCGTACCAATCAAGTCCCGGAATTGGTAAACGTTTTAAAGGAACTGTTGACAGTGGCGGATCCAGGGGGGGGCGATGGGGGCGATCGCCCCCCCTTAGAGCTCCAAAAAACATTAATTCTTACACCAAAAAATTCTGACATATTACAAATTCCTAAAACTACTTTAAGAATTTAGAAAATACAAAAGTATTTTCTATTTTTTAAACTTCGTGTTTTAAATAATAACCTTACAACAAAATCACAAAACTACGGTATCATTGTGTTTATTGTGTTATATCTATTTTATAAAATAAGACAAATTTTAGTACTTAGAATTTAAAGCCGAACTTCCGGAAGCCGCTTAATCTGAGGCTTCTATTATAGCACCAGGTAAATTGTATAAGCTTGTTGCAATTTTGGAAAACCCAAAATTTCTGGTGTTTTCCCTAATTCCTGAATGAATCTGTTTAGGTAACAATGTTCTCCTTTGTCATTGCTTTTCATAATTTAAAGCAAAACAGAAGTGATTTTTATTTCAGTTTGCGTTTTTTGAATATATTTTTAGTACTTCAGTACTGATATCATTTAAATTAAGTAAGTAGTGAAGTTGTGAAGTTAATTTATCATAAAATTGCAGTCGATTTTTTATAAAACAATAAAAACTATATGTGCAGTGGTATTATTCATCAATAATCAATATTCAATAATATTAGATATTATTTGGTTATACTTGCTGTTGGAGTTTCTATCTGAAGTTAATTAAAAAGGATACACATTATATTTCGTTAAATTAACAAAAAAATGTTGTCCCTGCAGGTCTACTACAATTTTTTGTAATATTAACAAATTTTATTATTATAAATATATTATTATACATAAATACTTAGAAAATATAATAATTTGAATCATAGAAGTTATTATTCTGCGTAATAAATTTGCTAATATAACAAAAAAATTGTAGTAGACCTGCTGGGACAACATTTTTTTTAATTTAACGAAATACTTTTTACTGCACTATTAAAAATCGTTGAAATAGATTCACCAAACTTACCGTGTAAAATTACTTGGTGTTAAATTTTACACTGATATTGGTAAATCTGAGATTTTTCTACCACGAGCGGTTTGGTAAAATTTGCCGTTTATAAATTTACAAAAAGAATCGTAGATATATCAATTTTACGAGTGGTAAATGTTTACCAAACGATGCAGTGGTTAATTTAACACTGAAAAAGGTGGACCTATATAAACACCTGAAAAGGTGAAATTTTACACCGGATTTTTTACCGTGTGTGTAAGTTGTTTTATTTACTTATGCTCGTTTTCACTAAAATGGGTAAAAAATTAATATACAATAAATTAAATTTCATAACAATTGTAAAGTTTTTGTAAAAATTTTATCATTGATTAAATTTGAACTTGATTTTACGTAAGCAGACATTAGATTTAAAAACTAACATTAACCGTATATCTATTATTATAGGTAATTAAGAGTCATGAAATTGAAACGGTGTCCGAGTCAGTTCACTCTGAATATATTTGTAAAGAAGCAAAAAATTCAAGAAAATAAAAATCGAGACAGTAAACCACAAAGTAGTGAATCTCAAGAGAAATGTTCTGCAAATTTAAATGTTGCTTCAACTATTTTTGAAATTGCTATTATACTTATACTCGTACTTTTCACTTTTTTATTTAAATTTTTTTTATGTTATCGCCCCCCCTATGACAATTTCCTGGATCCGCCACTGACTGTTGATCGTATTTGCGTTTATCGAAGACAAAGATGTGTTTCACGAGTATTATCTGCAATTTATCACAAAACGGTTAATAAACGATATTTCAACTCAAGATGTCGATTTAGAAAGCAGCATGGTAATTAAAATGAAATCGATCATTGGTGTGCGATATACAAAAAAATTTGAGAAAATGATTGCAGACATAAAATCATCGATAGCTCTAAACCAAAACTTCGCAAAAGCTAATCGAAAACCACTTGAAGTTGATTTTAACGTTAAGGTTCTGCAAAGGTGTTTGTGGCCATTTAAAGTTACATCTCTCCATAAGTTGCCCTTTGAACTGGAACAATGTGTTACTCAGTTTTCCACATTTTACTCAAAAATATATTCGAAGAAACGACTGTATTGGTTGCACGACCTATCAAAAGGTGAAATTATCACAAACAATTTTAAGAAGCGTTATACTATTTATGCCAGTACTATGCAAATATCTGTCCTTCTATTATTTAATGATTCCACCTCCTGGACTTTAGCAGACATAGAGAAACACACCGAAATAGAGTTAGATGTCCTTTTGGAAATAATTGAAATTTTCCTTAAGATCAAACTATTAATTTGTAAAAATACCGACTTGACCCGAAATTCCATGATTTCTTTAAACGAGGCATACAATAATAAGAAGTGTTACATCCGGATCGACGTTCCTCTTAAATCCATAGGGAATCAAGAACAACAAACGACTATAGATAGAAGGATCGATACAGCGAGAATAATTTCTGTGCAAGCATCAATTGTAAAAATTATGAAATCGCGAAAAACAATAAAAAAGGACGATTTATTTTCCCAAATTTTGAAAGATCTCGCTTTACAATTCAAACCAGATATTGAAACAATCAAAAAATGTATAGAATTGGTTATCGAGAAAAAATACATTCAACGCAGTTCAACAGAAGCGAGTACTTTTATTTATGTACCATAAATATGTGTTATTATAATAAAATATTAAAATCATTTTAATTTTCCGCTCAGCAAAAGCTTATAATAATTACTATTAAATTAAATTATTTATTTTAATAATTATGATTTGTCGATCGAAGTTAATTTATATTATTTATTTAACAAGGTGGAACTCGCTTTTGCGACAGTTCTTAGGCTTCTATACATCTACTTTTTCGGTAGGTTAAATTATTTGGGCTTTATTTTATTCCAATTTTTAATGCCTTAATCTTTTAATTAGGTAGATTTTTTTACTATATAAGGAAAACGCTAACATTTTAATATTTTTTTTTTATTTCGACCTTTATAGGTAAATATTTGCAATTTACAAACCACAAATAAAACACAATTCATAATGAAATATTAAAATACCCGAAACACGTACCGAATACCGTATTAGAAACACGTAAAATACCTACTCTAAAAATACAAAATAAGAATATCGGATTAAAAAATATATATGTAAATAATCTGAATAATTAATACTAATCTAAAAATATTCTATATGAAGTAAAATTGTTTTAAGAACGTGCGTTCTGATTGGTTTTGAATTATGCGGACAGACGGACAGACGGACAGACGGACACGGAGCTAGATCATAAGGCTTCTTCCTATACGTTGTATAGAAGCCTAAAAATGTACAATACTTCGTTTTATATTTTCTTTTATTAGTTAGACGACATGTTTCGAATATATGATATTCATCATCAGGAAGTCTACAGAAGATTATGTTACAAATATATTATTAGATAAAGTTATAACGTACCAAAATTAAAATATTATTTGAAAATTATTATTATAAATTTGAAAATTGTTTTTTGAAGTTGATGTTAGATGGTGTGATGATTTAAAAAATAATGAATGTGAAGAGGGTGTGTGTAGTTTTCAAATTATTAATCTAAAGGTGTGTATATATAAATAAATAGTTAGAGAAAAATATTATAAAGAGGAAGTAAATTTAGTTGTTCGTGTTTATTCAAAAGAGGCTCTTTTTGTTTAATTCTACGAAATTCAAAAAGCTACTAAATGATGAATATCATATATATTCGAAACATGTCGTCTAACTAATAAAAGAAAATATAAAACGAAGTGTTGTACATTTTTAAATAAATAATATAAATTAACTTCGATCGACAAATCATAATTATTTATTTTATTATATTATTTTATTTTATGTAAATTACGAAAAACAAAATTGTAACGTCCCCTGTATATGTACACTGCACGCTGATATTTTAGTAAATTGCTTTCGGACAGAGGTCGTTCTATTGTTGAGCACATCTTCAAAGATTACCTTACCGTTGCATTTTGAAAGCAAAGATGTGTTATGATTTTAATCAATTTACATACATTGTTATAAAATAAAAGTGATTTTTGCCCGTACTAATAGTCACAGATTAATTCGAGATTTAGGATAATCCTAGGATTTACCAATGAGATTACTGGAATTTAGACTGTATCGTAGCAACAGCTGCCATTTCGTGAATTAACCTTGAATCTCGGATTAATTCGTGACTATTAGTACGGTCATTAATAAGATAATCGGATAATCTACTTTGCTACTTAAGATTTACGAATTATCAGATTATCTTAAAGTAATTAACAAATATGTTCAAGTTATTTTAAGACTGAAAAATATAAAATCAAATATAATAGTTTTAAAAAAACCAGAAAACACGCTTTCATGGCGCACTAAAAATTTTATAATAATTTTTAATTTAATAAAGAATAAACTAATTTAAAAAGCGAGCGCTTTGTCAAAATTAATTAAAAGATACATACCCAAAAAGCGCTTCACGCTTTTTTGAATTAGTTTATTTTTTATTAAATTAAAAATTATTTTAAAATTTTTTGTTCGAAATTAAATCTGAATTCAATACGAGGATAGTTTTTTTATTTTCACCAATCATAGATTTGGCCCCCAATTGTTTTATAATGAATTCCGAGATAAGCATTGGTCCCTTATTGATAAAAGCTTATTGTTTATCATAATAAATCACCCCCTCCCCCCTCAAATTAATTGACTAAAGCCAGTGTTTGTTTCGATTCAAAAATTAAAATATTGGCTTGCACAGTTGCACAGCTTTCTATCTACATATATCTTTTGATGTTATAACAAAAAATCTTTCTTTTTATGTTTTATTAATTTTATCTGGTGCCGATTATTAAACCTACCTTTTTTTTATAAAAAATTATGTTCGCTAAACAGTTGACAAAATAATCGACTTATGGTGTATTTCTACACGTGGGCTTTTTTTTTGTGTTTTTGTTATTGAGTGGCAGTGTTTTTTTTTTAATTTTTGACTTTGACCTTTTGTCAATTGGTCATACTTATGTACATAATAACACAATATATAAAGCTCGCTCTGCCATAAACTAGGCTTCGTCCTATTTTATTCGTCAATTCGGTCAATTTTATTATTGATAATAGAATAAATTTGTTTCCTAATAACAAAATAATTGGCCCATGGGGGGATCGAACCCACGACCTTCGCGTTATTAGCACGACGCTCTAACCAACTGAGCTAATGGGCCGATGAATATCAGTCTTTAACTTTAACCGATGAATATCAGTTTTTAACTTTTCATAATATATTTGTTTATCACTTTCACACATTATATGCTGATAGCAAATGACCTTAGATCTTAGATTGTATGTATACCTAATTTATTGCTTTTGTAAACATAATTATAATATTTAAATTTAAATATTACGATTGTATTCAGTTGTGCATGTGTTCACTTGTCAGGGTGCGGTCACTCATCCGTGTGTTGACTTGTCACGGTGGTCACTTATCCGTGTGTTTGCTTGTCAATGTGGTCGCTTGTCAGCGTGGTTCTATATTTGGGCGCATCCAAATTGCGTCCCGTGGTCACTATTTTTGAAGGTTTTTGAAGTGGTCAAAAAAAGGAATACACACCATTTCGCCGTTTCCCATTTCGCCCCTTTTCGCCGCTTTCCATTTCGCCGCCACCTTATTTCGCCGCCTTCTCATTTCACCGCCTTTGGCTAATGAAGGTCGGGGTCAGCTTTTTGAGAATTAGTAGGAGTACAATGGGACGACTTAATAAGTTAAAAGCTTACTGTTGGCATTTAATTTTAAAAACCGTGGTTGTCTTTGTCAAATTCGACTCTGCGCTCCGGTCCCCTCCGCTCCGGGCACTTCGAGCCGTTTTGACAAAGACTAAACTAATTAAAACTATCCCTGAAGACCGAAAGAACTCGCCATAGGTAGAACTCGAAAAAGGTGAAACTCGTTGAATACGTGAATATCGTTTTGTAACAGCAACCTGCGGACGAATCTTTGGTTTAAAAAAAATTTATCTTTTTAACGCCAATCTACATTTCAACAAAATTATGCAATTGCAAAATCAAATTAAAATTAAATTGGCGGCGAAATGGAAAAAAAAGTGACGGCGAACTGAGAAGCGGCGATTTTACAGGCCGGTAAAATGGCATGGTACCAGGCGGCGAAATGGGAAAAAAAGTGGCGGCGAAAAAAGGCACGGGTAAATTGCGTCCCGAACCCTAAGTGGATTATCTGTAATCCTTAACACAAATCCCAACACCCTTACGGTAAGGGGCACGGTATTAATTTGAATCGATTAAAATTGTACAAATTTATTAAATTTAAAAATATTGTTAAAATTACTATTAGTAATTATTATTAAATTATTATTAAAAATTTGTAAATTATACAAAAAGATTTTAGGGTAGATCCGAGATTTGCCGTGGTTGCATTTGTCAAAACGGGCGCATGTAAATTTGGGCGCATGTAAATTGCGTCTCAACGGGATCGATGGTCAAAATGGTTAAATGAAATCCTCTTATTTCTTAAGCTGCATAATGGTTATGGAGGGTAGAGATACCTCTACCCTCCATAATAAAGGTTTGCAATGTTTTGGTCATTTTACAGCACAGGGTGTCACAACAATTACTTATTATTAAGTTGTTTTTCTATAAAATATTTTTTTACGAACGAGGGAGATCCACCCCTTTCTGGTTTGCCGAGTAGGACCGGTGTAGAGGGATATTTTTAGTAAGTATGGCATTTGTCAAAACATAGCGTCCGGAGCGGAGGGGACCGGTGTGGAGGGTCAGTTTTGACAAAAAATGCAAACGGCAAATCTCGGATCCACCTTAAAATCTTTTTGTATAATTTACAAATATTTAATAATAATTGCTAATAGTAATTTTAACAATATTAAATTTAATAAATTTGTACAATTTTAATCGATTAAAATTAATACCGTGCCCCTTACCGTAAGGGTGTTGGGATTTGTGTTAAAGATTACAGCTAATCTGCTTCCCCGGTTCCGGACGGGACGCAATTTACCGGTGCCTTTTTTTGACCACTTCAAAAACCTTCAAAAATAGTGACCACGGGACGCAGTTTGGATGCGCCCAAATATAGAACCCATGCTGACAAGCGACCACATTGACAAGCAAACACATGCACAACTGAACACAATCGTAATATTTAAATTTAAATATTATAATTATGTTTACAAAAGCAATAAATTAGGTACATACAATCTAAGGTCATTTGCTATCAGCATATAATGTGTGAAAGTGATAAACAAATATATTATGAAAAGTTAAAAACTGATATTCATCGGTTAAAGTTAAAGACTGATATTCATCGGCCCATTAGCTCAGTTGGTTAGAGCGTCGTGCTAATAACGCGAAGGTCGTGGGTTCGATCCCCCCATGGGCCAATTATTTTGTTATTAGGAAACAAATTTATTCTATTATCAATAATAAAATTGCATAATAGCTATTTACGTCATGAGTACGTAATTTAGGTATTTATCGGACGAAGCCTAGTTTATGGCAGAGCGAGCTTGCAAGCGAGGCCAATAAATAGGCTGAGTCCAAAAAGCCTAATTATGTGCAAATGACATACATAGCTTTATATTCGATTGCACCGTAGAAGATTTTTTCTATATTTTTCCACTTTGACATTTAGCTAATAAAAATTGTATAATTTCGAAGAGTGCTTTTTCTATTGCTCCTGGTTTACATAAGTTGTTTATTAATTTGGTTTAAAATTGTATGAAGAAATAGAAGAAATCGTTGAAATTCCTTCGAAAGCTAACTTTTGCATTCTATTATAATCAAACTAATAATAATTAATGTAATCGTTTTTAAATTAAATAAAATAAAATAAAATATTAATTTTGACGTTTATTTCATTGACATTAGTCCAATCAATACGGACCACAAAATGGTGTTTGCTTGCAATAAATCCTAAAGTTTTGAAACTTGGCAGAAAGTTTCGTTTTAGGGTACTGGTTAACCAAAAGAAAGTCGCCATCCCTCCGAGGCCCGGAAGTGTCCGCCATCTTGGATTTTAAGTGACCGTTTACAGTTTTTTAATAAATAAATATCTCCAAAAATATTAACTTTAATATTTTATTACCGGACCGGACAACTCGGCACCGGGAAAACTCGGCATCGGATAATTCGGCACCGGACAACTCGGCACCGGGAAAACTCGGGACTGGACAACTCGGCACTGGACATCTCGGCACCGAGACTAGGGTGTTACGGTTCAATTATGCTATAATGGGATTTAAATTGTTTTGTAATAATTTTCGAAAGGTGGCATGTTAATTCACTTTAAAAATTTTAAATTTCAACAAGAATTATTATCAACAATGATAACATGCACATTATACATTATTGAATTAGCGATCTTCAGAAAACTTACAAATTTTTTATTTATATTTGGACGTTGTAGTTGATCAATTTTTTTGTGAAAATTGTGTTATATTTCATCCAAGTTTATTTGGGATTAATATTTTAATCATTTATCAATAATTGTTATTATTTTTATTTTATGTCGATTTTTAAAGGTAGCAAAGGTTCCGCCACATTTTTGGAAAACCTACCACCTTTCATGTTTTTAACTATCACAAAAAATTTTAAATCAAAAAAGTTAAGTCTTTATTTAAAAAAATTACATATTTATTAATTAATCCATAACATAATTGTGGGATAAACCACGCAAATACTCCCACATATTTGCTGGCTCATAGTTCGAAACTTTGTTAAGGATACGGTCATCTGCGTCCTCGTAACGTTTTCGTTTTCGTGTCATGGTGTCATGGATGGTGTCATGGTGGATGATGGATAGTTAAAGGTGTCATGGATACGTAATGAAAGAGTGGAAAAGTTTCGTAAGACGGAACACGCTAGTTTCGATGCCGAGTTGGCCCGGTGCCGAATTGGCCCGGTGCCGAGTTGTCCAGTGCCGAGTTTGCCCGGTGCCGAGTTTTCCCGGTGCCGAGTTGTCCGGTGCCGAATTGTCCGGTGCCGAGTTGTCCGGTGCCGAGTTTTCCAGAGCCGAGTTGTCGCGTACCGGGCTACCGTTATCTTATTCCGATTTTGCTTATTTAAAAATATATCTACTTTGCAAATCAAAATAAGCCCATTTCAACTATGATAATCTTTATGCTAATTTTAAAATTGTAATTTCTTGAAATTCAAAAATTCTTTTCACTGTTATCTTTTTTATTTATTTTATTATAATTTTTGCGTGTAATTTTACTTGATAAATAAGCTTCCTGTGGTAAAAATGCAATACTAACTATTTGAAATATATATGTATGTTAGCACTAATAGTTGGGGAATACGGTCCTGACTAGGAACCAGGCCCGTAGCCAGGGGAGGCACCTGGGGGCCAAAACAGGCATATACGTTACTGTAACAGGAACATGTAAAGAATGTGGTTGTAAATTTACTGGAAAAACAATTAACAAACCTGAAACTCAATCTTCTGTCGTTATGGAATGCTATTTGGAAGATTTTGACTTTGCAATACAACATGACAAGAAACGACAACTAAGAGGACAGAGAAGAGTTGATATTTGCAGATCTCTAGTAGAGCGCAATAAAAAACCATGTGTTCTGCGACGAGGTCTTGCGGATAAACTGATGGAATTTGGCGACGCAGAACCGGCTCATTTACCAAAACTTACCACGTTGAGAAAAGCTAAACAAGTTAGCAAAGACCAGTCTTTGGGCGTCATTTAAGGAATAGATCCACTTACAAGAATTTTACAAATGAAAGAATCACTATATGCCGGATCGATTCACGGAATTGGAGCTGATCCATTTTTTGTCCACTATTGGACGCTGGAACAAATGGCTACGTATGTACAATATCCTAACGTTATTTATATAGATGCTACAGGATCAGTAGTGACAAAAATTAAAAAAACGAATGGCGAGTTGTCACCACATATATACTTATATCAGATTGTATGCAAAACCCCTTCGGCCAAAATGCCAGTTTTTCAAATGTTGAGCGCCGTACAAAGTACAAATGCGATACAGTATTGGTTATTTGAAATAATGAGAATCGGAAGTTTAAAGAAAAGTAACTTTCCACTACCTCAAGAAGTTATTTGTGATTTTGATAAAGCTTTAATGGGAGCTGTAGCACGAGCATTTGGTCAATGTAAGAACTTAAGAGATTATCTATCCAAATGTTTATTGGCAATCACAAATGAAAATTCAAGGTCGCATCTTCCTCGTTGTTACTTAAGATTGGATATATCCCACTATGTAGCTCTTGTGGCACGTTGGAAAATTTTTAAATCAGTTAATCCTCTTGTAAAAAAATTTTACATAAGAGTTTTTTGTTTGTTTACTAAAACAACCACCTTGAGTGCATTTAAAAAATTAGTGAAATCGGCCTTTATCCTGTCATGTAGCGAAACATGCGGAAGAACTGAAAACGGTACAAATAGTTTATCCGAAGAAGCTCGAATTTTCATTTCAGAATGCATTAAAGGTACTGAAAGTTCCAGCGTTACCCACGTTGAGATTCCCGACGATGGTTTATTTTCAGAAGAAGAAACAAATAGACATGGCGATGATGATGATGATGATGATGATGAACAAGATACTATCGATTCTTGGGCAAATTTGTTTTTTCAAGATTGTATGAACGAAGCACGTGAAACAACGATTGGAAATGATGCCAATGCGTACTACTGCCCAGAATTAGCAAAGAAAATCAAATACATGTTACCGTATTTTTCACTGTATTCTGGAGTTATGATTTCCATATTTGGTTATGGAGCTATTAATGCTAGTTCGTCTGCAGTAGAAAGCGAATTTCACGATATAAAGCGGCGAGTTTTTGGCAGCGAATATACATTACCATTGCGTGTTGACAAATTTTTAACTATTCACTTACGTTCATTTTCAGGTAAGGCAAAATTAGCTGTATCTAGTTATAGCAAAAACTCAACAAATGTGCCAGAAAAAGTTGACCATGTTAAATTTAAAAACAACTTGGAAGTTGATGGAGGTGTCGATAAATTAGCTGGTGTTCTTGCTGAAGAAGAGATATTAACTGAAGAGATATTAACTAAAGAGTAGGTTGCCCGGCAGTAACCAATCGATCTAATTCATGTGGATTTAGGTCATCTGGGCATGGTGGCATATCTTCATTCATATCTTGAGCAATATTATGTAGAACAGCTGTTGCGATTATAACTGTTAATGTGTTTTCTAATTTCAAACGACACCCATATGCCATAATAGGAAATCTTCGTTTCCATACCTCATATAGTCTTTCGACTGTATTGCGGGTACGAATGTGGGATTCGTTGTATCTTTGTTGTGCTTCTGTTTGTGGGTGCAGAAGAGGAGTTAACAAATACGGTCTAATATTATATCCACTGTCTCCTAGAAGTAATGAATTACGAAATGCATTACTTTCAAATTGTGTTCTTAAAGCAGAATTGTTAAAAATAGTCACATCGTGTGTCGAGCCAGGCCACCGTGCAACAATATTTAGAAATCGTAAATTTGCACTTTCTACACCCTGAACATTAATAGAAAAATAACATTTTCGGTTACGAAATATTTCTCCATCTTCTCCACCTGGTGACTGAATTCTTACATGCGTGCCATCAATCGCTCCTACTACCCGTGGAAACGCTGTGATGTCAAAAAAATTTCTCTGGTGCTTGCAGAATTTCTTCATAGCTTGTTGGAAATTTTACATAACGTTCATACAATCTTGCAATCGCTTCGGAAACTTTTTTCACAATTCGGCAAGCAGTCGATACATTCATTCCACTAAAGTCACCTATGGCCAACAAGTGAGTTCCTGTTGCATAAAATCTTAATGCAAGCAAAAGTTGATTGATAGGAGACACAGCATTATTTCTGTCATATGGATATTCTAATTGTGGCTCAATTTCTGTTAATATCTTGACGACCGTTTCCTTCTGCAGTCGGAATCTTTTAAAAAATGATAAATCATCCATCGTGTAAATATAATTTGCCCTTTACTACATATATTTGTCTTGGAAAACCATGTTCAACAATTTCAAGAATTTCTAAATCGTCTTCAAACAAGTCATTCCATTCCATGTCCATTTTGATATTGATATTGATATATTTTATGAATTTAAAACTAAACTCGCACACGTTTTCACTTATATAGAAAATATTATAATAATAATTAGTGAATCCAGGATAAACGGATTAACAATAAAATTAAAGCTTCAAAAAAACCAATAAAATACAATAAGAAATTTTATTTCAAAATAAAATTTAAAAATAAATTATTATTTAATTATTTTTACCTCCAATCAATTTAAAAAAAAAATTGGAGGTATGGTAATCGAAAAAAAATTTCAACTTTTTTTTTTTGCATTTTCGAGATCACCGTGTTCAGAAACGTAAAGATCTGCAAAAAGTAAAATAAAAATTTCTGTGTCGGTCTGTCTGTCGGTCTGTCTGTCTGTCGGTCTGTCTGTCGTCAAATTTTGTCGATCGATTTGCTTCCGAGCCATCCAACCAATTACGACCAAATTTGGTATGGTGGTAGGGTTCACGGTGGAAAGGTGAAAATAAGGTTTTGCCAGAGAAATCTTCACCAGGGCCACCACAATAAAATAAATAAAAAAAATGAAAATGTCGTCGTATCTCCGGAAATGTTTAACCGATTCAGCTAAAATTTGGTGTGTCGATGGAGCTTTGAAAGTATAAGTATTGGTGAGAAAACAAACCGAGCCAATTGTAACAGGGCGGGGCAGGCCAGAAAAATTATAGAAAATATTAACTGAAATCTTAATTTATATATTTTTTGTGAGAATTTGTCAGATGGCTGGCAAAAATAAAACAATATATTCAAAATTTTAATAAACGTCATAATTTTGTGACATATGTGTCAAAATTAGGTTAATGTTGATTTGTATACCGAGTGCAGCATAAGAATTGAGTTTAGGGCTTGTAACAATTTATTTTAGAATACAAAAATAGGTGGTTCGGTGGGAAATATTTTATAATATCGTCGTACGGACTGACGGAACGTTACTTTATAAGTAAAAGGTTCTGCCACTAGGTAGCGACCAAGTTTAGGCTGTTTGTTAAATTTTTTCGCAAATGTTTTCAGAATCAGTAAATCGACAGTCAGTAATTTACAAAAATTTATTTTCGAAAAATCCGCTAGATGACCGAAAAAATTTGTTGTACCAATCTTGGAGAAATTTTATTTGTGACTTCTTACGGTATTATGTGACGTATATAAAAATTTTGGAAAAAATTCAGTGGCGTACAAAAATAAAAATTTTTTTTCATTTTGGATTTTGTTAAATAAACTTTTATAGGTAGATTTTGGGTAGGGGGTGATACATATAGATATCTTTGCCAGAGCTACCGATATCTTTGTTAAGGCTACCACAATAGAAAAAAAAATGAACATTATGTCATCGTATCTCCGGACAAAATTTGGTGTGCTGGTGATTGGAGGTATTGCGGCAGAGAGTGACGACATTTTTTCTCGCAGATTTGACACTACATAAGTCTTTTATGTTAGGTTAATTTGCAACTACTAGTTAGCTTAGCGGTAGAAAGTCGGACTAGTAAAGCTGACATGTAAAATATATTAATCAATTTTTGTATACCAACCCAGTTGGTCAATAAAATTCATTTGGAGATATGTGCCACACGAGGAGCTCCTAAACATAATCGATTTTAAAATATAGGACCGAACAACACCGTTTGTGGTGCCGAAAGGTCCAATAAAATGTAATATGAAAATCTAAATAAACTTTATTCTATTCTATTCTATTCTATATAGTACTCCGAGGGTCGCAGGTTCGAGTCTCCAGTAGGTAGCATTTTTTTTTGCTCTTTGTCAAGTTTTACGATCCTTTTACGTGACAATGAACCGAAATAAAACTTAAGGTATATTATATTTATTCATATTTTCACAAAAAGCATAGGCCGTCATTATTTTAACATTTTATTATTTTAACAAAAAGGGATTTTGATTAAAGTGTACACAAGAACTTCGTATAAATTTTTTTTTATAATTTTGTATTATTTCCGAATTTTATAATATCATCCCAGCACATGATTTATTATAAAAAAATTTTTACGAAGTCCTTGTGTACACTTTAATTACAATTCCTTTTTGTTAAAATAATAAAATGTTAAAATATTGACGGCCTGTGCTTTTTGTGAAAATATGAATAAATAGAATACGTTAAGTTTTATTTCGATTCATTGTCACGTAAGTATCGTGAAAATTGAAAAAGAGCAAAATACTGCCTGATATCGGGCAAAATACTGATTTTACGGGTAAAATCATAAGGAAAGATGTAGCAAATTTTTATCATACGTGTACAATAAAAGGCTGTAGCGAAGACGGCTGTACATTTTGCTCCGGTGTATTTTGCCATAACGTCTCAAAGCTTGAAATTGCCGAAGAAGAAGAAGACGCCGTTGACAATCATGTGCCGATTTTTCAGACTGAATGACACAATTTTTAATAACCCACAAAGCGTTCAGAATTAACAATTCAAATCAAAAATAATGTCATTGGTAAATCATTAATTTGTTTACTTAAATTGAGCGCCTTCCAAATATTGTTAGAAGGCGTCTCGTCTCCAAGACGACAAAAATAACAGTTTTTTCAATTAACTCAATAAATGCCATGTTAGATTATATACATGTATTTTATTAGTAACAAAGCAGCCCTTTAGCACAAGTTTAAAGGCAGTTTCAGAGGGCACGGATTTACAACCGTTGCCAGAAACAAGAAAAATTAAGAAGTTCACCAATCAACCAGTGAAAACCAAACAGTAATTGTAATGCTTTAGGTAAATATGCTTAATAAAATAATATCAATAATAATATAAATAAATAATTTTTACCTCCAATCAATTTTTAAAAAAAAATTGGAGGTATGGTAATCGAAAAAAAATTTCAACTTTTTTTTTTTGCATTTTCGAGATCACCGTGTTCAGAAACGTAAAGATCTGCAAAAAGTAAAAAAAAAATTTCTGTGTCGGTCTGTCGGTCTGTCTGTCTGTCTGTCTGTCGTCAAATTTTGTCGATCGATTTGCTTCCGAACCATTCAACCAATTACGACCAAATTTGGTATGGTGGTAGGGTTCACGGTGGAAAGGTGAAAATAAGGTTTTCGTCGCGATCTATCAATCAGGAGTGCCACCACAAGAAAATAATACGGGATTTTTAAAAAATATTTTGTCTTGCGATATGTTATTTTAAAGGCCTTAAAAGGCTTTATCCAGAATAGGTAAAATTAATCTTCTATCTGTCGTCTGTCAAAAATCACAAGTTGTCAAAGTTGAAACTTTAAGAGTGAATAACTCAAGAAATGCTGAAGGGATCTTACCCAAATTTGGTACGTAGGTACATTGATCCTAATGGATATGAGAGCATATGTAATCCTTCGATAGAAATCAGTAATGCAACATGAAAAAAATAAAATTAACTTTTTTGTCAAAAGCATGAAAAAAGTTTTTGTCGATCGATTTTCTCCGGCATTTCTGCGTCGATTGCAATCAAACTTATTGGACGTATGCCTCGTGGGCTGGAATGGTGAAAATAAGGTTTTGCCAGAGAAATCTTCACCAGGGCCACCACAATAAAATAAATAAAAAAAAATTAAAATGTCGTCGTATCTCCGGAAATGTTTAACCGATTCAGCTAAAATTTGGTGTGTCGATGGAGCTCTGAAAGTATAAGTATTGGTGAGAAAACAAACCGAGCCAATTGTAACAGGGCGGGGCAGGTCAGAAAAATTATAGAAAATATTAACTGAAATCTTAATTTATATATTTTTTGTGAGAATTGGTCAGATGGCTGGCAAAAATAAAACAATATATTCAAAATTTTAATAAACGTCATAATTTTGTGACATATGTGTCAAAATTAGGTTAATGTTGATTTGTATACCGAGTGCAGCATAAGAGTTGAGTTTAGGGCTTTTAACAATTTATTTTAGAATACAAAAATAGGTGGTTTGGTGGGAAATATTTTATAATATCGTCGTACGGACTGACGGAACGTTACTTTATAAGTAAAAGGTTCTGCCACTAGGTAGCGACCAAGTTTAGGCTGTTTGTTAAATTTTTTCGCAAATGTTTTCAGAATCAGTAAATCGGCAGTCAGTAATTTACAAAAATTTATTTTCGAAAAATCCGCTAGATGACCGAAAAAATTTGTTGTACCAATCTTGGAGAAATTTTATTTGTGACTTCTTACGGTATTATGTGACGTATATAAAAATTTTGGAAAAAATTCAGTGGCGTACAAAAATAAAAAATTTTTTTCATTTTAGATTTTGTTAAAAAAACTTTTATAGATAGATTTAGGGTAGGGGGTGATACATATAGATATCTTTGCCAGGGCTACCGATATCTTTGTTAAGGCTACCACAATAGATAACAAAAATGAACATTATGTCATCGTATCTCCGGACAAAATTTGGTGTGCTGGTTTTTTTCATTTTAGATTTTGTTAAAAAAACTTTTATAGATAGATTTAGGGTAGGGGTGATACATATAGATATCTTTGCCAGGGCTACCGATATCTTTGTTAAGGCTACCACAATAGAAAACAAAAATGAACATTATGTCATCGTATCTCCGGACAAAATTTGGTGTGCTGGTGATTGGAGGTATTGCGGCAGAGAGTGACGATATTTTTTAATATATAACATTAAAATCACAATATTAATCAAATTAAATAATACACTTTCCTCAATTAAAATTTATTATTTATGGACTAGTTTCGACTAATCAGTCTTTATCAACATATTCCTATAAAAAGCTTAAATTAAAATTAAATTTTAATTTTAATAGTTTATTAATATATTAATAGTTATTAATAAGGTAAAAACACCAAAAGATGACACCCCTGTGAAATTAAGGGGTGTCATCTTTTGGTTTAAATATATATTTCTCGTAAATGTACATGGTTTTTCCTTCCAAACTACCCTCAAAGCACCGTGAGAACTAAACAGAGCAAATTTAAGAAAAATGCAGTTTTCCCATTTTTTGGATTATTTATGAGTAAACTATATGACCTAAAGACGTCGTTCTGTGCTTAAATTAAAGCTAATTACATTTTCTACAACATCTTTCCTTATGATTTTACCCGTAAAAGGATTATTTTGCCCGATATCGGGGTCGAAAATTGACCAAATCATAAAATTTCACATTTTTGAAAAATATTGTCAATTTTTGGAGGGCTGTATCTCGGCAAGTATTAAACATACAGAGCTCGTTCTGATTAGTGTTGGCATTCTTGTCTTGCTCTTGTCTTGCTATTTCTTGTTTTTGTCTTGTCTTGTCTAGTAGACAAGACTTGTAGACAAATTGTAGACAAGGTCTTGTCTATTAAATTCTATAATTTAATATAATATAAATATATTGTCTATAAATCTATAAATTCTTGTCTTGCGTGAGCAACAAGACAAGAAGTCTTGCGAGACTTCTTGTGTCTCAGCCATCACTAGTTCTGATCTCAAATTGTAGCAATTTTAGTCTACTTGAAAAATGTATAGAAAAATAATATTTCTTAAAAAGCGCATAGTTTAGGACTTTATTGAAAAAAGCCAAAAAAAAGTGCGAAAATTTCGCGGTTTTTCGAGTGCTACAAAGTTAGCACAGGTCTTTCGAAGCTGCACATTTGGATATACACTACTGATAGTGGTCCTAACAAAAACATATTAAAAAATCAGAACTAGCCATTTATTTGCGATTTTAATGTTCGATATGACTGGCCTACTGCATTCAATATACCGATTGGTTTAAATTTAAATTTAATTTAATTTATAATTTTTTTTATTTGTTTGATTCGGATCATACTCGAGTTCTTGTCGTGTAAACAGTGCAGCCAGGTTTTATCTGGACTGTTCTCTAGAAAATGACCTGGGATGCATAGTTTACCTACTTTTTTATATTCAAAATATTAAGTTTCGTAGAAAAAACATTAATAAATTTTATGCAAACAATCGCATTTCTTGTTATTTTTGCATTTTTTTTATTTTTGTATTTTAACATTTTGTTAAAATGTAGTTACCATTTTAAAAATGTTACTTAAAATAATAAAGATGGAAAACGTTTGGTTTAAGTTTCACTGTAGTTCAACAAGTATTGAAAATTTCTAAAATATGCTCCTTTTATTTTTCACACTTCAGTAGTTGGGTACTGACATACAGCGCCATTGTAAGTCCCTCACGGAGGAGCGAGAAGAGTAATTGCCTTTGTTTGAAATAGACAAAATGGTTATTTCGATCGGAAAAATGCGTGGTAAATACAGAGACCACGTCTTTGACTGAATTTGACTTAAAAAGTTTATCAGTGGTAGAGAGAGATTTTGATTCTGCAACGTGCTTGGACCAAGTGTCGTTAACTTTTCTTAGTTCGCAAGATGATTCTTTGTGCTGAACTTCTAAGTCGATAATAGAATTTAAGTGATTTTTAATCTTGGTCGATGAAATCGTGCGATCAACGCTGTTATTGCTGTAATAATGTAAATGATAAAATGCTGTACCAAGCTATGCTGTAATTTTCTGCAGTGAAACTTAAAGAGCTCATCTCATCTGTGGGTTGTACCCGGTAAATTCGCTTTTCCTATAAAAATGATAACATTTGCACTTTACCATAGACTTGAAGAATAAAGAATAAATAAAGAAGAAGAAATAATATCTAAAATTCATTCTAGGATTAAAATTTTATTTCAATTAAAATTTATAACAAATTAAAACAGTAAATTTTAATAAATCTTAATCAATAAGTAAAATCAGTAAACGGATTTTTATTTCTTTGGTATAGAAATAGGGCGATATATTCTAACATACATGTTATATGCAGCTACTATTGTATCATTATAAACAAGATTAATTTCTAATTTGAATTCCCCATTGGGAAGGTAAGGTGGATATCGAGATTCGTCAGGATAAATATAGCAAGCTACATAGGTTGTTTCCTAAAAATAACAATATTTAAAAACTATAAAATTTTGTAGTTAAAAAAATTGTTACTAAACTTGAACTATTTCACATGTGGTAAAATTTCCACATTTAAAAAAAATTTGTAGTCCCATAATATTTGTACTCAAACTCTTACAGTAATTAACTTGAAAGTTTGTCCCTGGAAGTTTGCGATATTCGTTACTTAAAAATTTATAAAACTGCACTGTCATCTAAAAAAATTCAAATAAATTTAATATTAAAATTTTGCTCAAGTTAAGTAGGTACCTCCATTCCAGTACTCAAGTTCACTTTTGAATTCATCGTCATATTCATAACTGCGAGTGTACGATTATATTTAAACGTTTTAATTTCCATAACATTGTAAACAGATTTATTATAACCGATTAATTCCAATCTTTGAAATTCGATCTTATAGTCATTTTGATGAAACTTAAAAGTAAAAGTTTAAAATAATTATAAGAAAATCAAAACAAATATTACTTACTTTTGAGTAAAAATCATTTGCCAAGTTTGGGGATACGCACAATAGAAAAATAATGGCTAAATATAATTTGTGGTTCAACATTTCGAATAGATAAAGACTGTGTTATTTTTTATTTTACGTTGCTTTATAAACTACCAAAAATTGAGCTTAGTTTTTTAATATTCAACATCGTAAAAGTAATATGGTAGATACGGTAGAATAATAGTTATGGTGGATAAATGGATTTTTTATATTATGTATTTAATGTTCCATAACAAGAAATGTTTTTTATTATGTGATTTTAATGTTCTTCGAAATAATAAATCTAACGAAAATATTAAAAAAATTATTATTTGGCTATAATAATTTTTTTTTTAATCCCTCTAAATGGAATAGTTGGTACTATGATAAAGTAAATAAAGATAATATAAAAGATAATATAAAGATAAAGTAAATAAAGATAAAGTAAAGTGGCTATAATAATTTTTTTTTTAATCCCTCTAAATGGAATAGTTGGTACTATGATCGTTTCCGTGCTTCGGAGGGCACGTAAAGCCGGCGGTCCTCCTGGGTTGATGATTAGCTCTCATCAACAAAAGTTCAGGGTTACGTGCACATCTGAGACGAGCCCAACAAGTTACCTCAGATGTAAAACAAGCGTTTTACTACCATACTAGCGTACCTAGGGGGGGGCAGGGGGGTGGCCTTCCCGGGCGGCACATATTTAGGGGGCGGCGGATTGCGGTATGGAAAAATTTTGGGTTTGAAAAAAGCTAGAGCATGTTAAATGTTTGATTACGAATACCTCGATGACCTTTTTTTTTGCTCTTTTTTTTAAATTTAAGTAAAATTTTTTTTGGTAGGGGGCGGCAATAATTTAAGATCGCCCCGGGCGGCAAAAGCTCTAGGTACGCCAGTGAAGACTACTAGTGACTTGAGCTCATTTTCGATAGAATGCAGACTGGGAGCAATCCTAGCCCAAAAGTAGAGGTTCCCAATTATTTGTAATAAAACAAAGAATTTGAGTGGACACGATTTACAGTCGCTATAATGATAGTATGGCTAAGATGCTATGTACCAGAACTAGCATGGGATGCCATGCTCAAATACAAAAAGTTACAACTTTTAAATTGGCATGGCATTTTACTCTGGCTAGAAGCAGTGGTTCACATAAATCAAAAGGAAGAGGGATGATGATTGAATTAAAAATGGAATTCCTAATGTTAAAGTTGAACAATATATTGATTTAAAAATTTATATAAATAGAAAACAGAAAATAGTCTCATACAACTATTAAAATATTACAAAGACTGAGAACAATTATATGATCAAATCATACACAAGATTTCAGAAATGTTTTTAAGAGTGATATTTTCTGTAACAACAGAATATTGCAATAAATAATAACATAATGCAGTTTTATTTGTTTTATCTACATATTTATAGATAAATATGGTTTTCTGGAAAAATGGGAGATTAAAACGCAAAATTGGCACCATCATCGGTGAATAGATCGCTAATGTTTTCGGTTAAGTTATCAATAATATCAATCTCCCATTGGTACAGTTTTACATAATTCTTGAAGTGAAATTAAATTACTCCTTAGTGAATTAGCGATATTCGGATCGAATGTCATATTAAAATCAGAAATATTTTCTGCAACACAGTCAATAGTGTACCAACATCCGCTTTCGCTCTTAAAACTAACTTCATATATATCTTTATCTGGTATTTCTTGAATATTATTACTTTTTTGAAAAGGTACCGTGCTTCCCTGGTAGAAATCAGGTATTATTTTGTTAGCTTCATGGTAATCAGATTGTGCCGCTGCAGAATTTTGTTGTTCTAAATTTGTATCAGCCGTGTCAACAAATCCATCTAGACTCACCATTTCAAATTTCAAACCAACACGATGTACAAGATAACTTTTATCTTCCGAGACTTTCTAAAATAATTGTTAATTAAGAATTTGTTTTTAAATTAAAAAAAAATAAAGAAAACTTACCCATGTGAAATAATTATCTTTCGGGAAGAATTTACATTTTAGCATATGTTTTTTAAGCATTTGGTCATAAATAAATGTTTTATCACAAAACATACATTGTAGTGGTTTTTCATTTCTGTGTTTTGAATATATATGATATATCAGCAATCTTCGTCTTTTGAAGCCCGAATGACATTCTGGACACTTGTGTCTTTTTTCATCTCTGTGCGTCGTTCTTATATGCGTTTGTAAATTTGATTGTTGAGTAAACGTTTTATTGCATTCTTCGCATTGAAATGGTCGCTCTCCAGTATGTATCCTCGTATGATTAACTAACTCTGTTTTTCTAGCAAATGATTTATCACAGAATTCACATTGAAATGGTCTCTGTTCCAAATGCACTATTTCATAGTGATTCCTTAAATAATAGGAAGTCTTAAATAAATTTCCTAAAATAAAAACAATGATAAGTAAATTTGACATAATTAGAAAATTTAAACGTACCGCAAGCGCTGCATTGGTGTTCTTTCTCAGTATTATGACGTTTTTCGTGTTGCACGCGTGACTGCTCAGTATAAAATGATTTACCGCAACCGGAAAGGCGACATGGAAATTGACGAACCCTAGCTTCTTCGTGTATTTTTTGATGTACTTGCAATGTGTGGGCCGTAGATAACATTTTTTTACAAATTTTACATTGGTATTCTTTTAATGATGCCATTTTATTAAATTATTATCTACGATTACTTTTAAAAGCCGAAAAGCTCACTATCAATTGATTAAATATTACCAACATAAGAACAATAAAATTATTTTGTTCGTATATTTAGATTTTACATTTTAAAGTTTTGAAATAAATTATTATTTTAAACATACATAATATGTATGAGATAGTTTGAATAGTATAATTACAGTGGTCGGACTTAGTTACCACGTGGTTACCACATGACAAGTGAACCAAATACATTAAACTATTAATACGTACAACTTCTCAGGTTGTCAAGCATTTTGTCGGAATCCGGCTCCCTCGCGCCATCTATTGAGATGAGTAGCATCTAGTAGCATAAGTAGCATCTAGGAACATGAAAGAATAAAATTCCCAACCTCACTTTGCGTTATGAATGACATTTTGAAACGTGCTTTAAAATCGTACTATCAATTAAATTTTTGGGTGACACAATTATGACACATATATGACACAAAAGGCGCCACTTATGCAATATTCTTACAATTTGGCAAAGTTGTACGTATTAATGTTTAAACTCGCAACGGAATCATCTGAAACACAAAAATCAAAATTCATTTATTAAAGGAGATGTTTCTTGAGGTAACTAAGAGAGGATTTGGTTTTTTTTCGATTTATCAATTTTTCGTAGCCCTGGGAAGCAAAAAAAAACGATTTTCGCTAAAAAAAATCATCTAATTTGTTGTTGTAAAATTAACAATTATTTAAAAAAAATCTCTCGATAATACCTGGTGAATTATGTGAAAAAGTACTGTGTAAAATTTCGAAACGATTAGTCCAGTAGATTTTGAGTTATGGTGTACACGGACTTCAAATATGATAACTTGCAGAAAAACGCTTTAAAGTTTTGCACACTATAAAATTCAAAATAAAATCGATAATTTTCTTATACTCACACAGAGTCGTCGATGTCAGTGCCAGGTCCGTAGAGTAAAAAGTTTCCATCAACATGATCTAGAGCATCTTTTTGCATTTGTCTACGCAAAACTTTTTCTTCTTTTCTGTCGTGCGCTGCTTGTTGCTCTGCTTTATTAATTTGCAAATCGTCAACTTTTCGCGCTCATTCGGGAGAACTTGGCCCTGTACCGACGCATCTCTTGCATAAAGGCCAACAAAGCAAAAGAACCTTCATTGAAAGTACATGCACCTACATTAGCTGCAATTTCAACAATTGTAGAGGTTCCACGGACTGACTTTGGAGAGATTTTCCAAATAAGCTGATTAAGACTTTCATTATTATTTTGCGTGAAACCTCCAAGACATTGCTTCAAAAGTGCGTCCGGGCTCAAGTCCTTATAAATAGACTTAATGACTTCTAGAACGTCAGTAGGAAGGGCTGTGTAACTGTGTTTGAATGATTCTAGAGCATCTGCAGCTGCACTTTTCTGCCATTCGCACCAGAAGTCTTCGCCGCACGGGCATTTCTCGTGCTGTGGGTTCTTGTCGGTTGAACTGTAGTGATGATAAGTTGCCCATATGGCATTTTTCATCTTCTCAATTGAGTCATGACTACATCGAATAGCCAGTCCGTAGTAAACAGTCAATTTTTCGATCATTTTAGCCGTAAGCTTTCCTTTGCCAAAATGACTTTTTTTATTATCTTTCCGGCCTTGGTTTCTGTGTCAACTACGCTTTTTTTACTATAGTATTCATCGTGTGCTGTGTCTTGTTCAGCCTCTTTTGTTCAGTCATCTGCCGAGTGGTCGTTTCCGTCAGTTTCAAGTGAAGATCATCATCTTTCAAGCAGCTGGAATCGTCACGTCGTTCTTCGGATTCCTGGAGAATCGAAGCAGGGGTAGTACACTACCATTGTCGTTAATATCTTGTAAACTGATCAGGCGCTTGGTGAGTAATATTTTGCTTTGCTAAATCTTGTTGTCGATTATTGAAATTATTCGCGGCATGATTGATTTTTTTGTTTTTGCTGCCGTATTCAGAATTGGTGCATCGGAAGTTGTTGTTGTTATATTGCTTAATAATAATTTTCATATTAGATTCAATACATATCTCTTCATTAGCTGTTGTTTTATTTGGTGCAGAAGCAAACTCATTCTTATTTTCAAATGCACGCTCTTTGCTTTTCCTATTACTATAGAGCTAGTTGTAACACCACTGAAATTTGTATTACTGGGGAACACCTATCCCAGGTGTGGTAAGAAATTGTCGTTTCCAGATTTATGGGGAAAGATAATTTTCTTTATAGGATGATTTTAAATTAGGGTCCCTTTTAAATTAGGGTCTTGACTCAATTTTTGTTCACCCCTTTTTAGCAGACGTTCCATGTAAAACTTGTTTTTCCTAGTTCACTTGTTGTAATTGTAATTCCAGACATTTGCAAGGTTTATCGAAATTTGCCTTATTCTCTGTTAAATCCAATAATATTTTTACATTAAATATTTAAAAATCAAAAAGTTAAAAAAAATACAAATTATGTTACTGTATATTTCTTGGCTTACTGGCTTGGTGAGGCACTGCCTCCCCTGTCTATCCTGACAAGCCGCCACTGGACGCATCCGATTTCGCCTTCTAATCAGAAATTGTAGTACAATTTTAAACAAATAGATGCATGGATCTAATTCATATGTTGAATTTTTATTTACACAGAAATAAATAATAATAAATAAATAAATAAATAAATAAGAAATAAACTGATTTATGGATAAATATGACATTATTTTATTTTATCTAAAAAAACAAAAATTAGAATTAAAAATTTATTTCCAAATAAAATACAATATTTTATTTTATATGAAATTAATTAATTAATTAATTTGCGTGCGATGCTTACGTCGGCGTTTGACATAAATCAACCTGTACTATTACTTACTATTACTTACCATTACTTACTATTACTTCTTAGGTATTATCTGTGAAAATAAGTTTATGTTATATTTTTCTTTACATACTCGGGATTCGAACCGCTGGCTGCTTGTTACTGTATCCTATTTGGTAATCTAACGTTGTAACCACTGAGCTGCTGGAGGTATGAAATAGTATATTGCATATTAATTATTAAAAGCGGAAAGTGACCCTTTTGTGCTCGGAGGCGTAACTTAAAGCGCGAAATCGCCTGTGATGACGATTACAACTTTTCCAACATTTCGAATCGTTATATCTCAGAAACAGTGGCTTTTAGGAAAAAAAATATTGACATATTTTTATAGATAATTGCATGATCTACAAGTTTTATCTGAGCTAATTTTATGATAAACTTAACATAAACATTTTTTTGACCTTTGATCTCGAGTAACTTTTTTCCAGGTATCGGATCAATGAGGACTTTTTAAATTTAATTTATAATTATGTTTTGAACAATTTTACCAATTTTCAGCTTTTTGTGCATTTTTGTATCTTCGAATATCTAGTTGAGCGGACTGACCGGACTAGTTCGTTCATATCACTTTTCTAGCGAAAGAATACAGAGTGGTGCAAAATCTTTTGAATAGAACTTTCAATTTTGAAATAAGAATACTGTACGAGATAGATATTACAGGCAATTTACAGGAACAACGAAATAAACTCTAAAGAAGTACTCGTCAGATACCTGTCAGGCATATAATGTGTTAACAAAGCAAAATTTGAATATAGCCTGGTATAATTGCCAAGTAAATGTTATGCTGTGGTAAATAAAGATTAGCAAGGTAACAATATTATTTATTAGTAATAATTGAAACGTTTTTAATTAATTTTATAATAAATTTATGTTAATTTTTAAATTTTGTTTCATTTAATTTAATCATGCATATTGTCTAAAATCCAATTCATTACTGATGGTGTTATAGATATCCCGCTTACTGTATATGTACTACTGCATTTACTGGAATCTCCATTAACATTAAACGCAACTCCATCTGTATACCACCTATGTTTATAGCTGTACATAAGCGGACCTCCGCGGTCTCCATTACATGCTTTATCCGTATTTCCGGAAGGTGGTTCCAGACATACCACAGTTGCATTGGCAAACTTAGCGTTACCTTCCTGTCCGACGTCGGCGTTAAAGCAAACTTCAGGTTGTACAACATTGTAAACTAATTTTTTCTTCTTAACCTCAGCAGGACCTTCAAATTAAGAAAATTAATTACAAATTTTACCAATTAACCAATAGAAGTGGTACCTGATGCTCCCCAGCCAGAAAAGTTTAAAGTGTCTTGTTCTCTTTTAGATCCATCTACTGGTAGACATATTGGTCTAATGAAGTCTGAAACAATAACTCTTTAAAAATAAACAATTAACTTTGTAAAAGAGTATACACACCTGAAAATTGTACTGTTTTATTTAACCTTATCAGAGTAAGATCAATAGGTCCATTTGATCGTTTACCACTACGAACTTTTGAATACAGTTGGTACTCTATTGCCGGTTCTGTACACTCTTCGTTTGTATTATCAGTGCAACTTACTTTTTGTCCCGTAGTATACTGTCCCATAATAGCTCTAACACTAAAAATAAAGTTTGATTAATTTTTAAAAATTAGGCTAAAGAAAGTTCCTTACGCTTCGTAACCACAATAAGCATCCGTTAAAATGTATCGTTTACTTATTAAAACGCCGTTACATCGATCGCCATATTCCTCCTCGTATTCCATAAAAGATAATTTAAGGTGAACTAACCAAGGGAATTCGTCAATTGCTGTACCAGTGTCGTTGTTCGCATTAAATCTGTCGTCGTTGTGCTGTTGCCCACAAACGGAAGGAGATGGTAAGAGATTTCTTTTGACATGTTCTCTATGAGCTTCTACACTATCGGTAATAGTTGTTGTACCTGTATCTTTTATATTATTTACAACAGTATTACTGTTAATTTTATTGGTAGTATTAGAATTTGTAACAGCTTGATTGTTTAAATTTAAATCCACGGTACAATTATTTAATTGTACAAAATTGCTAGCCGTTCCACAACATACCATAAAATCACCAGCCTTGCACCCCAAACATATAGACTCTTTTACAAAAGCGATAGCGGATGGATCCAATGTTGACAATGATTTCATTAATATGGGACATTGAAATAGGGACATACAGTAAGCTTGTTCTGCATTTGGTGTGACACATGGAAAAACTGAAATATGTATTTCATTATTTTAAAAATAATGTATATTATGAAATCACACAAACATGTTAGAAAAACAAAATGTTGTGAATAAATGAGTAGTGGTGAATTGCAATAAACATTAAAAACAAGGCCTTTACTAACTTTTTTTTTTTTTTTCTAATACATATTGCCCAACATTTGAAAGTGCAATTCGCCACTGACATTCAATGATATGTGATTTGATTGGATTTTTTTAATACAATGTAAAGCAGTGCAGCCGCACATGCAGTGTAGTGGTATAAATAATATAATGTTATTTAGTTATATATTACACGTCATTGTCTTATCAATTATGATAAAAATACTATAATGTAATTGACATATATTCAATTTAAATGTATTAAGTATGTTCATTCAAATGTATACTTCTTTTAAAACAAAGACGTGGTATATAGTACCTATGTAATTACATGCTATGGTCAATGCCAATTAAACTTGTTTACTAACTGGTTTTCCTTAGTTTAACACTAACATTTCAATATTTTAGTTTTTGTTTTTTATTATTCAAAAGTTTTATATATTCTTGCAACAATAATTATTATTGTAGTTGTAAAATGTACTGTGTGTTAAAAATATGGAAAAATTAAAATTACTTACTTATACTTCCATTGGCAAAAGATCCACCAAAACACAGGAGGAACAAAAAAACGCAGAACAACCTTACACTCATCTTAATGCTGTACTAATAAAAATATTCTGACAGCATTGATTGATTAAGAGGATATTTTTCGAAGTAATCTTATATGTTAAAGATCAGTATATACAAGCATATATAGATATGTATCTAATTAAAATTAAATAATTTTTGAAATAAATAAAAAATTCTAAATTTTTTTATATCGATTTTTATCGTTTTTCTCTTTAAAACCATATTATTATTATTATGGAAATTATTTTACAAATTATCCAAATACCAAAACACCAAGGCTTCTTCGCAACAATTGATCAGAAAATGTCTATTTATATTATAATTTATATTTTTTATTTTTTAAATTTTAGAACTATTCCTATATTAAAAGATACTACTTTCATTGGGTTAATTTTTAAAAATTAGGCCTGAATTTTTTTTTAATTTGAATGTATTTCTGTTTATTTACTGCATTTTGACGTCACTTGAAGCTAAACGCAATTAGAGGTAGAGGTAGATAGCATAGACCAGCGGTGGCGAACCTTTTTATGTGCGAGTGCCAATAATTAAAAAAAAATTTTTTTTGATTCGTTGCCGTGCCGTTACACAGGAAACTCCTACAAATTTTAATAGTGGTGAGCCGTTTTTACACAGTTGCATTAATTTGACTACTAAGATCATTTCATGTAAAATCGTTCGCGTACCATTGAAATTCTCATACGTGCCATCTCGGGCACGCGTGCCATAGGCTCGCCACCGCTGGCATAGACAATTTCAATTATTTCATATATAGGGTGTCCCAGAACTAAACGTCATCCCTTGGAGGGCTGACAAAGTTTACGATTGATCAGAAAATCAAATATCACCTTGGTAAAATATCGTTTGTTTTTAATTATTGTAATTTATTATAATATATTATTTAAATTATTTTTAATTAATTTTTTATTAGTGTTTTGTTTATTTTTAAATAAATACCTGTCACTTTAATACTTTTAACAAATGTTTTTATTTGAATTCTCAATTATTGAAATAATTTCACTATATTTAGGTTCTTTTTACAATAAAATAGCAATATTTTTTTTTTACGTAAAACATAGTAAATGTTTTAAAATAATATTTTCATTATGAAACCTACACTAAATGAGAAATTTTTTTAAATTACTTGCCAGGTTAGCTCGGTACATTTTTTTTACTATATAAAGAGTTGGAGTTTGTGAATAAAAAAAAATTAATTTATGAGTCGGGCAAAAACATTTTTTTTGTCTAAAATTATAGCACTAATTGTTCTATTTTAATGTATATTGTATGATCAATAAAAGGACTATTCAGGGTTGCGTACCTAAAATTATAATATTATTAAGGGGTTACCCCAATGTAAGCTAGCGGAAATCAATGTGAACTTTGAAAATTAATTCCAGAAAAACTACAAATGCGATTTTTGAAATATTTGTATATTTATTAATAACTATCTTTCCAAGTTTACATATAAAATTTTATTTAAAAAAATTATATTTGCAGGAGTGACGCGGCTTTACGTATAACCTTGTTTCTCGTGCGTGGTCGGATGGTGTAGGTGATTTTGGCTATTGGGTCAATCCAAAAATATAAAAAAATTTTTATTAATTAAATTGTATTGGCTATATAACTAAAAAAAAATAATAAAAATTTTTTACACATTATTCTTAAGATGTTAAAAAATTTTTTAAAGCAAAAAAAAATTTTTAGATTTTTAAAAAATGTTACATTAGCATTAGAGTTATCCCTTGAAATATGGATTTTTGTACATGTGGCACTCGAAAAATTGATTAAAGATGTCGATTTTCACAAAATTGATAAAAGTACTATTATCTCGAAAACTAACAATTTTTCACTTAGGTCATTTCGATATTCTGGTCAGTAATGAGCTGAGCTATCAGTTCTCCAAAGTATGCCGTTGAGATTTAGGACACCCTGTATAAAAAGCAATATTAGGTATAACCATGGACTTAGAAGGACTCATTCTAAGTCCATGGGTATAACACGCACTTTCTTAAATAGAGTTGTTTTACACTTCTTCATGTTGTTTTACAGCCTCGAAGTCCAAATTTTCATATCCGCCAGAAAAATATAAGTCTTTAATGCTCGTTTTAAACTTTAAAAAAAATTTTAAACAAAATAACACTCCAAATAATTCCAAATCGAATTCAACTCAAGAAAGCAAACTTTAACTTCATCAAAATACAAAATCTCAAATTAAAACGCAAATATAAATCATAATCGCAAACTTAATACAAATTATCGGATACAAAATCGGTTTTTCACCTCTCTTATGACCAAAAGCTTCATTTCCTCCGTCAACGCTACCCCCACAACTTTGTTTTTTTAATAATTATATAGACTATAGTTAATAATAGATTCATAAAAATACCAAAATTCAGTTTTACAAAATAAAATTACTTGGAAAATTTCACTTTCAATTAGGTATTGGTTATTTAAATTAACTAACACTACTTTTTTCCTGTAGTTTATTTATTCTTGTATAACTTTTATTAAAGTCATAAATAAAATTATAAACCTATAAATTGGTGAAAAATAAAGTTAATTGTCTATATTCTATAAAATAATTAATAATAATAAAAAAAAATTTAAATTGCAGGTATAATTTTATTTATTTAAACTTTTATGCGATGTCTTAATCTGTAAATTTTTTGTTACCAACTGTCACTAATTGAAAATCTAACCAGATATAAATAAAACTCGTTGACACTGGTATTATTATTAGAAGTTTAATTAGTTTTAACAGATCTTTTACATTTAAAAACTGTAAAGATGCCTAAACAAAAAAGGAGTAAGAAACAAGCGGAATCCGATTCTGATTCAGGCCCCGAAGACCGAGGTCCAGCAAAGAAGCAAAAACTTGAAACGGAAGAAAATTCTTGGGATTTGGGAAATAATCGTTTCGTTAAGTTAACCGAATTCAAAGGAAAGTGGTACATCAACATTCGTGAGTTTTACAATGCCGATGGTGACTTGAAACCAGGAAAGAAGGGAATCATGTTGACCATGCCACAGTGGCAGAAGTTCAAAGGGTCTCTCGACGAGATCGACGAAGCAGTGAAGAAATATGTTTAATTTATTTTATTGTACTTTAATAATTATTGTTTCAGTTATCGAAACTCGAACTAAACTTTGTCAAAATTTTAGTTTGTAGAAATTTGTTATTTCCACCAACCAATTTTTTTATTATTGTTTTAAAAAAGTTAACTTTGTGCTGTTGAATTTAAGTTGTCTTACCTTAATAAAATGATATGAATTGAATAAATTATAAGATACAAAAAAAATCAAATTTACTATTATTATTAAACTCAAATTTTTAAAATCTCAATTTTTAGGCTTCCATACATCGCATAGAAAGATGCCTTATGATCTGGCTCTGTGTCGGTCTGTCTGTCTGTCTGTCCGTCCGTCCGCATGATTAAAAAAGAACAGAACCCGTTAGCGTTTTCCTTATATAAAAAAATTACCTATTTAAAAGTTTAGCGCATTAAAAATTTTAATAAAATATAGCCCAAATAATTTAATCTATCAAAAATCAGAACGCACGTTTTTCAAAAGATTTTACTTTTAGAATATTATTAGATTGGTATTAACTACAGTTCGACCACACTAAGAAAGACTCTGAAGGGGCGTGGCTGGTGCTGGTGTATTTAAATTTGTACACTCAAAAGAAAATTAAAGTGCATTCTAACCTAAAAAAGGACTTACCAAATAATGTTTAATCAGTGGCGGATCCAGGGGGGGGCGATGGGGGCGATCGCCCCCCCTTAGAGCTCCAAAAGACATTAATTCTTACACCAAACAATTCTGACGTATTACAAATTCCTAAAACTATTTTAAGAATTTAGAAAATACAAAAGTATTTTGTATTTTTTAAACTTCAAAATCACAAAAATCACAAAACTACGATATTATTATATTTTTAAATGTTATATCTATTTTATAAAATAAGACCATATATAGTACTTCAAAGAATTTAACGCCGAACTTCCGGAAGCCGCCTAATCTGAGGCTTCTATAGCGCCAGGTAAATTGTATAAGCTTGTTGCAATTTGGAAAACCCAAAATTTCTGGTGTTTTCCCTAATTTCTGAAAGAATCTGTTTAGGTAGGTAACAATATTCTCCTTTGTCATTGCTTTTCATAATTTAAAGCAAACAGAAGTGCTTTTTATTTCAGTTTGCGTTTTTTGAATATATTTTCAGTACTTCAGTACTGATATCATTTAAATTAAGTGAGTAGTGAAGTTGTGAAATTAATTTATCATACAATTACAGTTGATTTTTTATAAAACAATAAAAACTATATGTGCAGTGGTATTATTCATCAATAATCAATATTCAATTTTCAATAATATTAGATATTATTTTGTTATACTTGCTGTTGGAGTTTCTATCTGAAGAATGTGTTTCTAACACATTTTCCCTAAAATGTGTTAAAAATTAATATACATACAATAAATTAAATTTCATAACAATTTAAAAGTTTTTTGGAAAATTTTAATCGTTGATTAAATTTGAACTTGATTTTACATAAGCAGACATTAGATTTAAAAATTCACATTAACCGTATATCTAGGTAATTAAGAATCTTGAAAATAAAACGGTGTCCGGTGTCGCCCCCCCTATGGTAATTTCCTGGATCCGCCACTGTGTTTAATTAAATTGATTTATTAAATATGGCTATGAAGATTTGTTCTAAAAAGAACACTTTTCTGTAGACAATAAAGCTCAAATATGAATAACACGAAAACGAACAAGACAAAAAAGACACAATGACAATTAGCACACAATGATCTGTAACTTTTACAACAGAATGTACTTGAGAAATAACTCGATGTTCATTGGTTCATTCAAATTTTTATTAAATTAGTTGACATATTTTCCGGAGTTTTTTTTAGATTATCTATATTGTTTAATCCGATTGTTACGGTTTGATTAACCATCAAGAGAGAAGACAACGGAAAGCTAAGATTTTGTTTGTTTGTGCCGTCATTTATTATTGTTAATTATCTTTTTTCTGCGCGAAGAATTTTATTGGGCCATTCTTTTGATTACAATTTTATATTTAAAAACATCTAATCAACTCGAATAAGCTGTAAAAAAATTATTGCAGTATTTGTACGCCAAAGTATACATACATATACGCAGTAACTATAATGCGAGTTTTTATTTTTATATAATATCATTTTTATCGAAAGCAATTGATAGCTTTACATATTCATATTTTTTTTCTTATATTAAAAAGGTAGCCCAATTTTTCGCATTATTTGTAAATATTTTTATTTTCATTAAATCGGAAACAAACGTTATCTCTGTTACTCAATCTTTTCTTGTTTAACGTGGTTGTTGATTCGAATATACAGGGTGATTCTTTTTTTTAAACTTCGTGGCGCCCAAAAATATCAACAACTTCGGCTGGCTTTTCGGAGCGTTACTTTAGCGATTTTCCCCTGTGTATTAATCCTCCCGATCTGAAGAAGAATCAGCTCGTTCTCTTTACGAGCTAGCCAAAGGCACACGACCCAACTACCGATAATATCACCATCAATAACTTCATTATCGTCCATTTTTGCCATAATGTCTTGATAGATATGCATTAAAGCCAATTCATTCAAACGCTCTTCTGTCATCCTGTTGCAAAGATATGACTTTAATCGGCGTAAGGTGGAGAAAGATCGCTCAGCAGTGCTAGTAGTTACTGGAAACGTGCACAGCAATTGACAAAGAGTTCTAATATTTGGCAGCACCGTTGCTATTTTGTAGACATCTGCTGGAGATACTGGGATATTTTCTCTCATCTGCTGCCAAATTTTTAGCTCTCTCTTCAAAGCTAACAAATAAAGGAAGGTCTTCCTTTATATACTTCAGCGGCTTGCAAAATATCCTCTACATCTTCGTCGCTGAAGTTATGGGACAGCAACTGAACCTGGATGACATTTCACTTAACATATACTGTGGGTACCGTGTGTACCGTCTGGTACTTCCGCTTTTGGTGGTCGCTAACCAACGGCCCAATACAATTACTGGCCCCGGTGTTACATAATTACTTCGGGATGTCAACAAAATCATTTGATTAATTACATGTGAAGCTAAAGGACTATCTTCAAACCGTATTTCATTTAAATATCTTTAATTACATTGTATTTACTTAAACCTTAAACAGTTTTTCGTTCATCGTTCATTTATTCTTTTCTCTATTACTTTACGGCTCTCAACAATCCTTTATGTTCTCTTATACAATTTTCAATCAAGTTTTTATTCACGTTACTTTACCAAATAAATTTATAATATTTGTTTTTTTATTATTTTAATATTTAATGGATTTCGTTATATTTAATTTTTATTTATGTTAATTTTTTTTATTACAATTAATTAGCATTTTTGCCGTCGTAGGCAATTTTCCTGCCTTTTCTTGCCTGGCGACGCCGACGGAGCAATATAAGTAAATTGTGCTAAATAAATTAGTAGTCCACTGCTTCGTACACCTTTGAAGGCTTTTTAGTGAAACAAAGAAAAGTGAAGTTTAAAAAAGTAAGTAGATAATAAAAGATTAGCCATAATCACATTATGTACATTTTATGAAAAAATATTGTAAATAAAAAACATTTTTTGTTATCATTATAATAATATAACATACACGCTAGTCTGTTCTAGTTTAGGTACACTTCTATTTCCTATTAAAGAAAGTTTATTTTAATGTTAATATTCTGTTTATTATTAACGTGGATAATTGTGATTTTTTAAATTACACATATTTGTAACACCATAAATGCATTAACAAATAGGTTTTTTTAAAGATAACCAAACACAAAAATTTTAATATTGAAAATTAGGTTAGATTTACGTAATCGATAGAATACCTACGAGGCGTGGAGTCAAGGCAATTTTTAACTCGACCAATAATACACAAACCTAGCCGATCTATTCTAACTGAAATACACAATAAAAAACAATAAAATAAATATAATGTAAACAGAAGAATATTGGTTGTCACTTTAATAATAATAATTATTATCATTAATTGTTAAATATAATAAAGAGGTTTATGTGTAGTAAGTATCCTTCTATGCAGTTGCGGCTTGTGCCTTCATCATTTGAAGGCTATTCATAAAATATAGATTTTTCGAAAAATCTGTGAATTTCTTAAGATTTCCTAACATTTCCTAGGAATTTTATCAAAAATTCCCTTCACTTAAAGTGAAGTTAATTATTTAAATTAAAACTATTTATGAACGATTTACAAAAGAGGCTGACGCTCAACTACGTCATTAAAATAATACGTTCGATATACAACAAGGAAGTATTCTTATGCTCTAGCCTAGATGTATTACAATACCGCATTAAATCGATAGAGGCATATGGCATATATTATGTAATTATGTGTAGATTTCAGTTGATGTATAGCTACTGCGGAGTAATCTTAAAATCATGTATCAGTGCCGTAACTAGGGTGGGTTGGTTAATGTGGTTGCCCTAGAAACAAAACAGAAGGAGACTCAAAAGAGAGCGCAAAGCAGTGAACACGAAACACATGAAATTGAGGGTAGCCTCATATAATTTTCGCCAAAAATTTAAGTTGAGAGATCGTAAAATATTACGTTTGCACCGGGCGTAGTACCGCTTAGTTACGGTACTAATCAGTAGTACAGTAGTTACCCCTTGTCATCCATGTGATGACTACATCATCTACTTATAGACTGTTCTAGGCCAACGATTTTGCTTTTGTTCTCACAATCAAAAATCTACTTTTCACATTTTATAAAATTTTGATAGTTTAATTAGTAGTGCAGAATTTAAGGGAAGGCTGAGCCTCTCTTGCCTCCTCTGACGAGCCGCCACTCTTCTATCATTCCATCTATCCGTAACGCACCTCCGATTGCTCCAAGTTTTTACAAACCAAAAAATTTACCAAGTAAAAATTTATAATGATAATTTTTTATAATGCACACATTAACTTCAAATTTTTTATGGGAATTTTTTCAAGTGAAAATTTCGAAATTCGAAATTCAAGAAGTTGTAAGCTTCGAGTGGGAGGTCTAAAAAAAAGACTGTGTCCTGGCGTGCAAGGTTCAATTCTTCTGGTCATCTGAAACAAAATATCCAACGGATTCTTAATTAGTAAAGTTGTCGCTATGGTATGACCCTTGGACAAGTAAAAAAAAATTTTTTTTTAGACAAAATGGCGGCCGTTTAAAAAAAATTGTTTTTGCAGGTGTTTTTATAACGATTCCAATTTTTTTTTAATAGTAAAATTCAAAATTTTTAACTTTAGTTAGGTGCATGTGATAGAAGGATGTATAAAGAATGTTCACACCAAATTTCAAATAAATCGGTTCAGTAGAACTTGAGATATCGTGCACGCCAGCTTGAAAAACGTAGTTTCGAAAAACAACACGTTTAAAGTTTTGAGTCAAAATACAGGCAATTTTACTCATAGAATGGTACGGTATACTTACATAATTTTAATCGGCGATTCCTGTTCCATACAACTCCGAAGTTCTTTCGTGAAGACTGACTAGAAACTAACTTGATGTGTTAGTATAATAAGGTTTTATGGAGGAATTCATCTGCAGGTGGTAAAATGGCTATAACTCGTTAAATAATCGGAATTTTGAAAAATCCTTATAAGGACATATTTTTGAATGTTTAAACTTCGGAAATTAAAAAAAATTTTTTTCAAATTTCTAGACTATAAAAGCAGGGCCCTACTAAGTATTTTGTTTATATTAACTTAAACTTAAACTGTGATTAACAATACGCTTCTGTGGTTTGCTTACATGTTCGTGTCAAAGGTACTTCTAAATTTGTTCTATATTGGTGATGATTTTCAAAAAATTTGAATTGCATATACTTCATAACATCCTGTATTGTATCGCTCATGAATAATTCATATTTTAATATTGCCGAATATTATACAAGAATCACAAAGGAAAATGTCATTTAAAGGTTGTTCAAACTTCAGCATAATCAAATCAAGTGTCAGTACTAACTACAATTCGATGTTCGAGATAAAATAATTTCAATTAACAATAATGGAATTTACATTTTATTGTTCGGTGAAACATAAAGTACGTTGCCTGTGGCGGCTAATCGACTATAATCACATCACAGTTTGTTGTACACAGAGTACATGCAATTACAACTTGGAGAATTGACCTACAATTTCAAGTTACAATTCAGTATGAATAAATTAAGTATATTAGGTTTTTTATTTAGTTTTGGTAAGTTCAGTGTATTTTTACAACCTATTTTTGGTAAATCACTATTAATGGCCACTGTCCTATTGGTCAGTTTATTTTGGTTCCATTTTTCAAATTTAATTTAATAATTTTGATTTTTTGTTTCAGTGTCACACATTGTGGCATCGGATGCTTCTTTATTGCCATTACCGCGGGCTGAACCAATCGAAGAGTTTTTTCCCGGAATCAATGGAAACTTAACCGAAGTAACATGGGATCACGCTGTAAATTCGTTAGAACTACTTCAGGCATCATTAAAAAGTAAGTAAATACATATTTCTGTCACAATCCAGTTGCGAATTACCAAATCAAATTTAACGGTAATTTTGTTCCGATAGGTGACGTCATGATGATAGAAGCTGACATAGTTTTGGGAACATTAATACATGGTTCAAACAACACGATACCAATTATGGCGCATCCACCAAATGATACTTCTAATTTATCCTTTGAATATTTTTTAAAATTTGTAATCAAATTTAATACGGAGAGCAAAAAAAATAAAAAAGGTATAAAACTAGATTTCAAAACAACGGAAGCATTTGAACATTCTGTTGAGATAATTAGAAATTTATATGAAGAGGTATAATTAATATAATTATTTTTACTCCATTTTGATAAATTTTTCCTGTTTAATTTTTAGATGAATTTTCCTGTATGGTTAAACGCTGATATATTACCAGGCCCATTAAACGCCACTGGTACCCCAGTTGATCCTGATATATTTATCAGCCAATCTAAAAGTTTTCAAAATGCAGTGCTGTCTCTTGGGTGGAAAACGAATTATGGAAATGGAATTAACAGTACTTCTTATACGGAAGATGACATTAACAACATGCTAGGTGTTATAAATAATAATTTACCAGGTGATAACGTAACATCTATAACTTTCCCCGTACGTGCTGGCATTGCTGCTCAAAGCAGTGCTCAGTTGTTACCTTTACTACAGAAAGTTAAAGATTCCACTTTCACTATTTGGGGAAGTGAAGATGATGATGTTCAAGTGGAACCCCTTAGAAATCTGATAAGATTAGCAACAATACAAAGAGTATACATTGATTTACCAGAAAAGCATTTAAAACTATTAAAGTTAGACCAGCTTAATGCCGGAATATCTTTTAAACCTTTTGCTTTAATAACTGCAATAATAACTGCACTTTTAGTGAAAATATTTTAAATTTTCATATCGGTTTTTCGGTTTTTAAATATAATATTAAAAATATAATTGCGTTGTAACCTTTTATTTGTAGATAAAAATGTATATTGAAAATCTATTTTTCTCTTGTTTCCATTATTTTTTCCTTTCTCTGAAGCGGATCTAACTTAAAAATTACAGATCTAGAAAGACGGGACCATGGACTTAGAAGGACTTCTTCTAAGTCCATGGACGGGACCTTTGAGCCCGGTTCAGTCCGCCACTGCTTTCAACATCACAGAAGTTTACAGCTATACTATACTATTCATGGTCATTTGGTTGCCTACTCCAACGGTAACACACAACTTAATAATGTAGTATTTTCGTACAGAAAAAAAAATTAGAAAAAAATACATAAAAATAATTCGTTAATTTATATTTACTTGTTTCTTCATTTTACGAGCAATAGACAATTGACTTAAATATTTATCATTTAACTTTTTCGGTTTTATTGCTCAATTTACCCAATTCCGACAATAAATTTTTTTCATTATACTTATTTTTGGAAACGACACATTTATCTTGATACTTTATGAAGTTATATTTCTGTATATAATTCTAATTTATAAAAATTGAAATATTTAGTCCATATTTATTTATTTTTCCATTGCGATGATGTAATCCCTTAAAAAATAAAAATTGTTTACTTTGATATTACCAATAAAATAATATCTTTTTCTAGATTTTTTAATGTTTATATATTGATATGTATTTTTCTATGGTCCAAATTTTCCAACTGGCACCTGCAGAAAAAAGTATATTTTTTGAAATGTTGCCCGGTTAATTTTACAAAAATTCAAATCCAAAATTAAAATTCAATTAATTAAGGGAAAAGGTATTAATTTTCCTCACGAGGATAGTACATAATAGATAATTAAAATTCAGTGTTAAATAAAATTTTATGTATCTACCAATGGGGAAGTTAATTGCAATTGATAAATGGATTCAGGCGCTCTACTATCAAATCTACTCATTAATGACTTCTCATCACATTTCTCAGCCAATTGAAATTTTATCTCCACAATCACTCCTCAATTACTTACAATAATTCAAAATCACTGTTATCCAAAAATGTAATCCAACTTTTAATCTCATCAAAAATATCCAATCCAAAATTATAATAAAAATCACTTCTTCTGAAAATTTTCAAAAAATCAATTTTCCTGTCGTGTACAGTCACCATTTTAGCAAAAAACCTGGTTTTTCCACACCGTTGCTGCCAATACAACCAATTGGCGGGAAAAGCAAAAATTTACAAAATATTTAAAAATTTGCAAATAAATAAAATGTTTACAAAAGCAACTATAAATTTTCAAAATTTGATTCGGTAACACGACAGTATATAAAATTTCAGTCTGTGAAACCGTACGAGAACACTTTTGTAGGCTGTAAAAGTTTTTTAAAAGGTTTTTTACTTGAAGATTCTTAAAAGAAAGAACAGAATAATTCTGAAGTAGAATCCGAACAAGAAAAACACCTAACGTTTAGTCAGTATTAAATAGAAATTGCTTATATGCAATTTGTTATTTCTGAGATTATCCCAAATCGCTGCAAGTATCTTTATTATTCCCATGAATAAGTAACACTTGTGTTCACCTCTCGACTCCTGTGGGGAGGATGCAGTGAGATCGATCCAAGAAAACTGACTACAATTCCCAGACTTAGCAAAATCTAGCAATTTTAATAAATTTATTCTCAAAAAATCTGCAAAATGCAATAATTCAAGACAGAATTTGTGAATGCTGTAAAAAGGAAGAAAAACGTTTCAGTATTGGAATAAGTTTAAACAAAAACGAGTATGTAGAGGTTCAATAGCGAAAATATTATGTATATTAAACTGATGGTATATTATGGATATAATACCAATATTACTTCAAACGGTGCTGGTGTCATAAAAATGACAGTAAGGTAAGTATGGGTCAAAGAACAGTAAAAAGTCGTTTAAAACGACAATAAAATAAATTTTGCATAATTACAAAATTAAAAGATTAATAGAAGAAATAAGAAAACTACGTATAACGCTTGGATATTAATGACTATAATTCGAGAGCTGGATCTCCGGTTAGGAGATAAAACTGACCTGATCAGTGTTCTCACTATAATCATGCGGTGTATAGTTTCGTTCAGACTTCAGATTTCAGATTTTATTATAGTAGGAAACTAATTGAAACACTTCAAATACTATCAATAGTATACAGTCGAATGGTGATTTGCAAAAACAACTCTTGAAAATCCGAGCCAATGAAATGATAACTTTGGACAATCATCTACTGGAAATGGTTTGTTGACATTTATCATGAAATATTAGCTAATTTATAACAACAGACTTTATTTATGCGAAAGTTTGTATTTTCGTTAACTTAATGATTTATTAAAACCGAAAAGTATATAAAATCATAACATCACATCTGTTTACTGGATATCAACATTATTTATTTTCAATAGACTTAAAGTAAGGGTGGTCAAATGTCAATAGCGATTCAACAAACTGCATGTCTTTGTGATTCTTTTAATGCATGTAATTGGGGAGTTAGTAAATTTAAAACGGAGTGAACCATCTGTTCGACTACTGAAAGCTGTTGTCGCCTATTGTGGCTTGATAGCGTTTGCAATGATTATTACAGGTATGCGTTTAACAGTGGCGGAACTTCAAAATTTGGATCTCCGCAAACAATTTCCAAGCCTTCATAAAATTATACTTTTTTCATAAAAATTTTTTTATTTTCTACTATTACATAATATCTCACTTTCCACACCTATTTGAGTTACATACTGAGTCACCTTATGCACTAGTGCGAAAAGTGATTGAAAATAAATTCGATGTGCTTTAATAATTTTTCAAATTTAATAATTTAATAATTTTTCAAATTATTGAAGAAACTGACAGTTAACGACGTTATTTGTCAAGTAAAATGTTGAGTTTCGACAGTTGACAGATTATCATGGTAATATGCACTGATCACATAAACTACTATTAATATAATAGATACTCATATTATAACTTCATAATTTTCTTCTTCGACAACTTCGCCCGGTCCCGAATTCTTCTCTACAATAAGCTTAACAATAAACAAGTTTACCCATAGGTAGCTAATTTTTATTATTATTTTTGTCCAAAACTAAACAGTCAATTCCGACTGTAGCTGTACCTGTACTGTAGCTGTACTGTTACCTATACCTACCTATGTATTGTCAAAAATTTTCTCTCTACATAATATATTTTGAGCCTCTTTACAGTAGCTAGCTCTTCCGCAATGCAAGATTTAGCAGTTAGCACCCAGTAGTTCTGCCACTGGCTTTCAGAATGTAATTTAAGCACAAAAATTTGAAAGCAATACTTTGTTTATGTTCACGATAATGCATAATAGATTTTCATTTTAGAAATGGAAACAACGATTGTGTGGTATGCAATATGCAAGATGTCCCAGTGCCCAATTCAGAGCTTTAAGGTGGTGGTTTTTATTTGTTTCATTTAGAAAACCCTCACAGGATAGCTCTCTTTTAGCTAAAAGAAAATTAAAATGTATAGGTTATAGATGATTTACAGCTTCTTAAAATATCACTAAAAGTGATTTACAGGAATAAATCAAGATTTTTAATGCTCTACTATTATTGCCATTTAAGGCAGAAAAATTAAAAACTTTGTTAAAAAGTCTGCAGCTAAACATAATAGAAAAAAATACATATTATCGGAACTAAAAATACAATGAACTAAAAGTATATGTTTTTGTTACTAATTACTGCAACTTAAAAATAAATAATAATTGCTATGAAAATAAGGTTAAATAAACTTTATGACACAACCATTCACAGCAAAAACTTAAATGAAATCGTGAAGATCCTCAAAAAAAGTAATTTGTTTTAATTTGACAGGAACAATCGGTTAATAATAAATTTGTATGCACCAAACTAAGACATACCTTTTTTTTTTCTTGAAATACTGTGACGGTACTACATCATTTTTTGATGTAGTACTGTACTTACTAGATTTAAAAATTGTAATTTATTTAAACTTCACATCGTAAAGGATATTCCAGCCTTTCTCAACTTTTCAGTATTTTCGCTTTAATTTTAATTCTAATTTTTATCATCGCGTCCCCCGCTCATACGATATTTGTTTTATTTTTTATTTTGTCAGAATATATTTAATTTTTATTTTCTTTTAATAAATGGAATAGTTTTTCTTCTTTTCGATATGCTCGAGTCTCCCATTAAGTGTTATTACGCCCCTCCCCCCAAAGACGCGTCCCCAAAGATTGAGAAACGCTGGGGTACTCCATTCAATTACTGTGACTAAACTCTCCACTGTATATATACCTGTTATAGTCTGATATAGTTATAGATTCCTATCTAATAAAATGGATCAGGGCCGCGATTCTGCACTCGCTCCACTCCAAGTGAGCGCTCCACGAAAGTGAGCGGTTTGGTTGCGAGTGGCGTGGTAATTTTGTATTCTCAAGTACCACTCCACTTGGGTTTTTAAAAATGGAGCGATAAAATGTGGCAACATTGCATTGTATGTTAAATAAAACATTAAACTGCTATCAAATTTAGAAGTTTTTCTGACATTTTCTGAGTTTCGGGTTTCGTGATTTTAGTTGACCAAGTTTTCTCTCGTTAAATTGCTATCATGTATTATTCGTTGAAATTAAAAATTATCTGGATATATCAAAGCTCTTGTGGTATTGCTTGAGATAATTCTAATTTAAATTAAAAACTTAAATCAATCCAAAACAGAAATTGTAGGTTATAAACATATAAACTTCAAGCTGACAGCTGTTAGTAACAAAGACTGCCGCAAAAGTGAGTGATAACAGCGCGACGCGAGTGCCTCTCACCACTCCTCTTGAAAAGGGAGTGCAGTAACATTTGGTGCGCGGTTAAGAATACGATTTTCGCTCCATTTATATCGCTCCACTCCTCTAAAAGGGGGGACCACAGAATATTGGCCCAGGAGTAATGCAGATAAATTAAATGTATGTGCAGGCAGAAAAACCTACATGGATAGATATTTCAATTTTAGTAGACAGTCTACGTTATACGAGTATTAATTAATCATATGATTTATGATTATTAAGCACTTGATTAATTAATCGGTAATAAACGAAGTTGAAACAATAATGGCGTTGCATTTATGAGAATTAAACGTCAAAGTCAATAGATACGAAACCCTAGTAAATGAAGAGAATATTATGGAAATTACAGGACTGCGAATTGCGACTTCGAAGTGTCAATTGCTACTTCTAAGTGTCAATTGCGACTTTTAAGTGTCAATTGCGACTTTGAATTATAAATTGACAATTGTAAGTCGCAATTGCCCAATTGCCACTTAAAATTTATTTTTTACTTAATAATTAATATTCAGAGTTACCAATGTTAATAAATATTTAGTATTTAAAATTTAATGTAATAATATTTTGCTTTGGGATAGTGGCGTCTCATCACCCTCCCGGTATCAGCCATCACAAAATTTTTCTTTTCTATCAAAGTCTCACTTACCTTATTTATAACTATTAATATTATTAAAATTTTACCGGTTGGTCGATCATTTTAATTTTATTTTTCAAGTATAAGTCGACATTTTTTTTTTCTGTTTTTACTTTACTTCTACATTCTTTGTTTATCCAATCTTTCTTTATTATAATTGAATTTTTTAAATTCTCACTTTCAATTAACGTTTTAATCAAAAATAATCGGTTAAAATAAATTATAGCAATATAAAGGGTCAGGTTTCCTTTCTTACGTAACTCACTTCTAATTGGTTCATTTTAAGTTATAAATCTAATAATATTAGGTTACCCGAGAATAAAGAGTCGACCTGGGCAATCTAGTATCTAATATTATAATATCCAGAGCAAAAATCCTACAATTCATTTTTTTTTCAATTTTTGAAATAAATGAAATAATAGAATGTTTTCTAAAAATTCACTACTGTAAAATTAAGAACTCGGAAGCTGGTTTTGCAATAAAAGCTTGCGGAATTCAACTTGAGCGTCAGTTTGACAAATTTCAAGTTTTAACAAAGAATCAGATATACCAAGATATATAAATGGTATTACATGTATTACAAATCTGTCGTGGTATACCTGTAATAAATCGTTGATAAAACTTCTAAAATTATTAGTTGAAAAAATTCAGTAAGTTTGAGAGTAGATAAACTAAGCGGGACCTGCCTCAAATTATTTTCTAAGTCTAATTTTTGATTAATAGAATTCAATTAATTTAATTTAAAATTATTCGCGAGTTTTGCTGATTATAATAAAATTTAATAATGGCATATTTTTGTTATAATGAAATTTTTTAAATTAATTTCGCGCTTTATGATTAGAAGTGCAATTGTAATTGTAATTAGAATTTGATATTAATATTAAATAGTTAATCAAAATATACCTTATCAAATGTTATTATAATCAACGAAAACCGCGAATAATTTTGTTTAAGTATTTAGTTAAATTAATCGAATTTGATTAATCAAAAGTTGGACTTTTAGACTTGATTGGAAAATTTGAGGCAGGTCCCCCTTAGTTTATCTACTTTTGAATCTCGGCTCTCAAGGACACAAAGCGTACGTGTATATCCGGTGGTCTGGGGGGTATTGAACACCCTCCAGATCATTTTTTTCTCTATATTCATGCGCCATAATTGAAAAGTTACTTAGTTGCTTTTGTTGGCTCCAGACTCTCCCGTTCAACAAAAGAGTTAGGAACACAAACGAAAAATTGCAGACTTTTGCTTCGCTGTTTTATATATTTGTCTATAATTTTTGTATCTGCATATATTATTTTTTATCGGAAAACGTCATGCAATTAATGACGGGTATATTAATTACATATACGAAGCTATGCGTAGATCACGGATCGACCCATGTAAATTTGTGTTAAATTTTAAGAATCGATATTTAGCAAAACAGATGCCAATAATTGTAACTGTATAATTATTAAGTTTTTTCTTCGTTTACTTAATAGTCTAAACTTGTTCAACGTTTTGAATTATGCATAAATATGTATTTCTAATTTCCTTAATAAGTTGTTATCCTTACCGGGAAGAATGCATAATTACTGCAATTTGTGCAAAATATTTGCCGAAGAAGATTTAACCATATTGGGAATCGAACCGTACCATTTTGCTCGCCCACTTATCTCGTGGGTTAATTAATGAAACAGTTTAGTTATAATTAAATGGGAAAATTGTCTGACGATAAATACTGGTTGCATCTGAAATAATTACTCAGTATTTAAAATATGTCAATCAATAAGAGTAAATCGATTAAGCATTTACAATTCACCTTTTTACATAATTAAGTCACGTAATTACCTTGTATTTATATTGTGAATTAATTATACTATAAATTATAAAATTAGAACTGATTCGTTATACATGAATTAATATTAATTCAAATAATGAGTTTAATTTTTATGTTTATTGTTAAATTAACGTTAATAAAAGAACAATGCGCTCTTATATCTATTACATTATTTGGACACTTGCGGATGAAATTAATAAGGTGAAAAATTCGTGGTCAAATGCGTTTCCGGTAGTAAGCAGCCATTAGTAGGTGGTGTACGAATAAAAGTAAAAACAATTACTATGTGTGTCACCGAAACATTGTGTAGTAAAAAATGAAATGTGCAAGTACAAGTTGAATGGACCAAAACACGATGATCTATCAACTCATCTCGTCCGGATAAATGCACAAAACCACAACGAATACCAACTTGGATCAGTTTACCGCGTGCTATGTAACGAGTTGGACGTCGACGACGCTAAGTGATTTCATTAACGCACGTTTTTACGACGCCTTTCTTAATTTTTATTTTTTTATCACAGTGATTTTCGAAAAAAAAGTGCCTTAATATTTCGTTTTTTTTGTGATCTTTTTTGTAAATTTATTGTGATTTGGAAACTCAATATTGATTAATATTTAGGTAATTAATTTTTGAATATTATTTTTTTTTAAATTAATTTTTTATAAATTACACTTGAAATACGAAAAAAAATTTTTAACCGTAGAACTGGGTTTTATTTATATTTAAAGCATATTTCGAATATACTCTAGTTCGTCGATTAAATATCTTAAGTATTTATTTATTTATTTATATAAAATCTTTTTATAATTAAATCTTCAACTTCTTAACACCGATACCTCATTAACCTCTGTTTGCTATTTCGCGTTTGAAAAGCCGCGTGGGAGTGTCAATAATTTTTTGCTGTGTCGATTAACTAATTAAAGTTTTGACTATCTACTGCCGAAGAAGTAATAAGGCGTGGTTACTCTGATTCAAATTGTTTTTCATATCGGTTGTTGCTGGCGCAACTAGGAAGCGAACCGAAATTTTCACTAATTAGTTTGTAATAAAAATGAAAAAGGTAAGATTATTTGCAATGTCTAGGTCAGAGTCAGATTTGGGTAATCTATGCTTTTATTTGCGTTTTTTTTTCTGAGGGAGCAACTAAGATTATACAGTTATTGTCGAAATTCAGAACTGCTTTTTATTGCTTGGGCCCTGGAAACAATTGTGTCTAATAGCTATTTATTTAACCAGTGATATAATGCAACATTTTCAATTAATACGAATTTAGATGATTAAGAAAGCCGGTGACCGAGTTCTTACAAATCTAGGAGTTGACCTAAATCTGCATTTTTATTTTTTTTTTTCAAAAAGAGCTTCTCAGATAAATTAAAATTTTTCGAGTTTTATCTTTATTTTTATCTTTTTAGCTTCGAGTTTTAAATTAACCTTTGATATTAAACAAAATTACTTTTTCGCAAACAAAACGTCTACGCCTATAATATTATATTTAAAATGTCTGTTACGTCTTAATTCTTACGGCTGACTACCGGTAGTATTTTGTTACTTAAAATTTTCGGTACATCAACAGACAATCATATATCGATTATCACACAACATTTAAGAACAAGATAAATTTAATTCTAATTTATACCTACTCAAAGTATAGTTGACTGTTTTAGTAGACGCAGTGTTATCAATATCATAGCATTCTAGACGTCTATGTGATAAATGAACTTTATATTGCAGATATAAAAATGCAAGCAATGACGTCCTCAATTATTCGCTTATGTTCTTGACTTTTTATTGTGAGTTTTCTCACTTTTAACTCTTAATTTTTAAAGCGTGAATAAACAGCAAAGATACTGGAGGGTATTCCATACCCCCCAGACCCCCCGGTTTTAATCCTATATTTTGTATATATCACCCGATATCATCTTATGTTAAGTACAGCCGAACTGAAGCTCACCGAATTATTATAATCAATTTTAGAAGTTTTAATAATAGATTTCATTTTCCGCGATACATTCAGGGCCGTATTTAGACTAGATTTTTGGGAGGGGTTTTAAAAAATTATAAAAATAAATACAGTGTCTCCAGAAAGTAGTCGTACAACCCTTACGTTAACAATGTTTATCAAGGGGTAAATACCCAGTAAAATATCTGTACACAAAACTCGGAATTCCAAAGATTTCCAAGACTTTCAAAGAATTCCAGTGATTTCCAAATAATTCCAGGGATTTCCAATAAATTCCAGGGATTTCCAAGGAATTCCAAGGATTTCCAAAGAATTCCAAGGAATTTCAAGGAATTCCAATGATTTCCAAGGAAATTCCACATGAGTGTACACAAAATTTTCGGGATATTTACCCCTTGATGTTAATTATACATTTTGAAGTCATATTTTGTTGTATAAAAAACCATTTCACAGCAAATCGTTTTAGCTATTTTTTGTTGAAAATTTTATTGTGTTCAATTTTTTCTATATACATTTTTCAATTTTTTTCACCATTTCTGACCGACAGCGACTTTAACGAGATTCGGTCAAATACAAAAATTATTATCATCTATATCTCGGAAACGGTGCAACGGAATAAAAAAATTAATAAAGATTTTTCATGTAAATTCCATTCTCTACGATTTTGTTTATATACATTATTCTATTTTGTCGCACCGTTTCCGAGATATAGTAGATGATAATATTTTTTGTATTTGACTGAGTCTTGTTTAAGTAGCTATCAGTCAGAAACGGTGCGACAAAATGGAAAAATGTATATAAACAAAATTGAAGGCAATGAAATTTTCAACAAAAAATGTCTGAAAAGTTTTGCTGCAAAGTCGATTTTTATATGACAAAAAACGGCTTCAAAATGTACAATTAACGTTGTTAACATAGGAGTGTACAGAGCCGGATTAAGAACATGTGAGGCCCGGGGCTAACTTTTATTGAAAGCCCCTTCGTCTTATATGTTTTAACAAAATGTCAATTATTTTTCAAGGTCAACCGCGCTTAGATCAAATGTCAAATTTTTGAAATGATAATAATTATTATACTTTATTAATTAATTAACTAATTATTATACTTATTGATTATAGTTTTTTATTATAAAACACAGGAAGTATACATACACATTTATTTTATTTTTTAAATTAATTTATTTTAATCTGTGCTAATTTAAATTTTGTTGCTTTAATTTTTTTGAGGCCCTTAGAATGTGGTGGCCCGGGGCTGCAGTCCCCTTAGCCCCCCCCTTAATACGGCTCTGGCGAGTGTACAAATACTTTCTGGAGCCACTGTAGCTAATTTATTAAACTTATTCATTGTAAGCTTGTATTTATTGTAAACTTATTTATTTATTATTATTGTATTTATTGTAAATTGTAATTTATTTATTGTAAATATTTATTAAAATATAAAAATTTTAAACATAAAATAAAAGTATAAAGTACTACATAATGAATTTAAAAAATAAAAAAAAAATAAAAAAAAAAATTAAAGAATCAACTGAAATCGTCTTGCACTTTGTGAATGTTATTTCGGATTTTATTATTATGGGATTAGAAGTACCTCTCTACTCTCTAAATAGGAGCGCTATTTGAAACGCCACAATAAATCTACGATCGTAGACCGCGCGCCTTACAAAGAGTTAAAGATCCTATTTGCTAGTTAGATATTCTGGAGGATTCGACTATACATTATAATTTAATTTGCAAATTATTTGAATTTAATTATTTAATTCAATTAATTTGTGATAGGAAAATTAACACTAAATCGGTAAACTAAAACTTGAACACGGACGGACAGCGTTTAGGTTAGTTAATCTTGACCCCCCCCCCCAATGCTGAAGCCGACACCATTATAAAAAAAAACAAAATTTATTTTTTGGGAGAAGGAGAATTACCACAATCTCAAGTTACTATAATTATTATGTAATATAATGGTGTTCTGTGTATCTCTGCATAAAAATATCACACAATCAAATTATTTTTTGGTTCATTTTTTAACGAAGATTTTTTCTATGTTATTATATCTCGTAAATAAAATTAGATAATATTTTGTAAAAAAAAACTAGTAGTAAAACTTGCTAATTTTCATTTTAACACAAATCGTTTGGTACTGAAATAATTATGGTACTTTGTACATTTTGCTTGTCACTACTGCAAGTTTAATAAAAAAAAACTACATTAATTGTACAAAAAATTGCTATTTTGAAATTACAATCAATTAAAATAAACGAGCAGTCTAATTTTAGACATAAATATGAAACTATGTAGTATTTTGTAGTAAAATTGGTACAAAGCTTAATTTAAACAGAAATTAACCCCCACAATAATAAATTAATAATTGTTCTCATTTTACAGTAGAAAAAAATATTCAAATATGTATTGCATTTTTAATCGATGAGTCAGATGATAACCATGCACTAGTGTAATACTTTTGCTGTCTGCTGATAATGAAACTGAAATCTAGTCAGATATTTTGAATGAAGATCTAAGTAATATTTGCAGTCAAAGAAAACCGCTTTCTTAAATTACATAATGTCTAGTTAACCGACTGCAAATATCAGTGGCGTGACTTCCGGCATTCCACGCGTTCGTTCGAACAAGGGCCCGGGTGTCAAAGGGCCCGACTCGATCACGACCAAAAAAATAAATAATGTTATTTGTAATTTTAAGTGCGAGCCTGCTTTTACAAAAATTTTTAAAGAATTTTACACAAAGAATTAACAACTAATCAAAATTGATTTTTGTTTTTTTTATCATATACATTTAATAAAAATAAATTTAGAAAAATGTCCCGCTTAAAGGGTCATGTTTTGCCGCTGGCAAATATGCATTAATGTGTGCGTAATATAATTTTCACATAAAAAATTAATTAACCATTAGAAACCTAGAAGTTGCTATTTAATGGTTTTGAAACCTTTCCAAAATTTGTCACTTTAATTAGCATCTCACACTTTGAGCGTACGTTTTTTTAAATGTATTTATAGGACTATTTATTTAACAAATTAGTGTATTTTTGTTAAGTTTAACCTTCGAATTTTTGCACGCTATAAATGCAAAATATAGCATAGGTGGGTCATAGTCAAATTGCGATCGATAGTATTCTGTGATACTTTCTTTCATGGAGCATTCCTTGAAATCCTTCGGCTTCCACGTTGAAATTCCACAATCTCCTTTATGGCCACAAATACAATGCAGTAAAAAAGAATAATGTTTTAATGGTAGCTTATCGTTGTTTCATCAGATTATTAACCACTCATCTAGTTCAGTAATTACTTGTCGGATTAAAATTCTAAAGACAAGTTGTATTTTAATTGCTTTATTGTAAACGTCTGCATTTCTCATTTTGTAGAATTATGTTTTCAATCGAGATACATACAATACAAAAGATGAAATTATTTATCCCCAAGACGTGTTGTACTGAACATTGCATAGTTGGTCTGCATGCAGATGAACACCTGAAGATACTTATGGCAGTGCATACAACTTACATTAACGGTTTTAGTTCAATTTTTCTAAATTATACTTAACAATGACGTGGATATTAATGAAATACATGACACGAATCCTACGCATTGTAACTACATTCATTTTCCAACAAATTATGCAGTTTTAAAATAAATTACATATTGCATACAAATTCAATGATCACGACTGCAATTTGCAGATTGGAAATTTTGGGTGTGTTAAATTTAGTACCTAGAAAGTGCATGGTTCAAATTTACTATATTGAAATTGAAAGAATTCGAAGCAACCTTACGAGGACCAGTGGCGGTTCGTGACTTGGTAATTTGAGGTGGCTAATCATAAAATGTAGTGTAAAATGTGTAAAACTTTTTGGATATGTATTGTGGAAGGAGCATCTACCTTTGTTATTAATTTGAAAATTTTAATAATCTACAGTTCGGAATTTCAGAGGAGGATAAACCTCCCTTAAACAACCTTTCGAAAAGCAGCAACTCGTCACTCTTCTTCCCTACTACTAACCATGTTTATCTTTGGTATTTAACAATTATTCTTATTTTTTTCAGTGCAATGAAATCGCCAAGTGCTTCGCTAGTTCTGACGATACAAGAACGCATAATAATACTTCGTTGCTTACAATGATACGTAATAAATAGACGGCGCAGACAGCAACAAAGATGAGGACCATTGTTCTAAAATTATTGTGTTGGTTTTGTGTGACTGTTACAACTACATTAGCATATCAGAATACAAACATTAATTCCAAAACTGCGTATATAGACGCTCAATGGAAAAATAAATTTAATACCAAAGATAATAGGTACGCAATGCTATTAAAAAGTAGCACGCATGCGCCGTCAACGATAAATTTACAAAATGATATTAATAGAAAATATTCACATCGAAGTAAGTATAATTATATCGACGAAAACGCAAATCCGATTAAATTCAGGCATTCGCGTTATCCAAGTTTGGGCGGCGTTTTAACGAGACTTGATAATATGAAAACGTCAACTACCACTTTTCCGCCGTTTTCCCACCAAAGAAGATACGATAATTTGGAAGATAGTGATAATTTATTAGAAGTTAATTATAATGAAGACGAATTGGAAGAAGATATGAACGAGAAGGAAAATGATGATATGCCAGATTATGAGGAATGGGTAAGTTTTATTTTTATTTCAACGAAAATTATTTTTTTAAATACTAATTATGTATTTTACTTTGTAATGTTTAACTTGACACGTGTAGCAAAATGTTTAAAGAGGCGGAACGCCGAGCCTATACCTTGCAGAGATACTCGTGGCACGGTCACTCTTCACTGACAATAGTTATCGCTTTAAAAAGTAGAATTTGGAGTCAAACTATATTATTGTATATTTTTTTTATATAAAAGGGGGTGTAGAATTTATAAAATTTCGTTTTTTAATTTTGCAAATTATTATTATTCTCATTTATAAAATTTTCTAATCACCCGAGTATGTTAGCTTGGAGGGTAACTGGAGGATAGCACGTTGACTTGAAATATTTTCAATATTTACTGCCATAAATCACAAAAAATTCATCAAAATCATTAAAATATTTTATTTTTCTGGTCGTGACAAAGCCAGGCCCTTTTAATGTCCGGACCCTTGTTCGATCAAACACATCGAACACTGGTAGTTACGGCAGTGCTTATTTTAGCGTCTTAAATTTTGTATAATTGATGGAATTAAAGTGTAATTTTGAGAAAAAATATATAATTTGATTCATGAATTTCGAAAAGAAAATTAAAACAGAAATTATAATTGTTAGTTACTATTGTTTCACTTTGAAAACATAAAACTTTAGTTTATTTTTCAAAAAAACAGTGCGCTAAGCGGTACAAAAGTAAACAATCGCGTTTATAAAGAATAAATTTGATTGACTGTTCCGCCACGGTCCAGTCCTCTTGTCAGATTTTAGTTCAACATATTATTGAGATGAATTTTCACAGATTTCAAAATTATATTTCAAAATTATTTTCCATAAATGAATTTTGGAGCAATCAAAAATTAAAATATTTCTATTTGTTTATTATACATCCAAGATATAATTCCAAATAAAAAATTTCTAATATAAAATGGTAATTGGTAACACGATTTATTGATATAAGTCATTTAACAATATAAGCCAGGCCCGTAGCCAGGGGCTACCCCCCTCCCCGAAATGTTAAAAAAACAACAATTGCTTGTAATAATAAAAATTCCCGGAAAGGGATCCGCCGAAAATGTTACTTTTTACGAAATGTTTTTATGAGTGCCCCCCCCCTCCCCAAAACCCGAAATGAAATCCTGGCTACGGGCTTGATATAAGCCACCCAGATAGCCATCACAGATAATCTGTGTCTGTATCAAAATTGCTCTATGATACCTTCGAAACTTCAATTTTGATATTATAAGTTTACCATTAAATGGTAAATTTTTCCAAGGCGGAAAAGGCCTTGTTTCCTCACAGTGTATTGCCAGACCGTGGGCGATTACCCATGCCATGGACAATTTTAAGATAATATTTTTGGAAAATAGGCAAAAACGGCTAAAGAGTTTCCAAACCGGGAAAAAATGAACAATTTTGAACAAATGGCTTCTTTTCGCATTCTACGGTGTATTTTTTAGTCAAAATATGTTGGCTGTACTGAGATGCGCAGAAATTTTAACTCGGAAAAGTGTGAGAAGTTCGTAAAAGACAACTTCTGCATTTCCATTAGTATATGACTGTTATGTTATTTTAATTTAAATTCTATAAAAAACTGTTACTTATTATGAAATCAGATAAAATATTGGCAAATAAATATAGACAGTAAAGGGATCACAACCTTAGTTAATTGTTAGGGGCCCTGAGTCCTCACATTACTTACGACAGTAAAAGAAATGATGTGTACAAACAGTTTCTTCAAGACCTGTACGTTTTAAATAGTATTAAGTGGGTTTCTTAAAAAAGGCACGAAAATGGGCAATTTTGCACCGAAAAAGGAAATTTTTACAACCCGGATGGGCAAAAGCTCGGATCAGGTCTGGCAACACTGTTTCCCCACCTAGTTGTTGCAACCTCAACTAGTTGGGGAGAAAACTAAAGAAAATTAAATATTTAGGTACATTATTTACAACATTTCTACTAAAACTTATTATTTCTACAAAAACATAAAATTTACAAAATAAGCATTAAAAATGCAGTGGACGATTTTGGAACACGATCTTAAAGTACCGACGACGGTTCCATGTAAATAATTATGCTGACATCAAATACGCCCGCAGTAAATATGCCGACGACATTTACGCCGATAGTAAAAACGCCGACGCAAATACGCCGACAACATTTAAACCGGTAGTAAACACTCTTGCACAAAAATCTACAAAAATGATTGCAGAACAAACCTACGTCTTTGTAGTCGAGTTCTGTTTTAACGATAGGTTTACTAAAATACAACTTAGGCCGATATTTACCCATTCAAACTTAAATCAAATTATTCAAAAAAACAACAATGGTAGACATGTTTGACCTTAATAAGGTCAATAAGGAAACAGATATGTTTCGACCTTATTAAGGTCATCATTGTTGTTTTTTTTTGAATAAATTGATTTGTCTGAATTTTTAAATTCTCAACATCGAGTAAGCTGCGCCATATAACCCGTAAGGGTTAGGTTGTGAGCAGTGGCGCAGCAAAGGGGGGGCTAGCCCCCCCCCCCCGACACTCTTCCTTTTTTTAATGATCATAGTCGCTTTCTTACCAGTGCAATGAAAATTTTTTTTAAATAAAAAAATTATTGTGTTTCACTGTTGGATATGATTGTAGTTAGGTACTGTTTTTAGTGTAGGTACTTGTTGTTTGTTGGTAGCCAGGGCCGGAACTAGGGCATGGCGAGAGAGGCGCCGGCCACGGGCTCAAGCCAGTTAAGCGGCGCAAAATTTTCAATTTTAAAATTAAATTTAATAAAATCTAAAAAAAAGATAAAATCCTAGAATATAAAATATAATAAAAGATTAGCAGGATACCTGTGGCCTTTACCACGCGTAGATCAACTACTTGTTGCAGCGTGCTTAGTCTTTTAATATATTTTTTTAAATAAAATTGCTTTTTTAAACCTATTTTTTTGAGAAAATATTTTTGTATCGCGATTTTCTAACTTTACAATAGAGCGATTGACCTTGAAAATTTCAAAGACTTTCGCCTACGGCGCTATATGCTAAGGTATGCCCCCCAAGCCCCACAGTAGGGGCCCAAGTATCAAAGTCACGACGGGCGCATCATACCCTAGTTCCATCTCTGTTGGTAGCAACTGCCAAGCTAGTTAATTTAGGTCTGGCATCCTCGGGCCCCCAGGGGCCAGTCAATAAGATGACCACGCCCTTTTTTCCAAAAAAATTTCGCTCTTTTAGCCCCCTCCTTAACAAAATCATGGCTGCGCCACTGGTTGTGAGGTTGATCCTACACCATTTTGTACTGTCGTAATGATATGTTTCGAGACCTCTTCGGAAAGTGCACCGTATCATATTTCATGTGTTTATATTTATGATATTTACCCTATGTTTTCGAACAGACCTCTATTTAACAATAGTTTTGCTACAAAAAAATAACTTAACTCTTTTCTACTCTACAAAACAGAACATCTTTGAGTGGACAACTCTTTAACAATGGTTTTACTAAAAGAATTACTGAAACCTACTTTAACCATAAATAAGGTCAGCCCCTCGGTCAGCCCCGCTCATGGCTTATTTTATTTTATACAAATATTTTTGAGTGCATAAATCGCATTTGAAATGGCCGACTTATACAGTGAATCTTTGAACCGCTTCTGTCATTAAAAACAACCCTGTAATAGCCAGAACTCAAAAATTTATGGATCTCAAAGACGGGATCTTTGAGTTCGGGGAGAATTGTGGGCGTACTTATATGTCGGCGTTAAAGTCATCTACATGATTATCTGTCGGCGTAATTACCGATCGACAAATTTACCATCAGTACATGTACCGTCGGCGTAGTTACTTGTCAGTGTAATTGCCTGTCGGCGTAATTACTTGCCGGCGTATTTATCATTGGCGTATTTGTTCAGCGTAATTACATGATACCGTTGATATCAATCAACGATGATACCTAAGACTTTTCGGCGCATCCGATCCGATGTAGCCGATTCGGCATAGCCAGTTCGGTGCATACCCTAACTGATGCCGCTCTTTCGGCACAGAGGCGATTCGGTGCGAAGACGATTCGGGACAAAACAATTCTTTTTATTTTGTAAGAACATGGAATTTTAAAACTTAAATTAAAAAAATGTAATAATTGTCGCTTAAATAAAAAAGTTATAAGGAATTCAAACCACAACGTTCATTTTGCGCCTCCCTGTATGACTATAAAAAAAAAGAATTTGTGTAATGTATGTTGGTATGTACCAATTGTATTTTAGATGTAATCAAACCTTTTTATATAATAAATTAATTTAATATTAAATAAGGCACGAAATTGCCTTTGCGCAATTGCTACGCCGAACAGGCTGCGTCTAACTGGTTTCGCCGAACCGGCGGCGCCGAAAAGTCCCAATCCCCGACGACAGCCCATCGGCGGCATTGTGGTCAAGTTAATTAAATTTTACAGGATTTTAGAAAAAAAATAGCATCAGACAAATGAAAAATCTCTTCTCTCCATTTACCATTTAATTCAGTTTGAATGTAATTCTACTTTAATCAACTACTTTGTTTCATTCTTTTATTTTTTTCTGATTATATTGTTTCATTACTTTTTTTTAAACTACTCCACTATTTATGTTCTGGACAGCTTTTAGAATGGGATGAATCTTATGTTATTAATTTTTCACTTATATATTTACGTAGTGCACTCATTGAAAGTATAAAATCGGTGAAAATATTGGGGGGGGGGAGGTTAACCCCCAATTTTCTCATGGATGCGCTCTTTTGTAGTTTATGTGATGGGTTTTGTAACTTGATAAAATTAATTTAAATGTAATAATGAAACTTCAGTTAAAAGAACTGATTTAATGTGATTTTACTAGGCGCCAGGTGAAATTAATAAAATATGTAAAAAAATGTAAAATTTTTTGAAACTCGGTTGCCGTATATCAAATTTTCAAAATTATTTACTTCTTTTATTGGTATTTTTTCTTGTTCTCTAGAAGCAATGTTTTCGGATTAGTCTACGAAACTTTCCGTTTAAATGTCAAATAAAAGGTGAGAAGTCCTTTGAATTTAAATTTAGAATGAATGCAACCAAACACAAATGCATTATTTGTTATTGTCGGAAGAAATAAAAAATATTACGAGGTTATTATATTTATAGAGAAGAACAAAGTGCAACATTTAGCACAATAAGGTTCTCAATTGAATAGTACATGTTATATAGAAATTCTATTGTTTTACACCTTTTTTATGACCTTGTCAATTTATATCGAGTTGCTTCTATCATTAATTTATTAATTTTAAAACATAATCATTAAGAAGATTACACAAATAGCAGCCGGTTGTTCGATTTTCCATAGGTAATTTAAATAATCGTGTTTATGGGATTAAAATATTTCTGTGCTTTAGAGCAGCAGCAGGATTAAAACGTTATTTGCTATAAATAATTTTGGATTATTTTTGAAATTACGCAGCTAATTTGTATTTTCAATTCCAGTCACGCTAATTTTCTTTGCAGACGATCCCTTAACCGAAATGTACGTCTGAAGAGGTTTTTCTTTGTTTGAAGTTGTTGTTTGCTATTCAATTTCGATTTTGATTATGTCTGAGTGGTACAAATCACGTATTAGTTATGGCTGATTGGTCATGAATGCGGGTTTCATTTCAAGATTACACACGCAAACACTCGCACTTCTGCTATTTTTAATTATGGGGAATTAACGTTTTAAGCAATTGAAGTTACTTAAAATTTGAAGTGCATTGGCCACCCAGTAAAATTCTTCGAATTGAATTTCTGTTTTATTAATAAGTTTTGTTTAATCATAAGTTATGAACATGTTCTGGCGATCATTGATTATAAATGTTTTAGTATTTCTATTTTATTACACTCGATAATGTATTTTTCGATATTGATACTTTGCATATTATTACGAAAAATATTCGCAGTGGCGTAGCATTTGAATATTCCAATCCGCTTCCAGTAGACAGAACGACTTCGCCACTGCAGTTTTGGCGACCATCCAAAGCGTAATTACATAAACGTATCTAAAGAAAGTATAATGATAAATTAAAGCATACAAACAACACATTCAACTTTCCCGATTATTTATTTATACTTGGTAAAATGTTGATACATGCTTAAACTAAAGATGGGAAGCAGCTGAAAAGCTTTGTTTAAGTAAACATCCCGCGACGATAGGTGAATCATTGATAAAATGAAATATTTCTTTCGTTTTTATTTAATTAATCAAAAATATATTGTATACACTACACGAGAAAAAAATTCCTATTTTATCAAAACACTTTCGTAGATTCCTATTACGGAAGTTCAATGTAGTTCATTATACTATTGATAAGTTTTTCTATTTGATCATGACGAGGTTCAATTATATTAATTAAAATTGGGCAATAGTTGATTAAACAAAAATCTCTTTTTAAATATTGTGGTATAGCATAACGCTTTAGAGCCGATTTCTATACGGGGAGGGGGGGGTAGAATTTGCCATCGCGGCATTACATAGACTAATGATAAGACTAAAATGATGTTATTACAGATATGATACATAAAACTTGTCAGATTATTTAATTTCATGCATTGCCCAGTTTTGCTATCAATGTATATCTCAAAATATAAACATTTTAATTGATACATTACGAATTATGTAAATAAATTGCTAATTAAATTAGTACGATTGAATAGTTATCAGTTATCAGCAAAGTGACGCTAAATAGAATGTATCGGATAGTTTTTCTGTTTAAATTTAAATTTGCAGAAAGCTTATTGATGTGTGCTCATTAAATGTATGCATCTTAACGAAACTAATGAATATATTTGCCTACTGCACTTTAATTAATTATTGCCAACAAAATTACACAATTGAATGCATAAAGCGATAGGGAGTGACGACCATAAGAAAAACCATAAATTAACTATTACAAAATTTTTCTGATTTATTTTAATATCACGATATATCGATAAACGCGTCATTCTGTCTTCACGTTGTACATTGTTTTAACCTGATCAAAGACAACGGTAGTTATAAAGTAGTTTGAAATTACAGACCTACCTGTTTTGAAATTGCAATTTTATTTTAATTAACTTAAGTAATTAGGATTGAGTAATTTTTTTTCCAGTATGTAAGAAAATTAGCTATTTTGTTACAAAAAATTTTGCAGTACCCTGTATGCTCGAATTCAAAATAAAGCCTAGCCGCACCTGCTGCACAGATCGTTTTCTTTGCTTTCTCTTATCAGAGAGACACTGCCTTCTCATCAGCGGACATGGTAGCGTAAGTTGAAAGTAGAAAGATAATTTAATATGTTCAATAATAAGCATATTTAAACAGAAAAGTAAAAAACCGGTGACAGTGAAAAACAGCATATCGTCGGTCTAAGATGCAAATGGCCTAAGTCCACTTTTGGGTCAAATTTTATTTTTGGTGACATCTGACGACCGGTAGTCAAACCTACCACCTGTTAGTTTCCTAAGTCCATATAAAAATTTTTCGCGCCATAAATGCTTTAAACGCATTTTTCATTTTCATTTTCATTTATTATTGATCAGCTACATTTTTTGCCTCTCCTGTAAAATTTTCATTTTGTGAGTTAGGCCATTTGCATCTTAGACCGACGATATTACGGTAGTGTAGGTAATGACATGTTAACGAACAAGCTGGAGTTGCAACTGTTTTTAGCTAATTTTGGACTGAATATGAGACTGAAATAATGGCTCTTGGTTTTAGTATTGAATACCCTTCATCAGGACCTCAGTAATTGCTTCAAATTTACTATGAATTAAACGGCAAGTTTTAAATACACATCAAACAATCACATAATATTATAAGATCGTCAAAATATTTTAGTGTTTGAAACGTTTGAAAAGGGGGGGGGGGGGGGTTAAATACATTCAATACTCACATAACATGACCGTCTACCGATCATCGTCGTCCGTTTAAATAGAATTCATTTATAATCTGAAATAAATTATCCTGTTGTCGCTTCTCGAGATTTTAATTCAAATGCTTCTTTTCCTCCTGAAATCCTCTGTCAACAACACTTTTTTTTAAATTTTTTTATCTGCTACCGTTCGGGAAAGTGCACTTTCAACATTCATTTGTAATACATAATTACCTAATACCATATAAGCATTCAATTTAGAAAGCGATATAACTGATGTTGAGAGCCGAACCGCTTTAAACTAAAAATCTCCGAAGTAAATTTGTCTGTCAAAGCAATCTCGTTACTCTTAACATGCGCGTCACTTATTAGCCAACAATATATATTTAATTTTTAATTGTTAAAAATTAAAAATTTTATAGTTGAATTGCCTCTCGGTTACTTGCTCCTCGATAGTCAATGTTCAATGAACACTTCAAGAAGGAACCACGCGTACTTTTTTGAAAATGAATCAGAAAATTAACATCAGTTTGGATTTTCGAAGGGTCATAATACAAACCAACAACTTGCACGACAAGTTTTTGTGCAAACAAAATATCACGTTTGTATTTTTGAACATCACTAATTTTTGGAAAATTGAAATTTCATATCATAACATCACATATTCGCACAAGTCTGTAATAGCAGCAGGCGTTCCACAAGGTAGAATTTTGGGTTCAATATTGTTCAGTATCCTTATGAGTGACTTTTAAGGAAATCTCCTACTACAGTGACTTTATAGAGACAGTGGCGACAAACGATGTCCGACTTTTGATTGGCTACAATGTTTTTCTTTATATATAGCTTAAGACAGAATGAAAATTAATTTTTTTATGTTATTGGCGCATTTTATTAACATGAGAAATGGAAAATCTTTTAATTTAAAGCATAGGCCATTCTAGTGCATATATTTTTTGCTTGAATTTGCAACATCCTGGGCCGAATAAGTGGATTTTGCAACATCCTGTACCGATTTAGGGGCTCGTATCGTCACTGTCTCTATAAAGTCACTGTATCTCATACGAGACACTGTCGCCATCTACGACGGTAGTGTCAGACTTTCACTGAATAAAACCTCCTTACCCCTAGCTCCCCCCAGTTTCGACAGGGAGTATCCATCTTTAGGCATTACTTTTGCGTCGTGCGGGTTTGTCGTCTGAGTTGTTACTTCTGTCGCCGTTTGTGTGATGTTATGTCGATTTGAGTTGTTTCTTCGGTTTCTACGTCTTTATTCGTAGAACTACTCCTCAATAATGGTTTAGTTCTCAGGGCTTCGAAGCATTGTACAAAGCTACTGTATTATCAGGCGTGAGTTGCGTGCTCGTACCTAACCGTGTGGCGATCCTGGCCGGTTCCTACTTCTGGCATTCGAAGAAGGTATGCTCGGCAGTGTCCTCTTCCGCATCACAGTAGCCACACTGTGGGACCGGTGGAGGTATGTGTTGAAGCATCCGTAGCCAGCGAGGGCTTGTGTTAGGTGGTAATTTGCCTCGCCGTAGCCTCTGGCGACCCATTGCCCGATGTCGGGTATGAGCCGCCTTGTCTACCGTTTAACCTCGGCCTCTTGTCTGCTAGCGGCCCAGCGTAGTGACGATGGTGCATGTGCACTTGTCCGGAGTGGTATTGATGATAAAACTGGCGCGGCGCTGCCTCCACCGACACTGTTCTGTACGCCCTGATTACTCAAAACGCCGCCGTTCGCTGCACTCGAAACAGACGCTCACTGTTTCGTGGAATCTGGAGGGCTTCGTGCCAGACCGGTGATGCGTACAACATAATGGAGTGCCCTACGGTTGCAAGCACTCGGCGTTTGGCTGCCTTGGGCCCTCCTACATTCGGCATCAAGCGGACGATGGTCGACGCTGATTTCTTCGCCTTGACCGTGGTTTCCAACTTCCTGAGTTGGATGAGGGAGCCGTTTATGAGTGAGTTACCACAAATTAACGTAACTACAATCTGCAATAAACATCTTACGCGAAAGGTTCACACTATGAAGCATCAATTCAAATGACATCAGAAGTAAAAATATTTTCACTCAAGCAAATTAAAGAATTCCCCAAAATACATACACACAAGCCCGTAGTCAGGATTTTATTTCGGGGGGGGGCACTCGTCAAAGTTTTGTAAGAAGTTTTTTTTTGTAAAAAAGTAAACAGCCTTTTGTAAAAAAGTAACATTTTCGGAGGTTCTTCTTCCGGAAATTTTTTTTATAACAAACAAAAAATGTTTTTTTACATTTCGGGGGGGGGGGGGGCACCCCCAGGTGCCCTGTCTGGCTACGGGCCTGCATACACATAATAATTGCAAAGCAATTAAATGAAAATCCTTGAATCGAGCGGTGAAATATTGGGGAATTTATCTGGACTAGTAACGTGACATGGAAATATAAGTAGACCAATTATATCGAAATAATAACAAGTTATGAGCCTACGTTTAGCTATACGTTAAAAACAAAAAACAATAGTTACTTTTCAATGCGATTAATCAATTTTATCGGAATACATAGCGAAAGCGAGGCTTTCCGAGTGTCCGCTTGGAAGACTAAGCGAAACATTCCCAGTCAGCTCACAAATCGACTAGTAATGTAAAATCGACTGGTAATGTGTTCTCATTACTGGTCGCTTCTGTCACTTCTGTATGTCAAATCATTTGTATTATAAAAAAATGCTATTATGAAAATTTGACCGATGTGAGATTCGAACTCACGATCTCCAAACGACGCTCTAGTGCAGCGGTTCCAATTAGTGTTGGCCGCAGAACCCTTGGGCAATTTAAAAAATTTGACGGAACCCCAAGCAGATTTCATTATTATTGAAAAAAAAGGTCATCAAGTTTTGCAGTTAGGGTAATAACATTGTTTTAATTCGTCTTATCTGTTACGATTTGTGATTTAAACGATTATTTTGTATTTTTGGCATAATATTTAATTTTTTTTGTTTTTCGATCAAAAAGTATACTCACCTCTTCTCGCTTACGCTCGCTTTTTAATGTAGCTGCGCGCCCAGTAACGGATCATTTTCGATACTCAGCCAGTAATATTCATAATCAGTTCGTAATCGACCAATTCCTGAAATTATTTTTATTTGATTTAATTTTTTTTTAATTTAAAATCAATCTTTTAGGTATTTGAAGTAAAGAAAAATTATTTAAAAAAGACAAAATTAATTTAAATCAAACAAAGTTTCAAAATAATTTTTTTTAAATAACAAATTCAGTTTGATTGACGGAAACAATTTTCAAAACAAAATTTGTTTCTGTTGAGTAAAATTATTCCAACAAAATTGTTTATTAAATTTAAATAAAACATTTACACTACTGTATATTAATAAAAAAAATTTATTTTAATAAAATTATATTAATTTATCATATTTACTGATTTCACATCCCCGGAAAAATAAAAAGTTTGTGAGGGAAAAGAATAATTAAATTTTTCACGAAAAAGAGTATATTTTTCAAATTGGCATCAAATTATTCTATTTACCGTTTGTTTTTTGTTTTTGAAGTTTGATGGGGTTGGGGAGGGGTAATTATCTTATATAATTATCCCCCTTGTATCTGTTTTTGAGGGATACTATATTATGTGTATCAATTATTATAGTTATCAATTTACCTCTAAGGTAATTACTATGATTTAAATTGCTACGTAGAGACCCTGTTCACAGGACCGGATTAAGACTAACTTAATGCCCTAAGCAATCCACACCTGTGGGCCCCCTATCCATCAGTAAACTAGTATCGGTCTTAAAAAAAAACGGTCAACGCTCTGATTTTCAAACAGCCTTACCTTTTATGTGCTAGCAAATAGTTTTTTTTTTGTTGTTTTTGGTGAGTGGTGCCCCACCAAGACGTGGTGCCCTAAACAATTGATTAATTTGCTTATAGGTTAATCCGGCACTGCCTGTTCATGAGGAAAGTACTAAAGCTATGAGCACTGAGTAGTACACAAAATATTAAGGTGTATTTTTAAGAAGTTAAGTCTTTTAGAAATGTCCGGGGGTGTGGGAGTATGGGATTATAGCATCCTATGCTCTTTATTCGCGCGCCTGAGGAGTTATTCGGTTTTATAATATTTTACACCTTTTAGGTGTATGTAATCTACGGTTTACTCAAAATGTGTCAGTATAAATTTTTATGGGTAAACCAAAAATTGTCGGAAAAACCATAAGAATGATTAACACTGAAACAATTTATATTAAGATTTAACAATCGCTCGCTTATCAAAACTCAACGAAAGCAAACCGTCATGAATTATTGTGCAAAACAATAATGTAATTATTATCTAAAAATAGATTTTAATATCATAAATTTTATAAACGTGAAATGCAACGATAAACTTGGAAACTAAGAAAATACTGAATGAAAAATCTAAACAGAACTCTTCCTCTATAATCTAATACCTGTCGGTTTATCCGGCAAACATTTTCAACAATAACTGAAGTTTAAAGCCAGGGCTGCAAACGTTTTTAATTATTCTTCATTAATCCATTCTACATTAATTTGAATCTCGTTAATCTACTCACGACTGTCGTTTTTAAGACGTTCGAAGATATGATCATTCTCCTATGTGTGATAAATGATAATTGTTATACTTTTGTTGTACTTTTTGCCATTCAAAACAGTTCAATTTATCCTTGTGCAGATATTTATTGCAGACATTTCATGACCAGTATTTCAGAAACAATGAAAGCTGCATTTTAAAATTTGATGTGTTTAGGAAAAACCTTGTGCAATGTTCCGTTGAATTGTCGCAGATTATGTGTGTTAAAGTTAATTTGATTATAAATTTTGAAAAGTGTTTCCATTCTGCACGGTTACGTCAATATTTTTTTAAATTGAGTTTATGACATTTTATCAAGATTAAACTGGCGTAACGGAAATTCCATAAAAAGCGAATTGTTAAATGGACTCATTAAAGGTAATAGAAATTGTGCATTCATTACTCTGTGGCGTTTAATTGCTGATGGAAAGCAATTTATTGTGAAATTAATAATAATTAAACGATTAAACCTGGTATATTTAAGTTTTTCAATTTTGATCTTTTTTAACAAAAATTTAATTTTGAATATATTTCGTATAAAACTATTTTTCTTGGCAGACGTCTGTAGCGAGAAAAAAAGTAATTTTCGACCAAAGTACAGTAAACTTTTATGCAAATCCATAATCGTTAAAAACACGAAAACGCTTTCTCTTAATTTGTTAAGCCGAGTCGGTTGGAATAAACATTTACATTTACATTAATTTAATTGATATTCTACAAAAATATTTGATGTAAGTTTTATTAGTACGAAATGAGTGATGCGATTTTTATTTATGTATGTAAAATAATTGTGCAATCATTATTTATTTATAAAGTGCAATTAACTTAATTTTTTGATTTCGTCTTTCAATATTTTCTCATAATAAATAATTTCAATGCCAGACATACCATAATTTATAACAATAAATTTTTAGGTAATGTTTAAATATAAAATCGCATATCCCGAAAGTTTAAATTGATATTAATACAACTTTGACCTTGACATATCTTTCTAAATCAAATTTAAATTAAATCCGCTTGCTTTACATAATTCATTGTTCGAGATTAATTAATTAAGAATTTATTCAATATCTGCTCAAAAACACTTTTTTGGTTTCTATTCACTTCTTTGGTTGTTTTGTGAAGCGGTTTTTCTAAACCACCTTACCTTGAGATTATCTTGCAATCTTTTTGAAACCTCTTGGCACCACTTTTTTCGAAACATTTAAATTTTTTGGAATAAAAAATTTATTTATACATTTTTGGGACCTCTGTGTTGGCAATTATGTGTATGGAATTTAGAATTCGTTAAGGTAGGTCACTTCTAAATTGCAAGTAAGAGTTCACCAGTACTAAAATATTATTTAATGAATGACGTTCACTTTCGTACAGGTGAAGCAATGACCTAGCTCAACGTGTACTTCCTTATTGATGATCTTCAAACTTTTTATTGCAGTTAACACTTTTCCGCTACATTTTAATTTATATTATAAATAATTTTCGTGATAGTTTGAGAAGTATTTTTAAATTTTAGGAAAATTTATGTTGGCAATAATTAACATCGTCTGCCGGGAAACTAAATTAGAACTGTAGGAATGCGCTGGATTTCAAAAGAAATTATTATATCATAGGTTAAATCATCTACGCTGGTATCCATACAAATCTTGATTCTGCAGAAAACATTATTTGAATAATCTGACTTTTAGTTTAACCCAGACTAACAGAAGCACATTGTATGATATCCGAATACTGTCGCGACGAATTAAGGGGGAAATCCATGTATAACCATAATAAATTGAATCTTTCGTGAAAAAGCGTGAAATAATCTACAAACTAGATTCAAACCTTTTATTGTCTAAAATCAACGGTTTTCGAGTTATAAATTAAACAAAGTAAAAACTATTGAAAAATTTGAGATTTTTTTATTTTAGTTTTTTCAAAACCCTGTATCGTTAAAACGAAAAATTTTACAAAAATTCTGACGATCAATTCCGGATAGGAAATTTAACGGATTACAACTTCTGTCTGGTAAAAATTTTTAAAGAACCAATCCCTTTCACAGAAGATCAGAAAATAATAAACAAGCTAAATAAAAAAGAGCTTCAATTTTTCAACATTTTTTTACTTACTTTAATTCATAACTCGAAAGCCGTTGATTTTAGACAAAAAATGTTTGAATCTAGTTTGTATATTATTTCACGCTTTTTAAAAAAGCACCAACACATTTGTACGAAAAAATTAATATTTTCCGGGCTATGACCACGTGAAAGTGGAAATTAAAAAGAGTGCTAGTAAAGAGGCCTAACTTTCAAGAGTTTGATTTTAGAAAAAAAAAATTTTGTTAAAAATGTTTCTTAGAAAAGTGTCCTATATCATCACTTAAGTTATGTAAAATGTATCCGAGAACACCCTGTATATTATTATTATGTACTTCTCTCTCCAAGCGCATCCTCATGACTGAGGAATCGTGATCTCAATGGTTCACTCGCAGTATATTGAACGAAACCATTAGGATTCTCTTGGGAATAATTAATTAATGGGGTGGTTTTCCATTGCCTTCCCCACAGCCCACAGATCTATCTTGGGCTTTAGATCACAGCAGCGTATTCGACTCGACTAGGATTTGAACCGCGATCACCCGCTTCCCAGTTGGCCGGTGTAGGCTTTACGTTACATTGCTGGTATTTGTGCGGCATTATGTACTTAGCCATAATTTTTTTGCCAAACTTTTCTTGGGCGCGATTGTACCACCAATCCTCAACCAAAACATAATTACAAATTTTTTTTAGTTTTACTCAAGTTATTGCAGGTTTCTTTCTAGTTCCTATTCCCTATTCCATGTTTACTTGGATTGTTTTTTTCGTTTTGGAGTAATCGTGCTCACAAATTCGCGTTTCAAGCAAATTCAAGTTAAAAGTTTCAAGTGCAAAAATTTAAAAAAAAATATTTTTTGAAACTTACAGTAGTTTTAGGTTACTATTCTATTATTTTGATGAACAAAGTTAACTCTCTGCTTCCCTGTGAAAGTTTTGTTGACCTAGCTGAAATAAAGTTGCTTGATGCCAAGAATTCTTTTACATATGAGGCTAAAAAAAAGGGTAAAAAGAGTTTATATTCACAGAAAAAAAAGTCATGTGTACTCCACGGATTTAATAATAGTAAATAGTAATTTTAGTTACTATTATTAAATCCGTGGTGTACAGTGTACTCGTATTTAACGAAATTTGTCGTTAATACTACTACATTTTGATTCTATGAAACTTTTCGTTAATATTACGACAAGCATTTTGTTTTATAATATTATTACTAGTAGTAGTAATATTTACGAATATATACATATTAGTAATATTTACTATCTTCTTTGTTAATATTACTGCAGTAGTAGTACGAGTAGTAATATTTACGAATATATATATTCGTAATATTTACTATTTTCTTCGTTAATAGTTGTACTACATTTTGATCTAATGAAATCTTTTGAATATTACCATAAGCAATTCGTCAATATTACTAGGATAGTAGTAGTAGTTGCAGTTCGTAAATATTACTACTGTCATGCCGTAGTAATTAATAATATAGTAGTATTAACGTAGTTACGTAGTAATAGTTACTATGGTAACTACACACAAAGAAATATTTAAGCAAATGTATGTTAAAATCAACTATTTGCGTGCTTCGATTCCAGCCTAGTATGCTTCATACTTAAAGTCAAGCATTGCATACTTATTTAACAGTTAAAAATAAATTTAACCCATCAGTGTGTTAATTTTTAAGAATTTTCATACTTAAATGTTAGCAATCAACGTGCTTGAATTTTACATTCAACTGGGTTGACTTTTAAGCATTTACATACTTAATTCAAGTATTTAATATGCTTGAATTTGACATATGGCTATGTTGATTTTTAAGCAAATACATACTTAAATACAAGCATTTGATAGGGTTGAATTTGAATGTAAGTGAGTTGATTTTTAAGCATTACATACTTAATACAAGCATTTAATGTGGTTGAATTTGACATACGACTGGGTTGATTTTTAAGCATTTATATACTTAAAACAAGCAATTAGCGTGGTTGGTAGATGGGTTACTTTCAAAACTTACAGCTGTATATGGTAAAAATAGTTGACAGCCTTCAAATCTGAAAAATGTCGGTTTATAAAATAGCCAAAGAAATATTAATTTTAATTAATATTACAATAGTATTAACTAAAACACATATAGGTTTATAAACAATGTTTCTTTGGCTATTTTATAAACTGACATTTTTCAGATTTGGTGGCGGTCAAGTGTTTATCCTCCATAGATCTAAAAATAGGAATTTAAAGATAAGTACACAAAAGTTTAAAATTTAGCAAAAGTAAAGTTTTTTTGGTTTTCCAATAAATTATCATTTTCGTTAGAAGGTACTACCTCCTCGAAGTATCCAAGTACTACCTTTAATAATTGTATTACGGATATTGTTATTATTTTTTATATTTCCTGAAAAAAATATTTATTAGCTAGTAAAAATCAAAAGAAATACTGTTACAATTTTAAAAAATTTATTTATAATATTTTCATAATGTAATAAAATAATACTTAAACTAACATTATAATCCTAATTAATACAAAAAACATATTTTTATAAATTTATATAAATTTAACACTAAAGATATAAAATATTTGGAAACAAAATCAGAAAATATCATGCAGACAAAAAGTACATATAATATGCAATATGCATATAGCATACTCGGTTTTAACACAATTTGAAAACTTTTATAACTAAAAACAATTATAGTTTATTCTTATGAATAATTTTGGAAAGATATATAATAATTTTTTATCCGAAATTATCCATAATAATATATTACTCACAGATTACTACCGAAATATTAATTTAATTATAATTTAATATTAAAGGACTTGATAATAACAACATTTACACGAAACATCTAGTATAACAATAAAAATTATTATTTTCCTATATTAATCGAAGAAGTACATAATTAATGCAATAATAGTTAACTTCGAAAGAACAAAACCATTTAATTTAATTATAAATAATTATTTATTCGCATCTTACCTGAAAATATTTCTATGCCGTTTTGTCCAAATCCCCAGTTTATGAGAAGGTTTTTAACTTCTTCAAAATTATTGTTTTCAGTCGGAGTCGTTAGAATTGTTAAAATTCTGTCGATCAATTGGTCATCTTCATTCATTTTAAAAATGTTTTCACTTGTTCATAGATCACACAACCACTTTATAATGCACCAATTTTTATTTAATGATTTTATAAAAAATCGTAATTTAATGCGAATTCCAAGTTTATCTTGGGGTAACGCTTTACACAACTGTTCTTCCGTAATACTTTGCAAAGATATTATATTAATACCGAATTGATTAAAATAATTTATAGTATATATTAATTGTCCCTCGTCCATTAAGAAAGAAAATCCAAAATTTAACATGTACTGTACCTTTGAGGTTTGATTAAGGAATGAACTTGACTGAGTGGTGGTTCTTTTTATTAAGATGCATTATTCGCTTATCATAATAAGTATGCAATGGTAAAATATAAGTATTCGTACTCAAACTTGAACTATGGTGCTCGCTTAAATATGCCTTTTAAGAATTTTCTTACTTAAATTTAAGTATTAATATCTTGAATTGTATATCAACTATTTACTTACTCCAATTTGAAGCATTATTGCACTTGCTTATTATTCCAATTATGTAGATGCTTAACTTTTAACTACAAAATAGTAAAAATTAAGTATTTTCAAAATACTATTTCTTAACCCCTATATTGTTACAATAAGTATGCAATAGTAGAATTTAAGTAATCGTATTCAAACTTTAAGTATGTGCATGTTAAAATTGGTTTTTAAGAACTTTCTTACTTAAATTTAAGTATTATCATATTAAATTGGATTTCAAGTATTTATAATGCTTAAATTTGAAACATTGCTATACTTATTTATTATTCCAATTACGTACGTGCTTAACTTTTAACTACGAAATAGTAAAAATCAAGTATTTTAAAAATACTAATTCCTAACCCCCATATAGTTAACCTTTTACTATGCAAAATATTTTTGTGTGTATAATTTAAATTATAAGTAGTAGTAGTTTTTTTTTGAGGACGGTTACGGTCTGATGCTAAGTACGTCGACTGTTAAGCAGAGAACTCTGTTTCGAATCCGAGTGAAGTAAGAACTTAATTCTAACCGTTCTCCTTCGGCGAGCAATGGCAAACCACTGAGTTAATCTGCCTTGAAATCCCTTCATGCATTTGAAGTGGTTAGCCAAAACCCACCTTGGGTTGTAGTTGTAGTGCTACTGCAGGTATGTAGTAGTAATTTTTATAACTTTCTTTTTAATATACCTATTTTACGAAGGCGTCCTGAGGCCACAAAGTAAAAAATTAAATTTTAAGTGTCAATTGCGACTTACAATTATCAATTTACACTTCGAAGTCGCAATTGACACTTAAAAGTCGCAATTGACACTTAAAAGTCGCAATTGACACTTAAAAGTCGCAATTGACACTTCTAAGTCGCAATTAACACTTCGAAGTCGCAATTGACACTTTGAAGTCGCAATTAACGCCTGCGCAATCGTACTTATAAATTACTATATTATTGTATTATCTAATAAGTATTATTGCGCAGGCGTTAATTGCGACTTCGAAGTGTAAATTGACAATTGTAAGTCGCAATTGACACTGCGTACTATTTTATCCAAATCACTTGTTATCAAAATTAAAATTAAATTAAAGTAGAACGTGTCACAGAAACGCATAATTAAGGAGTGAGTGTTAAAAGCTGTGTTTCTGACTTATCAGGCATCTTCATTACCGTATGCTATTAACACGTTATTAACTCTTAATTATGCAATGCTGCACTCAATGGCTGCAGTCTTCATGTATTTGTAGACACAATATTTTTGTCTCACCACTACAATCGACAATGCCTACGTGCTATCGAGCTATCCGCTCCATTGAGAAACGACTAGATAATCACATCATAAAAGTTCTCGCATTTATATTATACATTCATTTCCATAACTTTTGAATGAGCGTTAGACACTGTGTTTCTGGCTTATTAGGATTTATAAAATTAATAATAATACTAATTGCATTTGTCGCCAAAATCTATGTTCTTACAAAATGGGATGTTCACCCACATTTTGTTTGCTCCGAATCATCTTTGTGCCGAACCAGGATTTGCAAAATCATCTTTGCACCGAATGCGCCCTGCGCCGAAAAGGTGGTGCAGATAGAGTATGCGCTGCTGAACTGGCCACACCGAAAAATCCTAAACCCTCACTGGAGACCTCACTTTTACGTTTGCACTAGAACGAAAAGTGACTACTTTTTGCACGCTTACATACAGCAACTCTCAGTTCTGCACTGATAAGTTCAATAATTTTAATTAAAAGCTAAGTATTGCCACTCTAACTTTTTGGTTCTCTCCATTCTCAATTACTACTCATATTCTGAGTTGTAATTTTTGAGTATTCTGTTTAAACAAACATATTTCTCAATTCGAAGTGCTTAATGTCAGCTAACTAAATTTCAGAGCTGGAGTGCAAAATATTATAACTAAAAATAGCTAACTAAAAGTTAATAAGAGCTTGTAGAATTCACTGAGAAAAATGTCTACTTTATAATTTAAATGACAAATGGAAGTTGTTTAAATAAAAAAAGTTTTTAAATATTATATTTTTGATAATAAAAATAAATAAAAATAAAATAAAAAAAATAGTAGGTATCTACATGATAAAAAGTTAAAGATATAATTATAAAAATATCATTACTTGAAATTAAAAATTTTAAATTACTTTAGATAGGTAACTTTCTTTTTTCTTGTTTCTCTAAAAAGGTAGAAAATTTGACAAAAGAAAGTAAACTGATGTGAGATCATATCGAAGTCTGGATACAAAATATGAACCAAAGTAAATTTTAAGCTATCATGAAATTTCTTGGTTCCGTATTGGCACCATTCGAGCAAATTTTAAATGATGCGTTTCCGTATATAATATACTTCAAAGGAACTGCTTGCTAATAAGGCGGAAACTGTCTGGAAAAAGACTGAAAACGTCAGTTTATGAAATCTCAGAATATTCAGTAGAAAACAGAAATGATCCAAGGAATTACATTGAGAGAATTTTTAAATATTATGATTTTAAATTATCATCTTATAGTACGCTTGATGTATTTTCTGTTTTATTTCAGGACGACAAAACACACCTTCTCACATTAATCTATATCAAAATGAATGTAGGTACCCATAAATCGATAATAATTTTTCAAGGTCACTTTCGTTAATATACCGTAACGACAACGATCTATCTTGAAAATCGAGTTTCCTTTGAATTTCTATATCGAAATTAACATATCTACTAGTACAGATCTTTTAAAAGAGACAAAACGATTTAAAGTGTCTCATCTATTATGGTACAAAATGAATAATCGCCGTCTACAAAACGTTACCACACTATCCATTAACAATATTTTTACTGTACTTTTTTCATTTGCTTTTAAGTTTCAACTCCATCTTCCTTAAGACGGATTAAAAAGTGTTAAAGCGCTGTAATTTAACTTAATGATTCTTAACCCTGCGTTTGATCGCTGGGACTTTTAAAGCACAGTTACAATTTTAAATGATAATTTTAGATATTTTGTTTATAAATAATTTCTGTAATTTATGTACATTTAAAATTTTACCTGTTCCTTAGAAGATCCAATCTTAGCACGTAGAGTTATTGCTGGAAATAATACAATTTTTATTAATTGTCAAAATAAGTAAGTTATATTTTAATTAAGCTTACGATCTTGTAATAAGTACATTTTATTTTATAATAATATTTCCATTCTGTAATAAGAATATGTTATTTTATAATCATATCGTAATTCTAAGCAATGATAAGTAATTTTTTTAAAGTTGACAAATTGTCTAACAAACAACTGGTCGCAACTAACAAGCCAGTCTGTAGTTTACATTCTCAAAGTAAAGTTTAGTTCCTGAGAATTTTTGTATTTTTTTAAAAAGTCATCTACATGTTTTTGAAAAAATAATTTTTTTTTAATTTCCTAAAAACAAAAACTGCTCTGAATAAGAACATAACTTATTTACTGCGAGTAAATCGTTATATGGCTAGAAACGAAAATAAGAGTTCACAAGGAGGATTAAAGGAACTGCAAGTTTTTATGAAGCTTGGAAGTTAAGAATAGGGAAAACTTGAGTGTATCTCTAGAAAATCAACAAGGTTGGTCGTGTCCTTATTGGATAAATATCATAAATAATTACATAAGCTATAGGTAGATAAATACATCATACATAATGCATCATGGAGAAAAATCTTCTTTTCGCGTGAACGTGGGCTATTTTAAATAAATTATGAACATTAACCATACCATAAAAACTTGGTCAATAAGCAAATTTTAATATTTTAATTTTAAACACTCCTCACTTTTTTCAAAAATCGCGTAGGTTTAGTAGGTATGTATAATTTTAATAATCAGGGAATGTAATTCAAATACTGTGACTAATATTAATTATTACGATGTGAAGTAACTAGCAGTTACCGAGTTTTACATACATACAGATTTTAATGAAGGTCTAAATTTTATTACTAATTTAATGGTAAACAAATTGGTATTGCAAAATGCTAATGCAATTCCAATATTAGGAAATGCACTAATGGAATAAGAATATCCATTAGTACCAGACATTCATATTTATTTAATTTTGCACAAAAATAATATTGTCATGGTAAAATTATTCATTAGTACCTTCCAGACATTAATTTTTATTTATTTAATTTAATTACATGTCGGTAGGATGCGTAAAACAACTTTTTAATGATTTGGCATCCAAGGAGAAGAAATCATGACTAACTTTTGTATCCGTTTCATTTGCAACCCAGAGATCATTTTTATTGAAAATGCCTTTTCGTAATTTTATATTTAGTACATATTAGAAGTCTGGCCAATTGGTGAGAAGGCAAGGCCAAGGAAGGATAACGAAGATGTGAATTGTAAATACCCAACTTGCGGCGCAATAGATCATTTGTTATTATTTTTGAAATCTACATAATTTATGTGCATCAGTTTTGCATTATTAAAACTAAAAATACTAGCGTTGTCGCCGTCGTCGTCGTAAAAAAAGGAGTCTACTTGGAAATATCCCAGAAACGAACTTTTGTTTATATTTATTAATTATAATTTTAAGAAATGATACAACGAAACTAAAATAATAATTGGATTACTCCGAAGGAGTACATACAACAATACAAATGTCAATGCACTAGGCTATCCAAGCTAAGTTTATACCATTGTTGCAAAACGAGCAGGCACAAGCTATATCCAAAAATCAAATTTTTTATCAAAAAATATTGCAAAAACTTTATTATCAACAAAGTGGATCTGTGTATCATAGAAGGACGATAAGCTAAAAATAAAAATAATTTAAATCAATTCAGACGTCATTCTGCACCACATTATTAAATACCAAACGAATGAAAATTTATGAAATAAAATGATCCAAGTGGAACCGTGCAAAAATTCTCTACTACTAGTAATTTCATTTTGTAAACAAATGCAAAAATGCGGTTAAAATATATTTGTGGTAGTCGTGATTGATTATTTGTTCTTGTGTTAGTAAAGTGAAAGGAAAAGAATAAAATTTAATTGCGGTAATTTTTATTGCATCACAATAGGAAACATTAATAATGTTTGTAAAAACAGTATGGCCCTGCATAGGTGACCGCTTACATCGATCAGTACAAATGCTAATGAAAGGATAATGGAATTTTCACACTACTTTTTTGTATAAAAATCCTGTCAGGAAGTAAATTTGAGAGATGTCGACTGTAAGATAAAGACTTTGATGAACCACAACGGACTCGCTCTCACCTTCTCCAACATCGAAAAACTCGAAAAACAAAAAATGTATTTTTTTTGGGAACCCCAGGTTGTCCGAGGTTTGGGCTGCAAACTCCAGTCTAGACTAATCTTCCGTTCATCTTGTCTTAGTGGAGTAGTTAATACAAGTAGGAGTGGAACTCTTTAAATCGACTGCAGTTCTGTAGTATACATCGCTTAAATTTGGCCAATTGGAAGTTGATATCGTTAGGCCATCAGCTACAGCACCAATTACAGCAATGGCACTGAATCCAAACTCCCGACATAGACAGTCCAGAAAAGTCTGCCCTGATCCCTCATTAGAAAAGAAATATGAAATTTGATTCTAGAACAAGAGTAAAATAAAAAACCCGAAACGTTCTAAACTTTTAAAATTTTTTAAAAATCTGGAGAGTAAGGAATACACCGAGAGCCGGAATGAGACAACTCGGCGCCACCGGCTTGGCACCGCCAATTTAGCTCCAAACCAACTCCCAAAAATTACAAAAATTGTTCTTACGTAATTAATTGATACTCCGACAAAATTAAAAATATATAGGGAATGAAGAACGAATTTTGAAACTGAATACAGATTACGAAAACCAAAATGTAACTACATTTTTACGCAGAATAAGGTCACAGTGGGACACTTCCTCAATTAAATATTTATTTATTTATTTATGGACATAGGCGTCTATTGGAGGAGGGGCAAAGGGGGCAGCTGCCCCTTCCCCAGCTCTTAAATTAAACTTAATTTAATTTTAATTAATTTAAATTTCGTACAAAAGGTCTTTCCTGTAAATAAAAAGAATTAAAAATATTTTTTATAATAACATTTTTTTTTGATTTTGCTCATTCCTGAAAAGGATTCTATGGACGCCCATGTTTATGGACTAGTTTCGACTATTCGTAAGTTTAAATTAACATTAATTTAATTTTAATAATTATATCTTCAATGGGTCATAATGTTCTTAATTAATTTTATTTGCAATCGGTTAAATCTCATATCTATTAATATCAAAAGAGTTGAATACTACCCTGGTTATAAAAAAATACAAGAATTTTTCTTTTTACTTTGCACAGCTTCATTAGCTCCAGCCTAAAGATAAGAAAATCCAAGTTTGGCTTAGGCTGAAACAATTACCTCCGGTCGGACGGAATGCAAATGTAGATCCGGTGGTCCATACCCCCCAGTTATCTCCTTAATCATTAGTCATGCCTCGAAACTGAAGTGTTATTCCTTAATCCTCAAACTCCCCGGTCTTACGGCTTTACAAGGACAAATTTAGAAATTCACTTTTTAGCTTCTGTCGAATTATTTTGATTATAATTTTATATTATTTTAATTAATAAAACAAATCCAGTGAAATAAAAATACAAAATTTTAAATTTTACATTACTGAATTGAACACTACCCTGGTGAGTACAAAAATTTTCCTTTTACCTTTGCATAGCTTCATTAGCTTCGGCCCAAAAATAAGAAAATCCAAGTTTGGCTGTAGCTGAAACAATTACCTCGGGCTCGAATATTTAATTTGGAAATTTAATAAAACTCTAGTACTACCACGGTAGTATCCTACGATATACCACTGTTTAACTTTTGAGTTCAAGTGTAACTCAACTTAATTAAAGCAACTATTATAAAAGTATTTATTTTTTTCTACTGCGAGATTTTTGAAAGATCTTACCGGAATTTCTCCTGGATTACGTTAGGATTTTCTTTCAAAAAAGTTGCAAAAGCAAAAAAAAAGCAAACTTATTTCTAAGATTTCCTAATTTTTTAGGATTTTCTCAGATTTTCAATATTTTTTCAGATATCTTGTTTTCTTAGATTTCCTCAAATTTCCCCGAATTTTGTCCGATTTTCCCAGCGATTCCCTTTTCAATTTTTGGTTTAACGTTTAATTGCGTCTAAACGAAAGTGTTTCATTACCAATTTTGAACACTAAAATGAAAACGCCCCCTTCCGCTCCGGAAGCTCCGGGCATTTTTGACAAACACCATACTCGCTAAAAATATCCCTCTTAACCGGTCACACTCGGAAAAGTGAGCTACCAGGCAGGGGGTGGATCTCCCTCAATGCGGACTCAACACTTATATATGAATTAAATTTTTATTTTTAATTGGAATTTGTGTCGACGATTTATGGGATCGAGGTAGTTTTGAGGACAGTTGACTGCAATTGCCAATGTTCGCAACAATGAACTCATCCAGAACTTGCAACAACTTGTGTTGAATAATAATTAGAATTGAATATTTAGACGGTGTTAGTCATATTTATGGACATTTAAATTAATTACTATAACTAAATTGTAAATTTATTATTTTAAATTGGTATACGAAATTTAGGCGATGGTCAATTAGGCGACGCCAAATAGGCTACGGTCACTTGGATACCGGTTTTTTAGGCGACGGGCTTATTAGGTGATTCCAACTAGGCAACCGGTCGCTTTTTTTATTTTATTAATTCTTTAATTAAGAAAATGTACTGAATTTCCCGTCGCCTAATTTACCGTCACCTATTTCACCGATCGCCTAGTTGGGCGACTAAGCCAATCACCTAAAAAAACCGTGTCCAATTGACCGTCACCTATTTGACGTTGCCTAATGGGCCGCGGTCGTTCCAAGTTGGGTTAGTGACGCCAACAAATGTTATATTTTATTTAAGCCTTCCAAAGGAGCTCCCAAAAATTTTGAACCTAGCTGCACCTCTACAAAACAAATCTCGGGCGGAAAAAAGGCCCCCAATCCGACCCTGTAGGCGCTAGAATAGCCAAGCTATTAAATAAATTATTGTGCACAAAGAAAAGAAAGAAACGTGAGAAAACCATAACTGATAATACTGGGTGGAGGAGTTGATTTCTGCTGGAGGATTTATAAAAAAATCATTAGCTTCAATTTAACGCTTCGTTAACAATTTTATATATGAGCATGATTATCAAAACATAATTATATAAATCATTTTGTCATTAATCAATGAGAATGTTGTGTTTGTGCATAATAAAGATTCAAAAAGTGACAGACAACTTGGCAACCGTTTCGTGACCACCTGGTATCGTAAATTTTGCATCGTGAAGATAATTTACAAAACATATTAATTATTTTTAACTTGATTTTATAAACTGACGTTACAATACTTGGAAGTAAAATAATTTTGAAGTACATACATACAGACCTTGGTAATGCAAAGTTCAATTTTCAAAAAATGAAGTCTGAAAATAGAAGAACTTCAATTTTAAAATAGCGATTGCATTTTGCTTTATCTTGCATATAAAATTAGATAAAAGTAATAAATTCAGATAAATTCTTTTGTGTAAATATGTAAACACTCTGTACATGTAGAATTTATGATAAATACGTGATTTATACGAAATTCCTGAGAAATGTAAGGTGTCATGTATTTTCTTCGGTATTGTCGTGATGCAGATGTTGATGATGATCCATGGGCAGGTATTAGGACTCGTGAACGTCCCACATCGTGGGCGCGTGCATACCAAACATGAGAACGCATTACAATACCAAATAAACCTCCATTACTACAACACTAACCTTTCAGTCAATAAGCTATTCATTGGGGTGCACAAACACGCTCACCCTTGCGATTTACAAAATCCTCGTAAATCCCTTTGCCGAAATACCGTAGAAACCATTATGGTCTACAAGTTTTTCAAAAAGAACCAATTTGTTTGCTCTCATGCAAATTTTGACGGAAGAAAGCTTTCTACTAACTTCTTGACATAGTAAAACTATAAACAAATAATTTCATGATGTAAACAAATTCGAGACTTTCATTCACCATGAAGTTAGTAAATACTATTTATTGCACTTGGATGTAGCTTGACATCATCTGGCCGTAGCTAATCATTTTGATTGTTTCTCTAAATGTTCTTCATTTGCTCCGGCCTAAAAATACATTATATGGAGTAATTAATGGGAATTTAACATGCATTGAAAGTGAATGTCTATTTCAAGTAGCTACTAACCCAAATATCACCAGTTGCATTATTTATATTAACACTGACCTATCGTTTATGTGTTTACAATTCACCTACGCCTACCTGAGCAAATCGGCATTCCAAAGTTCTTAAGTAATTGTTTAATTATAGATTGCAATTTTTTCATTTCAATCACTCTCAAGTCTCAATTCCTGCAAACGGAATTTTTTCTAAATTTATTCTGGATTCCTGTGACAACAGGACATGGATAGGTAGAGTCATCCACCTGCCCAACATTATGTATTCGAGACACAACAATAATAAAACTTAAGAAACACTCAAACTTTTAATGCGAATCATTGAATGAAGCTAAAAGGAGTTCACTATAAAAAATACAACAAAATAATTGATTATTGACTTATTGCAACGAAACCAGTTTCGCTTGAAGAATTTCTTCTGGACCACAACTGAACTTGCTGTTATACCACTCAAGGACACTTCATGACGTTTATTGTTTGCTCTTAATTTTTGAGATTTCAATTAGGAAAAGCGGTGTTTTTCTATCATGGAATAAGAAAATACTCGTAACAGTCAGGGTTAACTCCAAAACGCGAGAATTGCATTCAACCCATGTTTTGCGTTTGTGCAAGATTGGTATCTTCTTCGTGAGAACGAGGAAAATTTTTCAAGTTTTCACAAACCTTGAAAATGTAGAAAGTGAATTGCTAAGTGACTTAGGGAACCCAACGCTTTTATGCATGTACATCTTGGCAGATTACACCAAGACTTGAACGGCAGATTTATGAGAATTACTCTTATACATTTCTGGATTTGAGAAGTACGATAAGCTTGAAAAAGCATCGCTAAATAAAGTCGATGATAGCATCCACGACGACAATCTCGTTTGAAAAAAGTTATTTATACAAAATCACCAATGTGTGTTTGATAATTTTTAATTGCAAACATTGTTTCTTCACAAGAGGCGGTTGTTTTGTTTAATGGTTTCGTTCATAAATTGCGTACATGTGTTTGCATTTACAAATAAATCTGATAAAGCACAATTGAAGCGTCCGCAGAACCATTTAATAGTCATCACTTGAGTGTTCCCGATTCACGTTTTCAGATTAAATGCTTTTTGTGTACAACTACATTATTTTTGAATTTTTATCGCAAGTTTAGTAAATCATTCGCTTAGATTAAGATTGCAAATCAGTTTTTAACAGTTAATTCATTTATTGGGCGATCTCAATTTAATTGATTCAAAAAAGTAGGTCTGCTATTTATAAGGAAACATAAAACTTTCATCCATTTATTTCGTTCTCTTGGGAATGACGATGCTTAGATGGAGTTTCAGATGGAAATTTTGCAAATGTTTTACAGATAAAAATTTTTTCGGTTGCAGGACCGAACTAAAAGAATTCAAAATTTTAGAATTTCTACGTGTAGTTTTACCGCACTTATGCTCGATTTCTTCCCTTTGAGATATCTATCGGATAAGAAATCCGCTCGACAAATTAATCAAGTGACCAATGAGACAACCGCAAATTCAAAATAACAAATCAAAAATTTTATTGGTTACTCGATTAATTTGTCCGATGGATTTGTTATCTCAAGTATATTAATCTCAAGGTGAGGAAATCGGGCATTAAAAATTTTCCTAATTTTCACATCATAAATAAAAAAGTGGTTCTGCCCGGGATCGAACCGGGGACCTTCTGCGTGTAAAGCAGACGTGATAACTGCTACACTACAGAACCGATATACTTTAAATATAAATATGTAATGCTGCTGCCAGCATTTGCAATAATATTTAGAAAGTTATAAAAGACAATACCAACTAAAAAGCAAATTTTCTTCGTCATAATTTGATAATTTTGTTATGTTATAACGTTTTAATTTTTAATATTAATTTAAATAATTTAAAAATATATTTTGTTTATATTACTGACCATGACAATATGCTTCCAAAAATTACTGATTTCCAAACTGTTTGTGTCTGAATATTCTTCTTATATTTTTAAATAGGAACACTATTATTTGTGGGTTTCTTCTGCAATATGCACAGTAGCGTAACAACATAGCTATGGGCATTTGTTTCCGACTCAAACTGGGCCCTCAATTAGATATTATACATTAATATTTTCAAAAAATGATTAATATCTATTAAATATATTGATGTTTTCAATATTTACTGCTATAAATCGCAAAAAATTCATCAAAATCATTAAATTATTTCATTTTTCTGGTCGTGCAAAGCCGGGCCCTTTTAATGTCCGGGCCCTTGTTCGATCGAATACTGGTAGTTAGTAGTTACTCCACTGAATATACACAGTAAGAACGTTTTTTTAAAACACCATTTTGTTTCAATAATTTCTTTTAAACCAAATAGATATTGTTTAATTTAAATAAAATATATTTAGTCAAACAAAAATTTCCTCAAATCAAGAACTAATTTTTCTTTTTAAATTGTATAATTTTATTAATTGTTTTAATTAATTTTTAAATCTTTTTCACTTTGTGAGATACATCCGGTATGTTAAAGAATATATTGAAAAATTTTCAAAATGTGAAAAAATTGACTTAGGCTGTGGTCCCGAACTGCTACAAAATTAAAATGTAGTTATTTTTTTTTTTATTATAAAAATTTGATTGTTTTCAATAAAATAATTTATTTAAGTGACTGTTCCGCTACTGTTTAGTTTAAAAATAGTTTTAAATACACTACAGCTTTAATTGGAAAAAACCGTTGGGAAAATTTGGTGCACAAGTTAAGGAAAATCTTAAGAAATCCTAGGAAGTTTTAGGAATATTCCAGACGACAACCTTTTTTTTTACTTTTTCAACTTTTTCTAAAAAAAATCTTGCGGCAATCCATGGAAATACAGGAAATTTGCGAAAATCTGAGGAAATTTTAAAAATCCGAGGAAATCTCATAAAAGAAAATTTGGCGTATAAAAATTAGATCTGCGGTTTTCCCCTCGATTATCCGGATACACTTGAAACCGGTCACTTCAGTAATCCGGTCACTTCTGTTCTTCTTCGAACATTTTATATTTTTTAACTCTGCAAACCGGACACAGTTTCTATTTTAATGCAATTTATCAGTAACCTTATGAAGCTAAACAATGACATCATTGCATTCAGTTAGTTTAACAACTTTTTATATTTCAAGTTTCTATTTTTTAATTAAAATTATTAGATTTTTGTTGAGGTTTAGGTCTTTATTTTAACAAGCTATGTTGTCCAACGTTTCGAGTCGTTAATGACTCATTTTCAAGGCTACAAAATAAACTATTAATAATATATTAAATTTAAAATTTTTTAAAATATTTTACCTAAAATGACAAATTATGTCAAATTGTTAACAAGCAACATAAAAAATTGACAATATAGCCATCATAAATAAAACATTTTTAAAAAATTTTTTACAAATAAATAATTTAACCAAAAAGAATGTCTTATGTTATACGTTGCATTAAATTAAGAATATGTTTATACCCTCCATGAAAATAAAGGACATCTCTTTTATCATTCATTGTTTTGTCATTTAAATGAATATTGATGGCCTCTTTAATTTTTCGTTTTTTGTCTATTTTCTCCCTTGCCAGTATTGTGATATCTTCACGTTTTATGGAATGAGAGTTCTCTGTCATGTGTTTGCATAAGGCAGTATAGGTGTTTTCGTCTTCTTCTCGTAAGAAAATAGACAAAAAACGAAAAATTAAAGAGGCCATCAATATTCATTTAAATGACAAAACAATGAATGATAAAAGAGATGTCCTTTATTTTCATGGAGGGTATAAACATATTCTTAATTTAATGCAACGTATAACATAAGACATTCTTTTTGGTTAAATTATTTATTTGTAAAAAATTTTTTAAAAATGTTTTATTTATGATGGCTATATTGTCAATTTTTTATGTTGCTTGTTAACAATTTGACATAATTTGTCATTTTAGGTAAAATATTTTAAAAAATTTTAAATTTAATATATTATTAATAGTTTATTTTGTAGCCTTGAAAATGAGTCATTAACGACTCGAAACGTTGGACAACATAGCTTGTTAAAATAAAGACCTAAACCTCAACAAAAATCTAATAATTTTAATTTTAATAAAGGTCAACAATAATTTATAATTTAATTCTATTTTTTAAATTTAAATACATATTATAATAATTACCTTCAAACAAACGGCAACATAAAAATCTCAGAGCCGGACAATTGAACGCAGGGTCGTTTGAACGCGAGAAATTAAATGTAATTGCACTCCGCCCCGCCCCCCCCCCCCTGAAAAAAATCACAGCGTTGAGTCCACATAAAAAATAATAAAAAGTTTTTGAAAGAAAACTAAATAATCATTAGTGTATTTACATAAAAAATTTGTTATTTTCATTTTATTAATACAAATATATTAAAAATACAATTTATATGCTATGAAAACAGGAAAAATTAAAAAAAAAAATGGGTTTTGGGTGATGGCCCAGCCCCGAAAATATTAAGTGATCGCTTCGATAAAATTATATGTATTACTAGCTGACCCGGCGAACTTCGTATCGCCTCAGAACTTGAACCATATAAATTATTTGTAAAACTCTAGAACATCGTACCGCCTCAGAATTAATATACCAAGTGACTCGGCGAACGTTCTGCCATATAAATTATAGCTGGATACCCGGCTTCGCCCGGGGTCTCTTTAAAAATAAAATACTTTGCATTAGTCTACGTACTCGAACGATTTCCAATCTTGCTTTCCGTTACTCGTTTGACCAGTGAAATATATTTGCAGAAACTTTGGATTTTGTTGCGGTACTGGGAGGAACGAACCGATTTGGTGATATATTTGGCCTTGCACTTTGAATGTGGGCATGTAACCGGTGTTGTAAACAATGTTTGTTGCCCCGAATGAAGTCATTTGAAAGCATGAATTGTACTTGCGAATGTTTTGCAGGAAGTGTTTTGAAATTGGAGTGGTGCCAGTAAGGTAACTCAGAAATGGCTCAGGTGGATCAATCAGCGGTGGCAAAACAACTTTGCCGTTCGAACAACACATTCCTGGTGATTCCTTAGCGAACTTCAAAACACGACAATGCAAGCAAACTAAATTCATTGGTCCTATTACTACATCCCTGTGATTTCTGTAATCGTAATCTTTGTCGTAATGAAATGCTTCCAAGGTTAAATCCAATGTTTGTCTTAATCGAGCCAACCGTAAGCGGTTGGCATCAAGTCGTCCGATACGTTGTTGGGGCATTTCAGCAGCTCTAGACGCAGAAGCTCTGTCGCGGTTTTGTTCAAGCCGAGCTGCACGTTCTCCCTCCGTTTCAGCAGCTCTAGATGTGGAAGCTCTTTTGCGGTTTTGTGAAAGCCGAGCTTCACGTTCTTCCTCTGTTTCAGCAGCTTTAGATGTTGAAGCTCTATTGCGGTTTTGTGAAAGCCGAGCTTCACGTTCTTCCTCCGTTTCAGCAGCTCTAGACGTTGAAGCTCTATTGCGGTTTTGTGAAAGCCGAGCTTCACGTTCTTCCTCCATTTCAGCAGCTCTAGACGTTGAAGCTCTATTGCGGTTTTGTGAAAGCCGAGCTTCACATTCTTCCTCCGTTTCAGCAGCTCTTTTTTCCCTGAGTTTCTTAGCTTTTGATGATTTATTTCCAACAGCTGCTTTTTTTGGTGGCATTGAATGTATTTTATCTAAGATGAGTTTAACAATCTAACAAAGTAGTCTCTATTTTCACAGAAACTTTTACATTTGTACTGAAAGGGTAATGTCCTATATAGGGAAGTTAATCCAATTATCCGTTGATCCGTCGATCCGTTGATCCGTCGATCTGTTGATCCGATGAATAGGCACTATTTGCCACATATTTTATTAAAGTTTGTTGAAAGCCGTTTTAAAGTAGCCTATCTTCTTCGCAGCATCGTAATTAGCTTATACACCAAATTTCATAAAGATTGGTCAAGCGGTCTAGGAGTCTATAAGGAACATACATACATACATACATACATACATCCATTTTTATATATATAGATAGACTAGCTGACCCGGCGAACTTCGTATCGCCTCAGAACTTGAACCATATAAATTATTTGTAAAATTCTAGAACATCGTACCGCCTCAGAATTAATATACCAAGTGACTCGGCGAACGTTCTGCCATATAAATTATAGCTGGATACCCGGCTTCGCCCGGGGTCTCTTTAAAAATAAAATACTTTGCATTAGTCTACGTACTCGAACGTTTTCCAATCTTGCTTTCCGTTACTCGTTTGTTTCATACGAACGAACTTCAGCAATGCGTACACACAACAAAACAGTAATTTTGGTTTTTCTTTTGTCTATCTATATATAGTTATGGATACCCGGCTTCACTCGGGGTGTTATTAAAAATAAAACGCTTTGTTTATGCCTGAAGTATTTTGATGTAGGCTCTTGGACTTCGTGCAGCAACATTCTGAAAAAGAATTAAAACGGGTAGAATGGATGATAAAATTTATTTAAACCAAAGTAACAATATTTAGGTACACTCTGTAGATATATTTATCATAGCTGACCCAACGGACGTTGTCTATTATTATTTTATCGTAATGCTAAAGGATACACAATATTTTTGGTAGTTCCATTCGGTGAATAAATGTACAAATTTTTTGGTGTGCCAACTCGGGAGCAAGCAACATACAATTGGCCGTGTGAAAAACACGAATTCTCCAAATTCAAGCCCGCAATAGTTAATGATTGCCCTTGTGCTTTGTTGATTGTAATCGCGAAGGCAAGACGCAAGGGAAATTGAAGCCGCTTGAACTGGAATGGTAAATCGTTGGTAATCATCGGTATGCGGGGAATCAACACATCTTCCCCTTTGAATTTGCCACTGATGATTGTTGCCTCGATCAAATTTGGTGTCAATTTTTTTATGGCCAGTCTGGTTCCGTTGCACAGTTTTGGCGCGTTCAAGTTTCTAATGAGTATAACCGGTGACCCAACTTTCAATCTCAATGTGTGTGGTGGCATTCCAGGTGGCTCTAGTGAATTTAGAAATTCGGTAGGATAATTGACTGCTTGAGCTTGCTCCATCAGTGTATCTATTGATTTGTATTTGACTGATTGTCCGGGCAATTTCAATTGAATTTGTTCATTCAGCTTGTTCACATCGTCATTTTTGGGGGCTAAAATTGCACGTTCGCACAGCCAATCAGGATTTTTGTAGTTGCTTTTACATTTGGGTAATGTCCTATATAGGGAAATTAATCCAATTATCTGTTGATCCGTCGATCCGTTGATCCGTCGATCTGTTGATCCGATGAATAGGCACTATTTGCCACATATTTTATTAAAGTTTGTTGAAAGCCGTTCTAAAGTAGCCTATCTTCTTCGCAGCATCGTAATTAGCTTATACACCAAATTTCATAAAGATTGGTCAAACGGTCTAGGAGTCTATAAGGAACATACATACATACATACATACATACATCCATTTTTATATATATAGATAGATGATGGTTATAATATGAAGTATTTTACCATTGGTTTCATTCAAATCCAAAATCTCTTTCTATATCCTGAAAAATTCAAAAATATTTTTTAAAGGACGATTCATACCCCTTAAACTTGAGTCATAGCATCTAAAAAAATTAGGGGTCTCTTAGTTTTTGATGCTCTACCACATATCCAAATATGATTCAAATCGGTGAGGGACACCGGGGATCCTTTGTTTGTTAGAAAAGGGAGAACTGGAATTACTTCCAATCTACAGTATGTCAACATTGAATATTTTTAGAGATTTTGAAATATTAGCGGGAGAGGGGGCTTGAATCTCATACTGCTCCCTCTCTGGATGCTAGTCGACGCACCAACGTCACTGCTTTGAATCTATTTACACATTTCTACATGGAACAACGCATGCGAAAAGATTTCAAAAAGATCCGTGCCTGTCCCCCCCTGTCTCAAAGAATCTCAAGTAATACCTGTTGCTTCCAACTGTGAGCAGCGAGCAAATGAGTTTTTCATTAGCACTAGGTCAGAATCAGGATACTTTATGACTGACAAGCCAGCGCTGAAGCGGGTGGCTAGGCAACTTACAGAAACCAGATCATGTACACACAAAGAGAAATATGTGTTACTAATCCACACAATAATTGTGCAGAAAAATTACACAATTACAAACTTAAATAAGACATATTTCTCTCTGTGTACCATAAGATAAGGGTGTGAGATAAAGATGTGTGATTTTACCTATCTCCCAGAAAACTTCGTTTCTGAACAAAAAATTTAATCAACTTTTAGTTTGTTGTCCATGTGATACTTGCATTTAAAAACTGCTCTGGTAGTAATGTCTTTATGACAAATTCAAAATTTTGAAATTTAAAAGATTTCCTCCTTGATTGTGAAACCCTCACCTGATTTTCTGGTTGCAATCAATGAATAGTTAACATACAACTATTGCTCGTACTTATAGTCATGGATTGAACCGAGAATCGAGATCAATTCTCAAAATAATAGCTGTTGCTACGATACGGTCTAAATTCCAGTAATCTCATTGGTAAATTCTAGTATCATTTTGAGTCTCAGATTGATCCGTGACTATAAGTACGGCCATAAGTGTCTTATTTATTTTTGCTATTTAGCCAGTGTGTTAGAGGAGAATTAGGTCTTAAGCTCAGCGGCGGCTCGTCAGAGAAGACAAGGAAGGCTTAGCCTCTCCTAAATTTTTGGACTATTAATTAAACTATTAAATTTTTTAAAGAAGTGGATTTTTGATTGTAAGAACTCCCAAACGATAGATATTCCTTTTAGAATATTTATTCAAAAAGTGCAGATGATGTATCCATCACGTGTGCGACAAGGGTTAACTGTACTGCTGATGATTTCGAGATAACTCCGAAGAAATTACTCCGCAGTGACTATGCATCGACTGAAACTTCCGCATAACTACATATACTTAGTTACTTTGTGATTTTTAAGGAACCCGTAAGATTCCCGCAACCCACTTTGGGAACCACTGATCTAGAGCATAAGAAAGATTCACTTCTTTATTTATTCAACGTAGCTCTTCTTACACAGTCAACATTCCTATAAAGCGGTTAATTTGTACCTCATTATAAGAAATCCGAAATTAGGATTATAAGAAATCCGAAATTAGGATTTCTTATAATGCGGTTTTCATAATTATAACGCAGTACGAATTAAGCGCATTAGAAGAGGATTTATTGTACCTATAAATAGTATCATCAGAGTTAATATTTTTTTAAAAATTTAATTGAGGTGAAATGGAACCGAATGGGGAATCACTAAGGAACTCGAAAATTTTCGGAAAAGTTTGACGAAATTTTAGGAAATACAATATCCGACGAAGTAAAGAAAATGTTAGAAAACTTGAGGAAATTTAAGAAAAACTTGAAAAATCTATACTGTTTTATTAGCCTCCTCAAATGAAAAAGCCACGAGCCGCCACTGTTCAAGCTGCATTCTCATTAAGACGGCAAGACACAATTGATATATATTTGCAGCTTTATGTCAAACTGCCTACCTTGAGACAGTGGCTGTAAAATCTTCTTATAGAGATAATAGAGAGGGTGACAGTTCATTCTGTTACGTCAAGCGTCAAATAGTGCCAGTTAATGCCTCTTACGGATGTTCAGCCATTTTTTCTGCGCTTTGAAGGTTCCTGAAAGTACCCGGTTCAAATCCGGGGAGAATCGAAAACTTTCATATGACCGTCAACTATTAAATACACAGTTACAGGCATTTCCCAATTCGGTTTTAGCAGCCGTGGGGTCTAAATACTGAAACTTTTCTCTATAAGAAAGACAATTCATAGGGAGTCTAAAAAGAAAGAGAAAGAGCCTCTTCAGTTAGACTGCGATTTTGTAAATACCTCTACGTATGTCCATGAATTCGGGTATAAATGCTGCAGTCGATTAGCACGGAAGTGGATTCAAATAAATGAGTCCTATGTTCTGATTACAGTAAACGTTCGATTATCCGGCACGCTAGAGGGTGAAAAACTTGTTTATCTTTCAAATTGTCACATAAACGGTTCAGGGAAGATACCACTTTATATAATTTTTGGAAGACAATGGCGAACCACTGAGGCAACTTTCAAAAAGCAGTATGCAGTGGTGTGCTGTGAATATTTTATCAAGAGGCTTGCAGGTTTAGTCTTATTTTTGGAATTTATCACTTAAAAAAAAGTTTTACTTTAATTCGATATTTTGCCTAAATACAAGTAAAAATTATGGCTTTTGAACACCTTGTGGCAAATTTTTCTTAAAAATGAAAATTTTTCATTTAGACTTACGTTTTGGAAATAAATCAGTATAAAATTAAAAAATTTTAAATAAACTTTTGAGAGAAGTATTGAAAAAAATTTGCAAATAAATGTAAAGAGTAAAGTTGTAGACTCTGGTCTACGCTGTATTGTATTTACTGAAGATATTGAAGTGTTTAGGTCTTTTTAGATGGTGATAAAACGAGATTAGATCTTGGTGAGAACTATTCAAGCGTGGATTAGTATTTCTATAGCTGCGAGTCCGCCTGGATGTATGAACCTTATGGAACAATAGTTGACAGTGATGAAATAGGTGACCTACATTTGTTATAAACAAGGGGTAAAAATCTTCTATTTCATAACAAAACCCATTCACTTCTGTATATAGAAACTTGACAATTCATGATCAAATAATTTATTATATACAAAAATACGTTGTTTTAATTTGGATTACGGTCCTGACTTTGTTAAGTATGTATATAATTGGATCTGTAACCGCTCAGAAGTGCATGAAATCGAAACTTGTTTTAAATCAGAGTGATGTTCCAAACTGAATTTAATTTCGGTTACTATATCGCATTAATTGCATAAGAGTATAGTATGTCACGGTCTTCTTCAAATAGAATTAAATGATAATAAATAAACGGCCATTCAAGAATTTAAATTTAAAATTCAAATCGTCCCATATCTGTTCATTTAAATTTTTGTCTGCATTCAATTTAGCAATTTTATTTTTGGTAACTCAAAATTTATTTTGGCTCCACCATAAGTCTATTTTTAAGTTTAGCAATTATTTATTTTCGTATTCTTGTAAATTGTCATTCAATTTTATGTGTGGATTCAACAATTCAACTGTCAATTTGTTTTGTTGAAGTATATACAGTATACTTTATTATATTTTTAATAGAGCAATATAAAATGTTTTTGGCACATTTATTAACTCTCTTGCTCTATTAACTCCACTTAATTTCCCTTCGTAATTTTCTTAATTTTCAATTATAATAATTCGAGTTTGGGTAGCGAAATAGCAGACCACTTATTGCAAAAAATTTTTTGATTATCGTTTGTAGTCCCTTCCTTTCGATGTAGGTTGTTTTCAAAAAAACAAAAATGAAATAAATTTTGAAAATTTTGGAGATTTCTTCAACTTTTTGATTTTTTGATTCTAAATAGTGAACTACCAGCATAGGGATATGAAGGTGTAAGAAGTAAATTGGCATCAATTAAAAGGTAAATAAAATAACATCGAGACGGTTATGTAAATTAGGAAATTATGCGGGATATGGGAAGTGTAAATAAAATGTGGGCTAGCCACCTCGATGTGACATTTTAATGCTACTTAAACGATTTATACATTCCTTATTTGTCCGTTTTATTATGTTAGCGTGCCTTTATAGTACCGTAGCGCGCGTACGAGTTTTTTCCCAAAATTCTTAGCGCTTTAACATCTTAGATCTTAAAATATTTTATTTGGCCGTTTTTTCTTCTTGGATTTAATTTTTTTTGGTTCGTTTAAAATCCAACTGAATTATTAATAAATACCTACAGGGTGTTACAAAAACTGAATAATTTTTTAATGCAGATCTAGCAAATTAATGTTATGCAGTTTTATTATACGGCACTGTTATCGAACAATCATTGCACTGCTACTGTGCTAATACATTTTTATCACCTTTGTTTATGATAACTAATGACCTGACCTAAATAATAGTCAAGTTTAGTAATTTGTTTGCAGAGCACATGTTATAATTAGATTATTCCGGAAATTTAGCAACTATCCGAACAATTTTTTATATTTAGAATTAACATATGAATGAAATTAAAGTACACACATTAAAATGTGTGTGAACTTGTGTAGTGTAATAATTTCGTTACAAAAAATTATTTTCGCCCACCAATTTCGCACTCGAAAGTTAGAAAAGTGCTTTTTTTAAAGTAACATTAAACTGACCTTGTTTCTAAAATATTTTTGCATTCAAGATCAAGTTTATTTTTATTTAAACTGCGTCGAAGTGCAGAAAATTTGCCAAATTTTGATAATTATGGCTATCTCCATTTTTAGAAAAACAAATTTTAAGGGAATTCCCAGAACTTCTGTATTTATAATGTCAATGAGTTGTTTGATTCGCTGCTATCTCGGTTGAATTACCCACGATTAATTTATTGTTGTTATTGCTATTTTGATAACTTCGGTAAATTTCGATGTTTTTTTATTTTTTTTATGATGATAAACCCGAAAAGATTAGACCCGAAAATCTTACAAATTTTTATGTGAAGAGAAGGGCGCTTCTAAATATTTTTATTCTGTTATTCATTCTCTCAGAACCTCTCACCGGCGCGGCGCCGTAATAAAGTCACTGACGGCAAAGTTTCCTATTGTCCAAGCGTATTTTGCTTAATTTTATCTAGTTGCTGATTTGAAAATGATATTAAACGCGGTAACTAGTTTTTGAGAACTAACTCACAGTTCTCGAGAGCGCAGATATTCAAACCATTAGTAGGTTCAGTTTAATTAGACAAAAATTTGAAATTGTTGCCGACGCCAATTAGTACAAGATAAAACGAATAACGAATATCAGTCCAAAAATTATTTTCGTCTGTCTGTTTGTTGGATCCAAAATTTGGGTTTATTCAAAAATTCCAAAAAAATGTTTAGCGCAGTTTACATTATTTCTTTTATAAGAAAGATTGATATTATTATAATACAAATGGCAAATATTAGGCCTATGTAAAGCATTGTACAAATTAAAATTCAAAAAAAATACAGGATAGGAACCAACACAATGTTGTCATCAATGCCATCATTAAAGCTTTAAAGCATACATTATTCGCTGGGTGCGCGACATCAGCGCCAAGTAATTTATGAACTAAAGGTGGCAATATTTACATTGTAGTAATGAAGTAAAATGTGTTTTTCTTGTTAAATTTTTTTAAGAATTATTGAAAAACATTTTGTTAAACGTAAAACGTGAGTGGATAAGTTAAATTTTAATTGTATTTTTGAATCAGGTGAAAAATGTAAGTACAATGATACATAAAATGAAAAAACAAGTCTATATTACATAACCTCGAAAACCAAAGTCGTGAATTTATATCTTAATTATTTATAATTTTAGGTGTACAATAGATTTGGTAATTAAAACTGGATTCCAATCAATTACCCACAATATTGATTTTCAACCACAAACAATAATAAAGGGTAAAAATCTAGTCGTTGCTGAACATGTTAGAGATGTAGAAGAGCATCGAAGAAATAATGCAAGTAATTTTATAAAATCGCGCGTCGTTCGACAAGCATCTGTTCATTCGACACCTTACACAACATCCTTAAATGTAATTTGAAATTGTAATACTTATACGTATAAATTTAATTTAAACTATTTTTATTTTTCAGATTGATGAGGTACGATGTGTGACTGACGTTAAATGTGATTGTGTTTACAATCAAAGTGGAAAGTGCAAACACATTGCTGCATTGATTTATTTTATAAATAATGAAGAGAGTGCATCCAAGACGAGTACTGAACAGCAATGGGGAAAACCTAGTGCCCGACAATTTGCAAAAGAAAAATATTCTAAAGGCAAATATTTTGAGGAAATGTTTCCCTCAAAAACAGTAAAAAAATGTGAGCCTCAAGCAGTAGATATCTCTGAATTAGTTGGTGAATCTGCATTAAAACAAGTCGTTGTAGCAAATGCAACAAATACACATAATCGTACGATAAGAAATCTTATGTCGTTGTTTACAAATTTCAACCTTGGCTTTGTGCGAGTCTTGATGGTGTAGTTGTAGAGGAAGGATGCGTCTCTAAACTTGTAGAGTTTAAATGTCCTATATCCTGCCAAAACAAAGCTGTAATTAATTTAGTTGATAATTCATGCAACGTCAAATATTTAGAATTTGTTGATGATAAGTTGTTTTTGAAAGAAACGCATTGTTATTACACACAAATCCAAGTACAAATGTACGTGAGTGGGATGAACGTCTGTGATCTTTTCGTATATTCACCAATACCAAATGGTAGTTGTTTAATAGAAGTGCACCGTAATGAAGAATTTTTGTGGAAGGTAATAACAAAAAGTGAAGATTTTTATTTTCAGTATTATTTACCTGCTTTACATATGGCAATCACTGCTGAAGACATGGAAAACCATAACATTTGTTCGAATAAAAATACATGTTCAAAATAAATCTTTATTTATAAAAACGTAGTTAATTTTTATTTGAAATTATTGGGGGTTGTAAATTAACTAAAACACAACATATGTGCACAATGTCATCTACACAATGGAACAAATTTTCCGGAATTTTATGTAATATTTGATAAAGCCTTAATCTTTGCATTATCCGTTCTACATGTATTCGTACTCTTGCTACGTTGTAGGTTTCTTGAGTCTCTCTTGTTGTAAATTCACTTTTTTTTTCTAAAAACGGTGGCATAACCATTTTAACTTTCTTTCCACTTGCATCAATGACTGTTCTGATTTCCGGAAAGCCTTTGTCAGCCAAAACACTGTCACCATCTTCAAGTAAATCTAACAATCCCGATTCGATTGTCATTTGAGAATCCGACTTCCGCCCACCAGCTACTTTGGATTTCAAGCAAATAAAGCCTGCTGGAGTAATACCTATAAGTAATTTTGCAGTAAAGTTTTTTTTATAATGCGAGTAACAAAAAACTCGATTATCAACACTCGCAGGAATTTCGATATTAAATTCAGTGCAATCGATTATAACCCTAGTGTTACTATAATCAGGGTGAAAGCATTTCGGCATTGTTGCTTGCACAACATCTATATTCGGCCAAAATATCAAATCAGCTGTCGTAGTAACTAATACTTCTAGGATTTCAAAAAAAATTCTAGAAATGGATGTTCGATGAACATTGAACAACACACCTAGCGCTGAAAATGTAAGCCCCAGTTTCAGTTTCATCAAAAATATCAACAGTCTATTTTTTGGACAAACTAGATATTTATTAGGCGTGGACGTTCTTTTCAATAAGAAATTAAAATTATTGAATGTTACACCTGCAAGATCAATAAGTTGTTCGTCTTTAGTAATGGATGAAAATCCAGTAAAATTGTTATTAACTTGCGTTTCTTGATTCACAAAAGTTTTATGGGGTGTACCGCATTCCTTGTTTACAAATTTTTTGTTGCTTGTAGTTACCATGGTTTTGGTATTTTCAAAAATGTCTGTCTGGGTTTCGGCATCACATATTTTGTCGATAACGTACCGATTGCAAATAAATGTGTTGGATGACACATTCGAGTGTAAGTATGTATTCACTTGACACTCTCGGTTAAGCTTTTGTTCTAAAAATGCAACGGGTGGACTGTCGATAACTATTTCATTCGGTTCTGTAATAATTTGTTTTTTAATTGTTCGCTCATTACAACGTTTGTACCTACAAAAATAAATAAGTTACGATAAGATAAATTTTGTATTTTTTTTACTACCTGTTTAAAACTGAGGATTCATTGACTTGACATCTTTTGTAAATTGAAGGAAATATTGTTGGAACATAACTAGGACTTCCTTCAATTTCAGATTTTTTGCCACCGATGAAATGATCGCTGCATATAACATCACATGGTTTTGGGTACCACGGAGATCCATCGACACTTAATAAAAAAATAAAACTATTATTTAACTTTCTTATATACGAAATTACGAAATATTAATTTTTCCTTTATCAAAAAATACTTTTTTCTCTTCACTGCAGCTATCCATTTAATTCTCTGATTTAACTTCCATTTTGCAACAGGAAATTTATAAAATTTACCGTTTTCTTTTCTGCCAGTATTTTCACAATTCACAACACAGCATTTTTGATGACCCATTCTGTAATACGATAATAATACGATACGCAATACAGGTAATACTATAAAGTGATTCCAAGTTTAAAAAGTTGCCACTTTTTTTGCACAATTTGTCCGCAGCGGACGCTGGCGTCGATTTGAATACCCCCACTATGCACTTCGCACCCTGCGAATACAAATTAATATAACTTAAACCTAGAAAGTTCATGAATAATGAATGCCGATCTTAAATAACCGAAAGGATTTTATTCAGGAAAAAAATGATATAATAGTCATAAATTTACAACGGAGAATTTTCTTTACTAAAAAATTACAATTTTTTTTTTTGGTTGTAGCAATCTGAACGATGTCTACATTTTAAACATCTTAAACACTAGGTTGCATGCATAATATCTAAAAAAATATTGATATTTTAATTTTTCAACTTTTTTTGATTCACCCTGAATAATAATAATTGAGTAAATTAAAATATTTATATATATATTTTTAATTTTTTTCTGTAATAATGTAAAAGCTTCCTATCCCAGCTGCCACTGCACATATACAGTAGCGTTCATGAAAACTTCATCGGGAACTATTTCTCAATTTTGTTTACATTAGTCAAATATTTCATATAAAACTTGTAATTTAAATTTTTAAAAGTCAATTTTGATTAATCTATACATTTCTTATTATTAAATAAAAGAAATTTAAAACCTCATTGTTAAGAATTTTTAGCATGATGCAGTCATGGCCACTACTGTATGTACAGTATCAGTCATGGAAATTGCAACGGTGAACACTTCCGAATTAAAATAACAATTCCCAATGAAATTTCAATAACCATACACAATATAAATACACTACCCACATAAAGTTAGCTTTTTCAAACCGGGGGGTCTGGGGGGTATGGAATACCCTCCAGTACACCGAAGATGCGTTTCAAACCGGAAATGTAACTTCTAAAAATCTAAAATTTTTGATTTGAAATTCTATAATATATTTTCTTTTTTTGAACACAATCACTGATGTGCTGGGGGGTATTCCATACTCCCCAGACCCCCCGGTTTAAAAAACCTAGCTTTGTAATTGTGTTCGAAAAAAAAAGTAATTTTGAGCTTATGAGTTTCAAACTGAAAATTTAACTCTTTATCTAGTTTTATTCTATTTTTTATTCTTTATTATTAATTATAGTACGTAAAAATCTATTTTTTTAATTTGGGAATAATTCCCAATGTAATTTGCATGACCGCTACTGTGTGTTATTCTTATTATCATGGAGTTTCAGTAAAATTCTGTTATTTAAGGTGGTGGTATTCTAGTCTAAAAATTTGCAAAAAACATTTTTTTTCCATTTTCTATTAAGTATTACAGACTCTTAAAAGTCAATAAAATTTTTCAAAGTAATTGATATAATAATTATCTCAAGTTTTATTTGATCGATTATCTTCAAGTATGGCGGGTACCTTTAGTATTACATTGTTTATAGTCTGTACCTGGGTATAACTACTGAGTTATTATTACTACTATGTTTTTTTAAATGAAAACCTTTGAAAGAGAAATAATAAATTATTATAAACAATAATTTTTTTTTTCACACAGCTGCTAGAATATCGAATTATAACAGTTTAATCTGTACTTGAAGAAAATGAAAAAGTAATCTATTTCCCAAGTTTTAGACTAGAATATCACTTTAATAAAACAATTTATTATTAATTTTGAGTTTTTAAAAATACACAATTACTAGTTGTTAGGGTATTCCATACCTCCCAGACCCCACAGTTTGTGCTGCATAATATATAATTGCATTTGCTCTGAAAGAGTGAAAAGTCCCTATTTTAATAAAATGTAAGTCACACTTCAATACTACTGAAATTCAAAAATTATTATTTAGAGTTGGCGAATAAATTTTTGTATGAAAATTTAATAACAATTTAATATTCTCATTTTAAGGTGGGGGGAAGTAGAAAAGTTAGTTTAAAACGTAAATATATACTCTTTTTTTCGTTTACCAAGTGTACCTGGTAAAACCACTTGTTTTTAAAAACGTGACACCCCATGCTCAACCATGGCATGCGGGGGTCAAGGTAAGTCTCAGCAAATCTTTCCTATATACCCATTCCTAAATACACTAAAAAATAATGCAAGTCTGCAACTCAACTTTGTTCATTTATTGCCAAAAAAAGTAAATAGTTACATGACATTCCAGCTCTGAGATTAGATACATAAAACATAAAAACAACAGACTGACAGATAAACTCTCAATCGGCCCTCAACAAAAGTTGACATAAATCAGTAAGTGACGACATTACTCTATCCAACAACCTGATTGATCACAAACAAACGCAAGTAACATGGGAATCTCAAGTTGAAAACTCGAATCTCCAGGAGTGAACACAAAAACATGTAATAAAAAAATTTCTACCTACCCTTTCGGGCAAACAGAATTTTTCTCCACACGCTGGAAGAAGAACCAGCTTTAAAATATTGTGTAGAAGCCCAAGATGTTACGACTAGCTGATTTGTGCCGGTAGCGAGGGGGTGGTTTTAAAGGTATTAATCAACCACTGCAGGAAAAATTCACCAACAAAAGAAGTCCAGCACGTAGATGGAAAAAAAATAAATGGTAGATACTTGTCTCTATATTATCCGTAATGGAGTAACATACAGATAACAAATAGTCTACGCCCAATGTATAATTAAAATAAAAAGTAAAAATAATTTACTTTATTAAATTAATTTAAAGAATCACGTTGGAAATGTTTGCCAGCAAGATAAAAATGCTATCGTTGAAGCGCTTGATAATACGGCCAGTCGATGGAAAATAAAATATAATATGCGAATTGAATTATTGCAAATAATTCTTTTTAACTGCTGCGAGTATTTAAAAAGCGAAAATAAATAAGAAAAGATGTCTCCTAAAAATCAGTCCACTGGACCAATACTTACTCAAAACTCTTCTTCAACCACGAAACACTCACTTCCATCTTTTCAAGCTCGAGTCCCTAACTCGACTGCCAATTTTACATACCACCGCGCGTAACGCAGTCTTATCCGCCCAGATAACAGGAGCGCCTCGTTGTGAAAATCAAAAAGAATACATAGGCTTACCTTTAAAAACAAATTCAATAAAATTTGTTACAAACAATGTCAGGAATCTTTAAAAGAGAAACTCTGTGTACCTGAATGGAGGCTGTAGCGGACACTTCAACGCTACTCCAACTGACAGCAAGACAATAATTATAAAAGCATATCCGAGAGCATATTCCTTCAGTCAAAAATATAATGTCGTCCCACAATGATATTAAACTGAATTTTACCCTTGGCACATTTTCATTACAAGATTTGCACGAATCGAGTGTTGCTTTCCTATCCTCCTGTTTAATGACAGAGCTCAAATAAGATCACTAAAACATCAAAGCAAAACAAAACATAATTAAATAAAGTTCATTACGCAATAATTATTGTGACATCAATCTGTAATATCGCAAATTGCATTGATTTATCAAAACCAGCCATTCAAATCACTAAAAAAAAATCTTTTGTAAAAAGTAACATTTTCGGGAGATCCCCTTCCAGGAATTTTTATTATTACAAACAAACGTTGTTTTCTTTACATTTCGGGGGGGGGGGGGACACGTGCCCCCAGGTTTCCCCCCTTGGCTATGGGCCTGTCTACACTAGGCAATCTCCATCCCAAACGAAAGGTGACGCCGATCAAACCTCTTCCAAGTACCACGAATCATTTCACATCACCTAATATCATATCAGGGAACTAACGTTAGCGGAGTCCTTCGCATGGAACCAGATATGGCGACGATGAATCGTATACCCCATCACAGACACTTACCCCATGTGCGACGTTGGAAAACCAAATACGGAAGCCATTATCCAAACACAATATCAATCATCAGGTGTACAACAAAAACCAGATAATATGTACAATTAACCATACACCTGTTCCATCACGAAACAGGTGTTTCCAAAAGATTAGCAAGAAATATAAAAATCTTACCAGAGCATCGATCATTTTCCGTAATAAATACCACATTACACCAACAAAACTTGAAATTTATTTATATAGCCGTTTCAAAATCACAAAACGTGCGTTATTTCAGCCTCAGTGAAAGAAATAAAATGTGACCTAGTTTGACAGCAATAGTTATGTTCAGAATTACCAATACTGTGTACTGAGTACTACAGACAAACCGTTTCCTACAAAATTTAACAATATTTTGTTATAAGTTTTGAATGTCGCGAGGTATTTTAAATGAAACTTTTCTAGGGATTTTCTTAATTGCCACTAACTTAATATTAAAGCGAATATATTATTGAATATACAGGATAATTAAAATGTAGATATTTTTGAGACTGCTACACGATTGATGTGGCATTCGTTGCTATGCACTCTACCTTTCTCAGGACTCTACTGTATAGTAGAGTTTTTTTCGTTATATACTATGATAAAAAAAGAGTCGATTGTTAAATCCTCCGGTAAAGCCCCTTTACCGATAGATTGATGAAAAAAGATTAAATTTCAAACGCGAAGAAAAGAGAAAATTAATTATAAAATATAATTTGAAAATTATTCCAAGTAAATATAAGAAACGCCTGCAAATTGTAATTTTAAACCTGCGTAGATAACATTAATAGAGTTTCCGTAATCATTTAAATATACATAAAAGTTAAGTACGGTAACCTCCAGTTCATGAACTTGAGTATGTGAAATTTAAAAATAGAAAATTAATTGCAAAACTACTGTTAATAAGACATACATAAGAACAAATTAAATTTAATTTTTATCTTAATTCGCACTGGCGAAAAACCATTTAACACGTGGTTGTTATAATCGAAATATTCCCAAATGTCCAACCCAAATATCGGAATTTAGGTGAACTTAGTATTCTTATAGGACGTCGGGTTATCAAAAGGTAAGGTAAGAACTTCCACTATTGGCTCTTGACCTGGACGGGCAACAATATAATCTTTCCAGCTCTTGCAGTGTGTTGACGTATAACTCAATGTTTCAGAAGATCGACAGGACAAGAAGAATTTCACAATTTACTATTTTAAATAATTTTTGCATTTGAAGAGAATATCGTCGATAAATTTCAAGTGACGGAAGCTTATAAATTCTCTCTTTTCAATCTTCATCGCTCTGAATAAACCGCCTGAAGATGGAAATCTAATTGATTCCGATTATATTGAAAACCGCTTCTTCTATATTATACAAAATTGCTTTAGTATATCTGCGGTTTTTTATGGTGAATTTTGAAACCACTACTTTGAGTGTTTCGTTTCGGCATTAAGTAATTACCTAATCCGATTGCATTACTCATGTGCACTACGATTTATAATTCCGACGAATAACTGAATAATATTTTGATTACCCCTATAATAGCTATTTAATCATAGGTTAAGTAGTACTTTACATAGCTGCAGCCTTCATGCAATCAACTTTTTGTTATACTTCTTCTAAACTACATTGGTGGTCGCTATTACTCATACTTTCAGTTGCACAGTGTAAAATGAAAAACAGAACCACTAAATTTTTGAAACAAAATCGAAATTTATTTATTTTTTTCGATGGCAACTGATGTATACTATTTATTAACTTCTTTGTTTTGGGTGTTGAAATTCGATTCTGGTCTAAATTTAAAATTTGAACGCATATTTTCGAGTAATATTATATGAAACGCTTTATTTTTAGATGTAATGAAACGATGTCCAACAGATTTAACATGCAAACGCTTCGAATATAAAATATTTTAAGTAGTTTGCTTAAAATATAGTAGAGCTTTCATGTGCTTTATCGCAACGTTTGTTAAAAGCTTTACAAATATAATATAAGATGAGATCTGAGATTTTGAAACTATAAAATTTATTTATTTATTTTTCTGTCCGACCCTGTACAGATTCACTTATTTCCCATTAATATCCAATTTGTATTATTTATGAACATGAAAGGGAGAATGAAATAAATTAAATCTGTGGTTTTGTGATCGAGTGACTCATGAGGTTAAAGGGATTTAAAAATGTGACAATCGATAATTAATTATTATAATAATTAATGGTCTTTTCGATTGATTGGACAATCGATTAATCACACATTTTTAAAAATAGTGTGTTCCTAATTGCTTTTAAATTACAATTTATTTTCAAAAAAAGGGGAACAGTGTCGTAACATTTTATTCAATAACATTTTTACTCAAAATGATGACAAAATTGCCATTTATTTAAATTACAAGCGCGAGCCTTCCTATGCCATTTCAGTATCTTTTAATATTTTTTAACTGACGTTAATTGCCCATAATCGTCATTAAATATTGCTTTATTAAGACGCGAAATTGAAAACAAACAATTAATTTACTTCCTTAATTGTTAATGTGAGAGTAAATTATTTTTATTACAATTACAAATAAAAATTGTGTGTCCATTTCGAAACGGGGCATAAATTTTGATTAACAAGGTGCGTCGAATTTTACCATTACATATTAATTTGTTTCTGTTAACAGGTTAACACTTCATCGCCGAAGTTATTAATGATTTGAAAAAAATGTATATTGATTCTTCAAAAGCAAGAGTAACTAATCATCTGAATAATGCGGGACTCGCGTGTGGAGATAAATTATCATTTTTATAAATTTAGTTTTCACAAATATCAAAACTGTTCGAAAAAGTGTGTACAAGGTTATTTCCTCTCACGTTTTTCTATAATTAATTGCCACAATTTTTAAGATGCTTACGCAATTTTTGTTTTAATTCAAATTACGTAAACAAATTTGATAACTCACCGAAGATAATTATTTCGATTACAAATTTTTCGTATATGAATTATGGTCATTAAGATATTATCTGGAAGGGAATTCAAATTAAATTGTAATTTTACTTGTTTGCCTCGTCTTGTTATCCAATTATTGTTTAAAGTTTCAATTTTCTGGTTTATTTAAAAAATCGATATCGGATCGATTACAGGTACTAAAATTTAAATTATACAAAAGAGATGGTTTTATCTGGCCATAAATTAACAATTAAATTTAAAAATTACGATCGTAGACTATAATTAAGACGAACCGACTTTTATAATAAATTAATTATGTAATTTTTGGACGGCTATAATTATCACATTATGCACAATTAAACTGTAATTTTCACAAATATTTAAATAATCTTGCTGAATTTATAGACAAAATTGGAAAATCAATCGGCTTTTTTTTATTTAATTTAATTAAAAATTGAACTAAAAACCTTAATCGATTAATGGGTTAATTGAAAAATGTGGGTTTATTGCAAAAATGTGCCAATTATACTTTATTCAAGTTTCAATAAAGGGAAGTTGTGGGGTTAGTTTTGAGTTTTTTCATTCCATACGTTTTTTGGAGTGCTGAATCTGAATCTGAGATTTGTTAACAAAATTTCGTGACCCAAAATTGCAAAATATGCAAAAAAAAAAGGGAAAAACCTCATTTTCTGGCGGTTTTTTGCATATCTCGAAAATTATCAACTTTTTGTAAATAACGTATTTATTTTATTATAACTTCCTACAAATTTCAATACTTAGGTGTTTTCTCTGAAAAACCGTTCGGGCTTAAGCGCTAATTGAAAATTGAGGTGTATTGTTTTTCTCCGCAAAATCCCAATTTTGCCACTCTAAAATTTCTGAAAAGCAAAACTCTAATTTATTATCAAAGACTGTTATTTAGTGAATTTCTCCCAGTTCTCTCTACATACCTTATTTAGATTATATATGTAAAGGTACAGGTCATATTTTCAAAAATGACATAATGTACAAGTTATTTGAAGTCCGAAATTGTACAAATTCAGTTACCTAAAGCAAATTTTGATTGTATATTGAGCAGATCAGTTTAAGTTAAAAAATAACATTTTTGTTGGTTTTTTTTGGTATTTGGATTGGTATTAAATTTTCAACCAATAATCTAAAAAAGCTGATGATTTAAAAAAACCCTATAACTTCAAGGAACCAAGGGAACCTTCAAAAAAGTTGAAATAGCAACGAAAATTGTATGAGCAAAAATTATATGAGCCGTTGTCGTTTAGAGAGTCTTGTCTGAAGTTCTTTAAAGGCGAGTCCTGACACAGGTTTGGGTTTTTCTATCGTCAGCGTTGGAGCTTGTTCATCTACAAAATGAAAAAGGTGGTGAGAAAACAACAACTTGTGATCATATCTTATGGCGAGATGAATGATTACAAAATAGATTGTGAGATTAGACATACTTTCTGCATCATGTAAGCGTCTTTTTTCATTCTGTTCTCTGTCTCTTTCTTCGGCCGCTTTCTTCGGTTTATTTTTTCGATCTCTTCTTGGTCTATATCAATGCTGTCTTCCGGGGCTTGACATTTTCACTCAGTTCTTCGCACAATGTGCAGATCGGTGAGCAATAAAAGTCTGCCTTCCCACAATTGCGTTGTCAGCCATATTTACATTTACACACATGAAACCATTCCTTAGTCCACCCCCCTTGTTTGGATTTTTTTGTTGCTCGTCGATTGTGATTTGACCGGATAACCACTGTTACACCCGAAAGTGAACTCTCAGTGAATGTTGTGCAGCAGTTTTGGTAAGGGGTAGTGAGGCAATGTTGGTTTTACTTTTTTGCGATGAAGATACATATTGTCTATATCTCAAATCCTTCAGACCTTATCATCATATCCTTTCTCATACAGAGTCTGAGAAACACGTTTCCTGCTCCGACAATCTTGTCCTGGTGTGCATGAGGGTCTTTGAAAGCATCAATGACTGGTCGCAAGTCATTTGAGAAACTTCAAATTCCCTGATTAAACAAAGCAGAAGTGGTATCACAACCACTCATCGCGTGTAGGAACAATATAATGGTTCGAGAGGGTTTTGTCTGGGAGGATAATTGTAGGGGGTTTGGGATACTTTTCCTATTCCTGGTTTCAAAAAGATAAGGTTCTTTATTTATTAGGGTTTCACAAGCCAATCAAAATTACCGAAGGATCGATATCTTCGTTAGATAGTGCATATAAGAGCTGATGAGATAATTATTAATTAGGATATCAACGTCCTCTACAGCTTGATGTGAATCAATTTTTGCATCATCAAATTTTTCCATTAGCATAGATATCAACCAACTATTGTTTTTGGAGTTTGTAGACAACTGCAACAGATTGTTTTTTTACGCTTTTCTCAATCGTTCTATGCGGTTGAGCTTCGTTCGGGCATTTGATTTGTAGTTTGACTTGACATATGAAACATAACTGCTAAAAATTTCTGCATATGTCTGGCTGTGGTGCCATTTGACCCAGTGCAACAAAAACCCTCCGTCGATGACATCTTCGTTTTATTTAAGTTGGTGGTTGATGGTGCAACAGCCCTGGATAAGCTCCATTTTGTTCCTTCCCTCATCCCATGCTCATCGAAAAGAGTAGGGTCTAAGTTCAAATGCAAAAATTCTCGCAACTCTTCATCTGAACATTTCACGATGGTCATACGTAGGAATAGTGTAGTTAGATTGATGACTACAGCCCTGTCTTGAATCTGAATAGAGCTGTTTATGATCACAAGAGGCTGCAGTCTTTTACTTCGTTTGAATTTTACAGCTTGTAAATCACCATAAAACCTTATAATATTCCCATGTCCTTAGAAAAATTTATTAAATGACAGTCTTTAATAATAAATTCGAGTTTTAGAGTGAAAAGTGAGTTTTTGTGGAGACGAATATGCAATGTATACTTCACAGTTTCTGGAGACGCAGTGCTGATTCTGGCAGGACTAAACACAAGCACGACCAGGTACAAAAAACAAACGGAAGAAAGAAAATGCTCGAAAAATGGCAAGCCCACTGGGAAACCAGCTAAAAAGGAGACTGAACAAGGGGTCATGGGGAAATAGACTATTACTTGACACAGTTATGAGTGAGGAACCGGTGTGTAGGTACAGCCTAGAGTAAGACACGGCGGAACACACTGTTCAAATGCAACAAATGGGTGGAACAGAGAAGAACACATTGGGAAGCCGATAGCCCCCCACAAACTTATACCGGAAATGCTGACATCTGAGGCTAGGTGGAATGTGATGGCGCAGATAATCACCACGATTCTGAAAACTAAAGGAGAACATGAAAGAAAGGAAAAAGAAGGAAAGAAAGGAACAACGACTCGAAAGAGCGAAAGAAGGCTAACCGCCTAGCCGCTGCAACAACACTTATCATCTAAACTGTGCAACACCTGGTCTTTCCAGAAGAGATACTTAGGTGACTTCTGGAAATCCAGTTCCACAAAAAGAGAGGTTTTCAGTGGATAATATGACTATGAGTCTCACACTCCCGACTTTGGGAAAGTCCGGGGATAGTACATAAAATATTATTCCTTTCCTTCACCGCACAGTTATAAGCAAAAAACCGCTAGAAAATGAAATTTTTTATCTTTTTTTGAATTTTGTTTAAATCCAAACCTCAGATTCAAATTCAGCACTCAAAAAAATATGTATAATGGAAGCAAACCAAACTAACCCACAATTTTTCCGCTGGAGGCTTTTTTGAACGCAAATTGACTGTATTATAAAGAATTATTAGACTTTATCATCCAGTTTCGGATCGTGAGGTGTATATAGTTTGATCATCAGGATTATCCTGATTATTTTGTCCTCATCTAATCGTGGAAACATACTGGACACCAGATGGCTTGAATAAAACATTTAAATACTAAAGAAATTACTAAAAGTTTCTGTCCGTAATATCAAATTGAATATATTTAAAAGAAATAAATAAAACAGAAGAAACCCTTATGATCTATTATATTGAACCTAATAACGTAAAAGAAATAAGTTTTGATTTTTTCCTAACTGGCCCACTGACGTCATGATCGGCTTAAAGAACTGAATAACAAAATTTTCTTTTTATGACAAATTTTTCCCTGATATTCTTGACTGTTTTCTCGCGAATCTTCACGAATAAAAATCAAAGAGTGCACTATAGATTTCCCATCAGATTTCCCGATTTACAGTTTTATATTAGAATCTTCAGGCAAATTCGGTTAAACTGAAGCTTTACGAAATTTTATTACAGTTAAACAGTTAAACTTCCTAAAAAGATCTTCATTATATGATATTATTTATATCGGAGGAGCTTGGAGAAGTAACTTAGAGACTAGAGACTAACTAAAACTAATCTTTAGGCATCAATGGCGGCTCGTCAGAGGAGGCAAAACAGGCTTAGCCTCCCTTGATATTCTAGAATATTAATTAAACTGTTGAAATTAAAAAAAAAGTAAAAAAGTGGATTTTTGATTGTAAAAACTATCAAAAGATAGATACTCCTGTCGCAATACATATCCAAAAAGTAAAGTTAGGTCACCACAGAAGCAAAATCTTCGGCCTAAAACATACATGCAGGTCAAGTAGCCATCACATGAACCACAAGGTTTATAACTGCATTACTGATGATTTAGAGATTATTTCGAAGAAATTACTCCGTACTGACTATGTATCGACTGAAAATTTACATAACTTAATAGTTATGGTATGTAAATCCATAGCATAAATATTGTAATATATTAAAGGCACACGAAAAATACACTTCTTTATTGTGTATCCAAAGGAACTTTTTAATGACGTAGTAGTTGAGCGTCAGTCTTTCGTGTGAATTGTGCGCTTTTGTATACCAATAAGTAGCATCAGTAAAGGACCTAAGGGCATGTGATAAGCATTACAGGAATATCAACAAGAAATATTCTCTAGCCTCTCTATTCCGAAGCCACACTGACCTTCTGTCGGAGGTTGTAATTTTAATCCCAACGAAAAACAGAATCAGCAAGCATACGAGAGATGGGAGTCTTATACCGTTGCCACTTCACATTAAGCGAAGCAAGGGCTGAAAGGATGGATATCTTCAGAAATTGGAGGATTGTGGACCACAGTCCGGAAAATATGACTACCAAATACTCGCCAACACGCATTGGCAAGTGTTGCGTTTTAAAGCCCACAAACCTCTTAAATCCTCTGTTATGTTGAATTTTAGAATAAAATTACCCTAGGTGAGTAAAGCTAAAAATTCGGAAAACTGGGCTAAACGGAAACAGACAGAAGCGTGGGAAGATTTCAGAAAAGAGAGTTAGAAACATGGCGATAAATAAGTGAGGCCTACATACAGAAGTGGACGAATACAGACTAAGAAGAAGGAAGAAGAAGAAGAGAATCATCAAAGTGAGTTCTTTCAGGCGTTCTGCAGCCGTAAAGAAAATAATAAATTTTTATAATTTAGCTGTTTTTCTTTTATCATGCATACCGCCGTAACCTGATGGAACTGAAAAAAATTGTATTTTTGGAAAAGAAAACACTTAAAAGTTGCCACTTTTGAAAGAGAATTAATTAATATAACTAATAATTTATTATTAAAATGATTCACATTTTATTTAAATTTAAATTTTAGTATTTTTTTTTCTAATGAAAAATCTGGATCCAAATGTTTCCAGTAGTCAAATCAACTTTCATAACACTAAATATTATTTTATAGTTTTTTATGTACTATTGTTGAGAAAAGAGACATAAATAATTTTTATGATTTATCGGATATAAAAAATAATCGAATGATATTGCATAAGTGAAATACATTTGAACTTGGTCTTACGGTTAAAAATTTATTTTCTTTTTAAGGCGTGAATTAAGAGATTAATGATACCAATAAAATATTATTTAAATATCATTAAATCTATTTTAACATTGTTTTGAACGATGACTCAAGTATTAAGTTAATATTATATTTAATAGAACTGTAATTCAATAATCGAATATCGAATGTTTAATAATTGAAAGTTTCCGACAATTAATCTTCTAATTGTGTCGATTTATTTGAATTTAAGATGAATGTAAACAAAGATATCGCTTTTCAAGAGTTATCATCCAAACACTTTCTTTCGTCACCTACATAGCGTTTTCGCCTGTGTGGCCACCGAAAACTAAGCTAAGCGATGATCAAATATAAACACTTTCTGTTTGATTTGTCAAATAAGGGTCGCTTACTCGACAAGTACTCGACAAGTATTTGATGCGATTTAATTGTTCATTGTTAGCTTTTTATTAATTTATTCTTGATTATTATTAATTAACTGGTGCAAGTGGTGCCATTGTGCGATGGTTGATTAATGTCGCAATTTAATTTAAAATAAAAAATTAAGAGTACACATTTAATGGCCAAGTTTAAAAAAAGATTGTTTATTGTGGTTGCACTTAAATTGATCTGGCGAGTGTGTTGCTTTGAGGAAGTTCTTACGAACAAGTTACCAAGCTGTCTGCTATAATAGCGTAATACTTACGCATAAAGCCAAGTGAGATTGTCGACATGCGAACACAAATTTAATTGAAATTTATTCCACATGTGTGGTGCCCCTTTATTATGTATGCAATGTTAAATTAACAGGATAAATTAATTATTATAGCTCATCCGTCACGCATTCCATCATTTTTAAACTAACCATCAAACTTTCCATTTTCATATTTCTTCGAATTACATTACTCGATAAATTATTCAAGTGGTTGATATACAGCTGACTTCATTTAATTAACCTGTCCCCCGTTGGGTTCTCAGTTTTTGACAGAATGACTTGGTTGCTAACCTCAATCGACAGGCCAAAATATGTATGTTGATCCTTGTTTTTCGCCTTCTTATTGTAAATTTTAAAGAATTTCTACGTTCAAAGCATTTTGATCTTTTATAGTTCAAATTCTTGAAGTTCGTCCAAGTATAGACCAGATGCGTCTGCATATTTTAGAATCCTCGGCTTGAACTGTAATGTAAACTTATTCGTGGTTTGTCAATCTTATCCATAAAACTTATATTTTCTTTTCGATTACCACAATAAAAACTTCTTATTATTATTTTCAGGAAATGGACGAAAATGACAAAAACGACGACAATGAAAACGTCAACGACGAAGACGACTATGAGTGGCAAGCAGAGGAAGCCACCGAAGCTCCAACGTCGTATTTAACACAGTACAAATGGCAACATTATGGAACCAGAACTAGGGTTGAAGAAAGCAGACGTAACCAGAACTATCCAGATCATTCAAAAATAGGTAAAAAATGTTTAATCCTCCATCCGACAGGTGAGACCTGTTGTGGGATGTGGTGGTGTGCTGCATAAAACATCACAACAGGTTTAGGCGGAGGGTTAAATTGTTGCTGTATGTAGCATCCTTTTCGTTTTAGCTTTCGAGATGAGCGCAGCTCACCGACACATTTTGAAAATGGAGCGGGAAGCCCGCTGTAAAAAACCAATGCCAAAAGTTTTGCCCGTTCAAAGTGTACATCCAGATCCCGGAAAGTCATATACGCCGCGATGTACTGTTTTGCACCGATGTGCAGAAGATACGGGATGTTGTTCAAATCACGAAACTAAATGTGGGCCCAAAAGACAAACATTGGTCAGCTTATATTTCTTTGTAAGTATTTTTAATAAATCTTTTTTAATCGAAAGTGAAACAAGTAATAAGCGATAAATAAAATTAATCGACACCGTCGGTCGTGTTGAAAAAAAGATGATAAACTCATAAATTTTTTATAACTTGTAAAACACTTGTTTTTAAACATAAAAATGTTTAATGGGTTTGTTATTACGTTAATATATCGGTTTTGTTAATAATTGATAATTTTACTTACTTATTATCGTAAAGTTCATGCAAAAGTGGATGAAGAGCGATAAATTGTGGTAAGGTTTCAAGCTTGACCTCTGATTACACCAAAAGATTTTTTTACTACTTATAATATACTTTTATAGAACTGAGAATTTTATCAGAAGTGCGTATTATATTACGTATTTTTATGATATTGGAACTAACAGGAAAACCCGAAACATTCCAAACAGAAATATGAACATAAAATTATTTTTTTCTTTGAATATGAATTTAATTCGCATAGCTCAGTTTAATATCTTTGGCAATCATTCAATCATTCAGCTTTTTTACTATTTTTCTATGTGCGTGAAGTTAGCCCATCATTTTTGAAAATTTAAAAAACCGAAAATTGTGAAAGGCTGTGCCTGATGTGTACCGTATTTTTTTTTATTTAATTTTTTTTTTAATTTATAGAAATTGCTTAGTTTGGGGTAGAAGTTAGCTCCGCTATTTTTAATTTTTTTTAAATCAAAATTGTACTGGATTCTACTCGACCTGTTGTGTGCCGTAAATCATAAAATTTTATTTTGATAAATAAATAGTGGGGCTAACTTTCTGTCGATAAAATAGTTTCTGGCCCAAAAAAATTTTATTTATCAAAAGCTTATTTATTATTTATCAAAATTAAATTTTTTGATTTACGGCACACAACGGCACACGTCGAGTAGAATCTAATATAATTTTGATTTTTAATAAAATTAAAAATGGCGGGGCTAACTTCTATTCCAAAATAAGCAATCTCTATGAAATCCAAAAAAAAATTAAATAAAATAAAAAAATTCGAAAATAAGGAAGGGTCCATAAATTATGTAAGGACGATTTTTGTAATTTTTAACTCCCTCTTCTCTCTCGTAAGGGTCCGTAAGATAACTGATCCCCTATAACAGATATCTAGATTTTAGGGTGGATCCGAGATTTGCTGTAGTTGCATTTGTCAAAACCGAGCCGTTTTGACAAACGCAATATTTACTAAGAATATCCCTCTAAACCGGTCCTACAAGGCAAAGTGTGCTACCAGGAAGAGGGTGGATCTCCCTCGATGTGGAATTAACGCTATGATTTTTTTCCGTTAAACTTTTTTATGTACATAGAAACTATAATATAATAAGGGGGGTGCAATTGCATCTAATTTCTCGCTTTCAAACGTCTTTGCGTTAAACGTTTCTGCGTTCAAAAATCTCTGTGTTGGGAAGGGGCTTCCACTAACATAATCCAAATGAAAAATCTCTTACCAGGATTTTATGTTTTGCAAATGCACCTGGCGCCTGGACTATAGGAACTGATGTGGAAGTAGTGCATTTCAGCAAGAAGTTGATTACGATGGAAATCATGATGAACTGATCTATAAACTCTCACAAGCTACGTAAAGATATGGGTGTATATATCCTAGAAATGAAAATCTCACAATGTATAGTTGCTTCTGCGATGAGGATAGGTTTTAAGTAGAGGATAGTGTATGTAATGCCCGTACTAATAGTCACGGATTATTCCGAGATTCAAGATAATCCTTGGATGTAAAAATGAGATTACTGGAATTTAGACCGTATCGTAGCAACAGCTGCTAATTCGAGAATTAATCTTGAATCTCGGATTATCCGTGACTATTAGTACGGGCATAAGTGCCTTAATTGGGCGAATCTCGGAGAAATTAATGAAATGGAATGAACAATTTGATACTACGTCATGGTACCATGGTTACCACGGTTGAAAAAATCGTAACGATACAAGAGGAAGGCAAAAGAAAAGCAAACCAATCTCAAATTTTCAGATAGGGAAATTTCCAATGTGGAAAACAAAAGGTTAAATGTTGATTCCGACTTCATCGCAATGCAAACGCAAAAGAATATAGGGGTAGGTTTACTTTAAGTTGGGTTGGGTTATGATTAAACTGGTTTAGGTTAGGTTTGGTTTGATTAGATGTGCACTAGATTAGGTTAGGAAAGCTAAATTAGGTTACGTTTAAATTAGGTTTTGGCCTATAAGTAGGTTAAGCGAGGTTAACTTAATTTATGTACATTTCATTCCATCTTTAGATTAGGTTAAATCTATTAATTACCAGTTACTAAGGCCTTTACTAGTATTTTTAGAAGTAAATTACTACTTACTAGTAAAATAAGAATCACAGAACATGCACGTATATCTTCTGTTGCTGAAACCGGGGGGTCTGGGGGGTATGGAATACCCTCCAGTACACCAGATATTATTGTGTACAAGACGAAAACTTAGAGCAAGTATTTTGATCTTAATTTAAATCCATATTTTCCTAAACGAAGTTTAACCTCGGATTTAAACCTTTTTAAAGGACGTCGTCACATTGCTCTCCTCGTATCAGTCGCCACTGATAGTTCAAGAGTTAACCTAAGTTAACCCATCAGGATAGGTTGTTTTTTGCGTCAAAAGTTGTCCGTTTAGGCCTTTAAATTACCAGCAGTGCAATCAGAAAAGGTCAAATTTCAATGGAGTCAAATTACCGGTGTTAAATCTCCAGGAGCTTAATTATCAAGACTCAAATGCAGGTGCATTTTGCCCCCTCTTCTCGAATATTAGATCCAAAATAGTCTAAATCGTTTGTACCTTTCTTATTTTCTTTTGTACTCATTTTGTTTTTAAGATATTTTGAAATATCTAAAATGGGCGTTTCGCCTCTCCCCCTTTTCGAATTTTGGAACCAAAATAGTTTTAATCGTTTTCACCTAGGTTTTATCTGTTTGTACCTGTTTGTATCTTCTTTATTTTCGTTTGTACTCAATTTTATTTTTTAGATATTTCAAATTTCTAATAATAATAATTTTAAAATACTGTCTATATAGTTTTAAAATACTATACAAACGAGGTATAAGCTAGAGAAGAATGCGGGACTACTTTTCTTGTCCCGTCCCGCAATGCCGCCTCGTTCTGTAAGTCCCGCACGTCCCGCGGGTCCCGCACTTTTTTCACAGTAGTTTTTTTTAAGTCAGTTTTACTTTAATCCTTTAACGGTTTTAACGGACTGAATTGGCAATCCGTCTCGCGCGGGACTGTATATTTTGTCCCGTCCCGCATTCTTCTCTAGTATGAACGATTTAGACTATTTTGGATCCAAAATTCGAAATGAGGGGCGGCTGGCGAAATGCACCTATTTTAAATTTTTTAAAATATCTGAAAAACAAAATGGGTACAAACGAAAATAAGAAAGGTACAAACAGGTACAAACGATTTAGACTATGTTGAATCCAAAATTCAAAATGCACCTCTCAAATGCTTAGCACTGAAAGAAATGCAGAAATACGGGGGGTCGGTTACTATTAGAATCTTGAAATAAACGTGGAAGTGTTTGTGGTTTAAGACAATTAAGGATTTATCAAACTATCAAAAACCAAAACGAATTTAGGAATACTGCAGATAAAAATGTTTAGTTGATGGAACAGCGCCCTCCCAAAACAGAATATTAAATTATGATTAAATTTTAAATTCATAATAAGTTCTTATTATTTCACACAGTAGCGCCACAACCCAGGGTGGGTTTTGGCTAACCATTTCAATTGTATGAAGGGTTTTCAAGGCAGATTGCCTCGGTGGTTTGCCATAACCTACCGAAGGGAGACGGTTATAATGAAGTTCTTACTTCAGTCAGGCTCGAACCAGAGTTCTCTGCTTAGCAGTCTACGTACTTAAGAATCAGACCGTAATCATTCGCAGTTCTTATTATTACCAACTTAAAATAATATTGTAGTAAGTTACCACTTTACTCTTTCAGTTCATGGTGTAAAGTGAACGTTTATCTACCATGACAATATTTTTTTTATAGAACCTCTCTATCTGTATACTTCTCTAAAGGCCAGTTTCACCATAATCGGAAAAATCTGGTGTACTCCCATAATTCCCTTAAATCTTATTACGTCATCGTCATAGCGTACAACCGAAGAACCTAGTAAATCCAGTTACTATTATTACAAATTTCAAAAATCTGCAGAAATATATGGTTGTTTTGGTGAAGGATTTTTCCACCCTATGAAATGAATTGTCAAGGCTCCAAAGAAGAATGAATGCCAATATTTTGTCTAACTAATAGTAAGTATCATGATATTGAATGGGACGATAGTGAGGGTTTCCCCCTCTTCTTCTAGGGGATTTCTGTACATCTTCCGTTATTTCTCCATTTGTTTTTATCCTGTTCCTACTATTCGTATATTGAATTTACCGATAATTGTAATTATACCTATACGAATATGTTAGGTATCTATTTACCTGTTAGCTATATATAATTTTTAATTTCTTAGAAAATTTATCAAAATAATAATTAATAATAGGGAAATTCGTGATTGTACTTTAAACACCACAATTAAAATTCTTATCACACTCGTCTCGAAGCAAAGATGAATTATGATTACTTTATGTGTATTATCTGACTAATAGGCTTAAAATTAATATGACGAGCCTCTAATTAACAAACCAGTTGAGGTGAGGTTAATTCAACTCACTCAAATTTTTCATATTCTTACCTAACTGTAGATTAATTTTTGAAACCAAAATATAATTACGATACGTCACGATTGTATCTGGTACCAAGCCATTCAAAAGAGGGGGAGATCTCAAAAATGACTAATTAAAATTTTAATTGATTTGCATATTTTAAATGTTTGAAGAAAATTATTATTGAGCAGAAAAACATTAAGCGAAGACGACATGCAAGTATTTTTGGAAGTTTAGCCGCACGAAATCTTTTTATTTAATTGCACTTGATTGAATAATGATGTAATTACAGTCATTAGCAACTTGACGAAAGTGCATTACACTGTTTCTAATCACTTGAAGTAATTGTTCTGGAATTAAGCATTTTGATTGGTTTCAACTGCAGTGTTTTAATCGTTCTCGTAATTATTAACGATTCACCATTGATAGGCACCGGGGAATGACTTTTTAATGCGAATGTTAAAAGTTAAATGACTTTGATAAGGCGCTAAATAGGAATGTGATAATTTTTTGCGAAATTATTTCTTCAAAGTAAACGTCGTCGTCTGACTTTGACGAAATAATTTTTTTGCAATTATGTGAACTACTTTTAGAAGCCTATCATCTTTCACACTTGTATATCCGTTTATTTAGCCTGAAAGTATACCACATTTGTTTAATCTTGCAATTTTTATTGTTTCCTACTTCCACACCAAAAAACTATTTGCGAAATTAAGCAGAGCAAAATTTATATATAAATTTTGCGGCTACCCAAATAAACTGAAAAATAGGACAGCATGAATAAAATGCAATAAGCTGGCTTTAGACATTGCGAAATCTTTACAATTTATAAAGGAACTTTTCCTGGTTACTATTTATAAATTTTGTGATATAAGACGAAGACGATTCTCGAAATAGATTTTCACAGTTGTAAATTTAAATACGAGGAAATGCAATTTTATAATTTTCTTTTCACGCGTACATTATGCAAAAATTACATGCACAAGCGTTGTAATAATTGGCGAAATATCACTTGCAGTACTCACGAATGGCACGATTTCCAATATAAATGAAGTTATCAAGCAGATGTCTTTCGGATTGAAATTATAGTTTTTACGAGGATACCTCGTGAAGTTATAAAATTAATGTACCGAATCATTGGTATTTGTTACTAAACGAACGAATACTTACAGCGATTTACTTCGCTTCAAGATAATCTATAATTGTGGGTACTTATTGCCGGTGGATGATAGGCAAGACATTAGTTTTTCGCATTTTATTAGGTGAAAATGATACAAATTAAACGAAAATTAGTATATACCGATACATGATACATTTGAACTACTTTTAAGGCTTTTTAACATAAACAGTTAACAGGGAAGGGCGTGTACCTTGGGCATACTTGTATCTTGGGCCACTCGAAATTTCGAAAATATGAAAAAAAAATTATTGCATATCCTTGCTGATAATCGAATTGTTTCAGAAACTGAAATTGCCAGTGCTTTCCCCATGCAGTTGTTACCCAAACAATTATCAAGACGATAATGAGGAAATATATTTCTCTCCTACAACTCTATCATCTTCATTACAATGTATAATAATGCGGAATTTATTTCTATAGATTTTAAGTGCATATGCGTAGAAATGAAAAAGGTCAAGAAATACAAATTATGTGAAAGCCTATAAATCTTCATTTCAATTAATTATTCATAACTTTATAAAAGTTTTGTCTCGCATGAATCATCTTAATAATCGTAGTTATAGTTGCATTCTGAACATAACATTTTGATAAAAAAAAGCAAATTCCATTATAACGAAGTGACATCAAGAGGCAGTTTAATTAACTGGAAACCAGGAACGGATCGAAACGGTTTTTTAAACTGCTAGGTTATTTAGATCTAAACTCAAGTTATCAGATTTTTATCACTCGACAGACAAAAAATTCGAAAATCGCCTTCAAAATTTGTTGAACTTATAAATTCGTGTAATCCCAGACCCCGCGCCGGATACGATGATACGAGTATAATACAGTAGCGGTCATTGAAATTGCATTGGGAACTATTAATTCCCGAATTTAAAAAATAGATTTCTCAAGTATTTATTACATATTGTAATGTTTATTTCTAATTTAGGTCTAAAATTTAAAATCAGGAACCGCTAGGAAACTAGAATCTTTTAAAATTTTTAAAATATACCAAATGGAACTCACAATTTACGAATAAATGGAACGCAAACTTGAAAAGATAAATCGTTCGCCTGTCGCCGATATCAAATTTAATTTCTATTTCCTTGTATTTCTATTTTTAATTTTTTGAAAAGTTTACAACAATTTTCATAAAAATTTGTAATCCTTATCTACATTGATTTCCAATCTCAAAAAAATCTTCCAATTATCTAAAATAAAATCGGATTAAAAAAAGGGTCAACCTTTTCTTGCTGTCCGAACTGCGGCGAGGTCAGAAAAACTGTAGGTTAAATTGCGGCGAGGTGTAATTACATTTTTGAGGATTATCCATTCGTTTTCGAGAAAAGGCCTTTTAAAAATCCTAATTTTATATGCATTTTAGATAGGGATTTCAACTAACACGAGTGTTCTATTGACAGTACGCGTGGATTAATATATTCTTACTGATAGCCGTAGCGCTTGTATTCAGTTGTCGACCACCGTTGTCGACAAACGTTGAACTCGATTTTAAGTTAGATTCTCGATTGCCTTCATTGTTAAAAACATCCCCCTAGATACCTCCAACTCGCCAAAGGTGCTACTCGAAGAGGGTGAAACTCGTCTTTAATTATACGTCTTTTTTAAATTTGTTTTTAAAAAATTGTTTCAATTTAATATAATTTATAAGAAATTAGCCTAAAATGCACAAATACATTATCTTGCGTAATATTATGAGTGCGGTTGCAAGCAAGGGGTTCAACACGCACGATGTGTATCCAACCGAGCTACAATCCCGTCTGAACCTCAGTTCGGACTTTCACTAAACCACACCTAAAGTAACCACGCCGCAGTTCGATCCATTTTAAGTAGGGTCAACTTGGCCGCGCCGCATTTCGGAAAACCCCTATTGAATACCCCCCAGCACATTAGTGCTTGTGTTCAAAAAAAGAAAATGTGTTATTGAATTTCAAATCAAAAATCTTAGATTTTCAGATATTAGATTTCCGGTTTGAAACTTTGAAGCTCAATAACACTTTTTTTCGCACAATCTCTGGTGTACTGGAGGGTATTTCATACTTGGGGGGTATTCCATACCTGGGGGGTACTGCCCTCCCCCAAACCCCCCGGTTTGAAAAACCTAGCTTTGTTTGTGTATTGTGATTGTATTGTGTACGGTGATTTAAATTTCAGCGATGCAATTTCCATGACTGCTACTATAGGTTTAACATCCGGGAGATATGGAATAGTCTTAAGCTCGTTTTTTGCACTTTTTATTAACGCACCAATACTAAAGAGTTATTCAGTTTCCTGCTGAGGATTAACTCTTGGTATTTTTTAGAACCTTCCTCCGGTTCTAATTTGCTGTTGACGCTTTTGCGTTTTACCTCTTTCACCATTTTGCCATTTTTTTAAATCTCACTTCTAAGGCTTGCCGGTATAATTTTTTTAATTATGATATTTACCAATGATATTTATTAGGCAGATCTACCCGGATACGGGCAAATCGGACAACTCGACGACCGGTCAACTCGGCGACAGGTTTAACTCGGCGACAGTCTACTTGGAGACGCCACCGGTTAGTCTCTTTGGACCCTTCGGCCGATTTCAATCAAGCTTGGCACACTTACTCAGTGGGACTTCGATTAGGTTTTGGTCCAAAAAAAAAAACAAAAACAGAGAAAAATTCAGAGGAGAGTGAGATCTGACAAATTAGGGGGACAAATGTGAAAAAAAGTAAAATTTTGGTTTTGTTTACTTACATATAGAAAACTTCCTAACATTTTTGAAATATGACGAATTCGATTAATATACGATAATTCGTTAGGTTAGGATTTTGTGCAAAAAATATTCTAAAACTTTGAGAAGAGAGAGAATTTCACAAAATCAGAGAAGTAAGGTCACGCGCACGAATGGATTTACGAGATTCTTATAAGCAAACCTTGTGCGCAACAATAGAAGAATTACAAAAAACAAAATTCTAGTAACCCCTGTGATTGAATTTTTATTATTTTAATAATCATTTAATCTTGCTTTTTTAAATTGGAACTTTAAAACTAGAAATTCGATAAAAATTTGGAGATTTGGAAGTAAAATTGGAATTCATTCAAGCTACACTGTAAATTTTTTAACAGAGGCACTAAAAAATAATTGATGGATTCGTGGTGTACATTATGGACTAAAAATTGATATTAACTACTATGTATATCATCTGTATTTCTGAATAATCGTGAAGTTAACCATCGCGTCGCCGAGTTAACCGGTCGCCGAGTTAACCGTCGCTGAGTTGTTGCGTACCGGAACTACCTCTACGAGCTGGGCTGTTCCTGTTCCGGGGACAGTATCTCTAATCGAGTTCTCTTCTATATTTTTGGGAAGTTGCCATATACTGTGCAGTTGTTCATGATCGCATTTTGCAAATATCGTTTGAAGGTGTTCCATAATCAGGTCCGGACTTAAGACAAAACAGACCAATACAAATCTTTTTTTTAAAGCCGACTTTTAAATTTTAATACCCTGTTAACGTTTATTATGAAATTAGCCCTAAGTCCCGTTTCAGATGGCGACGTAGATACGCGCTACGCCCTGCATTGGAAAATTGATTACCATTGTAGCTTTCACATATGTAGGTGCGTTTTCCATTCCATTGTATCTTATGGAAAGTCGCGCGTTCGATCACACAGTTGCCATTCAAGTTTTTAAGTGTCAATGTTTTGTCTCGTTTCGTGAATGTTTTTGTCAAGGGGTAAATATCCAGTAAAATTTCTGTACACAAGACTCGGAATTCCAAATATTTCCAAGACTTGCAATGATTTCCAACGATTTCCAAATAATTCCAAGGAATTCCAAAGATTTTTAGTAATTTCCAAGGAATTCCAACGATTTTCAAGAATTCCAGGGATTTCCAACGAATTTCAATGATTTCCAAGGAATTCCAATGATTTTCAAGGAATTCCAATGATTTCCAAGGAATTCCAATGATTTCCAAGGAATTCCAAAGAATTCTAAGACTTCCAATAATTTCCAACGATTTCCAGAGAATTCGAAGGAATTCCAAAGACTTCCAACGATTTCCAAGGAATTCCAAAGATTTCCAGTGATTTTCAAGAATTTCCAAAGAATTCCAGGGATTTCTAAGGAATTCCAGTGATTTCCAAGGAATTCCATGGATTTCCAAAGAATTCCATGGATTTCCAAAGAATTCCAAGAAATTCCAATAATTTTCAAGGGAATTCCAAACGAGTGTACACAAAATTTTAGGTATATTTACCTCATGGTTTTTGTTGCATCTTGCATATAGTGTGCAGCTATGGCAACAACGTTCGATGCATACCATGGCGCGTTCCAGGTGAAAAAAAAAACACGCTCAACGTCCTACGTCGAGCGTACGACATAGCGCGTACCTCCGTCCCATCTGAAACGGGGCTAAATAAATTTTAAAATTTGAGATTGTAATAAATTATTGTATAATCATAAACAATTTTTAGTAGTTATTAACTAATTAACTTTAACTTATTCGGGAACTTCTCGCATAAAATTATTTATTTTATGGTTATTTATTTACTTTAGCCCCAAAATAATTTTAAAAATTAATAACAGAAGCAGAGGTTTTGAAAAAAGTGAAGAAATTAAATAGAAAAATTTGTAATTTGGAAAAGGATTATTGTTTTCTTGCGCTTTAGGATTAGGATTGTAAGTGGAGGGCAGGCCGAAGCTTGCATGCACTCAGGCCACATATTGAGCCCATTATGCTACCTTCGATGTTGAGGCCATAACGTGTTGTCTGTCAGAATCCGAGAAATGTGAAGAAAATTTACTTTGTCCGTTGTTCCAAATTACCACAGAATTCTTAATAATTTATAATTTCTTGAGATTTTCTAAGATTTTTTATATTTACTATTTCGTAAGATTTTCCTTCACTGTATATTAAGTTTCCACAGAGATTTGGTAATTGGTATTTGGTAACCGGACGAACGGTCGTTGTTCTACATACGATCGTCGAGTTTCACTTGAGCATTTTCCCTCTTTAGTACAGCAAACTGCTGCTTGCTTCTGGAGATGCGACTGCATCTTAAACCTAATTTGGGAGAAAAGATTCATTTTTTCTAAAAATTTCATATATTTTAAATGCCTCATATTATTTAAAAAAATGTTTTGAAATTGCTAAAGGAAAAACCACAAAAATTCAGTTTAATTTTCTCGTAAATACTCGTACCACCGAAAATTTCGGTGACTTACTTTTAGATAATTTAGTTTTTACCTCCTACTTTCCCCCAAACCCAAAATTGAATAGGTTTTCTAGTTTTGCCCTCTTACAAAAACTTGTACGACATAAATGCATTGTTAAATGCCAAAAACATTCTTAACAATTCTTAATAAATTCCTTCAATTTCTTTCCGGTGAGACAAAAAATTCTTCTAATGAGGCAACAAATTTCTCAATTTCAACTTTTATAATTATCACCTAAACTAAATCCGCCATCCAAGTTTTATTTTTACCACTGAATAGGATCATACACAGGGTACAGGGCATCGACAATTTGTTTGTATTTCAATGTTTGAAAAGTGAAAAAGGTTATCTTAAGTATGTAGAACGCTTACGTAGACGTAATTCGAGCAGATCAGATTGAGAAGAGATTTACAATTTAACGTAGAATTGTAAGGGAGCGTTCATAAACAACGTAGTTTGATTTTGACCTCTTTAGAACCCCTCCCTCCCATCATGTAGCTTAACGTAGCTTTTACCATGATACCCCTCCCCCCCCTTTAGATGGAACGTAGTTTTTTTTTCCTCTAACGTTAACAAAACTATTTAAAAATTATTTGGCATAAAAAATGAATAACACCGATATTTGTGTTTAACCTATATGAAATATAAATAAAGAAAATCCAAATACGGAAATAAATATCTAATATTATGTTGTCGCTTATATTCTGCAAATTGCTTTCATAATAAATGAAGAAAACTACGTAGCTTGACTATAACCCCCCCGTACCCTCACGTAGCTTTGCGTAGCTTTCTACCTAACCCCTCCCCCCCCTTGGCCAAACCACGTAGTTTATGAACGCTCCCTAACCACGCTATCATAAGTCATAAACTGGGATAATCATGTGCTGAAAACTACTAAATTTATTTATTAGATATATTGCTATGGAACTTCATCATTAACTGGGGGTAAAAAATTATTTTTTATATTTTGATTTGAAATTATTTAATCTAACTAATTACGTAATGTTATTTCTTATGATCCCCTTTAATGATTAGTGTTTCGAAATTATTTAATTTAATATTTTTATCGTTTAAATTTTACTTATTTTACCATTGAACGCTTGACGCGTATCGAATTTCGGTGCTTTGTATACCTACATGAAGTTCACACCCCCTTATCTTTCAAACTCGCTTTAAAATTTATTATTAATATATTTTAAGTGTATAATTTAACTTTTCTACCTGCAAATTTTACTTCAATAAAATAACATTTTTGTTACCTTTTAACATCAATTCATTTATTTCCATTTTTTAACGTCGATTTTAAGTGCTCATGCTTGAATTTTAAATTTTTTTTTCTTGCAAACTCTCTGTAGATAGCGTATAAAAGATTATGTATACATAGTTGGGCATAACTGATGAAGATTCATAAAAATAAAAATCTTGTAAAATATTAAGGATACAAATATAAATTTTAAGTTTGCAAGTTCTTGTTTGGGTTTTCCAGAATTCCAGACCGCTCAATCCGGGCCTACCGAATCGAGACATGATTATTATAGTTTTAGCCACCCAGAAATAAACTTGAGAGTCAATTGGTCTATACTACACTCCTCCATAGGTATTTGCTATGAAATTATATTCGTAGACAATGTGAATCATCTTCGTGATATTAAAGTATGTAGTTCAGTAGTTACAGTAACTTAAATATTCACTCATAAAACTACAAAGAAAATATACAAGTGGGTGTAATTGGTAATAAAATAGCCATAAATTTTTGGTTTGTTTTTGTAGTCTGTTTGCGGTGTCATAATTATCGTGGAACGTTAGAATTAAACACCATTCATTATATTTAAACCCCTTGGGACTTACTCCGCACTTTTTATTCTTTACATTCTGAAAAGATAAATAATGCCACGAAGATGCAGCTATTCATAAATTAAACCAGCAATCTATGAGGTTTTTATGGTCGACTTCCTCATATTTTTTTAAATTTGATTAAATAAAGAAAAATTAAAAGTGAAAGGGATTTAAATTTGATAACATGCACAGTACAATCATTTTTGTTATTTTATGAAATATTTTTTTATGAAGTAAAGAAAATACGAAATAATTTAAAATCATTAATTATATAATAAAAAAAAATTAAGTGGAAGATAAATGAGCAAATTTGGTAAGGTAGAATTATAGTAATCAGAGGAACTGAATTTTTTTGCGGTGTAATTTAAAAGAAACATTTAAAAATGATTGCCGAATTTTTACAAAAAGCTAAAATATTACACTTGTTGAATTTCAAACGATATTTTAGATAACTTGAAAGTTTATCTAAATGTTAATCTGCCGATTTACATAAAAAATTTGACGTTACGTCCAAGTGAAAAGTGTGCCCGAAGAAGTTCAAGGCAACCGACAAAATTTTATTTCACATCCATTCATTTATAATAATAATCCTGTTTTGCACGAAGTTTCCTCATTCTTATTCTAACATGCAACTTCGATTTTAATGAATGACAATGGAATGTCACAATAAATTTAATATTGTCAGATTATTGGTTAGATCTGCATGCAAGAAATTTAAATTCCACCGGTTAATTGAAATTCTTCGATAATAGGAAATACATTTTTTTAGTTTGCGTGATATTTGCACAGGATCGGAATTGCCACTTTTGAGAGTGAAAATATTTTCAATGTCTCAATATAAAATCAAGATACATAATACAAGGTGGGTGTGAATAGACCATTGGGTATATGTCAATCCGACAAGAATTAGAAGCCTGCCGATTTAGTTCATGAAGATGTACTACATTTATAATCTGACTTTATGTTCTGGGTGGGCCAAATAATGAACAATAGGGAATAAAGACGTATAATCATAATCAATTGTTCATTTAGACCTTGAGGGATTTTGTCGTCATAAAATTATACAGTAAAATTGAGAAGTTGTGAAGATATGGGTGGGTAGTCAAATTTATTCGCTTTATTGCACATTTCTTCGAGTTACATCACAATTGCGTAAAATTTGTAATTATTGATTTTGACTTTCTTAATATTTATGAATTAATTAGGGTTCTTTTTAGCAAAAGGCCCCCAGATTTAAAAAATAGTAAATCAATCAATTTTAATTTTAACTACAATACAAAAAGTCAATAAAAGCCCGGTTTTTAAGATTGAAGTCCGCCACTGGTCACCCGTGGGGTATATTAATTGTGTACAGCATGCGGCTGATCTTAACAATAAACCGGGCAGTAAGAGGCTATTATATTATGAGAAATGGAAGCAGTAAAGAGAAATTATAAATGCAGAAAAGTAAAGCGTCATTAAATTGTGTAATACGTAAACAATTGGGCGCAGCACATTGTTAAATGAATTTTTAATGCAAAAACAATATCCAGTAAAACATGGGAAAAGTTTTTGAAAGCTAATTTCAATATCACGTAGGCATCTGTATGCGCAATAATTTTCTTCAGGAAAGTACTAAAACCTACAATCATTGACTTTACGTGACGAAAATCTTCTATTATCGAGAAATTATAAATTTAATGATTAAATCAATTCCAATTAATATATCCTAATCCTAATTTAAATTTTCCCAATCTCTAATTTATCCATACAAAAAATCACTCCTAAAAAATTTGTCCTAATCAGTGGCGGCTTGCCAGAGGAGGCAAGGGAAGCTTAGCCTCCTCTGAAACTTAGGACTATGAAACGATTAAAATTTTCAAAAAATGAAAAAGTCATATTATTAGGATTGCGGGTTATTGGACAAAAACACAATAATCTTGTTGATCTATTGCAGACGTTTCGCCGCCTCTCACAGCTTCTTCAGGACTCTAGATTACAAGTTGTGCTCTATTCTTGTTTAATAACCCACAATCCTAATAATATCAATTAGTAATGGACGTGATTCTAAAAGAAAAAAGCTACTTCTTCCACAATACTGATCCAAAAGGTAAGGCGAGACTATTGCAGAAGCAGTATTTTTGGCCTAGAACACACAATCAGATGGTTTAGTCATTATATGAACTGTAAAGATCTCGAAGAAATTTCTTCTAAAATTTAGGGCCCCCAAAAATCTGCCGCTCTGTGCAAAGGGAATGCCCTTAGCCCCCATAACAAAATCCTGGCTGCGCCACTGAGTTTGGTATACTGATATAATTTTTTTTTTATTTTAAAAATTATAAGTGGGTGGGGTTCAAGGCCGGATTATCCAATAGGCAAACTAGGCAACTGCCTAGGGACGCCAAGCAGCAAAGGAGCGCTTAAATTATTTAAAAAAATTGTAATTTTTAGCTTGCTTTGATTAGTGTAACTCTTATTCTTAAAAAATTAATTTTTAAATTTTGTGACAGCATTATATACTCCTGAGTCGATTTGACTTTAGTTAAAGTTTTGAGATATCAAATATATATTATTAATATTATTAATCTAATATTCTAATATCGAATATCAGATATCCCAAAAATCTAGCTAAAGTGAAATCAACTCTGGAGTATAAAACTTACTATCACAAAATAGATAACTAATTTTACAAAAAAATGGTGCCTCCGCGAGATCTGATTTTAAGATCAAAGGACAAAAAAATTTCTAGGACAAAATTTTTTTTTTTCTTAAAAAGGACTTTAAATGGAGTTCTAATTGTCTGGATGTAAGTAGTGTACTTTAATATACTGGCAGTGGCGTAACTAGCGGTGTTCCATGTGTTCGATCGAACAAGGGCCCGGGCGTTAAAGGGTCCGGTTCTATCACGACCAAATAAGTAAAGTATTGTATCTACATAATATAATGTTAAATGTGCGACTGCTATTATAAAAAAATTTGGGGGATCAGTTTGACTCTAGAGCACAGGCCCATGACTGCATGGTTACGCCACTGTATACTGGGAGATATTTTATACCTCCCAGGCCCCCGGTTTTCTCTTCCACGATCTATAGATATATTTTGGCGGTGCACCCTCCACTGGAGGGTAGTCAACATTTTTTAGCTCATCCTAGAGCTTAAAAAAATTAATCTTTATGATTATTATATTTTTATTAGCAGCTGATTTACGCTAAGAGTTTTGAAAATTTTTCAGATAAATAATGAACTTGTACTAATTGACGAGGGTTTCAAACTACGAGAAGACACTTACATTTTTGGAAGGTTTCTCTTGACAAATTAATTGTCAGTGGTTTGCAATATCAATCTAGCTAGGCCAGAACCCTCTAGAATGAATCTTTAGTATTGGCAAATTAATAATCGCCAAGTGAAATATTGCGACTTAAAAAGAAAAGAATTAGTAATGGAGAGAGCGCCACTGACGTACTAGTTAGAACAATCAATTGCTGATAATGAAATACCCATGAATAATGTGTGTGAACCCGGCACCTCACTTTTTTAAATCAACCATTTTAAGGTCAGTTCCATTAGCACCCAAGAAAGTTCTACAGTTCCTGATGATTTAAAAAAAGTTCCGGTACTGGTCACCTGAAAATTGATTTTGAAAAATATGCGGTGCTAACTTCCGGTAGCACCGCAAAATCATAAAAAAAATATTTTTCTGACGGCTTTCGAAAGTTCTCAAAGAGTTCTATAGTTCTAGATAAAATTTAAAAAAAGTTTCGAGTCGGAAATATTTTTTTCGAATTTTTGAAAATTAGGAAATTAGGAACCAGTACCGCATCTCCGGAAAACTCGGGGTGCTGACTTAAAACCTGGGATTTTCGACAATTCTGACAGTTTTACCCCCTATTACTCGATTCGAAAAAAGTTCTAGAACCGTGCTAACTTTCGGTAGCACCGCAAAATCGCAAAAAAATATATTGCCGGCGGCTTTTGAAAGTTTTCGAAGAGTTCTGCAGTTTCAGAAATCCCAGGTTCGAAGTCAGCACCTCGAGTTTTCTGAAGATGCGGTGCTGATTTCATCAAAAATTCGAAAAAAATATTTCTAGCTCGGAAATTTTTTTGAAACCTATCAGAACTACAGAACTCTACGAAAATTTTTAAAAGCCGCCGGCAATATATTTTTTTTGCGATTTTCCGGCATTTGCAATACCAGCAAATTGAACATTTTCCAGTGAAATTTATATTAGCCTTCCGCCTAATAGTGCAGGCAAATTCAATTTTGAGTATTTATTAATTGTAGACAGGACTTTTATCATTGACAATGGTAAAGCGGCTTATAATGAACGTAAAAAAATAATGCAAGCTCGAGGGTGGTTCAGGCTTAATTTGAAGGAATTGAAAGGTCGTGCAATAATATATTATTACGTTTTTCGGCGAAACTTGACTTTCTATCAAAAAGTGTCCCACAGAAAGGTCGTAGATCATAAAAAAATCTACAACTTTTGTAAGAGTCACTTTTCAAAATGACCTCAAAATTTCCGTGAAAAATGTAAAAAATGCGAAAATACTATTTTTTTGTTTTATATTTTTCATTTTCGCAAAAATAATCCTTTTTTTGCGTATATTTTGTTCATTATTTTTAGAATTTCTGTGAAAACAGTTGGTTTCCCAAGAAAATTTATTTGACCAAAGTTGTAGCCCGTTAAATTCCCTATCCGGCTTGGGCCATCAGTTTTTTTCTAAGACGTTTCGTTTAAGAGATACTGGGTTCGCAAGAAAATTTAACAAATAAAACCTGAATTTTTTTAACACTTTTTCCCTTCATTTAATTTATAATTCGAAATCTGTTGGTTCTAGACGATAAGGGGTTATGATCTAATTTGTAGATAAGCGAATGATCTGTGGATCATTTTACTCCATTAAGCTTAAAAAATCAATAATATCGGATCTATGGCCGTTTGAAATCAAAAATTAAAAAAATTGCTTTAAAGGGAGGTACCCCCCTCCAAGGGTTTAGACTTGCACAAAAATTTTATTTAAAAATTTGTCTTAGAAAAGTGTCCTTTATCACCGCCTTAAAGGTTTGCCACGGTCACGGTGACACCCTGTATATAAAATTGTAGAATAAAAAACAAAATTCGTGCGTTTTATACATTACCAGTATTATACATGAAGTTAAAATAACAAAACACTTATACCTAGTCATCGATCAATAAATAATATAGATGAATTCCATTTTCATATTTGTTATTAAAATTCATTGCACAACTAGATTAAAATTAAAATAAATCAAACTTAAGTTATAATAAATAATGCAAACACTTCGAATTAAAATTATTTGTAGATACATACTTGTTTGCATTATTTACTATAACTTAAGTTTGATTTATATTAATTTATTAATTTTAATATAATCGTCGACTTAGAAAATAGAATTTTAATAAATAAAACAATAAGCATTACAATGTAAGTTTTTACGCTTCTATCAGGCAAGTGTTCAATTGCATATTTCAAATGCGGCGTGAAAAGCTGGTTTTCTCGCCTAGCGTTTGAAAGAAAGCAGTGATTATTTTATAAGATGTTGGCATTCTTGGTTATATTTTGTACGTCAAATTGAATTAAAATTAAATAAGTATTACATTTCATAAATAACTCGTATTTGTGCCAGTATCGGGGTGCAGATTTTTCTGGCAATAAATTACCAATAATCCAGTCTTCCGCTTCTGTAATGTGTGCTGGTGTATCCATTATCACAAATATTATCACAGTCGCAATTTTATAATACGAAACAAAATAATTAAATTTAAACGTCAAATTTTTAATTCAAATGTGTTATACCAACAACAACAAAATATCCCTAATACCAAATATTTCAAAAAATAATTAAAGTTTATGTAACAAATTATAGAAGTCGGCGTAAAAAATTACGTTTATCATGCGGCAGGAAACTGTTTTCCGAGTACTCGTAAATACAGGCCTCGGCTAATCCGCCTCAGCCTGTAAAAAACTCGTACTCGGAAAAATGCAGTTTCAAGCCTTATGATAAAAATAACTATTTTATTCTTATTTCGTATCTACATTTATGATTAGAGTAAAAATTGGTAAATACTTGACCGTATGGCATCTGATGTCACAATTCCAACCATGAACATTTAATAACGAGTAATATCAAACGTACAATATAAATGAACTCCGTGAAATTGTAATATACGAATCTTGATGTTAAAACCACGTTAAGGTGGGACATCAAAATTAATTTTTAATTTAATTAAAAATTCATAATTTCGAGTCACTTATCGATGTTGACTTCATTTCTACCACAACCATCTCTGGCGGCTTTCCATGAGCAGTAGGTGTGACAATTGTACAACTCAAATGAAAAGCAGAAAAAATTATTATTAAATTGCACATGAGGAAATAGTATACATAAAAGTATTCGAGAGGGATACATTTTTCGGATGATAATTTTGACAAATTATAAATTGTAATAAAACATATCCAGTATAATTGGATCAGTTTACCATAACTGCTTTTTACTTTAATGCATTCTTGAACGAGATAGACATTTATTGCTTTATTTTAATATTCATTGGGCGAACTGGGCTTGTCGAAATTGTATGATTCAAATTATAATGTAAAAAAACTGTACATCGCTTTATTTTGTAACTTTGTTGCACCTCTGGTCATAAAAAGATCGAAACCGCTATCGCACCACGGATAACGTGACAATTAGAACCGCTAAAATATTTGAAATATGAGTTTTCTTTTATGACTTGTAGGTTTTATACTGGTTGTGAGTGGAATTTTAAATTTATTATTTCCATGAGACAATTTCGATTACACACTTGGTGACTTATATTTTAAGTATTGTGGTTTTGAATAAATCATGTCGAGTAACTAAAATACTTCTTACCTGTTCAAGAGCTAGAGACTAAGAGAAGGAGCAGGAAAAAGATAGATAATTGGCAATAATTTACGGGTTCACTGCCGAATATCGATGTTATTCGCTTACGTTTCCAAGAAAACATTTTTAATTTACTCTTTTGGTTTTCTTTTCAGACCACAACAGTGTTGCATCCAGACATGAAAGTGGAGAAATTGGAATTCTACAATCATACCGAATGCGGATGCATTAATAAATCATCACAGCCGTTACAAGCGATTGATGATTCGGAATCAGATCTAAATGTTGAAGTGTCTCGTCCTTATCGATCAAGTTTATCGACTAGAGATTCCGATTCGTCCTTCTCCCTGTATCCACAAACACTAAGGAGGTAAATATTGCAATTTATTGTTTTAAATCGGTTTCATTCCATTAAATTTGGCATTTTAACTGTAATGATCACGATAAGAAAATTGTGTAAATTTAAACTATCTAATCTTAGCTAGCTTAGGATTCCATTAGATGTTTTCTGCCCCAGGGCCTTTTTCAACATTGTTCCGCCACTGATTCTCCGCTGGAGGTTATGCAACACACTTGACAAATTTTTGTTGTGCCTTATTATTATTATTATTAAATCATATTTTTTGTACATTAAAAAATTTTTTCCAGATGTAAATGTCCCGAACAGTACATTTCCCGCTTTGATCGAAATCATCGATGTACATGCGATTGTCCGGAAGGAAATCTAGATTGCGTATCCATGAAGAAAGGAGATGAACATTTTTCTTTAAAGGATCGATTGTGAGTAAATTGCAATTGGAAAAAAAATCCAAAATAAAAATTTTGATTTTTAGATGCATCTTGGACAAGAAGTGCGGTACTCCTAGCTGCGAATATGGTTTATATTTGAAAAATATTGGGAGATGTCCTAAGATAGAAGAAAAATTTGGGGCTTTTGCCAGTATGTCGACCGATCTAGATTAACTGAAAGTTTTTGATTTTCAAAGATGTAATGTGCTTTTAATTTAGAAATCTCAACGTTATTGTCATGAAGTATTAAAAAAATCATTATTTTATAAATTATTTTTGTTCTTATTTCAAGGTTTTATTATTTTACTGAATGATGCCTTTTATAATTTATATATAATTTTTTTCCATCTTGTTCGTTATTGTGTTTAAGACCAAGCGTACGTATATATAAAAACCTAGTCCAAACATTAGATATATATTTTTTGTACGTAATAAATTGTTAAGTGTAAATAATTTTTTAAAAACGGTAAAATTTGTATTGGTGCTGTAATTATACAATTTGTGAATTATTAGTTGTTTTTTATTTATAAACCCCACTTTAGTCTTTTTCATAATAATCATATTAAAGAGTAGATTTTTCTCAAAAAAGTTTCTCTAAAATATCCGAGTTTTATCAAAGTTGGCATCCTGTACCGAATTACCCCCATTGTTACGCCACTGGTAACTAAGAGCTTCAAATTTTCACCAGTAGATGTCAATTAAATTGAATACTTTTTAAATTTTAAAGAATTTTTATTAATAAAAGATATTAAAATATTATTATCCACTAGGAATTATATATTCGTAATATTAAGAAGGGAAATAATTTGTTTATACTAAGGAGTTTTTGTGTAAAGTGCAAACATTAAAAAAAAATAACTTTTCAACTTTTGTGACGTTTACTTTATTTTTTTCCTTTACTATTTTTTTGATAAAAATGTCTGTGACTAAATTAGGTCCATTACATATGGTAATGCAAAAGAATACCAATAATATAGGCACCGTTTTATTTCTACACGGCTCCGGCAAGTAAAAGTAATCAATTTAAAAAATATTAACCTTACTTTATTGTAATATTTATGCAGGTGACACTGGATTAGGTGCTTTAGAATGGGTCCAATCAATTTTGGGTAATTTTTCAATGCCTCACATTAAATTTTTATTTCCTACTGCACCGAAGCGACCTTATACTCCTAATGGTGGCGCAGTAAGGTCTACATTGTCTTATTCCAACTTAATAGCTAATTTTTGTATTGCAGCCGTCCACCGTATGGTTTGACAGATTAAAAATATGTCCCGAAGTAGACGAACACAAGCCAAGTATATTAGAGATTGGTGAAGAAATCAAAGAATTGATAGAGGCAGAGGTTAAAAGTGGAATTCCATTGAATAAAATAATCGTTGGTATGTTGTAATTTCATTGGAAGGTTCCCAATTTTATTCTCTGTAATTTTGTTTAGGTGGTTTTTCAATGGGCGGTTGCCTCGCTCTTAATATTGGCTATCGATTTATACCTGGTTTAGCAGGCATTTTTGCTCTTTCTTCCTTTTTAAATGAGACTTCAGGTGTATATGAAACACTGCGTAGTTTCTCTCCTGCGCCACCTCTTTTTATGTGTCACGGCAATAAAGATACTCTTGTTCCTATCCAGTGGGGCAAGCATACTTTTGATAATCTTAGAACTTTAAACGTTCAAGGTGAGTTTTTAACCATAGATGCAGATCATGAACTGGATAAACGCGAGCTTAAGAAATTAATGACTTGGATCAACCGTTTGATTCCAGAAGCATAGTAAAATCAGTTTCTATCAAAAGTTGTTACATTTTTACCAAATTAATAAAAATTTGTTATGAAAACTTCGAAAAATTATTTTTCTACTTAATTGTAAGAAATTTTAACTGTAGATTCCTTTGTTGTCGCTTTTATTGTTGTCGAACAGGTTTGAAATCGAACCTGTTTCCGGCAACAGCAGATAGAAAATCGACAAATTCGTACAAAGTGAAGATTAAAAACCTGTTGTTTTTAAACAGTTTTTGAAAAACCAATCATCATAATCGGTGGGAATGGGACAATTTCATGACAGTGTCGAGATTAGAGATCTAGAAAGACGGTGTCAACAATAATCAACTCAACTTTTAGAAGTAAACTGCTAGTGAAACACGTTGCTGGTTATTATTAAAAAGGAAATTATTGCACAGATTTTTTTTGGAAAAAATATTATTGTAATACTGTGCAAATTTTACATCAACAATAAAACCTATGAAGGTCGAAAAATAAACTAATGTATTAACACTGTGCAGAGAAGTGAGACTGGGCAAGCAAAATCAGCTTTTAGGTGATATGGTTTTTGAGAATGGTTGAAGCTCATTTCTGAGTCTTTATGCATAAAAAGGAAAGACTTGCCCTTTGCAGTGGCGTAGCCAGGAATTTAGTTCAGGGGGGGCTCACGAGCGAAGCGAATTTTGTAATAGCGTCGCAGACGAAAATTTTTCAAATTTTCAAGGTCAAACGCTTAATAAAAAGTTAGAAAATTACAATACAAAGAAAATTTCGGGGAGGGCCCGCCCCCCACCCCCCTGAATACGCCACTGATAATTTCCATCTGCCAATGCCAATCTTTAGGTATTTTCCTGTGTTCCCCTATTTTGTTAAAATTTTCTCGAGGTCGTGGTATAACATTTTCCTTATTTTCATTTTATATATTGCATTTTCTAAGTCTTCTGTGAATAAAGATATTTCTATATTAATGTTTTCTACACCCTGTACATACTTTCTTGACAATTTTATTTCTATTATGTTCAGCGGCGGCTTGTCAGAGGAAGCAAAGGAGGCTTGGTCTCCCCTGGAAATGTAAAGAGTGGTTTTTGCATCGTGAGATCTATCAAAAGATAGATACTCCGTGGTATCCAAAAAGTTACGTATACAGCTATCGCAGATTCAGCACATTCATGTAGATCAATTAGTTATTACTTCAAATAGCTTTCTTGATGCAGTGACTATGCATCGACTGAAACCTCCACATAAATATAAATGCTGCTATTTAATTGCAATATGTAAAACACGTAAGAGAACGCCCAGTTAGTTATTGTGTGTTCAATACAGCTCTTTAATCAGTGGCATAACCAGGAATTTAGTTCGGGGGGGGGGGGGCACGAGCAAAGCGAGTCTTCTAATAGCGTCGCAGACAAAAATGTTTCAAATTTTCAAGGTCAAACGCTTAATAGAACGTTGGAAAATTACAATACAAAGAAAATTTCCTCCCAGGCCCCCCTCCTGAATACGCCACTGGCCCTTCGTGTGTGATTTTTATCTCATAAGTGGAATAAATAGCTTTGGATTCGGAGACTTAATCAACCCAATAATCATGTTTAAGAGGTTGCCTAAGTCACCATTTTATTTTTGTTAGAACCTAAACCCACCCAATACAAAATATCTTAAATTTCAAACTATGGTTTATAAAATGGATTCGCCAATATACGTCATTCACATTGACGACGTCATATTAGACCAGGGTTGTCAAAATTTTAAAGACCATGCAACGATAGAGTGAGACATATACTGAACTGTCACCGCAATACACAACACACTGTACATACAAGTTATGTAAACAAACTTATAGAAATAAAAATCACTGTATAATCGGGTGGTGGCAATGACAGACGTCATACCTCTGACGTGTATCGGATTTTGATTTTCAAACCCCATACCATCCTTTATTTTTCTATTAAATGATATTTAAATTGATCCTCTGCATTTTTAGCTTTTAATACTTGCAGCGCATTTTATTTGTGAAAACTGTACATTTTGGTTTTTTAAAATCAGGTTTTCGATTACTGGCAAATGAGTGAAGTTCATTTTTCAAGTTATATTATCTGAATATGGACTGGAAAGTGCCAACATAAAGAAAAACTTATATTTGATTAATCAACAGCTAGATCAAAGTCATAAGCACTGGGATCTTTAAAAACAAATTTAATCATGATCAATTTTTATGACAATGACAATCCAAAATATTATGTTTATTATTATTAGTTTAAAAAAATATGGCTTTCAAAATGCAAACCATAATGCAAACGAACAACAAAAATATAGGCACAGTGTTATTTCTACACGGTGCTGGCAAGTAAATTAATTTAATATCAAGTTTTAATTAACTTCACTTTATTATAATTTAATGCAGGTGATTCTGGAGCAGGTCTGGCAGAATGGATCGGATCCCTTATAGGAAATTTTGCTTTACCTCACATCAAATTTTTATTTCCTAGCGCACCACTTCGACCCTATACTCCTCATTACGGTCAAGTAAGGTCTTCAGTTGAATTTTGCTACGTAAAATCTAACATTTAGTATCTTAGCCGACAACAGTATGGTTCGATAGAGAGAAAATATCTCCTGAAGTAAATGAAAACAAGGAAAGCATACTAAACATGGCAGGACAAATGAAACAATTGTTAATAGAAGAAGTTCAATATGGAATCCCGTTAAATAAAATAATTGTTGGTGAGCTGACCCATTTCAATATTTCCGTTCTACTTTTTATAATTTTTAGGTGGTTTTTCGATGGGAGGTGCTCTTGCCCTTAATGTCGGTTATCGAATTCTTCCCGGTTTGGCAGGAGTGGTTGCTCTTTCGTCTTACTTAAATGATAATTCCGGTGTGTATGACTCTTTAAGCAGAGCGCCATCTTCTACTCCCCTTTTGATGGCGCACGGTAATAAGGATACCCTCATACCTCTTAAATGGGGGAAAAACACGTATGACAATCTTGTAAAATTAAATGTTCGTGGAGAGTTTATAACTTTGGACGAAGCTGAACACGAACTGGATAAGTATGAATTGCAAACTGTCATGAGTTGGATCAACAAACTTGTCCCGGAAGAACATTAAATCATTTTAAATTATTTTAAATAAATGTTTAAGGTCAATTTTTGCCCCTAAACGTGCTGTTGCTTGAGACGACCCTGTTTTATTGAAATGACGTTTTAAGAATGAGGTTAGAATCCAATACAAGCAATGTCACAACTTAAATATAAATTAGAAGTGTTTTGTTTTAAGGTTTTTAAATTTTGCTTATCGGTTAATTTTAAAGTTAAACATAATCGTGTATTAGTTTGGTGTTACTACTTAAATTTGTGATAATTAAAAGTGCCATTTTTTCATGTTAATACGTAAATAATAACTTTCTATTGGAGAAATTCTTTGTAATTTCGTTATAATTAGCAAAAATCAGGTCAGTTAATTTTTGGTATACATATCTGCATATTATTTTTAAGCATTCTTTTGTTTTTTTTTTAATTTTGTGATGAGTAATCAATTGTTTACTGTTTTGGTGCTAATTGTTCAATAAGGTATGCAAGTTTTATGGTATAATAATGTTTTACAATATAATTAATTTATATTATAAATCCTAGTATGAAAACAACTACCAAAAAAATGCAACAAGGTCGTCGCAGTGATAATTTAATAGTAAATAATTCTGTCATTAATTAGATACCTACCTATTTTTGCTTGGAAATAATTTAGAAATGCAAATTTTATGCTAAAATCACTTCAGACTCTGACCGTAAGATGACCAAATTTATCAAAGGCGGTCTCAAAATTAATAAAATCTTTGGCCAATTTTTAGTAGGTCCAATATTTTGGGAGCTAACATTATCCTCCTTGTTAAGAGACATAAACCGAGCTGTAAAAACCGCTCAAAGGCACCATGATTATAATGCTCTTGGGAAAAAATTGTGTAGTAAATTTTCCTGCCTTTCTACACCACAGTACTTCAGCCGTTTCACTGATGCAGTTCTGCCCTAAGAAATCTGTTTATGATCCATGCCCAGGTCATTCCTTTTATGCATCACCATAGAACTCATAGAACTAATGCCTACTGCTGCCCTCTATCAGGGTTGACCACATCCTGCTATCGTCACTTAGTTTAGCTTGCAGGTCAATGCAATTGCCCAGGGGATGGCACGTAGAGCCATAGGTGAGAATTGGGTATGTGATCCTTTTGGCAAAAGGTGTTACCTCTGCAACTTAGCCCCTATCAGTGTCGTAGCTAGGGGCTGGCCAGGCGGGCGGCTGCCAGGGGCGTAACCCTCAGAGTGTTTTGGGCTTATGCCCAATCACACAAAATTAATACACGATAATAATTCACATAAAGAAACTTGCATAGGTATTATTGTATTGTTTCCTTTTGTACATAACATAAAAATAAGTTTTTTGGGGGGCGCAAAATTCAAATCTTGTCAGGGGCGCTCATGACCCTAGCTCCGACTCTGATTTCTCCTAGCTCCGGATTTCGTTAATTATCGCCGAATTTAACTCAAAACCAAGATCTCATCTTTCTAGTTGGAACGATTTCAACGATGTTTTTAATACGTGCTGCGGCTCAAAGATCCCGTCTTTTTAGATCCGTAAATTTTGAGTTGGAGCGTGCTTCGGGGATGTCTAGAATGAGGGACTGGCTTAGAATTTTACTGTCTAACTAGATCTGCCATTTTCGAATTAAATTTATGCCTACAAAAACTTGTATATAATAAAAACACGCCATGAACGATGCTAATTTTATAGAAAATGTTTGGTCTTTTACCTGAAATTTTGAATAATTCATAAAATTTAATGTATATGTTTGTAATTTACCCTTTCAATTACCATAATTTTCAAGTAAAATTCGTGGGCCAGGTTAATGGTACCATTCCCATAATACAAAAGTCAGTAAAAAACCTAGTTTTTAAGTTTGATTGAAAACCTCGAGGTGCAATCGCACCTTGCCCAGTCTGTTACTGTGCACAGGAAACGGCCAATTCATGATCTTGTGATTTTTGGGACTTCCAAGTCCAGTCCAAACCTTATATACATAATTTAGGAGAATTTTTAAATAGTTTGAGCAATAGAAATTGCGTTTTTTGATTATTTTTTGCTGGTCCCCTCTTTTGTAACCAAATTTGTACTCACAATAAAATTTGCACAAAAATCGGCTATAATGGTATCCGGTTATAAAATTTTTTGAAGCGATTATGCACCAAAAGGCTTAAAGAATATCTTATTGTCATTTTCAAGTACAAATTGTTTCAGTTTTTAAAATTCTTCTTAAGTGTAAAGACGTGAACTTGTAAATAATCGCGCAGAAATTTAAGTGAGTACATTTCATTGACCGTACTGTAAACGCTATAATTTATGACTCAAATTTTGTTTTCAATTTATCTGACATTGCAACGGATATTGTGAAACGAATTATTTTTACATATATTTGAACATTTGACCCCTTAATAATCTAATCTACATAATATATGTATACAAAAAAATGGGTATGTAAATATTTTGGAAAAAGAGTTAAATCTCATTTGTTGTAGTCACTTAAACTGGTAAATGTGAAAAATCATTCTGGTAGAGAATTTGATAGGGAAACGTTTGTTCTTCTTTCTTTCCAGATACCTTCAACAGTCTGTACACCACATTTCGAACGGTTAAAGAGTTTGTGTGTCTTTTTTCTCATAATCGTACCTATTTATTTTAAAATTGATTAGTGGATTGTTTAGGTACTGCAGAATTTTTTTGACTTGCGCTGATTTTATAATCAAGTATTTTTAACAGTGTAAAAATAAAAATTTTGTGAATACCCTAATTTAAAAGGGTAGATCATAGTGATATATCGATTTACCACGTCATATTTGGCTCTTATCTTTAATGGTGGTATTTGAAGTTTTCTTGTCAATAATAATCAACAACTTAGGTTGATAGAAATAATTAGGAGGGATCAGAATAATAATTTGCAGAAAAGGTAAAAATGTAAAATTTAATTGTATTGTCACGTATTATGAGTGTAATATTGGGTGCAGTATATAAAAATAAGAAATATTGATACTTTTTATTAAACTTTCAGCATTTACTTACTTTAAAATGTCAAAAATTAAACTGAAGATAGTTGGACGTACAAAAATAGATTTTTACATTATGAAATGTAACAAGGCTAAAAAATAATCATTTACTTTAAATTACTTATATTGCCAAAATATTGCATGAAAATATCATCTTATTAGCCTTAAACTTCCAAGATTTGAAAATGTTGTTGCTGATTAAGAAATATCCGGAAGCATCTAAAGAATATTGCGTTGTATTTACTCCAGCAATTACTTTATTTGCTTTCGGTTGTTTTGACATTCGTCAACAGATTTGCGTGCGTTAATATATTATGCAATTTATTTAGTAATGAATACATTTCCGATACTCGTACGCGTCAAATAGAGTAGATAATGGGATGACCCAAAAAAAAAGGATTTCATATTTTTGGGGATTTTTTTACCTACACCTTGTTCATTATTTTCAAAATTTCTGTGAAAACGGTTGGTTTTCCAAAAACTTTTCTTTGACCAAAGTTGTAGCTCGTTAAATTTCCTATCCGGTTTGGGCCATCAGTTTTTTTCTGAGGCGTTTCGTTTAAGAGATACGGGGTTTGCAAGAAAAGTAAAAAAAATAAAACCTGAATTTTTTGAACATTTTTTTCCTTCATTTAATTTATAACTCGAAATCTGTTGATTCTAGACGATAAGGGGTTATAGCCTAATTTGTAGATCAGCGAGTGATCTTTAAAAAAGTTCTACTCCATTAAACTTAAAAAATCAATAATGTCGGAGATATGGCCGTTTGAAATCAGAAATTCAAAAAATTGCTTTAATGGGAGGTAGGGGTCGAGAACAATCGATAGCGCTATCGATTATTAACGATAGTAACTACTATCGAAAGCCATCGATAGTTTTCTGTAGTTATCGATAGTTTTCGATAGTCGTGACCAAGTGGCGTAGCCAGGGGGGGTTCCCCCCGAAATTATTTTTGTATTGTAATTTTCTAACTTTCTATTAAGCGTTTGACCTTGAAAATTTGAAAATTTTTTGTCTGCTACGCTATTACAAGACTCGCCTTGCTCGTGGACCCCCCGAACTAAATTCCTGGCTAAGCCACTGGTCGTGACACGTGACAGATGTCTTCAGTACCAGCAATTTACCTTTATCATTACTAACATAACTTTGATTTTTGTGAATAAAAATGCAATGTTAGTTATTTGAGCATTTTGCACTTTCAACAGATGCTAGTTTTTTGTTAAAATTTTTTTTCCCTACATTTAATAATTATCCACTATCGAAAACTATCGATATTTATCGATGGTCTGAACGTTGCCTATCGATAATTATCGATAGTGCCGCCTATCGATTATTCTCGACCTCTAATGGGGGTTTGGACTTGGACAAAAATTTTATTTGAAAATTTGTCTTAGAAAAGTGTCCTTTATCACCAACCCAAATGTTCTCCACGGTCACGGGGACACCCTGTATAATAGTATATCTGGGGGCGAATCAGTGAGTTTTAGTATATACTACACTGTACTGGTATTTGGCAGTATTTCATAAAATTAAGAATCAGGTAGTCACATAAACACCAAATTTAATTCCGGAAAAATTAATTTAGTTAATTTACTATTCCGGAAATTTTATTTTCCGGATTTTTTATAAAATTACATTTTATTTAAATTTTAGGTTTTTTTATTGTAAATTTAATAAAGTACTGCAATTTACTACCTATTACTTTTACTTACTGCTTAATACTACCTGGTGCTATCAATAACAGCTTTAGTACTGCCACTTACTCCTAATACTGCCTTACTACCTGATACATACAGCGGTAATATTACATAGCAATACTCAATGGTAATACGTTATATTACCGTTTTATCGATTAGGTAATAACAACAGTAAATAGCAGTGATAAGCAGGATCAGAATTTAAGTGATAGTCTTAAAGCAGTATTGGTAGTACCAAAGAATATATACCTATAGGAACATCTTCCTAGTACCAGGTAGGGAAAGGCATTGTTATTTGTTAGACAGTTAGATCAGTAGTAAGTAGCAGTATCAGCAGTGCTAATGTGTGAATAATTCCTCAATATGTGAGGAATTTTGAAATACGTTTAAAAATTTTTTTTAAATTTGATTTTAATAAATTTAAGAGCAGCAGTGTGGCGTAAAGCCTACACCGGTCGATTATGTGATCAACAATACGCTGCTGTGATCAACAAATCAGAGACTACCATCCGTCTCATACACCAAGACGTCTGGCCAGCGTGGTGTATTATGGCTAAAAACTTCCCAAATTGTAACGAAATGGGGAAGGCCTTCATCCAGCAGTGGACTGACATAGGCAAATCGTGATCGTGAAATTTAATAAAAATAGAGGAATTTTGCTAACATTAGTGAGGAATATTTCATTTATGTACTCGCAACGCTGGTATTAAGTAACAGCAGTAAGTGGCAGTATTAGTAAGCGATTGCGAGTATTTGAACTTGGGTGGTTTTTTTACTACTAGACCACTACAAATAATGCAGTGATTCACCTCCCGAATATATCTACGGAAAAAGTACGTATACCGGTAAAAGTGAATGCTTTCCGGTAAATGTACACTTATACTGACGTTTATGGTGTATATGTTACGGAAAAAGTACGTAACTGGAAAATGTATACATTTATCGGTAAATGTGTACAGGTTCCACGTGAGTTGGTAAAAGTGCGTTGAATAATGTAAAAGACAGCGTTATCTTTACAATTAACCGGTAAATGTACACATGTGAACATGTAGCTTGGTAAAGGTGAGTCTACGAATGCAGTTTATTGTAACCAGAATCAATATTACAATATTTAATAAAAAATAATAAATTAATATTTTCGAAATGCTACAGTAGCAAATTGTGCTGAAATAAAGATTAATTAATTTAATACTAATTTTTTCTTATTTATTTATTTCTATTTCAAATTTATTTTGAACAAATATCTAAGTTAGTATTTTGAATTTAATTTGGAAACTAATTTATTGTAAGGCCCAGTTTTTCAATTGTAAGTTAACCCGAATTCAATGGTTAACTTAGATTTCTGACCAATCAGGTACTAGTCATAAACGTAGGTTAACCCTTGCATTTGGGATAACTTACGATTGAAAAACTGGGCCTAAGTGTCAATATTCCTTTACCAACAGCACTTTGATACTTGGAATATGTTCAGATATTTCTAATTCTATTGGGAAAAGTACATTGTATGTACATTTACTATAAGAGTCGCCGTAAGTGCACATTTACCGGGAAATGTGCACTTTTACTTGTATACTACATACGTTTTCCTTTCCGTAACATATACATTTTCCAGTTACAACGTAATTCGTATTTTTTATATTTTTCTTTTTATCCTATTTTGTTATTTTCATTAATAAATTATTGTTTTATTTATTAAATTGCTGTGACAGTAATAACAGGATGGCTTGATGTAGTATATAAATAGGTATGGTCGCAATTGAAGTTGTAAACAATTTTTCAATTTATTAGATAATGAAAAATTAATCTCGATTTTTATCTTTCGATATTCTAGATAATTATAAAAATAATATTGTTTTCTAAATAATTACACCTTTCAGAAAGCATTTAAAGTGGTAATGTGAATTATTAGCAAGAAAGAAATAGGTAATAAAAAGACTATACTTATATCTAAATATGTAATTATCTTAGTTGTGAAATATAATTAAATAAAAGTTTTTCAATTGAACAACTTAATTAAAAACAATAAATTGTTCTATTAAAAAATTTTTTTAATCGACATTCGAAATTAAAAAAAAGAAGATTTTAGTCAGTTTTTTCGCTGAAATTTTTTGAAAGCTATCAGCAGTGGGATTTCCGGATCAGGTTCATTCGAACGGTGTCCAGCTATCTTGAAAAATTTTCTACTGGAAGTCAGCAATCGTGGTCGCCTCAACCCTAAAATTTACAGCCTATACGCGCTATAAGGGCGATACATTGAATAATTAATTTGCTTTTAATCTCTTAAAAAAATCTTACGGGTGCTCATGTTAATATTAAAAAATTAAATACGAAACGGCCGACGGCGACGGCCAAATGTTCTAGATGCTAGACCGCTCTAGTTACTAACTCTGCGAGGCTGTTTGACCTTCCGTTTCGAAACCTGGATGTTGGCTTCCTTTAATCGAGTGAAATTAAAACAACATTGAGCGAATTTACATTAGAAAAACTTTTTTAAATTCCAATGCGAATAAATTTTCTTTCGTCCTCTAAAAATATTGTATAGCAAGTCCGATTGTGACATCCGAGAAAGTATAATCCATTATACTAAAAATGGATAAAGCTTATTTATTGTAAGCTTGACTGACCGACCATTGCGGATTGATTAGCGTGACGTTATGGACCGATAATTTTTATTATTATTATACAAGCTATAAGTTATAAAAATAACAATGTACGTTGTACTCATGACCAAGTCATGACCAAGGCTGCAAAGATTGCACTTGAAAGTCTTCGGCTAATTTATCTCCTCGTCAATAAAATACCACTTTCCTTACTTCTTATAACATATACTATTCCAGAAAACACATGTTAACTGATTAGCAGGTAACAACTTTGTAGAACATTCTCTCCTCCACACCTTGTATTCTGATTGTATGAAATAAACAAAATTGCTCATCCTTTACGTCGTGTCGTAGTCTTCTGTTGTGAGTTAGATAAAATGAAGCTGTTGAGACTAAATCGAGGAAAACATTCGCAAATATTAAACGTTGAAATAAATTTAGATCATATTATAATATATTATAGGGAGTAATTTATTACACTGTATAGAGAATAAATGTATTTTACGAATCCCCCCCCCCCTATCGCTCTATTATAGGTCAAACATGAGAACTACCTTTTATGTGTTTCCCACTACTGTATTTTTATATAGCTTTATACATAGTCAAGTAAGTTAGTTACTAACACGCTGCTAGTGTTTTAGATAGTAGCCAACTAAGCAAACTGTATGCATAGTCGAGTTAAAAGGTTACTATTCTTAGTAGGCTACTAAAAATTTTAGTGGCGGTCTTGAGCATGTTAACTAAAAGTAGACAATTGTGTGTATTGTATAATATTGGTAAATTCTGTAACATGAGTAACTACACCTTTTCCAGTTTTATTTCAGAAATGGTCACATGTATTTGAGAAAGCGACAATTGAAATTCAGATTTGTCAATTGTATTTGCAAGATTTTTTTTTTAAATAACATATCAGTATTTAAAACTATTAAATCAACAAAACAAGAAACTTTTTATAAAATTCTTAAAATTGAATAATATGTAAATTAATCTACGATTAATACGTGCCTCCCCTCAGTAATGAAATGACTAATAATGTTCATGCTTAGATCATAATAATTATAGGTATCTATATTTAAATTTTAAAACATGGGATAACGTACACCGAGAAAACTGTTTGTTAAATTTAACTACATTGGAAAATCGTGAAAAAACGTGAACATAGAGAAATATTTTTAATTATAGTATTTTATTGTATTGAATTTTGTAAGTACAGTAGAGTCTCGAAACAGTGAAAATCACGTTTGTTTTTTAAATATTAATTGCGAATTTATTTATTTCTTAGTTCTTTTTTATGGCATAAAAAAAGAAGATAAAAAATTTAGATTTACTAATACCTATTAAAAAACCAAACGTGATTTTCGCTGTTCACGGATTCGAGACTCTACTGTAAATATAGATTTTTAACTGGAAATATAGGTTTTTAACTGAAAAAAAAAAGAGTTCGGAGCCAGAATCCAAACGGGATGCGGATATTCTTATATTACCGACCGTTGTACTATTATAATATTATGTTTTGTTTATTCTTAGCAAGTGAATCATTTAGTTTTTTGTTGAACCTTTGTAATATCTGATAAGCAAGTGCACACAAACGGAACCAATTCTGATTTGGGTTCATTTTCACATTTTCATTATGACAATTTATGTAATAATATTAATAATTTCTTCACTCTTATTTATACAGAATTACGGAAGTAAATTTTTATATTGTAATACATAAAATAACAACTTTTCATTGTTTGTATATTATTATTATTTTGCGAGCCACCACTGGTTAGCCAGTGATAATGAATAGATAAATACAATATTAATTTCGCTTTTTAAAATACACAATTTAGTTTCACAACATATTACATTTGTTAATTCGTAGTATTGTGGCGATTTTCGACAACTTTACAAATATTTTATATTTTTTATTTTTCCAGAGTTATGGTTTGCTGTAATAAAAAATGTGCGTCTTTTGCATTACTTACAATCGGCAGTATTTTAACGATAGGGGGATTAGCATTAGGTGTATTGTGGAGTTCCATATATCACAATATTTTTACAGAAGTATAATTTCACTTATCTTTAAAAACAATTTTTTTAGTTTTAATTTTCAGGAATTAGTACTTAGCAATCATTCCCAAAGTTATGGCCTTTGGAAAGAAACACCAATTCCGATGTACTTCTCTGCTTACTTATACAATTGGACAAATTCCGAAGAAGTGATCAAGAGTAAATGGAAAATAATACCAGAATTTCAAGAATGTGGGCCATACATTTTTTCGGAACACCACATACACGTCAACATAACATGGAATACGAACAATACGGTCACTTATCAACAAGTTCGAATTTGGAAGTTTTTGCCAGAACTTTCCAACGGAACGTTAAACGACAAGATCACCAACGTAAATCCAATTGTTGCTGTGAGTTAATAATCATTGCAATTATATTTTAAACATCTCAGTTTTCATTTTAGACAGCAGGAGTCAAACTTAAAAATCTACCGTATTTGATAAAAAGATTCCTCGTTAGCCCTGCCTTAAAGTTGATTGAAAAAAATTTAGTCGTTACCAAGAGTGTTAGGGAACTCTTATTTGATGGATTTCAAGATCCAATTTTGAAAATCTTGAAAGATTTAAACATTTCCGGTTTGAACATTCCGTTTGATAAATTTGGTTGGTTTTATGGAGTAAGTAAATAGGTATCGACGGTTTACTGGATCAACTTGATCGTTATTTTTGTAGAGGAACTATTCTTCAACTGCAGATGGAATTTATACAATGTACACAGGAAAAAATGATTTGAGCCGTTTGGGAATATTACAACTGTGGGATGGAAAGAACAAAACTGACGCGTTTGAAGGTGCTTGTAATGACGTGAAAGGAACTTCTGGGGAATTGTGGCCACCAATAAATGATGCTGACCGAGTTTTTATTTTTGCTTCCGATCTTTGCGGGTAAATTTCCAAGTTTAATTTATTGCTTTCCTTAAAAATTACATTTCCAGTTCAGTTGGATTTGATTCTGGAGATAATAAAAACATAAATGGAGTTAAAGGAAAACAGTTCATTGCAACTGATTTTAATTTTGATAATGGTACAAAATATCCAGATCAGGCTTGCTTTAAGGGCAAAAAAGTTATACCAAGCGGGTTAAGGGATATTTCAAATTGCAGGTGAAGACTTTGGAGAATTGTAGACTAAAATGACTGACATAATTCTGTTTAGGTTTGGTGCTCCTGCCTTTGTTTCCTATCCGCACTTTTACTTAGCCGATCCAATTTATGCAAATTCAATAAAAGGAATCCATCCCAATAAAACTGAACATGAAGCTTATTTTATATTTGAACCAAGTACGGGTATTCCTTTGGATGCAAGAGTTCAGCTTCAGCTCAATTTTTATCTTGAACCCATACCTTATATCAGGTAAGCTTAAACACGAAATTTGTAAAAATTAGTTTTGATTTTGCAATTTTTAGTATGTTCGAAAACATAAAACCAACTTATATACCTATGATTTGGTTCAGAGAAACGGCAACGCTTACCAATAAGTTTTTGTCCATGACAAATATGTTGTTAACCTTATCAACTTTGGGGGTCTACATTGGATGGTCGTTGTTTGGAATTGGTGTGGTACTTATATTTTTGGGCATTTATTTCCTTCTTACTAGAAATAAAGATGATGATGATACAGAGGAGTTACTTGGTCAAGGCGAAAGTGATAGAAGTTAGACTGATTTCAACATTCAACTTGTTCAAGTATTTGCATTTTAGTCCTTTTTGTGATAATCTAACTTAGTATCCACCTTCATTATAATTTGTGATCTTTACCAACATTTTTAATACTGTAAATTTGAACTTGATTAGTTTTAGTTCCTAATTTGTTCATAGTTTCAAGTCAACAGATTTTTATAATTATTTAAGTGGAAAGAAATATTTTACTTTCCACTACTAGCATAGACATAATCACTGATGCCTTTATCTTGCCAACTACAGTTTGGCGTAACTCGATCAATTTATAAAAAAATTGATTGACTTTCATAGCCTGGTATTGGTTGTTGCAACCATACCTTGTTTATTTACGTTCCATCGTGGTATTCTAAAATTATTGATAAATGTGTATATTGCTGGTTGATTTTTAAATCCAAAGAGTACAATACCTCCAAATAAACAATAATAACATGTCCAGTGGGCACCAATGTTATGAAGAAATTGAAAAAAATAAACAAAGTTTTATTTCTATTGAGTCTGTACCTTACACAGATAAAAATAATAATAGCATAATAGTTACCAAACCGTTATAAGAATTTGTATGTAATACTAATTGTTTTTTGTTATTTTAAATGTTTTATTTTTTACGTAATTATTGTGCCTTGCCTTAAATTTATAAATAAAATTGAAAATATCTAGTTCGTAATTTAATTTATAAAAGAAAACACTTTATTATTGTAATTTACCTAATAATATTTTTTAAAGGTATCTTAAGCTGAGATATACATATAAACGATAGGGTCTGATAGAAATATGCACTTATTTTGGAAGACTTTGATTTCCCCATTTCTATAATAATTAAGAATATTGTTTGAAATAAGATATTTAAAGATATATACATAGTATGTACTTACCACTGGGAGGCATCCAATTATCATCACTTAAACTTTTCACATCTCCGCAAAGACCATTGAACATACGATTACACTTTTGTCCATTACATTTCGAACACGGTTTTCCTCTTTTATATACAGGTTCTCCTATAATGTTGCCTCCTGGTCCATAATTACATACTAGGGTTAAATAGTTTACGTTGTCTACTGTGTACTCGGTTCTTCCACATCCAAAATAAGCAGTTTCGCCCCACATCATTTGTGTATAATGCTTTTTCTCCATTATGTGGTCTCTATAAATGATTAATTTATTTTCTACTGATTAAATTTGGGGGCAAACAATATATTTAAATAAAATAACTTTCTCTGGGAATTAATTTGATATAAAGTCATCAGATCAAATAAGTTGACACTTTCTATCAGGGAAATAAAGAGATCACTTTCTCAAAATTATAATTACTTGTTTCTTACATGTCACGGAACGAATCTATTATGGTTGTATTGACATGAACTATTCCGTTGTACCACTCATTTATACACTCGGACGTAAAGTTCATATAATCGAAGGGAGTAGGGTGGCCTTCTATAGTGAACCTAAAAATATTTTGACCAACATTTTCAAATTTTGCTATAACATTGCGATTTATTAGAATATTAATTGTATGCCCCTTTATCAAACTAACATGTTCTTCTACAAACATCGTTGAATTCGTGGTCCAACCAACCGCATGCATTGGTCCAACATTGTGCCATATATTCCAATTCTTTGTCGTAGTTCTAAAAATTTATATCAAGAAATTAAGGTACTTACTATGAAAATATTAATATTTTACTAAAATGTTCATGTTTGAGACCGTAGCTTTTTCGAATCTTGGATCGATTCCCAAAGCTATTTCGTTCCTTAGTGTATTGTGCAACTCTACTAATGCTGTTCTTTCTGCATTATCGAACGGCATCGCGGTTCCATTTGGACCACATTTTGAACTGACATCACAGTCCTAAACATACAATTTCGAGAAAATTAATTGAATAAAATGTTTTACAACCATAGCATGTTCTGATTAACGAAGAGTTGAACTAAGGTATTCCGTGAAATTGTGTTGTTCACACAAACACTGCTGTGATCACCAAATATGGATAGGTACCTTTCGCTTGCACGCTGTATTGGTATAATTTCCACAGTTCAAGTGGCAAAAATAATTATTGTACTGCCCATTGACTTGAAATATAAGTAAGATTGATATAAACAATTTTAACATTTTTTGAAATTTAATTGACATTATTTAATTTGTTGTTAATCAGACTTGATCAGAAACTTACAAATGAAAATCAATTGTGACTTACAACTTTCAAGTCTGAATTTTCTACCATATTGCCCAGCTGCTGATATCATCATCAGCCGATCATTCGGTATGATGCTTTGTGGTTTTGCAGTTTCTTCTTCCTATCTATAATTTTCATACATGCCTTGACATGTAAACCAATAGTTTCTAAAATTACCGCCTCGTGCGCTAATGTCGAAAATCCAGTGTTGTGCTAAGCGAATCAGGATTGATCCGAACTCAAATGTGTTACTCAAGTTCTTCTGTGAAGAAGCAAAGAATCATCCTGTGCACTGCTCTGGAAATTCGATACACTGCCATTACGGTACAACCAAAGGTACGTTTTGCAAGAAACAGTAGCAGCAGTGCAGTTACGGCTGGCGTCAGTCGCAAGTGCAATACGTAATGGGAGCTGCTGCGCTTCGATTGTATCGTCTAGCAAGCCACATAACAGAAATTGCATATGAGCAGTTCTGCGGTACTGCAAGTGCAGTCGTTTGCAAAACGTACCTTTAGGGGTAACTAGGTAACCAACACTGATGTGACAGTCACTTTCATCTTCATAATACAAATATTCCAATTTCTCTACATATATCACCATTTTCGGCAATAAAATTTCTATCATTGCAAGGAAAGTTAATAAAATACCATCAACATAAAAAATGGGAACTTGAACTATTTTCGAAAGTTTACTTCTAAATCTTTTCCTCTCACAATCAACTGTCACGATATCACAGTAAACATGTTTTTCCAATGTACGATGTAAAAAAATAAATTCAGCAAGATTTTTGGTCGACGAATGAACCTAGGTGTACAGTAGATAATCAAATCTTGCTGTGAATTTTGTAACCTACAACTTCAAAAAGTCAATTTTGGAAAAATAATATGTTGTACTGCAATTCTATAGTGGATTGCTTGCCAACATTAGTGATTTTTGTATTGCTAATGTGGACTTATTACATGTACGTGGTTGAGCTTGGCATAAAAATTATCCGATACGAAAATGTTGTTAAATTTACTCTATATTTAATAATTTATCATATTTTATTTATAATGACGATGGTAACTTACTTTAAAGTAATGTGCGCAAATATAGCGGTAGTACCAAACAACTATAGATTTCCGTCAGATTTGTACAAAAAAATACAAGAAACTGAAACTGAAGAGGTTAAAAATGAACTCATCTTACAATTTTGTTACAAACAACGTTTAACTGTTGTTACACGGAACGAAAATGGATTTATAAGGTAAAATAAGGTTTTTACTTGTTTGTTTAAAATTAAGCATTTGTTTCAAATTTCAGAGCATGTAATATCTGCAAACTTATAAAACCTGATAGAGCTCATCATTGTTCAGTCTGTGGGACTTGCATTTTAAAAATGGACCACCACTGTCCGTGGATTAATAATTGCGTAGGATTTTCGAATTACAAATTTTTTCTCCTTTTATTATTTTATAGCTCAATCTATTGCATATTTCTAACTCTAACTATATTAGAATATGTCTTGAGAATATGGAAAGACCGCATCCAAGATTTTCACGAACTTCATTATATAATAGGGTAATCGCACAATGCGGTGTGTACTTAAGATTTAAGAAATATTTTTATTTTATAGATTTTCCGTGGCATTACTTTTAGGAATTGTACTCACGTGTTTCTTCTGCGATCATCTTAATATGGTAGCCAATAATAGAACAACACTAGAAAAACTCAAAGCGACAACTTTTCGCGACTTTAACGACAGCTTAACGTTCGATCTTGGAATGTGCGAAAATATAACCGAAGTTTTTGGATACAATTACTGTACGTGGTTTCTTCCTATCAAAACAAGTCTGGGAGATGGCGTACACTATCCAGTTAGATTTAAAATATAAGTTACTTTACATGTAAACCTAAATGCTGAATTATAGAATGAAATTTTTAAGTCTTTGTTTCAAGTAGTCCCATTTTATGGTACCACATATAGAGAAGATCATAACATAATAGTGTTATAATTCAAAAAGTAATCTACAACTACTACTGTTTATTAAAGTGAGATTAATTTTAAAAAATTTAAAAATTATTTTAATTGAAACAAAAATGAAATTATAACATAAAAATATACTTAAAATTAACAAATTTACCTTGGACGAATTATTATATTTGATAATGGTCACACAAATTTACTTTTTGATTTAATTTATTTTTGATAATTTGCTACGTAGCTCACTGAACATGTCAGTGAAGTCTTCTCCCTAAAAAAAAATTTACTAATAATTATATCGGCTATATATTTGTAAACTGAAACTATTTGTATAGACTAATCGGCAAAGAGAAATGTTTTTTGAGCTTCGAGAGCCCAAATGACCCCTATTTTTCCTCATTGTCTATCGTTTTCATGAGACGTTCCTACCTATTTCAACCGTGTTTCCAGTGGCGTAGCGGGGGGCAAATGCCCGGGCGTTGACGAGACCAAGAGAAGACTTCTGTGCACCGTGGCTGAATCAATAATGCTGTACGCCGCCCCGATATGGGTGTCGGCCCTAGAAAAGGTGACGTACCGGCGTTTATTGGAGAGAACCAAGAGGAGGAGCGCTCTGAGAATCTGCAGGGCCTATAGGACGGTCTCCACTGAGGCGGTATTCGTGATGGCGTCTCTTCTGCCAATTCATCTCGAGGCGGAGATGAGAGACGCAAAATACATATCAGCAAATAAGACTCTCTTTGGAAAGCGGTGCACAGAACTACAAGACAGATGGCAAAACTCATGGACGGCGTCTGAAAAGGGTAGGTTCAACTTCGCTTCAACAGAGCAAACACCCCCAACTGTCTCTTCTGTAGTGAAGAGGACGATGCAGAACTCATCTTTTTCTGCATCAAATGGACGGAACACAGAGGAGCCGCCCAAACACAGTTGGGGTGTGGCGCACCCTGTATATTGTAACATTATGGTGTACTCTGTATTTTGTATTTAACTTGTAATATATTGATTTTACGGTTGGTAGCAATAGGAGACAATATTGTCTATATAAGACTATACTACCGACTAGATTTTAATAGAAATAAATACGAACTTAAAAACTGAACAACGTGTTCCAAAGTGGTGACCCCGACTCAAAATGACAATCGACGACAAAACGACAGATTCAACAAACAAAAGCGCAGCAATGCAAACCAACGCGGTTAGCATTAAACATATACCATTTTGGGAGCAAGAACCTGAACTGTGGTTTTTACAATTAGAAGCACAATTCGCATTAGCCGGAATATCGCAAGACTCAACTAAATATTATCATGTATTGGCCAGTTTTAACGAAAGAGCGATGGCAGAAATGAAGGACGTTTTTCTTAAACCTCCTGCGCAAGAAAAGTACGAACATGTAAAAGCAGAAACAATAAAACGGTTCACCGTTTCGCAAGAAAAGAAAATGATTACCTTACTGGAAGACGAACGGATCGGAGATAGAACCCCTTCTCAATTTTTGAGACATCTGAGAAGTTTGGGAGGATTAGCAGCAACCGACGAATTAATCAAAACAATATGGACTCGACGCCTACCTAATCACTTGCAAGCAATCGTGGCATCACAAATCGACGTGCCAATAGAGAAGTTAGCCGAGATCGCGGACAGAGTAGAAGATGCTTTACCTCAAGGAAACATTGCGGGTATCAGCAACACACAGAATCAGTTCAACAACAACAATATGCAAAATCAGCTAACCAATTTGAATGCAAATATGATGAAAATAGCAGAAGAAGTGGCGGAAATTAAACAAAATCGTCACAGAGAAAATACGCGGCCCCAGAACAAGAACTGGCGAAATTATGAAAGACGACGTAGCAAAAGCCGCGATCAGAGAACCGAAAGTTCAATATGTTGGTATCACTACCGATTTGGAGAAAATTCCACAAACTGCCGACCCCCTTGCACTTGGAATTCAAAAAATGGAAACTGTCGCCAGTAGAAGGGACGCCTGGCAACAAATCCACATCAAGCCGTCTCTACATTCAAGATCGTACAAGTAAAGTGGAGTTCCTAATAGATACCGGCGCGGATGTTTGTGTTATACCGAAACGATTAACAAAGAAACATAAACTCAGTGAAACCAAGTTATACGCCGCAAATGATTCTGTAATCAACACATATGGATTCGTAACAATGGTCTTGAATTTCGGGTTAAATCGTAATTTTCGTTGGTCGTTTTTAGTCGCAGACGTAAATAAACCTATTATAGGTGCGGATTTTCTAAGAAACTTCGAGTTACTAGTGGATATTAAAAATAGGAGACTTGTGGATACAATAACAAAAAAACAAACAATTGGAAAAATAAACAAGAGCAAACCAATGATAATACGTACTGTATCTAACCAGAATCCCTTTAGTAAGCTATTGAAGAATTTCCCGTCACTAACAAACCCGGTTGCACCGCATAAACAAACCCAACACGAAACCTGGCACCATATCGAAACAACGCCTGGACCACCTATAACCTGTCGTCCTAGAAGATTGGCCCCTGAACGAATGGCAGCAGCGAAGAAAGAATTCGAGACGATGTTGCAACTAGGGATTATTCGGTCATCAAAAAGCTGTTGGGCTTCGCCTTTACACATGGTAAAAAAGAAGAATGACGAATGGCGACCGTGTGGCGATTTCAGAGGATTAAACGCTCGTACAATACCCGACCGGTATCCGGTACCGCACATCGAAGATTTTTCCCACATGTTGCACAATAAAAAAATATTCTCCACCATTGACCTCGTTAGGGCTTTCCACCAGATCCCGGTGCATCCAGATGATATAGAGAAAACTGCAATTGCAACGCCCTTCGGATTGTTCGAGTTTTTATATATGTGTTTCGGGCTAAGAAATGCTGCACAAACGTTTCAAAGATTCATCGATGAAATAACCCGTGGACTTGATTTCCTTTTCGCTTACGTGGATGACATTTTCGTTGCATCAAGTTCGGAAGACGAACATGTGAAACACCTTAACATCTTATTCGAACGTTTAGATAAATATGGTATAAAAATCAACGTTGACAAATGCACTTTTGGAAAAAGCGAAGTAAATTTTTTAGGATATACTGTTAACACACTCGGTAGCAAGCCGCCAAGCGAGCGAATTGAGACGATAAAGAATGCCGAACGTCCAGTCACAATTAGACAATTGAGAAGATTTCTTGGAATGGTAAATTTTTACAGAAGATTTATTCCCAAGATAGCAGATATCCAAGCACCTTTAAATAAATTTTTAACTGGAAAAAAGAAAGATAACCAAAGAATCGAGTGGAATTCAGAAGCTGAATGCGCTTTTGAGAAAGTTAAAGTTGCACTAACCAATGCCACGTTGCTAGCGCACCCGGCACAAAACGCGCCATTATCGATAATGGTTGATGCATCGAATGTAGCAATTGGTGCGGTATTACAACAAGAAATAGAAAAGGATTGGCAACCACTTGCTTTCTTTGCAAAAACATTATCCGCTGCTCAACAAAAGTACAGTGCGTACGATCGTGAATTGTTAGCTATCTACGAAGGAGTTAAAAAATTTAGACACTCTTTAGAAGGAAGAGATTTTACGATTTTCACTGATCATAAACCGTTAGTATTTGCCTTTAAGCAAAAATCAGATCATAGTTCGCCACGACAATATAGATATCTCGATTTTATTGGACAATTCTCAACAGACATTCGACATATAAATGGTATCAAGAACATTCCCGCAGACACATTGTCAAGGTTGCAAATCGAAGAAATAACCCCGGACCAAATCACGATAGATTATAAGAAACTAGCTAGAGAGCAAGAAAATGACGACGAGTTAAATTCGTTCAATAGAAAAAAACATTCCCTACAACTCAAGAAAATATACTGTCCAGAAATAGAAACCGAGTTGGTTTGCGACACAAGTACTAATAGTATTCGGCCTTGGATCCCTGAGAATACTCGGTTCATGATATTCAAGAAAATGCACGGTTTGGCACACTTAGGAAGAAGAGCAACAGCCAAACTAATTACAAAGCGTTTCGTATGGCCCCAAATCAATAAGGACATAAAACACTGGTGTAGAGAATGCATCCCATGCCAGAGAACCAAAGTGCAGAGACATACGATAGCACCGCTTGGGCAGTTTACGGCTCCCACAAAACGTTTCGAACACATACATCTCGATTTGGTTGGTCCACTTCCATATTCTAACGGGTATACGTACTGCATGACGATGATCGATAGGTTCACTAGATGGATTGAGGTTGTTCCAATTCGAGGCATTACAGCGGAAGAAATAGCCCAAACCCTGGTAGCATCGTGGATCTCTAGATTTGGCGTACCAGCACGAATAACAACCGATCAAGGGCGGCAATTCACATCAGAAATATTTAAAAATTTATCAAAACTTTTAGGAGCAGAACACATCAAATCAACCGCTTACCACCCGATGGCAAATGGAATGATCGAAAGGGTACATCGACAGCTAAAAAGCGCAATCAAGTGCCATGCTTTGGAAAACAACGAAACATGGGTGGAAGCATTACAAGTAGTACTTTTAGGTTTAAGGACGGCTTTTAAAGAAGACATTAATGCAACATCAGCAGAATTAGTTTATGGCGAAAATATTCGGTTGCCAGGAGAAATATTTCAAAATAGTCGCTTTCCTAACGAACCCTCAAATATTGTTTCCCAATTACGAAAACACTTTCACCAGATAAGACCAGCACCAGGTAGTAACCATGGCAATAGAAAAATTTTCGTGCATAAAGATCTAGCCACCTGCTCACATGTTTTTATTAGACACGACGCAGTAAGAAAACCGTTACAAGCTACGTACGATGGTCCTTTCAAAGTTTTAGCAAGAACAGAGAAGGTTTTCCGAATTGAAAAAAATGGAAAAAACCTAGCAATATCTATAGATCGAATTAAACCAGCTTACATAATGAAGAATAGTGAATCACAACAAACAACGTCGACACCTAGCAAGATTCCGTTACCTACGATATCTCCAAAGGAATTAACAAAAAAGCAACCGGTAACAACAAGGTCAGGAAGACAAGTACGATTCACGAACAGATATGTATCGTAAAAATGATTAACATTTCTACTAGGAGGGGAGTACTGTGGCGCACCCTGTATATTGTAACATTATGGTGTACTCTGTATTTTGTATTTAACTTGTAATATATTGATTTTACGGTTGGTAGCAATAGGAGACAATATTGTCTATATAAGACTATACTACCGACTAGATTTTAATAGAAATAAATACGAACTTAAAAACTGAACAACGTGTTCCAAAGGGGAATAGATCTTACTCCGCAAAACATCGTAGAGCTGATGTTGAGTAGCGAAAAGTACTGGCGGGTGATTGATGAAATACTGGTCGAAATCATATCTACAAAAGCCAAACTCCAAGACAACTTAAATTTACACCAAGAAGAGTAAAGTCCCGAAAGGGCAGAATTCAGGACGAGAGGCAGGAGTGTGTGCGGAAGAAATGCTTTGCGATTCCCGGCACCTCCAAGGAGTGGAGTTTAGTCGGTAAAAATCCGACACTACCATCCAAACCATCTGGGTGGTGTCTTTTGAAGATTTCCCCACTCCCAACGCTCACAAAAAGACATGCCCTGGGTGGCACGTCTGGGGGGGGGGCAGGGAACGGCCGTGCTGATGATGGATAGATGGCGCGAAATAGTTAAAAATAAACAAAGCTGTCATAAGTACTCCGTAATGCCAGTTGTGAGAGAATTTTCGATTGTATTTTTACAATCGAAAAAGATGTACAAATCAACATTGACGAATGTATTCAAGAGTTTGAATTACACAAATCACGCAGAATAAAATTGAAATTTAATTATTTTATTCACAATCGGTTAGTAATCGATACATTCCTGATTTTTAAGAAGTTGGGAAGCAGTTTATTATTTACTTTCACTTGCCAACCAATCAGAGCTATTTTGTTTTACTTCCCAACCTACCTCAGGTCGGGAAGTGATCACTTCCCAACCTGCAAAGTCGCATGTTGGCAAGAAAAGGAACTAACAAATAATGTGCGTCAAATTAATTAAGATTATGTCAAATGTCAAGTACAAATTTAGTGCAAGTTAACTACAATCTAATATTATTTTAGTTACTTTAAAAATGTAAGTTTTATAACAATATTGTTAATTTAGCCAGAATAATTAAAGTACAATTATTATGTCAAATGTTTACCATCATTTTGTTTGACATAAGCAGCAATTTGCTTATTTTTTATACCAACTGGATAAATTAGTTTATCTTTTCAAAAATGAAACAAAGTGAAAAGCAGCGTATAATTTAATACAAATTTTAATTATTTGTTATTTTCTATCTGATTGTGAATAAAATAGTATACATACCTCGGTGTCAAGCTTCATTCCAGCGTCGCGCTTATAGTTGACTTCGGCGCTTCGCGCCTCAGTCAACTGACTAGCGCTCTGTAATGAAGCATTTTCCACCTCGGCATGTAATATACTATTAATTTTAATAATAAATTAATATCGATTAATAAATTGATTTAAAAAAACTTTTTTGCGAAAATTAGGGGGCGGCGAATTTAAGTTTGCCCCGGGTACCCATAAATCCACGCTACGCCACTGCGCGTTTCGATAATTTGGAGAGATGAAAAACATTATTTTAGCCTTTACAGAGACTAGGGGAGAAAATTGGAGTCATATTCGCATTCAGGAGATTATTTTAATCAGTAGGAATGGATTAAGAGCAAATTGCCACGCCGACCAGTTAATATAGAAATTAAGAAAATCAAATAAAATCTACAGTTCCTCATTTTTAAATTTCGAAAAAACAGTAAAGCATTACCTCGGTGTCTGATTCCTCTGTAGTGGTATTCAATGTTATATTGCTGATGTCGGAGATTAAATTTTGAGAACTAGGAGGTTTTTCTTTGGCCTTTGGTTTTGCCCCTCGATTCAAATTTTGCAATGGTTTCTTCACTAACTCTGCCAATTTTAACTCATCAATATCTTTCTTCAACGTACAACATTCTTCGTTCTTATCTTCGATTGTCTTTTTCAATTGTTCCATCTTCTGCTTATTTTCTTCCAACGTCTGCTCAAGAGTTTCCACATTTTCTTTTAATTTGTGTAGCTCGCGTCGATTTCTATCAATGTTTTCTTTTTTAGTTTCCTCGCAACTCCATTCATAGGTATTTCGCTCATTGAGGCAGGCTTTCATTTTAGTTTCGCCATCTTGTGCAACTTTCATAAGTTTTTCTTTTGCTTTATTTAGACGATCTGCAAGTTGTTGTGAGTCTGCGAGTCTCAAACTTTTAATCGTTTTTATTTTTTCTTGTACTCTAGTTAACGATAATTTTGATGTTTTGAGTTTGTCCTCCAACATTACACTTTTTTCTTCCATTTCTCTTCGTTTTTGGGTTTCGGTTTGAATCGTTTCTCGGTACTCATTTTCTAATTGTTTCAAACTTTCAAGTATCTTTAAAGACTTGTTGTAGTCTTCCTGTAAACTCTCCAGTTGCTGAAATAATAACATTCTGAGTTAAGAAACAACGAAGAATGAAAACGGTTTAAACTAACTTGTGTGAATTCTTCCTTTTTCTTTGCAATAACATCCATGTCCAAATGAGATTGTGAGAGCTCGCCAGCAACTTCAGTCATTTTGGATTCATTCAAATCCTGATTGGTTTTCAAATTTAGACGTACATTGTCAATATCTTCTTGAATCTTTAGACGCTCTGAAATTAAGTTTACCTTTTCGTAATCTAAAGCCAATAGTTTTTCTTGCAGTTTGTTATTGTTCTGGCGGTCCTCTTCAAGTTTATTTTCCAAAACTTTGTTAAAATTATCAACTTCCATAAATCTGAAAATACAATTCCTAATTACAGAAAATACATTCAAAAAAATATTCGACAAAAACCGTCCAAACATTAAATAAAAGCAAAAAATAGAAGAAGAAAAAAAGATTTATGATAGAACCGAAAAATTGAAGCAAAAAGAAATCTGGTACAACTTTACCTTTCCTTTGCACTTGCCAGTTTCTTCATCTGATTTTCCAAAATCTGGTCTTGTTGGAGCTTTTCATCTGTTTTTTGCTTTTTAATTCTGTCCAGATCAATATTGTCGATCTTATCTTGCAAATATTTGCATTCTAGTTCTTCCTTGAATAATTCAAGTTGATTGTTGTAAAACTGTTTTAAGTTATCTTCGTGTTTTTTATTAAGCGAAACGAGCATTTCCTCTTCTTCTTTTTCATTTTTCAAAAGCATTTCCAAACCTCTCTGTTTTGCTTCGATTTGGGCGTTGTCTTTTAGCATATAATGTTCAATTTCTAAACGCGTGTTTTTGATAATCTCTTTGTTGGCATTAATTTTTTTAATAAACCTTTCTTTCTCAATTTGATAAGAATTAACCAAATCAACATAGTCGGAATTTAGACTGGCGATATCCTGCGCTGTCAATTGTTCGAATTGTTCCAAATTTTCGTAGTTGCTTTTTAACGAATGCAATGTTGTGCTGGTGTTTTCTACGCATTTTTGCGTTTGCAATAGCTCCAATGCACCAATTTCGACGGTTACTTGAAGTTCCTTTTTTTGTTCTTTCAATGACTCGATTTCCTTCTCAGTGTATTTACGAGTTTCGCATAATTCGTCGATATCGTTTTGCAAAGTACACAACTCCACTTCTTCTTTGGCCTTGAAGTAATTGAAAACATCAAAAATTTAATACTGCTTTTGGGAATTTAAAATTCCGAGAGCAAGATAACAGTAAATAAATAGAACTGGGGCAGAATTTAAAAAAATTCGTGTATTCCAAAGAGGGTAACTTATTATCTTTTCTCACACAATTGTATTATGTTTAATTATAAAAGCAGATTTGGTGAAGTTATAGGTAGCAAAGGTGGATAGAAGGGAGAGTAACGGGGTAATCCCCTCCCTTAATCTATTAAAAGCCAACAAAATTCATTAAATTTTGTTAAATATTAAAAAATACACTTCAATTCTTATAGGAATATATTTATTTACCCCCCCCCCCTCCCCCATCAGCGAAAATAAAAATTCTTTTTGTCATCGTAAAAGGCAAAGGCCTAAGGAGAAAAAACACGTTTTCATCTCATTTACCCCCTCCATAAACTTTGTATATTGCAATTCTTCCAATCACTTGATTAGAAAAAATTTTCTGGAAGATAGGTAAAATTGAATTTACCCCCCCCCCCCAAGCGAAATCCTGTTATCCCTAATTTTAATCCTAAAATTGTTCCAGCGCCCCCTCACAGGAAAGATTAAAACTTGCAGAAATGAATAAGAAAGTTTGACTTACCTTGGCTTTACTTAAAACGTATTGTTTTCTCTTCAACGCTGAATCCAAACTCTGGAAATTATGTTCCCGTTGCTGAGCCAAATCTAACTCTTCCAATTCTCTAGCTACGATAAGGGCTTCCGGATCTTCACATTCAATTTCCTTTACAATTTCACTTACGTTATCGTGCATTACAACAGAATTGACTTCTCTGAGAGGGGCTTCCCTTTCTTCAATAAATTGGTCTTTCTCCATTTGCACTACTTGGCATTTTTCCATTATTAGAGCACTTTTAATTGACTATTAATGAATAAGATACAACAAAGCGCGTTATAACAATGAACAACAATGACTTTTCATGCGAAACAATTAATTGCATTGCAACCAACCGCTAAATGTTAAATCCCCAGAATGATTCGCCTACTAAAAAAAAATAAATAATTTATTTTAGATAATGAAGAACTTCAAAATTTTTAACAAACAGATCAAAAAAACTGGCCCATGGGGGGATCGAACCCACGACCTTCGCGTTATTAGCACGACGCTCTAACCAACTGAGCTAATGGGCCTGCATGAAATATTTCCATATTTATAAGAAGTCGTACAAATTTAGGATGTTATTCGCAAGTTAGCCGAAGTTGTTCTCGATAAATTAAAGGAATTAGCCTGAATTAGCTTTCAAATTACAGTTACGACGTAGTATGTTTTATAGTTGTGATTTTTCTGATGTGCCACCACTGGTAGCAACAGCTCGATTGTACATAACCTTACTTTTTATCATGCTACATGCTACATTTAACCTCTTCTATCCTAACAACAATATCTTACTAATTTATAAGTTTTAAGAATGTCGGCCAAGAAACCTAAAAAGAACAACGCAGTGTTGACGAAGTGTGAAAAATGTGGGTGCATTATGCTACCGAAAGATTTGGATGATCACCTCGCAGCAGGTGTCGATTGTCTTGCTTCGATTGCAAAATGTTCACACCCTTACATAAGTAATGGAACCATGTACGGAACTATCACAATAATTTCTAACGAAGATAACCCTAAGGACAACTACGTATTTTTGAGCGAATTGGTTATGGATATATGCGATATTACCTCAGGGTCTGAAGTTTTCTTGAAAGATTTGGATACTCATTTAACTTTTACAAAAATTGCTCGACTCGGTACGGATAAACATTTGATGTCGATTCAACTAACCAAACCTGGTAAGTTTTTAATAAATAATATTTTGTTAAAGTTAAACGTTGGAAATGTTTACAGATTTTCGTAAAACATTTTGTAAAGACAATGTTAGGGTGTCGGTCAGGAAAGCAATAAAGAACTTCAGAAAGGCACAGAAGGTGAACGTGGTTTGTCTTAACTTTAATGGGGCTAACTACGAGGATATGTTTTTAGAAAAAATACTTCGTAAAAATTTTGAAAATAGTTTAATAAAGGTTGGTCTTAGATTTCCTTTTTGTTATTTTGGCGAAAAATACCGATTTGAAATTAGAGACATCGAAGATCTGAAAGAATATGACGATAATCTCGAAAATAAAATGAATAATTTGATGATCGACGATGATGATTACTACCAAGTGGTGAGCATAACAAAGTGGCAATGTTACAGGTACGTAGAAAATTTCAATTCTTATAATTTTTTAAGTTTTTTTATTTTAAGAAACAAAATGGATTTTGAAAACGAAACAAATAAAATTACGTTGTCTACCAAGATTGGTGCCCTAAATGAACAAATATTTCAAATACAAAGACTAATGGATGAAGTTTTTGATAAAAAAAAGAGAACTAGTGTTGGTTGTGGTATTTTACTGCACGGTTTTCCTGGAACGGGGAAAACTTTGATGGCTACAGCTTTAGCAGAAGAACGTCATGTTAATTTTATAGAATTGACTTTCGATCAAATTTCTGATCAATTTGGTGATTATTCGAAGATTAACAAAAATCATCTCTTTGGAAATAAACCCACGGTAATTTTGTTGGATAAATTTGAACAAATTTGTCCTTTCAAATCAAGTTTAAATCGGGACGAAAGAGTGGTTGCCCAAGGTTTGACCAATTTGTTTAATTTGATTAATAAACAAGCAGGCAGTGAAGTGTTTGTGATAGCAATTACGAATAAATTGGATTTAGTGAATCACAGTTTCCGAAAATTTCCCTATTTGTATCCAGAAATTGAAGTTCCAATACCAAATCCCGAAGGGCGATTAGAAATTTTGACGAAGTTGATACAGGATTGCAATGATTTGGTAATTAAAATTAGTGATGTTGAACTACAAGAAATTGCTAACAGTACACACGGATACGTGGGATTAGATTTACAGTGCCTTTGCTTAGCCGTGTTTCGTCAAGCCGAAAATAAGGAAATAAATTTCGAAACTTTTAAAGCCGTTTTGTTGACTTTCAAACCACAAGCAATGAGGGATTCAAACCTTAAGGTAAGTGAAAACTATTTGGTTAAAAAAATTTACCAATACATTTTTAAGGGGCACAACGAAAGAAAAATTTAAAATATTGTTAGAAAATTAATTGCTTTTTGATCACAAACAAAAATTTTTTCAAAACATTTATCAGATCTAAAAGGGTCAATGTTTCACTTTTTTAGATTTTATGGCAACTGTACTCTTCTGGATTTATTTTTTTATTTATAAATTTCAGGATTTTCTTTCATTAAAATGCGGTACATTAAGGGGCACGACTAGTGTGACCAAGGGGTAAATATCCAGTAAATTTTCTGTACACAAGACTCAGAATTCCAAAGATTTCCAAGAATTCCAACAATTTCCAAGGAATTCCAAAGAATTCCACCAAGGAATTCCAAGGGAATTCCACCAAGGAATTCCAAGGGAATTCCAAATGAGTGTACACAAAATTTTCGGGATATTTACCCCTTGAGTGTGACTGCCTAGAAAAAAGGTGATTTTCGGAAATTTATTGAAAGAAAAGTAATGTATCGATTATGTTAAAATTTCGAGAATATATTTATGTATAAATTATGTGGATACAAAAAAATTTTTCTATAAAAGTATTCAATTCACAGCGACTTATGCGCTGTCTTCTGAGTCTCGAAAAAAAAAAGTACTCCCACTGCTGCAGTGATTGCGGCCTTTAGAGTCCCTGAAATCAAAAATCCAACAAAATGGTGGAGTTTAGAAAAAAAAGTTCCAAATTTCGCCTAAAAATCTGATTGCAAATTGACATTTTTTATCAAATCGAAAAACTGGAAGTTCACAGTATGAAGAAACAAATACTGAATACAATAAAACTAGATTCAAAAGAGTTTATAAAAACTGAAGAAAAACTTGGTAGTAGACTTCATGACTCTAGCTCCGACTCTGCCCGTACGTGTGTTAATTAGCACTAATATTTTACGAACAGTATTTATTTATAGAAACACGGAAGTTGTTTTTAGGGTGGATCCGTGATTTGTCGATTAGTTGTCGATAGCGATTATGACTCGCTAAAAACATCCCTGTATGTAGCTCCAACTCGCCAAAGGTGCTACGTGAAAGGGGTGGTATGGATTAACTGACAGTAACCGAAAATCCATCATTAAATATCCCAACAGCAAGACTATTGGATAATTCAATGATTTTCAAACCACTGCACTATGGTTTCTGGAACCTATTTTTTTGGCCAAAATTGAAATTTCCAAGTGTTGTAAACCACATAACTGTCGAGTGTAAGTGAAAGTAGATCTTCCAAATGACCATATTTTCTACCTGCTGTAGTCTCTTAGATCTTAAAATAGCCAAAATGCATAATAATATCAGGACAATTTCAGTTCCACTAGTATTAGTATAAGAGTTAACACGAAGTTTTAGGTGTGCTACTGTAGAACAATAAAAATAATAGATATGAAATTTTCATTTAGGTATTATAAATTAAAATGGCCGGATTTGGCCGTAACGACCAAAATATAGGTAGATAATATAAGTATTGGGGATTTGATTTACGCATAATTTACTTGCGAATAGTTGCGTATTTAAAAAATAAATCACTCTTTACTTACAGAAATGCATCGTTTTAAGTACGAACAACTTTTTGAAATATGGTTACAAGGAGAAGGTAACAACGAAAGAATTAAAGCATTGTTTAATTATATACAGACTTCGATTGGTAATAATATTAACTTACTCAATGAAGAGAAAATACGCGAAATATTATGTCGTTTGGCTCGAAGTTTTAATGAAAGATGGCATAAGATGTCCAGACACACAGGACGCTTTAAGAAAACATATGCCGTGTGGTTAACAGGAAGCTTTATTGTTGAAATAGTAGACGGCGTCTACATCTTCAGGTCGGCCCTCTCTACCATTCTTTAAAAAAGCTCCTAGGTCACAAAGGCAAAAAGCTTCCAAATTAGCATCAGAACAAAAGTATTCATCCTCGTTAATGATACAAGCTGCACGTATGGCTGCACATCAAGAGAAAAGTAAGGATTTGGAGCAAGCCGTCCAAAAAAAATTAGGAAAATATTATTCAGCAAAGAAAAACATCCTGTACAATATACAGCTGAAGAAGCATTAGAGCTTATTTTAGACTCAAATTTGAGTAAACAACTATCTAAATATGCGACTTGGAGCTGTTTCCAGAAATTGTAATATTTATCCGGACTACAAAAAAGTATGGAAATGCAAATCTACTTGTCGACCAAGCGACTTTAGTTGTACTGATGTTGTAGCTGAAGTTCAAGTAAGCAATTTACTAGAGCATACAACCAAACGTATACTATCATTACAAGAAGAACCTATTGTTCAATATATGGAATCTCTAAAAGTAAATGACATTAGTGTTAAATTAATTTGCAGTAATGGCTTTGATGGAAGTTCAGGACAGTCTACATATAAACAAAGGTTTAGTTCTCCTGGTTCCCACTCTGATGCATCACTTTTTGCAACAACTTTGCGACACCTCTTAGGTTACAAACAGAAAAAAACAATACCATTTTGTGGAATAATCGCACTCCGCAACCTGTGCGATTTTGTAGACCAATTAAATTAGAATACATTAAAGAATCTAGAGAACATGTATTAAAAGAAAAACGAAATATTGATCAACAAATTGAAAACCTTAAAGAATTGGTAATAACCTTGCCGAATGCAAATGATAAGACATTACATGTAAAATATCTATTGTTTATGACATTAATTGACGGAAAAATACTAAATATTTTAACGGAAACTAAATCTAGTCAAGCTTGCCCGATATGTGGTGCAACCCCTGCAAATTTCTTAAAATTGAGTGATTTTGCAGCAAAAGTATTCAGCCCTAAACCAAATAGTTTGCAGTATGGAATAAGTCCATTACATTCATGGATTCGTTTTTTCGTGTATACTTCATATTTCCTACCGCTTAGAAATACGTACATGGCAAGTTAGAAGTGTCCAAAATAAAGAAAGTTTTAAGACTAGGAAGGCATTAATTCAAGAAAAATTTTTGACGCGATTACACTTAATAAATCAAGTTTTTGCTAAATTCTTAAATTTTAATTAATTTTTTAATCTGGAAAGAATACTTTACATTAGTTCAACTTAATTCAATCAAGTCTACAAACTACTAATGTTCATTATATTTTAACATCTATACTTAATGTCTCTGAGCGTGACCCTATTTTACAGATCTTCCAGAGCAAGGGGTAACTATCTCGAAAATTTTGTGTACACTTGTTTGAAATTTCTTGGAAATCATTAAAATCTTTTAGATTGTAACTTGTTTAGAAATCTCTGGAATTCTTGGAAAATTATTCCAGGAATTTCCATGGAAATAGTTGAATTTCCGAATCTTGTGTACAAAATTTGTTCGAGATATTGACCCCTTGTGCCAAAGTGTAAAAAAGAAAGCTTTCTGGGCCCAGAATGAAAAATGATACTTGAAAGCTACAGCACTCGAAGCGTTTGGCCATTCAAAAAACAGATTTTTCCACAATTTTTGATATCATTATTTTTCAGCATTTGAAAAGAATTTTTAAATTTCAGCATCCAAAAACTTTGGAGATGAAGTTGTGAAAAAAGTTAATATAATTATACTAAAATCAAGTGCCCCCCTTTTCTCTCTTTAATCACACCATTTGATTTTTGCTTTTTCGAAGCAAGGACTGAAGTGATCACTTTACTACCCAAGTAATTGCCAAATATAATATTTCTAATAATATTAAATCTCCGACTTTTTTTAAATTTTAACTATTTTTTCAGGTACCAAGCGTGAAGTGGTCCGATATAGGTGGTCAAGAAAAATTGAAAAAAACGCTTCGTTTAGCAATTGAAATGCCAATTAAACACAAAGATAAGATGAAACTGTTTGGATTGAAGCCATTAAAAGGCGTTTTGATGTTTGGCCCACCGGGCTGTTCTAAAACCATGGTCGGAAAAGCGATGGCAACTGAAAGTGGTCTTAATTTCTTTAGCGTCAATGGTTGGTTATTAAACTTCTAATAACTTACATTAATTTTAAATTATGTTTTTAGGTTCAGAATTGTATAGCAAGTGGGTGGGCGATTCTGAAAGAGCGGTCAAGGAAATATTTCGTAAAGCACGACAAGTTGCACCTTCAGTTATATTTTTTGATGAATTTGATGCTTTGGGTGCAGAACGGAGTACAGAAGCTTCTTCAAACGTGCAAGATCGAGTTTTGTCTCAGTTGTTGACAGAATTTGATGGTATACATTCGACCAATGATGTGATTGTTATAGCTGCCACAAACCGGCCGGAAAAAATTGACAAAGCTTTGTTGAGGCCCGGTCGATTTGATCGTATTGTTTACGTTCCTTTACCGGATTCCAACACCCGAAGAGATATTTTTAGAATCAAGTTGCTAAATCGACCTGTTAGTAAACTAATTTTTGAAAATTGCAAGTTTATTTTACTGATTTGTTTTGTAGGTGGAAGACGTTGATTTAGATTGTTTGGTGCAAGCCACCGAAAATTATTCTGGGGCTGAAATTAATGAAATTTATTCGATGGCTGCTATGATGGCTTTAGAAGAAGACTGCGAAGTAATACAATTTAGACATTTTACAGAAGCTTTAAAACTTATAACTCCAATGACTTCTCCTAGTTTATTAAAGATTTATGAAGAATTCAAATGTTTTTGTAGATAAAATTAAAATAAATAGTAAAATGTTAAAAAAAGATTTTTACTTATACATAAATGCAATAATTGGTAAAAATTTGCAAACTTAACACTTGACTTGAAAACTAACTTAAGGTTGAACTGTTGTCGGTTTACGCCTCCTGAAGAGCAAAACATGAGGTTCGGGATTGTGTAGCATGTAGTGTACCCAATTTGGACTTTGTTGAACGCCTAAATTTCTCCATTCTGATTCCGACATCAAATGGGTACGAGGAACCATTTTACTCAGATCTACAGGTAATAAGACGTGTCTGTATTCAAATTGTGTGTCGCTATACTTTTCAGAATATTGGATATTGTTCGATGATGACATACTGCAAATTAAAGATTTTTTAATATTGAAATATCAGTGGAAGTGATACAACTTACTTAAATTCCTGCGGGAAATTAACTTTTCAAACTAAGTTGAGGTTATGGTTCACACGAATGAACAATTAAACGTTGTTCTAAGGCACAAAGTTTCAATTTTTTCACTCGAAATCCTATATTATTGAAGAAACAGCATATTTAACGACAAAGTAATTTTATTTTATTTAAAAAGTCAAACGAATAATTCACATTTGATAAACAAGAAACTGAATTAGTTCAAAACATTTAATTGTTTGACACTGGCTGCAGCACTGGAGCTATAAAAGTAGTTCAAACGCTTTGACGTTAAAGATGGTTTAAGTTTACAAACAGACGTGGCTTTATAACTCAAAAATGTCTGAGGAGAAATCAAATTTACTGAAGTTATTATTTTCTGGAAGCGATTCCGGTACGTAAAAGATTAGTTTGCTTTACTTGATCTCACATTTTCTATTCACAGCCACCTTTAAAAACAACATCCACTTCGATGATTATGTTCGTAAACTTGGTACATTAAAGAGCGATGAATTGACCAAAGAACCGGACAAGCTAAGAGAAGAAAAGCTGTTAATACACGACCACACTCAAGAACTTGCAATTACAAATTACAAAACGTTTATTCAAACCTCGCAGTGTTCTCACGACACATTCGATAGTTTGAGTAACATAGAAGTAAACTTGGACGATTTGTTATTAAATATACCGGAATTTGAGAAGAAATGTCACAGTTTTACGACAAATACCAGCACTATAAATACTTTAAGGAGGCTAAATTCACTGACATTGACCAGAAGTGCACAGCTTTTGGAAATTTTGGAATTACCCCAGTTGATGGATTCTTTTATAAAGGATGGATTTTATGAGGATGCACTGGAATTGGCTGCTTATGTTAGAAAATTGTATACCAAACATCCCGAAATTCCAATTTTTAAGGTAATCATTTTGGTTTCGTTAATGTTCTTTTCTAATTTTCTATTCCCTTAGAACATAACCGATGAAGTGAATCAGGCATGGCTATTGATGCTACACAATTTGTTGGGACTTCTAAGAGAAGACCTACAACTGTCTCGTTGTTTACAAATTGTAAGCTATTTGCGTCGAATGGAAATTTTTACAGAACCAGAGCTGAGACTTAAATTTTTACAAACACGGGAGGTTTGGCTAAACAATAGTCTCAATGCGATACTCGAAAATAATGGTAAGCTTTTTCAAACCAAATGGATGTTCAAACCATTTATTTCACTCTAATATTTGGTTTGTTTCAGCAAATCACCGTCTGAATAAAATAATAGAAGTGACCAGAGTGAATTTGTTCAGCATTATAACCCAATATCAGGCAATTTTTAATGACGATGAACGAAGTCCCTTAATGTCGAATAAAAGTGACAACGTCAACTATAATAATATTTTCTTCAGTTGGATCAGAAATAAGGTTAGTTTTCTAACCTGAAATGACTCCTTTTTATTAATTTTATTTTAGATTTTTGACTTCTTGACGACGTTAGAAAGCGAATTGGAATTAGAAGTTGCATCTATCGATTCAATTTTAGGTCAGTGCATGTATTTTGGTTTATCTTTAAGTCGTGTAGGATGCGACTTCAGAGCAGCAATGATACCAATTTTTAACAACGCCATAAAGCGTCAATTTAAGCATCACCTTTCGAATGCGACCAAAAATTTTGAAAAAAACATGGAAAGATTCACCCTAATCAATAAGAACCATCCAGGTGTGCCTTGGAAAAACAAGAAAAGTGACCCCATACAACCCCCCGAAAGTCTTCTCGAATTTTATCCTTTGGCCGAATATTTAAATCAAGTTTTGATTGCTTTTAATGAACTTAGATTGTGTCCACCAATGTCAATAATTGGGGATGTGGTGAAATCGCTGGACGATTCTTTACTTTTTATATCCAAAGCTATTTTAATCCTTTATGGCCAGGAACAACAGGCGTTTAATTCAAACTCAAAAGATTCCTTTTTACGAATGTGCCTTTGCTTTGTTGACGATTTAATTCCTTACATCCAAAAATGCTTCAATATTATTTATCCTTCCAATTATGTCGCTTCACACGTCTCGTTCAGTATTCAAAATTTGCAAAAGGAAGGCTTAATGTTAATAAATAAAGAAGCAATTGTTGAACCTATTAAACATTTATTACCCCCCAAAGTTGATCCGGTTATCAATGAAGTAAAAATTGAAGAAAATGTATTTGAAGAAAATTCAAAATAAATTATAATTATTTGTAAATGTCTTTGAAATTTTACTAATATTTATTATTTCACCAATTTGCCTACCGAAAATGAAAACAAAGAAAAAGAAGATAAGGAAGAACCGCCAACGAATACACCCAAGGAAATTAAGCCACCACCAATATTTGTGGACGGGGTGGAAAATATCAAACCATTAGAGGAACTTCTTAACAGCTCCGCACCAAACTCATATACGATGAAAAGCTTGTATAATAACCAAGTGAAAATTCAACCTCACACCTCAGAATGGTATACAAAAATAGTGAAAGCTCTAATTGAAAAGGATACCAAATTCTATACTTACCAACTCAAAAATGAACGTAGTTTTCGCGTAGTCGTTCGAGGTATTCACCAATCAACAGAGCATAATCACCTAAAGAATGCCATAGAAGAACTGGGCCATAAAGTAAAAAACATCTCAAACATCCGCCAAAGAACAACAAACATAAATCTTCCCCTCTTTAATATAGAGCTGGCCGTAAACCCAAACAATAAAGACATCTATAAAGTAACAAAACTCCTAAATACTATCGTGAAAGTTGAGCCTCCTCTTCCGAAACGTGATGTGCCTCAATGTAGTAAATGCCAGAACTTTGGACATATCAAGAAGTACTGTCATAGAAACCCAAGGTGCGTTAAATGCACGGGTGACCATGCCACAGAGAATTGCCCAAGGAAGATACGCGACAAAGAAGTCAGATGTGTTAACTGCGGGGAAGACCACCCAGCAAATTATAGAGGATGCTCAGTTTATAAAACCTTGCAAATGAAAATGTATCCTTCATTACGAGAAAGATCACATCTAACTGAAAACAAACACACTACCCACCCAGGCACTTCTTACGCCCACATAGCAGGAGGAAACACACAAAAAATTCAAACCGACAGTAGTCAGCAACAACAGTACACTAACACAACCCCCGTCCAACAACCACAACAACTACAACCAAGTAACCACCTAGAACTTATGCTGACAAAAATGATGGAAAAAATGGATAAAATGATGGACCTCCTCACTGCCCTTGTCACAAAAATGTTGTGATGGCAGTACAACTCAAAATATCTGTATGGAACGCCAACGGCTTGGTCAATCATGGCCAAGAGGTTAAAACCTTTCTCACTATGCACGATTTGGACATTATGCTCATTTCAGAATCTCATATGACCGAAAAAAGTTACTTCAAAATTCCACAATACTCCTTACATCACACTCAGCACCCCGAAGGAAAAGCCAGAGGAGGTACAACGATTATAATTAAAAACAATATAAAACATCAAGTAAAATCCAAAATTAGTGAAAAAAACATGCAAGCGACAACAGTGGAAATAGAAGATTCACACGGCAAAATGATATTGTCCGCAGTATACTGCCCGCCAATCTATCAATTAAGAAAACCCAGTTTGAAAATTATTTCAACACACTTGGCCACCGCTTCATATCCGGAGGTGACTTTAACGCCAAGCATACCCATTGGGGGTCTAGACTTATCACACCGCGTGGAAGACAACTATACTACGCCATGCAGAGTATAAACTTACAGCATCTATCAACGGGTAAACCAACGTACTGGCCCACCGACAGAAACAAGATTCCCGATGTACTTGATATCTGTGTTACAAAAGGTATCTCACCCAACTACCTAAAAGTAGATACGTGCCTTGATCTTTCGTCAGATCACACCCCAATCATGGTCTCAATGGAATCGAAGGTCCAAATTCAAACAAAGCCACCCAGATTAACAAACAAAAATACTGATTGGAACGAGTTTAGAACTATTCTCACCAACCTGCTAAATATAGACATACCTCTAAAAACGGCACAAGACATTGATGAAGCGGTTGAACACCTAACTAAATCGATACAACAGGCTGCATGGCGTGCTACTAACGAAATGCAGGAAGAAATAAAACCTGGATTCGTACCAAAAAATATAAAAGCAAAACTTATAGAGAAAAGGAAACTCAGAAAACGGTGGCAAATCACTCGCGACCCAATCGATAGAACAAACTTAAATAGAGCCATCAAAAATCTAAAAGAAACACTGGCGGACCACAAAAATCAGGGTGTCAGAACTTTTCTTGAAAACCTGTCTGCAACAAAATCCACCGAATACTCATTATGGAAAGTAGCACGAAAAATTAAGCAGTCGCAGAAAACAGACCCCCCAGTTAGAAGAAGAGATGGAGAATGGACCCGGAGCGAACAAGAGAAGGCAGACGCATTTGCTGAACACCTTGGCAGTGTTTTCAAGCCTTTCCCACAGGAGGTTCCAAATGCTGCAGAACAACCAATCCACCAGCTACTAAATGCTCCATACCAGATGGAACTACCCATAAAACAACTAAAAATTAAACAAATTAAAAATGTTTTAGCTCACAACGTACACCCAAGAAAGGCCCCAGGATATGACTTGATAACCGGAGAGATCTTGAAGAATCTACCAATGGTGTGCATCAGGCTAATAACAATGATCTTTAATGCCATACTTAGACTTGGATACTTCCCAATGCAATGGAAGGTGGCTCAGGTAATACTCATCCAAAAACCTGGAAAAGACCCATCCGAAGTATCATCGTATCGACCAATTAGCCTCCTACCAATACTCTCTAAGGTGTATGAAAAACTTCTTTTGGAAAAATTAAAACCTCTTCTACGGAAAATAATCCCAAACCATCAATTCGGCTTTCGCCAACATCATGCAACAGTGGAACAGGTTCACCGAGTCGCAAGAAAAATCAAGAACGACCTTGAATGCAAGCGATATTGTTCGGCGGCGTTCCTGGACATATCACAGGCCTTCGATAGAGTCTGGCACCAAGGCCTAATATACAAGATCAAACTCACACTTCCACACGAGTATGGCAGAATCCTCGAGTCATACCTTTCCCAGAGACACTTCCTGGTTAGACATGGTGAAGCATACAGCACCCTTGTACCAATAGAAGCTGGAGTTCCACAAGGAAGTATTCTTGGTCCTTTACTATATTTAATATATACACACGATTTACCGACAACCAAAGACACAGAAATTGCCACTTTTGCTGACGACACCGCCATAATGGCTTCACATCGAAATCCTGAAATGGCTTCTCACCTACTACAAATCCATCTAAAAAAAATAGAAGAATGGCTAAAACTGTGGCGAATAAAAGCCAACAACAGCAAGTCAGTCCACATCACTTTCACGCTCAAGAGAAAGACATGCCCCAGTGTAACGTTGCATGGCAGTCCCCTTCCCCAAAAAGAAGAGGTAAAATACCTGGGAATACACCTGGACAACAAACTAACATGGGCTAAACACATTTGGTACAAGAGACTCCAACTTGGGCTTACTTATCGAAAAATGCTTTGGCTTCTGGGGCGTCATTCTCAATTAAAGCTGGAAAATAAATTACTACTGTATAAGGCAATACTAAAACCCATCTGGACCTATGGAATTCAGCTGTGGGGCTCTGCCAGTGATTCAAACATAATTAAAATACAACGTTTTCAGTCCAAAGTACTTCGCGGCATATGTAACGCACCATGGTATGTTACAAACCACAGCATCCACCAAGACTTGAACACTAAAACAGTGAAGGAGGAGATTTCCTCCATGAGCACCAAATATCAACTACGTCTAGGCGACCATCCCAACACCCTAGCCACGGATTTACTAGAAGCTCCTAGAGTCAAGAGACTGAAGAGGATAGACCCATTGGACCTACCTCAAAGAACCTGAGTGCCATAGAGTAGTTTTGCTTTGATTATGGAATAAGCTAATGGGCTTATCTCCACTATGTCTTGTAAATTGTCAAACATATTATTTATTGTCCACGGACAGCTTGTAATAACCTAGGAAGTTAATAAAAAAAAAAAAAAAAAAAAAAAAAAAATTCAAACTCAAAAGATTCCTTTTTACGAATGTGCCTTTGCTTTGTTGACGATTTAATTCCTTACATCCAAAAATGCTTCAATATTATTTATCCTTCCAATTATGTCGCTTCACACGTCTCGTTCAGTATTCAAAATTTGCAAAAGGAAGGCTTAATGTTAATAAATAAAGAAGCAATTGTTGAACCTATTAAACATTTATTACCCCCCAAAGTTGATCCGGTTATCAATGAAGTAAAAATTGAAGAAAATGTATTTGAAGAAAATTCAAAATAAATTATAATTATTTGTAAATGTCTTTGAAATTTTACTAATATTTATTATTTTTTTTATTAATTTTTTAAATTAATTTATTAATTTAGACCAACAAAAAATAAAATAAAAATTTGCAATTTTAATGCAACCCTGTAATTGGCACGCTGTGATCTGTTGAGACGTGCCGAAAGACCAGACCCTAAAAGGTAAATAAATTTCTAGATTTTTTTGGTTCTTATCCATTATCTGCCTACTATTAACAAGTACGAATTGAATGGACGGCCTTCAAGGATGTTTTTACCAAGTGTGTGTTCAGAGACCTACTCACTATGAAGACGCTTCAAGTTCTGTGAGGCTCTCAGGTTATATGTTATATAGTATTTTTGTTTATTAAAAGATATTTTGTCAATCGTTCATGTGCAACAGTTTATGGATAAGGCTCAATTTTACTTTTGAAAGCGATACTAGAGTTCGTGCCAAATAGAACCGTCAATCAATGTAGGCTATGCCTCCAAGATATATCCAACCAATTAAAGAACGCTAAATCATTCAGTAGCACACCGTGGCTTTCTTGCATTATGTTACAAATTGTTTTAGTTTTGAATTTTTTTTAAAACTACAAGTAGTCAAAATTGTTTCACGTTTCTTATTTGTATAGGTGTTACAAAATCTATGTGATAAAGTAACAAAATCTAAGCTGAATTTATAGAAAATGAACTTTTCCTGGATGTGCACATAGATGAGTTAATTATAAATTTTGATTCAGATTCAAATTCAATTGACGTATTGAAACGTCAACTCAACATGGGAAGAGTTTTATTTTTTCTTTTTTTGAGTTTTGAATTTTGGAATAAAAAGTGCCATTTTGTAATGTCGAATTGTAAAATTATATTTCCCACTGTAACACCAATTTCCTAACTTAACCCTAACTGCCTAGGTCAGTGTTTCCCAAATGTCTCGATCTTGCGGACCCCTAAAATTAGTATCATGGGGACCCCCAGAAAAAATTTCATTACAAAAATAAAAATTAAAAAAGTTACAAAATTTATTAAAAAACATGTAAAAAAAAATTTTTTTTCTCTTTATGCCGTGGGTTCGCGGACCCCCAAGAAACATGACGCGGACCCCTAGGGGTCCGCGGACCTCAATTTGGAAAACACTGGCCTAGGTAATAACGTAGTAGCTACTAAACCCTAAATATGCTATTCGCTGGGTGCGCGACATCAGCGCCAAGTAATTTATGAACTAAAGGTGGCAATATTTACATTGTAGTAATGAAGTAAAATGTGTTTTTCTTGTTAAATTTTTTTAAGAATTATTGAAAAACATTTTGTTAAACCTAAAACGTGAGTGGATAAGTTAAATTTTAATTGTATTTTTGAATCAGGTGAAAAATGTAAGTACAATGATACATAAAATGAAAAAACAAGTCTATATTACATAACCTCGAAAACCAAAGTCGTGAATTTATATCTTAATTATTTAAAATTTTAGGTGTACAATAGATTTGGTAATTAAAACTGGATTCCAATCAATTACCCACAATATTGATTTTCAACCACAAACAATAATAAAGGGTAAAAATCTAGTCGTTGCTGAACATGTTAGACATGTAGAAGAGCATCGAAGAAATAATGCAAGTAATTTTATAAAATCGCGCGTCGTTCGACAAGCATCTGTTCATTCGACACCTTACACAACATCCTTAAATGTAATTTGAAATTGTAATACTTATACGTATAAATTTAATTTAAACTATTTTTATTTTTCAGATTGATGAGGTACGATGTGTGACTGACGTTAAATGTGATTGTGTTTACAATCAAAGTGGAAAGTGCAAACTCATTGCTGCATTGATTTATTTTATAAATAATGAAGAGAGTGCATCCAAGACGAGTACTGAACAGCAATGGGGAAAACCTAGTGCCCGACAATTTGCAAAAGAAAAATATTCTAAAGGCAAATATTTTGAGAAAATGTTTCCCTCAAAAACAGTAAAAAAATGTGAGCCTCAAGCAGTAGATATCTCTGAATTAGTTGGTGAATCTGCATTAAAACAAGTCGTTGTAGCAAATGCAACAAATACACATAATCGTACGATAAGAAATCTTATGAATTCATTGCTAAAGCAAGTTGAAGTAAATTTAGAAAAGGAAGATTGTGCCGAATGTGTAAATAATTTCCATATTTTTTGTGAAGAAAACACAATTTTTCACAAGCTTTTGTTCTAAAAATGCAACGGGTGGACTGTCGATAACTATTTCATTCGGTTCTGTAATATTTTGCTCTGTCGATGCAATTTGTTTTTTAATTGTTCGCTCATTACAACGTTTGTACCTACAAAAATAAATAAGTTACGATAAGATAAATTTTGTATTTTTTTTACTACCTGTTTAAAACTGAGGATTCATTGACTTGACATCTTTTGTAAATTGAGGAAATATTGTTGGAACATAACTAGGACTTCCTTCAATTTCAGATTTTTTGCCACCGATGAAATGATCCATCGACACTTAATAAAAAAATTAAACTATTATTTAACTCTCTTATATACGAAATTACGAAATATTAATTTTTCCTTTTTCAAAAAATACTTTTTTCTCTTCACTGCAGCTATCCATTTAATTCTCTGATTTAACTTCCATTTTGCAACAAGAAATTTATAAAATTTACCGTTTTCTTTTCTGCCAGTATTTTCACAATTCACAACACAGCATTTTTGATGACCCATTCTGTAATACGATAATAATACGATACGCAATACAGGTAATACTATAAAGTGATTCCAAGTTTAAAAAGTTGCCACTTTTTTTGCACAATTTGTCCGCAGCGGACGCTGGCGTCGATTTGAATACCCCCACTATGCACTTCGCACCCTGCGAATATCATCTAGTACCAGGAGCCCTACATTGTGCGTGCACAAGATACCCTAACCTCGACATGACCACCTAGTCGTAGTACTTCCCTCGCATCGAAAGATGAATTTGAGAATGGCTCGAAAGTCGAAAGAAACGCAAAAGTATTGTAACGGTTTTGTATATCAAGCGCTAAAACAAATTATGTTTGTATCATTACAATCATTAGTTTATTAAAAGCAAGACTAACGAGAAAAACCTTTCAAGTGTAACTCTAGGATCGGGACTGGCTTTGGTAGTTTATCACTTTATCAGTAATGGATCCCGGTAAGCAGGGAATGGAAAGGGTAAATGGGGCGTAAACGTGTGTTAACCTTTTTTTTTGCTCTGACAATAAAACTTTGAATAAATTTTAGAAACAATTGAATAAATTTTAATAGGAATTTAGGTGTATTTTTCAAATTTGAGCAAAATTTTATTGATTTTGTTGATTTTTGATCGGTCATACGCCCTTGTAGTTTAATGCAACAATAATCCCAAGATCTTTTAGCTGATGAGATGGTAATGCGTTCACATTAAGTGGATTGCACTGTTCCAAATTCGATTTTCTGCAGGAATTCTTTCAGATTTTTTTATATCTTCTCGAATAAGATTCAAATTTTACTTTTTCGTTCGCTTTACTCTAAAAATCAGCTTTTATACTTTTTAATTTTTACTGTTTAACATAAAACGCCAAATTTTTCTGTATGTCATTTCGTCTGTAATACACTTTCGATTTAGTGCGGCTTTGGGCCGCACAACATGCGATAACAGGATTTTAAAAATATCGAAATATACTATTATTTTATTCTGTGATTTTAAACAAAAAGTTACGTATGCAACATTTGAAAAATAAATGTTGTTCTCGGCTAAAACAACTTTTGCAATTTACTGTATAAAATACTTTTTCTAATAAAAATATTATTCATATTTCATTCATAAAAATGATCTCACTTTTGAATATTATTTAAGTTTAATCTTTCAATTAATTTGGAATTTAGACTCCAGACTAATATATTTTTTGTGGTAAATAAACATATTTTTAAAAACTAAACGATTGGCGCTTAATATCTCCCTCTTAAATTTAAACATGCGTCATCATCATAACCTTAAAAGCTGTCAGAGTTTCTCTTTGTGTGGTTCTATAAGAAATTTTTTAATTTCGCAAAGATGAGTAGTACATCTCAAAAGCATAGAAATTTCGTGGTCGAACCCATGGGCGAAAAGCCCGTCACAGATTTGGCCGGAATTGGTGAAGTACTAGGCAAGAGGTTAATTGGAGCTGGTTTCGATAAGGTAAGTTGTGAATTCGTTGCTTTGTTTACATCTTAAATGTTTGTTTACAATTTTTAGGCGTTTGTCGTTTTAGGACAATTTTTGGTCCTGAAAAAAAATCAAGAGCTTTTCCAGGAGTGGATGAAGGATACCTGCCAAGCCAATTCAAAGCAATCGTCAGATTGCTACAACTGCCTGCACGATTGGTGCGAAGAATTTTTGTAATTAATTTTCTATTTTTACTAATTTTAAATTAGTTAGGAAACATGTGTTTACTTGTAAGAATTTTTTTAAAATTAAACTATTAATAAATTGATTTTTCCGAGTTCATTTTGTAAATTTTCCTTTATCGGTGACGTTGCGTTGATATGCTAATAGAGGGGGTTGGTATTGACATTAATAAAAGAGTTTTAAAATGAGAGAGATGCGAAATCTGTTTAAAGGGATGAAGGACAAAGAGAGACTTAAAATTTGCCAGATGTTCAATGGCTGCCTGAAGAGAAATTTAGTTGTTTCCTAATTTTGTGTGTTTGTACAACTGAGTACGTATTTATTATAGGTTGAATCGTTTTGTGAAAGGTGATGTGTGTATTTAATCGATTAATTGTTTCGCGTGTGATGTTTTATTAATTAAATAATTGTGATAATTGAACATTGGCTAGGTTTTTTAAAATGGCGAAAGTGATTTAAAACGGGCAATGGTGGTGGCCATATGAAGACTACTGGTGACGATCCTTTGCTAAGAGCAAAGAATTTGTTAATAATGGAAGACCCTTCTATCGTACAAAACGGTTCCCAATTAGGTTTACAGGGCGGTCAAGTAACGAACATCAAACAAAATGACGAAAACAATACCAAGGCACAATATTCCATACCCGGAATTTTGCATTTCATTCAGCACGAATGGGCAAGATTTGAGTTGGAACGATCGCAATGGGAAGTGGACAGGGCCGAATTACAGGTAAATTTGCGAAAAATCTATGTGTGTGTTTGGTAAATGAAGTGAAATTTTAGGCTCGAATTGCCTTTTTGCAAGGCGAAAGAAAAGGTCAGGAGAATTTGAAAAACGACTTGGTGCGTCGAATTAAGATGTTGGAGTATGCACTTAAACAGGAGAGAGCCAAATTTCACAAATTAAAGTACGGTGTTGATTTGCAACAGGGTGATATGAAGCCACCTTTTTTTAACGAAGCAAACGTTGATTCACAAATTGACAGCGATCAGTCCTACACTGCAGTTAGCAAAGCCACATGGAAGCAAGGGAGACAACTGTTACGTCAATATTTACAAGAAATAGGCTACACGGATCGTATAATTGATGTTAGGTCTAATAGGGTGCGCTCTTTGTTGGGTCTCAACAATAACACGGAACAAGAAGAAAATCTGAGTACTGGGCAAGTCAATGGTAACGAATCTAACAAGCGTGCCAGTGAAACGCAAGGTGAGTTGGTGTATTTTCCAACATGATTATCTGATTTAAAATTTGTACTTTTCGACCTTCATGATGTGGTCTTTTGAAATTTTAAATTCCGAATGCCGCAATGTCCTTGCTAGCTAGCTAAAGCTTTTAAATAAATGTCTCATTACATTCTACACTGAAGTTTATATTGACAACTTAATTAAATTAAAGAAAGGATGATTATTTCCGTAATTAGCTACTTTAGCTGCAATATTTTTTGACTAAACCTCTTGCTTTGATATCGATATGATATCACAAATTGATATGAACAAAATTAAGGAAGATTCCAATTCTGCATATAACTAAAAAATAAATATTGTTTGATTTTCTATTGCTGCCAAGAATTCACTTGTCTTGAATTTCAGCTTTATAAAACTTAGTTTCCAATTATTAATATAGATTTTTTCCTTTTTTATCTGACGTAAATGTAGTTTATAGCGGTGTCAGCACGTGACATTGTCCTGTAGTGGTGCTAGAATAATTTTAAAGTTCAAGGTCATCATAGAATATGATAATATCTGTAACTGGAACCTATGACTTTAGAAACTAGTAGACTGACTTATAGGCATGTCGATACGTAATTTTTTATGAATTTTCAAAGAATTTATTTTGTTATACTGGGTGGGCATCGCAGACTGAAATTCAGAAGAAATAGACATATAATCACCCCAATATGTCAGTGCAAATATTGAAACTATCCGGGGTGGGGGGGGTCTCAGAGGATATAGAACACTCTTCAACTGTGAATGCATGTGGGGTTGTAAAGTGTTAGAGTGCTTACAAATTCAAGATCATTTTTTTTTATTAAAAGCCAAAGTTAGGTTTTCATTTTCAGATTAAAGCCGAAAGAAATGTACAAATTTAAAATTATTATTATTAGAAAAATAGAAATATATTGTTACTCATGGTATGTTTATTGGTGCGCTTGACACTTGTAATTTCATAGATCAGTGGCAGCATAACATAATAATAATATTTATATCATAAAAAATATGAAACAGGTCAAAAAAAGTAAATAAAATAAAACACACAAACATACTCATACAATAAAAAACAAAACATCTGAATATAAAATCATTTAAAAATTTACAGCCACCTCTATACCTTTTTGGTATATAAATGACCCATTTTCCAGGTCAAACCAACAAGTCATTCAGATTGACCATCACAGATTTCTTTGAAACTCTGGTTAATTATACTCTTTAACATCCTGAATTCAAATATAATTTTTTTTAAATTCTAGCTCATATAGTTTTTGAGATATTTAATTTTAAAAATTGCAAAAATTACACTCTTTTCGTTCGCGCTCAACGATACAAAATGTTCTAACTTCCGTTCTATAAGTCCTACATAGTTGTGTAATAACTCATTTTAAAGAGTATTTAAAGGGCTTTAATTTGATATTAATCTTGACTATTTTCTAACAAAAATGAATTTTTTGGAAAACCTCAAAAAAAAAAGTTTTTGAGAATATTTTTGAGTTAGTTTTTTGAAAATTATAAAAATAAAATATATTTATACAGGTGACTTGGTGAATGCTTCATAAAAATTTCAGAGTGGGACCATGATGGGATCAGGAGTTATGATAAAAATGCAACTTAAGGTATTAACTTAATGCAACTTTACAACGTATTTTAACGCGTTTTGACACAGAAGTAGTCCCAATGAAAAATTAGGATTGACCTGACCCCCTGACCGAAATGTAAGTTATAAATAAAAACATCACATAATTATACAGTTTCTATTCAATCAAATATTTTACCAATGGCTTTTAGAAAGATACGGACAATTTAAAAGTAAAACCAATATTTGGGTTTAAACAACTCAGAACCTTAATAAAATTTTTATGAGGACCGTGAACCTTTAAATGGATTCAAGTCTTAAAAAAATCAGTTTTTTTATAAACTTAAACAAACCTGTTACAGATCAGAGCTGAAAGTATTTCAAATAAAAGATTTGCAAAAAGTAATTCAAGTACTTAACCCGTCGTTATTACACATGTGAGCGCGGCGCTCACACAAATAGGATTTCGAATGTCAATCGTATAAATGATGTCGAATTAATCTGATACTATTAATACCTTCAAATGACATGTCTACAAATATAGAAAAAAATAAATCATAGCGCCATTTGGCATTCCTGCCTAATTATTGTCTTCCAAAGTCGACAATACCGATAAAGTGAGCGTCGTGCTAACAGTGTACTAAGCGTGCAATATTGAAATAAATACAGAAAGTGAATAGATATTAACGTTATTAATAATTATACCTGCGGTGCGATTTTAGGATTTTATTGAGATATCGATCGATATCTTTGTCGATCGACAAGTGAACGATTGGTATCTCACTCTATCGGCAAGTGAACGATCGATATCTCACCGTGCGATTCCGACATGTACTGTGATATCGATTGTTGAGTTCTCGATCGACATTGAAATGTTGAAGTTTGCCACTAAAAACTACTTTACCGACCTAGCTCTTAGCCAATCAAATAGCGAGATTGGCAAACGGCGCCATTCGTTTATTGTTTCAAAATCTAGTTACTGTACTGTCAGATTTTTATAAGTGCATTTGAGAATTGTAAAAATGAGTAAAAGGTAAGACAGTCAAATTTATTGTAATAAACAGAATACTACTAAGTTGACGATTTATTCAAATAACAACTAATATTAACTTTGCCGTAATAACAAGAATATTCACAATGTTTGATATTTACAGATCCAGCCAAACAACTGTTTTGTCCCTCAATTGGCGTCGATATAATCCAAGCCGATTATTATCTCTTCTGACATTACGTGCAGCTTGCACTTGTTCATACAATGCCAAAAAAATCAGTTCAGCAGCCATAATTAAAAAATCTAAAACACTTTATAATTAAAGAAATAACAACACGAAACTGCATAGCCTACAAAAGTTATACAAAACCAAGTACTAAACCAAACCTACAAAACCACGAAAAAAAATTGTCACAAATAAACACAATCAATTATTTTAATGCAAATAGCAAACAGATAACTCACAGTTAAACCGAAATTGTCACAACCAATTATTACAAACAAGAAAAAACCAAAACAAATATATTTTAACCTGCAAAATATGAGAGTAATTCAATGTCGATAACTCTGAATGGCTGGGTTTTGTCGATTGAGAACTGAATGACAACATACTCAATAGATGTCGACAATTCACTGTTTGAGAATCGCGTGACAACTTTTGGTCGACAACCTTGATAGTTGTCGATCGATAACTACTAAATATCAACATCGGTAAAAAATCCTAGAATCGCACCGCTGATACATATAATAGACCTAAGAAGATAAAATGATAAATAATACTTCAATTTTTATTTATATCGAGTTTGTAATTAATTTGTATTACTTCGTATATTTTAAAAGATTTTTTGGAATATTTCAGTTTCTTTTTATTAAGTGTACATACAAAATATAATTTACATTAAAGTATAACAATATACGTATTTCTAGGTATGATTGGACGTTCTAAGTTGATCGAACAATTAACAATGATATAAGAATTACGTGTGAGCGCCGCGCTCACAGTGTAATAATCGCGTTGCGAAATGTATGTGTATCAACGACGGGTTAAAAGTACTTGAGGTACTTTTGAAACTAACTTAAAAGTACTTGGTACTTGAAATACTTTGAAAAAGTACTCGAGTATTTGGTAATTGGATTTAACACAATTTGAGTAATTGAAGTACTTTTAAAGTAATTGAAGTACTTTTAAAGTAATTGAAGTATTTTTAAAGTAATTGAAGTACTCTTAAAGTATTTGAAGTAATTTAAAGTAATTAAACTACTTTTGAAGTAATTGCAGTATTGGGGGTGTGACACTTGCACTAATTTAGTACTCCCTCTGTCCGAAAATATGGTATACATTATACATTGAAAAGAAAATTAAAAATGAATTGGAAAATTTTTAAATACATTTTTTTATAATTTAAAAACCTAAGTAAATGGCAGCAAAATGTAATTGAATAATGTATTTGTATGTATAATAATGTATTTGTAGGATTGGAGTTTTTTACTTGCTAGCAGTTCTTAATTTTTTTTGTGATAATTATGTCCAGGCTGTTTAAATGGATTACAGCAGTAAACAAAAACATTAATTAATTATAGTTCTTAAATCCTATTTAAATAATTTCTATAAAAAAAACAACACTAAAGTGATACTTGTTCAATCGATTGATACATGGATTAAGTAGTGTAACTCGATATTAACCATATCAATATTCTAGAAAATACTTATAAGTTATAACTTTCCTTAACAACTTAATGGAAAACGGGGTACAATAAGCCTCTAGAGCTTCAGTACAAGGTGGACCTTGAACCACTACCCGTGTAGCAATAATAATAATAATATTTGAACTCAGGATGTTAAAGAGTATATTTAACCAAATTTTCAAAGAAATCTATGATGATGGATTTGAAAACTATTTATTTTTGGTTGATTTCATATGGAATGACCCGCGAGAGATTTACTAATAGTGAGTTTAAACTCGTTATAATATAATAAACTATTTTATCTGCTCCTTTATATATGGTAAAACAAGTTTCTAAAAAATTGTTCGTATTATAGACTTGGAGCAAGGGGGTGGAGTCGAATAAAAAAGTACTACTAGCGCTCGTAGTGGACAAATCGTTAAAAAAGTGTTGAATACATTTCCATATAACCAAATGCAATATTAATAAAAACCGGTGTTTAAAACTTTTTCAAGCACTGAAATACTTTAGAAACATTTTCTATATATCATTGCATTGGAAATAATCGATTTATTCTTATATGATAAAGATTTACCTACGAAAAGTTCTGAAAAAACTGCAAAAAACATTGAAATCATAACCCCAAACTGTGAAAAAATGATTTTCAGTTCGTTAATTTTAAGTTGTGTGCCAATACGTCGGACTAACTTAATTTGTCTCGTTTGTTGTTTTCAAAATGTATCTGTCTATCTGTATACAAACATTCAGCGGGTACCAACCGTTGAGTTGCTGAGTTAGCGGCCTCGGCTGAACGGTACGCTGGGTAGGTCATATAACCCAGCAGTTGAGTAAACTTCCCAGCAGAAATAAAGTACGCTTGGTTAGTGATTTGTTTGGCAGCGGTTTTTCAAAAGTTTTTTTGGGAGGTTAGAAAATGGAATTTAAAATTACAACGCATTATTTAGTGGTCAGTGGTGATAAAAATTCACCCGTAATCGAGAATAATAATATTTTATTACAATCGCTGGTTTTAATTCAATTAATTAAATTTTTTAATTTTAATAATTATAAAATAAAATAAAAGAACGTTGTGGAATTTTACATAATAAATCTTTATTATAAATTAATAATCTTTTACCAATAATAAATTGTATATCAATAACTTTCAAAGGACTTTGTGACACCCTGTATTATTACGATACAAAGTGTAACCTTGACAACAAATATACTGTAAGTTGATGACTCTCAACGTACCGTTCAGCCGAATTCTTTCCGCTGTCATAAAGCATACCCAGCTGCTTTACTGATGTTACTCAACGGTTGGCACCCGCTGAACGTGCCCATTAATTAATAATTAAGCAGAGTGACATGTCGCCGCGGTGTCGAAAAATAAAATTAAGTGTGGAATACAGTAATTTTATTTTTCGACACCGCGGCGCCACATGTCACTCTGCTCAAAGTCTATAGCAGGAAAAGATTAAAATTAAAATATTTCTTGAATTAAACGTAATCAGTCTCGACTTTATCAAAGCAACTTAATACAATGCAGGTGTACGGACACATGCTATCAAAGAAACCTAATGCAACTTGCACTATTGCAGCTATCTAGATTTGGGCTGAACACTGTCATGTTGTTTATAAAATCCACTTCATAGTGTGTAGATATGTTATATTGTAAAAGAGGAAATTAAAGAATGTAACTACTAGGTGTTTTATTGCCTAATTAGAGTGGACATTGACAAAGTGTTAAATTTCATATTACGTATGAAGAAACAGATAAATGTCATTAAAATGCAGGTTGCGAGTAGGGTTTTCGATGGTTGTCCACTTATCATTAAAACTAAACTTTATTTTCTGTAAATTTATAAATTTTCTGTAAAAAAATTTATAAATATTATGAATTTTTTCATCAATATAGCTAACTGTGTTCATCGGCACAATAATTTTTTGTTAATATGATGAACTATTGTTTTTGATGTTGAAGGAATTCCATGGATTTCCTCTTTGGTTAGAAGGAAAGAAGGTTATACTTAAAGTTGACTTTGAAATTATAATTATGGACGTGAATGAATATCAAAATTCTGATTTTTATTAAATTATTGCTGACAATTGTAACATCTATAAGATTGCTTTCAGTTTAAACATAGCTAGCAAGGCCTTAACTTGATTGACAATTGCATTTAGAATTAAAAACTTCATATTAAGTTGATTCAGAATAGTTTTACAGCACCTCAGCTTCTCGATTGTGTGTAATCTTTTTTTTTTTAATTAGGGAGGAGGACTCCAGCTAAAAAGGTACAACCAAGTTGTCTTACTGAAGCTATGATGTTGGATACTGAAGCTGCTGTGATGGCTAACTTGGACTTTCTTTCAAATGCCGATGTGGATATGGAAGATGATGATGACATGAGTGATGAAGTCGAATTAGAGGCGCCAGATGACATCGAAGATGATGTCAAGTCAGTCAGAAGAAGGGGTTAGTAAATTGAATCAGTCATTTTAAAAACTACATTAGCTGCAGAATTCAGGTTTTACAGGAATAAATAAAAACCGTGTTCAACATTCCTAAGAAATTTTTTTGAGTATTAAAAATTATTGAAATAAAAAATAATATCAGAAAACTTTTACAATCTAACAATCAGATTTTCTTCTACTTCTTCGGTTGGCCAGTTGAATATTTAATTTAAAAATAACATGCTTTATTCTTCCAAAATGCTACCTTTAGTTCTCGAACGTAAATTCTCTAGTAAAGTACAAAATATATATTTTTAGTAAAATCAATATAACCACAGCAGTAGTTGAGTTACAGAGCGGAAATTCTGGATTTGAATCTCAAATTAGACAGAATTCCCTATCGTGGCCTGCCTGTGTGCATCAACTTCCCTCTTGAGTTGATTATGGATCAGTCAGTGTGTGCGAGTAATTGCAAGGGAATTCATTCTGGAAATACAAGGAATTGGTGTACAAAATTTTGAAAACTTGAGAACAAAAAGTTGTAACATCTTTTGCCAGTATAAACTACCTGCTGCTTGGCCTATATTTAATACATTTTTTGTAATTTTATTTAATTCAAAAGATTTAAAACAAAGATACCCAAACTCACATAATGTCGATAATAAACTAAGTAAGTACCTATAAAATGGTGCAATGTGATTAACATAATTTTTATTTTACACAAAATGTGAGACTACTCTCAAGGATCAATGCGCGATAAAAAAAGCATTTTGACTTATGTAGTTTTTGAAATGATTTAATGATGTTTCAATAATTATTTTTTACTTTAGTTTAAACTTTCTTTGTCTAGTTTTTCTTTTTAAATAACTTTTGTTTTCTTTATTTTAATTTCTTTTTGTTAATACAATTACATTTTTAAAGAAAGAATGCAGGCCAAGAAGTCCTTAAATAAATTTTTTTCACCGAAAAATGTTAGCTGCATGATCTACAGTAATTTAATCAAATATATCGCGCTAAAATTTTGCTTTAAAACTAAATTTCCAATCAGTATTTGTTTATTTTTGAATGGGTTTATATATATTTTTTTAAATAAACGAAACGTAAACATGAATCACTTCAATGCTTTCTTTTATAGTTTAACTTATACAAAACTTGTTAATAGAGATATAGGCCGGATTCGTATGCATTTATACGAGATTAGACAAAATTTTGAGAGATTTTATGGGACTATTAAAATTCTCTTTTATTTCGGTTTTCTTTATTAATTTAATCATGGCAGATCGTTAATCCCAACAAAATACCTTTTCAATAAAAAATTAAATTTACTTTTATCCTGGCAATTTTATTTTAGTTGATTTAATCTAGGTTTTATTATATAGGATTGAATAGCTTCTAGTTGTATTTAGGAAACAATCCATTAGCTATTTTTTAACAAATAATTAATAAAAAAATTGTGTTCTGTAATTGTAATTAAAATTATTTCTTTTTTTTTATTGTAGTTAAAATGGACTCCAATTTAGCATTGGGAGATGACGTGGATGCCGAAGCAATGGAAGTACTCAATGAATTAAATTTACTCTCCGAAACTGAAAACCAGCAATCTGATCTGAAAGAAGCGAGCGATTGGAATAAAAGTATAAATTTTATTTTTTTTTGTTTTCAAGCAATCATATTATTTTTTTTAGGTTTAGGTTTTAAAGCAACTCCCGGTCGTGGGTTGGGCATAAACGAAGATGAAAATCTTGATTCTGGTTTAGGTTTGGGTGAATTAGCTCAACTTACGGTGAACAATGATGCCGAAACAAGTTACGACATTGCCAGCAGTAAAGAGGCATTTCGGAAGACGTGGAGCGCTAAATACACTTTAAGAAGTCATTTTGATGGCGTTAGAGCACTTGCATTTCATCCAACTGAACCTGTACTCATCACCGGTAGCGAAGATCATACACTCAAATTATGGAACTTGCAAAAAACTGTACCGGCTAAAAAATCTGCTTCTCTCGACGTTGAACCTTTATATACCTTTAGGTAAGTTCTTTTTTTTTTGATCAATTACTTTCCATGTTTTTTCTGTTTATATTTTATTTATGTGCTATTTTTATCACATTGGTTTTATTGATTTTGTTTTCATGAACTTCGAGGAGTTTTATTGCATCTTAAAATAATTTAATATGTTATTGATTAGGGTGAACAAATTTGTTGTTTTACTGGGCTAACTCTATTATTTAGAAAAGAGTAATAAACTTAATGCTGACCTAATAGTTGAATATATCACAGAAATTTTTACAAAATTTGAAATGTGTTTTACAACTTTGTTAAAGGGTTTTTCAATAACAACATAACAATTTTGTATTTTAATACAAACGCACCCTTAAACTTTTTTTTATGATCTCTGAATGTCAAAACGTCAGTCCATGTTTACATTTTTATAATGGTGAATCACTGCGTACCATATTTGGTATTACTTGATTATGACTTTAGAAATGTTCATTTGAGGGCAAATTCGATAAAAACATTTATTGCATAGGGTAATTCATAATTATGTGTTTTCAAACTATTAAACTGAGTTATCTTAGATAATAACCAAAATTTCCTCACCACAAAAAATGCACTTAAACAAATTAATAAGAGCAAAAATAACTGTTTTTTAACAAAATTTTTACAGGAGTCACAATGGACCAGTTTTGTGTTTAACCATTTCTGGTACAGGTGAACACTGCTACTCTGGTGGCTTAGATGGTAAAATTCATTGTTGGAATGTTCCAAGTTCCAGCATCGATCCATATGATTTGTTTGAACCCGAAGTACTCAGTGCTACTCTTCAAGGCCATACTGATGCCGTCTGGGGATTAGCAGAATTACAAAGTCAACAACAATTACTGTCGTGTTCTGCCGATGGCACAGTGAAATTGTGGTCACCTCACTGTAAGGTAGGATTGGTAGCATAAAAATTAGCTCACGTACAAAATATATTAACCGTAACAAAATTTAGATGCCGTTACTCAATACTTTCACATCTGAACAAGATGGAGTTCCATCCAGTGTCGATTTTGTGAGAGACGAAGGAAATCGTGTAGTGGCAGCTTACAATAGTTCAAATTGTGTTATTTTTGACACAGAAACTGCCAAACCTTTGGTTAGATTAGATTCAGGTGTTAACAATAAACAAATTAATAGGGTGGTCTCTCATCCTACTTTGTCTCTAACGATTACTGCTCACGAAGATAGACACATTCGTTTTTGGGACAACAATACAGGAAAGATGGTGCATTCGATGGTTGCACATTTGGATGCGGTTACCAGTTTGGCTGTCGATCCCAACGGTTTATATTTATTGTCAGGTAATTTATTTTCAAATGGAACGCTGGAAAGGTTATTTTTTAAAAACTTGGTTTTTAGGATCGCACGATTGTTCTATTCGGCTGTGGCACTTGGACAACAAAACTTGTGTTCAAGAAATTACGGCACATCGCAAGAAGTTCGACGAGAGCATTCTAGATGTGGCTTTTCATCCGACGCGACCTTACATTGCGAGTGCAGGCGCCGATGGTCTGGCCAAGGTCTTTGTTTGAGTCGGTGATCATTTCTCTTAAGTAGGTGTACGCTTAGTAAAATGAAAATACAGCAAGAGACATTTTAATAATTTAAAGAGGGCTCTCATCCTCTCTGTCTTTTACACTCCCCCTATTTCTCAGTAATATTTGTAGGTTAATTGTACATAGAGAGCGTGTTGTTATATAATGTAATAAGTGTAATGTTTTATGCTTTTGTATCGAAATATACAGGATGCGTCGTAATTTTCTCGTTTCGACGAAAAATGAAGGGCAGTGTCTGATATTTCTGTGTCCGTCAGTGCAGAAATTCTTCCCCAATTTGCCGCAATTATATGCAGCGGTAGCAAGTATTTTGATTTGTATGTTCTGAGTCAACATCGAATCCTAGTTTTTTGTTCTGAGAATTAATTTAACATGATGAACCTAATATTTATGTAAATATATATACATTTTAATAATAATTTTCTTTTTAACTGTGTTTATATCACGAAGTAAACGAGAATTTATATGCGACTAAATAATATTAAACTGTGTTTTTTAAATTTTTGTGATAATTTTCTTTCTGTGAATTTGAATTTATTTCACTTTTATTCAATGATATTTTGGTTTTTAAAAATTCAACCATGTGCTGAACAACATGGAATTAAATCGAATTAGGACGTGTAGGATAAAACAAATTTTTTAAATGGCCGAGAAACTAATTTTTTTTTTTATGATATTTTTCTATTTGGTTTTGTTTGCTGAGAAAATGTGTCAATTCCATCCATAAATTTTTATAAGACAATATCAGCTCAGGTTTTTTATTACCTTTAACCTTTGGTTTTCTTGACCGAGATTTATTATTAGCTCACAAGGGCTCACTAAATTCAGTATATTGGTAATCGAGAATTATTTTCTTGCTTTGCTTCTTAGTTTTTGAGGTATGAATTCTTGAAAATAAGGTACCTAGCTGGAGAAATAGTTGAGTAAGCGTTTTCCACTACTGGCCAATGTTCCAGGAGTGGACTAAAAGGCTAATGAAGAAGAAATTATTAATTCAGATAATAAAGTACATCATTTTCAAAACTAGCAAGTTTGATAAAAAAAAATTACTTATTATGGGAATCGAAACCAGACTTACGAATTACTAGTCCCAACCTTTACCATTGCACTACCTCAACAACTTATAAGAATTGGTAACAGTAAAGCAGTTAAACCACTTTTTCAAAGTTTCATTACTTAAAAACTAAGGAGCATTCGACAAAACCTTGAGACACCGCCATTTTTTTGGCTCCTAGAATCACAAAAAATTTTTTTATCTTGATTACCAATTTATTGGATTTAGCGAATGCTTGTCAGTTTAATTATGCAAATCAAAATTTATTGTTGGGTGTGGTGCCCAAACATGTTATACATGATGCAAGCAATGCAGTGTTAAATTGTGAAACTTGGCAATTTATCATTATAATATTTGTCTTTTTCCAAATTGACTTAAAATTCCGTATTTCATGATATAATGAAGTTAAGGAACGATGGATGTGAGTACCATTTTGGTAATTGATAGGCATATACGTAATGTGGAGAGTGATCAGTTGGCACAATACATATCCGAAATTCATTATATCATAACATTATAGTTACAGTCAAAGAAAATGTTTTAGTAAGATTTTACAATAAGTAAACCAGGTTTCCAGTCTAGATTGTACCTGCACCCATGATTATAAGGTCACACACTAGCGTACCTAGGGGGGCGGACCGTCCCGGGCGGCACATACATATTTAGGGGGGCGGCAGTTTGCGGTATGTAAAAATTTTGGGTTTGAAAAAAGCTATAGCATGTTAAATGTTTGATTACGAATACCTCGATGACCTTTTTTTTTTTGCTCTTTTTTTTATTTTTTGGCCATGTTTAAAATTTTTGTAATTTTAAACAATTTAAATTTATAAGATGAAGGACTCCTAGTGCAAGGTTGAAATATTATTGTTAATAAAGGTATATCCTTGCAATGAAATTTTGGATTTACAAAGGATTTTTTTTTTACATTACAAAGGATTTTGGATTACAAAGTATATTCTTGCAATTTCATTTGAATTTCATTGCAAGGATATACCTTGATTAACAATAATAATTTAAATAACATTTTTTTGGTAGGGAGCGGCAAAAGCTCTAGGTACGCCAGTGAGGTCACAATTTATTATGGAATGTGAACTACAGAGGCAACATTAATCCTACTTGCACAGGGCATTGTGTAGATTATGCTGTAACGTAAATGTTGAAAAATATTCACATATGAAGATCACCGACGATGAAGAAGGTTGCTACTGTCATGCTAGTGACGTAATCCTAACCACTACGCACTGAAAACACTTAAATTACAAAATTTTAAGCTTATAATTTTTTCACAAAACGATTGAATTTTACACAAGAGGTTAGGTGGAAGACTGTAGCAATAAATCAGTTAAATCTGACAGTACAGCAGTTAAACAATGTCCTATCTAAATGGGTCTTTACAGGTTCATCCATCCAAGTACAAAACATGCCACACATTATTTAACTGTAAAATAATTTTAAAATCTTCGAAATGAAATATTTAACTTGGCCAAATTAGTTCCTATTCCTTTTTGATGTACCTGCGATTGTTTTGATGGGGAATTCTGCTTAAAAATGCATAATTTGACTGCTACACCAGTAACGAAAGAATGAATTAGTTTAAAGAGATTGATTTTGTAATATGTACCTCGGTATAAAAACTTTCTTTTATGGAAGGTTCGTTCATTATAAATAATCCCCAACATTTACTATCTTGGTAGAGCTGAAGAAAATATTTTTATACACCTAGAATATAATACTAAATTATTTTTTACTATCTGATTGGATGAGTTTTGCCGGTGGATCTCAAAACAAAACGTGATAATTAATTTGTACTACATAGGGAGTCTTATGGCACCAAATCTTGAAATTAATAGTGACAATAAAAATGTATCACAGTTCAACGAGACGGGATAAACCCTCGAATCGAGAATTACATGAAATCTTGGAAATGTTAGCACAAACATTTGAATTTTTAAAAATTGGAAATTATCACCTCAATTTAGTTTATAAAAACTATTATGTATTATTTGTTTTAGATTTTATATTAGTAGCAAATTTTACAAACCTAATAATGTACATTTTCCTGCAATTATTATTTGAGGTTCTTAAACAATTTTTTTAGATATTAGTAATTTAATAAATTGGTGTAAATATATAAAATATATAACAGTATAAATAATATATATATATGAATAAAACAGCAGGTTAACGGACCGTTAGATTTAGGTTTCAGTAGTCATTAAGTCACTATTCGTATAAAAAATATTTAACAATACAAAGTATGTGTTTATTTATTAATTGTGTGTTTTTCTTGTAGTTAAAACTCATGTATTGTGCATTCTTACCGCATTCGTTTCTTTCTTGCTCTCTCTTATGATTTCGAGCTTAGAAGTAGGTTAGAAGTGTCTTGAAAATTAAAAATGTGACGCACGTTTATTAAAGTACTACTCGAGTTGTAAATAAATTTTTAAGTGTGTAGCAGGAAGGAACCAGTTTAAATAATTATTCTGTATAGTTACTTAGTCAAAGTATACGTGTTTTTATTTCAAATTTATCTAAATATATAGCGTATTTATACATAGTAATTATTAATATACTTTTATATTTGTAATTGTTGCATTATTTTACATCAGTTATCCAACAAGACGACTAACGTATTCAAATTTAGCTTAGTTATTTTAATTGTTAAAAAATAGCTAAGAATTTTGATCGAACCCACGATAAAACTTTGAATATTTGTGAGGTAAAAAAATTGTTTTGTGTATTCGCTTGGCTGTGACTTCATAATGATATCGATTTTTTTTGTAATTTCAATTTCCTCGTACTTTTTTGCACTAACCAGCGTTGTTTTAGTAAAATGGATTCTTTAATAATTCGGTTTATCTTACAGATAGGCACCTAAGTTTGTCGCCGGTTCGATTTCATGATTATTATAATGATAATAAATAAAAGTGTGCTTGAGCGAGTGATTGTGTGCATAAGTCACATTTAGCTTTAAAAAAAATACAGACTTTTCCAGTGAGTATATAAAACGATTGCCGTAAGATTGCAATGCCTCTTTATCATCCCCCATATATACGTACATACTGTATTATTTGTGCTTATTTTTAGGAGTTTTTGATGTGATAAAACTTGGTTGTCAGTTGCACTTGATTCTAATTTATTGAAATAAATGAAAAGAAAGATTTCAACAAGTCCCTTAAAAGTGTTCTAACATTTATTTTCACAGAATGAAAAGCGAGGAGTATTAAGTGTATTTTTTTAAATCGGCTGGTTAAACTTTTGTAAATTTTGTCGAGAACATCTTTCAAAATGTATGAGTTAATTAGTTATTATTGTTAACACACATGGTACGAAGGAATGTATGAAAAATAGAGAACAATAAAATGTAAAACATAATTTCTTTTCTTATTTTTTTGTCTCCAGGATACACTTCAAAAATCAGACTAATGCAGACCTTTTTAATTCTTTTTCAGAAACGAATTCACATTCAAGTTTTGATGCCGAAAAGTAAGTAGAAAGTAAAACAATTTTTTACTTAGATTTTCCACTTTTTTTCCTTTAGTGAAAGAAAACTTTAAATTACACAATTTTTGTGTGTAATGGACTTAAAAATCAAATCTCGATAATGAAAATGCTTTAATACTCTTCAATACATTCAAGATAAATTATGACAACAAATTTGAAATAAAATTTTTTCACAATGTTTTAAAAACGATGCGTATATTTTTTCTAAAGTTTTAACAACATTTTAATTTTCTCACATTTTCGATGACTTACTGCCTAGCATTTACGATTTCAATAAATTCTGGTTTTAATGAAGCACCTCCAACTAAAAATCCGTCGATATCGGGTTGGGAGGCGAGTTCCTTACAGTTAGCTGCCGTCACAGAGCCTCCATATTGGATTTGAATTGATTCGCTTACTTCGGGGTTGACATTTTCGCAAAACCAATTTCTTAAAGCTTTGTGCACCTCTTGTGCTTGCTGTGGGGTGGCTGTTTTCCCTGTACCAATGGCCCATACTGGTTCATATGCTATAACAACATTGCTCCTGTAAAAAAACATTTGGTTAAATTTAATGGCTTAACAACATACAAAATTGCGATGATAGTATTAAGGTGGATCCAGCCTTGAACATAATGCAAGATAGCATAGTTACAGGTTTGATCCTCGATAAGGGTGAAGATTTATTAATTGAATAATTTGATATATAAGATTTTGACAGCCAAAATAGCTGTGGTATGTGGTTGAGATGTAGTATTGTCTCTCGAATTTAATTATGATTTTGTTAAAAGTTTGATAATTTAGTGAACAAAACATTTGATTTCTTTTTGTAAGTTGATTTTGATTATTTGAATCTGACCCAATTTTTGGACATTGTTCGAAAGTTGGATTATTTTCAGATTGGTGATTTAATTGAATGAGAGATTGGAAAAACCGAAATTAGATTAAAAGATTTTGAGAATTATAATAGAATTAATTTGGATATTAAACTTTCGTAAAATTAAAATTCAAAAAAACAGACATTTTTGTCTGAAATGTTTATGAAGTATTCACCAAGTCACCTGTATAAATATATTTTATTTTTATAATTTTCAAAAAACACTAACTCAAAAATATTTTCAAAAACATTTTTTGAGGTTTTCCAAAAAATTCATTTTTGTTAGAAAGTGGTCAAGATTCGTATCAAATTAAAGCCCTTTAAATACTCTTTAAAATGAGTTATTACAAAACTATGTAGGACTTATAGAACGGAAGTTAGAACATTTTGTATCATTGAGCGTGAACGAAAAAAGTGTCATTTTTGTGATTTTCAAAATTAAATAACTCAAAAACTATAAGAGCTAGATTTTACAAAAAATTATATCTGAATGCAGGATGTTAAAGAGTATATTTAACCACATTTTCAAAGAAATCTGTGATGGTCAATTTGAGTGACTTATGCCCGTACTTATAGTCGCGGATCAATCCGAGACTCAAAATGATCCTAGAATTTACCAATGAGATTACTGGAATTTAGACCGTATCGTAGCAACAGCTGTTATTTCGAGAATTGATCTCGATTCTCGGTTCAATCCATGACTATAAGTACGGGCATTATTGATTTGACATGGAATGGCCCATACAGGGTTCCCACTGAATTTTCTAGACAAAATTCCCTGACTTTTCCAGGTTTTCCCTGACTTTTTGATAAATTGGAAGATGAAATAGTAACGTTAGACCCGAGAAAATACTTTATAAAAATAAATAAATTTATTTTACAATAAAATAAAATTTTCTTTCTTAAACTTTCAATTTTCGCATTTCAGAATAACAAAAAAGATTTTAAAATTTGGTTATTAAAATTTTCGAATTTATTTCCAGATTTTACACAAAAAAACTTGAAAAAAAATTTTAATTTTAAAATAAATTATAGTATTTTCAAATTTAAAAATTTAATTTTTTCCCTGACTGAATATTTAATTTCCCTGACTTGGAGCTAAAAATAAAAACTTCCCTGACTTTTCCCTGACAAAATTAAAAAATCTTGAATGCCCTGACTTTTTCAGGTTTTCCAGACGAGTGAGAACCCTGCCATATTAAATTTGATATCGGCGACAGATGGAAGAGTTATCAATTGCATTTAACGTTCCTATTTTACATTTGAAAATTTAATTTAGATTTTTTTATATAAAAAAAATTGGCTTTCCCAATTAACAATAAATTAAATTAATTTGGAGTTAGAAATTTAAACATTAGCCGGGCAAAACTATTTTTTAAAGATTGTATTTTTAAATGAAGATGGCAGGTGGAAAATTTGGACCCTAGAAATAGCTATTTACAGTCGTGTTGCAGAAAGTTGAACATTGCGGTTGAGTAAGCAATACGTTCAAGACAGGTCCTTTCCAAAAAAAAACATAAATTATGCTTTAAAAAGTAATGTTTATATAATTTATAAAGTTACTAGAAATGAGACGCGACATAACGGAAGTAAATAATACTCTTATCTATTAGCTTGTGATGCAAAATTGCACGTGCACTTCAGTAGGCAGTGAAAACGCAGACAGAGTAGCAGTGTATTATAAAAGTTACATTTTACATTTTAAAAATGAAAACTTAAAGTGGCCTTTGTAATTTTTATTTTTTAATAATTAAAAGTGTAGCGTTAGAATTTAAAAACAATAAAAAACGTAAGCAACCGCCGTCTTTTACTATTTATAATCTTGCAGGTGTGCCTTATCGCTTATCAACAACCGTCGTAGCCAGGAATTCACGATTCGAGTTAATTATAAGGGTATTGCATTACTTGAATGTATGAGTGTGGAAAGGTACTAAGCGTGCGGAAATGAACTAAAAGCGAAGCATTCTCACTACATACAATAACTATAACCCACTATGTACGCCACCATTGCTGCTTATGTGCAAAAATTTTCCGAACACCGCTGCAAAGTATCATTTTCGAGCGATAAAAACTACCTGATATGCTATCCTTTCTATAGTCGTGTACGTAAAATACATTTCAATATGTTAACGTAAATTAACTGCATTCCCAAATTTTTAGATATTTTAAAGCAATTTATTATCAATAGTCCAATACCAAGGCCCATAGCTTACTGAAGGGCTTAACAAAAATTTCTACTACAGAACAAGGATTGTTCCTAAGTGGTCAGTCATGTAAAAAGTTGAATTAGTTGAGGCTAAAACTTTTTCCGAAGTTTCTATAATTTTTTTGCTCATTTTGTGGTGTTCTTTTTGAATTTCTACTTTTTCTGCTGATGCAGATCAATTCAGAAACTCTCATTCGAGGAGTTCAAGCTCTTCATAGATCATACGCAATATGAATTTCATTAATAACCTATTTTTTGGAGGTAAATAGTTAACTACAAAAGTGTCGACTTACCAATCTTTAACTTTATCGGCTATGGCTTTAGTTTGTCTAAATACAACAGCCTCGGTTTGACCTGCCTCACGTTCGTCTAATTTTTCGCCAATGCATGCAATAACTTTGAGTCCATTCTCTAAAGCATGTGCAACTTTATCAGCAATCAGCTCATCCCCTTCTCCAAACACATTACGTCTCTCCGAGTGTCCCAAAATTACCCAATTAACACCAATATCTTTAATCATAGCGGGAGAAATTTCTCCTAAAAATAACTTAAGTTCATAAATCTAACTCAAGCGATTTGATTATAAATACTTGCCGGTGAAAGCACCTTTCGCAACCTTATAACAATTTTGTGCAGCTGCTTCGACATTAGAAGGTAAAGTATTCTTAGCTAGTTCCAAATAAATCGAAGGAACCCCCACGATAACTTGAGTGTCGTTGTTTAATGGTCCAGTTTTGAGAAAAGCGATAATTTCGGAAATTTGCTTTTTGTCTCCATTCATTTTCCAGTTTCCACCAACAACAAATTTACGCACCATTTTGCAAACTGCGCTGCTAAAACGAGCAATATCAAAAACTAGAAGAAAAATTTATAAACTACAATATAATCAGGAAAAATTCAAAAAATATGCATACGTTTAAAAATTTATATAATAAAACCGGCGACTTTGTTCGCTATGACCTCTAAAGCAAAGGTCGAATTGATTGATATTGGGTAAACCAGTGCACCTTAAACGGCGCATTGGTAGTAAAAATTCAAACTTAAAACTATTTTTGTAAATTAATATTACAAAATTAAATAATACAAAATTTTTGAAGTTAATGTCAACCACAAAACATATTATTATGTCAACTGACGCGGTTTTAAATACAGGGTGTTTCAGTTTCATACTTACGAAACTTCTGCAGGGACACTTTTATTTCCTCTTCTTCCTGGATGACCACGACAACCACATTTTTCCGATTTTCTTTCAATTAGCATAAGAAGTTCTAAATTTGACATAAAATGGTTTTTACAGAATTTTCTAAAACAAATTCCCTAACACTTCCAAGTTTGTGAATGCCGAGCTGAATTACTTCACCACCAAAAAGGAGATCCTAAAGTGGTTTTTAAGATTAAATAATTCAGCTGTCACTTGTATAAAAAAATTCACAATGATTACGGATCATTGGCCATTAAAATGGATGTTAAATATACAACATCCTACTGCAAGATTCGCGAAATGGGCTTTATTTTTGGCTCAGTGCAAAAATATTGCCTAACTTCTGTTAATAGTGTTATTTCATATTTTAATAATAATGTCCTTTGCCCATTCTAATTTGTGACTACCATTGAATTATGAATATGTGCCATATAAGGTTTTATTTTACTCAAGTTTTATCTTTCACCGACAGCCTTATAGAACTCGTTTTATTGCGGTTTGAGCACTCTACTATAATCAAAAACAATCAAACTTAAAAGCTAGGTATGAGGGTTTATTTACACTAAATATATTTGCGAAAAGAACATTTAAGTTCTAAGAATTGCATGATAAATAAAGAAGTTAGTTTATTTCAATAAAAAAAAATTTACTTAGAGTAAAAACTATTTACATAAAATGTGCCTGGTAGAAGTCATCGACTATTTGATTTGTATGCTCTTTCTGGAGGTAATTTTAATACCAGAGATTTCACCGGCATAACGACTGGTTTCTCTTCTAACATCTCTCACCTAAAATAAAATATTCAAGTTTCTGACTCTCGATTACAACCACAATAACTTACCGCTCCACGGCGTCTCTTCTTAGCATCCAAGTACTTATTCCTGTACTTGACTCTAGGATTTCTTTGCATTTTGTTTCTACGTGGGGTCAAACCCTTATTTTTAGCAATTTGGTAATTTATGGCCCTCCTCGAATCACCTAAAATTAATTTAAAATAAAAAAGAATATTATAAATAATTTGGTAACCCCACCAGTCAGTTCTTCATTTTCGGCTTCCATTTCTTCTTCTTCTTCTTCGCTTTCGTCATCTTGTTCAATTTCTTTAACTTGAACATTCGAGTCAAACTTGACAGCCTTTTTACTGGACTCTTTTTCACTATCATCAAGTTTAATCTTCTTTTTAGGTGGTTCCAGTGATTTTGATTTTTTCTCCGATAAAACTTTCAAAGTTCTCTTTGTTTTCTGTAAACAGTTTTAAAATAACACACATTTTTTTTGTGAAAAACAACCAAAACTTACGCTATTTTCCAACAGCTTTTCTAGTTGAAATTTGATTTTGTCTTCAAAGATGGGATCCATCTTCATGAACAACTGCTTCCACTGATACAGTCGTTTCACAATCGGATGAGTAGCCAAGTTGACGTTTGAATTTTGTAAAACCAAATATACGCTGATGTTAACTTGAAATTTTAATATCGCTTCATAATAAGTTTTCACAAAATGCAAAGCATCGCACTCTTTAATTTTATTTTTCTCTGCTAAAGAAATTACAGGCATCAACAGGTCTTTTGCGGTTTCCAACTTGGCTAAAATTTTTAATAACAACATTTTTTAAATTAAAACAAAAAGTTTCTTACTTTTAACATCTTCAATTAAAATTCGGGTGGCCTTCATCAAGCTGCTCTCCTTTGCTTGTTTACTTAATTTTGTAACATTTTTGCTGTCGTACTCCTTATCTCCTTGAAGAGCCAATTTGTTTAATGCATTCAAAGAAAAATCATCTCCACTAAATTGATCAATTAATTCTTTTTGTAAAAGTTTAGCTTCGCTTTCTTCTAGGTCGGCTTGTTCTGCATCACGACCATCGTATGTTCCGTAATCTTGATCGACATAATCGGTACCAAAATACCGATACTTTTCCTTTCCCCAGGCATGCACGTTAGGTAAATCATCGTCTTCGTCACCAATATCACTTGCAGCAATATCACTTTTGTCATCGTAGTCATCATCATCATCATCAGAATCAACATCTAACACAGCCCGCTAAACATAAAATTTATGTTAGAAAAGTTTGCCATAAAATTATTACTAAAATAACGTACTTCTTCTTCAGAATCGTCATCATCTCTGTTGGTGATTCCGTTCAACAGCTCCTTTTCGTGTTCGTCTTCCGAATCGGTGACTTCATGGTCCGAATCAAACCTACAAGTAGTGATGTTAAATATTAACGATTGCTTTGTACAAACAATTATTTTACCTTAAATGAGAAGACATTATTCGTAACTTCTTAAACACAATACACCAATAAAATTTTTTACTAAATTTCAGGTTATGATAGTTTGACAAGACTACATGTGCGAGCAGTGTTGCCAGTTTTTATTCTACACTGTGTACCGACAACCGAGAAGAGATGTCGCCCAAAGTCGCCACTGCACCCTGCACCGCACCGCTATGTTATGAAAATGTCACGCATCGGGGGGGGGGGGGGGGGGCACAGCAAGCAGTGCAAGCGTTTTTTTAAATAATAAAATTGATACTAAGCGAAAAAAAAAGGAAAACCACCGGTATAAATGGTCACAAATTTTCATACTTAGGTTTGTACCACAAATGCAATCTCCCTAGTTGCGCCTATGGAGTTATAAAGTGTTTACGGGACTCATCTTAATACTCGCCAAAGCAGTGGATGCTCGTGATTGCTTTTTCGTTTGAAGAGGCCAATCTAACAGGTTATTATCTTAAAAGAATTTTGTACACAGAACTCGAAATTCTAACAATTTTCAGAGATTCGAATAATTTCAAAGAAATTTAAACAATTCCCAGGAATTCCAGTGACCTTAAAGAATTTCAAAAATTTCTAAAAATTCCAATGAGTTTCAAGAGAATTCCAAACGAGTGTATAGGTACACAAAATGTGAGAGATATTTATCCCTTGAGCTAATTAGTATAGTTTAACCTTTAACCCACCACAAAATTTTTTTTGGATTATAAAAAATAACTAGCATCTATGCTTGATAATGAGAACATTTTTTGGGTAATCTCGAAATCATCATTAGTACAGTAAAACCTTGCGGCTTATGTGATGGCTAAACAATCTCTATGTATGTTCTAAACTGAGCATGCTACTTTTGTGGTAGCTTCACATAACTTTTTGGATATGTGTATTGTGGGAGAAGTATCTTTTTATAGTTCTCACGATCAGTAATCCAATTTTTACTTTTTTAAAAATTTTAATAGTTTAATGCACCAACGTTAAGCTTCCATTAAGGTCTACCAGCGATTGACCGATGAGATCCATCTCGTTAGAGTAAGATCGAAACTCGAGTCTCAGTCTAGGTGGCGCGGTCCATGTTTTTGTCAAACAATTTGCTTTTGCATCTTAAAACAAAAGTTGATGCTGCTGATTTGGCGTCAACAAAAACAGTGGCTGGATATTTGAAGGTAGTAGATAAAAACTTTTTAGTTTTTCTCTTCTTTATTATCAAAGGACAGTCGATAATATGTTGAATTTTGGTTTTCCAAATTTGAATATCTTTTTGTTATTCCCCTAAATCGCTAAGCTTTTTCCTATTTTATTGCGACACTGATTGCTTATTCGTCGGAATAAGATTTAAGTGAAGCTTAAGTTTTAAGAATAGTTTGTGCAAACGGAGCTAATAGTTCAGAATATCAGAGGAGGCTAAGTCTCCCTTGCTTCCTCTGACGGGCCGACGCTGCGCCAAAGAAATTCTTAATTTAAAACAAGAAAAAGTATATTACCTCAGAATAAAAACTTGCTATTTTTTCTAAAATCGTATAAATATAATTATTAAATTTAATTAATATTACTAGTAACTTTTTGATAAAAATGTAAAGTGAATTTTTTATGTTATTTTCAGAAAAAACAAAATTTTCTGAAATAAATAAATAATTAAAAGTTTTCATGATTTCTATTTTTCTTTCCATATTAGACTCACAAAACCAAAGCTTCTAAACTTGAAAAGTAAATAAAAATTTTACGCTGAGATAATGCTCATCTTAATAGATGAAATCAATTACTTTTTTAATTTTGAGTTATTCTTTATAAAACCTTTAAGTGGGGGGGGGGTAAGGTCCCACCAAAATCACAAGTATGTGATAAGGGGAATAGTATCCTATCCGGGACCACGAGAGAGTAGGCGAATTACAACCACCTTACCTTGGTAAGCTGTTTGAGCGTGTGCTTCTCGAGAGACTCCGCAAGCAGAGGTGGAAGGGGGAGAAGAGCTCTTCGACTTCTAGTTTGGATTTAAAAAAAACAGATCCACTACCAACGCCATAGCCCTAGAGGGCATCAAAAGAAGGCACGAGACACACTAGAAGATTTACCCTAATAGTCGCCTTGGATGTAAGAAACGTCTTTAACACAGTGCGGTGGGAGAACATCACAAAAGAGCCGAATGGAAGAGAACTAAGCCCCACCTCTGAAGACTTGTAGCGTCACATTTTGTGAATCGGTGGGTTAATGGACCGGTGGGGTACCAGAGGGCTCAGTCTTGACTCGAACTCCGTGGATTATCTTTATTAGCTACGATGGGGTACTTCGACCACCAACCCCACCCGGGATGGAATTGACAGGTTTCGCAGATGACTTAACGGTGGAAGCAGTGGCAAAGGCCGAGGAAGAACTGATGGCCAATGATGATGGATGAAGAACAGGGGATTGGCAAGAGTCCCCGAAAATGTTCCGATTAACATCGAGGTGGAGGGAAGTACTATAAGCCCCACCGAAACAATAAGAATACTGGGGATTCACGTAGACAGGAATCTCACCTTTCGCTAGCATAATATGGAAGACTGCCGAAAAAGCTCTTTGCGTTTTTCGTGTACCGTCAGTGGCAAGACCAACGAAAACGGGTCGAAGAGTTGTTGGGAACCAACTTGACCCCCGAGTCGCTGATGGAGACGATGTTAGCCGACTCTGACATTTAGTCAGCGATTGAGACCTTTGCTAAACAAGTGACAGCAAATAAGGAAATGGTCCAATGGTTAAGGTGATATGTTTACCTGCCTTTGGTGGAATTGTTCCAAATGTTTTGCCAAATGTCGTTGATGTTTCTGACTTCGTTAGCATAATCATCTTTGTTCTTAGAGATCTACCTTGAGGTGTATCGGAAGAAGGGATGCAAGCACTAGAACTGTGTCTGTGGATACGGTCCTGTATGCACTACATATCCGCAGGGCGCTCCTTCTCTGGACGGACTTGAGTTTTTCCCGAATGACTTTGTTCTGTAAGGCAGACACTCATACTGGGGCGGCGTACAGCATAATAAATTCGACTACTGTACCAAAAAGACTCCTCTTGGCTTCTCCATGACCTCTCCTGTTTATGATGTTTTGTAGGGCCTCCATTAGTGATGCAGCTTCCTTGGTGACTCGCAAGATATGGGGCTTGAAGGAGAGACAGCTGTCGATGCCGATCTCCAGGACTCCAGCCCGGTCACTCGTCGAGATAGTCTGCCCGCCCATTAGGAAGTGGACGGACCTTATCCTCTTTTCCGAGACAACCACCGCTTCAGTCTTCTCTGGAGCGATCTGCAAAAAGTGTGGCTTACTTTTTTAAAATAAGAAAAACAAAAAAGCAAACATTTTAGTTATGCACTTTAGTTTATTAAAATCATTCTCTGTACCAACTTCATAATAAAAATACAAAATATTTAATTTATAAAATTAGTTATTTCAACCAAGCGTTTTCTTCAAAAAATGCTGATGTAAATATATCTGAACAGAAGTGTCTTCGTGATTTATAATTGGATAGAAAATATTGTCGTACCTTTCCTTGGCTCTTAATGTGATTTTATTAGCATCGGGAAGCAAGAATATCGCCAACATATAACCGGAAGGAGAAGAGTTTGTTTTCAAAGTACCTTCTGCAATGTCCAAAAAGCTTTCACTTACGTCTTTTCCTTCATCGATCGACTCAAAATAAGTTCTAAACGTTTCGAAAACATTACAAAACACGTTAATATTAAATAATCCTTTTTCTTCCAAAAACCCACACAGCTGTCCTAGACTTTCTCCAATTTCCAACATGGAACATTTTTCCTCAATGCATTTAATATAAATGAGAGTAAAATTCAAACACAGATATTCGTTGTAAGTTTGATGTAGCTTGAACAAAGAAGACCACACGTTTAAAAATGTCTGTATTATTGTTACTTCCGTACACTTTTTTGAAAGAAAGTTACTGCAAAACGATGTCACAAATTTTGAAATAAATTTTCTTCCAGTTTCATGACATTCACTTTTGTGCCAGTTCGATATTACATACTTTTGTGCTATGGCCAGGACAAATTCGCAACGGCGTTCCAAATCAACCGAATGGTAATAAATTACATATTTGGAAGCAAATTCTTGGATACTCGTTTCAAATTTATCGAATTCTTCAGAATTGAAAAGGTACTTTTCTATTACTTGGTTACAGAATTGCTCTGGGAGAGAGCCAAGGATACTTTCTTCGATCGACCTCAAAATTCTATATTTTCCTTGAATAACCGCGTCTGAAGACCTTTGTTTTTCCAAAAGGTCCCAAATAAATAATATAAAGTCTTTTACGTACTTGGGAGAAATCTTTCCGTAGTCGTTTGTGATGATGTCCAAAACTTCGGTATCTTTAAAATTGATACCTTCAATAATACTCTTCAATAGATTGAAATAATAATCTTCTTGAGTTTTTAGAAACAGTTGGAATGTTACCTTAAGCGTGGTTTTTTGCGTCGACATATTTTTTTCAGTCTCCATTAGTTTGATCATCGAGTCGGAAGTATTTTTCTTTTTTAAGAGACGGAGTGTTAAGTAAATCGAGTGTTTTCGTACGGAAACTGCGCGGGAGTTCAAAATATTTATGAACTTGGTAAGTTTATTTTCGTTTACCCGATCGCAGATGGAATGAAGAGAACATTGAGAAAGCTTCAAATAATCACCTTTGCAAAAATGGACGAGAGTTTCTAAAGATTCCTCCAATGTGCTGACGTTCTTCAAGCATCGCAAGAGTACTTTTTGCAATCTGTAAGTATTCCGTTCCGCTTCTGTATTACAACTTGCAACTAAATCTTTCGGATAATACAAAGAAACCAATTGGAGGAAATCTGCAGGTTTCATCGTGTGCGATAAGCATTGCGTTTGGCTGAGTGTTAAATTCTCCGGATTTTTGGGAGAATTTTCAGTGGTTACATATTTCTCTGTGAATCGTTGAGGAATGCTTAAATGTTCGTAGTATTTCAAAAAATGTAATTCAAACGAGAAGAAGTGGAATTTTGTAAGAACAGGTAGAACGACGTCAATAAAAGTTTCGGGATAACTTTTTAAAACAAGATTGAAAACTTTATCTTGTTTCTGCGACAGTTTCGCATGGAGGTACATTTCAAGCAATCCCATTTCTAGACTTTTGTCAAATTCAAATTTTAGACACTCCTGTATGACGATGTTGGCATGATGACTTTCAGGATTATTCCCCAATTCCCATTTTAGATGTTGAATAGCCGGATGATTTTCAAAGTAAGACATTCTGTTTTTTCCATTGCGATTGTTAAAACGAATTATCCCAAACAAGTACCATAAGTAGTTTTCGGTAATCACCTCCTGATTGGTAAACGCTTGCGGAATGACTTCGGCAAATGTTCTTAAAAATGACTTTTCATATTCTGGTAATCTCCAAAACACGCTGTACAGACCACCGCCATTTTTGATCCATTCCAAAATTATATCGCGAGTTTCCAAGCTATTCACAAAATTGTAACGAATGTACCCATCAAATATATCTTTTACGGTCCAACTGTCATCACTCTGATCGACTAAAAAGTTTCGGACAAAGGTCATAACGCAAGTCCAGTGTTCGTCAGAAAATTTAGCAAAATCAAAAGTTTGAGAAATTGTGTACAAAAATTGACTCCGTATTTGGATATCGTCGTTTCTATGTTTCTTGGTCACATAATGCAAAACTTGCAATAAAGCATCCAAATCATTGTTGATGTGACAAGTGTTAACTAAGGCTTTGATCAGTTCTTCCCTGTTGGACGTATTGGAAGTCAACGAAATCTTTTCGATCAACAACGGAATTGATTTTTCAGTTTTCATCAGCGAAATCCAAACTTCTTCTTTAATATTCTTTGGTTTATCTCGATCTTTCATCCAAACTTCTCTGTCATCCGGCGACATTATTTCAAGGAATCGTGACGTCAGTAAAGCTGGATAATCCCATATTTCGCTCCCATACGTAATTTGAAACGAATTTACAAGTATATCAAGTTGTTTTGGCTTGGAGATCAATTTGTTATTCAGTATGTTCAAAAAGTCATTGTATTTTTCTTGAAATCGGTCTAAAGAATTAGGCAATAAATTGTAAAAATATTCCTGGAAAATTGGTCGAAGGCGTTTGTAAGTTTGTTTTTGTTTTAGTATTTTGCAAATTTTGTGCGAGCTTTTTACAACGTAATCTTTGTTTTGGGCAATAAAGCTTTTGGTGGTTTTCGAACCCAAAATTATGTTTGGCTTGTATTTGTCGTATAGTTTCAAAAACAAACAATTGTTTTCTTGGGAAAGAAAAACGAATACTATTTTGTATTTCTCGTTAATTGGTATCTTGTATTCTTGCTTTTCTAACAGCTGGAAAAAGGTTTCAGTTTTCGCTGGATACTTTTTAACGAACGTTAACAGCTGACGTGGTGTGATTTCCACTTTATTTTCTTTTAAGCACCGAAGTATAAGATTTTGGCTACAAGCTTCTAGCAATTTTGACGCCAAGAACAAACTGTAAGTTGTTTTGATGGACTCGAAATATGCATCGCTCTTTTCGACGTTCGGTAGGAACTTGGCGAACTTATTTAAAAGTTTTAATTTGGTATTGTAAGAAATTTTTGGAAAAACTTCAGTTACTAAGTCTTCGCCGTTTACATTTTCAAAAGCTGCGATTATAAACCAGGGTTCAATATTCAGCACCCTTTGAATTAAAACTGTATTTTGACCATAAAGAATGTTTAGAAGGTCATCGACTTTTCGAAAAAAAATTAAGGTTTCAACTTTGAAGACTTCTTCCAGTACGCTTTTAGGGTTTATAGCGGAAAATTCGATTTCGGTTTGATAATTTTTGTTGTCGTTTAACAATGCATATAAGTTTTTTCGCCTTTCGCTAATTTTCACCCCGGAGATCAAATGAAAATTATTTTCAAATTCGGTTTGAATTGACATTTTCTGTAAAAAAATATACAAAAAATATTATTTTGCAAATAAAATGTTAATAAGTTGAAGAAGTGAAAATAATAAATTTAAAAGGTAAGGTTTTTATTTAGTTATTATTTCATGTAAATTTAAAAAAATGCTGATTGCATGAGCTAAAAATATTAAATAATATTTAGAAATAGTAAATAAGTAGATATAAAAATAGTCTATTAAAATAAACATTTTCTATATTTAAAAAATAAAAAAAATTTATTAAATGTGTACTTTTGATATTCAACAGTTTATCACATTGATAAGATTTCAATAATTTAACCGATGACGCGTGTCGTCTATATTTATAAAAACAAAATACCTATGTAGTTAGTATCTACAATTAATACTAAATTTTACAAAAACAATAATATACTACACAGAATAAAAATTGTTTTGTCAACTCACTTATAAAAATTTTATATTATTTTGACCGAATTGAAACACATTAATTTAGCCGCAACCTACAACTACTAACTGCTTGCAACTGAGCGCACAGAAGTATGTATGATGCAAATATACGTCATGAATCATGATAATACATGGAGATTACCATTAATGCAATATTATATAAGATTGTGCAATTAAAATAAAAAATTAAAACCAAGACACAATATTTTATAATTTTTGGTTTTAATTTTTTACTTTAATTGCACAATCTTATATACTATTGCATTCGGTACACGTCGTTTCGGCGACCGCAGTTCGGCGAAAGCGTTTCGGCAACGTATATTTGGAGACGGTCAATTCGGCGACCCGAAATTCGGTTGTGCTACTTTCGGCGATTTCAATTCGGCACCGGCATTTCGGCGACAGAAAATTCGACTGCGTCGATTCGGCGACGGGAAATTTATTTAAGTGCTAAAATTTATTAAAAATTAAAAAAAATTAATTTTTTATTTTTAAATTAAATATTTATTTACTATCACAGGTATCATAATTATACAAACTTTGTAAGCGATTAAAAAATTTTAATTCATGTTATAATTATAAACTATACAGCGAAGATATTCAATAACATTATTAGAATTATAATTGGTTATCTTCGCCAAAATTCGAGAATAAGCCGCTTCGTACCGCGACCTTTCTTTTTAGGAGGTGCATGTCCGGCTAGAATACGTTCGTATTCTGGTCTCTAAAGTTTTTTAAATACGTCTTAATTTATCCAAAACGGTGCACAACGTTGGATGAAATATACCACTACCTAAACATAGTTGTATTTTTTGATGACAAACATAAGTTCAAAAAAAGCCGTAAGCGTCCGTACTAAGGATTTTAGTATATTAAGATTTTAGATTTAGAAGAATAAATTAAATAAACAGAAAGTATCGCCGAAATGCCGGTACCAAATTGAAATCGCCGAAACGACGGTGTCGAACTGGAATCGCCGAAATGACGGTATCCAGCTTAAACACGACTCAGTAATATATGAAAAATATTGTCATCTATATCTCGGAAACGGTGTCACAAAGTAAAAAAATGAAATAGTAATTTTTTCCTGTAAATTTTATTCTCTACATTTTTTCTTTCTATACATTTTTCTATTTGGTAGCACCGTTTTTGAGATATAGATGACAATATTTTTCGTATTTTACCGAGTCTTGTTTAAGTTGCTGTTAATCACAAACAAAAAATTGAAGGCAATGAAATTTTCAACAAAAAATGTCTAATAAATAATATTGCTATAAAATGAATTTTTATATGCCAAAAACTGGCAATTTGCATTGTTAACATTAGGAGCGTCCTGATTTCACTATAAGTCACTGTATGCTGCCACCATATAAAAGGAAAGATATTTATTTGGTAAAAATATTTTTAATTTTCTGTTTAATCTTTATTTAGCATTTTACATTTCAAGTTTTTGATGCCATTATTATTCAGGACAGGAGTAAGCTATTTTTAGGGCATCAGCTTAATTTTTTTTCCGAACACTTATGTAGTATATAACCTCAGGGGCCGCTCTAGCGTCTAGCCTTTACCCCGCACCGGACAAAAACACAAATTTCCGCCCCTTTATGGGGTTAGTGAGCTTTTTTTAAAAGCATTTTTGATCTTCTTGTAGCGTCTCTGAGAATGTCATTAATATTTCAATTTGCCATGTCGCCGCCCTTTAGATTTGCCGCCCCGGACAAATGTCCGGGTTGTCCGCCCCTTACAGCGGGCCCTGATAACCTATAGCATAAATTACTCCTGTGTAATTCTTCTTTTTTAATAAAATTATAAAGAAAAAGAACATTTTATGCTACCAATTAAAGGTAGCAAAAAAATACAAAGGTAGTAACAACGATTAATTACAGGAATCTTAAAATTAAACATCAGGATTAAATTCCATACCTACACATAGAAATGTGCCTTGTTTAAAAAGCCTTTCTTCATGCTTATTAAAGTTAAAAGGGCGTTCAGTTAAAATATTTATCATTGAAAATGTTTAATAGATATTAATATAGTATAAATGTATACTTACCATTGTTAAACACGAAAATATTAAACCACAAACCGTTAATAGCTATTTACAGTCGTGCTGCAGAAAGTTGAACATTGCGGTTGAGTAAGCGATATATCAGAACGAGCGATTAGCGAGTTCTGATAGCTTACGAAACCGTAATGGAACTTTCTGAGCGAGTCACTGTATTTAGCTTTACGTTCAAGACAGGTCCTTTCCAAAAAAAAAACATAAATTGGTAACAAAAATTATGCTTTAATTTAAAACGCGACATAACGGAAGTAAAAAATAAAAAAACTTATCTATTAGCTTGTGATGCAAAATTGCACGTGCACTTCAGTAGCTTTCTAGACATACAATAACTAGAACCCACTATGTACGCCACCATTACTGCTTATATGCAAGATTTTTCCGAACACTGCTGCAAAGTATCATTTTCGAGCGATAAAAACTACCTGATATGCTATACTTTCCATAGTCGTGTACGTAAAATATTTCTTAACACAATAATTATAAAGTGTAACAAACTGAACAACGTTCTAGTAATAAATGTTCCTTTTAGCAAGAACGCGCGGGAACCGAGGAACAATATTATGTCAATTGCAGTATGTTTGCGGATTTCTACTGCATCAGAGTTTTAGCAGCTCAGCATACGTCACAGTTTATACTTGGTTGTTAAAAATGATATCCTATAGGTTTATTTGATATTTTTATTTGTTACAATTAGCTTTGTAATTAGTTAATAATAATAACATTGGATGTATCTTTTTACAAATGGTTTACTCTCAAAAAGAGTATTTGCAATTGTGTTCATCTTACAATATTTTGTGTCAAATTAACTTATATGGATTTAACAATAATGGGGAACTCTAGCAATGTAAAGTTAACAAAAAATTTTTGTTATTATTAACTCCAAGAAAAGTGACTTCTTCATTTTTGTTAATTGTTACAAAATATTTCTAACTGTGTAAATTTATTCATAAAAAATAATAAAAAAATTTTTTTTAAGTCGGTGGCACTCAAACTTTTAAAAAAGTGATGTGCAACATTATGCAGTGGGAAGGTAATTTTTCTGTTACGCTTCTGCGTAAAATTTTTTGAAGCAGTTGTTTTTCTTATTAAAACATAAGTAAACCACATTTTTCACAAAATGTTTGAGAATATCCACCACAACCTGGAAATTTAACTCACATGAAAATAAATTAAAAACACCAGAAAATGTAATGTTACGTCTGTTTTTGTTAATCAAATAATTAAGGAAAGCTTGCATTTGTCCGAAACAGCATTATCAATTTATCATGAAAAAGGGTGAAAGGGTAATGTTGTAGGAATGTGCTACTATAGATGTAAGCCTTTTTATAATTACCTTAACAGAACTACAACGTCAAAAACGCTATGTTGTATTACTGCAACGGTATGCATTAAAGGGTTAATAAAAACAATTGCATCTTACGTATCTGCTTCATACTGTTTTCGTCAATTCCAACTTCTTCCGACATCTGGTTATCTTAGTCTTGACTTTTGAGGATTTTAGACCCCCTCCGTCCCATTTTCGCTGGTGTATACATTTGCACTGATTAAAACAAGCATACAAACTAGTAGACAAGCACTTGGGACGTAAGGGTAGATTTTAGCTTCCTCAGGAAGTGACCACTGCTATATACAATTTGTGGTCAAATACATCGAGGTCATAAAAACTCCACTACCGAGATGGGCCTGGAAAAAATTGAATGCAGATAAGCTCACTGTTTCTCTCAATAACAGCAATCCAGCGGACCACACGAGTGCGGCACTAGACAAATACCTGCATGAAGGGTGCCAGGCTTGTGTACCCAAGACCAGTAGCGGGCAACCAACGGTTTACTGGTGGCCGAACGAGATCGCGTCTCTCCGACGGAAATGCACAGCGGCGAGAAGACTCTATTACAGAGCAGTAACAAGACACCCGGAGGAAACACAAGAAACCAGGAGGAAATAGAAGCCAACACAGAGAGTAAGAAAGCTTGCTTCCAGAATTGCATAATGACGTCTGGGGATTGGTGTATAAGATAGTAAACAAGAGACTAGGGCGTAGGAGTACTAGTACTGGAGAGGCTATACCCGAGATGCTTTGGCAACAAGCTATCGGAGGAAAAGAAAATAACAAACATCCCTTTAATTACTGAGGAGGAACTTAAAGCTGCTCTGAAGCAATAAAATGTAGACAAAGCGACAGCTACAGGCGGCATACCGGTTGTACTGGTGAAGAGGGTAGGCAACTTACGACTACAAGCCCACCTCGAGATATTCAACTCCATCCTGAAAAGCGGAAAACACCCGGACGAGTGGAAGGACAACCTGCTGTTGATACCTAAGAGAAGTAGAGCGGTAGGAGAGCCGACATCCTATAGGCCGTTGTGCTTGTCGAACCACCTTGGTAAGCTGTTTGAGTGTGTGTTCCTCGGGAGACTCCAAGTAGAGGTAGAGGTGGGAAAAAGGTTCTCGGACTTCCAGTTTGGATTCAGAAAGAGCAGATCCACTACTAAGGCCATAGAAGGAATAGTGGACACCGCAAAGAGGGCAAAACAAGGCACGAGACATGCCTTGTCTTGACTTGGCTCCAACTCTGTGAATTATCAGCTACGATGGGGTACTTCGACTACCACCGCCCGGGGTGGAATTGACAGGCTTCGCAGAATACCTATCGGTGTAGACAGTGGCAAAGACCGAGCAAGAACTGATGGCTAATGATGATGGATGAAAAACAGGGGACTAACAATAGTCCCCGAGAAAACGGAGATGGTATTAGATACCATGGATATCTTGACATCATGATTGGTAACGACTAACTGTGGATGTGTTAAAATAAGAAAAACAAAAAAAAATTTGTTATGTACTTTAGCTTATTAAAATCATTCTCTGCACCAACTTTACAAAAATACTAAAAATTTAATTTATAAAATTAGTTATTTCAACAAAGCGTTTTCTCCAAAAAATGCTGATGTAAATATATCTGAACAGAAGTGTCTTCGTGATTTATAATTGGATAGAAAATGTTGTTGTACCTTTCCTTGGCTCTTAATGTGATTTTATTAGCATCCGGAAGCAAGAATATCGCCAACATATAACCGGAAGGAGAAGAGTTTGTTTTCAAAGTACCTTCTGCAATGTCCAAAAAGCTTTCACTTACGTCTTTTCCTCTATAGATCCACTTAAAATAAGTTCTGTACGTTTCGAAAACATTACAAAACACGTAAATATTAAATAATCCTTTTTCTTCCAAAATCCCACACAGCTGTCCTAGACTTTCTCCAATTTCCAACATGGAACATTTTTCCTCAATGCATTTAATATAAATGAGAGTAAAATTCAAATACAAATATTCGTTGTAAGTTTGATGTAGCTTGAACAAAGAAGACCATACGTTTAAAAATGTTTGTATTATTTTTACATCCGTACACTTTTTAGAAAGAAAGTTACTGCAAAACGATGTCACAAATTTTGAAATAAATTTTCTTCCCGTTTCATGACATTCAATTTTGTGCCAGTTCGATTTTACATACTTTCGTGCTATCGTCAGGACAAATTTGCAATGGCGTTCCAAATCAACTGAATGGTAATAAATTACATATTTGGAAGCAAATTCTTGGATGCTTATTTCAAATTCATCAAAGTCTTCAGAATTGAAAAGATACTTTTCAATTACTTGGTCACAGAATTGCTGTGGGAGAGAGCCAATGGTACTTTTATCGATCGAATTCAAAATTCTGCACTTTCTTTGAATAACCGCATCCGATGACGTTTGCTTTTCCAAAAGATCCCAAATAAATAATATAAAGTCTTTTACGTACTTGGGAGAAATCTTTCCGTAGTCGTTTGTGATGATGTCCAAAACTTCGGTATCTTTAAAATTCATTACTTTGATAATACTCTTCAATAGCTCGAAATAATAATCTTCTTGAGTTTTAAGAAACAATTGGAATGTTACCTTAAGCGTGGTTTTTTGCATCGACATATTTTCTTCAGTCTCCATTAGTTTGATCATATAGTCGTAAGTATTTTTCTTCTTTAAGAGACGGAATGTTAAATAAATCGAGTGTTTTCGTACGGAAACTGCGCGGGAGTTTAAAATATTTATGAACTTGGTAAGTTTATTTTCGTTTACCCGATCGCAGATGGAATGAAGAGAACATTGAGAAAGTTTCAAATAATCACCTTTGCAAAAATGAACGAGAGTTTCTAAAGATTCCTCTAATGTGGCGACGTTCTTCAAGCATCGCAAGAGTACTTTTTGCAATCTGTAAGTATTCCGTTCCGCTTCTGTATCACAACTTGCAACTAAATCTTTTGGATAATATATAGAAACCAACTGGAGGAAATCTGCAGGTTTCATCGTGTGCGATAAGCATTGCATTTGGCTGAGTGTTAAATTCTCCGGATCTTTGGGAGAATTTTCAGTGGTTACATATTTCTCTGTGAATCGTTGAGGAATGCTTAAATGTTCGTAGTATTTCAAAAAATGTAATTCAAACGAGAAGAAGTGGAATTTTGTAAGAAAAGGTAGAACGACGTCAATAAAAGTTTCGGAATAACTTTTTAAAACAAGATTGAAAACTTTATCTTGTTTCTGCGACAGTTTCGCATGGAGATACATTTCAAGCAATCCCATTTCTAGACTTTTGTCAAATTCAAATTTTAAACACTCCTGTATGACGATGTTGGCGTGATGACTTTCAGGATTATTCCTCAATTCCCATTTTAGATGTTGAATAGCCGGATGATTTTCAAAGTAAGACATTCTGTTTTTTCGATTGCGATTGTTAAAACGAATTATCCCAAACAAGTACCATAAATAGTTTTCGGTAATCACCTCCTGATTGGTAAACGCTTGCGGAATGACTTCGGCAAATGTTCTTAAAAATGACTTTTCATATTCTGGTAATCTCCAAATCACGCTGTACAGACCACCGCCATTTTTGATCCATTCCAAAATTATATCGCGAGTTTCCAAGCTATTCACAAAATTGTAACGAATGTACCCATCAAATATATCTTTTACGGTCCAACTGTCATCACTCTGATCGACTAAAAAGTTTCGGACAAAGGTCATAACGCAAGTCCAGTGTTCGTTAGAAAATTTAGCAAAATCAAAAGTTTGAGAAATCGTGAACAAAAATTGACTCCGTATTTGGATATCGTCGTTTCTATGTTTCTTGGTCACATAATGCATAACTTGCAATAAAGCATCCAAATCATTGTTGATGTGACAAGTGTTAACTAAGGCTTTGATCAGTTCTTCCCTGTTGGACGTATTGGAAGTCAACGAAATCTTTTCGATCAACAACGGAATTGATTTTTCAGTTTTCATCAGCGAAATCCAAACTTCTTCTTTAAAATTTTTTGGTTTATCTCGATCTTTCATCCAAACTTCTCTGTCGGCCGGCGACATTATTTCAAGCAATCGTGGCGTCAGTAAAGCTGGATAATCCCATATTTCGCTCCCATACGTAATTTGAAACGAATTTACAAGTATATCAAGTTGTTTTGGCTTGGAGATCAATTTGTAATTCAGTATGTTCAAAAAGTCGTTGTAGTTTTCTTGAAATCGGTCTAAAGATTTAGGCAATAAATTGTAAAAATATTCCTGGAAAATTGGTCGAAGGCGTTTGTAAGTTTGTTTTTGTTTTAGTATTTTGCAAATTTTGTGCGAACTTTTTACAACGTAATCTTTGTTTTGGGCAATAAAGCTTTTGGTGGTTTTCGAACCCAAAACTATGTTTGGCTTGTATTTGTCGTATAGTTTCAAAAACAAACAATTGTTTTCTTGGGAAAGAAAAATGAACACTATTTTGTATTTCTCGTTAATTGGTTTCTTGTATTCTTGCTTTTCTAACAGCTTGAAGAAGGTTTCAGTTTTCGCTGGATACTTTTTAACGAACGTTAACAGCTGACGTGGTGTGATTTCCACTTTATTTTCTTTTAAGCACCGAAGTATAAGATTTTGGCTACAAGCTTCTAGCAATTTTGACGCCAAGAACAAACTGTAAGTTGTTTTAATGGCCTCGAAATATTCATCGCTCTTTTCGACGTTCGGTAGGAACTTGGCAAACTTATTTAAAAGTTTTAGTTTGGTATTGTAAGAAATTTTAGGAAAAAATTCAGTCACTAAGTCTTCGCCGTTTACATTTTCAAAAGCTGTGATTATAAACCAGGGTTCAATATTCAGCACCCGTTGAATTAAAACTGTATTTTGACCATAAAGAATATTTAGAAGGTCATCGACTTTTCGAAAAAAAATTAAGGTCTCAACTTTGAAGACTTCTTCCAGTGCACTTTTAGGCTTTATAGCGGAAAAGTCGATTGCGGTTTGATGATTTTTGTTGTCGTTTAACAATGCATATAAGTTTTTTCGCCTTTCGCTAATTTTCTCCCCAGAGATCAAATGAAAATTATTTTCAAATTCGGTTTGAACTGACATTTTCTGTAAAAAAAATATACAAAAAATATTACTTTAAAAAAAAAACGTTAACAAGTTGAAGAGGTGAAAATAATAAATTTAACAGGTCAAGGCTTTCTAATGCTATCGTGTATTTATTAATTATTAAATTTAAAAATATGCTTATTGCATGAGCTAATAGCTATTTACAGTCGTGTTGCAGAAAGTTGAAGATTGCGGTTGAGTAAGCAATATATCAGAACGAGCGTTTAGCGAGTTCTGATAGCTTACGAAACCGCAATGGAACTTTCTGCACGAGTCACTGTATTTAGCTTTACGTTCAAGACAGGTCCTTTCCAAAAAAAACATAAATTATGCTTTAAAAAGTAACGTTTATATATATAAAGGTTAATAGAAATGAGACGCGACATAACGGAAGTAAATAATACTCTTATCTATTAGCTTGTCATGCAAAATGCACGTGCACTTCAGTAGACAGTGAAAACGCAGACAGAGTAGTAGTGCATTTTAAAGTGAAAATAATGAATGAACAAAATAATACAACCACGTTGAAGATGCCGGAAATCGCGCCTACGTTAATGATAAGTAATTATAATATAACCAATATAACATTTCATGTAGCAAAGCCACAATAAGGTAACATTTTAAAAATAAAAACATAAAGTGGCCATTGCAATTTTTATTTTTTTATAATTAAAAGTGTACTAGCGTTAGACTATAAAAACAATAAAAAACGTAAACAAGAAACAACCGCCGTCTTTTACTATTTATAATCTTGCAGGTGTGCCTTATCGCTTATCAACATCCGCCGTAGCCAGGAATTCACGATTCGAGTTAATTATAAGGGTATTGCATTTCTTTATTGTATGAGTGCGGAAAGTTAATAAGCGTGCGGAAAGTTAATAAGCGTGCGGAAAGGAACTAAAAGCGAAGCATTTGCAAAAATTTTCCGAACACCGCTGCAAAGTATCATTTTCGAGAGATAAAAACTACCTGATATGCTATCCTTTCTATAGTCGTGTACGTAAAAATATTAAATAACATTTAGAAATAGTAGTAAATATATAAAAATATTCTATTAACCCTTAGATGGAGGCGACAAAAATGACGACCTTGGGATAATATGAGTACGTTTTCTTGCTTATTAAAATTTAAAAAAAATAAAAAAACGTAAAAATCGATTGATGTTAAACCCGCCTGTTAGCAGATAAAAAAAAATAGGATTCTCTTATTTTTAATGCGCTACCACATATTCAAAAAATATTCAGATCTGTGAGGGAAACCGGAATCCTTTGCTTGTAATCCTGTACTTGAAATTTGATATTTTTTAAAAATAAAAATATAAATATATATATAAATAAAAATAAAAAATAAAGTGATGTTTACCAATGTGGACAAAAATTTTGTTATAGGAATAAATCATTTTTTGGGTCTAAAAAAAAAGAAATAAGTCACTGTCATGAAATGAGGACGCTGGTACCTAATGGGTTAATGGTTAATCAGTAAATAAGATCCTACTAAGAATAATCATGCTGGCGTACTCTATACGCCAGCCCCTCCATCTAAAGGTTAAATGGATTAAAATATTAGAGTTAAAGGAACAAATAAAACAATAATCTATCGAGCTCTCGGGAATGTGGTGTTACCTTTTCCAAAAATATTTTTTTTATATTTTTCAATTCTTGAAAAAGGGAACACCACAATCCCGAAAGCTTAATAGATTATTATTGTTTTATTTGTTATTGTTTTATTTATGCCCGATTGCACCACCTACTCTTAAATGTCACGCTTATCTAAGCGTAGCTAAGCGCGTATCTAAGCGCTTATCTACCCTTAATTTTAAGCGGCCCTGCTTAGTTTACATTTCATTGCACCAATCTTTTTAAGCTTCGGTTTAGTTAAGCGTGCAGTAAATGTAGCAACATCGCATTTTTATGGTAACTTTGGTTATATTTGTGTTTAGTGTGGTTAAATCTGCAAATGTCAACAAAATTTCTAAATCATCTTCAAACAAGTCATTATCCATCTTGATATTGTCACATTCAAAAATATTAAAATTTAATTAAGTAATAATTTAGACCCATCTATGCAATTCAATAAATCTATGATGATATTAATTTCTAAATTTTATTGTCATGAATAAATGCAACCTAAAATAATTAATTATCAATATCAATAAATTCTTGACAAAGGGAACATCATATTCCCGAAAACTCGAAATATTGATATTTTATTTAATTCCTCTAACACTTATATTATAATTATTTTAATATAAAATAATTAACGCCTAAGTTGTTTTATATATCCTTCAAAGTAACCCGATACCCTCGATGCATGCCAAGCGAGAATGGCGTGCGACAATAGTATATTTTGTATTTTACGAATTTAAAACTAAACTCGTACACGTTTTCACTTACATATATAGAAAATATTATAATAATAATAATAATTAGTTAATCCCTAGGATAAACGGAATAACATTAATAAAAGCAATAAATCCGTAAAAATAAGAATGTATGTAATTATGGAATATTTAAGGGACAGTTTAAGCGGTAGATTTCGAAGGTTTAAATTTAGGTGGTCTGGTTTAAGTTAAGGGGCTAATTAATTCAGTGGTGCAATGAAATAGGGTGGGGCTTAATGATTTAAGGGACGCTTAACGTTTAAGGGTAGGTGGTGCAATCGGGCAATTCTAATATTAAAAATTTTGATCCATTTTAATATAATATTTGCAAGAGTTAATATTACTAATAATTTTATAAAAATATTCTGTTAAAATCCAAATTTTCCATATTTAAAAATAAAAAAATTAATTAAATATGTTCTTTTGATATTCAACAGTTTATCACATTGATAAGATTTGAATATTTTAACCGATGACGCGTGTAGGCTATGTTTATAAAACAAAATACTTATGTATTTACATCTACAATATAATACTAAATTTTACAAAAACAATAATATACTACACCGAATAAAAATTATTTTGTCAACTCACCTATAAAAATTTTATATTATTTTGACCGAATTGAAATACGTTCAATTACCCGCAACCAACAACTACTAACTGCTTGCAACTGAGCGAATAGAAAGAAGTATAATGCAAATATATCATAATAATACATGGAGATTAATATTAATGTAATATTATATAAGATTGTGCAATTAAAATAAAAACCAAAAATTATAAAATATTGTATCTATTATATTTTTTTATTCACTTCCTTAAATTCTTTCGACGATTTTCAATTCTTGCGGGGGCGGTTCACTATACTGTCAAACTCATAACAAAATCCGGACGCTCCTAATGTTAACAATTCAGATTTCCGGTTTTGAAGCCGATTTTGGCATATAAAAATCGATGTTACAGCAAAACCATTTAGACATTTTTTGTTGCAAATTTCATGCCTTTAATTTTGTTTATATACAATTTTTTATTTTATCGCGCCGTTTTTGACCGACAGCAGCTTAAACACGACTCAGTAATATACGAAAAATATTGTCATCTATATCTCGGAAACGGTGTCACAAAGTAAAAAAATGAAATAGTAATTTTTTCTTGTAAATTTTATTCTCAATATTTTTCTTCCTATACATTTTTCTATTTGGTAGCTCCGTTTTTGAGATATACTAGATGACAATATTTTTCGTATTTTACCGAGTCTTGTTTAAGTCGCTGTTAGTCAGAAACAAAAAATTGAAGGCAATGAAATTTTCAACAAAAAATGTCTAATAAATTTTGCTATAAAATGAATTTTTATATGCCAAAAACCGGCAATTTGCATTGTTAACATTAGGAGCGTCCTGATTTCACTATAAGTCACAGTATATGCTGCCAGCCTATAAAAGGAAAGATATGTTTTTGGTAAAAATATTTCTAATTTTCTGTTTAATCTTTATTTAGCATTTTACATTTCAAGTTTTTGATGCCATTATCATTCAGGACAGGAGTAAGCTATTTTTGGGGCTTCAAGTTAATTTCTTTCCGAACACTTACGTAGTATACAACCTATAGCATAAATTACTCCTGTGTAATTATCATTTTTTAATAAAATTATGAAGAAAAAGAATACAACGATTAATTACAGGAATCTTAAAATTAAACAAAAAATGAAATTGAAGTTTAAAAATCGACGGTTTTAATTTATAGATTAATTTAATTAGTAAATATTTATTCTCGGGAATTAAATTTAGTTAAAAAATACTTGAACTTTTAAGGTCAAGTATTAGGTTTCTATTAAGGTCAAACGCTTAATAGAAAGTTAGAAAATTACAATACAAATATAATTTCGGGGGGGGGGGGACTCAATGCACTCAATGCATTCAATCTGCACTCAATCTAAAAAATGTATGAAAATACAATTTAATATAATGCGTTTCATCAATAATTAAATTTGAGATTTTGAAATTGCAATAACTCGAAAACGGCGCTAGATATCGAAAAATTGAGCAAAAAATTTACCCCCCTTTCAAAATGGTTAAAAAAATTTTTTATCGGAAAACATAACGAAAGCGATGCTTTCCGCGTGTCCACCCGGCAGCCAACAAAAATCGAGTAATAATGTAAAATCGACCATTAATGTGTTTTTATTAATAGTCGATTCTGTTACTTCTGCAAGTCAATTGATTTATATTAGAAAACAATATCGTCACTTCTGCCGCAATACCTCCAATCATCAGCACACCAATTTTTATCCGGAGATACAACACATACTGTTCATTATTATTTAAAAAGTTATAATAAGTTAATAAAATTAATATTTAAAAAAGTGATGAAATCTATGTCAATTATCAGTAATTGTTAATAATAATTATTTTTTGAATGTGTTTTAATAAAGAAATATACGAAAATTTACAACGATAACTGCATAATATGTATGTAACAAATCAAAACATATAAAATAAAGACCCCAACCCGTCACTCTTTCCAACAGTCCCCAAAACACTAGCAGCGTTTCCTCGCTGTATGGCAATACTAACATGTTGCTGAAGGTATTGTGTAGCTTGAGGAACACCAGATTTGTTTTTAATAATATTCCCCAATTCGTTTATTATTAATTTGGCATCTGAACCCCATGTTCCAAACGTTTCCACGGCAAAAGGTAAAAATTCGTGTCTCTCTTTAATTTCAGTGTACTTAGAATTTTTCGTACGTTCGGCTGTAGCGGCGGCAGTTCCGGATTGTAAACAACTGTTTTTCAAATGTGTTGCGGCAACAGTATCAACGCATGTGACATCCCATACTAAGGACCGACCTTTTTTCCAGGGTATCATTGTGATACCATCTGGTCGTTTACCATCACTTCGAGATAAACCACAAGGTTCAAGTATAACAGGAATGTCGGCAGATACAAAAGCACGCTTCAAGATATTGTTTATTGCACTGTCGCGTCTGTCGCGAGAATCTTCCGTAACTTTTCGAACAAGAGAGGCCATGATGTCCCAACCGATCAACCAGTGTTCCACAGACACACACATGCGGCTGGCAAATCTCTGCGCAAATTCTCAGAGACACGGCTACTTGTAAAGTATGTTTGTCTAAAAGTGTTCCTAAATTTGCCGAAGGTAACGCATATAACCATGCACCAGATTCATTTTCAGAAGTTGCAAGTAAGATGGCCTTGTGTGGGGATTTGAGACGAGATAATAATTGTTGGTATTTCTTTTTCATAATTAGAATATCCCAATTTTTTTGCAGAAGTGGTCTATCCGGAAACATTAAATCAGGATGCTGTGTTACCCAAAAATCTAAAGCTTCTATTTTGTACTGGATCTCAAAGTCTGTTAAAGACGGATTCAGAATTGTACCGACAAGATCCGATGTACAATGAATAGAAGCAAGAAAAGAAGGTAATGATAAATCCGATATGGAACGAACTCCTAGACCCCCTAAAGAGACAGGAAGGGAAGCCTGATACCACGAAATCGAAGAAAGACTGATATTTAAAAGATTTTCCAAAGTGTTTTTGATCTTGATGTCAAAAAGTTGACATACATTCTCGTGTTTCCAGAATGGGCAACATCTCAAAAAATAATTAAGTTTGCGTATCCATAAACAGTTACGAAGAAGAAAAAGCGCCATATGTGGGTTTATATTAGATAGATTATTGGCCAGAGATGTAAATTTTTCCATAATTTTGGACGGAAGTGAAGAAAATGCTTCCTCAGTTATAGGGGCACCAAGAAGATATAAATTATTTTTGGATAATATTTGTATAGAGGGAGTAAGAGATTCAAATTCCTGCAGAATCATTGCAGTTTGTTCATTCGGTAAATTCTTGCAGAAGTATAATTCACACTTGGAAAAGTTTAGAGATAGTCCAATATTTTTGAATTCGTGTATGATTGTTTTTAAGTCTCCAAGAACTTCTTCATATGAACCTCCTAAAGTCCCATCATCCAGGTACCAAACGTTAAGTTTTGAGGCAAGGCGCTTTAAAATGGGATGAATTGCCAAACTAAATATAGCTGGCCCAAGGGGATCTCCTTGCTGACAGCCGACGGCAGACTGAATTATGTGTTGTTTGTACATCAAATTAGATGAAGAAGAGTAACACTGCCAGAGGTATGGGTAAAGCTGTGGTATTATTTCTTTAGCATTCTTTAGAAGGATATCGCGTTCTACAGAGTTGAAAGCGTTTTTCACGTCTATTTTCAGCAATACTTCTGCTGAACTGTTCTTGGTAATGTAGGTTCTGACTGCGTGGACGGCGGCCTCGCACCCACTTTTTACTCCAACACCAACCTGGCAAGGCTTCAAGTAGTTAGAAAGTAAATTCGAAGAATGGCGACATCCAAGTTTAGATACCAAACGGCGAAATGTACACCCTACTGCGATGGGGCGTATGCCACCATCTTTCTTGGTTAAAGCACATAAAGATCCACCATATAAAAACGGCGTTATATTAATATTCACTTTACCAGACAACATGAAATTACATAAACTAGTTATTTGTGATAGCAGTTGCTGTCCGGCTTCCCCAACACCCCAACAGACTTTCCAACTAAATCCTTGAGGTGTTGGGGCCTTAAACCATCGATTCCAGCAGCCGAACCATTAGGAAAGGACATGATTGCATTATAAACATCTTCTTCAGCGACAATAAGAACTGGATCTAGGCTAGTTGGTGGTATATGAAGCTGGAGGGAACGTGAAGGGGTTAGATGTTTGCTTTTTAACTGTTCAAGTGTGTTTTGGTTTTCAATTGCAATTTTATCGTCTGATGTTAACACTCGAATAGCTCCTCTGACATCACCATCATTTAGTTTACTTTCAGCAATTTTATAGTTAGGCTTATGCTTTGAAGTAGTCGTTAGAATTAATTGTGGTATTTCATATTCAACAATATTGTCTTTGACTTTACATGTTAAAGACTTATCTTTGGTAGCCGACTTTGGAGAAATGTTAAATATGCGATATGAGAACAAAAGAAGATCTTCCCATGCTTCGACAGTATTCAGGAAGACACAGGATTTAATTACAGATGTTAATTTCCGTGCCACAGAAATTCTTGCTCCTCGCGGTATTCGTTTCAAGATAGCTGCATTAGATTTTAATTTGCAAATTCTTTCTTGAAAACCACAATTTGGATCAATTTTTGTTTTAGACATATCCTCCTTGTGACAGCGAGACATGTGTATTTTTAGGCCAGTTTCATTTTTATAAAAATTCGAATTTTCGCATAACTGACATTTAACTCGTACATCCATTTTTATTGTAGAATTGATAGGATTTCTAGCAGTTTGCACCAAAAGCTGCTCTTCATCATCGGAACTCGATTCCACACCTGAAGTATATTTATATTGAGGGCGAAAATATCTTCCTAAAGAACGACCTCCTATTGTCCTATTTTTCCTGTAGACGTTGTTTGGGATGATTGGCTATTCTCAGGTAGTAGTCGATGCACTTTGCCATCATGAATATGCAAGCCAGATGTATTCTTAAAACTTTTACAACAAATATTGCAACTAAACTCAGTTGATTCAACAGAATTATCCAAATTTATATGTCTGAGAGATGACAATGATCTGTTTGTCATTATGTCATTATGTCATTATTTTTTGAATTGATTGAAAATGTACGTGCTGAATAGAAAATCATAAAACAATAATTTATTATTGTGTTATTGTTGTCAAACTTGCAAAGTTAATATAATAAGCCACCTAATATATTTTCACAAAAAAAACCAGCACACCAAATTTTGTCCGGAGATACGATGACATAATATTCATTTTGTTTTCTATTGTGGTAGCCTTAACAAAGATATCGGTAGCCCTGGCAAAGATATCTATATGTATCACCCCTACCCTAAATCTATCTATAAAAGTTTTTTTAACAAAATCTAAAATGAAAAAAATTTTTTATTTTTGTACGCCACTGAATTTTTTCCAAATTTTTTATATACGTCACATAATACCGTAAGAAGTCACAAATAAAATTTCTCCAAGATTGGTACAACAAATTTTTTCGGTCATCTAGCGGATTTTTCGAAAATAAATTTTTGTAAATTACTGACTGCCGATTTACTGATTCTGAAAACATTTGCGAAAAAATTTAACAAACAGCCTAAACTTGGTCGCTACCTAGTGGCAGAACCTTTTACTTATAAAGTAACGTTCCGTCAGTCCGTACGACGATATTATAAAATATTTCCCACCAAACCACCTATTTTTGTATTCTAAAATAAATTGTTAAAAGCCCTCTAAACTCAACTCTTATGCTGCACTCGGTATACAAATCAACATTAACCTAATTTTGACACATATGTCACAAAATTATGACGTTTATTAAAATTTTGAATATATTGTTTTATTTTTGCCAGCCATCTGACAAATTCTCACAAAAAATATATAAATTAAGATTTCAGTTAATATTTTCTATAATTTTTCTGACCTGCCCCGCCCTGTTACAATTGGCTCGGTTTGTTTTCTCACCAATACTTATACTTTCAAAGCTCCATCGACACACCAAATTTTAGCTGAATCGGTTAAACATTTCCGGAGATACGACGACATTTTCATTTTTTTTTATTTATTTTATTGTGGTGGCCCTGGTGAAGATTTCTCTGGCAAAACCTTATTTTCACCATTCCAGCCCACGAGGCATACGTCCAATAAGTTTGATTGCAATCGACGTAGAAATGCCGGAGAAAATCGATCGACAAAAACTTTTTTCATGTTTTTGCCAAAAAAGTTAATTTTATTTTTTTCATGTTGCATTAGTGATTTCTATCGAAGGATTACATATGCTCTCATATCCATTAGGATCAACGTACCTACGTACCAAGTTTAGGTAAGATCCCTTCAGCATTTCTTGAGTTATTCACTCTTAAAGTTTCAACTTTAACAACTTGTGATTTTTGACAGACGACAGATAGAAGATTAATTTTACCTATTCTGGATAAAGCCTTTTAAGGCCTTTAAAATAACATATCGCAAGACAAAATATTTTTTAAAAATCCCGTATTATTTTCTTGTGGTGGCACTCCTGATTGATAGATCGCGACGAAAACCTTATTTTCACCTTTCCACCGTGAACCCTACCACCATACCAAATTTGGTCGTAATTGGTTGGATGGTTCGGAAGCAAATCGATCGACAAAATCCAACAACAGACAGACAGACAGACCGACACAGAAATTTTTATTTTACTTTTTGCAGATCTTTACGTTTCTGAACACGGTGATCTCGAAAATGCAAAAAAAAAAGTTGAAATTTTTTTTCGATTACCATACCTCCAAATTTTTTAAAAATTGATTGGAGGTAAAAATTCTATTATAAAAATTTGTCCGACGTGGGATTCGAACTTGCGATCGCCAAACGATTTAATTATGATTCAATCAATATACAATACACTATTTATTTATTTGGTTATTAACATTACAAAAATTATTTTAAAACACACAAAAACAATTGAACATTTTAAAATTTAACAATGAATAACGTGATGCTGAGAGACCCTGCGTTAATCCGTAACTCTCTTTTCCGAAATATTTAGTGCCTGAAACAGTTTTAAATAATTATTTTGTTTGTGACGTTTAGTCCGTATCGTTTTATAATTTGAATAAATTTTGAAATTGTTGCAGGAAAAATTTAAAAAAAACCTGCTTCTGAGTTTTTTGAAATTTAAAATTTTGAATTTTGAATAAAACGTACTTACTAAACAGTTAAAAAAACCCTATATACAATTAAAATATTTACAAGAAATTTGGAATACCTAGGTATTCCGTACTGGTGACGTTGCTAGGTCCGGTATCGTAGTCGTCTTCGTAGCTGTCCACGTCTTCGTCGTCGTGGTTGTTCGTCGTTAGTGTTTGTTGAAATATTGGTAAATTTTGGTAGGTCAGTTTGTGTTTTAGTCGAAAAGGAGCGTTGTCTTGTCGCAATTTCGTCAAGTCTTTGGTAAGTTTACTTTGTGAAATTTGGGTGTCGTAAACTTTAGATGCAAGTCGGTTAACGGGGTCTTGAAAGTATTCGACGTCGCCGTCGGTCAGTTCGTGTAGTGTCGTAATTCTTGTGTAACGGTCTAGTCCGGTGATCAGTCGCAGGTTCTTGTTCTGGAACACCTGCAGCGCTTTAATTGCCGTTTTTGAAACGTTGCACCAAGCCGCTGAAGCGTACGTAAGTATTGGTCGCAGTAGGGTCTTGTAGAGTAAAAGTTTATTCTTTGCAGTCATGGTCTCCCCTTTTATAAGGGCGTAAATTTTTCTCATTTGTCCGTAAACAATTTGTTTTCTAATTTGTAAGTGAGTCCGAAAATTTAGTCTCGAGTCTAAAGTCATTCCTAGATATTTTTGAACGTTTTTGGTCGGTTTAATTTGGTGTCCGTCTACTTTAAGGTGTTCAAAAATTTTATGGTTCGTCCGTTTGCGTGCAAAAATTATGGTCTCCGTCTTTTGTGAATTTAGCGTCATTTTCCAATGTCTGAAGTATGGTTCGAGTTTGTCCACGTTGTATTTGTAATTGTTTGTTGGCTACCTGTGCGTAAAACGAATGAACGAGAATTGCTGTATCGTCTGCGTACAAGGCCGTTGTCGTTTTCGTAAATGTCGGTATGTCGTTGATGTACAAATTAAAAAGTTTAGGGCCGAGCACGGAACCTTGGGGAACCCCTGCGTTGATTGTTTTCGTATTGGAGGTCGTGTCGTTAATTTTCACAGTAATGGCACGTCCGGTCAGGTAATGATTTATTAATTTGATTAGATGAGCCCAAAAATTGTATTGTATTAATTTATATGTCAGTCCATCTATCCACACGCGGTCGAAAGCTCGACCTTCGACTCGTCTTCGACTCGCGAGATTTCCGTAGCATCAAGGAACTCGACAATCCAGGCGGCAAATTTCCGGAAATCAAAACCATCACTCGCTACGCTCACTTTTTAATATAGCTGCGCGCCCAGTAACGGATCATTTTCTATGCTTGGCCATTATTATACTATTATGGTAATACTAATTAATATTTTGTTGCGTGGCCCTTATTTTTAATCACTGCGGCACAACGTCGTTGCGCAGAGTCCACTAAACGGTTACATCGCGCAACAGAAATAGCGTGCCATGCATTTCGGACAATATCCCAAAGTTCTGTATTATTTTTTGGTTTCTCGTTAGATATAGCTTGATTTGTCACCCCATAAATGCTCAATGGCATAGAGGTCAAGAGATTGAGCAGGCCACTCCAAAACCCTACTGGTATGTTTAGGGTCATTCTCCTGCTGGAAGACCCATTTTAGCGGCATTTCTTCTTCGCTGTTGACATTGACAACACATTTTGTCCATTTTTGTCGTTCTAATATTGTCAGTTTCCGGGAGCTTCATTCTAAAATAAAATAAATTAAATTAAAAGTCACGTGTCTTAACCCTTAACTGGTATCGTCTTTTTCGACACCTTATACTGGTATCGTCGGGTCATTCGTGTCCGGCGCTTAAAAACGTACTTTAAAGTGCTCTTAAAAATCTGAAAAAAGTCATGTAAGTTCGTTAACTATTGTTGTTTAATAACCAATTGCTATACTGCCGATTTTTTCATTGGTTTCAAGTTTTTTGTTGGTTTCATTAAATCGTTCAAATACTTGATTCCAAAAACAAAGTCATAATAGTAGTCTCAAGATTCAAAATAACTTAGTTTGTCATCTAAACTTTTCGCCTCCAATCTTGTATTTGGCTTTTAATTTGCATCATCCGATATAGTTTGAAGAACCTCTACAATTTCAGAATAGCTTTCAAATAAAGCTTTGCTTGCATGAGCATGGGCATTCCAGCAAGTGACAGACAAACTTTTTAGAGAATGATTGAAATTTATTTTGATCTCCTATCGGTGCGTGGAGATGATGGAAAAGAATTACATATATAGTTCTTGCTCTATTCCAAAGAAAGTTACGGAATCTACGCAATAGCCAACTACTGAAGTTCCAAGAAGATTAACTGCCCTGTCACAATAATGTTAACGTAACTTAGTTGACATAGCCTTGACTTAATGTTAGTCTATTTCACGTCCAGAACATAGGATTTCAATACAAGTGATCACAATAATGTTAACGGCAATGTATGAGAAATGCCCATGTCAACGCGACATAAACTTCCAGAAGATAGGATTTCAATAGAAGTGTTCACAATTACGTTAAGGAAAGGCGATGTTAACGTAATGTTAACTTAACGAAAAAGCAGTCCAGAAAATTTCTAGGATTGTTAAGTTGTCGTTACCATCGAATAGGCCAGTCATTATAGACATTAAAATTCGAAAATTTAACAATAATTCCAAAAGTTTTTAAACTTTGGTCAAAGGAATGGTACATTGAAAAAGAAATAAATCTCATTTTGCAACCCTTTTCGAAGTCCGGAACATTGCTAAAATTGCAATTACACTGAATTTTGCTGTATGCCCGTGAAAAAAATTCAAAAAGTTCTGCAAACTTGGAGTAGTATTAAATATGTTATTTCATATCGCGTATCAAATTTGCAACCAATTTAAGGGTACGGAACATTTCTTTAAATTAAAAATTGATGTTTTTCTTTAATAAACTAAAATAAAAAAATTCCAAAAGTTTTGCAAACTTGACAGATACATCGGAAAAATATTCTGAATAGTTGTATAGATTTGCAACCTTCTACGTTGACCGGAACATGTTTAGTTATAATTTTTTTAATTCGTGATCATTTTTTTGAGCAATGTGGTCTCAGAATAATTACAAAAGTTTTGAATTTCGGTTGCAAATTTTGAGAACATCTATTCGGATGCATTCTCAAATTTGCAACCTCGTACACGATCCGGAATCTTATGCAATTTGCAAGAATCGAATTGTTGAATTTTTTCACCCTAAAGAAAATTGCAAAAGTTTTGCAAATCGAGGGGACGGTTTGATTTTGTGTTTAATGTCAGTATTAAAATTTGCAACCCCGTACGTGATCCGTAACTTTGTGTTATTTTTAAAAATCAATTTTTCGGATTTTTTTATCTTCAAAAAAATTTCAAAAGTTTTGCAAATCGAGCGGATGGTTTTATTTTAGAATTCATGCCAGTATTCAAATTTGCAACCCTATATGCCAACCGGAACCTTCCGTGATTTGCTAAAATTGACTTTTTGGATGTACACAGTTAGAAATATTTTGTAAAAATTAACAAAAATGAAGAAGTCACTTTTTTGGAGTGAATAACAACAAAATTTTCTAGTTAACTTTGCATTTCTAAAGAAAATATTAAATTGTAGGATCCACAATACGTTTGAAAAATAATGAAAAAGTGAATACTAGAAAAAGGTGTTGCTGAGACATACTGAAAAATACTAACTACCTGAAATAATTTCTGTATTATGTTTTCGATTTCTTCTAAATGTCAAGTAGTTAACAATTTTGGGAACTATACGGCAAGGAGATAAAACAAGAAAATTTCGACTCTGACGATTGTTACGTTCAAGAAGTTGAGGATGGACATATGTATCAAAAATAACTTTACAAGTTAGCGATAAAACTTTGAATGCATGCTGAATGTAACAATCTGTAATTGAAGATACTGTAAATCTTGTTTATTTTAATTTTATTATAATACATGTAGGTACAAAAAGAAACAATTAAGAGCATTTGAATTTTTTACTGCAGGAGGGTCCTGGATCATCATAATTTTCTTCCAGTTCCGTGGAATATTCTGATGACATTTCAGATTCTACAATTATTTCACTATCAGGTGCAACATCTTTTCCATCTGTTTCTACATCACTGTCATTACTATCAAGGAAAGTATCCAACGGTTCACCTAATCTATCGCTCTGAGCGCACCACTGTTCAACCTCAGTTAACTCTTCATCCTCGTCATCGGATTGAGAAAGATCCACTTTCATCGCATTTGAACAGGATTGCCCATGGCAGAAATAACAAGCCTCGGAACAGTTCAACCCTGCTTTTTTGCAGCCGCATCTTGCCCCGCATCCTTTTGCACATCTGCATTGAACAAATTCAAGCAACTCTTTCGGTGCTGGATCCTGGAGTGTTAAAATGGGCGTGAGGCCTTGAATCCCGTGTTTCCATCCCCAAGATTCGGCGTGCAGGTTATTACCCATCCAATGTTGGACTTGATGGAATGTGCGCAGTGAATGTTGCCGGGCTGCAGCTTTCGTTGGTGGCAAAGAAGCAAGGTTAAATTTGCTTTTAGTAATAGATCGACTGAAGCCATCGTACCGTCATTTATTCAAAGAATCCTCGTTTCTACCTCCGTAAAGAGCAACTAAAATCTTTTCTCCAGCGGCATCGATTGAATCGGTATCAGAGTTTTTATCAAGGAATGTCTCTATAGCAATTTCCAAATTTTCAAATTTATTCGACAATGTTGTTATTTTTAATTTTCCCTGGTTGAAAATCGCCGAGGTTGTATCACATCCGGTAAATGCGTGATAGAAGAGAATATGTCGCGCTAAAGTTGGATTTTTCAGACTGTCCGCTGAATATACCATTTTCAGTGATTTTCCTTTTCCTGGCTTCATGAAATAAACGTTTCGCTGCGGTTCTTTTGCGATTCCAGTAAGGATGATCAGCAAGTCGACATCTTCTCCAACTATAACAATAGATTCGTGCATTCCAGATAATTCTAAAGCAGTCGTGACGATCAGGGTGTCAGCATCGCCCTCGTGTTGTTTAACGATGCATCCAGCGTGTTGAAATTTCCGCTTCAACACTTCAACTAGTCGAGACTTATTTTTTGTATTTGCTAAGAATTTTTCTTGAGTTACAGTGACTTGCATCGTTTCATCGAAGAGAGTTTCTGTAGCAACTGATTTTGTGGATCGACGCAACCGTTCTGCTGTTTTTGTGCACTTTTTAACGGCATCCTCTGAATAGCCATCAAACACAATCGTCACTTCGCCTTTATAGTATTTTTTCACGTAATCTACGTATTGCTGGCAGATGAATGAGAAATACTCGCCTTTTCGCCAGACAACTTTGTGAAGCAAAAAGCCCCCATCTATAATGTAGGCAACATCGTCTGAGAACGTTGCTTCCTTAAACGGCGAAAAAATATCGTACATGGCTGATTTTTTTGATTTACGCATACCAACCTCATCAAAGAGAGACAGCGGATATGGTGACAGTTCGTATGCAAAATATTTTTTTAGATCATCCTGAGATTGTTTCGCGAAAGTGATGCGTTGATAAAGTAGCGTTGGATCGATGGGAATTACGTCGTCTGCAATTTTTATAGACGACGATACGGCTGATAACGGAAGAACTCTTTTTTTTCTTGAAAAAGAAATTTTATGGAAGTTTTGCCCCACAATCGCCTCGATTCCATCAAGCCCAACTTTCTCAGCATCAAAGCAGTTAATTTCGGGACCACCAACAATTCCAGTGCCCAAAGAAACAATGGCGTCCAGAACCGGAAATGGAAGATGGTTCGAAAACCACTTTTCAAGTTTAGCAACATCAGCGTTGTCTCTTTCCTGACGCGATGGTCTTGAATCAACATGCTGCTCCGACGTTGAAGGCATTACACCTACAAATTCTTCCACCGACTGTGACACTCTTTGCATAACAGGTAAGCCCTTGGTCCATTTCGTTAAGACACTGTCGGTATATCCACGGCCTCCTGTTAATCCACCTTTGGTCTTCATGCCCCTCATTAACGTCTGTTCAATTGTCATGTCACTCCAGATCCCCGACCAATATTTCTTTGATCGCCTGATAGTGAAGAAGCCAGTACCCACGAAGTGGCGGTAGTCACGTGGGGAAATCGATCCTTGAAGTTGATACATATCCTGTAGATACAGTTGAGCTGATAAAGCGTAATTGAAATGACCAGTGGCGTGAAAGAACGGCATCATTTTTGCAATCGTAGACAAGTGCAATTTCCAATTTCCAGTACGCTCAGCTTCTATAAAATTCTTCACTAATGTTACCATACGGAAGTATTGTACCCACAGTTTAGCAGTTGGACCGTTCTTTTCCAGCTCATTTAATTGAGTTTCAAATCGACGTGATATGGATTGCAAAAGTGCGTTTTCAAGTTGTAGTTCACAATTTCCATCATAACAGTCAGTTAGGACGTCCTCAATTTCTATTCGTTCTTCGTCGGTGAATTCTACGAGTTTCAAGATGATGTGCCCTAAAGCCAAATATGTTAGTTGATGTCCACGGACAGCCCTCGAATAAGCGTGACCAGTCAAAATTTTTTCTACAGATAAAGGAGCGTAGATGGTGGATAACAGCTCCTTTAATCCGCTCCCAGACATAACGTATCCAATGGCACCAAGGAACGACATCAACAAGTGGAAACCACCAAGTCGAACAACTACAGATTGAAGCCGAGGATCAGAAGTGGAAGAAATGATGTCACGAGCTTTTTGGTAGAGAGGTTGGTCGAATGTTATAAAACAAGTACTTTGCCGAACTTTTTCGCATTCGGCGACTGCACAGAGCAACGTTGTATAGATGGTATTGTAATCGCTCGGCGAGGCGTTGATAAATGGCATAGTATTTATGTCGGACATTGAGTACGTTCTTTTCGAAGTAATTTGCTCCATAAATCCGTTCCACCCACATATGCCAGGTACATCGTTTGATTTCCCATATATCCACAACAAATCAGATGCTCTTGGAATAATAGGGTCGATGTTATTGACTTTCTGAACTGTCAATGTGTGAAGTTCTGATGGAGCCGTCTTTCTTTCAAATGTTTGAATAGGAATTTGGCCTAATTTTCCGAGTACAGCTGCTGAAGGAACGTTTGTCACCCTGAATAGACCATGTGAATTTTGATTATCAACCTTGGGAGTTACGCAGTTAATCATACCCATTGAATGAAATGTACCCAGTCCATCGAGTGTGTTTACATTCACATCTGCGTTGTCTGCCACAAATTGGATGAAACCTTGTCCCCCCTTTGCCTCTGGGTGCAAAACTGCTGATAGCTGAAAAATTTCGGCTTCAGTGTACGAAGCACAGAAGCCCAATGCAGATATGACGTTCACAAGATTTTTTGAGCCAAATTTTGAGTGAAGATAGGCCGCTAGACCAACTTGTAATGAAGATACAAAAGATTTTGGTCTTGTAGCTGCGATTATAGAGTGCGCAATAGAAGTGCATTTTTTTAAATATTTATCTCTCGATTTACGTTTTGTTTTGATTATAATTTCTTTCAGGAACAATTTCAGAGTTTCCGGAACATCTTTTTCAGCATCGTCGAGGAAGTTCTCGGGACTGGGATAGTAATCCGTATCATAGATCGTGGATCTGATGTCTTCCGCGATTATCGCCGCTGCTGTACGAACAATTCTCAAGCGTTCATCTGCCTCGTTTTGTTTTTTTTCTTTGTACCAGGAGTCAAGAAGGACCGTGTGGTTCCGAAAACAAATTATTGGGGTACGACCGACTAGACTTGTGATAACAATATCCTCTTTGTACTTTTCTTGTAGTTTTGTCTTGAGGGTAGCATCAGAGGGAGGATCGTCGACGAGACTACTTAATTCACGCAAAGAAAATTGGCACTGATCTTTGTTTTCCTCAAGATATTCAAAAATATGGGTCATTGCAGAGGATACATGTGGTTCTCTTGGTCGGCCACTGCTAGCTCCAGAACTTCTCGTCGGTAAACAAAAAGAAGAAAAACAGGGTTGGTGATATTGGGCTCCTACTGAATGTAAGTCAACTCCTGCAACTCGCTTCAGGACCTTAAAAGGAAAAAAAAACAATTTGCTCAGTAAAATTACAAACTTTCTTATTGTAATCTTAATTTTAGAATCATCGTTTTATCTTATTTGAATCAGTGACGGCGCCAGGAAAGGGCCAGGGTGCGGTACGTGACATTTGAGCACCGCCGTTTGGGCACTGGGATTTTTAGGCGCTGGATTTTTGGGCGCCGCCGTTTAGGCGCCGGGACCTTTAAGTGCCAGATATCATATTAAAAGATATGAATCATATCAATAACTCCCACAGGTTAAGTAAGGGGGAGTATTTTTTAAAATATTGCAAAAGAGGCGGGTTAATTCCTTAATTCATAAAGGAGAATTGTTAACGTCAGATTAACTGTTTAGTAAAGAGGACCAGTATTTTAATATATAATGTTGATTTCCATAGCTTGTAATAATTCTAATTTTTAATTTGTTATTAATTAAACATTTTTTTAGCTCCCCCTCTCTCCACCCTTTATTTTTATAAAATATAAATTATAATAAAATATTCTAGGTAAACAAATCTTAAAAAATATTTGAAGGAACTTAAGGGGGGAAAAAGGTCTGAGATACAAACAAAAAAGCATATTTTTGTGATTTTTTTTGCCGTGTACCTTATTTGTTAATATTTTTAAAATTTTTTACATTAATAAGCATTATATTAAGAATATTCTGCTAAATTTTCGTTAAAAAATATTGCAAAATAAGCCAGTGGTAGTGGCGAGAACGGAGCCACAGAAAAAAAAGGGTCCATGCGGTAGTCAGGATAACCCATGGTTGCTTCATCTGAAATCAAAAAACCAAAAATATTTCTTTATTGCATAAGTTTATCTTGGATGTGAACAAAAGACTTTTTTTAATTTCAATTACAACTTAGTTTATTTTAATTTAAGAAAAAAATCACTGTTTTTTGATTGTAGCACCTTTACCAAAAACTAAAAAATTAATATTTTGTTAATTCCTTCGTTCAAATCCAAGATAAACTTATGTACTAAAGTTCTTTGTTTACAAAAAACTTGGTTTTTTGATTTCAGATGAAGCAACCATCTCGACTACCGCATGGAATCTTTTTTTTATATGACTCAGATCTCACCACTACCACTGGCTTATTTTGCAATATTTTTTAATGAAAATTTAGCAGAACATTCTTAATGTAATGCTTAATAATATAAAAATTTTCAAAAATATTAACAAATCAGTTACTCTTCAAAAAAAAATCACAAAACTACTATGCTTCTTTATTTGTACCTCAGACCCTTTTCCCCCCTTAAGTAAATACTTCGAACCCCCCCGCGTTAGGGTCCGTAGGATTTCCCATACCTCCCCCTTCTCAAAAACCCTTACGTAATTAATGGACGGCCCCTAATGTGATATAAGTAACTTTTGTACCGCTAATTTATTTTTTTTTAAATATTTATTTATTTTTCTTTATATTTATAAAATATGAATGATAATACAGGGTTCCCACTTGTATCGAATACTTTCCAGGGAAAAGTCAGGAAATTTAAAACTTATCATGGAAAGTCAGGGAATTTAAAATTTTTAGCCCCAATGTCAGAAAAAAACAAAAAGTTTTGTCAAGGGAATATTTTCAATTAAAATATTTTAAAATTTGATAAAATTTTTTTTACCGGCGCCCAAAAGTCCACTTGGCCACCATGCTTATTGGAGTGCCCCACCAAGTTCCCACAAAATTTTACAGGATATACATTGCATTTTTTAAGTGCTAATGTATTATTTTTTGGTTATTTATAAATTTTGTGTGCCGCTACCTACCCTACATAATATATTGGGTCCAATTTGTGCTCACCCATTTCAAAACTGCTGGTGCCATCACTGATTTGAATGATAATGAATATTTGATAATTACCTCCTCACTCCAATCGTCATCATGTTGGTTAGCAGCGTTAATGATACCTTCCTTCGTGCTACTATTACGAACTTTAAAAACTCGATTTCGCTTTCCGACTGGTTTTTTGCTCTCTTTTGTCAAAAATTCTGGTGATATTTCTTTTGCGCAAAATAAACACTTTTCCTCAAAACGGAATAGTTGTTCACACGAGGGATTTTCTTCCGCGACTGCGACTGCTTTTGGTCGTTTACGGAAAGCGTTGATACTTTTTTCATTTGTATATAATTTCGCACATTTTTCGTGCACTGTCACAGCACTTAATCCAATTAAGCCAACTCCTTTCCCATCACATCTTTTTTCACTACAGTTAATTAGGGTAGCGATCCGTCTTTCTCTGACCGTACGCACATCTCCGCTCGTTACATCTTTGTCGCAAATAAAACAATTGTTAACTATTGCGTCCATCATGAAAATTTTTACAATGGAGCAATGGAGCACAAGACACTTTCTAACAAAAAAATCCCAAATGAAGCACAAGACACTTTCTAACCGAAAAATCCCAAATGGAGCACAAGACGCTTTCCAACTGAAAAATTCCAGCCTACTGGCCATTACTTTTTTGTAATGTTAAAGTTAAGCTAAAAAAATTATTTTTGTCAAGTTAATCTGCGTCGGCAAAAGCCGTCTTGGCAGTGTTGCAGTATCATATAACACGCCGCGCGGTATAAGTTACGTCTCCACTACGTCGGCCGTCGGCTTTTGTTGTATGTCAGGAAGATAAAAGAAGATAAACAATTAAACCAGAATTAGTCCGCAAAATATTTTGGTTAGACGATGATTATTTATAAACAAAACTAAAATTTAAATAACAAAGTTTATTTGATCTTAATACTAAAAGTCATAAATAATATTAACAAAAAAATATTTTAAAATTATTTTTGGAAAGCGAAAAGTTTATTCAGATAATGTTGATAGTACATATTTTATTATCTTTTAGTAATCGAAGTCTGCTACTAAGTTTTGCTTATTTTCAATTCCTAGCCCTTGGTTATTTGCAACGTTCGATCCTGGAGTAGACAAATGCAAAGGTAGTCGAAATAATCAATACATTTTTTACCAACCGATAAATATATTAAACCACCGCCGGTACTTCCCCTCGGAAGAGTTGCACATCATCAGTCAAATAGTAGCCCGTCCGTGAACGGGTTTTCCAGCTAGTCAATAAATAATCGATTAAGTGAATTTAATCTCTTCAACAAAAAAAAATGTAATGTTCTATTCTATTTAAAAATTTAATAAATTTGCGATGATAAAAATAAGATCATACTTTAATAAATTACCTCTTTACATTTTTATATTTAAAATAAATGCAAAATTAAAAGAGAGTCACTTGTTTTATAAAAGCTCACATTACAATCGTATTATGAGCACTGTAATGTAAGTAAATACCGTGCCGTTTTAGTGGGGCCCTATAAAGTGACGTACTTATGCGGAATTAAAATAATATTTTCCGTGAATGTGATTAAAAATATTTCCGTATTTGGGATTTGGTTGCAAATAGAAATTTCGCCCTTAATCAATAAACTAAGTCATTAGCTCGATTTGCAGAACTTTTGCAATTTTCTTTAGGGTGAAAAATATCAACAATTCCATTCTTGCAAATTGTATAAGGTTCCGGATCGTGTACGAGGTTGCAAATTTGTTTATGTATCACAATAAATCTTCTCAAAATTTGCAACCAAAATTCAAAACTTTTGTAATTATTTCGAGACCACCTTTCTGGAAAAAATGACTACGAATAAAAAAAATTATAAATAAACATGTTCCGGTCAACGTATAAGGTTGCAAATGTAAACAACCGTTCGGTATATTTTTCCAATGTGTCTTTCAATTTTGCAGAACTTTTTGAATTTTTTTTTGTCAGTTTATCAAATAAAAATATTAATTTTGAATTTAAAAAATATTCCGTATCGTTAAATTGGTTGCAAATTTGACACGTTGTATAAAATAATATATTTAACACCATTTAAAGTTTGCAGAACTTTTGGAATTTTTTTCGCAAGAATTCAGCAAATTATCATTTATTTCATTTTTAACAATGTTCCGGTCTTCGGAAAAGGTTGCAAAATTTTATACTTTGTTTTTATACCTTCCCTGCCCTTATATTAAAGTTTCAAAACTTTTGGAATTATTGTGAATTGATTGTCTTAACTGACTGGCCTAGAAAATCGACTTGACAGATAACCTTAAAATTTCTTGCTATAATATTAGGGGAATTGTAAACTGCCCTCAAAACTTGACCATAAAATGTAAACTGCCCTCCGAGAAAAAAGGTCGCTAGTAATCCCAGATGTAAACTGCCCTCCAAGAAAAAGGTTGCCACTAATCCCACATGTAAACTCCCCTCCAAGCTACCTGAGGCTTAATTTATTAATCCCATAATTTTGGTTAATTTACAGTACAGGGTGTTACAAAATTATTATTACCTACTAGATCCACCCCAACCGAGTCTCATCCTCTTTTTGAGTGCTGCCGCGCTCAGAGCTGTTTTAAATTTGGTTTAGCTCTCGTAAAACCATACGCACGATTTATGGGAAAACAAGCTTTTGCATAGACAAGATTTAACGAGTGAAGTCAAAAAGAGAGCCATGGAACATCCCTTGGAAAAGCCTGACAGATTGGTTAAAACATGCTTAGACCAGAAACCGTCTTCGAGTCGTATTCTGCAGAAAGTAGATTTGCAGTATGCTAAAAGAAATGCCTACAATGTGCGACGCAAAACTGTGGGAACTCTTCCAAAAAATGTTGGCGAGGTACACGAAAACCTGAAAAAGATGGAAGTGAATACTGGTCAAGGCGAAAATTTTCTCTTTGCAAACGATCCGCATTCAAACATTATTGTATTTTCCTGCAACACAAATTTGACTTCTTTGACGAGAGCTGAGGCAATATATATGGATGGCACATTTGACTATTGTGCTGATTTTTTTACACAATTGTTTACTATCCACGGACTTTTTAATGGACATTACGTGCCGCTCGTGTTTTGCCTGCTCCCGGATAAGAAACAATTGACGTACGCGAATTGTTTTAAAACAATTTCCAAGCTTAATAGTGGATTTCTAATCGATGACAGCTTTTTCGAAATGTTTCAGTTATTCAAATTTGATAGAATAGTTACAGACTTTGAAGTGGGGCTGAGAAACGCATGTGAAATTCAATGGCCACACGTGTCTATAGAAGGATGCAGATTTCATCTGGGCCAAGCATGATATCGATCTCTCCAAAGAAACGGTGTGGCTTCTGAATACAGAGATATGGATTCCGAAATTGGTAGATGGGAGCGATATTGCTTTGGATTGAAATGTCTAAAAGCTGGAGATGTCTTGAAAACTTATAATGATCTACTTGAGATAAAACCAGCCCATGCTAATCTTGATAAGTTTTCAGAATATCTGTTTACATATTATGTAGGGGACAATGCGGTATTTCCTCCCAGAGTATGGGCCAAGGCGTCTTCAGATTTACTTTCGACTACAAATTGCTGTGAATCTTTTCATGCGGCTTTCAAACAGAATTTTAATTCTCCTCACCCCAACATATATCAATTTTTGAATGCGTTGAAACAGGAACAGAACAAAGTTTATATTGCTTTGAACAGTGTTGGAAAGCCACCTACGCAAAGCAGAGAATCTAAAAATAAACAGAAAACTATTGAGGCACTGCTTCAAAAATACAACCTGGAAGAAACATCGCGGTTGCAGTTTATAAAATCAGTCTCGTTGTACAGAGTCACCCCAAATGTTAAGAATTTATTTTTTTTTGCTTTTTTTAAAATTATTTTATGTAATGTGATTAAAATAAATACCTACTTTTAATAAATTTAAAATGTTTTATGTTGATTATTAATCATTTTAATACTCAAAGGGAGGGGGGTCAGGTGAAATCTCATCGGATCTCATTGAAAGGGCCAATGAAAATGGTTATAATAATTATTAATAATATTTTAGGAATTTCATATTACTTTAAATATTTAATAATATTTTTTTAAATATATTTTAATTTAAATAAATTTAATTGTTAATTTTAATTAATAATTAAATAACATAATTAATTGCCTTATCCCCATGTACTTTGTATTAATCAGATTAGTGGCAACCTTTTAGCTTGGAGGGGAGTTTACATCATTTTGTTCGGAGGGCAGTTTACAACTGGGATTACTGACTACCTTTTTGTTAGGAGGGCAGTTTACACTTTTTCAATTTTCCGTTTTTAGGGGATTAGGGCAGTTTACATACACCCAAATCCAAGGGCCATTTTCCTCAGACAGCACCTGTGGCAGACTTTTCTAACCCCTGTCGCAGGAACAGGTCCTGTCTGAGTTTTTACTGCCAGGAAATTGTCAGGGATTTCCCAGGTTAAAATGTTGCTTGGGAGGCGACACTCAAAATGTCTGAAAACAGTATTTTTGTATTCTGGGCATCCATACGAATGATTTAAAACAAAAATGAACCGAACTGCTATGCGTCACTAAGTCAAATTTGTTGACATTTTTGAAAATACACTCAGGTCAAACGCTACGCACAAAATGTCTGAAAACACAAATTTTAGTGATAAAATAACAAAATCTATGTACATTTTCAATATCAGACGGGCTGTTATAAGACAGTCGACCAATTTTTTTTACACAGGTAAGGTTATCGGTAAAATGGTCTAAGGAAAAATAGTCTACGGTAAATTGGTCTAGGTAAAAAGGTCTACGGAAAAAAAGTCTACGGGTAAAAAAGTCTAGGTAAAATGGTCTAGGTAAAATAGTCTAGGTAAAAAAGTCTAAATAAGTGTGGTGGCACAGTCATGCATGCACACGCATGCAGGACAATGTCACTGCAGCTACATTCCATGGCATTACTTGGCCATTGGAAATTAATTTGGAAATCCAGGAACTCAAGGATAATGTTTCCGGTTAATAACAAAAAAAGCAAATGCTAACCGTTGTTAAGGTTTTTTTGTTATTAGCTGGAACAGCCAGTTTAACCGAGTCCGCCAAAGGGATAACACGTTCCCGAACACAAATATAAATCTTACATATTATTGTAACAATTTTAAAATCAAACATTATAATTATTGTTCATCTTCCTTTTTTTTATTTATATTATTCAGACGAATAAAAAGTTTTTTTTGTAATAAAAACTAAAATTATTGTTAACCATCCTAACATAAGTAAAATGGTCTAGGTTAGGTAAAAAAGTTTACGGCAATCTAAGACGGCAACATTCAAGGAGAGTTTCCTTGAATTAACCCTTCATTGCACAATTTTTTCTTTTAACTTAAAAAATATTTTTGTGCTTATTGGAGTTTCCTGACATGGACAAATACTAAAAAAAATATTTCTTGCAATGAATTTTAATTATCAAAAAAGAATTGAATTCACTTTTTTATGTTGATCTTTTTGTTTAAATAAATAATATAAACTATGAGAAGATAAGTTTATAGTAACTATTGCATTTTCAATTTACGAGTGAACATAGACTTTTAGAAGTTAGTATAGGACCCGCAACTCCCGTCAAAATGGCGAGTTCTTAAGAACAATATCCAGTGGTCCCCCCCCCCAATTTTCGTTTTTTCCGTCTTATTTCCAGGACGTTGCAAAAACTTAAATAATTTCTAGCATCCCAAAATCTTATGTAAACTGACGCGCGACGACAGTTCGCGGTTTGAGACCGGGTTGCTGTTAGTCGTACATGCTCTACGGCAGCGTTTCTCAACCTGGGGGGCGTGAGTATACCGTAAGGGGGGCGGGAGCAATTGGAAATATCAATAAATCAATGGTTATTCGTAATTTTTAATTATTTATAATGGTTATAGTTGGTAAATAGCTAAAAAAAAAAAAAAAAAAGCTCATTAAAAATATCCCGGGGGGCGCGATGAAAGTTATGTTTAAAAAAGGGGGGCGCAAGTACTGAAAGGTTGAGAAAGGCTACGGTGTATGGGTTCCATGACTATTACACTAGATGGCGCAGAATTTAGTTTTCAAAACATTATTCATTTTTGAAATTAAATAATGGCTTTTAATAATTTAGAATGGTTTTCTTTTCAAACTACATTTGTTTTCCTACGCCCGATAGTGAAAGTAGGCTTTTCAAGTTGTCAGTGATGTAGCAAGGCTAATTATTGGCTAATATGATAGAAATAAAAATAATTCTGGAGGGTTATTGAGTTTTAGAATATATTAATCTATATAGTATTTTACCTAGACCATTTTACCTAGACCATTTTACTTAGACTTTTTTACCCTTAGACTTTTTTTCCGTAGACCTTTTTACCTAGACTATTTTACCTAGACCATTTTACCTAGACTATTTTACCCGTAGACTTTTTTTCCATAGACCTTTTTACCTAGACCAATTTACCGTAGACTATTTTTCCTTAGACTATTTTACCTAGAATCCAGAAATGGCCCCCCGCGAAGATGCTACACTTTTGAGAGTTACTATACTCACAAGTCGGCTCTATGGTTATCTAATCTATCGATTTTACACGGTTTTAGCCCATGATACAATAATTTATTGTATCATGGTTTTAGCCTAGATGCTATGGTCGTCATCTTTCGTACTATTGATTAGTGCCCCCTCTTTTATCCAGACCGCTTTATTAACTGCTAGCGTTGTCGTGCATAATCATTCATTTTTAGAAATCGTCTGTTGTAGCATTGCAAAATATAAGTGCATTTTATATTTTCAATTTTTCTACAGTTCTGTCATTTGTTTTTTAGTTAAAAATAAAGGTAAATAATTTACCTTTTTATGAGTTATAATATTATGTCCAAATATTTTTTTTTGCATCTGTAGAAGAGATTCAATTTTGAAAATCTATTATCAATGTCATCAAAACCAAAATTGTTTTGTTTATTTATTTGTTCATTAACTATAAATGCGTTTTACCTCTAATTAAAATGTTCAAATAATACTATGTCCAAATTTGACCACGATACGTCATCTGTACTTTTTTTTTAATCGTTACAAGTTCTTATGACGAAATAACAAGAATATTTGCTACCTTAATTATTCCTACTGCGCAAAAATTTTGCTTCCCGAAATAATAAATTATAACCTTGTAAATAATTAACCTTGCGAGCCCGGTACCTAAACTTTGAGCTCACATGTTTTGAATCATTTTTATTTGTTTATCAGATGTAGCTACAAGTTTGTTATCTCAATTTTTAAAAACTTCGAAATGACCTTTGTACAGTGTAATTTTCCGACGGATTCTTCAACGAAACTTCTAGAAGATTCTACTTAAGTATTATTTTTTTATAGGATTATAATTCCGTAACCAACTGGATTTCAGTTGGATTTCACACAAAGCTATAGAAGTAGAAAACCTTTAACAACACAAGTGATGTCGAAATTAGAGGACTCAATTAAAAAGGTATTATATAAAATCTTTTGCACCGGTTTAGATTATGTCGAAACCAAAACTAATTAATATCAAAACCAAACCAACTATACTAAGTTAACTTCTTAAAAAAGTTTCTCATCCTAATCCTAGACATTTTGCAAATACCCTTAATGCTTACTCTCGATGTTTTTACAGGCTGGCTCAAACACCAAAGATTTCGCAGAAAATGCTTACGAAGGAACAAAGACTTCAGCTGAATCTGCACTGGGAACTGTAAAGACTTCAGCTGATTCTGCACTGCAAAGTACAAAGACTACAGCTGCATCTGCAGTTGATAAAGCTAACGAATTGAAAGATGCTGGTACCCAAAAAGTAAAAAATTTAGCCGAATGAGAATGAAAAGATGCGAATGCGAACGTTCGCAGAAGCCGCACATCAATAATAAAATTTTCTTTTGATGTTATAAAACTACAACACTGTTAAATTTATATTTAAGTTTATAATTTTTATAGTATTGTAATGTTGTACTACAAGTTTTCTTAAAAATAAATAACCAAAAAAATTGTTAATAAAGTTAAGAATCACCTATCTTCAAACTTGCTCTTCCGAAGATAGCTATGAAAGTGTCGCATCACAATTCGGAGAATTCATGAAGACTTCATTCAGACATGATTCAGACTTATTTTTGTTCCTTCCTACAGAACAATGAATAATAACATGTGACGAATTAATCAGTTAACATTAAAATTAATATTAGCAAAGCCCAGCAGAGCGGTACTGTGGAAAACGTAAGCGACTACGAATGAGTAGTCGCTGGTTCGAATTCCGCATCAGCCTGTTGGGCGAGCGTAATGACTATAATAAATTAAAAAATATGATTATATAAAAATATAAACTTATTTCCGTCCTAACCATACAGTAGGGACACTCGCATCATTTTGCGGTTCCAAATTTTCATACGCATGTCAAAGTCTAGGTTAAGTATCTATACAAATTAGTAGATGTCGCCTTTGCTTCGTGCAGTTTCGTCAGTGATTCGTGCTGTTTCACAACTTTCTACAATGTTGCCAGGTCTCTTAAATATCGCTATATTTAATGATTTAAAAACAAATTTTGGTGATTTACTAAAAACTTCATAAATTTAATAATAAAATTACTCTAACATTCATTTCTCTTATTAAGAGAATATATTATAAGGTTTTTTCTAATGTTTTTTTCAGTATTTCAAAATTTAAGAAAAAAAGATTCAAGAACATTTACTTTAGATGATTGTTCAGTGCTAAATTATTGTTTTTGAAATCAATAATATGAATTACAATGTGAAAATAAACTTTTAAAATACTCACATATCAGGCGGTGTATTTAAAATTTAAATTGATATTGCAGCGCCATCTCTAAGTATCTCAGATGAACTTAACCCAGACTTGAAAAATCTGGAACACGAATATCAAAGACGCCGACACGAAGTGTCTCTACTGTATAACTCTTTATACTATGTCCTAACCGGGTATGACACATAGCTCAAAGTGCGATTGCGCGAAGATTCCCTTCCATTTATCAATAATATTGTTGTAATACGAGTATTATATAAAAGAAAATTGTTTGTAAAATTCAGTATTAGTATCAAGATAATTGTTTAGAAATTTGTTAACTCACTTAATTTCCAAAACTTTAATAACCATGCAGTAAAGTCGACTTATTTGTAATAATATTTTCAAAATACAGGAAGTCACCAGTTTATTTAGATTACAAGCAATCAATTCAGATTTATTTTTGTTTCGCTTAAAAAATTAATTTTAGAATATTTACCATTTTGTAGTCGAAGTGAATTAAAGAAGAATACGGAACTAATTTTTTTGTCTCGTCCCGTCCCGCAGTACCGCCTCGTCCAGTAAATCCCGCTGGTCCCGCTAGTCTCGCACGTCCCGCGGGTTTCGCACGTCCCACACGCAACGCTTTTTAGTTCATGAATTGATTCTTTTCCATTAACCCAGTACCCAATCTAATTGCAAAACGATTTCAGGATAAGATACGCTGGGTTAAATATAACTGATCGTCGTACTCGATTGGCTCCTGAAAAGCTAGATAAATTATTATTATTTGTTCGATCAAATAAAGATTTATTTAAAATGTATTTAATTATAATGTATTGTTTGTATTTAAGTATGTAATTGGCAATTGGCATGATGCCTTCCAGCGCGGGACTAAATTGGCATCACGTCCCGCGCGGAATTAAAAGTTGCCGTTTCGGCCAGCGTGGGTTTAAATGACTCTTGACCTATGTGAGACGTCACGGGACAGGACGGAATTTTTCCTATCCCGCATTCTTATCTAACGTGAATATTATAAAATTATCGTTTTACTAAAAGTAGGATAGGTAGGACATTGTTAGATTATGTACGGTCATTCATTAACTATGATAGGTACTTCTTTGTAGGCCGAAAAGACTAAGGAGAACGTCTCTTCACATCCCGGACATAGTTTCCACCCTACATTGACAAAGTGCGCAAAACGGAGACCATCGACCGTACGTTCAAGTGCGGTTTCATCGAAAAAAATATAGGACCCTGGCCGACACAGGTGCTGCGGCGCTACGCATGGTACTATTATAATAGTAATAGTACTAGTAATAGTACCATGGCGCTACGGAGGAGTAGAAACGGCAACTTGCCGAGATATCCTACTGGCCGATGGACGAACTACCAGTATTCGATCGTGTAATGTTACGCCACAAGAACACAGTATATAATATAGGGACTATGGAGGGTAGAGGTAAGGAGGACAATCTCATATGGCTGTTTTATTCTAAAAGTGGCCACTGAAAAGCACTAAATAAGGTTTCAGAAAACGGCCAGAATGGCGCTGGCGTACCGAGAGGGTATGGTTTGAACTATGGAAGGTAGATGACTCTATATTGCATTAGCTGAGAATTAAACTTGAATAATAAATATAAACTCCTCGCTTGATATAAAAAGTTTCATTTATCAAGATTGTGTAAAAAGCAATAAATTAAAATACTACAAAATTGTTTATAAAAGTTTAATAAAATATAAATTGAACATTTTTATTAATCTTTCAAACCCTGGCCTGGAAAAAAGACAATGACGGCGATATGTTCCATAGTTCAAAAACCATATCCTCTTGGTACACCAGCGCCATTCTGGACACTTTCTTAAACGTTAATTACTACTATTTGAAGGACACTTTTTGTACACAGAGATTGTCCTCCTTACCTCTACCCTCCATAATAGGGACCGAGCGTATTTGCAACTAGCGCCAGTAGTGGTGATAATTTACATAATTGATGGGATCATTTCAAATAGTTTTCAAAAAGTGACATTACATATTTGATTTTGTTTATAAATTATAAGTATACCACGTGTTTTTAACAATGGGAAAAGGTAGTCATATTAATTGCTGTGTTGTTGGGTGTGCAAATAATTATTCAAACACCGAAAGATCTGTGAAATTTTATAGATTTCCGGCAAAACCACACGAGAAACAGCGACGTGATCAATGGATAAAAAGTGTTCACAGAAAAAACTAGTAAGTATAATTATATAATATTTTCCACATTGACTCTTGACCTATTCTCAACCAATTCAATTCAACCAATTCTCAACGAATTTCGTTACAAAATTGTTAACGAAACCAAACTTTACGAAATTCGTTCTGATAACGAAGGAGTTACAGAATAGAAAATTGTATTTGTATCATAATTCGGCTTTGTAAACAGTAAACATATTTGAATTATTTGAATTTTGCTATTTTAGCGGCAAAATAATAACAATTAGAAATTTTTCAAATTAATTGGAAAACTTGGTTAGAGTAAAATTCATAGATTTTCTTTTTTTCAAAATTATTCATTATAATTTACGTATTTACCTCAATTTATGTATGCTTAAAATAAAACCAAGTTATAATAAAATGTCCATCAGATGTTTAATATTTTCGGTAAAATTGCTTTTACAAGCCGACAAAGAAATAAGCAGATTTAAGGGTAATCTTTATTGCCTTGTTCCTCTAGTTATTTAAAACAATTGTTAACAAATGTGTACTTTCATGAGCGGTTTAGTGAACATTTACACTATTTTTACTTTTTATTTCAATAGTGATAAATTATTCTCACCCCAAACAAAATTCTATATGAACAGGGTGAATTCTTGGGTATACTCAAGAGTTCACCCTGTTCATATAGAATTTTTACTTCAATTTCAATTTTTTATATTTTTTGCAATAATGAGCGGGTTGAAAAAAAAAGTTCTTCAAAGGTGACTAAAGAAAGCATTATACGTGCAATTTATGAGAAATAATGAAACTTTCCGAACAAAAAAAACCACGCCAAATAATGAAATGGGTTACTTGTATCTCGAAGATGTCGATGATTAATCCTTATATTGTCCCTAAAAATTACAATCTGATTTAGTGGTGGCCTGTCGGGGTAGGCAGAGCCTCATGAAGTCAAGTATCATAGTTCCGCAAAACTATAACTAATATTTTTTAAAATCCTCGAACTTGGGTTTCACAGGCCTGCCCCACCGCCTAAACTTCTCACAAGCCGCCACTATTTACTAAATACGTATTGTACATAAAGGAACATGTACTGACCTTCTTATATTTTGCAGTTCTTCACCTGCTAGAATGATCTCTAAAAGTGCGTATAAATATGGCGAGTCGCGCCGGAGTCGCGTTTATGACCCGACGAACCTGCCACGAGTTTCCCTCGAACCTGCCACGAGTCTCCCTCGAACCTCCTTCGAGTTTGAGATTGCATTAAAAAATAAATAATTAATAATAATTATGATGGAACACAAATTTTTAAAACCCAGTTCTTTGTTAAAGTATATAAATATAAGCTACACAGTAAAAAGTATTTTGTTAATTTAACAAAATACAGTTGTTAAATAATTTTTTGTAACATTAACAAATTTTATTAGTAATATAAATACTTACAAAATATAATAAGTCAATAATTTGTATTCTAGGAGTTGTTATTCTGCATAATAAATTTGCTAATATAACAAAAAATTGTAGTGGACCTGCTGGGACAAGATATTTCTGTTAATTTAACAATATACGTTTTACTGTGTAATTTTATAATTTATAAAGTGAAATTATATATACAGGGTGGGGCATTTATCATAACCGAAAGTAAAAAGCCGTCAGTTTTGAACGGAAAACAATTTTTTATTTATTTTTGGATCAAAAAGTTTATAAATTTACTAAATTTTTGTTATCAATTCACTTCTTGAAGATAATGCTGCTGAGATGCTGACCATTGGCTTAGATGCAAGCTTTGTACCGAATAATCATGTTATTGAAAATGTTAATTAAGATCGACTGCGGAAGAGATTGAATTACTCAGGTTATTTTTGCCTTCAGATTTGCAATATTTTGTGGGCTGGTTTCGTACATCTTGGCCTTATAATACCCTCACAAAAAGAAGTCCGGTGGCGTCAAGTCTGGTGACCGTCGTGGCCCGTATCATGGGGCCTATCGGCTGATGATTTTTTCATTAAATTTGGACTTCAAGAAGTCCCTGACCATCGTAGCGATATGTGGTGGTGCCCCATCTTGTTGAAACCAAGTATCCTTCAATACGATTCGCTTAGTACGCAATTTAGACAAAAAATTATCTCTGAGCATCGCTAAATACCGCTGACTAGTGACGGTCACGGCACGGTCCCGACACTCAAAAAATAAAAGTTCGACAATGAACTTTGACGACACTACACACCAAACTGTCACACGTTCCGGAAGCAAATTGACTTCCTGGATGGTATTCGGGTTCGAGGCAGATCAAATACAACAATTTTGTTTATTCACATTTCCATTCAAGTCGAAATGGGCCTCGTCAGACATGAAGATGTGATTGATAAGTGTTGCATCTGTTTCAAACATTTCAAGCATCTTTTTGCAAAATGCCAAGCGAACCGGTGAGTCGAAAGGGTTCAGTTTGCTTACTAATTGAATTTTATACGGAAATAAATTTAAATCTTCAATAAGCATGCGCCCAACTGATCGTCTACTGATTGACAATTCAGCAGAAAGTTTTCTTGTTGAAACCGTTGGATCCTGGCTGATTGCCTGAGCCACTGTTGCGATGTTTTCTGCCACTATAAGCGTGCTTTTTTCGCTGACCCGTCTTTGGTAACACTGTACCCTCTTTCTCAAAACGCGTAATATCCGTTCTTATCTGCATAATTATTGGCACATCGGATTTATGTTCATGAACCACCGCACGTCTGATCAAAATTGGAAACTCAAACTGATACCAATATATAATCATTTTCTTTCTCATTTCCAAATACATTTTTAACACTAGACAAAAATATAGATTACTATCTGTCAAATAAACCCAAGAACTGTCAAAAATTCCGCTTTGGAGAGAAGTTATCGCCGGTTACTTTCGGTTAAGATAAATGCACCACCCTGTAGATTATATACAGTGAATAACGAAAAGTTTTGCACACTCCTATGTTAACAATGTAAATTGCCGGTTTTGAAGCCGTTTTTAGCATATAAAAAAGTTCATTTTCGGATTTTTTCAAAAATTCGGATTTTAGTAAAGGTAATATACACTTAGGTAAAGAAGCGTTTAAAAAATATTTTACTGAAAACTTCCGGAAATAATAAAATGCATAAATTTTATTAAACTTTAAAAATGTAAACTAAATTTTATTTAAATTGTTCTTTTTTTCATTGTTTGAAAATTTAGAGTCATGTCAAGCAATAATTTTTTATTTTTTCACAATAGACAGTTGTTTGTGAATTTTGTGCTATAATATCTATTTATCCGTATACTCGAATTCCTATCTACATGTACTTATCCCTAAACAGCAGGTATATGATGTTTGGTTTTGAATTTTATTAAATTTTTAAGCAGCAAGATGCAAGAATATTACAAATCTAATCTCTAGAAAAGTAAAAACTGATAGGTCGTTCCAGGTAAAATCGTTGGTTGTACAGTCGAAGTGATTTTATATTACTTAGTACGTTGAATCTGCACATACGCGACGCGTCGTGCGTCGCCGTTGTTCAAAAACGTGGGATTTTGCTATGCGCTCTTGTATGTTCCAGTTCATTTCAAAAACGGCTGAATGGATTTGCTTCAAATTTGGGAATTATATTTATTATAAATTAAGGAAGGGCAATAGGTAATTTTTTTTAGCAAATTTTGAAATTTCGAAGTTAATTTGTTTAAATACTCTAGTTCTAAATTTTTTAGAAAAAATTAAAATAAGGGAAATAAGTTACTAACAATGAATTATCAACAAAAAAAAAATTTGGTAAAATGCAAAAAAAAATCAGTTATTCCAGTTCATCTTGAAAACGCATGAACGCATCGTTTTGAAATTTTGAGATAATATTTGTGACCATATAAGGAAGAGCAATAGGGGTAAAATTAAAAATTTTTGTTTATAATAATAGTATTTATTTTAAAACTAGAAATTAATTTTCAATTAATAATATTCTACTTATTAAATGAATGTACATGTTTAAAAGACTTCATAAATAAATTTTCCAAAAATTTATTTTATCTATAACACATTAAAAATGTGATTGCTAATAATTGTTCAATTCAAATTACGCGGGAATAATTTCAGAATAAATTAATCATTATAGTTCCGCCATTATCACAGAGATGGTTATGTGTTTTATGCAATTTACATAAATTTTTACAGTTTCCTGCTTTGTGCAGTCGCCCAAATGAATAGTAATAATAATTTAAAAACTCATAAATATTGTGAGAAATATTTAAAATCGTCTAAATTGATAAAGATGTAAAGAACTAATTTAGAATTAACAATATACCATATATTACAGAAAATAATGTATAATTTTTGTATAATTTTCAACATTACTGAGTACTGACTCTGTTTTACTTAGTATTATTTTAGAAAAGCAGAAGATACTTTTTTTACGTTTTCAACCCCTAGAATGAAATAATGGCAAACCTTGAAAAACTACCTATTACCTACATAATATATTATTTTAGAAAGTAAAATAACCATAATAGATTACGGTATTATCTAGTATGTATACTATGTACCACTAAATAAATATAACATTTTTACTTTTAAAATTAATTCTCTAAACTTGTAGTTCTATTGCGCGTAAATTGTTGTTTATTTAATTTATAAATTGTTTTTGTCACTTTTTCCGGTATAATTGGCGTAATTGTTCTGCACAATTATATGGATTAGTAACACATATTTTTCTCTTAATATTGTGATATTTGAGGTATTTTAAAAGAGACTAATTACATCGGTTGTTTCAAGCGCGAATCTAAACTGTGGCTCTCATAGGCGTCCATAGGATCTTTTTCAGGGAGGGGAAAAATCAAAAAATATTTTATTATAAAAAAATTCAAATTTTTATATTATTTTTAAAAAACCAACTATAAGAGGAGATAGTAGATAATTTGTATAAATAAAACTTCGCATAAAAAAACAATATAATGAAACAGAGCCAGGTCTTTTTTCACTTGAGAATAATTTGAATATAATATGCGCCCTCTCCCAAAAAATTTTATAATTATGACAATTTTAAGCTGAATATTATTTATTGGGTTTTCGGATAAACAAGTTTTTATTTATTTTATGATTTATATAATCCAGAATAAAAAAATTAAATAGTATTAAATGAATGAGCATCGTGCAATAAATATCCTAAGATTTTTAGAATCACAATAAATTTATTGTACCTTTCTCGGTTTGATTGCCGCAAATTTATCAAAAACGTGCTCAAAATCAATTTTTCCAGCAATTTCACTTTCTATAGGTAAGCCCTAAACTCAACTCTTATGCTGCACTCGGTATACAAATCAACATTAACCTAATTTTGACACATATGTCACAAAATTATGACGTTTATTAAAATTTTGAATATATTGTTTTATTTTTGCCAGCCATCTGACAAATTCTCACAAAAAATATATAAATTAAGATTTCAGTTAATATTTTCTATAATTTTTCTGACCTGCCCCGCCCTGTTACAATTGGCTCGGTTTGTTTTCTCACCAATACTTATACTTTCAAAGCTCCATCGGCACACCAAATTTTAGCTGAATCGGTTCAAGATTTCCGGAGATACGACGACATTTTCATTTTTTAAAATTTATTTTATTGTGGTGGCCCTGGTGAAGATTTCTCTGGCAAAACCTTATTTTCACCTTTCCAGCCCACGAGGCATACGTCCAATAAGTTTGATTGCAATCGACGCAGAAATGCCGGAGAAAATCGATCGACAAAAACTTTTTTCATGTTTTTGCCAAAAAAGTTAATTTTATTTTTTTCATGTTGCATTAGTGATTTCTATCGAAGGATTACATATGCTCTCATATCCATTAGGATCAATGTACCTACGTACCAAATTTGGGTAAGATCCCTTCAGCACTTCTTGAGTTATTCACTCTTAAAGTTTCAACTTTGACAACTTGTGATTTTTGACAGACGACAGATAGAAGATTAATTTTACCTATTCTGGATAAAGCCTTTTAAGGCCTTTAAAAAAATTTTCCGATTTTCTTGAGATTCAAAAATTCTTTTTACCGCTAACAAAATTAAAATTAAATACTAACAGAACAAAAACTTTTTATTAACAAGAAATAAATAACATCGAAAAAAAAAAACGGAACAATAATATTAACTAAGAACGGAAAACAAATAAAAAAAAATAAACAATCAATGCTTAATATTTATTAATATTTACTGTGCAAAATTATGCCGGACCGGTGACCGGCTCCGATGATTTGGAGATCGCCGATCTTCACGGCGATGAACGTGAGGCCGCCGCCCCAACCGTCTCCGTAAATCGCTTTTTGGAAGCGACGGTGGTTGCGACGGCGGCGGTAGTTTGGCAGGTGGCGGTTGTTTGGCCGGCGGTGGTTTGGCCGGCGCACGGTGGAGTATTCAACCTAAAAATCCGGACAAAAATGTAAAATAAAAATTTTAACGAAAGACACCCATATATCATTTTTTGCACACCTCATAAATCAAGCTAACTTAAACCGGCTTCAAAAAAGGCTTGGGAACCGCGCTGGAGGCGCATAGATAGTTGAAATCTAGTTGATGTTAAATGCACACGTCTTTATTCTCGATACACCTTCAATTACAATAACTGTGCAGTTTGTGTTTTGAGCTGTTGGTAGTGATTTTTGAAAAGTATTTCAATGGATACTGAAGATCAAGGTATGTACTTAATTTTGATATCACAATATGTTTGTTTTTCTTGATATTTAGTATATTTTTGAGATGAAAATGGCTTATACTAAAATATTAATATTTTTGATTAAATAATTTAGAAAAAAGGTGTTTTTGTACTACTTCCGGGCATGATCGGGCTAAGATTTTTTTTTTATAGTTAACTGTACACCTTATTAATGCTAACCAATCAAAAATATCTCACCCATCTACCCACCTTTTAAAAAAAAGGCAGTTTATATTTTATTGGTATTTTATCATAATTTAACACATTTACTTTATAGGCTGTTTTTTATTTTAGGTTCCGACCCAAATTACTTCCAAATGTCTAGAAGATCATTGTACATGATTTTCAAGAACAGCAATAAACGAAAACTGGATAAAAAACTATTAGAAATGGATTTTATTTTTTTTTTATTTTGATTTCATCCCTTCGAAAATAACCACAATACATCGATAATAATTTTTTTATTATTTTTCCATAAGTTTGTAAGTCAAATTCTCGACATATAAAAAATTTCAAAAGTTTATTCTGTTATTTTGACTTGCACCCCCCAGAAAACCACCCTATTTATCAATGTAATTTTTTTCATTATTTTTCCACGAATTCTTAGGTCAAATTCTCAACATATCGAAAGTTTTATAACTTTATTCTGTTATTTTGCTTTGCACCCTCAGAAAACCACCCTATTTATCAATATATTTTTTTTTGATTATTTTTTCTAAAATTCCAAGCATATTTTGAACTCATTTGGTGTGTTTCAGAGTTTTGTACCGTTTTTAGTGTCAAATACCCCACTGTGCGGCGGTGGTTGCTTGGCCGGTGGTTGTGGCGGAAACCGCACTGGAGAATGTGGTTTGCCGCTTTTCATGTTAAGGGCCTGTAGGGCCTCTGCTAAATTGCATGCCATTTTATTTTATCTAAAAATAAAAAAACAAAAATTATTAATATAAATTAAATCGGAAGACTGTGGTTGACTACATTGTACACGTAATTGCGATAATTAATTATTATTTGCAATAATTTGAATTGGTATAAAAATTCACACTTGCCCTTTTTTAATAATAAAATTTAATAATCTCATTAGTAACGCAATAAGAAAATAAAGCCAACGTACAAACAATGAATTCTTAATAAACGTAAAATATGCAATTGTTTTGATTTCTCCCATCTCCCCGACCCGACCCCTGTTTTTATACACCCTCGCAAAAACTCTTCACCTTTAAATACTTAATTAACATCAAGAAGACCCATCCTTTCAATTTCTTTCGAATGTTGAATCTAATCGTCCGTCGATCAAATTATTCGACCCACTTTGTTTTTGAAACTGTATGGTTTGAGAATATAATCCCACATGGAAAATCCCCCTCAATCTCGAAATTAGCAATGGAGGTATTTGAAATTCGTGCCGATGAGTGCTCGGCAAAATTCTCGCTCAACATGTTCTGCAGAAATTTCGACCTTTGCAGCAAAATCTAAAGACAATCCGACCGCGCATAGATCGGTTCACGAGCGATCGCTAAAACCGTCGAGAAAATCCGTAACTTCGATAAGATTTTATTATTTAGGAAGGATAGGATATAGGATAGGATAGATTTGTACACCAAAATTTGACCGAAGTAAAATACTTGGAAGTTCTAGAAATTTAAAAATGCAATATAGGTTAGTGCATTCGAGTTTGCTTAGTGAAATTTTTTGAAGTTGTTGATATTCGAAGAAGCAAAGTAGATATGTTCATCAGAGTTTGATCCAAGAAACGTTCTTGGAGGTTCTTGATATTTAAAAATGCCATATTAGATTTGTGCATTCCAGTTAGGTTGATGTAAAATTTTTTAAAAGTTCTTGGTATTCGAAGATGTAATGTAGAAAGGTAATACAGAGTTTGATCGAAGTAAATTTCTAGGAAGTTCTTGATATTCGAAATTGCAATATAGATTTTTGCATGTGAGGATGATCGAAGTAAAGTTCTTGGAAGTTCTTGATATTCAAAAATGCAATATAGATACATATGTGCATTCGAATTTGGTTAAAGCGTTGATTGATAAATAGTAAAGATACGCAATGCAATGAGAAATTGTTACTTTTCCCCCACCAGGTACTATTTCAACACCCCGCGGCCTCTTCGCCAACAAACTCAATGGTGAGCAAGTGCCGCCACCAATAGTATTATAATTGTACCATAATTATCTCGTTGATACGTGATATCTGATACAATATTATCATACTTTATAATAATGCAAGTAGTATTTTTTTGCCGAGCTCTTATTGTTACATGGTATTTCAATGTGCAAACTTTTCCTATGAAATTTTTTGTAATAAATAATCAGAAAGTTACGAAGGCGTCCTGAGGCCACGTACGAAGGCGTCCTGAGGCCACAAAGTAAAAAAATAAATTTTAAGTGTCAATTGCGACTTACAATTGTCAATTTACACTTTGAAGTCGCAATTGACACTTCGAAGTCGCAATTTACACTTTGAAGTCGCAATTGACACTTCGAAGCCGCAATTGACACTTCGAAGTCGCAATTGACACTTCGAAGTCGCAATTGACACTTCGAAGTCGCAATTAACGCCTGCGCAATCGTACTTATTATTACATTTTTATATTACGTTAATGTTACGAGTGATAAGTGCTAATGGAGAACTTTATAGAATTTTTGTGCGAAAGACAAATTCTTCAATCAGTTATTGATAAAATCCTAAGTGAGAATGTAAGTATATTTTATTTGTATTAATATGTAGTAGGAACATGTGAACTAATCCAGTAAATAAATTAAAAAAATAGAATAAATTCGGAAGTGCAAAATAAAATAAGCAACTGTTTGAAATCACTTATTCTCTGAACCTTAAATACTAATTGCAAAAAGTTAAATTTGATTCAAAAATGGTTTTTGAAATGATAAGCTAACGTTTTCTTAAAAGCGAGATTTAAGATATGGTTCAGAGAATAACGGCGTTAAAAAATGTTGAACAACAAATTGAATATCGTATTTTACATTAAATTAGATTATTTGTTTAATTAATTAACGCGAAGGACTGTAATTCATTGTAAAAATATTGTTGAACAATGTAGATAATATTTAACTGAATTTGCACAAGCAATGCAGAATGCAGTACTACATTATATTATGCTACAAAGGTACTATTCATAAGACTCGGAGAAAATTAAAAAATACCGAGTGATAAAAATTTGCAAAAAATCATTTATACGAAAAATTTGTAAGTTGTCAGTTTATTAGTGGAACGTACATAATATAGTAGATTAATTGAAAGAAAAAATGGATAGTTTATTTTACAAATTTTTAGAAGATTTACATATTCCAGAGAGAATTATCCGTACTTTACAACTAGGAAATGTAAGTTCTTGCCTAATGTAGAGTTGGCACAAAATACTAAAAACCGGAATAATATTTTTGCTTTTTTGGTCAATTTTCCTCTTACAAAAAGAAAATCTTACAAGCTTATATTTCTATGGTACGCCGCGCCGGTACTGCGAGTGTAGAGTCTATTATAGTCATTCCATTTACAGTGTTGTCGAATTTTCATTATGTACATAATTTTAATTCGATAAATTCTTATTCTTATTAAAGAATGAATTTTAATTTAAACTTAAATTTAAATTAAAGACTCAAATAATTATAATTTTAAAGTATACTAATAATAATTGACATTGAAAACTCACTGTATATTAAATCGATAAAAAAGGATAAAAATTTATCGATTTAATATACAGTGAGTTTTCAATTTCCATAACATAATTAAAAATAACCTAATAATTTAACTATTTATAATTTCAAATGTTAATAACTATACCATATATAATTAATAAATTCTTAACTTGTGAAAATTAATAAGATTAAAACTTTAAAATAACAAGTTAATAAAACCAATAAAATACAATAATTATATTTTATATATTATTTATAATTTATAATTTATTATTTATAATCATAATTTCTGATGATAGCGACAACCCTCGCTGAAAGCTCAAATATATAAAATATAATTATTGTATTTTATTGGTTTTATTAACTTGTTATTTTAAAGTTTTAATCTTATACCATATATAATAATAATTGACTGAATTTTGATTTTATTGTCGAACCATACATATAGGTTTAATTCAAACATTTCCAATCATGAATTTAAATTATTCAATATTTTTATGAACATTAATTTTCCTGCAAATAATTTTATTAATAACTTTTGCTTAGAAAATTATTGTTATGTTATTAATAAATAGCAAACGGCGTGGCGTGCCATATATTTCTGCACTACTATGTTTATTCATTTTTTTTATATTAGCACATTATTATATTAAAACATTAAAATTCTTACTTTTAAGCTAATTTTATTTTATATAATTTGTAATGATAATATTTACGACTTACTAATTTTAGATTGATCCACATGCCATTCGAGTAATGGAAGACTCCGAATTAGAGAATTTGTTTACTAAATATGGCAACAGAATTGCGATCAGAGATTATTGCGAGAAACAGTTTTCTAATAGGAAAATTTCATTAATCGAAAAACTGCGCGATAAAATGAATAACAAAAGGAGCCGAAAATCTGTAGAAAAAAATGAACATGATAAACAAGACAATAAAAAAATCAAAAAAGATACTAGATTAATTGAAATAGGATGGATGTTAAGCTTATCCGGTGACAAATTAAAACAAGTAAGAACCAACCAAGGCGGAGGTACGAGAAAAATAGAGGTGAAGAAAATTTCGACTGTGTCTGAAATTCAAACATTGGCACAGAAATTATTTTTTCCTAATGGAAAATCAAGCAAAGGATTAATTGATAAATTTTCTGTGTCAATGCTTGATTTCAAATTTAATAAAATTGATGCCGACATTACGGTAGGAAAAATTTTTGAAGAGACTGGCCTTACTAGACTAAGATTTTACCTTGCCACGCGTGAAAAGGTGTCGACAGTTATTGACTTAACTGATGGCAAAGCCGAAGTCGAAGGAAACAAGGACAGCGAACAAGACCTAATACATAATAATGAATTGGACTTCAACGAAAAATTTTTAGTTGAAAATACGAACGAAAATTCAATAATATTAGAAGCGGATCCACCCCTTGAGTTGCCAAATTTAAATAATTATCATTCTTTAAATTTTAATCTGGACGAGGTAAGATAATAACTATTTTGTATTTGTATTATTATTTGCTTTTGTATCCATTTACCGTCAATTATTATTGCATTCTTTAAATAAAACTAAAAAATTATTGGCTAACATTTTCACTAAAGATGTTAAAAATTAGTCAAACACTACCACCAACAATAAAAGTATGCGTTTTGATGTTTTGAAAAAAAGTATTTTGAAAAATTCAAATTAATTTAAAATTGCCCTGATTGGTGGTTAGTACACCAAAAAATGTTTTCATAATTTTATTCTTATAGTGTTACAGTTTGACTAGTTTTTTAACATTTTTAGTAAAAAGTTTTGACTATCGTTTTTTAATTTTAATTCTGAACGCTTTTCAGCGTTCTATATCAAAATAGTTACGTGCGTAAACCTGGCTCCCCTTTTAGCAAAAAATTATTTTTTTTTGTTCCCAATTATTCTTCATTTGTTCTCAATTGTTCTGATATTTTTTTTAATTTTGCAAAAGAATATAAAAAAAAAATCACAAAGAACTTTTTTCTGCCAGCTCCCTCTTTTTCAAAATTTAAAATTTTTTTGATTGTTCTCGATTGTTCTTGGTTTGTTCTCAGTTGTTTTGTAAAAATAAAATTTCTAAATGTAATATTAACTACGAAAATCGCAAAATGAAATTTAGGCTCGATCTCATTTTCTTGTTAATTACAATTTTTTTCTTTGCTGCTCTGGATTGTTTTTTATATTTTCTCAAGTGTCCTGTTACTTACCTTAATACCAGTGCTAAAGCGTAAATATGAAGAAATTTTAATTCCAAAGTAATTTAATTGAAAAAATCTAGTATACTACTTAAAAAGAAGTAAAGTTTTGCATTTGAAATTGTTTACTAGTGTTCTGGTATTACTTTAAAATTAATAAAATAAATATTTTTTTAAATTAGATTACTACAGGGCCGTAACTTAGTCTTTTAATTTTTTTTACAAGCTCTCAATATAACATATTACTTAAATAGTTGTTAAAACTAAAGTAAATATTAGTGTTTTTCTACTGCTGTTTCTCGTCATCTGATTCTACACTTAGTAAATGTATACCGGGTGTTCATTTTAAAACTTCTAGCAATTAATATCTCTAAAACCAAAAGTCAGGTAAAAAAATATTTGAAACAAAAGTTGTATGATAGCAAGGAGAAAAAAATATGGCAAAATTGTTTTTTTATTTTATTGACTTTTTCAAGGTCATTTGAAGATCAACTTTGTTTTTTTCAATGGCACCTTATATTTTTTAGCAGATTTATATTTTATATAAGAAAATAAACAACTTTTGTCGGAAACATTTTTTTTTTGAGTTTTGGGATTTGAAATATTAATTGCTGGAAGTTTTAAAATAAACACTCTGTATATCTAGTTTTAATTTCTGCACTTATCTCGGATTTGAAGTTGTCTTCAAAAGTTATCTTGGACCTCTTGCCTTCTGAGCCCCTCAATTATAAACGAATTAATTAGTTCATAATTATGGTTTAATTAAAATAAGAAAAAAGTCATTTTTTCGAGGACGTAAAATAGTTTACTTTATTTTTGTTTTAGAATTCCGATGGTATAAATATTTTTGGTGTAAGTGAAATTCCTTCGTCGATGAAAACAAAACTTCTACTACACAGAGGAAAAATATTCGATGAAATGTTGGAAGCTTTTCAAGTATACAATTTAAAAAATGAAATTTTAGAAATTGAAATGATTTCCAACAACGGAAATATCGAATTAGGGGTAGATATAGGTGGTGTTTTACGAGACGCACTTTCGGAGTTTTGGGAATCGTTTTACGATAAATGTACATTAGGTACATTTAGCAAAATTCCATGTTTAAGGCATGACTTTGGCGAAGCACAATGGAAAGCCGTGGCCGACATACTATATAATGGCTGGTTATATGAAAAATATTGGCCAGTCAAAATTTCAAAAACGTTTTTTAATTATATTTTAGATAAAAATTATCAAGTCAAAGCCATCGACTTGCAAAATGACTTTTTAAATTTTATTTCTATATTAGACAAAAAATTAGTCGAGGATGCTATAATTGATTTCAACAACATCGATATTGATGATATGATTGAGTTTGTCGATGGTTTTGACTCAAAATGGATACCAAATTCGTCCAATTTTCAAAATTTATTACACGATATTGCGCATAAGGAAATTATACAAAAGCCAATGTTCGTCATTACATGTTTCCAAGAAAGCCTTTTGAATAATATTGTCATAGATTTAAATTCCGTTTATGCAGATTTTCCCCCTACTACAAAAAACATACTAAGACGTCTAAAAATGAAACCAAATGAAAAACATAAAGTAATTTTTGAATATCTTAAAAAGTTTATTAAAGAATGTGACGATAAGATGAGAGCAGAGTTTGTTCGATTTTGCACGGGTTCCAACATTACCAATAATGATATTGATGTGGCTTTCATTGATGTAGATGGATTTCAAAGAATGCCAATTGCACATACTTGCGCAAATTTATTAGAGCTTCCATCTACATACGAAAACTACTTGGCACTTAGAAATGAATTTAGTAAGGTGTTGGAATCCAAATTTTTAATAATGGATTTCATATAATTTGCGACTTGAAAAAATAAGTGATATGACAATATTAAAAATATTGTTGCAGAAGTAGTCATTATGGAAATAAAATTATTTTTGAAAAAATTACAAAATTTGGATTCCAATACTTTCCAGAAATACATCAAATTTAACTATTTTTAAAATAAATAAACTTTTATAAACTAGATAATTTCATTTTTTTAGATTGATATAGCAATTTGGATTTTATTGTTTTTTTCGTAACCGCTTCGTCGATTGTGTGCCTTAAATTGGATATTGAGAAATGTAACATATGTATGTATTTACAACATCACCTTCAATACTACATATTATATAAAGCCTATTACATATAAATATTCCGATTTAAAAAAAATTTAATTTTTTAATTACTAAAATGGAAATCATTGTTTACTACCTTTAGAAAAATTGAAAGTTATTATTATATTGCGAATATTGTATACGAGTATAAATAATTTTTACAAAAACCGAATATTTATAATTGTTTGTGATATCGAGACTGTACATAGATACCTATAGAACATAATAATATAGTTTTAGTCTAATAAGATAACTTAATCAGGAAAAGAATTTTTATTTTGTTATAATTAATATTGTTATTAAAATTAAAGAGTACGTAGGTTTATTAGATCAGTTTATTATCATAAGTTTTATTATTATTATAATGTTGTTAATATTGTACATATTTACTAGACACTTAAAAACTATTTTTAAGGAAAACTAAACTTTTTAAATTTTTTGTGATATCGAAACTATATATGTATATCGGCCTTAAAGATAACAGTTATAGATAGTTTTTGTCGATAACTAAACAGAATAAAACATTTTATTTTCTTATTTAATTGTAATATTATTATAGAATTTTATTTAAAATACTATGTATTATACAATATTACCTATAATAGTATTAGTGTACCTTACAGTTTTCATGTTTTTTTAATTTTAAAGTTTTGCTATGTAAATCTGCTTGATATTCTAATAAATTTAGTGCTATATAGAGTATATTGTTATTATTTATTGAAGTTTTTTTTAAATTACATCTAAGAATAATGTTCTAAGAGTAACATATAAATCAACCAAATCATTGGGGTCTTGAGAAAATTTTAAATTATTTTCTATCATTATGATATTTGCTAATTCTGAAACATCTTCATCACATTTTACATCTTTTGAAGATTGGTCAAAGCAAAATAATATTTCATCTTCCGCTAAATTTATAAGATAGTCTTTGCTATGATATAATGCTGGGATATGATACATTATAAAAGGACGTCCGCATGGTGAATTGCTGTTTCTAGATGAAGAAATTCGGTGCGTATTCCATTCGGTAGCAAACTCATCCAATTCTAGCTAAAATATTTTAAATAAATTACAATTAACAATTAATTGATTTCAATGAATCTAAAACATTTGTAAAGTGATCAACATTATAGGGTCATTATATTGCCACTTCTTGCAGGTTGCCACCACAGCCGAATTTCTACATTCTAGGTGGGTCAACCCTTAAATTCCGACGGCCATCGATGTTAAACGAGTAGTTGTCACTTTTAAACCTATTTTGGTGCGTACCGACATAATAACAGGGTGTTTTTGGATAAAAGTGTGAAATATTATTTTTTTAAAATTGAAAAATTAAAATTGTGTTTTTTTTTTGTGTCCGTAAATTGAACTTTTTCGTCGACAATTTAAGGTAAATATTTTTGCTGTGTTGCTTTTACATTCAATTTTCATATTCCTTAAAAATTTCTAAACATATCATGAGTTGGCAGTTTTTTTTTCACGTATAATCTAAAGTGGTGTAAAAGTGCAGGTTGCCACCTTTCACCTAAATTCATTTTAAATAAATAAGAACGTATTTAACTTTTGTCTCAATTTTTTTATTGACTATTTACAATATAATTTACAGGAAAAAAAATAAAAACAATTTTTTTCGAATTTTTTATAAAATTTTAAAAAATAATTTTTTTCATATCAATTTACATTAATGTTTTTTTCATGGCCACTAAGTGTAAATATAAATAAATAAATATAAATCATATGTTTTTACTTGGTTTTTTCTACATTTTTAACAGTTTTTCATGGGGTGGCAACCTGCAAGACAAAATTTCAAAGTGTCGATTTTAGATGTTTTTGAAAATTTGCTGTAAAGTTTTAGTTTTTGAAAATTTAAATGATTTCTAGCTCAGGATAGTGCCTTTACACTTCCCCTTTCCTGTATATGTGATTATATCAACAATACGTTGATTGTATTACGAGTTATGATCAAAAAGGCTATGGGGTGGCAACCTGCAAGACATTACCCTATAAATAACTGTAATATAAATATATGAAAATAAAAAGTTACTGTAAAATAAAGTTTATGATTTAATATTTAATAGCATACAATCATTCAAAAAAACAAAATAACGTTGTACCTGTATTAAATCCATAAAACAAAATTGTATTAGTGCTTTATCCAGAAAAGATCCATCAAAATAACCATTATCTTTCAAATGTTGGAACAAATTCATCCAAAATTGTGCATGATGTTTTCTCAAAATTGACCACCATGCTTCAATCCTTTGATTTGATGTACTAGTTCCATATAGAAAAGATGGAAGGGCATTCTCAATATTTTTACTTTCTCGTAGTATATTTTGCAGTCTTTCGACAAGAACATTTTCTGTACCTAAATCTGCTCGTAATGTTCTTGGGATCCCTTTCTTTTCATCAATACTCTTTGTATAGTAATGCGCTATTATTTTTGGATTATTTGAATTGTTACTAGCTCTTAACCAAATTATGTATCGTGAAAACCCATCAATACAACCACTAATGCATATGCCATAAGGTTTAAGTTTATCATAGCAATCAAAATGCCATAAATAATTAGGACCTTTATTATGATATTGTCGCCGTTTTAAACGTTTTCTTCTTCGCATTTCTACACCTTGGGGATCAAGAATATTGAGTAGTTGTCGAACAGTTTGCTGTGTAACAACAAATTTATGATTTAAACATTTTCTGTGCATCCACTTATAACCATGTAGCTGTCCGTGTGTTTTTAATTGAGAATCAATAAAGGAAGCTACGTTAGCTACATTACTAAATTCAATTTTTCTGTACAATTTTAATTTTTGTAATTTTCTTCTTAATGTTCTTGCACTTATAAAAATGTCGTGTTTTAGTGCAAGACATGCTAACATTTCCTTTTGTTGAAGACCCAGTGTAAAATACACAATTATAAGATCATCCATTTTCACCAACACTATTTTATTATTTTACTTAGTGTATTGACATAAATTAAACTTTATGTTTGAAATAAATAATATATTATTGTAGAATTTAATAAGTACGATTGCGCAGACGTTAATTGCGACTTCGAAGTGTCAATTGCGACTTCGAAGTGTCAATTGCGACTTCGAAGTGTCAATTGCGACTTCGAAGTGTCAATTGCGACTTCGAAGTATCAATTGCGACTTCGAAGTGTCAATTGCGACTTCGAAGTGTCAATTGCGACTTCGAAGTGTCAATTGCGACTTCAAAGTGTAAATTGACAATTGTAAGTCGCAATTGACACTTAAAATTTATTTTTTTACTTTGTGGCCTCAGGACGCCTTCGTAGAAAGTTAAAAATCAGTAAATACAAAAGATTTTTATTTAAATAAAAAATAGTACATTGTCTTATTCGGATTAAAAGTGAAACTTTGTTTGACAATTTTTGCATTTGCGAGGCGGAGCGCCAGCGGAGCCGAGCGAATGCAATAATTGCACGTCAAACAAAGACACTTTTAATCCAAATGAGACATATTACTTTTTCTCCTACCAAAAATTAAATAAAATTTAAAATATAAATACTTAATTTTAAAACATTATTTGACGTAATATTAGAAAAGTCACTTTGACATTTAAAAATTGTGTAATTTCGAAGAGTGCTTTTTCTAAATTGTTTGAATTAGCAATAACTCGAGAACAGCGCTAGATATCAAAAAACTGAGCAAAAAATTCTCCCCCCTCGTCACAGACACACGCAGGTATATGCAAAAATTTAGATCGATCGCGCACAAAAAATACTAAAAAATAAAATCACTTTTAAGTCATGCACAAAAAAGTCTTTTTAGTGCACGTAAAAAAAAGTGTTGCTTAGCAATTTTCGCATTTTTATATTAATAACGAAAACGTCAACTTTTAGTTGAGGTAATGCTACTAAAAATGTACTGCTTTTAATACGGCGGGAGAAAAAAATAATTGTAACATTTTCAAAATATACAATGGCTCTAGAAAATATTCGTACACTCCTATCTTATAGCAATGTTAATTGTACATTTTGAAACCGTTTTTTATCATATAAAAATCGAATTTATAGCAAATCTTTTTAGACATTTTTTGTTGCTTATTTCATTGTCTTCAATTTTATTTATATACATTTTTTTATACTGTTGCCTTTTACAGTTTGAAGCATTCATATTTTTTTATTTTTTTTGATGAAAAAATGGCGTCCAACAATTATTTCATCTTTTAATGACGGTGGGGTACTCAGGTGCCGCTATAAGTTATATATATGAAATTAGATGGGAATTGTAGTAATAAAAAGAAAATTAATTTAAAGCAATTAAATTTGTAATGTTGAGGGCCAATTTCTATATGTCTAAATGTTAATAGGGCATTAAAATTTAAAAGGCAACTTTAACCCTCCAGTACTACAAACCGACGATTTCTATTTATAACTGTAAATTTAACACGATAACAGCTGAGGATCGGGGGGTTCTCAGTACCTTCAGATCAACTACTTTATAAAGAATATAAACACTACGTTAAAAAAAATTAAAAACTAGAATCGGTCTCGTAGACCGACATTAGTAGGTACTCGTGTTATAAAAAATATGTTAGTACAGTAGAACCCCTCTATAACGAAAACTCAAGGGACAAGCCTACTTACTCGTTATGACAGATTTTTGCTATAAACAATCATATAAAACGTATACAAAACGGCAAGGGGCCAACCAATTTACTCGTTAAATTATAGCCGATTTTTCGTTATAACGAGACTCGTTATACAGAGGTTCAACTGTACTGGCAGGTTAACAAAACTGATGATTTTTTTTGTCTGTTTTGTCTAAAGTCGCCTTTTAAATTTTAATGCCCTGTTAACTGTTATTATGAAATTGGCCCTTAGTAATTTGTCAACTACTTATTTTGCTTTTGCTTACATGTGTTAAAAATTATAAAAGTTATTTATATTTGAAAATTGAATTTTCATTGTTATGATTATTTAATTGTTTAAATTTAGGATATAGAAAAATTCAATGGCTTATTATTGTAAACTAAACAATAGGAATGTCAGAGTTCTTCTGCGAGTAACTGTATATTAAATCATTTAAACGATTTGTAATGACAATAATTATTTGTTTTCCGCAATCTCGGTTGTCGAAAAGAACCGTGACTTGGTCCAGACTTTTATTGTGAGACATCCTAGTAGAAATTATAAATTTAAATTTTTTATTACTGATATCACTTGTAATTTTAACTGCAAAAATCATAAGGGTCTATTAGGATCTAACCTTGCTAAACATAAAGCACAATAAAAAATATAGTCTTACCACTATCGTAGATAATTATAAACTTTGCATAGGCACGGGTGCATGTAATGTGTGAAGGTACCCCGGTACCCATGACGTCATTAGAAGGTGTTTTGTTTCTCAGTCACATAAAGGCAGGGGTGGGCAGAATTAAAATATACATGTATTTGAAATACATTTTGCAAATGTATTTTGTATTTCAAATACAATTTATTTTGTATATTGTATTTTGTAATTGTATTTTGTATTTTTTTTGTATTGTATTTTTATTATGTATTTCAAATACAAAATACATTTTAAAATACAAAAATACATTTTAAGTATTATTTATTGCTGAAGGTTGGGCCAATAAAAATGCATATTAAGGGTCCTGTTAAAAATGTCTATGCAAAATGTTCTTTAAATGCTTCGCAGAGCATATTTTTGAATAAATGATTAAATACCTCAGAAATGTATAAATAGAATAATCTTTTCTGGACACTGTCAACTCTTTATAATTGCATTTAAAAATTTGCCATAAAGCACCAATTACAAACGTTCATTAGCCTTATCTTGTAAGATTTTCATTGGCTGTTTAAATTTTAAAACACACAATACATCAATATATTTTAAATTACAAAATACATTTTCAAATACAAAATACATTTTCAAATATAAAATACCTACATATTAAAATGTAATAAAATATATTTTGTATATAACAAATAAAATAATTTTAACAATTTTTTTAACATAATTTAAACAAATAATTAAAATTTTCAACAATTTAAACAAATTAAATAATTATAACATGCAAATGTTAAAATTTTAAAATAAAATGTATTTTGTATTTTAAAATGTATCTTGTATTTGAAATACTGTATTTTGTATTTCAAATACATCACATAAATGTATTTGGTATTTTGTATTTCAAATACATTACTCAACGTATTTTGTATTTCAAATATATTTTTACTTGTATTTTGCCCACTACTGCATAAAGGTTAAACAAGACTCGGTAAAATACGAAAACTATTTTTGGAATTTGCTGTCAAAATGCCAACTTTTCAAGTGACGTAAAAGTTACGGAGGTGAAACCCTTAAGCAACCCTACAATCTCCGCCACTGGCATATCTGAGAACATTGCTTTAGAGCCTTAAAAGTAGCTATTATTGATGTAAAAATCTGTACAAAAGCTGGAGCCTGTAGCCTTAACGGTTCTTGAGATATCGCAAAAAGAGTAAGAGAAAACAATTTCTGTGAACACCCTGTATCTCGAAAGCGGCGCGTTTGCGGACCCATGTTAATATAGTGATTCCCAGGAAAGATGACGATTACGACACAACAATATCGTATGAACTAAGCCAAGAATTCCTAGTCAAATGAAATGCCTCTTTTTGCGTTGGGGGTTAAAAACAAAGGTAACCAATGTATTCTTATTTTAAATTAAAATACACTTTATTTGACTAGAAATTCTTCGCTTAGTTCATACGATTTTGTTGTGTCGTAATCGTCATCTTTCCTGGGAATCACTATAGGAACTTTTTTTTTAAATAAGTCGTAGAATCGCCTCTTTCGTTTTGTACTAGTTGGTCATTAACACCCTGTATATGATATTATATTATAAATAAAGGCGCCATTTAGCTAATCTGCACCCGGCGCTAAAATAGTTTGATCCGGCTGTGCCGCTGTCAGTCAGAAACTCACAAAATAGAAAAATATATATAAACAAAATTGAAGGCTATGAAATTTGCACTAAAAAGCGTCTATTAGTTTTGCTGTAAAATGGATGGCATATTTTGTGTGTTCACCGCAAAACTTTTGAAGTCTATTTCATTTTGTGATATTAATCTTTGTTAATATTATTAACGACAAATAATGTACATTTATTTTTTGAAAATGATTAATTAAATAATATTAGTAATTTATACACAAACTGCACAAAACAATCTGTTGAACTTTTCAAATGCGTAATTTGAAACTACTAGTAATGGTATTATTACAGTTATGTTGACGCATGTGTGATTCGCCATTGATATTTTAGCTGCACAAGTGTACACCAAGACGATCCGTATGCAACTGCAAATTCTCGACCCACAACTACAACAACGCCGTCTACATGTCGACCCATTTTTTCAGCACGTTTTTGTCCATAAGGTTGCATATCTTTACTGTTAAAGTAAATTTTTTGGAAGTAGTTGGTATTCGAAGATGCAATGTCGAAACATCAAACAAACATCAGAGTTTGATCGAAGTAAAGTTCATGGAAGATCTTTTTATTTAAAAATGCAATATTGATGTCTGCATTCGAGTTTGCTTAGTGACATTTTTGGAAGATCTTGATGTTCGAAAATGCAGTGTTGAATGGTACATCAGAGTTTGATCAAATGTAAAGTTCTTGGAGGTTCTTGATATTCGAAACTGCAGTATAGATTTGTTCATTCGAGTTTGGTTGAAATAAAATTATTTGGTGGTTCTTGGTATTCAAAGATGCAATATAGATTTCTTCATCTGAACAAATCATCAAAAATAAAGTATTAGAAGTTCTTGATATTTCAAAATGCAATATAGATTTGTGAATTCGAGTTTGCTTAGTGAAACTTTTGGTAGTTGTTAGTATTAGAAGATGCAACGTAGATTTGTTCATCAGAGTTTGATCGAAGTAACTGTAATGTAATCAATGATACTCAATTGATGTTTATAACTTTTATTAAAGGCGTTCTAAGCCACAAGGTAAGTTTAACAATCGTTATCGAAGACTCGCTAGACAAGACTGATAAGCCGTGGCTACTTACATGTAATTGGCGTTCATGCGCACAACTTAACAATTATGTTACATGCCCTTTTCAAATTAACAAAAGATATGAATTAATTATTAAATAAACACATTAAATAAATTGTTGAACAATTAACAAATAAATGAACAAATGAATTATCAAATGAACAATAATTAAGCATTGATTACAAAATCTTTCAAATGCATAGGTTTTTTAATCGTACGCTTAGATCTTCTTACTTCCGGTGCAATTGGAGTATCAATTTCACTGTTTGTTTCATTATCATTTAACGAAATCGTTTTACCATCATACTCTGCTTTTTCACTTAAACTACCGGACTCGCGTAATTCACTGTTGTTTATGTTTTCTTTTGTCGGTGAACTATTTTTAGACTCTGCTTTTTCACAAACACTCACTAAACTTTCTTCAGTTTTTGAATTCGGTGTCTTGAATAATCGCAGTTGTTCTCTGTTTCTTCTCAGGGGTGTTCCTATTTCCGTAATAATTTCGTAGGATTCTGGTTCCTCACATTTTTTAGTTATTTTCCCAGGTGTCCAGTTTCTAGTTGATGTTTGTATTAGCACATCTTGATCTACATTTAAATCGGTCAATGTACTCGATTTTTTATCGTAATATGACTTTTGCTTTTGTTGCATTTCTTTTATTATTTCATGCGGTTTGCTGCAATCATATTTCGGCATTAATACAAATTTGGTCATCAATAAATCGGATCTTAGTTTTCTTCCCATTAATAACTCAGATGGTGATGGTAGATTGTTTTTAGGGGTTGTATTGTAACTCAAAATCGCACAAGTTACATTGTTGTTCGATTCAATTGCCTTCACAATTAGACCTTTAACCGTTTGCACTGCACGTTCTACCAATCCATTAGATTTTGGATAAAGAGGACTTGATGTCACATGTTTGATGTCATATGTCTTCAAGAATGTTTTGAAGTTTAACGAACTGAATGGCGGACCATTGTCGCTCACAATTTCTTGTGGAATCCCAAAATACGAAAAGGTATCTTCAATTTCCTTTATTGTCACACTTGCTGTTTTCAATGTCATTTTTTTAACTATTATAAATTTAGAAAAGTAATCAACTATTACTAAATAATCTGTTGATTTAATAAATGCAAAGTCAATACCAATCTTACACCATGGTAATTCTGGAATTTCGTGTGATTTTAGGGGTTGTCTCGTGTTGGCTTTAGCATATTTTTGGCAAATTTTACACGTTGAAACATATTCTTCAATATCTTTTAGCATTCCGGGCCAATATAACGATTCTTTAGCTCGGTTTTGGTTGCTATTTATTCCTTGATGAGAATTATGAATTTTTTTTAGTGTCGTTTGTTTTTCGTTATCAGGAATTATTATTTTGTTACCTCGAAATAATATTCCATCAGCATAATAGATTTCTTCTTTCAGATCCCAAAATTTTCTTGCTTCGGACTTAATTGATTTTTTGTGTTCGGGCCACCCTTTGTTTATGTAAGAAATTATTTCTTGAGCAATTTCATCTTTTGCAATCGAGTTTTTCATTTTCTCAATATTTTCTTGCGACGTACATATCAACGAGTTTACCGCAACTGTTTTTCCTTTTAAATAATCAGTTTTTATTGACATTCTTTTGTTAGGATCTCTCGAAAGAGTATCTGCTACGCATAATTTTTTTCCTGGTACATAATTTAATACATAATCATATCGCATTAATTTTAATACTAGTCTTTGTATTCTTGGCGATAACAAATGCATCGGTTTTTTAACAATGCTTACCAAAGGTTTATGGTCGGTTTCTACTTGAACTTCCCTACCATAGGTAAATAAATGAAATCTGGACAAACCATGCCAAATCGCTAATAGTTCTTTTTCGATCTGGGCATAAGTTTGTTGTGTTTTACTAAGTGATGTCGAACAATAACCTATTGGTTGTGAATCTTGTAAAGCTACACCACCTAAACCATGGCTACTCGAATCTACTGAAATGCATAAAGGTTTATTAGGATCATAAAATTTCAGAACCGGAGCTTCACTAATTAAATTCTTTAATTTTTTGAAACACTTTTCCTCATTTTCCGTCCAAACAAATTCAGTTTTGTTATTCAGTAATGCTCTTAGCGTATTAGTTTGTTGTGATAAATTTGGTATAAATTTACCTAAATAATTTATCATTCCAAGTATTCTTTGCAGCTCCTTTTTGTTTTCGGGGCTTTTTAGTGCTTCAATGGCTTCAATTTTTGAATTTTCTACAGCAATGCCTTTGCTGCTTACTCTATGTCCTAGAAATTTCACTTCTTTTTGAGCCAATTGTAATTTCGTTGAACTGAATTTTACTTTGAATTTTTTAGCTCTCTCTAAAACTTGTTTCAATCGGAAATCATGTTCTTCTAGAGTTTTTCCACGTATAATGATGTCGTCAATATAAGGACCTACTCCTTCCAGGCCTTCAAATATTGTGTTTATCATTTTTTGATAATATTCTGTGGCACTGTTTATTCCGTATGGCATTGTTTTGTACCTGTACCTTCCAAATGGAGTTGCTATGGTACATAATCTCGAGCTTTCTTCATCCATCGGTACTTGTAAAAAAGCTGATGTTGCATCTAAAACCGTAAAATATTCAGCACCATTTAGTTCTGCAAAAACACCTTCCACCGTGGGAAGTGCATAATGCTCTCTTTTGATGTGTTTGTTTAGCGGTCTTGGGTCCATGCACACCCTTATCGATCCATTGGATTTGCTTATGATTACTATTGGATGAACCCAATCAGTTGGTTCTGTGACTGGCACCAATATACCGTCCTTTACCATTTTTTCCAATTCAGCCTTTAATTTCGCTTTAATTGCTAGCGGTACAACGCGAGCTGCTGATATTGTTGGTATTGCATCATCGTTAAGTGTTATTTTATACGGACTGCAGTTTATGCACGAAGGTTTGTTATCAAATACTTCCGAGAATTGCTTGACAATCTCCTGCGAACTATTTGCAACTTTGTCTACCTGATAAATTTTATTTGGTATCAAATCAAAACAAGATGCGCCTTGAAGTCCTAAAATACTGTCGGTTTCTTTTTTAGTGATAAAGAAATTTAGTTTTTTCTCTTTATTTCTGAATTTGCATTCCATCTCACATCTACCTACAGTTTTTATCTCATGTCCTGAATAAGATTCCAGCTTGGTTTTTGTTACTTTTAAATTTTGTTTACGCGGAATCTTTTCATAGATATTTCTCGAAATTATATTAACTTCGGAGCCGGTATCAATTTTAAAATAAACATTCTTACCTCCCACTTGAATTCTTTCTTTCCATGTGACCTCGTTTACCTTTCTTATCTTTGCTGACCCTGTAGTTACTCGACTTACAGCACCAACATGTAGACTGTCCTCCTCGTCACTATTTGCATCTTCGTTTTCGTCTTCCTGTACTGTTCTAACACTTTTCTTTTGCTTGCACATATTTGCAAAATGGTTGCGTTTCTTGCACTTTAAACAACTTTTGCCAAACGCTGGACATTTTTCATCTCGGTGAACTAATCCACAGTATTGACACTTTTTGTTTAAGGTTTTTGGTTTCTGCTTTTCTTCCTTGAGGAATTTATTTTTTAGTCCCCTAACAGCACTTACTGTTCCGGACGAAAGATTCTGACTTTCCTTAATTTCCTCCATTTGCAGCTTGCTTACTTCGTTTGCTCGACAAAAATCTAGGGCCTTTTTTAATTGTAAATCAGGTTCCCTCAACAATCTTTCTTGTACTTTTTTGTCTGATACACCTAAAACAAGTCTATCGCGAATTAAACTTTCTGCTTGATTTTCAAAATTGCACTCCGATGCCAATTTTCTTAAATCCGTCACGTATTTGTCTATGCTTTCTCCAACTTCCTGGACCCGCGAAAAGAATTTGAAACGATCGAACACTACATTTTTACGCGGTTTACAATACTCATCGAATTTACGTGTTACTACACCAAAATCGTCTTTATTTTCACCTTGTGCGTAAACGAATGTATTAAAAATGTCAATTGCTTGTTCTCCCATTTGGTTTAACAACAAAGCCACCTTTAATTTGTCTGATTTTTCACTTTTTTCACTTGCTTCCAAGTATAGTTCAAAATGCTGTTTAAACTTCTCCCAGTTGTTTGCTACGTTTCCAGAAAAACTCATGTTTTTCGGAATGGTGATCTGCAAATTTTGTTCCATTTTTCTTTTTTCCAAAAAACGTACACTTGAACTGATCACTTTTAACCGCTGCCACCATGTAATGTAATCAAGGATACTCAATTGATGTTTATAACTTTTATTAACCTTTATGTGACTGAGAAATAAAACACCTTCTAATGACGGCATGGGTACCCGGGTACCGTCATGCAATTACATGCACTTCTCCGCGCCTAAGCAGAAATTATAATTATCTACGATAGTTGTAAGACTATAATGTTTATTGTGCTTTGTGAGCCTAAGCTTTATGTATTTTATTGAGCAAGGTTAGAACCTATTAGACCTATCTAATTTTTGTATTTAAAAATTACAAGTGTTTTCAGTTATAAAAAGTTTTCATTATAAAAATTAAAATTATAATGTCAACTAGGATGTCTCACAATGAGTCTGGACCAAGTCACAGTTCTTTTCGAAAACCCAGATTGCGGAAAACGAGGTAAGATAAATTATTATTGTAATTACAAATTATATAAAAGTTTAAATTATTTAATATATGTGCAATTACCCGCAGAAGAGCTCGGACATTCCTATTGTTTAGTTTACAATTAGCCATGGAATTTTTCTATTTCTTAAATTTCAACAATTTAATAGTCTTAACAATAAAAATTCAAAATCAAATATAAACTTCTATAATTTTTAACACATGTAAACAAAAGCATAATAAGTAGTTGACAAATTACTAAACACTGCAAAGTTTTCTTGAGGTAAAGTACAATAATTATGTAGGTGTAAGAATACGAAGCTAGCAAATTACTAAACACTGCAAATTCTTTATTAGGTCAAGAATTATGATTGTGCTTTTATTATCTCACATTAGCAATATTAATTATTATATAAAAACTTATACATTCTGTAAACAAATCTAGTATTAATCAATTTGTTTATATGACTACCTCCGTTGGAGTAACCGAAAGGTTTACTTCGTTTCAACATAAAAGGGATGATCTCTCTTTTATTGCCATATTGTAATCTACCAATGTAAATTGTACATGTTGAATCTGTTTTTTTTATATAAAAATCTATTTTATGGCAAAACGTTTTAGACATTTTCTTCTGAAACTGTGATAACTTCTGAGGCAATGATATGTGCAAGAAAAAACGTCAAAAGAGTTTTGCTCTAAAAGCGATTTATAAGCAAAAAAACTGTTTCAATATGTTCAATTTACATTGGCGACATGCGAGTTCTTTTACGAGTCACTGTATATTTACTTAGAAAAATCGATAATAATAATCAAAACACACTGATAAAATAACGGCACCGTTTATAGCTTTTATTTTTTACAGACTACCATCAGAAGAATTGATTGCAGAATCAGTATTTGAAGAAGAGCCATTTGTTCACAGAGAGAACTATATTATATTTAATATAACAATTGTGAAAACCTATTGCACAAATTGTTTCCAAAATAGTGACGAGAATAAATTGTACTAACCAACAACACAATGTTGGATAACTGCCTTTTTGCATTCACTTGAACAATTTTTACTATTTATTCATATTCAGTTTGAAAGATCTTTGTATATATTATGAAGTTTAAGACAATAAAATACTTATTTAGTAATAGAACTTCTTGAAATTCACATTGCACAATTGTTATACCATATATGTGAAACATGTATAAGAGGTACTCCAAATTATTTCAATTTTTAAAATTTTGTAGTATATAAAATTGCACAAAGTTGTGTTATTCTATGGAACAATTTTGTTTAATTAGATTTGCTTCAAATTATTGTAGGTGTTTAAAATAATTGTACTACTAAATATTATGTAATTGTTTATTATTATTACATATAAACATGTTTATTATTAAAAACCAAATTAAACGTTAAAATAATAATTAAATAGAAATTAATTAGGCGATTACTATTATTAAGATAAGGTATTAAAAGTTAAAAAAAGAGGTATTTATAAATAATACAATTAGAATACAAAACTTAATTAAGTTAAAATTTACTTAAAATTACACTTTAAATTTAAAAATTGAAGACCCTGATACAAAAAGGAGACATGGAAAATTTTGAAAAATGAGATTATTGCAGAGCTAGGTACTAAAACGAGCATTCTTTACTTGGTGAAAAAATGAAATACTTATTGTTAATGAAAAACAGAGCTACAAGTGAAAATCGCATATCCTTTCGTATAAGAGCATATTAAATAAAAATTTGTATTTTACGTCTCCGGAATAATTTACAATTTGTTACTTATTTCCATCTTGCATCAGAGTCTTCAATTATTTGTCCGAGAATCGTTTTCTTGTACCCAATATGGGTATTAATTCTTTTAAATCGCCATCATTTAAGGTAAGAAAAACGTCCTTATCAATTTTCTTTTCTGGAAAGTAGCAAAATAAAGCATTAGAAACGAACGTTCCATATTGTAGTCAAAATTAATTACAAGTTTATATATGTTTTGTAAAGTTGTAAATAGTAGGTAAATATGCATTTTTACATTAGAAATACCAAAAATATAGTTTAAATTTAATTTTTGAGCATAACGTTTCTTTTTAATATAATTATATAAAGGCAAAGGAGTACATAACAGTTTAATTTGCATTTTTAGCAAAGATCTGTCTTGTACTATGGAGGCGTCAATTATGCAACATAAGCAAATGCTCACCTGTGTTGCTACGTCGGGTGTGACGCTTTTCGCGGCTAATAAAAATTAAAAATGGCTTACCACGAAACACTTCAATCAAGGAAGGTATTCCCCAATCTTCCAAAAGGTCGATCACAAACTGATCACCCATATCAAAACAAAAGACGGGCACCTAGTATCAGTTAAAAGTTATATTAAACATACTAGGTAATGCTTCTTTGTGTGAATAAATAAAAGTAATAATAATTGATTATATAGTTAGTTGAAATTTTCCAATTGCTTAGATATTTTTAATATTTATAAATTAAGCTATTTTTATTAGTACTAATTATATTAACATTAAAAAACATGTACTTACCTATCTAGAATATTAAAACACCCCGATAACGATAATTCACTTATCCAATGCTTTAACGGTCACCTTATGACGGCTTCAGTATCACACATAAAAAATGCTAATCAACTGCAGACATGCAGATTTGCAGAAAGTTTACTCGGTTCATATCGTATAGGCCGATGTTAATTAAAAGACTCATCAATATTATAATATATCATAATTTCAAAGTCGCATTTAATTTAGTTAAACAATGCTTTATAAATCGTTATAATTTTATTTAAAAATTTTGCAAACCACATATTTTATTTATTTTTTAACAATTATTTGAAATGATAATATATTTGTAGAATTATATTAAATAATTCCTTAAAATAATGTTAGCACAAACTTGTAATACAATTCTGAACAACAGTTTTTGATATAACGTAACAATTGTACAAATAACTTCTCCAATTGCGTTTAAACAACTTTGTGCAATTATTTTACAATGCTTTTCTCTCTGTGTTGATTCTGATGAAGACGATGTTTAATATGTTTATTAGATAATATGTTTACTTTGGCTTTATTTCTAAATAAAATAATGTAAAAAAAGTTTAATTTTCTTTTTATTACTGCAATTCCTATCTAATTGCATATAAAAGTTATAGAGGTACCCGGGTACCCACTCCGTCATTAAAGGGTGTAATAATTTTGGACGCCATTTTCTCATAATAAAATTAATAATAATAAACAAAATAATACAGTAAAGTATAGTATATAAGAAGCTTAGAGATGTCACGAAATTTCCAAACTTAACGAGTTTCAACACAAAAGTTATGAATGCTTCAAACTGCAAAAGGTACCCGGGTACCTCGCCAGTCACATAAAGGTTAAAGGCGTTCTAAGCCACAAGGTAAGTTTAACAATCGTTATCGAAGACTCGCTAGACAAGACTGATAAGCCGTGGCTACTTACATGTAATTGGCGTTCATGCGCACAACTTAACAATTATGTTACAGTAACGTTCTTGGAGGTTCTTGATTTTTAAAAAAATGCAATATTAGTATTTTGCATTCCAGTTAAGTTGAAGTAAAATTTGTTGGAAGTTCTTGGTATTCGATGATGCAATGTACATAGAATGGTACATCAGAGTTTGATCGAAGTAAAATTCTTGGAAGTTCTTGATATTCTAAAATGCCACATAGATTTCTGCATGCGAGTTGATCAAAGTAAAGTTCTTGGAGGTTGTTGGTATTTAAAAATGCAATAGAGATTTGTGCATTCTAGTTTGGTTAATGTAAATTTTTTTGAAGTTATTGATATTTAAAAATTCAGAGTAGAATGGTACATCGGAATTTGATCGAATGTAAAGTTCTTGGAGGTTCTTGATATTCGAAAATGCAATATATATTTGTGCATTCCAGTTTGGTTGTAGGAAAATTTTTTGGAAGTTCTAGGTATTCGAAGATGCAATGTAGATTTGTTCATCAGAGTTGGATCGAAGCAACGTTCTTAGAGGTTCTTGATAATTAAAAATGCAATATTGATTTGTGCATACGAGTTTGGTAGAAGTAAAATTTTTTGGAAGTTCTTGGTATTCGAAGTGGCAATATAGATTTGTTCAGCAGACTTTGATCCAAGTAACGTTCTTGGAGGTTCGTGATATTTAAAAATGCAACATTAGATTTGTGCATTCCAGTTTGGTTTAAGAAGTGAAATTTTTTGAAGTTCATGGTATCGAAGCCGCAATATTGATTTCTACAGGCGGGTTTGATCGTAATTGAAGTAATGTTCTTGGATTTTGTTGATATTTAAAAATGCAATATAGATTTGTGCATTCGAGTTTGGTTGAGGTAAAATTTTTGGGAAGTGCTTGGTATTCGAAGATGCAATGTAGAAAAATCAAACAAATATCATAGTTTGACCGAAGTAAAGTTCTTGGAAGTTCTTGATATCTAATAATGCAATATAGATTTGTGCATTCAAGTTTGCTTGGTGAAATTGTTGGTATTCGAAGATGCAAAGTAGATATGTTCATCAGAGTTTGATCGAAGTAACGTTCTTGGAGGTTCTTGATATTTAAAAATGCCATATTAGATTTGTGCATTCCAGTTAGGTTGATGTAAAAATTTTTTATGTGGTAGAAGATGTAATGTAGAAAAAATTAAATTTTATTTATATAGATAAAAGCTAATAAAGAAAATTTATTACATAAAAAAGTTAATACAAAAATTTTAAATCAAAGATTAAGAGATTTAAAAAACTTAAGATTTAACGCATGTTGCTCGGAGTTTGGACGAAAATTTCAACTATCCATATCTTGGTAAAAAATTAACTTAACATCTTGCTGACTAAAGCTCATTCAGGCTCAAAGGAAGCTCTATCGATTGACATCAATTTTATACATGTAAAGCCGGTTGTCCTTTGAAAGAAGATATGAACGGCGCACGGTGGAGTATTCAACCTAAAAATCCGGACAAAAATGTAAAATAAAAATTTTAACGAAAGACACCCATATATCATTTTTTGCACACCTCATAAATCAAGCTAACTTAAACCGGCTTCAAAAAAGGCTTGGGAACCGCGCTGGAGGCGCATAGATAGTTGAAATCTAGTTGATGTTAAATGCACACGTCTTTATTCTCGATACACCTTCAATTACAATAACTGTGCAGTTTGTGTTTTGAGCTGTTGGTAGTGATTTTTGAAAAGTATTTCAATGGATACTGAAGATCAAGGTATGTACTTAATTTTGATATCACAATATGTTTGTTTTTCTTGATATTTAGTATATTTTTGAGATGAAAATGGCTTATACTAAAATATTAATATTTTTGATTAAATAATTTAGAAAAAAGGTGTTTTTGTACTACTTCCGGGCATGATCGGGCTAAGATTTTTTTTTTATAGTTAACTGTACACCTTATTAATGCTAACCAATCAAAAATATCTCACCCATCTACCCACCTTTTAAAAAAAAGGCAGTTTATATTTTATTGGTATTTTATCATAATTTAACACATTTACTTTATAGGCTGTTTTTTATTTTAGGTTCCGACCCAAATTACTTCCAAATGTCTAGAAGATCATTGTACATGATTTTCAAGAACAGCAATAAACGAAAACTGGATAAAAAACTATTAGAAATGGATTTTATTTTTTTTTTATTTTGATTTCATCCCTTCGAAAATAACCACAATACATCGATAATAATTTTTTTATTATTTTTCCATAAGTTTGTAAGTCAAATTCTCGACATATAAAAAATTTTAAAAGTTTATTCTGTTATTTTGATTTGCACCCCCCAGAAAACCACCCTATTTATCAATGTAATTTTTTTTATTATTTTTCCACGAATTCTTAGGTCAAATTCTCAACATATCGAAAGTTATAAGTAAAAGGATATCGGGTATGTTGGAAATCTAATCAAACAAAATAATTTGCCAAGTCGACGTTTCGGAAGATTTATTCTTCCATCTTCAAGACTAAAAAAGAAATGACAAATGAGCCCTGCAACGGGGCAAAAAACACAGATTACACTCACCAAGCAAATAAAGGTGTTAACTTGTTTAATTACAAAATTATATGGAGAGTAATAATATCTTTTGGCGGTCACAACAAACAAAGTCACATCAATAAAATTGTAAAAATAAAAAATATAAATAGTCATAAGTATTAAAAACATTAGTGAAAGAACACCATATAAAATTTCGTTTACAAAAATGCATACAAATCTTCACCGATTACAATTTTGCTTTAATTTCCGCTAGGTAAAGATAACAACCAATAAAACTAACAGCGATAACATATAGCAACAAAATTCAAACTCCCCGCCAATACATCTCTATCCATCTATGTATGTACAAATCAAGAAGGTTAGAAAATCTACTATAATTCAGCAAAATAAAAGAATTCTATAACCGTGGGTGTAATCCTGTGTAACACATAAGTAAACAAACCTAATCAAGTTTACAAATAAAACGTCGACAGAAAGTGTAAAAATACAAAAATCTTAAACAAAATTTCAAGGAAAACTCGCCTACAATTGAGCAAATTAAGCAATTCAATTCGAACTGAATCGGTTGTTAAAATTATGGAGTAAGCTCTTATATCCTGCGTTAATATACGAAAAATCCGCCTGAAGATTGATATTACCTGGGGTGGTCGAGATATACGCCGCCTCCACGAAAGTTCTCTTGTGGTAGTTACTCTCATTTGCAAGAACTTTGACATCTTCGTGGGAGAAACTATGTGCTTCACTTATCATATGGTCAGCTAATCCAGTTTTCTTTGAATTAGATTTAATGTCATAGAGGTGTTGATTTATTCTTGATGAGAGTCTTTGTTTAGTTTGGCCAATATACCGACCACCACAATCACACTTTATCTCATAAATTACGTTGGCTTTATCAAGAGTGGGTATTTTGTCCTTTGTCCTCGAGTACAGTATGTTATTCAGAGAGAAACGGTTAGAAAAAAAAAAGCCAATTGCAACTCACCATCCTCCACACATTTCCTAAACACCTCTTTCAGTCTACACGCCAGCCACGGATGGTAGGTGACTTTACTAAACTTTTTGGTTATTTTTAGGTCTTGCAATGACGGCCTCTTTAGAGACGTTAGTGAAAAGAGAATTGACATCAAAAGAAACCAAAGTATAGTTTTCCGGAATAGTGCTATTACAGATTCTCTCTTTTGCCTCCTTTGTGGTCCTTATTTGGACCTATTGGTGAAGAGAGAAGAGAATTAAATGGTGGATTAGTCACTGACATATATAGGAAGGCCTCGTCTACCAACAGGCTCCTGAATTGTAGTTCATCTCATCCTCTAAACCAAAAATTGAGTATTATCAACACTCTTAAACACCGAATCTATACCTGCGTACCAGAACAACTTGTATATAGAAGACTACACGACTTAAAACAACAACTTTTACTCAATGGTTATCCGACACGTTTATTGGATTTGACTTTGTTTCGGAAGAAACCAAACATTCCACCTATGTCTTCTTCATACTCTGAAGACCTAAAAATAACCAAAAAGTTTAGTAAAGTCACCTACCATCCGTGGCTGGCGTGTAGACTGAAAGAGGTGTTTAGGAAATGTGTGGAGGATGGTGAGTTGCAATTGGCTTTTTATAACCGTTTCTCTCTGAATAACATACTGTACTCGAGGACAAAGGACAAAATACCCACTCTTGATAAAGCCAACGTAATTTATGAGATAAAGTGTGATTGTGGTGGTCGGTATATTGGCCAAACTAAACAAAGACTCTCATCAAGAATAAATCAACACCTCTATGACATTAAATCTAATTCAAAGAAAACTGGATTAGCTGACCATATGATAAGTGAAGCACATAGTTTCTCCCACGAAGATGTCAAAGTTCTTGCAAATGAGAGTAACTACCACAAGAGAACTTTCGTGGAGGCGGCGTATATCTCGACCACCCCAGGTAATATCAATCTTCAGGCGGATTTTTCGTATATTAACGCAGGATATAAGAGCTTACTCCATAATTTTAACAACCGATTCAGTTCGAATTGAATTGCTTAATTTGCTCAATTGTAGGCGAGTTTTCCTTGAAATTTTGTTTAAGATTTTTGTATTTTTACACTTTCTGTCGACGTTTTATTTGTAAACTTGATTAGGTTTGTTTACTTATGTGTTACACAGGATTACACCCACGGTTATAGAATTCTTTTATTTTGCTGAATTATAGTAGATTTTCTAACCTTCTTGATTTGTACATACATAGATGGATAGAGATGTATTGGCGGGGAGTTTGAATTTTGTTGCTATATGTTATCGCTGTTAGTTTTATTGGTTGTTATCTTTACCTAGCGGAAATTAAAGCAAAATTGTAATCGGTGAAGATTTGTATGCATTTTTGTAAACGAAATTTTATATGGTGTTCTTTCACTAATGTTTTTAATACTTATGACTATTTATATTTTTTATTTTTACAATTTTATTGATGTGACTTTGTTTGTTGTGACCGCCAAAAGATATTATTACTCTCCATATAATTTTGTAATTAAACAAGTTAACACCTTTATTTGCTTGGTGAGTGTAATCTGTGTTTTTTGCCCCGTTGCAGGGCTCATTTGTCATTTCTTTTTTAGTCTTGAAGATGGAAGAATAAATCTTCCGAAACGTCGACTTGGCAAATTATTTTGTTTGATTAGATTTCCAACATACCCGATATCCTTTTACTTATATTATATCATTGGTTGAGAATTTGGTGTTTCTTATATCGAAAGTTTTATAACTTTATTCTGTTATTTTGCTTTGCACCCCCAGAAAACCACCCTATTTATCAATATATTTTTTTTTGATTATTTTTTCTAAAATTCCAAGCATATTTTGAACTCATTTGGTGTGTTTCAGAGTTTTGTCCCGTTTTTAGTGTCAAATACCCCACTGTGCGGCGGTATGATAACGCGTAGATTATTTTTGAATTTGTATAGTATGTGATTGTGAGTTGTATTAAATTTTAAAATGTTGTAAATAATTGCTTTAAATGTCGTTTCTCTTTTCTTTATAGGTAAGATTGTGTTATGTAATTTGGTGGATGTTAATAATAAAAAGGAAAATCTCTTTTCTTTATAGAGAAACTCAGTTTGGCTTTTATTTAAGAAAAATCCTAAGGGTCAGTGTTTGTTAGTCACATTATAAAACGACATTTTCAAAAGTAGTTTTTGAAGAGAGAGATGGATAGATTGAAATTTGAATTTGTAGTAAAATCGTCTGATGATCCAAAAACAAATATAATTTGTCTAACCTCCATTACGACAATCGATAAACAGACTTTCTTAATTCCGGAACGATTCCAACCGGCAAAAATGCATGAAGAACTGATAAAAACTCAAGCTTACCAAAAAGTAAAAACTACATTTCAAAGGAGACACGAAAAAAGACAAATATGGATTTCGATGACAGAAGAACTAAAAAAAGCTTATATGGATGAAGATGGAAATATGCAGTTTAAGGATTATTTTCTGGAGGAACAAATACAACAAGAGGCTCTAATCGCTGGAGTCTCGGAACAGGCATTGACGAGAATCATGGAAAATTTTGCTGAAAAAAAAAACAATACTCCTGTGTACCACAATGTAAGAAATTTGTCTTCTGAATTTGTAATTGAAAAGTTTACGAGGAAAACTTCAAACGTGTCTCAATGGATGAATACTTTCGAAGACGAATGTAAGCGTTTGGGAATAGAAGAAGATATTAAAAAAATTGAAGTCCTTAAATCGTTTTTAGAAGATCAGGGTCTTGACTGGTACAGTTCCATGCTCATAAAACATTGAATAAACTCTGAATGGCTAACATGGAGAAAAGATTTTTGTGAGACTTATGCAAACAAGGGGTGGACGCCGGTCAGGTATGCAATGTCATTCAGATATATACAGGGCTCATTATTGGAATACGCTTTAAAAAAAGAAAGACTATTATTAGAGATAAATAGCTCAATAGATAAACCAACTTTGATTGATCTCATTGCTACGGGACTGCCGAATTTTGTATCTGATAGGATTGATAGAGATAGTTTGGCTGGAGCAAGTGATTTATTTCGTGAAATCAGAGGTTTGGAGCATTTAGTAAATAAGAAGAATTCTGAAAAGAAGATAGTTACAGCTTTGGATAGTAGAATTGGAGGCAAAGTTGGAAGGAATAAACCATGCAGAATTTGTGAAAAGAAAAACAAAGGTATTCGTTACCATTCGGAGTCTTTATGCTGGTTTAAAGAGAAAATTGGTGATAGGCCAAAAATAGATCACATAAAAAACGTTAACAATTGCGAATTGGAAGTAGATTTTAATGAGATGGATCCAAAAAACTAGTAATCACGCCATTAATCAAAATTGAATTATTGCTGAATAACACAATGAAGGTTTTAGGAATTTATGATTCGGGTTCAAGTATTTCTTTAATAAGCTCAAAACTATTATGCTTGAAAAATAAACAAATTAGAAAAAAAAATGTAAAGCTGAAAACGATTAATGGCGTGAAAAAAACTATAGGAATGGTAAATCTAAGGATTAAGATTTTTAATGTTGAAAAAAATATTAATGTTTTTGTGATAGATGAAGAGAATTTTGATTACGAATTTTTGATTGGATTGGATTGCATCAAGGAATTTCATTTGATTCAAAATGAAAAATTGGAAATTACACAAAAGATTAAAAACTTAAAGGAAGACAATAAAGAAGAAATAATTCCTGACTTTTCAGGAAAAACTAAAAATGAAATAAATAATAAATATGAAGTAAATTTTAATGAACACATAAAGGTAGCCGATTTTAACATTTCAATGAATCATCTGGATAGTCGGCAGCAGTCTAAAATATATGAAGTAATACACAAATATAAGTCACTTTTTGCTAAGGATAAATATGATGTAGGTACCGTAAAGGGTTATGAGGCACATATTGATCTCTTAATAGATAAGTATTGTAGTAAAAGACCATATAGATGCACCATTGAAGATAAACGAGAAATAGAACAGCAAGTATCGAAATTATTAGAAAAAAATCTAATCGAAGAGTCATATAGCCCTTTTGCTGCTCCGGTAACACTGGCTTATAAAAAAGAAGAAGGAAGAAAATCAAGATTATGTATAGACTTTCGCGATTTGAATAAAATTGTGGTTCCTCAATCACAGCCTTTCCCATTAATCGAGGATTTAATGTTAAAAACAAGAAATTGCAAAATTCAACGCTAGATATAAACTCAGCATTCTGGTCGATTCCCTTGAAAGTTGAAGATAAGAAAAAAACAGCATTTTTGACTCAAGAGGGACACTTTCAGTGGACCTGTTTACCGTTTGGGTTAAAAACGTCACCAGCAATTTTCCAGAGAATTTTAAGTAGCATTATAAGAAAACATAAACTATCGGATTTCGCTGTAAATTACGTGGATGATATGTTGGTTTTTTCAAAAACATTTGCAGAACACATTAGGCACTTATCATTGTTGTTGGAGGCAATTTTGAAGGAGGGCTTTAGATTGAAGTTTTCAAAGTGTAGCTTTGCACAAGATTCGGTAAAATATTTAGGCCATATAATAAAGAATAATACAATTATGCCATTGAAAGATAATTTAATCGCTATAAGAAGTTTTCCGGTTCCGAAAACACAAAAGAATGTCCGACAGTTTTTGGGAAAAATAAATTTTTATGGAAAGTATGTGCCAAATATATCAATTATATTAGATCCTTTACACAATTTACTGAGAAAAGGACAAAGATTTATTTGGTCAGACAGATGTCAGGAATCTTTTGAGACAATAAAAAGATTACTTTGTTTAAGACCTATTTTGGCTATATTTGATCCAGATTTGCCGATACATGTTTACACAGATGCAAGTATACAAGGCATGGGAGCTGTCTTAAAACAACCACAACAAAATGGAGAAGAAAAACCATGCGCATATTTTTCTAGAAAACTCAATGAGACTCAAAAGAAAAAAAAGGCTATTTATCTGGAATGTCTAGCAATAAAAGAGGCAGTAAAATATTGGCAACACTGGCTCATGGGAAAGAAGTTTACAGTTTTCTCTGATCATAAGCCCCTCGAAAGAATGAATATTAAAGCTAGAACAGATGAAGAGCTGGGAGACTTAACGTATTATCTGTCTCAGTTTGATTTTGAAGTAATATACTCTCCAGGAAGATACAACGTAGAAGCTGATTGTTTGAGCAGAAATCCAGTATTGGAGCCTCATGAAAATCAGGATGAATGTTTAAAAGTTGTAAACTTAGTAACACTGGAAGATATACAACGTGATCAGGAAACAAATGAAGATGTTCAAAATAATAGAAAAAATCTACAATTGAAGGATAAATTGTATTATAGCAAGATTGGAGGAAGGGAAAGGATTTTATTATCGGAAGAATTGAGTAAAAGGGTTATAAAGAAAATACATTATTTTTACTGTCATATAGGAGTGAAGCAAATGCAAAGTAAAATTAAACCGTTCTATACAGCAAAGAACTTGACATATAATATAAAACAAGTTTGTGAAAGCTGTGAAATCTGCATAAAAAACAAATCAAGGGGAAAATACAAATTTGGATTAATGTCTCACTTGGGTCCCGCTACTTATCCCTTTGAGATAACATCTATAGATACCATTGGGGGATTTGGAGGCTCGCGCTCTACCAAAACATATTTACACCTTCTTGTAGATCACTTCACGAGATATGCCTACATTTTGACCTCAAAAACTCAAAGTTCGAGTGATTTTATAAAATTAGTAAAGAAAGTGTTGCAAGATAATAAAATTGGCATGATTCTATCAGATCAATATCCGGGTATAAATTCAAAAGATTTTAAAAAATTTTTAGAAAAAGAAAATATACCGATTATCTTCACTGCGGTAAATGCAGCATTCTCGAATGGTCTGAATGAAAGACTTAATCAAACACTTGTAAATAAAATTAGATGCCAAATTAATGAAAAGAAAAAAAAATTGGCTTGGACGAGCATAGCACATGAATGCACCAAAAGATATAATGAAACGGAACATAGAGTGACGGGATTTTCCCCTAAATATTTATTGGAAGGAGAGAGTGTTGATATTTTGCCAGAAGAGTTGAAGAAAAGAAAAACACCTAATGAGTTGATTCAAGATAGAATACTCGCCTTAGAAAATACCATAAAATCACACAAATACAACAAACAACAGTTCGATAAAAACAGAAGAACGTGCGAATTAAACGTAGGAGACTTGGTATATGTTGAAAACGGAAATCGGTTAAACAGAAGAAAATTGGATGAATTAAAAATTGGACCATATAAAGTTTTGGAAAAGATTTCAAACTCAATATACAGAGTAGATACAGGCCATAAGAAATTAGAGTCAAACCTCTTCCATGCCACAAAACTTATTCCAGTTCCGAATTTCGAAATCGAAATATAGTTTCTTATGCAGAGAATCTGATCCGATGATAGTGATCTTTCCTTAGGGGGGGAGATGTAAAGCCGGCTCTCTTTTGAAAGAAGATATGAACGGCGGTATGATAACGCGTAGATTATTTTTGAATTTGTATAGTATGTGATTGTGAGTTGTATTAAATTTTAAAATGTTGTAAATAATTGCTTTAAATGTCGTTTCTCTTTTCTTTATAGGTAAGATTGTGTTATGTAATTTGGTGGATGTTAATAATAAAAAGGAAAATCTCTTTTCTTTATAGAGAAACTCAGTTTGGCTTTTATTTAAGAAAAATCCTAAGGGTCAGTGTTTGTTAGTCACATTATATACATAAATTTAAAACGGGAACAAAAATTGTTAAACATGTCTACAGCCCCCCCCCCCCCCTCAGTTGTTTTTTGCGAATAACTTCGCGACCTTTGAGGCTCACTCGAAAATAATAGAAGCTCATTTAGGCTCTAACGATTGACACCAAAATCATCAAAAAATTTGAAACTGGGAGGCCGCTGACATGTACTTTACATAGTAACTTCATATACCCTGTGTTTTTGAAAAACAGTCAGAGGTAAGAAGTTGAAAATAATATAAATTTATTTGCCATCCCAAAATTAAATTTGTTTATTTTGGGATTAAGGGATTAAGTGAAAAAAGATTATTCTCTTATTTAAGCCCATTAAAACTATCTTATAACCAAAATTAAAAATTCGGGGGGGGGTAGCAGAATGTCATTATTAGAAAATTTCAAATATTTCAAAAACAAAACTGGTACAAAGGAAAATAAGGAAGGTACAAACAGGTACAAACGAGGTACAAACGATTTCGACTATCTTGGATCAAAAATTCAAAATGGGGGGGGGGAATGCTCATTTTAGATATTTTAAAATATCTGAAAAACAAAATGGGTACAAACGAAAATAAGGAAGGTACAAACGAGGTACAAACGATTTAGACTATTTTTGATTTAAAATTCAAAATGGGGGGGGGGGGGCTGGGGAAATGCCTATTTTAGATATTTCGAAATATCTAAAAAACAAAATGGGTACAAACGAAAATAAGGAAGGTACAAACAGGTACAAACGAGGTACAAACGATTTAGACTATTTTGGATCCAAAATTCGAAATGGGGGGGGGCTGGCAAAATGCACCTGATAATTAAAGAAAAGTTGAGAAATTTTGGCAACATTGGTGAAGAAAATTCTATCAAAGTATTGGTAACACTGATCTTTTACATGGATGTTTTTCGCAATTGTACCAACTTAAAGTTCTAGCATCTTTCTAATTGATCCGTAAAAAGGGGGGTACCCCGTCTATCCCTCCCCCTTGTATTCCTTCAAGATCAGTAATTTTAGAGTTCTGGGGGGATTCCAGGATATTTTTACCTCATAAGTAGGTTCAAAAATCTATTTCCTTCAATATTTTTATTTTCTTTAATCTGTCATTTTTCATTTAGAGCAAATTACAAATAAATAACACTTGTATAACAAAGCGACACATGAGCGGGGCTAACCTTATAAGAACAGCCAATCGAATAATTATACATTCGTCATAATGGTTATCGTAAGTCAGTATGCATCTGGGGATAGAAATCCTTTTAGATTAAGATTAGAGTAACTTCGAATCACGGTTTTACAATACTGTTTTGTGATCTATGTTTTTGACTCTTATTTATTTTTGTCTTATGCATTTAAAATTTGATATTCCTATAGACGTTAGATGGCGTAACCCCCCAATGATCCCTCTACCCGTATATTGTAAGGAAATATTTAGATGGGGCAAAGATTAAGCAACATTATTTAACTTTAGAAAGCTACTAAAAATTATGAAGTCTTAACTTTTAATTTAAAAGTCTTTAGCCACTCGGCGAAATTGGACTGGGGCCATTTGTGTCGACTCCTTTAAATTAATTATTTATTTATTAATAATTTATTAATAATTTTACATTAGAAAAATTATTAGAAATTAATATCTCTATAAGTCAGTAGTTTTTTCATATGAAAGACAGATCTATAGGAAGATCTTGCTGAGGATTTTTGCTTTTAAAAATTTACCATCTGTAGTATTGAAACCTAAAATAATTAAAAATATTTAAAAATAATTTAAAATAACTTAAATTTAATTCGAGTAGACGAGAATTCATACCCTTAGTTGCAAATGTTTAATTATTACGACATCTACTATTACAATGTGAAGGATCGACGGGGGTTCACATCTGTAGAAATTTAAAATATAAATTCTTCGACATTCAAATTCAGTTCAATTAAATCGTATTTCACCATAATTAAAGGTTAAAAATGATTAACAAATCTAAAATCATTTGGAAATATGCCCGCTTAGAACCAAAACTTCAAATAATAACTAAATAGAAGCCAAACCTTATAACAATTTTAAATTTTATAATACCAATTTTTTTTAAGTTAATAATTGTTGTGTAAAAATTAGTATATATAAAAATAACCCACTAATGATCCTTCCATCCAAAATTTATAAAAATTAATTTGTTAAAAATCCTTTAAAAATATAGGAATTTTACTTAATTATATTTCGGTTAATAAGTTGATTAGAAAATAAATTAAAATGCAAGATTTCAATAACATCAATTCTGCAGCATATTATTATCAATGCTTTGGCGAGGAACTATTTCTCGACATCGAGTCAATTTCTGATAATAATGTAAGTACATCTAAGTTTAATAACAATATTTTTTTAATTTATTATAGTATATTTCATCTCAATTGATTTTTCTTTAGTCCACATTTACATTTACATCTAATCCAGTATTAGAATCTATAGACAACATACCACCACCACCACCACTTGGTAAGTAAATTTTATACTAAATTTTGAAAAACCCGAAATTGTTCACCAAAATTCGGATTCTTACGCAAATAATTTGCAGGAAAATCAACATCACGTGCTAAACGCATTCGGACGTGCTACACAACTCAACAGTTAACCGTGTTGGAAAATGTTTTTAGGGAAAAAGAATATTTAACCGTTACCGAAAAAGATCTATTGGCAGCTCATTTAAATTTGCCAAGAAAAAATATCAAAGTGTGGTTCCAAAACAGGAGACAGAAGAAAAAAAAAGGTTCAAAAGAAGCATGAATCTGAGCTTCCAATGCTGAATAGCACAGAAGTAGAGCTTCATTTCCAAGCTTTAGAAATTTATTTAGAAATTTTTAATAAATAACTGTGATGCCAGCTTCTGAGTTTGAATTTCGCGCCCCCAAATTTTCAAACTTCAAATCGTCTGCACCAAATACCTAGCCGTACGCTCGTGATCGTCAAATTAAACACCCAAACGTTGTGATTGAAACCTCCATTTCGTAGTAACCTATTCTCCAGATTCTTTTAAAGAACGGACAAGCAGTTCGTGAGACAGACATAACCTTCACTAATGTTTACTATGTCGCAGACATCTAATATATATATATCTAATATATATGTATATTATTACTAAGAAAGTAGGAGAGATGGTTTAGGGGGTTATTCTGTAACTCTTCCCTTACGTAAGGGATCCCTTACGTAAAGACAACCGTCTCAAAGATAGCTGAAAGGAAACCTATGAAAAGCTATTCTGTAACTCGTCCGTAAGACGTCCCTTAAGCGTAAGGTTGATCTTTACGTAAAGGAAACAACTAATGTTTTTAAACGTGTAGTATTGACGTGATGCGTTTTCATTGGTTAGATTTCGAATTAATTTTTGAGTTTTGACACAAACAAAGCAAAAAACATATAATCGTGTTCCAGAAGTGTCTGCCAGATTTGATTGAAAGTCATTTGATTATCTACATAATATGTACGCAGTGTACAAAATGAGAGACAAAGTTGCAAATAAACGAATTCGCGGCATTAAAACTACCGAAGAGTAATTTAGATTATATAAAATAAAAAAATTCAACTATAAATTCAAAATATTGACCCCTGACACCAATTACAGACGCCGATCCAAATATTCCATAAGGATGATTATAACAACGCTCATTGTGGAACGTTGAAGGGATTGTGGAAGATCATTGTGCAACGGGAGGAAGTGGAGTGTTCTGACAAGTTCTGAAGGGCACATGGCAATGTTTAAATAAGGACAAAACTTTAAATTACCACCTCATTCTTGTGGCAAAAATTGTGTATGCTTGTGGAATATTGCATAATATCATGCGATCACATAACCTCCTGGGAGAAATTGATGACAATTTTGCAGAAGATTTTAATGAATATAATAATTTCTAAGTTAATAACAATTTATTGCAATTACTTAGATAGACAGGCTCGTGAAAGTGTTGTCCAAAATAATTGAGGTGGTAATTTGAAGTTCTATCCTTATTTAAACATCGCCATGTGCCCTTCAGAACGTTCCACTTCTTCCCGTTCCACAATGATCTTCCACAATCCCTTCAACGTTCCATAATGAGCGTTGTAATATCTTCCTTGCGGAATATTTAGATCGGCGTCTGGAATTGGTGTCAGGGGTTGCAGAGGATAACCGTACCTATCCCAATAAGTAAATGTAATGTTGAAACAAAATGTACTATAGTTAGATGATCATACATCTACTATTTGGAGTTCGTAAATGAGGCTCTAGTTGTTCAAATAGTTCCATGATCTGAACCATTTTCAATGGATCACTGACAAATTTCTTTCTCAAATTTCTTTTTAATAGTGCACTTTATTTCCTTCCTTGTGTTTCATACAAAATAATATTCATTTTTAAAATAGTCAATTAAAATACGTTATAATTATATATTTTTTATATGATCAACGCTCTAACTTTTCCTTTATGACACCTATCGAACCATCCCTTACGTAAAGGACCGATTTCACGCTGTCAAAGGATTCTTTATGCAAAGGAAATGTTACAGAATAACCTATTCCTTTACATAAAGGAATCCTCTTTATAAAGATCTGTCAGATAAAGACAGTCTTTATGTAAAGGATCCCTTGTACTTACAGAATAGGTTCGTCCTTTACGTAAAGGTTTCCTTTACGTAAGGGATCCCTTATGAGTTACAGAATAACCCCCTTAATCGCATAGGCAAACCCTTCAACAGCAATATGCGCGACTCGAACAGTGGTTCTGTGAACTATTTAGCAAAATTTTTAAAGGATGCTTCAAATTTAGTTCTTAAAACTGCGTACGGCGTTGCTTCTTGAAGATTTGTGTTCGAGTTGGCGCATTCAATTACTTTTTGACATAGTTAGATTAATGGCCGCGTAGTTTTAAGGTGTCGTTTCAATTATTTAATAATTATAAGTAATAGTTAAGAAATAATTATTATACAGGTAAGTATAAAAGTATCTTTTATATTGCTTAACTTTCTGTTTTAATTTAAATTTGGCCAAGTCTAATAACTGCATTGTTTCTGGTTGTTCAAACTTTTTTGACGGGAAAACGTCCGTTAAAAATTTGTTTAAATTTCCGAAAAACATTATTTACCGTTTTAAATGGTTAGATGCCCTAAATGAGGCAAGTGGTATTTCTAAAGATTACATTAATAACCTTTTCATTACATTAATAATTTTGATTTTACATCTTATCAAGATCATTTTGAGGATATTTGCTTGAAAACAATTTCACAATCAACTTTAATATAAAAATACCTAAAAATAACTAAAAATATTATGTAGATATTAGACGAAGCCATATTTCTTCTAATAGTAGTACTAGTGCGAAAAAACTACGAATTTTAAAGCATTGCTAACATCTTTTTGTTTTTATTTCATGCTATCGATGATCTGCGCAATGTTGAAGGGGATGAAGTTACAATTTTTGCAATATTATCGAGTATCGAGGATCTTTTAGGCTTAACGATAGCAAAACAGACAGCAACTGGTTCACAAATGGCCTTGTAAATCTTGGTTAAATCTAATAAATTTGTTTTATTTATATTTGCTGATGTATTTTTGATTTACCCTATTTTTATTGCATAAAGATAATTTTGACTTGATTGATTTTTAAAAATTGGGCTTGAGAATTTTCCTTTTCGGATTAAAATGTAAATTTACTTTTAATTCAAATTGGTTAAAATTTTCAAACTTTTTTTTTTTTAAACTAATCAAGTTTTATTCTACATTTCTCTCCATTTCTCAATGCAGTAATTTGAATTGCCCGCTAAATTTTTAAAAAAATTTTTAGTTCGATGAACTCTCCCGTAGGTCGCTGTAGTCGCAGTTTTGTTTCTCTTTCTTTATCATTGATTGATACATCTCTAAGGGCCAGTTGTATAACAGAAGATCAACCTCGGATCAGAGTTAAACCAGGATCAACTTACTGTTGATCCAATCGGAGTGCTCGAAATCAAAGTTAACTCTGATCCAAGGTTGATCTTATGTTATACAACTGGCCCTAAGTGTTTTATCTATGTCGCAGACTATCAACTTAGTTGCTTTTTAACAGTAAGATTTTCAATATTTTTAACTTAACAAGATTATGATAATATTTAATTTGATTATAATTTCACTTGTTAATAACTATACATTATATTAATTTTTCATATCAGTTATACTTACTTTATAACAATTACATTTCATTAAGCTCGCATTCCCGAGATTTTGGAATTAGGTTATTATACATTTTTGTATAATTACAATTTATACGCCATTATTTTGCTTTATTGGCGCGGATTAGAATTTTTCAAAAATATATTTTTTTTCCATTTTTTTAATTACCTATTTATGGCATTAAATAGTAGGGTTTCATTAAAACAATTATTGTGTGAATTAGCCTTTACATTTCAACTAAGCTCGCATCCCCGAGATTTTGGAATTGGGTTTTTTACGCCATGAAATTGTTTTTTACCTCCAATCAATTTAAAAAAAAATTGAAGGTATGGTAATCGAAAAAAAATTTCAACTTTTTTTTTTGCATTTTCGAGATCACCGTGTTCAGAAACGTAAAGATCTGCAAAAAGTAAAATAAAAATTTCTGTGTCGGTCTGTCTGTCTGTCGGTCGGTCGTCAAATTTTGTCGATCGATTTGCTTCCGAGCCATCCAACCAATTACGACCAAATTTGGTATGGTGGTAGGGTTCACGGTGGAAAGGTGAAAATAAGGTTTTCGTCGCAATCTATCAATCAGGAGTGCCACCACAAGAAAATAATACGGGATTTTTAAAAAATATTTTGTCTTGCGATATGTTATTTTAAAGGCCTTAAAAGGCTTTATCCAGAATAGGTAAAATTAATCTTCTATCTGTCGTCTGTCAAAAATCACAAGTTGTCAAAGATGAAACTTTAAGAGTGAATAACTCAAGAAATGCTGAAGGGATCTTACCCAAATTTGGTACGTAGGTACATTGATCCTAATGGATATGAGAGCATATGTAATCCTTCGACAGAAATCAGTAATGCAACATGAAAAAAATAAAATTAACTTTTTTGGCAAAAACATGAAAAAAGTTTTTGTTGATCGATTTTCTCCGGCATTTCTGCGTCGATTGCAATCAAACTTATTGGACGTATGCCTCGTGGGCTGGAATGGTGAAAATAAGGTTTTGCCAGAGAAATCTTTACCAGGGCCACCACAATAAAATAAATAAAAAAAATTTAAAATGTCGTCGTATCTTCGGAAATGTTTAACCGATTCAGCTAAAATTTGGTGTGTCGATGGAGCTTTGAAAGTATAAGTATTGGTGAGAAAACAAACCGAGCCAATTGCAACAGGGCAGGCAGGTCAGAAAAATTACAGAAAATATTAACTGAAATCTTAATTTATATATTTTTTTGTGAGAATTTGTCAGATGGCTTGCAAAAATAAAACAATATATTCAAAATTTTAATAACGTCATAATTTTGTGACATATGTGTCAAAATTAGGTTAATGTTGATTTGTATACCGAGTGCAGCATAAGAATTGAGTTTAGGGCTTGTAACAATTTATTTTAGAATACAAAAATAGGTGGTTCGGTGGGAAATATTTTATAATATCGTCGTACGGACTGACGGAACGTTACTTTATAAGTAAAAGGTTCTGCCACTAGGTAGCGACCAAGTTTAGGCTGTTTGTTAAATTTTTTCGCAAATGTTTTCAGAATCAGTAAATCGACAGTCAGTAATTTACAAAAATTTATTTTCGAAAAATCCGCTAGATGACCGAAAAAATTTGTTGTATATATCTTGGAGAAATTTTATTTGTGACTTCTTACGGTATTATGTGACGTATATAAAAATTTTGGAAAAAATTCAGTGGCGTACAAAAATAAAAAATTTTTTCATTTTGGATTTTGTTAAAAAAACTTTTATAGATAGATTTAGGGTAGGGGGTGGATACATATCGTCAGCTTGGAGCAAAAACAAGATAACTCCATTTTTGGACAAAATGAGTTATCTACACGATTGGATACAAATCATACTCAACTACGTTCTGGCAAAATCAGATAATTGTACTAACACTAATAACATTTTTATTAAGATATTTAGTTTTGAATTTGTATACTTTTACATTGTCAACTCAACATTCAAGTCGCATTATCTCAAAACTATCATTTTGGAGTTATCTTGTTTTTGCTCCAAGCCGACGATATAGATATCTTTGCCAGGGCTACCGATATCTTTGTTATGGCAATAGAAAACAAAAATGAACATTATGTCATCGTATCTCCGGACAAAATTTGGTGTGCTGGTGATTGGAGGTATTGCGGCAGAGAGTGACGATATTTTTTTTTTGGCTTTGTTTAGATTTTTCAAAAATATATATTTTTTACATTTTTTCAACTAATTTTGGTATCAAGTAGTAGAAATTTTTAATTATAAATGTCAAATATATTTGACTTATTTTGTATTGAGTTCATACTGTCCGAGTTGATTTTAGATTTTCTAGGTCTGCCTGACGAGATTCATAAATTCGAAACATATAATATATATTAGATGTCGCAGACTATCAACTTAGTTGCTTTTTAACAGTAAGATTTTCAATATTTTTAACTTAACAAGATTATGATAATATTTAATTTGATTAAAATATTAAAGCTATGAAAATTTAACCACAAAAATATTGGCCTCCGGTACCGGCCACTATAAATATAAATATTTATACAATGCAATAATCGCATATATATAGATTTGACAGCTATGATAGGTTTGAAAAAGCCTCGTGGACCCAATTCTTACAGTTTCCACATTGTATCCAATCCTCTTAACAACGAAATGCAAGGCAGAAGGAGCAAATTGTTTCATTCTGAGAACTCTGATTTTCTTTTTAATTTTTCTTGATTTTTATTTGATGACGTCTTTTCCTAAAACCAAACTCTTGCCTTTCAAGAGAATCAAAATTAATAACTGTAAAATTCAAAATTCAAAAAGTGGATTTTGAAACACAACAATATATTATAATAAACTTTATACAACATATGTATACGAACAAAAAGCAACAGAGAACACTTACGAAAACAACTTGATATCACTATTAAACCATTATTATGTCATCTTGATATCAGTTGAATAAATTGCCAATATTATTCAAAATCTTGGAAGTTGTTTTCGTGTTTTTAAATCGATGTTATCCGATCGGTAGACCTGGGCAAAAGCGGGTATCCATGGACGACGTATTCACGCAAAACCTAACGGCTATGTCACCGAGCATAGCCTCGAAGCCTAGACTTCCAATTTTTTTTGTACCCCTATGAAGTTTTGCGTACCCCCACAAAATGCGAGGCAGTTTTGTTATGTAGTAAAAAAGTATTACCAATTTAAAAATTTACGATAAATACGATAATCTTATTCTTATTCTTTGCGAATTTCGTTTTTAGGCTTCTATACAACGTATAGGAAGAAGCCTTATGATCTAGCTCCGTGTTCGTCTGTCCGTCTGTCCGCATAATTCAAAACCAATCAGAACGCACGTTCTTAAAACAATTTTACTTCATATAGAATATTTTTAGATTGGTATTAATTATTCAGATTATTTACATATATATTTTTTAATCCGATATTCTTATTTTGTATTTTTAGAGTAGGTATTTTACGTGTTTCTAATACGGTATTCGGTACGTGTTTCGGGTATTTTAATATTTCATTATGAATTGTGTTTTATTTGTGGTTTATAAATTGCAAATATTTACCTATAAAGGTCGAAATAAAAAAAAAATATTAAAATGTTAGCGTTTTCCTTATATAGTAAAAAAATCTACCTAATTAAAAGATTAACGCATTAAAAATTGGAATAAAATAAAGCCCAAATAATTTAACCTACCGAAAAAGTAGATGTATAGAAGCCTAAGAACTGTCGCAAAAGCGAGTTCCACCTTGTCAATAATGTTATGAATGCAAGTTATAAATAGTTGAAAGGGGGAATAATTTTTTGTGGCACTTTTTATATCAATTGCGATTGAAGAGTGTTTCTCAACCGTACCTCTCAAAAAGTACCCCTAGTGGATACCTAGGCATAGGTTGAGAAACGCTGATCTAGTTTTAAACACGTTTTTATGTATAAATGATATTATAAAAATTAGATCGTTTATTTCTTCCGCAAAGCTTGTAATTAAGCAGTGTCCATTGTTCTTCCCATATTGTGAGGTATTTTACTTTATTTTTTAAGTTTATAACCAAATATCCCAATCGTTTATTTCTGGATATGAATAAAGTAACGCTTTTAAAAGAATTTTTTTTATTTACCAAGACAAAAAAAAACTTGCAAATTAACAAATTTAATTAAACTGAATTTTCTATCTCAGTCCAGTTCTTCCCCACCGAGGGTGTATAAAGTCGTATCCGTCCTCATCTTCATCAGCATCGCTAAAATATAGATCAACATCATCGAAGTTATCCGATGTCTCTTCGTCAGATCCTTCACCAATGTCGTGAAGCACATCGTTAAAAAAGTTATTTCGTCGGACAGGTGGTAATCGCATTTGTCCATTTTCTGGTATTACTTGTTGTTGTGGTTGTTGTTGTTCGCCATCATTTACAAAATTGTTTTGATCTGTACGGAACGTAATAACTCCAATTATCACTTGATCTTTGTTGTTGTGATCGAATAAATTTATTTCGACATAGGATTGACGACATAATGGACAAGTTTTCGTTCGATTGGACCAATTTCTTATACACACTTCGTGAAATGTGTGCTTACAACCTAATACCGCCACAATTCCTTTCAGGTCGTCTAAACAAATCGTACACGTCATTTTGGAACTAATTTAAACTGAGATTCGTGAATATATTCTGTCAATTTCAATTGCTGATTATTTATGGTTTAGGATGTGTATTCCTAGTGTTGTATTTGATGATATTCTCAAAAAGGTTGTGAAAAATTGAGCACGTTTTTTCTTTTATAAGAAAGTAAATAAGGATTATTGGATAATCCTTTTAAGTCAATTGTTCGTATTTACCATTTTAATCCGCCCCAATACTGATCAAGATCTTCGGATTATCGGATTACTGTTTGATAAACAAACAAAAGCCAAATTCAGTTAACAGTTTATCCATTGGTTTGTATAAACAATAATAACATAAAAATACCCAAAAAATTTACGAACATATAAAAACGAGTAGATGTGGGAAATGTATTACTCAAAATGATATAAAGTTAAGTAATTTGATCATTGCGTTAACAAACTAATAAAATAATTGCAATATCTTGAATTAAAAATTTACGTTAAATGCAAAAATTAATACAACTTGCAAGATCGGCGTCGACTGAGGGCACATCACGCGAAGCGCTTCATGTGACGCAAAAGTCACACGTGCGATTTAAAATATTTCCCTTAAAATATTACTCATTGAGTGCTTTGATTATCCCCAATAAAAAATGTTTTAAAACGTGCACTGTAAAAAATCAGTGTAAATGTACATATGTAGATTTATATTGTATTTTTACATGGTAAATGATGGAGTTTTATAAATTCAGTTAATTTATGCAATATTACATTTTGCAATGTACTTTTAGTTTTTTACGTTCATTTCTCCAACGAATCTTAGTTCATTTTTTAAACGAGAATTGAGAAAATCTAGTGTAAAAATTTTTTTGTTTTATACAATAATTAACAGCTAACATTAAATCATTGGGACAAACACATTCAAACAAATCATGAGCAATACAAGAAGGTAAACCTGGACAAAAAACCGCCTATTTGGTGAGAACCTAAATTATCTCCAACAACTGCGACGACGGCACCTTTTATCGTTTGCAAAGTCCTTTGGTCCGTTATTCCTTCAGTTTCTAAGCGATGTAGGTCTTCCACAATAACCTTGAAAAAATGTGTTATTCCATATTCTTTTACTTCTTTTTCAATTCCCAAAGCAACTAACTGAATTAATTCTACTTTTGATCTAAGAAATGGAGGAACTTTGGCAAGTGTCATATAAACTGCAAGTATCTAATACTTCTGTTTCTTGGATCCGAGAGGATTGCATATTTCAAATTCATCCTGAAATAATATAATACGTAATGCACTTTTGTTTGTTTTAAAGAAACAGTTACTTTTAAAAATCTTTCCATCTGTAATATAAGTTAGTAAACCACTTTCTTTAAAAATATGACTTTAATGGTCTGACCCTAACTAACAGTTATAATAGTGTCGTTTTGAAGTAAAGCTTCAAAAATTTTCAAAACCGGTACGTAATACATTTTTTGTTTTCCCTCTACAGGTAAATTTGGGTTTCCAAATACTGAGTTAATGAAGAACATCCCTTACCGCAAAGTGATTGGAAATCTCATGTATCTTCAAGTAGTCGAGGTGTGATATTTCCTTTGCGGCAGGTGTGACAGCATGAAGTGTAGAAAAACCAACCACTACACACTGGAAATTAGTCAAACGTATCACGCGATATATTAAAGGAACCGAAGATTTTCGCATTCTTTATGAGAAAAAAGGAAACCTTGAAATCTTCAGTGATTCAGATTTTGCTGGCGACGAGAAAGATAGAAAATCTACATCTGGAATTTTATGTAAAATTTGAGGGGGCGCGGTCGTATGGCAGAGTTAAAAACAGCAATGTGTTGCTAAGTCCATTACCGAGGCTGAATTTGTTAGTGAAGTGGTGGAAGCAAAGGAAGCTATCTGGTTAAAACGATTGTTGGGTGAAAAATTTGTGTCCACTATCCAGAATCTTACCAACGTTCAAAGCACATTGATGTCAGGTATAATTTTATTCGCGATTTGTACAGTAAAGGTGAGATTAATGTAGAGTACATTACCAGTGAAGACAAAGTGCGGATATGCAGGGTGCGGCATCATAACTTCCTTTTTTTGAAATGCGCGCCATTTAGACTGTAAAGATCGTAGTGGGCGGAGACTGTTCTTATTCGGTAGGCGTACACCTAAAGTATTGTTCCCCATCCGGTCAGTCGCCACGATGCGTTGGAACAGTGAGCAGCGTGCATTTGCCGTTGAGGCGTACTTTTCGAATGGACGTTCTGTGATCGCAACTCAGCGTGCCTTTCGAAATCGCTCCCCGGATTTGGCCCCTTGCGATTATTTTTTGTGGGGATTTTTAAAATTCCGTGTTTATGTCAACCGTCCAAGAACATTAAAAGATCTCAAAGCCAATATTCGGGCTGAAATTGCCAACATACCAGTTGACATGCTGGAAACGCCAGAAATCGACTCATTCAGTGTATTGACAATGGGGGGCGTCATATACCGGACATGATTTTTAAAACTGTGTGAAGCAAAACTTTAAATATATACCTATATTATTAAAAAAAAATAATAAAAACTTCTAATCCATAAAATGGGTTTTATTGCGTTTTGAAATAAGGAAGTTATGATGCCGCACCCTGTATTAACAAACGTTCTTCCTAAACCACGCTTTGAAACATTACGTTTTTTGGGGATAATAAAGGTACTCAATAAGTAATATTATAAGAGAAATATTTTAAATCGCATGTGTGAGTTTTGCGTCACATGAAGCGCTTCGCGTGATGTGCCCTCAGTCGACGCCGATCTTGCAAGTTGTATATATTTTTGCATTTAACGTAAATTTTTAATTCAAGATATTGCAATTATTTTATTAGTTTGTTAACGCAATGATCAAATTACTTAACTTTATATCATTTTGAGTAATACATTTCCCACATCTACTCGTTTTTATATGTTCGTAAATTTTTTGGGTATTTTTATGTTATTATTGTTTATACAAACCAATGGATAAACTGTTAACTGAATTTGGCTTTTGTTTGTTTATCAAACAGTAATCCGATAATCCGAAGATCTTGATCAGTATTGGGGCGGATTAAAATGGTAAATACGAACAATTGACTTAAAAGGATTATCCAATAATCCTTATTTACTTTCTTATATAAGAAAAAACGTGCTCAATTTTTCACAACCTTTTTGCGAATATCATCAAATACAACACTAGGAATACACATCCTAAACCATAAATAATCAGCAATTGAAATTGACAGAATATATTCACGAATCTCAGTTTAAATTAGTTCCAAAATGACGTGTGCGATTTGTTTAGACGACCTGAGTGGAATTGTGGCGGTATTAGGTTGTAAGCACACATTTCACGAAGTGTGTATAAGAAATTGGTCCAATCGAACGAAAACTTGTCCATTCTGTCGTCAATCCTATGTCGAAATAAATTTATTCGATCACAACAACAAAGATCAAGTTATAATTGGAGTTATTACGTTCGGTACAGATCAAAACAATTTTGTAAATGATGGCGAACAACAACAACCACAACAACAAGTAATACCAGAAAATGGACAAATGCGATTACCACCTGTCCGACGAAATAACTTTTTTAACGATGTGCTTCACGACATTGGTGAAGGATCTGACGAAGAGACATCGGATAACCTCGATGATGTTGATCTATCTATCTATCTAAATTTTGATCAACCACAACAACAAGTAATACCAGAAAATGGACAAATGCGATTACCACCTGTCCGACGAAATAACTTTTTTAACGATGTGCTTCACGACATTGGTGAAGGATCTGACGAAGAGACATCGGATAACCTCGATGATGTTGATCTATCTATCTATCTAAATTTTGATCAACCACAACAACAAGTAATACCAGAAAATGGACAAATGCGATTACCACCTGTCCGACGAAATAACTTTTTTAACGATGTGCTTCACGACATTGGTGAAGGATCTGACGAAGAGACATCGGATAACTTCGATGATGTTGATCTATCTATCTATCTAAATTTTGATCAACCACAACAACAAGTAATACCAGAAAATGGACAAATGCGATTACCACCTGTCCGACGAAATAACTTTTTTAACGATGTGCTTCACGACATTGGTGAAGGATCTGACGAAGAGACATCGGATAACTTCGATGATGTTGATCTATCTATCTATCTAAATTTTGATCAACCACAACAACAAGTAATACCAGAAAATGGACAAATGCGATTACCACCTGTCCGACGAAATAACTTTTTTAACGATGTGCTTCACGACATTGGTGAAGGATCTGACGAAGAGACATCGGATAACTTCGATGATGTTGATCTATCTATCTATCTAAATTTTGATCAACCACAACAACAAGTAATACCAGAAAATGGACAAATGCGATTACCACCTGTCCGACGAAATAACTTTTTTAACGATGTGCTTCACGACATTGGTGAAGGATCTGACGAAGAGACATCGGATAACTTCGATGATGTTGATCTATCTATCTATCTCTCTATCTATCTAGATAGATAGATATCTATCTATCTATATTTTGATATATTTTAGCGATGCTGATGAAGATGAGGACGGATACGACTTTATACACCCTCGGTGGGGAAGAACTGGACTGAGATAGAAAATTCAGTTTAATTAAATTTGTTAACTTGCAAGTTTTTTTTTGTCCTAGTAAATAAAAAATATTCTTTTAAAGACTTTTCTTTATTCATATCCCATGATAAACGATTGGGATATTTCGTTATGAACTTAAAAAATACAGTAAAATACCTCACAATATGGGAGGAAAGATGGTCACTTATTAATACAAGCTATTGCGGAAGAAGTAAACGATCAAATTTTTATAATATAATTTATATTATATATTATAAAAGTGTGCTTCTAATCTAGGTGATTTTAGCTTCATAAAAACATTTATAAAACTTTTCATAGTTGGCGGGATTAAGGGGGGATCTCTGCAACTGCGCCCTCTAATGAATATTATTTTACCTCTTTTGTCTACCACGGTCTCGGTACCATGATCTATGATTTTCAGGTTTGGTAGTTGGGAGTTTCAGTTTTTTGAGAGATATTTTGAGCAAGCTGGTGCGTATTTAGAGACCTACTCACTTCGAAAATCTCCCACTTTCAAGTCTTGTGAGGTTCTTAGCTTGCATCTTTCCTTGTCATTCTTTTAAGTAAAATATCTCTTGTTTTTCTATATATGCGCGTCAGTAACATACACATAAGGAATAGGTCTGCAATTACATTAGTTAGCATTAGTTTTAAATGTTATAATTTGCCGGTAAAGCCCACGTAAGCAGGTGAATATTTAGTTTATCGAATACAGATAACTCTTTTTTGCTTGGAAACTTGAATCCCAAGTTACTTGGGAATTCTCCGTATGTGCCATATATGTAAATTTGAACACGGTGTAAGTGAGATTATCAACTGCAAGCACAATGTCATGTTCCAAAATTTCTCATTAAATTTGATTTATAATTTGTTAAATTAATTTGTTACTTTTTGTAAAATGTTTTATTGTTGAAATGATAGTGAAGTTTTGTACCCTGGGATTTATTTTGAAATATAAAATTAGATGGTAATATTGTGAACAATAAAATTGATTATGTTTTTGGATAGGTTCTTTTTTATTTTTATAAATAAGAAGAATTGTACTAGTTTTGGATCAAGTTGGATTATTAATTTTGAAATTTAATTTTCGGATGATTGGAGGTGTTTTGAGATTGCAGGATTCGAAATATTTGTGGAAATAGTTGTAATTTTTGTAAATATTAAAATATCTTTTCAAGTTTGCGTTCCATTTTATTCGTGCATTGTGAGTTCCATTTGATATATTTTTAGATTTAAAAGCTTCTAGTTTTCTAGCGGTTCCTGATTTAAAATTTGGGACATAGAAGAAGACACAACGTAATATTGCATAAGCCATTCGAAGAAGTAACGGCAGTGTAAAGGGCGTGTTATTACTGAAGAAAATCAAGTGGTTCGTACGCGAGGATCTCATAACCACGTGGTCAGCGTCGCCCGAATTGAGAAGCCATCCAAGTTGTTGAAAAAATCAAGGAAAATAGTAAAACTGTGGTTGACACGCCGGCTCATATTATCTCCACGTCGATCGATGCTTTGCTCTCAGCCGTGGCCGCGGAACTTCCTTCGATTTGTCTTATAAAGAGAACTGTTCAACGGGCAAGAAGAACAGCCACTGCTCCACTCCTCAATCCGAAGAATGTTACATTTATAAATTACCCAGTAGATAGAATAAATTCAGACTACCCGGATCTTGCGGGTTTAATGATTCCGCGCAAATAGTCTTTCAAACACTTGGTTGTTTTGAATCACTGTCATTTGGCCGAATTCTATTGGCCGACAGTTTTTGGCCGATAAATCATTTGGTCGACACATCATTTATTTGGCCGACAGATTATTTGGCCGACATTTTAGGCCGACAGTCATTCGGCCGATATATTAATATTTAAATAAATTACCTATATTGCTTTATTTTAATCATACTAAAAATACATTATACTCGTACATAATACGAAATACTCGCAAGCAATACCACAAGAGCTTTGATTTATCCGGATAATTTTTAATTTCAACGAATACGTAATAATAATTTAATTAATAATAATTTTTAATTTTAGTCGACCCAGTTTTCTCTCGCTATCAGTAAAATGGTGGTAATAAAGTTGCCTCCATTTAACAGGGGAAATTTACTAAGTTATTAGTAAATATCATTTACAACATTCTTGTGAATATTACCCGGTTTCTAAGGGTAAATTTATCTTAAAAATTGTCGACTATGTTTTGTTCCATTATTTTTAAGGTAAATTCACCCTTATAAAATTATCCCTGGTATGCGAATTTACCTTGACAATAGGAGGTTGCCTCCTTTTTTCTGGGTAATTTTCCCCAATTTTTTTGACGTGAATACGTCTATAAAATCGGTAACACGTTCAAAAATTTAAAACAAATATGTAACGAAAAATGTGTGGGTGTACAAAAAGTACATCCTACATGTTCAAAAATTAAAAAAATATATGTAACAAAAAAAGTGCTACTTACCATTTACTGCTAAATTTTATACAAAATTTCATACAAAATTATACAATAACGATGGATAAAGTTTGGGCAAATTTTTTAGAAAATTTTCGTGTGAAAAATACAAAAAATTAGGCATCGTCTCAAATGGGCTTTATATAGAAATATTTCCGAATTGGTACACAAACTTATCGGATTATCTTCAGTTATAATTTTAAATTGGTAATCCTTTTCAATCATTTAATCAATTACAGACACAATTACAAAACAGTATTATGCAAACTCAGAAATAGAAATTTCACAAAATATTGGCGTGGCGATAATTTATTATTAAATCTAATAAACTCGTAAATATTAATTTAATAAAATTTATTATAAGTAAAACAAGAAAAAAAGAAAATTTCATTAAAACGTCCCCTCATTATTAAGATTGTTTTTAAAAATTTCTATTTCTGCAGATTCTTCTTTAAATGCTTTCGCTGCCTCATCATTACAAATATCTTCTTCTAAGCATTTTAAGCATAATTTCACTTCTGCAGCTTCTTTTTTAAATTTTTTTGCTTCTTTAGCGGTCAATTTCTCTTCCGCCTTACGCTTATTACTTGCGTACAAGCAGTTTCCCCTCGTGCCCGCTTGTGCGTTAACCATACACAAATCACAAGGTGGAACGTTTGATGAAGTTGTCTTTCACTATGATCGTTCGCAACAGACCCAATTGGTATATGTGCCGATGAGTCGAGCGACATCTTTGCAAGGACTCTACATAACCAACCCTACAGACGATTTCAAGTTCCATCACGGCTATGGTAGTGTAACACCCACTACCAAAGAGATACGAAACGAGTACGCAAGAATGTCCAATCATCGCATCGTTTGCAAACTGTTGCTGAACGGGTTAAGCGGTTTATAGAAACAGCAGTAACTTCCTATGCCGATAATGATGGTATGGTTGAGATAATCGCGTGCAGTCTCAACACCCAGAGTTTGGTGGCACATTCTCGCGACATAACTTCTGACTCGTTGATCAGTGAATGCGATTACCTAATCTGCAGCGAAACGTGGATGGACGAGTCTCTGCCACCGGTGAACATTGAAGGTTTTCAATGCGAGGTTCACAATAATAACAAACGCTTGTCAATGGCAGACAAATCAATCACCGTACCGCCTACGAAGCGCAAAGCCGGCGGAGACTGCATCTACAAAAATATCCGAAGTTTAACTAATTGTAAAGTCATAACGAGAGTCGATAACAAAGTGCGTAACGACTGGGGAGATGTGGGAGACATTTGCATGGTAAACGTTGAGTTCAAAAACCAGTTCAAGTTCTTACTTGGTTCTATATATTGTAATGTAAAGTTTCAAGCTCTACACACTCTTACCTTTTTCTCCAGCTAGCTCAGATAATCTTGGAGATACTTGACTCTCGGGAGCGAATTCAGTTTGAAACCCACGAATCGTATGATTCAAGAAAACAAAATTCTTTAATATTAACGCAAATTATGGTTTATTTATTCCCAATAACTTGAAACTTAACGAAATTGTCTCCTGACTCTTTGTGTATTTGTGTAGCGACACTTGATAAATGAATTACATTTACTTTTGTTCCAAATATGACTTCTAAATTCATTTACCAATTTCCGCTGTTAGTGTAATTATGTTAGTATTAAAAAACATGAAAATTATAAGAATTCTGTGAATAAAAATAGTTTAAATAAACAATAATTTCTTAGCTTGATTTACGTTTGAGGTCCACTGCTTTCCTCGTTGTTGATGATCAAATGCTCCCGTATCACTCTGGATGCAACAGGTGTGTTTCTGCTATTAAACTTCGGCTACCGGAGTTGATCGGATAGTTTTGTTCTTGTGATATATCTTCGTTAATCGCCTTAATTACACACGTGTATTCTTCTATTCCATACAAATTCAATCCAATTACCACTTGAGGTAAGTAAATTTTGTTAAAATTATAATAGTCGCATAAATGCAAAATGGCGGTCGGCGTTACTAAATTTTTCTATCATGAAATACCAAATTTAATTTTCTGCTTTATTTCAGCTTGAAACAAAACGCAAACAATATTTTCTTATACAATCGCACTATCAACAATCAGGATATGCTCCCTGACTTAATCAGTTAATCGGCTGACAAATTAACGCAAATTATCAAATCGCAAATTGGAACGCACAAATTTTTCGTGGATCCGCAACGTCGTCCACTCAACGAACCTTCTTCCAACCTTATAACAACAAATTCCCTCGTAAGTCTCAAATTATACAGTATGCACCAAATTTCTTCTAAACACACTTAATTTTAGGTTCACGTTCGCAAGATTTGTCACTGGTTTCGTAACACCTTAAGTTCATCACAGAAAACAATAATATTTGTGTAATAAGTAGTGTAATGTGTAACAATTTTGAGTCATTGTTTGTTGTTGGCATTAAATAATTAAAAACCGACTTGCCGACATGAAAACAAGTCTCTTAATCGCGATGCAAATCGATTAGTGACTCCAACCGAATCAAAACTACCAAGAAAACAAATCTCATCCAAAAATATCGGCTGCTGGTCAATTATTTCATTACAATATATTCATCCGGGTGTGTCGCAGTCGTCTCTTCAGTACTTTATGTCGATGATGCTCAACCAGTACTCGGACCCAATAAAGAAGCATTTCAGGACCACATGCTCCGACACCGAGACACCAATGATGCTATGCGGTGACTTCAACGTGGATGTGACGCAGAACAAAAACTTCTCAGAATTCATGAAACGAGAGTACAATATGAACTGCGTACAGAACTCTCCAAGTACTCTCGGCAATACTTGCCTTGATATTATATTTACCCGCAATATGTATGCCGTTTGTCACCTATTTCAGTTACCACAGACCTATCATAAATAAAATTGTCTTTGATGTTTAACGACGACGACAACAATAGAGTTGTATTCGTTGTCTCAATGACGAAGACCAGGGATACGCTAAGGGGTTCATTTCGGTTCACTTAGAAAATTTTTACCAATAATATATTGTATTAAAATTAATAATTATAATAATAATTAATAATTGCCAATATTCTGCAAAATCTTCATGTTTTCAAATCGATGTTATCGGATCGGTAGACCTGGGCAAAAGCGGGTATCCATGGACGACGAATTCGCGTAAAACCTAACAGCTATGTCACCGAGCATAGCCTCGAAGCCTAGGCTTACATTTTTTGGGTATATTTATGTTATTATTGTGTATACAAACCAATGGATAAACTGTTAACTGAATTTGGCTTTTGTTGGTTTATCAAACAGTAATCCGATAATCCGAAGATCTTCATCAGTATTGGGGCGGATTAAAATGGTAAATACGAACAATTGACTTAAAAGGATTATCCAATAATCCTTATTTACTTTCTTATATAAGAAAAAACGTGCTCAATTTTTCACAACCTTTTTGCGAATATCATCAAATACAACACTAGGAATACACATCCTAAACCATAAATAATCAGCAATTGAAATTGACAGAATATATTCACGAATCTCAGTTTAAATTAGTTCCAAAATGACGTGTACGATTTGTTTAGACAACCTGAAAGGAATTGTGGCGGTATTAGGTTGTAAGCACACATTTCACGAAGTATGTATAAGAAATTGGTCCAATCGAACGAAAACTTGTCCATTATGTCGTCAATCCTATGTCGAAATAAATTTATTCGATCACAACAACAAAGATCAAGTGATTGAAGTTATTACGTTCCGTACAGATCAAAACAATTTTGTAAATGATGGCGAACAACAACAACCACAACAACAAGTAATACCAGAAAATGGACAAATGCGATTACCACCTGTCCGACGAAATAACTTTTTTAACGATGTGCTTCACGACATTGGTGAAGGATCTGACGAAGAGACATCGGATAACTTCGATGATGTTGATCTATATTTTAGCGATGCTGATGAAGATGAGGACGGATACGACTTTATACACCCTCGGTGGGGAAGAACTGGACTGAGATAGAAAATTCAGTTTAATTAATTTGTTAATTTGCAAGTTTTTTTTTGTCTTGGTAAATAAAAAAAATTCTTTTAAAAGCGTTTCTTTATTCATATCCCATGATAAACGATTGGGATATTTCGTTATGAACTTAAAAAGTACAGTAAAATACCTCACAATATGGGAGGAAAGATGGTCACTTATTAATACAAGCTATTGCGGAAGAAATAAACGATCTAATTTTTCTAATATTATTTATACATAAAAGCGTGTTTATAATCAAGATCAGCGTTTCTCAATAACCTATGCCTAGGTATCCACTAGGGGTCCTTTTTGGGGGTACGGTTGAGAAACACTCTTCAATCGCAATTGATATAAAAAGTGCCCAAAAACAATTTATTTTTGTTTTTTTTATGCTGTAATAATGTAAAAAATGTTTGTTGATTATTTTGCATTTTGTTGGTATCGATTGATGGGTTTCTGCTGGTTGTTTGAATTTAAAGATGGGTTGTTTCAATTTAGTTATATTTACCCCTGTATTCATAAAAAGACTTAGAGAGTGTTTTAAACCTATTTTAACTAAAACGCTCATTAAAGGTAAACAAGCAATGAATACCTTACAATGTAGACAAATGAACGTTTGTTATTGGTGTTTTATGACGCAGGCATTTTAAAGGTATTTTAACTTTCTAAAATTTTTATAAATACGGGTGTTAATGTTTACACTTAATTATATGTACACTTAAACTACATTGTTAACCTACTTCATCGACATCCTAACTACTACTTCTCTACTCCTCAACTAATCTACATTTTACTTATTAATATAATGTTGTGTTCATATCATACGACAACGATGGGTTGCTAATTAAAGATCTAAAGAACTGACTTGCAACCTGAGGAACAATAATGGCAGGGCTTTACAATCCATTTTAATTTAATTTGCCATTTTAATTCATTTTGTTCCATATTTTATTTGTTCGTTATGTGTTATATTGTTGATTTGTTTAGTTTAAGTTGTTTGTATTTTTAATAGTTATGTTTGGTTTTAGAAAGTTTAATTGTACCATTTTTATTTAATGTTATATTTTGGGACTTACATAAATGATGTCGGTCAAAGCAAGCAGACATGCAGACCTGCAGCAAATTTGATTTGTATAAAAAAATAAAAGGTGTGGAAACCAAGGCAAAATAATAACAAGAGTTGTGGAAATTTTGGAAAGCGAAAAATTAAGTAAGAAAAATAATAACAAGTTAAATTTTGGAGAGCTGACAAATCAAGTAAATTTAAATAACAAGTTGAAATTCGAGAGCTAACGAGAGAAGTCAAAAGTTTTAAAGAAGTATAGAAGCGATTTTCCAACCAAGTAAATTAGACAAACAATCAATCATTTGAATATTATTGAAGAAGATGACCAAGTACAAAGTGTTGAAAGAATAATTTGTTTGGCCGACGAATTTCTGTAAGTCCTGCCATTTGTTTATTTATTTTCATATTACCTGCATTGAAACAGTGTGTTTCAATAGCTGTCAAGACAGTCGAAACACGACAATTTCAGACCACTGCGAATATTGGTCAAACATTAAAATGTTTCTGCCCGAGGGCAGAAACACTCAAGTTTCTTACCGCCAACTCTGTTTCCGATTTCATTTCAACCCTGTCAGAATTAAAATAATTTTTCATTACTTCAAATAAAATTTAATTAGTATGACAGCTGTCAGATTCGTCAAAGTCAAATTCGATATTGTTGTTTATGAGTAATTTTTTTTTGCGCGCGATCGATCTAAATTTTTGCATATGGTTTCCTACCGATAATTCACTGGGAGGTGAGTACGAGACGAGGGGGGGGAAATTTTTTCTCAGTTTTTCGATATCTAGCGCCGTTGTCGAGTTATTGCTGATTCAAAAAAATTTCGAATTTAAAATATTTATTTTACAAGTTTCAATGCAAAAAAATTTTCTGTTTCAATACAGGTATATTTCACATACTATGAAAAATAGTATGTGTGGCGCGGGGTGAAACGCGATTTCAGACGAAGGTGATGCCTGCCCTCGTTTCACTCGGGCAGGCAAATTTCACCCTCGTCTGAAATCGCTTTGTTTCACCCCTTGCCAAACAATATACTATTTATTGTTAAACTGGTTGCAAATAAATTATTGTTTTATTTGTCAGTTTTTTATTGTTTTGAATGCGACAATTTTATTCGAGAACCAACGACCCACATTCAGAGTAAGATTCATATTATAAGATAGGCAAAAGAGCACTACAATAATATTGTAATATTAACAACTTATTCATCACATACCAAGGGGTCATCATTTGGCACACGTTGGCTTTCTTGATATATGAATATTGAATGTGCAGCAAAATAACAATATTGCTACGTTACCACAATGCTGATATTTTTTAAATATGCATAAAAACGAAAAGTAATACCAATGTTATAGAATGTAATACCAATGTTATACTAACTTATAAGATGAAGTACCTATACTTATGATATTAATACTGTGAAGTAAAAACTTACAAATTTGTTATATTAAATTCTTCTTGAGTTCTTGAACTAATTAATGAAGTGCACAAAAATATCAACTTCACCCTGGAAAATCCCAATAATAACAGCATTAATTTTCTCGAATATACAATAAAATGGGATAACAAGGGTAACATTAGCTGGCACATATACTGAAAGCCCACTAGCTGCGACTCCTTTATACACACAAAGAAAAATAGGGTTAATAATACTTGATAAAGGTTATGTTTTACTTCTTGCAGTAGTAAAATAGGCCTCAACTAATACGATGCGTATTATTTACCACTACAAAATAGTACACACAAAATAGTAAGATTACGTTATACTAGTAGTTATTTTCTATTATTTTTATTGCAGTGAATTTTACCACTACCATGGAAGTAAATTTTAGCACTTGTTGTTCTAATAACGGGAACAGTGAGAACTACTTGTTATCGTGATAACCATAGGTAACCGTCCTGTAGTGGTAAATTGTACGACTGTATAGCGATGGGTTTTACTATTGCGCTAAAGGGTGAATAATACATACCAAGATTAGTTTAAATTTACTATTTGTTGTATTTAATTTTACTCTGCATTACAACTATTTTCTATCGATAGGGGTTACAATTGTATAGTTAAAAGTTACTATTTTGAGTGATATGTAACACTGTATTAAAAGTTTTATTAACTGCAGTGGTTTTACTGATACAATTAGTTGGGCAGAAAATTAAAATTTTTTTGTGTGTACCATCTGATTCAGCTCACGTATTCTCTCAAAAAACTTCGGCCTTCCAATATTATTTAACCAGGTTGTTTAGAACACCACTACAACCTAAAGAAAGAGACAAAGAGCTGAACATTATAAAACAACTGGCAACATCTAACGGATATCCCACAGCAATGATAGAAAAAATGTTTAAAACCAAACAAAAAATAGAAAGACAACCTTATTTCTATAAAAACACGAAGAATCAAGAAATTAAATACAAAGTCGTGGGATACCAAAATCACTCCAACGAAAAACTAAAAAATCTACTCCACGATAAAGGCATTACACTAGCCATCAGGTTTCGCTCAAACCTTTTTAATATCATCTCGAACAACAAACCAAAGACATACATTAGAAAAAGTAACAAAAGAAAAGAAAAAAGGAAATGTAACAAATTAATTTAACAAATTATAAATCAAATTTTATGAGAAATTTTGGAACATGACATTGACATTGTGCTTGCAGTTGGTAATCTCACTTACACCGTCTTCAAATTTACATAAATGGCACATATGAAGCTTTCCCAAGTAACTTGGGATTCAAGTTTCTACGCAAAAAAGAGTTTCCACGTCATTCAAACTCTATGCCACTTTCGGTGTTTTTGTTTTCGGTGTTTGGAATTCGGCGTTTTTACTTTGGTGTTTTGACGTGGAATCACGCGCAACAACTAGAGTGATCTGTATTCGATAAACTAAATATTCACCTACTTACGTGGGCTTTACCGGCAAATTATAACATTTAAAACTAATGCTAACTAATGTAATTGCAGACCTTATTCGTTATGAGTATGTTACTGACGCGCATATATAGAAAAACAAGAGATATTTTACTTAAAAGAATGACAAGGGAAGATGCAAGCTAAGAAACTCACATGACTTTAATTGGGGGATTTTCGAAGTGAGTAGGTCTCTAAATACGCACCCGCTTGCTAAAAAAATTTCTCAAAAAACTGAAGCTTCCAAGCTACCAAACCTGAAAGTCATAGACCATGGTACCGAGACCGTGGTAGACATCCCCTCTTAACCCGTAACTTGGAAACCGAGATACATGGTTTAAAATAATTCCATTTCATCCATTCCAGAATCTTCAAGCCTACCTGATAATGGAATTTTGACGTGAATACGTCTATAAAATCGGTAACATGTTCAAAAATTTAAAGAAAATGGATGCCTAGGCTTCGAGGCTATGCTCGGTGACATAGCCGTTAGGTTTTACGTGAATATGTCGTCCATGGATACCCGCTTTTGCCCAGGTCTACCGATCGGATAACATCGATTTGAAAACATGGAAACAACTTCCAAGATTTTGCAGAGTATTGGCAATTTATTCAATTGATATCAAGATGACATAAGAATGGTTTAATAGTGATATCAAGTTGTTGTCGTAAGTGTTCTCTGTTGCTTTTTGTTCTTATATGTATAAAGTTTGTTATATATTATGTACCTACATATTACTAGAGTATTATTTATTTATTTTTGCTCCATGAGCCCAGAAGAACTAAACCCAGGAATGTCATTCAGAATAGGGATTTGAAGGTGCTTCACGAGTTCAGAAGAACTGAACCCAGGAATATTGTTCAAAATGCTGTTCATCAGAGGACTTCTAATAAAAGCGCATTTACTTTTTCCCAGCGCTTCGACCGAGGCAGAGAAGAATTGGTTTATTCAAGACCCCTTACTACTGCTGCTTGAGACAGAAGATCGTTGGTTATTGGCAGCAAATCTCAAGCGAGTGGAGTTGTAGAGGCAGCACCACTGCGGGCAGCAGACAGGCGTCAGTGGATATACATTGGTAGGCTCTGCCCTGACACCACTTCAGATGCAATGTTGACGTATGTAAAGAAGGTATTGAAGATCGATGATGTCAAGTGTGAGTTGCTCGTGGCTGCGGAGGAGACATGCTCCTTCAAATTGGGCGTACGTGAAAATGTATTGCCAAACAACAAACCATATGGCCTGTAGGAGTTGCAGTGCGTGAGTTTTTGCCCAGGAGACCATCTTTTAGATATCAACCAATTAGAACAAATTCGCAATGATTGAACTTGGATGCACGTAATAATGATCCGCGAGACTGGACCGATAGCCGTATGTACACTGACTTCCACAATGTTAATGTTAATAGTTCTCTTAATGTCAGCAACGTTATCATGTTATACTATCAAAACGTTCGTGGTCTTCGCACAAAGACTACTGAATTACGAGGGGACATTTTTAAGTTCGCGGAATGGGGTATAAGGAAACGTAAATATATTTTTTTTATAATTTTATTTTTCATATATAATTTCCCATGTGCATAGAATATTATCGATCATTTCGTTCGATTACATATTTTTGATAACAATCGGCCCGACTCGCAGAGGAAGGCCGATTGCGATCGAAAATATATAAGAGAACAAATGATAAGATAATATTCTGTGCAAAAGGGAAATTCCCATGACTATCTCCCGATGATTAATTTGCTTCGTTTTAAATTACATTAATTTGTTTTATATTAATATAAAAAGAGTGTCGGCTATGACTTTGTTTATTAAATCTTATAAATGCCTAGTTACCATTCGTTATTATTATAATAGTGTTACGATTATTTTTATTGTAAATAAAGTAAGGATGAAAAATTATCGAAAATGATCGGTAATTCGTGCATATTACTCGTGATTGGTGGATTTCACTAGACAACTTAAATGTTCGCTAAATTGAAATCTTATTGGACTACATTTTTGAAATGAAATCTGGTGATTGGTGGACAGGTTAGTTATGACGTCAGAGGGAGATAGTCAATATAATCTCCTCGAACATCAATACATTTATTACATCTATGGATTAATTTTTCTAAACCTTTAAAAAAATAATTTTTATTTTTGCTTGTAAAATGCTCGTTTGCAGCTACCTGGAGAGCTTCATCGCTGTTGAAATGCCTTCCACGAAGTTCTTTTTTTAAATTTGGGAATAGGTAGTAATCACTAGGTGCCAAATCTGGACTGTAGGGTGGATGAACCATTTCCTCAAAACCGCATGACCTCATTGCACTCATCGCAATTTTTGCCTTGTGAACAGGTGCATTGTCTTGCAATAGAAGTACGCCTTTTGTTAATTTTCCTCTACGTTTTGATTTTATTGCTTCTTTTAATTGATGCAAAACCTCAGCGTAGTATGCATCAGTTATGGTGGCATTTTTCATTTTGTAATCTATTAGAAGAATTCCCGCAGAATCCCAAAAGATTGTTGCCATAACTTTTCCAGCAGAGGGTACAACTTTGAACTTCTTTGGCGGTGGATCACCCTTATAATGCCACTGCATAGATTCCTGTTTCGATTCAGGATCATAAAAATGAACCCAAGTTTCATCTCCTGTGACAATTCGGTCAATAATATCTGTTGGATCATCACCACACAGCGTTAAAAACTCCTTACAACATTCAACTCGATATTGTTTTTGATGCGGTGTGAGCATTCTAGGCACCCATCTCGCGCTGACCTTTGACATACCCAGATGTTCTTTTAAAATTTTCAAAGTTGTCGATTCCGATATCCTGAACATTCTTGCAATGTCCTTCACTTTAAGACGGCCATTTTCTCTCACGGCATCATCAACTTTAATGACGATTTCATGTGTTAAAACGTCATTTGGCCTGCCATGACGGTCGTCATCTTCAAGAGACTCTCTGCCTTGCTTAAATAATTTGAGCCACTTATAAATCATGGTTTTACCAGGACAAGTGTCACCATAAACTGCCTCCATTTCATTTTTAATGATTTCAACATTTTTTCCTTGTTTGGTGAGGAATTTAATAACTGCACGTAATTCAATGTTTGACATTTTTAGAAATTCTCACACTACCATTTGTCATTTTGTTGATTGCAACCAAACCACTTGATATAAATGCATAAAATTTTTAGTGTATACTTGAAAATTAAAAAAGAAATTGGAAAAAAAGTTTTAAAAAAAATGGCCGCCTCTTTGTGCCCCATTCCGCGAACTTAAAAATGTCCCCTCGTATATAATGCTGTTTTTTCCGAAAATTATCAGATTGTTGTATTGACGGAGACATGGCTGAATGATAGTTTTTTGAGTTCCGAGTTTTTTGATTGCCGTTATAATGTGTTTCGCGGAGACAGATCTTCGGTGGTCACTCAGAAGTCACGAGGAGGGGGAGTGCTGGTGGCAGTTCACGATTCTTTGAATTCATCTTTAGTTCATGTACACACCTCGATCAGAGAGGAAATTTGGGTAAGCTTGGGTGTCGGATCTTCTCAATTGCTGATATGCGCTGTCTATATTCCACCCAATAGCAGTTCAGCTGTATGCGCTGAATTTACTACTTTTGTTAACGAAATATCAGCTAGCAAACCCGATTGCCATGTTTGTATCACTGGAGATTTTAATCTCCCTGGCATAAATTGGTCCGCTGTTGACAACGACTATTGCCTCACACCTTACTGTGAAAGTGAATGTAGCAGTTTATTCTGTGATAATCTCTTTTCTTGTGACTTAATGCAGTATAATTCGATTCCGAATACAAATGGTAACATGCTGGACTTGATTTTTTATAACTCTTCCGATATTACGTTTATAAAATCGTTAGTATGTTTAAAAATTTTATAAAAATAAGCAACGAATAGTAGCTGTGTTGTAAAGTGTAATTTAAAAAGGTCTATAAAAGCGGTAGCATATTTAAAAAAATTTGAAGCCTAGGCTTCGATGCTATGTTCGATGACATAACCGTTAGGATTTACGTGAATACGTCGTCCCATGGATACCCTCTTTCGCCTACGTCTACCGATCGGATAACATCGATTTGATAACATAAAAGCAACTTCCAAGCTTTTGCAGAATATTGGCAATAATTTATCAAGATGACATAATAATGGTTTAATAGTGCTATTAAGTTGTTTTTGAAAGTGTTCTCTGTTGCTTGTTGTTCAAACAGTGTTACCAACCTTAGTATTTATTTTCAATAATCATTAACGGCTAATCGTTAACCGTTAATCATAACGCATTCAACTACCTTAGTACACGGATGTAATAAAGCTTGGTACCGAGTATGATGCGCTTTTATTCACAATCAGTTTGTAAATGACAAATTAATATTTAATAACAAGTAATCTATCTATATATATAAAAATGGATGTATGTATGTATGTATGTATGTATGTTCCTTATAGACTCCTAGACCGCTTGACCAATCTTTATGAAATTTGGTGTATAAGCTAATTACGATGCTGCGAAGAAGATAGGCTACTTTAGAACGGCTTTCAACAAACTTTAATAAAATATGTGGCAAATAGTGCCTATTCATCGGATCAACAGATCGACGGATCGACGGATCAACGGATAATTGGATTAATTTCCCTATATAGGACATTACCCTTTCAGTACAAATGTAAAAGTTTCTGTGAACATAGAGACTACTTGGTTAGATTGTTAAACTCATCTTAGATAAAATACATTCAATGCCACCAAAAAAAGCAGCTGTTGGAAATAAATCATCAAAGGCTAAGAAACTCAGGGAAAAAAGAGCTGCTGAAACGGAGGAAGAACGTGAAGCTCGGCTTTCACAAAACCGCAATAGAGCTTCAACGTCTAGAGCTGCTGAAATGGAGGAAGAACGTGAAGTATATAAAAGAGCTTGTGTGTATGTTTGTTCGCTATACACTTCTAGACCCTTCGACCGATTTCAACCAAATTTGGAACACATACTCAGTAGGACTTGAAAAATGTTTTAGTGCAAGAAAATGTTAAAAAAGTTGAAGGAAAAGTGACCGATTAACGAGATTCCCGTAATTCCCCCCCCCCCCCAAAAAGGTGCATTTCGCCAGTCTACCCCCAAATTTCGAATTTTGGATCCAAAATAGTCTAAATCGTTTGTACCTGTTTGTACCTTCATTATTTTTGTTTGTACCCATTTTGTTTTTCAGACAAATATTTTTGTTTTATTTCATTTTAAAATCCGGGGGGAGGGGCTAAGGACATTTAGCAGAATGTCATTATTAGAAAATTTGAAATATTTCAAAATCAAAACTGGTACAAACGAAAATAAGGAAGGTACAAACGATTTAGACTATTTTGGATCCAAAATTCGAAATGGGGGGGGGGGGCGAAATGCACCTAAAAAGGTATTTTGAGCTTCACAAATAAATCAGCAGCGGAAAGCAAGACTGGAAATCATTGGAGTACTCAGACTAAAGCAAAGCATTATATTTATAATGAGACCCCGGGCGAAGCCGGGTATCCAGCTATAATTTATATGGCAGAACGTTCGCCGAGTCACTTGGTATATTAATTCTGAGGCGGTACGATGTTCTAGAATTTTACAAATAATTTATATGGTTCAAGTTCTGAGGCGATACGAAGTTCGCCGGGTCAGCTAGTATTTAATAATTTTATTCAACTTAATTTTGTTTTATTAAGTAGGTATTATGTATTACATACAGGTTGGAAAGTAAAACAAACAAAAAACCATATGTTATTATTAAATTAAAATTTGATAGTTTTTATTGGTGGTTTTTTGAATTCTTATTACATAATATGTACTTACTTTTTCTCAGCAGTCTTACAAGAGCGCATTTTCTGTATAAGGGTTCTTTTATGGTGTTGTAAATGCATTAGAATCATTTCTTCCGAAAGATCCTCTCCATTCGGATCGACAAATTTTGTTAAGAAATGTTCACCTCGTAATCGGTTCAAAATAATTTGTTTAAGCATCTGCAAGACATGCAGAGCTTTTCGGTAATAAATAACTGTATCATCCTGCGGGAAGCCACTTAACGATGTCTGGATAAAATTTCCAATAAATGCGATATATTTTATAACTTCCACAAAAATGGTTTCATCGTCTCAAATGGGCTTTATATAGAAATATTTCCGAATTGGCACACAAACTTATCGGATTATCTTCAGTTATAATTTTGAATTAATAATCGTTTTCAATCATTTAATCAATTACAGACACAATTACATAATAGTATTATGCAAACTCTGAAATAGAAATTTCACAAAATATTGGCGTGGCGATAATTTTTTATTAAATCTAATGAACTCGTAAATATTAATTTAATAAAACTTATTATAAGTAAAAACAAGAAAAAAAGAAAATTCTATTAAAACGTCTCTTCATTATTAAGATCGTTTTTAAAAATTTCTATTTCTGCAGATTCTTCATTTTTCAGTTTTTGACGTGAATACGTCTACAAAATCGGTAGCATGTTCAAAAATTTAATGAAAATATGTAACGAAAAGTGTTTTTAAGGTGTAACGCTGTTTGTGTGTGTCTAATATAGATTATTATAGTATTAGTAGTATGCGAATATCCGTTAAATACTTAATACTTATAATATAATAGTCTAGTAATATGTAGGTACATATTGAAGTGATATTTTATAATTACCAAATGTAATAATATCCTCGAATTAATCCAAATTTAAATTTCAATTTTCAATAAAATTTTCTTCAAAATCCAAATTATTTAAATTAATTTCTAATAAAATTTCTATATTAAAATGGGAACACAATCGAAATAGATAACCTGACCATACGCTTTTGCTATCAATTGCATTTATGCTGCCTTCAAAACTTTTAATTTTAATATTCAATTTTACGAATTTTATTTACCACTGAAACCAATATTTCTCCAGACATCCAGTATTCCAATCTTTTAAAAATTTATCCCTTCAAAACAAATACTTTATTCTCAAAACAAATTACAGGAGACTACTTTCTCCTCAACCGCTTTATGCGGCCATATTGGCAAAAATCATCCTTAACAAATTTTTCATGCCAACTTACAGTTTTGTTAGCGCGTACACAAACAATTCAAAATATTTACTATTTTACAAATTATTTACAAAATTAAAATTCAATTCCCAATAATAAAATGATTAAAATATTCACAAAAGCAAAAATCGGATATACTCAAAATATAAAAATAATCAAAATTAATAACTGTAAAATTCAAAAAGTGGATTTTGAAACACGACAATATATAATAAATTTTATACAACATATATGAACAAAAAGCAACAGAGAACACTTACGAAAACAATTTGATATCACTATTAAACCATTATTATGTCATCTTGATATCAGTTGAATAAATTGCCAATATTCTGCAAAATCTTCAATCTTGGAAGTTGTTTTCATGTTTTTAAATCGATGTTATCCGATCGGTAGACCTGGGCAAAAGCAGGTATCCATGGATGACGTATTCACGTAAAACCTAATGGCTATGTCAGCGAGCATAGCCTCGAAGCCTAGACTTCCATTTTTTTTGTACCCCTATGAAGTTTTGCGTACCCCCACAAAATGCGAGGCAGTTTTGTTATGTAGTAAAAAAGTATTACCAATTTAAAAATTTACGATAAATACGATAATTTTATTCTTATTCTTTGCGAATTTCGCTATCAATAATATTATGAATGCAAGTTATAAATAGTTGAAAGGGGGAATAATTTTTTGTGGCACTTTTTATATCAATTGCGATTGAAGAGTGTTTCTCAACCGTACCCCCAAAAAAGACCCCTAGTGGATACCTAGGCATAGGTTATTGAGAAACGCTGATCTTGATTATAAACACGCTTTTATGTATAATTTATATTTATACATATAAATAATATTAGAAAAATTAGATCGTTTACTTCTTCCGCAATAGCTTGTATTAATAAGTGACCATCTTTCCTCCCATATTGTGAAGTATTTTACTGTACTTTTTAAGTTCATAACGAAATATCCCAATCGTTTATCATGGGATATGAATAAAAAAACGCTTTTAAAAGAATTTTTTTTATTTACCAAGACAAAAAAAAACTTGCAAATTAACAAATTAATTAAACTGAATTTTCTATCTCAGTCCAGTTCTTCCCCACCGAGGGTGTATAAAGTCGTATCCGTCCTCATCTTCATCAGCATCGCTAAAATATAGATCAACATCATCGAAGTTATCCGATGTCTCTTCGTCAGATCCTTCACCAATGTCGTGAAGCACATCGTTAAAAAAGTTATTTCGTCGGACAGGTGGTAATCGCATTTGTCCATTTTCTGGTATTACTTGTTGTTGTGGTTGTTGTTGTTCGCCATCATTTACAAAATTGTTTTGATCTGTACGGAACGTAATAACTCCAATTATCACTTGATCTTTGTTGTTGTGATCGAATAAATTTATTTCGACATAGGATTGACGACATAATGGACAAGTTTTCGTTCGATTGGACCAATTTCTTATACATACTTCGTGAAATGTGTGCTTACAACCTAATACCGCCACAATTCCTTTCAGGTTGTCTAAACAAATCGTACACGTCATTTTGGAACTAATTTAAACTGAGATTCGTGAATATATTCTGTCAATTTCAATTGCTGATTATTTATGGTTTAGGATGTGTATTCCTAGTGTTGTATTTGATGATATTCGCAAAAAGGTTGTGAAAAATTGAGCACGTTTTTTCTTATATAAGAAAGTAAATAAGGATTATTGGATAATCCTTTTAAGTCAATTGTTCGTATTTACCATTTTAATCCGCCCCAATACTGATGAAGATCTTCGGATTATCGGATTACTGTTTGATAAACCAACAAAAGCCAAATTCAGTTAACAGTTTATCCATTGGTTTGTATACACAATAATAACATAAATATACCCAAAAAATGTAAGCCTAGGCTTCGAGGCTATGCTCGGTGACATAGCTGTTAGGTTTTACGCGAATTCGTCGTCCATGGATACCCGCTTTTGCCCAGGTCTACCGATCCGATAACATCGATTTGAAAACATGAAGATTTTGCAGAATATTGGCAATTATTAATTATTATTATAATTATTAATTTTAATACAATATATTATTGGTAAAAATTTTCTAAGTGAACCGAAATAAACCCCTTAGCGTATCCCTGGTCTTCGTCATTGAGACAACGAATACAACTCTATTGTTGTCGTCGTCGTTAAACATCAAAGACAATTTTATTTATGATAGGTCTGTGGTAACTGAAATAGGTGACAAACGGCATACATATTGCGGGTAAATATAATATCAAGGCAAGTATTGCCGAGAGTACTTGGAGAGTTCTGTACGCAGTTCATATTGTACTCTCGTTTCATGAATTCTGAGAAGTTTTTGTTCTGCGTCACATCCACGTTGAAGTCACCGCATAGCATCATTGGTGTCTCGGTGTCGGAGCATGTGGTCCTGAAATGCTTCTTTATTGGGTCCGAGTACTGGTTGAGCATCATCGACATAAAGTACTGAAGAGACGACTGCGACACACCCGGATGAATATATTGTAATGAAATAATTGACCAGCAGCCGATATTTTTGGATGAGATTTGTTTTCTTGGTAGTTTTGATTCGGTTGGAGTCACTAATCGATTTGCATCGCGATTAAAAGACTTGTTTTCATGTCGGCAAGTCGGTTTTTAATTATTTAATGCCAACAACAAACAATGACTCAAAATTGTTACACATTACACTACTTATTACACAAATATTATTGTTTTCTGTGATGAACTTAAGGTGTTACGAAACCAGTGACAAATCTTGCGAACGTGAACCTAAAATTAAGTGTGTTTAGAAGAAATTTGGTGCATACTGTATAATTTGAGACTTACGAGGGAATTTGTTGTTATAAGGTTGGAAGAAGGTTCGTTGAGTGGACGACGTTGCGGATCCACGAAAAATTTGTGCGTTCCAATTTGCGATTTGATAATTTGCGTTAATTTGTCAGCCGATTAACTGATTAAGTCAGGGAGCATATCCTGATTGTTGATAGTGCGATTGTATAAGAAAATATTGTTTGCGTTTTGTTTCAAGCTGAAATAAAGCAGAAAATTAAATTTGGTATTTCATGATAGAAAAATTTAGTAACGCCGACCGCCATTTTGCATTTATGCGACTATTATAATTTTAACAAAATTTACTTACCTCAAGTGGAAATTGGATTGAATTTGTATGGAATAGAAGAATACACGTGTGTAATTAAGGCGATTACCGAAGATATATCACAAGAACAAAACTATCCGATCAACTCCGGTAGCCGAAGTTTAATAGCAGAAACACACCTGTTGCATCCAGAGTGATACGGGAGCATTTGATCATCAACAACGAGGAAAGCAGTGGACCTCAAACGTAAATCAAGCTAAGAAATTATTGTTTATTTAAACTATTTTTATTCACAGAATTCTTATAATTTTCATGTTTTTTAATACTAACATAATTACACTAACAGCGGAAATTGGTAAATGAATTTAGAAGTCATATTTGGAACAAAAGTAAATGTAATTCATTTATCAAGTGTCGCTACACAAATACACAAAGAGTCAGGAGACAATTTCGTTAAGTTTCAAGTTATTGGGAATAAATAAACCATAATTTGCGTTAATATTAAAGAATTTTGTTTTCTTGAATCATCCCAAGTAACACACCTTCGTATATTAGACGTATAATATTGGTCTAGACCAAACGTAATAAACGTCTATAATACGTATAGTAAAAACGTATATTAAACGTTAAACTGTCAGCGTTTCAAACGTCTACATATACGTATATAATATCCGTAAATAAACGTATATTATTCGTAGTATGCTACGGCTATAATCCGTATAGTGGAAACGTATATTAAACGTTAAAATGTCAGCGTTTCAAACGTGTATATATATGTATGTATTATCCATACAATAAACGTATATTATTCGTAGTAAGCTACGGCTATAATCCGTATAGTGAAAACGAATATTAAACGTTAAAATGTCAGCGTTTCAAACGTGTATATATACGTATATAATATCCATACAATAAACGTATATTATTCGTAGTATGCTACGGTAATAATCCGTATAGTGGAAACGAATATTAAACGTTAAAATGTCAGCGTTTCAAACGTGTATATATACGTATATAATATCCATACAATAAACGTATATCATTAGTAGTATGCTACGGCTATAATCCGTATAGTGAAAACGAATATTAAACGTTAAAATGTCAGCGTTTCAAACGTGTATATATACGTATATAATATCCATACAATAAACGTATATTATTCGTAGTATGCTACGGCTATAATCCGTATATTATAACACTATAACACGTATATTAAACGTTATAAGTAGACGTTAAAATTTGTTTAAAAAAAATTATTTTATGTATTCTGGCAGTATATTCAACTTTTTTTATGAACTTGATTTTATTAAGTTACTGATTATTGTTGAGGTTCTCTTAAGAACCCGAAACGTCGGCACATTTATTTGTGTTTATGACCGCTTTCTCAACAATCATCACTAACTTAATATGGAAGGTCAACTATATTCACACAATTTTGATTTTATTAACAACATTTTTATTATAATTTGTCGCATTGGTTCGCATCTTCGCGTATGTCTGTAAAGTTATAATTTTATAGTTAATACTAACAAATGTTAAATATTTTATTATTATATATTTAATTTTTTTTTTACCCCAACACCAGCCGGGGTTTGAACTCGTGACCTTCGGATCTCTACTCTAACGCTTAATGGATTCTGCCATGAAGGACTTACAGAAATATTCTTTTGTAATGCGTTATATATAATATTATCCAAACAAAATATATAATTACCTAATTATTAATTTTATAATTAATATTAATTAATATTAAAATATCTAAATTTTCAAAAAAATGTTATTTTTGATTTTAAAACCGTTAAAGTGTTTTAATTCTTTACATATACAAGTTCTATGGTTGATTAGTTTATTTGGCTTCTTCTAAAATTTTTAACTTTGAAACATTTTAAAATTGCTATTATTTATTGTGTTAATTTATTAATTTATTTAATAAATAATGGGAAAAATTGCATAGCCATTTTTATAAGCTATAGCAATGCATTTATGTTGTATTTCTGCGATAGAAAAATTTTCGTGTTTATCTTCCCGGCATACTTAATAAATATATGTATAATATTGATGATTCTATTGGATCTTCGTACAAATTATACATGTATTTAAATGTAATTCCTGAACACATCTTTCAGATGCAACCTTACTTGTATGGCCCATAATTTCCTTTAAGTATGATCTTGCAGGAGAATCACAGGTAAAATAATTAATTTCTATTTCATAAATAGTCCCGTTAAATTCTAACCCATTTTCGACAAGTTCTGTGTATTCCATAATGAAGCTATTAAGGTAGTCATCTAAAGAGTCTGGTTTACTCTTTCCACAAAAAATTGCGATTACTATAGGAGATTTATCTAAAAATTCATTACATTTTGCTAGAATTGGCCAAAATTGAATTGTGCTATTTGTTATAGATAGGTATTCCATCTATATTAATTTGTAGAAATAGTTTCGAGCATTAAATATTTAGTTTATTTCTCAATTTCGTTATAAGTGCATTTTTAATGCCAAAATAAATCACTTCTCCATTTTCTAATTTAATAGTACTTGCACTTCTAGGAGTACCTAAAATCGAACGAGCATCTTCATCATCAAAGTTTTTGACCCCCCCCTATCTCTTTTCACACGATTCACATTTCGTTGACCCTCCCCTAAAAGTGTGACGTAATTTATTGATGGCTCTTTAAAGAATCACTACATTATACCAGGCCCGGACTGGCCATAGGGCAGATCGGGCAAATGCCCGATGGGCCGGTGCAGTCAAAGAGCTGTCTAACCAGCAGCGCTGGATAATTACATCGCGAAAAAAATTATGCTATTTTATATAACAACAAATTATCGTAAACAGCGAAAGTTAACAATTGTCAATGTTGTGTATTATTAAATATCTTGATGTCTACCAGCCACTTCTTATCACTTGTACGTGATTAAATATAAAATAAAGGCACCCGTGTTTAAAAGAAAGAAATGCATATCCACATAATGTTAATAAAGTCTCCCAATTGTTGACAAAATACAAGGTGGTGATGACATTGTAATATTTTTTTTCATGATGTTAGTATATAATTTTTTTCATTTTGCATGCAATTCAGTTCAGTTTTTTGTGAGTGCATTTGTGATTCTAGGCTAAACTTGTTTAAATAATTTATTATTATTTATTTGTATGTGTCCGTGTTTTTTTATAAATTTTAGTTGGTAAGTATTTTTAATTTTTATTTCTGTGAATAGGTATAGGGTAAATCAAAAAATAGCTTAGTGAATGTTGCTTATATTTTTTAAATATTTTTATCAGATATCCCTCTTTGTCTTATTAAGTTTAAATGTTTGATTAACTTTTTTTAACATTCAGTGCTTTTGGGCACGCATGCTTTCTCATGCGTTCATCATTTTAGCTAAAATCAACTTTTTTTACGTAAAACTTCATAATTATTTTACATCTTGTGTTTTTTTTATATTTTTATATCTCATTTTTATTTTACAACTTTATGTATAAAACAAAATATTCAATTAGAGTTAACACCAGTTATTGCATGATTTAAAAATAAAAATGATTGTCTTTGTCTTGTCTGTGGTGAACTGAGTAATGGATAACAAAAGAAAGCGCAAAGGAGGAGCAGAAAAACTTAGGCTAAAGAAACGAAAACTTTTGGAAACTAGTGCCCAAAAATGTGATAAATTGACAAATGTTTTTGCATGTCCATATTCGTCTACATCTAATGGAGTGGCGGGAACTGAAGTTAGAGTTTCTAATAGTTCATATTAAGATCAAGAACTAGTATGTATTGAACAGTTAGATGATCAGAAATCAGAAATTAATCAAGAGCACCTTTGCCTTTGATCTTGCTACAACCGAGCTAGAAACTGAGCAAGATAACAATTCAATTCCTTCGTTTAATTATTTTGAACATCCTGAGAAAGATCAACTGGATTTATTTTTTAAGTACCATCCGAAGCAAGACATCAGTGATCTTGTGTTAAAAAAAGCCATATATCGGAAAGATGGTTCTAATCGGAAGTGGCTGACATATAGTGAGAAACAGAATGCTTTGTTCTGTTCAGTTTGTATAGCGTTTTCTTCGACTTCTGATACCTATTCATCTCCTTTTATACGAGGCATGAAAGATAGAAGGCATGTTCATGTCAGAGTCGAGGAACATGAGAAAACCGAAACGCACCATGCTTGTGCAGAAGCTTATTTTTTTTTTAAAAGAAGCGTTTTAGTGGGAAGTAGAGGGCCGACAGTCTCTAAAATGCCCGGGCCGGTTTTAGGTCCCAGTCCGGGCCTGCATTATACCCTTCCTGATGATATCCTTACAAATAAGAAACACGTTTGCATAATTCCAAATAAGGCTAATAAACTTTTGTGATTGGTGCTTTTCTTATAAAAGGTTTGCAAACCTTTGTAAATATCAAATTTTTTTATGAATATAAGAGTAATAATATCGCCGTAGTACCTAAGCTCATTTTATCACCTCGATTTCTAATTATTATTTAAAATAATTTAAAAACAAACGATTTTGGTATTCAAGTATTTTGAAGAGAACATTTGAACACCACGTGCAACTTATGTACCGTTAGTTGCTGTTGTTTAGTAAGAGCATAAAGGGTAGAGTATAAGCTTCCAGTGATATCAAAAATACTGCTGCTAAATTTCAAAGCGATATCTTATCAGCGGTTTCTCGTATAACTACGAAAAGTAAAAACACTCTTATTATTTTTATTTTCCGTAGTCTTCTGGGAAACCTCTGAAGATATTAGTTTGAAATTTGGCAATAGAATTTTTAATGCTATTTGATATGCACTTCTCATTTTTTAAAATGAGGTTGACATAATCCAAAACTTATACCTTATGTTGTATTTCTGCGATAGAAAAATTTTCGTGTTTATCTTCCCGGCATACTTCCCAACAACTTATGTTGTTAACAGGAGATTAATGTTATTTAAATTTAAGAATAATTAAATTAAATAGAAATATACTAATAGAAATGAAACATTTTTCGTAAATGTTACCAAATTATGCCTTTAATTAGGCATATCTTTTATTAGACATAATACAGGGCCGGCGCCAGTCTTTTTGATTAGGGTTATTTAAATTTAAAAACGATTTTAACGAAAAAATAGAAATATACTAATAGAAATGGGTTCATTTTTCGTCAATGTTACCAAATTATGTCTTTAATTAGACATGCTTTTTATTAGATGTAATGCAGAGCCGGAGTCAGTTTTTTTTGATTAGGGTTATTTAAATTTAAGAACGATTTAATTAAATAGAAATATACTAATAGTAACGAGTCCATTTTACGTAAATGTTCAAAAATATTACTACATACATATGAAATGTATCTGTAATGTGGGGTATTCAGTCATAGATGGCACTACTATTTCCTAAATTAAATTATTTCAATTATTAGTAACACCATCTATATACAAGAGAAAAAGTAAATAAAACTTACTTTGAGTAACTTACTTTGGGTCCCTTACGACCAATCACAGAGTCTCTGTGTCGAATTACAAGAGAAAAAAGCGTACATATAAATTTGTATAGCATTTCCCATCTTTCAGTTACGGATGATCCAGTTACCATCAATCAAACGGATCTTAGAAATATTTTGTTATATACTCAAAATTTTAACCTGTTCTACTTAAATTATAAAAAAATAATGTTGAGTGTTTACGTTTACAACAAACGTTTATTAAACATATATCGTAGTCCAAAAATATACAATTTTAAATATGATAAAATTATACGTATAATATACATCTACAATACGAAGATTTTAGCTCAAAATTCTAACCTGCCCTGCTTGAATTATAAAAAAATAATGTTGAGAGTTCACGTTTACAACAAACGTTTATTAAACATATATCGTAGTCCAAAAATATACAATTTTAAATATGATAAAATTATACGTATAATATACATATACATTACGAAGATTTTAGCTCAAAATTCTAACCTGCCCTGCTTGAATTATAAAAAAATAATGTTGAGAGTTCACGTTTACAACAAACGTTTATTAAACATATATCGTAGTCCAAAAATATACAATTTTAAATATGATAAAATTATACGTATAATATACATCTACATTACGAAGATTTTAGCTCAAAATTCTAACCTGCCCTGCTTCAATTATAAAAAAATAATGTTGAGAGTTCACGTTTACAACAAACGTTTATTAAACATATATCGTAGTCCAAAAATATACAATTTTAAATATGATAAAATTATACGTATAATATACATCTACAATACGAATATATTAGCTCAAAATTCTAACCTGCCCTGCTTGAATTATAAAAAAATAATGTTGAGAGTTCACGTTTACAACAAACGTTTATTAAACATATATCGTAGTCCAAAAATATACAATTTTAATTATGATAAAATTATACGTATAATATACATCTAAAATACGAAGATTTTAGCTCAAAATTCTAACCTGCCCTGCTTGAATTATAAAAAAATAATGTTGAGAGTTCACGTTTACAACAAACGTTTATTAAACATATATCGTAGTCCAAAAATATACAATTTTAAATATGATAAAATTATACGTATAATATACATCTACAATACGAAGATTTTAGCTCAAAATTCTAACCTGCCCTGCTTGAATTATAAAAAAATAATGTTGAGAGTTCACGTTTACAACAAACGTTTATTAAACATATATCGTAGTCCAAAAATATACAATTTTAAATATGATAAAATTATACGTATAATATACATCTACAATACGAAGATTTTAGCTCAAAATTCTAACCTGCCCTGTTTGAATTATAAAAAAATAATGTTGAGAGTTCACGTTTACAACAAACGTTTATTAAACATATATCGTAGTCCAAAAATATACAATTTTAGATATGATAAAATTATACGTATAATATACATCTAAAATACGAAGATTTTAGCTCAAAATTCTAACCTGCCCTGCTTGAATTATAAAAAAATAATGTTGAGAGTTCACGTTTACAACAAACGTTTATTAAACATATATCGTAGTCCAAAAATATACAATTTTAAATATGATAAAATTATACGTATAATATACATCTACAATACGAAGATTTTAGCTCAAAATTCTAACCTGCCCTGCTTCAATTATACAAAAATAATGTTGAGAGTTCACGTTTACAACAAACGTTTATTAAACATATATCGTAGTCCAAAAATATACAATTTTAAATATGATAAAATTATACGTATAATATACATCTACAATACGAAGATTTTAGCTCAAAATTCTAACCTGCCCTGCTTGAATTATAAAAAAATAATGTTGAGAGTTCACGTTTACAACAAACGTTTATTAAACATATATCGTAGTCCAAAAATATACAATTTTAGATATGATAAAATTATACGTATAATATACATCTAAAATACGAAGATTTTAGCTCAAAATTCTAACCTGCCCTGCTTGAATTATAAAAAAATAATGTTGAGAGTTCACGTTTACAACAAACGTTTATTAAACATATATCGTAGTCCAAAAATATACAATTTTAAATATGATAAAATTATACGTATAATATACATCTACAATACGAAGATTTTAGCTCAAAATTCTAACCTGCCCTGCTTCAATTATACAAAAATAATGTTGGGTGTTTACGTTTAGAATAAACGTTTATTAAACATATATTGTAGTCCTAAAATATACTATTTTATATTATTAAATATATACATATTTTATATACATCTACTATACGTATTTCGTAGATCAAAATACTACCTTTGATATAAATGTTATTTTTAAGTATATAAGCTTCGTATAATATACGAATATTTTAAGTATAGTGTTTAAAGTGGCTATAATGTACGTTTATTATACGTCTATAAATTAGACGTATACCAAAAATATCCCATATATCCCAAATATATACGTCTAATATACGAAAGTGTGTTACCTGGGATACGATTCGTGGGTTTCAAACTGAATTCGCTCCCGAGAGTCAAGTATCTCCAAGATTATCTGAGCTAGCTGGAGAAAAAGGTAAGAGTGTGTAGAGCTTGAAACTTTACATTACAATATATAGAACCAAGTAAGAACTTGAACTGGTTTTTGAACTCAACGCTTACCATGCAAATGTCTCCCACATCTCCCCAGTCGTTACGCACTTTGTTATCGACTCTCGTTATGACTTTACAATTAGTTAAACTTCGGATATTTTTGTAGATGCAGTCTCCGCCGGCTTTGCGCTTCGTAGGCGGTACGGTGATTGATTTGTCTGCCATTGACAAGCGTTTGTTATTATTGTGAACCTCGCATTGAAAACCTTCAATGTTCACCGGTGGCAGAGACTCGTCCATCCACGTTTCGCTGCAGATTAGGTAATCGCATTCACTGATCAACGAGTCAGAAGTTATGTCGCGAGAATGTGCTACCAAACTCTGGGTGTTGAGACTGCACGCGATTATCTCAACCATACCATCATTATCGGCATAGGAAGTTACTGCTGTTTCTATAAACCGTTTAACCCGTTCAGCAACAGTTTGCAAACGATGCGATGATTGGACATTCTTGCGTACTCGTTTCGTATCTCTTTGGTAGCGGGTGTTACACTACCATAGCCGTGATGGAACTTGAAATCGTCTGTAGGGTTGGTTATGTAGAGTCCTTGCAAAGATGTCGCTCGACTCATCGGCACATATACCAATTGGGTCTGTTGCGAACGATCATAGTGAAAGACAACTTCATCAAACGTTCCACCTTGTGATTTGTGTATGGTTAACGCACAAGCGGGCACGAGGGGAAACTGCTTGTACGCAAGTAATAAGCGTAAGGCGGAAGAGAAATTGACCGCTAAAGAAGCAAAAAAATTTAAAAAAGAAGCTGCAGAAGTGAAATTATGCTTAAAATGCTTAGAAGAAGATATTTGTAATGATGAGGCAGCGAAAGCATTTAAAGAAGAATCTGCAGAAATAGAAATTTTTAAAAACAATCTTAATAATGAGGGGACGTTTTAATGAAATTTTCTTTTTTTCTTGTTTTACTTATAATAAATTTTATTAAATTAATATTTACGAGTTTATTAGATTTAATAATAAATTATCGCCACGCCAATATTTTGTGAAATTTCTATTTCTGAGTTTGCATAATACTGTTTTGTAATTGTGTCTGTAATTGATTAAATGATTGAAAAGGATTACCAATTTAAAATTATAACTGAAGATAATCCGATAAGTTTGTGTACCAATTCGGAAATATTTCTATATAAAGCCCATTTGAGACGATGCCTAATTTTTTGTATTTTTCACACGAAAATTTTCTAAAAAATTTGCCCAAACTTTATCCATCGTTATTGTATAATTTTGTATGAAATTTTGTATAAAATTTAGCAGTAAATGGTAAGTAGCACTTTTTTTGTTACATATATTTTTTTAATTTTTGAACATGTAGGATGTACTTTTTGTACACCCACACATTTTTCGTTACATATTTGTTTTAAATTTTTGAACGTGTTACCGATTTTATAGACGTATTCACGTCAAAAAAATTGGGGAAAATTACCCAGAAAAAAGGAGGCAACCTCCTATTGTCAAGGTAAATTCGCATACCAGGGATAATTTTATAAGGGTGAATTTACCTTAAAAATAATGGAACAAAACATAGTCGACAATTTTTAAGATAAATTTACCCTTAGAAACCGGGTAATATTCACAAGAATGTTGTAAATGATATTTACTAATAACTTAGTAAATTTCCCCTGTTAAATGGAGGCAACTTTATTACCACCATTTTACTGATAGCGAGAGAAAACTGGGTCGACTAAAATCACGAGAGCGATCGAGCGTTAGCGAGATTGCTCGAGTGATTTTGTCTGAAATTAAAAATTATTATTAATTAAATTATTATTACGTATTCGTTGAAATTAAAAATTATCCGGATAAATCAAAGCTCTTGTGGTATTGCTTGCGAGTATTTCGTATTATGTACGAGTATAATGTATTTTTAGTATGATTAAAATAAAGCAATATAGGTAATTTATTTAAATATTAATATATCGGCCGAATGACTGTCGGCCTAAAATGTCGGCCAAATAATCTGTCGGCCAAATAAATGATGTGTCGACCAAATGATTTATCGGCCAAAAACTGTCGGCCAATAGAATTCGGCCAAATGACAGTGATTCAAAACAACCAAGTGTTTGAAAGACTATTTGCGCGGAATCATTAAACCCGCAAGATCCGGGAAGTCTGAATTTATTCTATCTACTGGGTAATTTATAAATGTAACATTCTTCGGATTGAGGAGTGGAGCAGTGGCTGTTCTTCTTGCCCGTTGAACAGTTCTCTTTATAAGACAAATCGAAGGAAGTTCCGCGGCCACGGCTGAGAGCAAAGCATCGATCGACGTGGAGATAATATGAGCCGGCGTGTCAACCACAGTTTTACTATTTTCCTTGATTTTTTCAACAACTTGGATGGCTTCTCAATTCGGGCGACGCTGACCACGTGGTTATGAGATCCTCGCGTACGAACCACTTGATTTTCATCAGTAATAACACGCCCTTTACACTGCCGTTACTTCTTCGAATGGCTTATGCAATATTACGTTGTGTCTTCTTCTATGTCCCAAATTTTAAATCAGGAACCGCTAGAAAACTAGAAGCTTTTAAATCTAAAAATATATCAAATGGAACTCACAATGCACGAATAAAATGGAACGCAAACTTGAAAAGATATTTTAATATTTACAAAAATTACAACTATTTCCACAAATATTTCGAATCCTGCAATCTCAAAACACCTCCAATCATCCGAAAATTAAATTTCAAAATTATTAATCCAACTTGATCCAAAACTAGTACAATTCTTCTTATTTATAAAAATAAAAAAGAACCTATCCAAAAACATAATCAATTTTATTGTTCACAATATTACCATCTAATTTTATATTTCAAAATAAATCCCAGGGTACAAAACTTCACTATCATTTCAACAATAAAACATTTTACAAAAAGTAACAAATTAATTTAACAAATTATAAATCAAATTTAATGAGAAATTTTGGAACATGACATTGTGCTTGCAGTTGATAATCTCACTTACACCGTGTTCAAATTTACATATATGGCACATACGGAGAATTCCCAAGTAACTTGGGATTCAAGTTTCCAAGCAAAAAAGAGTTATCTGTATTCGATAAACTAAATATTCACCTACTTACGTGGGCTTTACCGGCAAATTATAACATTTAAAACTAATGCTAACTAATGTAATTGCAGACCTATTCCTTATGTGTATGTTACTGACGCGCATATATAGAAAAACAAGAGATATTTTACTTAAAAGAATGACAAGGAAAGATGCAAGCTAAGAACCTCACATGACTTTAATTGGGGGATTTTCGAAGTGAGTAGGTCTCTAAATACGCACCAGCTTGCTCAAAATATCTCTCAAAAAACTGAAACTCCCAACTACCAAACCTGAAAATCATAGATCATGGTACCGAGACCGTGGTAGACAAAAGAGGTAAAATAATATTCAATAGAGGGCGCAGTTGCAGAGATCCCCCCTTAATCCCGCCAACTATGAAAAGTTTTATAAATGTTTTTATGAAGCTAAAATCACCTAGATTAGAAGCACACTTTTATAATATATAATATAAATTATATTATAAAAATTTGATCGTTTACTTCTTCCGCAATAGCTTGTATTAATAAGTGACCATCTTTCCTCCCATATTGTGAGGTATTTTACTGTATTTTTTAAGTTCATAACGAAATATCCCAATCGTTTATCATGGGATATGAATAAAGAAAAGTCTTTAAAAGAATATTTTTTATTTACTAGGACAAAAAAAAACTTGCAAATTAACAAATTTAATTAAACTGAATTTTCTATCTCAGTCCAGTTCTTCCCCACGGAGGGTGTATAAAGTCGTATCCGTCCTCATCTTCATCAGCATCGCTTAAATATATCATAATATAGATCAAAATATAGATCAACATCATCGAAGTTATCCGATGTCTCTTCGTCAGATCCTTCACCAATGTCGTGAAGCACATCGTTAAAAAAGTTATTTCGTCGGACAGGTGGTAATCGCATTTGTTCATTTTCTGGTATTACTTGTTGTTGTGGTTGATCAAAATATAGATTAATATATAGATCAACATCATCGAAGTTATCCGATGTCTCTTCGTCAGATCCTTCACCAATGTCGTGAAGCACATCGTTAAAAAAGTTATTTCGTCGGACAGGTGGTAATCGCATTTGTCCATTTTCTGGTATTACTTGTTGTTGTGGTTGATCAAAATATAGATTAATATATAGATCAACATCATCGAAGTTATCCGATGTTTCTTCGTCAGATCCTTCACCAATGTCGTGAAGCACATCGTTAAAAAAGTTATTTCGTCGGACAGGTGGTAATCGCATTTGTCCATTTTCTGGTATTACTTGTTGTTGTGGTTGATCAAAATATAGATCAATATATAGATCAACATCATCGAAGTTATCCGATGTCTCTTCGTCAGATCCTTCACCAATGTCGTGAAGCACATCGTTAAAAAAGTTATTTCGTCGGACAGGTGGTAATCGCATTTGTCCATTTTCTGGTATTACTTGTTGTTGTGGTTGATCAAAATTTAGATAGATAGATAGATCAACATCATCGAGGTTATCCGATGTCTCTTCGTCAGATCCTTCACCAATGTCGTGAAGCACATCGTTAAAAAAGTTATTTCGTCGGACAGGTGGTAATCGCATTTGTCCATTTTCTGGTATTACTTGTTGTTGTGGTTGATCAAAATTTAGATAGATAGATAGATCAACATCATCGAGGTTATCCGATGTCTCTTCGTCAGATCCTTCACCAATGTCGTGAAGCACATCGTTAAAAAAGTTATTTCGTCGGACAGGTGGTAATCGCATTTGTCCATTTTCTGGTATTACTTGTTGTTGTGGTTGTTGTTGTTCGCCATCATTTACAAAATTGTTTTGATCTGTACCGAACGTAATAACTCCAATTATAACTTGATCTTTGTTGTTGTGATCGAATAAATTTATTTCGACATAGGATTGACGACAGAATGGACAAGTTTTCGTTCGATTGGACCAATTTCTTATACACACTTCGTGAAATGTGTGCTTACAACCTAATACCGCCACAATTCCACTCAGGTCGTCTAAACAAATCGCACACGTCATTTTGGAACTAATTTAAACTGAGATTCGTGAATATATTCTGTCAATTTCAATTGCTGATTATTTATGGTTTAGGATGTGTATTCCTAGTGTTGTATTTGATGATATTCGCAAAAAGGTTGTGAAAAATTGAGCACGTTTTTTCTTATATAAGAAAGTAAATAAGGATTATTGGATAATCCTTTTAAGTCAATTGTTCGTATTTACCATTTTAATCCGCCCCAATACTGATCAAGATCTTCGGATTATCGGATTACTGTTTGATAAACAAACAAAAGCCAAATTCAGTTAACAGTTTATCCATTGGTTTGTATAAACAATAATAACATAAAAATACCCAAAAAATTTACGAACATATAAAAACGAGTAGATGTGGGAAATGTATTACTCAAAATGATATAAAGTTAAGTAATTTGATCATTGCGTTAACAAACTAATAAAATAATTGCAATATCTTGAATTAAAAATTTACGTTAAATGCAAAAATATATACAACTTGCAAGATCGGCGTCGACTGAGGGCACATCACGCGAAGCGCTTCATGTGACGCAAAACTCACACATGCGATTTAAAATATTTCTCTTATAATATTACTTATTGAGTACCTTTATTATCCCCAAAAAACGTAATGTTTCAAAGCGTGGTTTAGGAAGAACGTTTGTTAATACAGGGTGCGGCATCATAACTTCCTTATTTCAAAACGCAATAAAACCCATTTTATGGATTAGAAGTTTTTATTATTTTTTTTTAATAATGTAGGTATATATTTAAAGTTTTGCTTCACACAGTTTTAAAAATCATGTCCGGTATATGACGCCCCCCATTGTCAATACACTGAATGAGTCGATTTCTGGCGTTTCCAGCATGTCAACTGGTATGTTGGCAATTTCAGCCCGAATATTGGCTTTGAGATCTTTTAATGTTCTTGGACGGTTGACATAAACACGGAATTTTAAAAATCCCCACAAAAAATAATCGCAAGGGGCCAAATCCGGGGAGCGATTTCGAAAGGCACGCTGAGTTGCGATCACAGAACGTCCATTCGAAAAGTACGCCTCAACGGCAAATGCACGCTGCTCACTGTTCCAACGCATCGTGGCGACTGACCGGATGGGGAACAATACTTTAGGTGTACGCCTACCGAATAAGAACAGTCTCCGCCCACTACGATCTTTACAGTCTAAATGGCGCGCATTTCAAAAAAGGAAGTTATGATGCCGCACCCTGCATATCCGCACTTTGTCTTCACTGGTAATGTACTCTACATTAATCTCACCTTTACTGTACAAATCGCGAATAAAATTATACCTGACATCAATGTGCTTTGAACGTTGGTAAGATTCTGGATAGTGGACACAAATTTTTCACCCAACAATCGTTTTAACCAGATAGCTTCCTTTGCTTCCACCACTTCACTAACAAATTCAGCCTCGGTAATGGACTTAGCAACACATTGCTGTTTTTAACTCTGCCATACGACCGCGCCCCCTCAAATTTTACATAAAATTCCAGATGTAGATTTTCTATCTTTCTCGTCGCCAGCAAAATCTGAATCACTGAAGATTTCAAGGTTTCCTTTTTTCTCATAAAGAATGCGAAAATCTTCGGTTCCTTTAATATATCGCGTGATACGTTTGACTAATTTCCAGTGTGTAGTGGTTGGTTTTTCTACACTTCATGCTGTCACACCTGCCGCAAAGGAAATATCACACCTCGACTACTTGAAGATACATGAGATTTCCAATCACTTTGCGGTAAGGGATGTTCTTCATTAACTCAGTATTTGGAAACCCAAATTTACCTGTAGAGGGAAAACAAAAAATGTATTACGTACCGGTTTTGAAAATTTTTGAAGCTTTACTTCAAAACGACACTATTATAACTGTTAGTTAGGGTCAGACCATTAAAGTCATATTTTTAAAGAAAGTGGTTTACTAACTTATATTACAGATGGAAAGATTTTTAAAAGTAACTGTTTCTTTAAAACAAACAAAAGTGCATTACGTATTATATTATTTCAGGATGAATTTGAAATATGCAATCCTCTCGGATCCAAGAAACAGAAGTATTAGATACTTGCAGTTTATATGACACTTGCCAAAGTTCCTCCATTTCTTAGATCAAAAGTAGAATTAATTCAGTTAGTTGCTTTGGGAATTGAAAAAGAAGTAAAAGAATATGGAATAACACATTTTTTCAAGGTTATTGTGGAAGACCTACATCGCTTAGAAACTGAAGGAATAACGGACCAAAGGACTTTGCAAACGATAAAAGGTGCCGTCGTCGCAGTTGTTGGAGATAATTTAGGTTCTCACCAAATAGGCGGTTTTTTGTCCAGGTTTACCTTCTTGTATTGCTCATGATTTGTTTGAATGTGTTTGTCATCCCAATGATTTAATGTTAGCTGTTAATTATTGTATAAAACAAAAAAATTTTTACACTAGATTTTCTCAATTCTCGTTTAAAAAATGAACTAAGATTCGTTGGAGAAATGAACGTAAAAAACTAAAAGTACATTGCAAAATGTAATATTGCATAAATTAACTGAATTTATAAAACTCCATCATTTACCATGTAAAAATACAATATAAATCTACATATGTACATTTACACTGATTTTTTACAGTGCACGTTTTAAAACATTTTTTATTGGGGATAATCAAAGCACTCAATGAGTAATATTTTAAGGGAAATATTTTAAATCGCACGTGTGACTTTTGCGTCACATGAAGCGCTTCGCGTGATGTGCCCTCAGTCGACGCCGATCTTGCAAGTTGTATTAATTTTTGCATTTAACGTAAATTTTTAATTCAAGATATTGCAATTATTTTATTAGTTTGTTAACGCAATGATCAAATTACTTAACTTTATATCATTTTGAGTAATACATTTCCCACATCTACTCGTTTTTATATGTTCGTAAATTTTTTGGGTATTTTTATGTTATTATTGTTTATACAAACCAATGGATAAACTGTTAACTGAATTTGGCTTTTGTTTGTTTATCAAACAGTAATCCGATAATCCGAAGATCTTGATCAGTATTGGGGCGGATTAAAATGGTAAATACGAACAATTGACTTAAAAGGATTATCCAATAATCCTTATTTACTTTCTTATATAAGAAAAAACGTGCTCAATTTTTCACAACCTTTTTGCGAATATCATCAAATACAACACTAGGAATACACATCCTAAACCATAAATAATCAGCAATTGAAATTGACAGAATATATTCACGAATCTCAGTTTAAATTAGTTCCAAAATGACGTGTGCGATTTGTTTAGACGACCTGAGTGGAATTGTGGCGGTATTAGGTTGTAAGCACACATTTCACGAAGTGTGTATAAGAAATTGGTCCAATCGAACGAAAACTTGTCCATTCTGTCGTCAATCCTATGTCGAAATAAATTTATTCGATCACAACAACAAAGATCAAGTTATAATTGGAGTTATTACGTTCGGTACAGATCAAAACAATTTTGTAAATGATGGCGAACAACAACAACCACAACAACAAGTAATACCAGAAAATGGACAAATGCGATTACCACCTGTCCGACGAAATAACTTTTTTAACGATGTGCTTCACGACATTGGTGAAGGATCTGACGAAGAGACATCGGATAACCTCGATGATGTTGATCTATCTATCTATCTAAATTTTGATCAACCACAACAACAAGTAATACCAGAAAATGGACAAATGCGATTACCACCTGTCCGACGAAATAACTTTTTTAACGATGTGCTTCACGACATTGGTGAAGGATCTGACGAAGAGACATCGGATAACCTCGATGATGTTGATCTATCTATCTATCTAAATTTTGATCAACCACAACAACAAGTAATACCAGAAAATGGACAAATGCGATTACCACCTGTCCGACGAAATAACTTTTTTAACGATGTGCTTCACGACATTGGTGAAGGATCTGACGAAGAGACATCGGATAACTTCGATGATGTTGATCTATATATTGATCTATATTTTGATCAACCACAACAACAAGTAATACCAGAAAATGGACAAATGCGATTACCACCTGTCCGACGAAATAACTGTTTTAACGATGTGCTTCACGACATTGGTGAAGGATCTGACGAAGAGACATCGGATAACTTCGATGATGTTGATCTATATATTAATCTATATTTTGATCAACCACAACAACAAGTAATACCAGAAAATGGACAAATGCGATTACCACCTGTCCGACGAAATAACTTTTTTAACGATGTGCTTCACGACATTGGTGAAGGATCTGACGAAGAGACATCGGATAACTTCGATGATGTTGATCTATATATTGATCTATATTTTGATCAACCACAACAACAAGTAATACCAGAAAATGGACAAATGCGATTACCACCTGTCCGACGAAATAACTTTTTTAACGATGTGCTTCACGACATTGGTGAAGGATCTGACGAAGAGACATCGGATAACTTCGATGATGTTGATCTATATATTAATCTATATTTTGATCAACCACAACAACAAGTAATACCAGAAAATGGACAAATGCGATTACCACCTGTCCGACGAAATAACTTTTTTAACGATGTGCTTCACGACATTGGTGAAGGATCTGACGAAGAGACATCGGATAACTTCGATGATGTTGATCTATATTTTGATCTATATTATGATATATTTAAGCGATGCTGATGAAGATGAGGACGGATACGACTTTATACACCCTCCGTGGGGAAGAACTGGACTGAGATAGAAAATTCAGTTTAATTAAATTTGTTAATTTGCAAGTTTTTTTTTGTCCTAGTAAATAAAAAATATTCTTTTAAAGACTTTTCTTTATTCATATCCCATGATAAACGATTGGGATATTTCGTTATGAACTTAAAAAATACAGTAAAATACCTCAGAATATGGGAGGAAAGATGGTCACTTATTAATACAAGCTATTGCGGAAGAAGTAAACGATCAAATTTTTATAATATAATTTATATTATATATTATAAAAGTGTGCTTCTAATCTAGGTGATTTTAGCTTCATAAAAACATTTATAAAACTTTTCATAGTTGGCGGGATTAAGGGGGGATCTCTGCAACTGCGCCCTCTATTGAATATTATTTTACCTCTTTTGTCTACCACGGTCTCGGTACCATGATCTATGATTTTCAGGTTTGGTAGTTGGGAGTTTCAGTTTTTTGAGAGATATTTTGAGCAAGCTGGTGCGTATTTAGAGACCTACTCACTTCGAAAATCCCCCAATTAAAGTCATGTGAGGTTCTTAGCTTGCATCTTTCCTTGTCATTCTTTTAAGTAAAATATCTCTTGTTTTTCTATATATGCGCGTCAGTAACATACACATAAGGAATAGGTCTGCAATTACATTAGTTAGCATTAGTTTTAAATGTTATAATTTGCCGGTAAAGCCCACGTAAGTAGGTGAATATTTAGTTTATCGAATACAGATAACTCTTTTTTGCTTGGAAACTTGAATCCCAAGTTACTTGGGAATTCTCCGTATGTGCCATATATGTAAATTTGAACACGGTGTAAGTGAGATTATCAACTGCAAGCACAATGTCATGTTCCAAAATTTCTCATTAAATTTGATTTATAATTTGTTAAATTAATTTGTTACTTTTTGTAAAATGTTTTATTGTTGAAATGATAGTGAAGTTTTGTACCCTGGGATTTATTTTGAAATATAAAATTAGATGGTAATATTGTGAACAATAAAATTGATTATGTTTTTGGATAGGTTCTTTTTTATTTTTATAAATAAGAAGAATTGTACTAGTTTTGGATCAAGTTGGATTAATAATTTTGAAATTTAATTTTCGGATGATTGGAGGTGTTTTGAGATTGCAGGATTCGAAATATTTGTGGAAATAGTTGTAATTTTTGTAAATATTAAAATATCTTTTCAAGTTTGCGTTCCATTTTATTCGTGCATTGTGAGTTCCATTTGATATATTTTTAGATTTAAAAGCTTCTAGTTTTCTAGCGGTTCCTGATTTAAAATTTGGGACATAGAAGAAGACACAACGTAATATTGCATAAGCCATTCGAAGAAGTAACGGCAGTGTAAAGGGCGTGTTATTACTGATGAAAATCAAGTGGTTCGTACGCGAGGATCTCATAACCACGTGGTCAGCGTCGCCCGAATTGAGAAGCCATCCAAGTTGTTGAAAAAATCAAGGAAAATAGTAAAACTGTGGTTGACACGCCGGCTCATATTATCTCCACGTCGATCGATGCTTTGCTCTCAGCCGTGGCCGCGGAACTTCCTTCGATTTGTCTTATAAAGAGAACTGTTCAACGGGCAAGAAGAACAGCCACTGCTCCACTCCTCAATCCGAAGAATGTTACATTTATAAATTACCCAGTAGATAGAATAAATTCAGACTTCCCGGATCTTGCGGGTTTAATGATTCCGCGCAAATAGTCTTTCAAACACTTGGTTGTTTTGAATCACTGTCATTTGGCCGAATTCTATTGGCCGACAGTTTTTGGCCGATAAATCATTTGGTCGACACATCATTTATTTGGCCGACAGATTATTTGGCCGACATTTTAGGCCGACAGTCATTCGGCCGATATATTAATATTTAAATAAATTACCTATATTGCTTTATTTTAATCATACTAAAAATACATTATACTCGTACATAATACGAAATACTCGCAAGCAATACCACAAGAGCTTTGATTTATCCGGATAATTTTTAATTTCAACGAATACGTAATAATAATTTAATTAATAATAATTTTTAATTTCAGACAAAATCACTCGAGCAATCTCGCTAACGCTCGATCGCTCTCGTGATTTTAGTCGACCCAGTTTTCTCTCGCTATCAGTAAAATGGTGGTAATAAAGTTGCCTCCATTTAACAGGGGAAATTTACTAAGTTATTAGTAAATATCATTTACAACATTCTTGTGAATATTACCCGGTTTCTAAGGGTAAATTTATCTTAAAAATTGTCGACTATGTTTTGTTCCATTATTTTTAAGGTAAATTCACCCTTATAAAATTATCCCTGGTATGCGAATTTACCTTGACAATAGGAGGTTGCCTCCTTTTTTCTGGGTAATTTTCCCCAATTTTTTTGACGTGAATACGTCTATAAAATCGGTAACACGTTCAAAAATTTAAAACAAATATGTAACGAAAAATGTGTGGGTGTACAAAAAGTACATCCTACATGTTCAAAAATTAAAAAAATATATGTAACAAAAAAAGTGCTACTTACCATTTACTGCTAAATTTTATACAAAATTTCATACAAAATTATACAATAACGATGGATAAAGTTTGGGCAAATTTTTTAGAAAATTTTCGTGTGAAAAATACAAAAAATTAGGCATCGTCTCAAATGGGCTTTATATAGAAATATTTCCGAATTGGTACACAAACTTATCGGATTATCTTCAGTTATAATTTTAAATTGGTAATCCTTTTCAATCATTTAATCAATTACAGACACAATTACAAAACAGTATTATGCAAACTCAGAAATAGAAATTTCACAAAATATTGGCGTGGCGATAATTTATTATTAAATCTAATAAACTCGTAAATATTAATTTAATAAAATTTATTATAAGTAAAACAAGAAAAAAAGAAAATTTCATTAAAACGTCCCCTCATTATTAAGATTGTTTTTAAAAATTTCTATTTCTGCAGATTCTTCTTTAAATGCTTTCGCTGCCTCATCATTACAAATATCTTCTTCTAAGCATTTTAAGCATAATTTCACTTCTGCAGCTTCTTTTTTAAATTTTTTTGCTTCTTTAGCGGTCAATTTCTCTTCCGCCTTACGCTTATTACTTGCGTACAAGCAGTTTCCCCTCGTGCCCGCTTGTGCGTTAACCATACACAAATCACAAGGTGGAACGTTTGATGAAGTTGTCTTTCACTATGATCGTTCGCAACAGACCCAATTGGTATATGTGCCGATGAGTCGAGCGACATCTTTGCAAGGACTCTACATAACCAACCCTACAGACGATTTCAAGTTCCATCACGGCTATGGTAGTGTAACACCCGCTACCAAAGAGATACGAAACGAGTACGCAAGAATGTCCAATCATCGCATCGTTTGCAAACTGTTGCTGAACGGGTTAAACGGTTTATAGAAACAGCAGTAACTTCCTATGCCGATAATGATGGTATGGTTGAGATAATCGCGTGCAGTCTCAACACCCAGAGTTTGGTAGCACATTCTCGCGACATAACTTCTGACTCGTTGATCAGTGAATGCGATTACCTAATCTGCAGCGAAACGTGGATGGACGAGTCTCTGCCACCGGTGAACATTGAAGGTTTTCAATGCGAGGTTCACAATAATAACAAACGCTTGTCAATGGCAGACAAATCAATCACCGTACCGCCTACGAAGCGCAAAGCCGGCGGAGACTGCATCTACAAAAATATCCGAAGTTTAACTAATTGTAAAGTCATAACGAGAGTCGATAACAAAGTGCGTAACGACTGGGGAGATGTGGGAGACATTTGCATGGTAAGCGTTGAGTTCAAAAACCAGTTCAAGTTCTTACTTGGTTCTATATATTGTAATGTAAAGTTTCAAGCTCTACACACTCTTACCTTTTTCTCCAGCTAGCTCAGATAATCTTGGAGATACTTGACTCTCGGGAGCGAATTCAGTTTGAAACCCACGAATCGTATGATTCAAGAAAACAAAATTCTTTAATATTAACGCAAATTATGGTTTATTTATTCCCAATAACTTGAAACTTAACGAAATTGTCTCCTGACTCTTTGTGTATTTGTGTAGCGACACTTGATAAATGAATTACATTTACTTTTGTTCCAAATATGACTTCTAAATTCATTTACCAATTTCCGCTGTTAGTGTAATTATGTTAGTATTAAAAAACATGAAAATTATAAGAATTCTGTGAATAAAAATAGTTTAAATAAACAATAATTTCTTAGCTTGATTTACGTTTGAGGTCCACTGCTTTCCTCGTTGTTGATGATCAAATGCTCCCGTATCACTCTGGATGCAACAGGTGTGTTTCTGCTATTAAACTTCGGCTACCGGAGTTGATCGGATAGTTTTGTTCTTGTGATATATCTTCGGTAATCGCCTTAATTACACACGTGTATTCTTCTATTCCATACAAATTCAATCCAATTTCCACTTGAGGTAAGTAAATTTTGTTAAAATTATAATAGTCGCATAAATGCAAAATGGCGGTCGGCGTTACTAAATTTTTCTATCATGAAATACCAAATTTAATTTTCTGCTTTATTTCAGCTTGAAACAAAACGCAAACAATATTTTCTTATACAATCGCACTATCAACAATCAGGATATGCTCCCTGACTTAATCAGTTAATCGGCTGACAAATTAACGCAAATTATCAAATCGCAAATTGGAACGCACAAATTTTTCGTGGATCCGCAACGTCGTCCACTCAACGAACCTTCTTCCAACCTTATAACAACAAATTCCCTCGTAAGTCTCAAATTATACAGTATGCACCAAATTTCTTCTAAACACACTTAATTTTAGGTTCACGTTCGCAAGATTTGTCACTGGTTTCGTAACACCTTAAGTTCATCACAGAAAACAATAATATTTGTGTAATAAGTAGTGTAATGTGTAACAATTTTGAGTCATTGTTTGTTGTTGGCATTAAATAATTAAAAACCGACTTGCCGACATGAAAACAAGTCTCTTAATCGCGATGCAAATCGATTAGTGACTCCAACCGAATCAAAACTACCAAGAAAACAAATCTCATCCAAAAATATCGGCTGCTGGTCAATTATTTCATTACAATATATTCATCCGGGTGTGTCGCAGTCGTCTCTTCAGTACTTTATGTCGATGATGCTCAACCAGTACTCGGACCCAATAAAGAAGCATTTCAGGACCACATGCTCCGACACCGAGACACCAATGATGCTATGCGGTGACTTCAACGTGGATGTGACGCAGAACAAAAACTTCTCAGAATTCATGAAACGAGAGTACAATATGAACTGCGTACAGAACTCTCCAAGTACTCTCGGCAATACTTGCCTTGATATTATATTTACCCGCAATATGTATGCCGTTTGTCACCTATTTCAGTTACCACAGACCTATCATAAATAAAATTGTCTTTGATGTTTAACGACGACGACAACAATAGAGTTGTATTCGTTGTCTCAATGACGAAGACCAGGGATACGCTAAGGGGTTTATTTCGGTTCACTTAGAAAATTTTTACCAATAATATATTGTTTTAAAATTAATAATTATAATAATAATTAATAATTGCCAATATTCTGCAAAATCTTCATGTTTTCAAATCGATGTTATCGGATCGGTAGACCTGGGCAAAAGCGGGTATCCATGGACGACGAATTCGCGTAAAACCTAACAGCTATGTCACCGAGCATAGCCTCGAAGCCTAGGCTTACATTTTTTGGGTATATTTATGTTATTATTGTGTATACAAACCAATGGATAAACTGTTAACTGAATTTGGCTTTTGTTGGTTTATCAAACAGTAATCCGATAATCCGAAGATCTTCATCAGTATTGGGGCGGATTAAAATGGTAAATACGAACAATTGACTTAAAAGGATTATCCAATAATCCTTATTTACTTTCTTATATAAGAAAAAACGTGCTCAATTTTTCACAACCTTTTTGCGAATATCATCAAATACAACACTAGGAATACACATCCTAAACCATAAATAATCAGCAATTGAAATTGACAGAATATATTCACGAATCTCAGTTTAAATTAGTTCCAAAATGACGTGTACGATTTGTTTAGACAACCTGAAAGGAATTGTGGCGGTATTAGGTTGTAAGCACACATTTCACGAAGTATGTATAAGAAATTGGTCCAATCGAACGAAAACTTGTCCATTATGTCGTCAATCCTATGTCGAAATAAATTTATTCCATCACAACAACAAAGATCAAGTGATAATTGGAGTTATTACGTTCCGTACAGATCAAAACAATTTTGTAAATGATGGCGAACAACAACAACCACAACAACAAGTAATACCAGAAAATGGACAAATGCGATTACCACCTGTCCGACGAAATAACTTTTTTAACGATGTGCTTCACGACATTGGTGAAGGATCTGACGAAGAGACATCGGATAACTTCGATGATGTTGATCTATATTTTAGCGATGCTGATGAAGATGAGGACGGATACGACTTTATACACCCTCGGTGGGGAAGAACTGGACTGAGATAGAAAATTCAGTTTAATTAATTTGTTAATTTGCAAGTTTTTTTTTGTCTTGGTAAATAAAAAAAATTCTTTTAAAAGCGTTTTTTTATTCATATCCCATGATAAACGATTGGGATATTTCGTTATGAACTTAAAAAGTACAGTAAAATACTTCACAATATGGGAGGAAAGATGGTCACTTATTAATACAAGCTATTGCGGAAGAAGTAAACGATCTAATTTTTCTAATATTATTTATATGTATAAATATAAATTATACATAAAAGCGTGTTTATAATCAAGATCAGCGTTTCTCAATAACCTATGCCTAGGTATCCACTAGGGGTCTTTTTTGGGGGTACGGTTGAGAAACACTCTTCAATCGCAATTGATATAAAAAGTGCCACAAAAAATTATTCCCCCTTTCAACTATTTATAACTTGCATTCATAATATTATTGATAGCGAAATTCGCAAAGAATAAGAATAAAATTATCGTATTTATCGTAAATTTTTAAATTGGTAATACTTTTTTACTACATAACAAAACTGCCTCGCATTTTGTGGGGGTACGCAAAACTTCATAGGGGTACAAAAAAAATGGAAGTCTAGGCTTCGAGGCTATGCTCGCTGACATAGCCATTAGGTTTTACGTGAATACGTCATCCATGGATACCTGCTTTTGCCCAGGTCTACCGATCGGATAACATCGATTTAAAAACATGAAAACAACTTCCAAGATTGAAGATTTTGCAGAATATTGGCAATTTATTCAACTGATATCAAGATGACATAATAATGGTTTAATAGTGATATCAAATTGTTTTCGTAAGTGTTCTCTGTTGCTTTTTGTTCATATATGTTGTATAAAATTTATTATATATTGTCGTGTTTCAAAATCCACTTTTTGAATTTTACAGTTATTAATTTTGATTATTTTTATATTTTGAGTATATCCGATTTTTGCTTTTGTGAATATTTTAATCATTTTATTATTGGGAATTGAATTTTAATTTTGTAAATAATTTGTAAAATAGTAAATATTTTGAATTGTTTGTGTACGCGCTAACAAAACTGTAAGTTGGCATGAAAAATTTGTTAAGGATGATTTTTGCCAATATGGCCGCATAAAGCGGTTGAGGAGAAAGTAGTCTCCTGTAATTTGTTTTGAGAATAAAGTATTTGTTTTGAAGGGATAAATTTTTAAAAGATTGGAATACTGGATGTCTGGAGAAATATTGGTTTCAGTGGTAAATAAAATTCGTAAAATTGAATATTAAAATTAAAAGTTTTGAAGGCAGCATAAATGCAATTGATAGCAAAAGCGTATGGTCAGGTTATCTATTTCGATTGTGTTCCCATTTTAATATAGAAATTTTATTAGAAATTAATTTAAATAATTTGGATTTTGAAGAAAATTTTATTGAAAATTGAAATTTAAATTTGGATTAATTCGAGGATATTATTACATTTGGTAATTATAAAATATCACTTCAATATGTACCTACATATTACTAGACTATTATATTATAAGTATTAAGTATTTAACGGATATTCGCATACTACTAATACTATAATAATCTATATTAGACACACACAAACAGCGTTACACCTTAAAAACACTTTTCGTTACATATTTTCATTAAATTTTTGAACATGCTACCGATTTTGTAGACGTATTCACGTCAAAAACTGAAAAATGAAGAATCTGCAGAAATAGAAATTTTTAAAAACGATCTTAATAATGAAGAGACGTTTTAATAGAATTTTCTTTTTTTCTTGTTTTTACTTATAATAAGTTTTATTAAATTAATATTTACGAGTTCATTAGATTTAATAAAAAATTATCGCCACGCCAATATTTTGTGAAATTTCTATTTCAGAGTTTGCATAATACTATTATGTAATTGTGTCTGTAATTGATTAAATGATTGAAAACGATTATTAATTCAAAATTATAACTGAAGATAATCCGATAAGTTTGTGTGCCAATTCGGAAATATTTCTATATAAAGCCCATTTGAGACGATGAAACCATTTTTGTGGAAGTTATAAAATATATCGCATTTATTGGAAATTTTATCCAGACATCGTTAAGTGGCTTCCCGCAGGATGATACAGTTATTTATTACCGAAAAGCTCTGCATGTCTTGCAGATGCTTAAACAAATTATTTTGAACCGATTACGAGGTGAACATTTCTTAACAAAATTTGTCGATCCGAATGGAGAGGATCTTTCGGAAGAAATGATTCTAATGCATTTACAACACCATAAAAGAACCCTTATACAGAAAATGCGCTCTTGTAAGACTGCTGAGAAAAAGTAAGTACATATTATGTAATAAGAATTCAAAAAACCACCAATAAAAACTATCAAATTTTAATTTAATAATAACATATGGTTTTTTGTTTGTTTTACTTTCCAACCTGTATGTAATACATAATACCTACTTAATAAAACAAAATTAAGTTGAATAAAATTATTAAATACTAGCTGACCCGGCGAACTTCGTATCGCCTCAGAACTTGAACCATATAAATTATTTGTAAAATTCTAGAACATCGTACCGCCTCAGAATTAATATACCAAGTGACTCGGCGAACGTTCTGCCATATAAATTATAGCTGGATACCCGGCTTCGCCCGGGGTCTCATTATAAATATAATGCTTTGCTTTAGTCTGAGTACTCCAATGATTTCCAGTCTTGCTTTCCGCTGCTGATTTATTTGTGAAGCTCAAAATACCTTTTTAGGTGCATTTCGCCCCCCCCCCCCATTTCGAATTTTGGATCCAAAATAGTCTAAATCGTTTGTACCTTCCTTATTTTCGTTTGTACCAGTTTTGATTTTGAAATATTTCAAATTTTCTAATAATGACATTCTGCTAAATGTCCTTAGCCCCTCCCCCCGGATTTTAAAATGAAATAAAACAAAAATATTTGTCTGAAAAACAAAATGGGTACAAACAAAAATAATGAAGGTACAAACAGGTACAAACGATTTAGACTATTTTGGATCCAAAATTCGAAATTTGGGGGTAGACTGGCGAAATGCACCTTTTTGGGGGGGGGGGGGAATTACGGGAATCTCGTTAATCGGTCACTTTTCCTTCAACTTTTTTAACATTTTCTTGCACTAAAACATTTTTCAAGTCCTACTGAGTATGTGTTCCAAATTTGGTTGAAATCGGTCGAAGGGTCTAGAAGTGTATAGCGAACAAACATACACACAAGCTCTTTTATATACTTCACGTTCTTCCTCCATTTCAGCAGCTCTAGACGTTGAAGCTCTATTGCGGTTTTGTGAAAGCCGAGCTTCACGTTCTTCCTCCGTTTCAGCAGCTCTTTTTTCCCTGAGTTTCTTAGCCTTTGATGATTTATTTCCAACAGCTGCTTTTTTTGGTGGCATTGAATGTATTTTATCTAAGATGAGTTTAACAATCTAACCAAGTAGTCTCTATGTTCACAGAAACTTTTACATTTGTACTGAAAGGGTAATGTCCTATATAGGGAAATTAATCCAATTATCCGTTGATCCGTCGATCCGTCGATCTGTTGATCCGATGAATAGGCACTATTTGCCACATATTTTATTAAAGTTTGTTGAAAGCCGTTCTAAAGTAGCCTATCTTCTTCGCAGCATCGTAATTAGCTTATACACCAAATTTCATAAAGATTGGTCAAGCGGTCTAGGAGTCTATAAGGAACATACATACATACATACATACATACATCCATTTTTATATATATAGATAGATTACTTGTTATTAAATATTAATTTGTCATTTACAAACTGATTGTGAATAAAAGCGCATCATACTCGGTACCAAGCTTTATTACATCCGTGTACTAAGGTAGTTGAATGCGTTATGATTAACGGTTAACGATTAGCCGTTAATGATTATTGAAAATAAATACTAAGGTTGGTAACACTGTTTGAACAACAAGCAACAGAGAACACTTTCAAAAACAACTTAATAGCACTATTAAACCATTATTATGTCATCTTGATAAATTATTGCCAATATTCTGCAAAAGCTTGGAAGTTGCTTTTATGTTATCAAATCGATGTTATCCGATCGGTAGACGTAGGCGAAAGAGGGTATCCATGGGACGACGTATTCACGTAAATCCTAACGGTTATGTCATCGAACATAGCATCGAAGCCTAGGCTTCAAATTTTTTTAAATATGCTACCGCTTTTATAGACCTTTTTAAATTACACTTTACAACACAGCTACTATTCGTTGCTTATTTTTATAAAATTTTTAAACATACTAACGATTTTATAAACGTAATATCGGAAGAGTTATAAAAAATCAAGTCCAGCATGTTACCATTTGTATTCGGAATCGAATTATACTGCATTAAGTCACAAGAAAAGAGATTATCACAGAATAAACTGCTACATTCACTTTCACAGTAAGGTGTGAGGCAATAGTCGTTGTCAACAGCGGACCAATTTATGCCAGGGAGATTAAAATCTCCAGTGATACAAACATGGCAATCGGGTTTGCTAGCTGATATTTCGTTAACAAAAGTAGTAAATTCAGCGCATACAGCTGAACTGCTATTGGGTGGAATATAGACAGCGCATATCAGCAATTGAGAAGATCCGACACCCAAGCTTACCCAAATTTCCTCTCTGATCGAGGTGTGTACATGAACTAAAGATGAATTCAAAGAATCGTGAACTGCCACCAGCACTCCCCCTCCTCGTGACTTCTGAGTGACCACCGAAGATCTGTCTCCGCGAAACACATTATAACGGCAATCAAAAAACTCGGAACTCAAAAAACTATCATTCAGCCATGTCTCCGTCAATACAACAATCTGATAATTTTCGGAAAAAACAGCATTATATACGAGGGGACATTTTTAAGTTCGCGGAATGGGGCACAAAGAGGCGGCCATTTTTTTTAAAACTTTTTTTCCAATTTCTTTTTTAATTTTCAAGTATACACTAAAAATTTTATGCATTTATATCAAGTGGTTTGGTTGCAATCAACAAAATGACAAATGGTAGTGTGAGAATTTCTAAAAATGTCAAACATTGAATTACGTGCAGTTATTAAATTCCTCACCAAACAAGGAAAAAATGTTGAAATCATTAAAAATGAAATGGAGGCAGTTTATGGTGACACTTGTCCTGGTAAAACCATGATTTATAAGTGGCTCAAATTATTTAAGCAAGGCAGAGAGTCTCTTGAAGATGACGACCGTCATGGCAGGCCAAATGACGTTTTAACACATGAAATCGTCATTAAAGTTGATGATGCCGTGAGAGAAAATGGCCGTCTTAAAGTGAAGGACATTGCAAGAATGTTCAGGATATCGGAATCGACAACTTTGAAAATTTTAAAAGAACATCTGGGTATGTCAAAGGTCAGCGCGAGATGGGTGCCTAGAATGCTCACACCGCATCAAAAACAATATCGAGTTGAATGTTGTAAGGAGTTTTTAACGCTGTGTGGTGATGATCCAACAGATATTATTGACCGAATTGTCACAGGAGATGAAACTTGGGTTCATTTTTATGATCCTGAATCGAAACAGGAATCTATGCAGTGGCATTATAAGGGTGATCCACCGCCAAAGAAGTTCAAAGTTGTACCCTCTGCTGGAAAAGTTATGGCAACAATCTTTTGGGATTCTGCGGGAATTCTTCTAATAGATTACAAAATGAAAAATGCCACCATAACTGATGCATACTACGCTGAGGTTTTGCATCAATTAAAAGAAGCAATAAAATCAAAACGTAGAGGAAAATTAACAAAAGGCGTACTTCTATTGCAAGACAATGCACCTGTTCACAAGGCAAAAATTGCGATGAGTGCAATGAGGTCATGCGGTTTTGAGGAAATGGTTCATCCACCCTACAGTCCAGATTTGGCACCTAGTGATTACTACCTATTCCCAAATTTAAAAAAAGAACTTCGTGGAAGGCATTTCAACAGCGATGAAGCTCTCCAGGTAGCTGCAAACGAGCATTTTACAAGCAAAAATAAAAATTATTTTTTTAAAGGTTTAGAAAAATTAATCCATAGATGTAATAAATGTATTGATGTTCGAGGAGATTATATTGACTATCTCCCTCTGACGTCATAACTAACCTGTCCACCAATCACCAGATTTCATTTCAAAAATGTAGTCCAATAAGATTTCAATTTAGCGAACATTTAAGTTGTCTAGTGAAATCCACCAATCACGAGTAATATGCACGAATTACCGATCATTTTCGATAATTTTTCATCCTTACTTTATTTACAATAAAAATAATCGTAACACTATTATAATAATAACGAATGGTAACTAGGCATTTATAAGATTTAATAAACAAAGTCATAGCCGACACTCTTTTTATATTAATATAAAACAAATTAATGTAATTTAAAACGAAGCAAATTAATCATCGGGAGATAGTCATGGGAATTTCCCTTTTGCACAGAATATTATCTTATCATTTGTTCTCTTATATATTTTCGATCGCAATCGGCCTTCCTCTGCGAGTCGGGCCGATTGTTATCAAAAATATGTAATCGAACGAAATGATCGATAATATTCTATGCACATGGGAAATTATATATGAAAAATAAAATTATAAAAAAAATATATTTACGTTTCCTTATACCCCATTCCGCGAACTTAAAAATGTCCCCTCGTAATTCAGTAGTCTTTGTGCGAAGACCACGAACGTTTTGATAGTATAACATGATAACGTTGCTGACATTAAGAGAACTATTAACATTAACATTGTGGAAGTCAGTGTACATACGGCTATCGGTCCAGTCTCGCGGATCATTATTACGTGCATCCAAGTTCAATCATTGCGAATTTGTTCTAATTGGTTGATATCTAAAAGATGGTCTCCTGGGCAAAAACTCACGCACTGCAACTCCTACAGGCCATATGGTTTGTTGTTTGGCAATACATTTTCACGTACGCCCAATTTGAAGGAGCATGTCTCCTCCGCAGCCACGAGCAACTCACACTTGACATCATCGATCTTCAATACCTTCTTTACATACGTCAACATTGCATCTGAAGTGGTGTCAGGGCAGAGCCTACCAATGTATATCCACTGACGCCTGTCTGCTGCCCGCAGTGGTGCTGCCTCTACAACTCCACTCGCTTGAGATTTGCTGCCAATAACCAACGATCTTCTGTCTCAAGCAGCAGTAGTAAGGGGTCTTGAATAAACCAATTCTTCTCTGCCTCGGTCGAAGCGCTGGGAAAAAGTAAATGCGCTTTTATTAGAAGTCCTCTGATGAACAGCATTTTGAACAATATTCCTGGGTTCAGTTCTTCTGAACTCGTGAAGCACCTTCAAATCCCTATTCTGAATGACATTCCTGGGTTTAGTTCTTCTGGGCTCATGGAGCAAAAATAAATAAATAATACTCTAGTAATATGTAGGTACATAATATATAACAAACTTTATACATATAAGAACAAAAAGCAACAGAGAACACTTACGACAACAACTTGATATCACTATTAAACCATTCTTATGTCATCTTGATATCAATTGAATAAATTGCCAATACTCTGCAAAATCTTGGAAGTTGTTTCCATGTTTTCAAATCGATGTTATCCGATCGGTAGACCTGGGCAAAAGCGGGTATCCATGGACGACATATTCACGTAAAACCTAACGGCTATGTCACCGAGCATAGCCTCGAAGCCTAGGCATCCATTTTCTTTAAATTTTTGAACATGTTACCGATTTTATAGACGTATTCACGTCAAAATTCCATTATCAGGTAGGCTTGAAGATTCTGGAATGGATGAAATGGAATTATTTTAAACCATGTATCTCGGTTTCCAAGTTACGGGTTAAGAGGGGATGTCTACCACGGTCTCGGTACCATGGTCTATGACTTTCAGGTTTGGTAGCTTGGAAGCTTCAGTTTTTTGAGAAATTTTTTTAGCAAGCGGGTGCGTATTTAGAGACCTACTCACTTCGAAAATCCCCCAATTAAAGTCATGTGAGTTTCTTAGCTTGCATCTTCCCTTGTCATTCTTTTAAGTAAAATATCTCTTGTTTTTCTATATATGCGCGTCAGTAACATACTCATAACGAATAAGGTCTGCAATTACATTAGTTAGCATTAGTTTTAAATGTTATAATTTGCCGGTAAAGCCCACGTAAGTAGGTGAATATTTAGTTTATCGAATACAGATCACTCTAGTTGTTGCGCGTGATTCCACGTCAAAACACCAAAGTAAAAACGCCGAATTCCAAACACCGAAAACAAAAACACCGAAAGTGGCATAGAGTTTGAATGACGTGGAAACTCTTTTTTGCGTAGAAACTTGAATCCCAAGTTACTTGGGAAAGCTTCATATGTGCCATTTATGTAAATTTGAAGACGGTGTAAGTGAGATTACCAACTGCAAGCACAATGTCAATGTCATGTTCCAAAATTTCTCATAAAATTTGATTTATAATTTGTTAAATTAATTTGTTACATTTCCTTTTTTCTTTTCTTTTGTTACTTTTTCTAATGTATGTCTTTGGTTTGTTGTTCGAGATGATATTAAAAAGGTTTGAGCGAAACCTGATGGCTAGTGTAATGCCTTTATCGTGGAGTAGATTTTTTAGTTTTTCGTTGGAGTGATTTTGGTATCCCACGACTTTGTATTTAATTTCTTGATTCTTCGTGTTTTTATAGAAATAAGGTTGTCTTTCTATTTTTTGTTTGGTTTTAAACATTTTTTCTATCATTGCTGTGGGATATCCGTTAGATGTTGCCAGTTGTTTTATAATGTTCAGCTCTTTGTCTCTTTCTTTAGGTTGTAGTGGTGTTCTAAACAACCTGGTTAAATAATATTGGAAGGCCGAAGTTTTTTGAGAGAATACGTGAGCTGAATCAGATGGTACACACAAAAAAATTTTAATTTTCTGCCCAACTAATTGTATCAGTAAAACCACTGCAGTTAATAAAACTTTTAATACAGTGTTACATATCACTCAAAATAGTAACTTTTAACTATACAATTGTAACCCCTATCGATAGAAAATAGTTGTAATGCAGAGTAAAATTAAATACAACAAATAGTAAATTTAAACTAATCTTGGTATGTATTATTCACCCTTTAGCGCAATAGTAAAACCCATCGCTATACAGTCGTACAATTTACCACTACAGGACGGTTACCTATGGTTATCACGATAACAAGTAGTTCTCACTGTTCCCGTTATTAGAACAACAAGTGCTAAAATTTACTTCCATGGTAGTGGTAAAATTCACTGCAATAAAAATAATAGAAAATAACTACTAGTATAACGTAATCTTACTATTTTGTGTGTACTATTTTGTAGTGGTAAATAATACGCATCGTATTAGTTGAGGCCTATTTTACTACTGCAAGAAGTAAAACATAACCTTTATCAAGTATTATTAACCCTATTTTTCTTTGTGTGTATAAAGGAGTCGCAGCTAGTGGGCTTTCAGTATATGTGCCAGCTAATGTTACCCTTGTTATCCCATTTTATTGTATATTCGAGAAAATTAATGCTGCTATTATTGGGATTTTCCAGGGTAAAGTTGATATTTTTGTGCACTTCATTAATTAGTTCAAGAACTCAAGAAGAATTTAATATAACAAATTTGTAAGTTTTTACTTCACAGTATTAATATCATAAGTATAGGTACTTCATCTTATAAGTTAGTATAACATTGGTATTACATTCTATAACATTGGTATTACTTTTCGTTTTTATGCATATTTAAAAAATATCAGCATTGTGGTAACGTAGCAATATTGTTATTTTGCTGCACATTCAATATTCATATATCAAGAAAGCCAACGTGTGATGACCCCTTGGTATGTGTACGCTGTGATGGTACAGAATCAAACTCCGTTTGGATATAAAAAACGTTTTATTCTCACGAAGGTTTAATTATTAAATGTTACAGAAAATTGAGCTCTTAGTAATAGCGACTGCAAATGTTCGCTAATAAAAGAATACTGAATACATTAGACGACGATGTGGTGCGCTCTAAATGCAGCGCAGTAACATATGCACACATTGGTATCGTTCATACATATTTAAGAAAGGGGGTTAAATAACAAATAATGCATATACGCTCTAACATACCCCCGGCCTTGAAATGGCAACTTTCAAAAAAAGAAATAAACATGGAAACGAAGATAAATACATAGATGTAGAACATATTATATAAATACATAAGAATAAACACAAACAAATAAGTCAATACAAACATAATTATTATGTGTATAAAATAGTTATTAAACATCATTAAATTGATTAAACAGAAAAACATTTTGTTTGAAAAATTAATTTAAGCATAAATTCACTGAATACAAATAAAATAAACGAAGAACTGCACTGTTGTTAAATGTTCACTGGGAGAGGACAAAGTTTTGCAAACGATCGACGACACGTACCACTAGAAGTGCGAATTGTTGCAACCCGATTAATCTTGTCAGCACCAGGATGAAGTTCGATCACACGTGCTAATTTCCATTTAAGTGGAGGCAAGTTGTCCTCTTTGACTAGTACCAAAGTTCCAAGCTGCAAATCGGACCTTTGCGTTTTCCATTTTTGCCTTTGTTGCAACTCGGAGATGTACTCTTTGTTCCATCTTTTCCAAATATGTTGGTAGAATAACTGGATTCGTTGGAACGATGACAAACGATTTTCTTTTAGATGTGTCACATCTGTGTCTGGCAAGGCTATAAGAGATTTTCCAACTAGGAAGTGAGCTGGTGTAAGTGGCTGTAGGTCATTTGGATCAGTGGAAAGAGGGGATAAAGGACGTGAATTTAGGAGTGATTCTACCTGTGCAAGCAAAGTGCAGTATTCCTCAAACGTAAGTACTGAAAGACCTATGACCCTTTTCAAATGAAATTTGCAAGCCTTAATGCCTGCCTCCCAAAGACCACCAAAATGTGGGCTTCGGGCTGGGATGAAATGCCATGCAATTCCTTCATTCGCTCCTGCTTCTACAATTGAAGTTTTGTGTTTGATTATAAAATTTCCTAATTCACGCAAATGTGAATTGGCACCAACGAAATTGGTTCCGTTGTCGGAAAATACTTGTGAAGGTTTCCCTCTGCGAGCTACAAACCTCCTAAATGACAGTAAAAATGATTCAGTAGATAGATCACTGACTAATTCGATATGAATCGCCTTAGTCGCAAAACAAATATACAGGCAAATATAAGCCTTTGAAGTTTTGGCACCGCGCCCTTTGCGATCTTTAATTAACAAAGGACCGGCATAGTCAATTCCGATTGTTGAGAATGGAAAAGACTGTTGAATTCTTTCACGAGGTAAGTCGCCCATAATTGGCTCAGTGATTTTAGGTGACAACCGAAAACATCTGACGCATTGGTGAACAATGTGCTTTACCAGATTCCGACCAGAAATAATCCAAAATCTATCACGAATGGATGTCAACAATAATTGCGGACCTGCGTGAAGCATTCTTAAATGCTCACGTAAGACTAAAAGTTTAGTGAGATGATGGCTTCCCGATAATAACACCGGATGTTTTTTATCGTATGAAAATGGTGAGTTTCGTAGTCTACCTCCAACCCGTAGTAAGCCATCACAATCGATGAAAGGATTTAAACCGATTAATGAGGATTTTGATTTCAACGACTTGTTAATTTTGAGTTGCATGATGTCAGCCGCGAATGAATCACGTTGAGCAATTTTTGTTAGTGCAAATAACGAGGAATGAAGTTCTTTCGAATTTAAAGGACCAAGTGCTCTTTCGTCCTTAATGAGTTTACAATTTTTAATAAATCTTAAAACATATGCTAATATTCTTTCTAATCTTGACAAATTAGAAAAGTTTGTGAATGAAAGAATTTCCGGTTGAGTAATTGCTAAAGTTTTTACTTCTGATTTTAGTTCAGGAAGTACTGATTGATAAAACTTGGGAGTTGGCCAAAGTGCTTCCTCCTTAGTAAGCCAAGGTGGTCCGTTCCACCAAAGACTCGAATCTATTAATACTTGTGGCGTTACTCCTCTGGACAAAAGGTCCGCGGGATTAACCTTTTTAGAAACATGCCGCCAACTTGCATTATGCGTAAGTTGCTGGATTTCTGCAACCCGATTGCAACAAAAAGTCTTTAAAAGATTAGGACTCGTTTTAATCCAACCTAACACGACCATCTGAAGGTTGTTCAAAGAAATACCATTTGACGATACAGCCGAACCATTAAATACCACTCGAAGCTTCGTGGTTGTACTGGTTTCCTTTTGAACGCCATGGTGAGGAAAGTAGTATGTCGACATTGGCGAATTAGACGGGCTTACCTGAGTCATATGACCCAACTCTTCGTATTCTCGCATGAATTTAGAATATTGGTTGCGAAGATTTGGATTAGCTAGAAGACGTTTCTCTAACTTTAGAAATCTGGATTTTGCTGTCGTCAGCGAATCGCTTAATGATTCCGGCGTTTGTTTGAATGGTATTGATACGATGAATCGACCGTCCGTATTTCTTGTAGTGGTTTGAGCATAGTGTACTTCACATGCATGCTCTTCAGCTGATAATACCTTATCTGTTGGAAAACTTTCAAGCTCCCAAAATTTAGCTATTTGATCTTGAATATCGATCGTACTGTGAAAACATTCAACTTGTGTAGCCATACATATGTTAGTAGGACCAGCTATCACCCATCCCAGACGAGTTTTCTGAAGAATAGGTAAATTTAGACCTAAACGTATTTGCCCGATACACAGTAATTCAAAAAATAGTGGTGACCCGATCAATAGATCAATTTCACCCGGTTGATTATATGATGGGTCAGATAACCGCACGTTATCTGGTATTTTAAATTTGGATTGTTCTATGGTGAAACCTGGAGTTGTTCCCGTGATTTGATTGATTACAAGACAAGAAAGTTTTACCATGTAATTTGATTCATTTGATATTAACTGTATTTCGCATTTAGATTTAATCTGCGAATTTGAATTATTTAGACCAGAAACTGCAACACACACATCTTGGGTTGGCAAAGCTAATTTTCTTACATAATTAGAATTTATAAAATGTGACTGAGATCCTGAATCAAGTAGGATTCGAACAGGTCGATAGATTCCGTTTGAATCAATAATCCTTGCTAGCGCGGTAGGAAGGAGTACCTTACTAGTTGTTGAACAAAACGCTGAAGTTGTGCTTGCTGATTCAGCATGAGGCGCCGACGGCTCTGTAATACCGACTTGAACCATGGAGATAGCAGGTTTCGTTTCAAAATGCAATAACGTATGATGCTTTGCGTTGCATGTCTTACAAGTATATCGCGAATTGCATTTAGTGGGCGGATGCCCTTTGTTCAGGCAATTAAGACAAAGCCCTAATTCCTTAACCTTGGTTAATCTTTGATTTACGTTTAAATTAATTAACACGTCGCATCTAGATGTGAAGTGGTCTTTTTTGCAAACGTAGCAAATAGGACCGTTTGTAACCAATGATTTTGAATAATATTTGGTTTTTTCAGGTTGCACCTTAATCTTTTTTAACTCTATATTTTCTAAAAATGCAGCATGATTCTGAAGGAATGATTGAAGATCTTTAATTGTTGGCAAATTAGTACCAATTTTATTAAATGTGGATTCCCATTCACGTAATGTATTGTTATCCAGCCGTGGTGTAACTAAATTTATTATTAATGCTTCGAACAGCTGTTCGACGGTGCCAAAAGATTTCAGTGCATTAATATGTTTTGATAATTTATCACCAATTTTTCGTATTTTTGCGGAGGACTCTTTGGTCATATTCTCCATTTCAATTATCGCGTGCAAATGATTTTTGATAAGTAGCTTTGGTTGGTCAAATCTGCTTAGGACCGTTTCCCATGCAATTTTATAATTATCGGATGTAAATTCCAAAGCGCTAATTACGTCAGCAGCTTCACCGACTAAGCTGTTTTTTAAATAATGTAGTTTTTGAACATTACCTATAGCATTATTTTCGTGTACCATATCAGAAAATGTAGATTTGAATACACTCCAATTTTCAATATTACCGCTAAATTTAGTTAAACTGATTTTTGGCAACTTCAAATATTTCATGTTTGTTGACTGCTGGGTTAACATTAGAACAGAATTGTTCGCGTTTGAATTCGCGCTTGAACCGTTGGATTTAACGCTCGGAGGGCTGAGGCTAGGAGCCTTCGAATTTTCACTAATGCTTTTATGTGAATTACACAAAATAATTTTGGTCTCTATGAGCCCTTCGGCTTCAGCTACCGCGTTAAAGTAAGAATTTTCAAAGTTTATAAATTCTTCTTCATATTTTGTTATGTCATTGTTTAATCTACATATTCGAACATGTAAATTTTCGTACTCAGCTAATATTGTCGTGATGACATCCAATCGTTTTTGGATTTCGATTTTGACTTTATTAGTTATTAATTCGTCAGATGTTTTAGGTTGTATTTTGACTAAAAAACTATTAAATCTTGTTAGCTTAGCTTTAATTAAACCCTTATCTTGAATTAACTCTTCCATTTTTATAATTGTTTCAAAATTATGAATAATGAAATTGTGATTAATAATAATTGTTAAATAAAATACGAATGAAGAAATTGCGAATCTTTTTTGTTTATAAAACAATCGTAAATTATAAATTATTGTTGTTACGTTTGAAAAACCCTGCACAAACCTGCAAGATAGAAAGATAAAAGAACAAAGGAATGTCTCACCAGATGTGGTTGAAATTGAACGCCGAACCGCTTCAATAGGTCCCTTGTTACCCAGTGTAGTTACTCGCTTGCTCCTTGTTACGTTGTCGCGTTCCTTGATCGGAATTTCCAATTTGTTGAATTTTCGACGAATTAAATACCCTTTGGTAATTTCAAATTCTTGAATGGAATGCACTTTTTGTTGCATCCAAACCACTTTTTGTTGTTGTTTATTGTTGTACCAAATGTCCATAAAAGGGCACTTTGGTAGTGAATTTTGCTCGAAGGACCAAATGTACGCTGTGATGGTACAGAATCAAACTCCGTTTGGATATAAAAAACGTTTTATTCTCACGAAGGTTTAATTATTAAATGTTACAGAAAATTGAGCTCTTAGTAATAGCGACTGCAAATGTTCGCTAATAAAAGAATACTGAATACATTAGACGACGATGTGGTGCGCTCTAAATGCAGCGCAGTAACATATGCACACATTGGTATCGTTCATACATATTTAAGAAAGGGGGTTAAATAACAAATAATGCATATACGCTCTAACAGTATGTGATGAATAAGTTGTTAATATTACAATATTATTGTAGTGCTCTTTTGCCTATCTTATAATATGAATCTTACTCTGAATGTGGGTCGTTGGTTCTCGAATAAAATTGTCGCATTCAAAACAATAAAAAACTGACAAATAGAACAATAATTTATTTGCAACCAGTTTAACAATAAAATAAATAAACAAATGGCAGGACTTACAGAAATTCGTCGGCCAAACAAATTATTCTTTAAACACTTTGTACTTGGTCACCTTCTTCAATAATATTCAAATGATTGATTGTTTGTCTAATTTACTTGGTTGGAAAATCGCTTCTATACTTCTTTAAAACTTTTGACTTCTCTCGTTAGCTCTCGAATTTCAACTTGTTATTTAAATTTACTTGATTTGTCAGCTCTCCAAAATTTAACTTATTATTTTTCTTACTTAATTTTTCGCTTTCCAAAATTTCCACAACTCTTGTTATTATTTTGCCTTGGTTTCCACACCTTTTATTTTTTTATACAAATCAAATTTGCTGCAGGTCTGCATGTCTGCTTGCTTTGACCGACATCATTATTTATGTAAGTCCCAAAATATAACATTAAATAAAAATGGTACAATTAAACTTTCTAAAACCAAACATAACTATTAAAAATACAAACAACTTAAACTAAACAAATCAACAATATAACACATAACGAACAAATAAAATATGGAACAAAATGAATTAAAATGGCAAATTAAATTAAAATGGATTGTAAAGCCCTGCCATTATTGTTCCTCAGGTTGCAAGTCAGTTCTTTAGATCTTTAATTAGCAACCCATCTTTGTCGTATGATATGAACACAACATTATATTAATAAGTAAAATGTAGATTAGTTGAGGAGTAGAGGAGTAGTAGTTAGGATGTCGATGAAGTAGGTTAACAATGTAGTTTAAGTGTACATATAATTAAGTGTAAACATTAACACCCGTATTTATAAAAATTTTAGAAATTTAAAATACCTTTAAAATGCCTGCGTCATAAAACACCAATAACAAACGTTCATTTGTCTACATTGTAAGGTATTCATTGCTTGTTTACCTTTAATGAGCGTTTTAGTTAAAATAGGTTTAAAACACTCTCTAAGTCTTTTTATGAATACAGGGGTAAATATAACTAAATTGAAACAACCCATCTTTAAATTCAAACAACCAGCAGAAACCCATCAATCGATACCTTCAAAATGCAAAATAATCAACAAACATTTTTTACATTATTACAGCATAAAAAAAACAAAAATAAATTGTTTTTGGGCACTTTTTATATCAATTGCGATTGAAGAGTGTTTCTCAACCGTACCCCCAAAAAGGACCCCTAGTGGATACCTAGGCATAGGTTATTGAGAAACGCTGATCTTGATTATAAACACGCTTTTATGTATAAATAATATTAGAAAAATTAGATCGTTTATTTCTTCCGCAATAGCTTGTATTAATAAGTGACCATCTTTCCTCCCATATTGTGAGGTATTTTACTGTACTTTTTAAGTTCATAACGAAATATCCCAATCGTTTATCATGGGATATGAATAAAGAAACGCTTTTAAAAGAATTTTTTTTATTTACCAAGACAAAAAAAAACTTGCAAATTAACAAATTAATTAAACTGAATTTTCTATCTCAGTCCAGTTCTTCCCCACCGAGGGTGTATAAAGTCGTATCCGTCCTCATCTTCATCAGCATCGCTAAAATATAGATCAACATCATCGAAGTTATCCGATGTCTCTTCGTCAGATCCTTCACCAATGTCGTGAAGCACATCGTTAAAAAAGTTATTTCGTCGGACAGGTGGTAATCGCATTTGTCCATTTTCTGGTATTACTTGTTGTTGTGGTTGTTGTTGTTCGCCATCATTTACAAAATTGTTTTGATCTGTACGGAACGTAATAACTTCAATCACTTGATCTTTGTTGTTGTGATCGAATAAATTTATTTCGACATAGGATTGACGACATAATGGACAAGTTTTCGTTCGATTGGACCAATTTCTTATACATACTTCGTGAAATGTGTGCTTACAACCTAATACCGCCACAATTCCTTTCAGGTTGTCTAAACAAATCGTACACGTCATTTTGGAACTAATTTAAACTGAGATTCGTGAATATATTCTGTCAATTTCAATTGCTGATTATTTATGGTTTAGGATGTGTATTCCTAGTGTTGTATTTGATGATATTCGCAAAAAGGTTGTGAAAAATTGAGCACGTTTTTTCTTATATAAGAAAGTAAATAAGGATTATTGGATAATCCTTTTAAGTCAATTGTTCGTATTTACCATTTTAATCCGCCCCAATACTGATGAAGATCTTCGGATTATCGGATTACTGTTTGATAAACCAACAAAAGCCAAATTCAGTTAACAGTTTATCCATTGGTTTGTATACACAATAATAACATAAATATACCCAAAAAATGTAAGCCTAGGCTTCGAGGCTATGCTCGGTGACATAGCTGTTAGGTTTTACGCGAATTCGTCGTCCATGGATACCCGCTTTTGCCCAGGTCTACCGATCCGATAACATCGATTTGAAAACATGAAGATTTTGCAGAATATTGGCAATTATTAATTATTATTATAATTATTAATTTTAATACAATATATTATTGGTAAAAATTTTCTAAGTGAACCGAAATGAACCCCTTAGCGTATCCCTGGTCTTCGTCATTGAGACAACGAATACAACTCTATTGTTGTCGTCGTCGTTAAACATCAAAGACAATTTTATTTATGATAGGTCTGTGGTAACTGAAATAGGTGACAAACGGCATACATATTGCGGGTAAATATAATATCAAGGCAAGTATTGCCGAGAGTACTTGGAGAGTTCTGTACGCAGTTCATATTGTACTCTCGTTTCATGAATTCTGAGAAGTTTTTGTTCTGCGTCACATCCACGTTGAAGTCACCGCATAGCATCATTGGTGTCTCGGTGTCGGAGCATGTGGTCCTGAAATGCTTCTTTATTGGGTCCGAGTACTGGTTGAGCATCATCGACATAAAGTACTGAAGAGACGACTGCGACACACCCGGATGAATATATTGTAATGAAATAATTGACCAGCAGCCGATATTTTTGGATGAGATTTGTTTTCTTGGTAGTTTTGATTCGGTTGGAGTCACTAATCGATTTGCATCGCGATTAAGAGACTTGTTTTCATGTCGGCAAGTCGGTTTTTAATTATTTAATGCCAACAACAAACAATGACTCAAAATTGTTACACATTACACTACTTATTACACAAATATTATTGTTTTCTGTGATGAACTTAAGGTGTTACGAAACCAGTGACAAATCTTGCGAACGTGAACCTAAAATTAAGTGTGTTTAGAAGAAATTTGGTGCATACTGTATAATTTGAGACTTACGAGGGAATTTGTTGTTATAAGGTTGGAAGAAGGTTCGTTGAGTGGACGACGTTGCGGATCCACGAAAAATTTGTGCGTTCCAATTTGCGATTTGATAATTTGCGTTAATTTGTCAGCCGATTAACTGATTAAGTCAGGGAGCATATCCTGATTGTTGATAGTGCGATTGTATAAGAAAATATTGTTTGCGTTTTGTTTCAAGCTGAAATAAAGCAGAAAATTAAATTTGGTATTTCATGATAGAAAAATTTAGTAACGCCGACCGCCATTTTGCATTTATGCGACTATTATAATTTTAACAAAATTTACTTACCTCAAGTGGAAATTGGATTGAATTTGTATGGAATAGAAGAATACACGTGTGTAATTAAGGCGATTACCGAAGATATATCACAAGAACAAAACTATCCGATCAACTCCGGTAGCCGAAGTTTAATAGCAGAAACACACCTGTTGCATCCAGAGTGATACGGGAGCATTTGATCATCAACAACGAGGAAAGCAGTGGACCTCAAACGTAAATCAAGCTAAGAAATTATTGTTTATTTAAACTATTTTTATTCACAGAATTCTTATAATTTTCATGTTTTTTAATACTAACATAATTACACTAACAGCGGAAATTGGTAAATGAATTTAGAAGTCATATTTGGAACAAAAGTAAATGTAATTCATTTATCAAGTGTCGCTACACAAATACACAAAGAGTCAGGAGACAATTTCGTTAAGTTTCAAGTTATTGGGAATAAATAAACCATAATTTGCGTTAATATTAAAGAATTTTGTTTTCTTGAATCATACGATTCGTGGGTTTCAAACTGAATTCGCTCCCGAGAGTCAAGTATCTCCAAGATTATCTGAGCTAGCTGGAGAAAAAGGTAAGAGTGTGTAGAGCTTGAAACTTTACATTACAATATATAGAACCAAGTAAGAACTTGAACTGGTTTTTGAACTCAACGTTTACCATGCAAATGTCTCCCACATCTCCCCAGTCGTTACGCACTTTGTTATCGACTCTCGTTATGACTTTACAATTAGTTAAACTTCGGATATTTTTGTAGATGCAGTCTCCGCCGGCTTTGCGCTTCGTAGGCGGTACGGTGATTGATTTGTCTGCCATTGACAAGCGTTTGTTATTATTGTGAACCTCGCATTGAAAACCTTCAATGTTCACCGGTGGCAGAGACTCGTCCATCCACGTTTCGCTGCAGATTAGGTAATCGCATTCACTGATCAACGAGTCAGAAGTTATGTCGCGAGAATGTGCCACCAAACTCTGGGTGTTGAGACTGCACGCGATTATCTCAACCATACCATCATTATCGGCATAGGAAGTTACTGCTGTTTCTATAAACCGCTTAACCCGTTCAGCAACAGTTTGCAAACGATGCGATGATTGGACATTCTTGCGTACTCGTTTCGTATCTCTTTGGTAGTGGGTGTTACACTACCATAGCCGTGATGGAACTTGAAATCGTCTGTAGGGTTGGTTATGTAGAGTCCTTGCAAAGATGTCGCTCGACTCATCGGCACATATACCAATTGGGTCTGTTGCGAACGATCATAGTGAAAGACAACTTCATCAAACGTTCCACCTTGTGATTTGTGTATGGTTAACGCACAAGCGGGCACGAGGGGAAACTGCTTGTACGCAAGTAATAAGCGTAAGGCGGAAGAGAAATTGACCGCTAAAGAAGCAAAAAAATTTAAAAAAGAAGCTGCAGAAGTGAAATTATGCTTAAAATGCTTAGAAGAAGATATTTGTAATGATGAGGCAGCGAAAGCATTTAAAGAAGAATCTGCAGAAATAGAAATTTTTAAAAACAATCTTAATAATGAGGGGACGTTTTAATGAAATTTTCTTTTTTTCTTGTTTTACTTATAATAAATTTTATTAAATTAATATTTACGAGTTTATTAGATTTAATAATAAATTATCGCCACGCCAATATTTTGTGAAATTTCTATTTCTGAGTTTGCATAATACTGTTTTGTAATTGTGTCTGTAATTGATTAAATGATTGAAAAGGATTACCAATTTAAAATTATAACTGAAGATAATCCGATAAGTTTGTGTACCAATTCGGAAATATTTCTATATAAAGCCCATTTGAGACGATGCCTAATTTTTTGTATTTTTCACACGAAAATTTTCTAAAAAATTTGCCCAAACTTTATCCATCGTTATTGTATAATTTTGTATGAAATTTTGTATAAAATTTAGCAGTAAATGGTAAGTAGCACTTTTTTTGTTACATATATTTTTTTAATTTTTGAACATGTAGGATGTACTTTTTGTACACCCACACATTTTTCGTTACATATTTGTTTTAAATTTTTGAACGTGTTACCGATTTTATAGACGTATTCACGTCAAAAAAATTGGGGAAAATTACCCAGAAAAAAGGAGGCAACCTCCTATTGTCAAGGTAAATTCGCATACCAGGGATAATTTTATAAGGGTGAATTTACCTTAAAAATAATGGAACAAAACATAGTCGACAATTTTTAAGATAAATTTACCCTTAGAAACCGGGTAATATTCACAAGAATGTTGTAAATGATATTTACTAATAACTTAGTAAATTTCCCCTGTTAAATGGAGGCAACTTTATTACCACCATTTTACTGATAGCGAGAGAAAACTGGGTCGACTAAAATCACGAGAGCGATCGAGCGTTAGCGAGATTGCTCGAGTGATTTTGTCTGAAATTAAAAATTATTATTAATTAAATTATTATTACGTATTCGTTGAAATTAAAAATTATCCGGATAAATCAAAGCTCTTGTGGTATTGCTTGCGAGTATTTCGTATTATGTACGAGTATAATGTATTTTTAGTATGATTAAAATAAAGCAATATAGGTAATTTATTTAAATATTAATATATCGGCCGAATGACTGTCGGCCTAAAATGTCGGCCAAATAATCTGTCGGCCAAATAAATGATGTGTCGACCAAATGATTTATCGGCCAAAAACTGTCGGCCAATAGAATTCGGCCAAATGACAGTGATTCAAAACAACCAAGTGTTTGAAAGACTATTTGCGCGGAATCATTAAACCCGCAAGATCCGGGAAGTCTGAATTTATTCTATCTACTGGGTAATTTATAAATGTAACATTCTTCGGATTGAGGAGTGGAGCAGTGGCTGTTCTTCTTGCCCGTTGAACAGTTCTCTTTATAAGACAAATCGAAGGAAGTTCCGCGGCCACGGCTGAGAGCAAAGCATCGATCGACGTGGAGATAATATGAGCCGGCGTGTCAACCACAGTTTTACTATTTTCCTTGATTTTTTCAACAACTTGGATGGCTTCTCAATTCGGGCGACGCTGACCACGTGGTTATGAGATCCTCGCGTACGAACCACTTGATTTTCATCAGTAATAACACGCCCTTTACACTGCCGTTACTTCTTCGAATGGCTTATGCAATATTACGTTGTGTCTTCTTCTATGTCCCAAATTTTAAATCAGGAACCGCTAGAAAACTAGAAGCTTTTAAATCTAAAAATATATCAAATGGAACTCACAATGCACGAATAAAATGGAACGCAAACTTGAAAAGATATTTTAATATTTACAAAAATTACAACTATTTCCACAAATATTTCGAATCCTGCAATCTCAAAACACCTCCAATCATCCGAAAATTAAATTTCAAAATTATTAATCCAACTTGATCCAAAACTAGTACAATTCTTCTTATTTATAAAAATAAAAAAGAACCTATCCAAAAACATAATCAATTTTATTGTTCACAATATTACCATCTAATTTTATATTTCAAAATAAATCCCAGGGTACAAAACTTCACTATCATTTCAACAATAAAACATTTTACAAAAAGTAACAAATTAATTTAACAAATTATAAATCAAATTTAATGAGAAATTTTGGAACATGACATTGTGCTTGCAGTTGATAATCTCACTTACACCGTGTTCAAATTTACATATATGGCACATACGGAGAATTCCCAAGTAACTTGGGATTCAAGTTTCCAAGCAAAAAAGAGTTATCTGTATTCGATAAACTAAATATTCACCTACTTACGTGGGCTTTACCGGCAAATTATAACATTTAAAACTAATGCTAACTAATGTAATTGCAGACCTATTCCTTATGTGTATGTTACTGACGCGCATATATAGAAAAACAAGAGATATTTTACTTAAAAGAATGACAAGGAAAGATGCAAGCTAAGAACCTCACATGACTTTAATTGGGGGATTTTCGAAGTGAGTAGGTCTCTAAATACGCACCAGCTTGCTCAAAATATCTCTCAAAAAACTGAAACTCCCAACTACCAAACCTGAAAATCATAGATCATGGTACCGAGACCGTGGTAGACAAAAGAGGTAAAATAATATTCAATAGAGGGCGCAGTTGCAGAGATCCCCCCTTAATCCCGCCAACTATGAAAAGTTTTATAAATGTTTTTATGAAGCTAAAATCACCTAGATTAGAAGCACACTTTTATAATATATAATATAAATTATATTATAAAAATTTGATCGTTTACTTCTTCCGCAATAGCTTGTATTAATAAGTGACCATCTTTCCTCCCATATTCTGAGGTATTTTACTGTATTTTTTAAGTTCATAACGAAATATCCCAATCGTTTATCATGGGATATGAATAAAGAAAAGTCTTTAAAAGAATATTTTTTATTTACTAGGACAAAAAAAAACTTGCAAATTAACAAATTTAATTAAACTGAATTTTCTATCTCAGTCCAGTTCTTCCCCACGGAGGGTGTATAAAGTCGTATCCGTCCTCATCTTCATCAGCATCGCTTAAATATATCATAATATAGATCAAAATATAGATCAACATCATCGAAGTTATCCGATGTCTCTTCGTCAGATCCTTCACCAATGTCGTGAAGCACATCGTTAAAAAAGTTATTTCGTCGGACAGGTGGTAATCGCATTTGTCCATTTTCTGGTATTACTTGTTGTTGTGGTTGATCAAAATATAGATCAATATATAGATCAACATCATCGAAGTTATCCGATGTCTCTTCGTCAGATCCTTCACCAATGTCGTGAAGCACATCGTTAAAAAAGTTATTTCGTCGGACAGGTGGTAATCGCATTTGTCCATTTTCTGGTATTACTTGTTGTTGTGGTTGATCAAAATATAGATTAATATATAGATCAACATCATCGAAGTTATCCGATGTCTCTTCGTCAGATCCTTCACCAATGTCGTGAAGCACATCGTTAAAAAAGTTATTTCGTCGGACAGGTGGTAATCGCATTTGTCCATTTTCTGGTATTACTTGTTGTTGTGGTTGATCAAAATATAGATCAATATATAGATCAACATCATCGAAGTTATCCGATGTCTCTTCGTCAGATCCTTCACCAATGTCGTGAAGCACATCGTTAAAAAAGTTATTTCGTCGGACAGGTGGTAATCGCATTTGTCCATTTTCTGGTATTACTTGTTGTTGTGGTTGATCAAAATTTAGATAGATAGATAGATCAACATCATCGAGGTTATCCGATGTCTCTTCGTCAGATCCTTCACCAATGTCGTGAAGCACATCGTTAAAAAAGTTATTTCGTCGGACAGGTGGTAATCGCATTTGTCCATTTTCTGGTATTACTTGTTGTTGTGGTTGATCAAAATTTAGATAGATAGATAGATCAACATCATCGAGGTTATCCGATGTCTCTTCGTCAGATCCTTCACCAATGTCGTGAAGCACATCGTTAAAAAAGTTATTTCGTCGGACAGGTGGTAATCGCATTTGTCCATTTTCTGGTATTACTTGTTGTTGTGGTTGTTGTTGTTCGCCATCATTTACAAAATTGTTTTGATCTGTACCGAACGTAATAACTCCAATTATAACTTGATCTTTGTTGTTGTGATCGAATAAATTTATTTCGACATAGGATTGACGACAGAATGGACAAGTTTTCGTTCGATTGGACCAATTTCTTATACACACTTCGTGAAATGTGTGCTTACAACCTAATACCGCCACAATTCCACTCAGGTCGTCTAAACAAATCGCACACGTCATTTTGGAACTAATTTAAACTGAGATTCGTGAATATATTCTGTCAATTTCAATTGCTGATTATTTATGGTTTAGGATGTGTATTCCTAGTGTTGTATTTGATGATATTCGCAAAAAGGTTGTGAAAAATTGAGCACGTTTTTTCTTATATAAGAAAGTAAATAAGGATTATTGGATAATCCTTTTAAGTCAATTGTTCGTATTTACCATTTTAATCCGCCCCAATACTGATCAAGATCTTCGGATTATCGGATTACTGTTTGATAAACAAACAAAAGCCAAATTCAGTTAACAGTTTATCCATTGGTTTGTATAAACAATAATAACATAAAAATACCCAAAAAATTTACGAACATATAAAAACGAGTAGATGTGGGAAATGTATTACTCAAAATGATATAAAGTTAAGTAATTTGATCATTGCGTTAACAAACTAATAAAATAATTGCAATATCTTGAATTAAAAATTTACGTTAAATGCAAAAATATATACAACTTGCAAGATCGGCGTCGACTGAGGGCACATCACGCGAAGCGCTTCATGTGACGCAAAACTCACACATGCGATTTAAAATATTTCTCTTATAATATTACTTATTGAGTACCTTTATTATCCCCAAAAAACGTAATGTTTCAAAGCGTGGTTTAGGAAGAACGTTTGTTAATACAGGGTGCGGCATCATAACTTCCTTATTTCAAAACGCAATAAAACCCATTTTATGGATTAGAAGTTTTTATTATTTTTTTTTAATAATGTAGGTATATATTTAAAGTTTTGCTTCACACAGTTTTAAAAATCATGTCCGGTATATGACGCCCCCCATTGTCAATACACTGAATGAGTCGATTTCTGGCGTTTCCAGCATGTCAACTGGTATGTTGGCAATTTCAGCCCGAATATTGGCTTTGAGATCTTTTAATGTTCTTGGACGGTTGACATAAACACGGAATTTTAAAAATCCCCACAAAAAATAATCGCAAGGGGCCAAATCCGGGGAGCGATTTCGAAAGGCACGCTGAGTTGCGATCACAGAACGTCCATTCGAAAAGTACGCCTCAACGGCAAATGCACGCTGCTCACTGTTCCAACGCATCGTGGCGACTGACCGGATGGGGAACAATACTTTAGGTGTACGCCTACCGAATAAGAACAGTCTCCGCCCACTACGATCTTTACAGTCTAAATGGCGCGCATTTCAAAAAAGGAAGTTATGATGCCGCACCCTGCATATCCGCACTTTGTCTTCACTGGTAATGTACTCTACATTAATCTCACCTTTACTGTACAAATCGCGAATAAAATTATACCTGACATCAATGTGCTTTGAACGTTGGTAAGATTCTGGATAGTGGACACAAATTTTTCACCCAACAATCGTTTTAACCAGATAGCTTCCTTTGCTTCCACCACTTCACTAACAAATTCAGCCTCGGTAATGGACTTAGCAACACATTGCTGTTTTTAACTCTGCCATACGACCGCGCCCCCTCAAATTTTACATAAAATTCCAGATGTAGATTTTCTATCTTTCTCGTCGCCAGCAAAATCTGAATCACTGAAGATTTCAAGGTTTCCTTTTTTCTCATAAAGAATGCGAAAATCTTCGGTTCCTTTAATATATCGCGTGATACGTTTGACTAATTTCCAGTGTGTAGTGGTTGGTTTTTCTACACTTCATGCTGTCACACCTGCCGCAAAGGAAATATCACACCTCGACTACTTGAAGATACATGAGATTTCCAATCACTTTGCGGTAAGGGATGTTCTTCATTAACTCAGTATTTGGAAACCCAAATTTACCTGTAGAGGGAAAACAAAAAATGTATTACGTACCGGTTTTGAAAATTTTTGAAGCTTTACTTCAAAACGACACTATTATAACTGTTAGTTAGGGTCAGACCATTAAAGTCATATTTTTAAAGAAAGTGGTTTACTAACTTATATTACAGATGGAAAGATTTTTAAAAGTAACTGTTTCTTTAAAACAAACAAAAGTGCATTACGTATTATATTATTTCAGGATGAATTTGAAATATGCAATCCTCTCGGATCCAAGAAACAGAAGTATTAGATACTTGCAGTTTATATGACACTTGCCAAAGTTCCTCCATTTCTTAGATCAAAAGTAGAATTAATTCAGTTAGTTGCTTTGGGAATTGAAAAAGAAGTAAAAGAATATGGAATAACACATTTTTTCAAGGTTATTGTGGAAGACCTACATCGCTTAGAAACTGAAGGAATAACGGACCAAAGGACTTTGCAAACGATAAAAGGTGCCGTCGTCGCAGTTGTTGGAGATAATTTAGGTTCTCACCAAATAGGCGGTTTTTTGTCCAGGTTTACCTTCTTGTATTGCTCATGATTTGTTTGAATGTGTTTGTCCCAATGATTTAATGTTAGCTGTTAATTATTGTATAAAACAAAAAAATTTTTACACTAGATTTTCTCAATTCTCGTTTAAAAAATGAACTAAGATTCGTTGGAGAAATGAACGTAAAAAACTAAAAGTACATTGCAAAATGTAATATTGCATAAATTAACTGAATTTATAAAACTCCATCATTTACCATGTAAAAATACAATATAAATCTACATATGTACATTTACACTGATTTTTTACAGTGCACGTTTTAAAACATTTTTTATTGGGGATAATCAAAGCACTCAATGAGTAATATTTTAAGGGAAATATTTTAAATCGCACGTGTGACTTTTGCGTCACATGAAGCGCTTCGCGTGATGTGCCCTCAGTCGACGCCGATCTTGCAAGTTGTATTAATTTTTGCATTTAACGTAAATTTTTAATTCAAGATATTGCAATTATTTTATTAGTTTGTTAACGCAATGATCAAATTACTTAACTTTATATCATTTTGAGTAATACATTTCCCACATCTACTCGTTTTTATATGTTCGTAAATTTTTTGGGTATTTTTATGTTATTATTGTTTATACAAACCAATGGATAAACTGTTAACTGAATTTGGCTTTTGTTTGTTTATCAAACAGTAATCCGATAATCCGAAGATCTTGATCAGTATTGGGGCGGATTAAAATGGTAAATACGAACAATTGACTTAAAAGGATTATCCAATAATCCTTATTTACTTTCTTATAAAAGAAAAAACGTGCTCAATTTTTCACAACCTTTTTGAGAATATCATCAAATACAACACTAGGAATACACATCCTAAACCATAAATAATCAGCAATTGAAATTGACAGAATATATTCACGAATCTCAGTTTAAATTAGTTCCAAAATGACGTGTACGATTTGTTTAGACGACCTGAAAGGAATTGTGGCGGTATTAGGTTGTAAGCACACATTTCACGAAGTGTGTATAAGAAATTGGTCCAATCGAACGAAAACTTGTCCATTATGTCGTCAATCCTATGTCGAAATAAATTTATTCGATCACAACAACAAAGATCAAGTGATAATTGGAGTTATTACGTTCCGTACAGATCAAAACAATTTTGTAAATGATGGCGAACAACAACAACCACAACAACAAGTAATACCAGAAAATGGACAAATGCGATTACCACCTGTCCGACGAAATAACTTTTTTAACGATGTGCTTCACGACATTGGTGAAGGATCTGACGAAGAGACATCGGATAACCTCGATGATGTTGATCTATCTATCTATCTAAATTTTGATCAACCACAACAACAAGTAATACCAGAAAATGGACAAATGCGATTACCACCTGTCCGACGAAATAACTTTTTTAACGATGTGCTTCACGACATTGGTGAAGGATCTGACGAAGAGACATCGGATAACTTCGATGATGTTGATCTATATTTTAGCGATGCTGATGAAGATGAGGACGGATACGACTTTATACACCCTCGGTGGGGAAGAACTGGACTGAGATAGAACAAGGTGGAACTCGCTTTTGCGACAGTTCTTAGGCTTCTATACATCTACTTTTTCGGTAGGTTAAATTATTTGGGCTTTATTTTATTCCAATTTTTAATGCGTTAATCTTTTAATTAGGTAGATTTTTTTACTATATAAGGAAAACGCTAACATTTTAATATTTTTTTTTTATTTCGACCTTTATAGGTAAATATTTGCAATTTATAAACCACAAATAAAACACAATTCATAATGAAATATTAAAATACCCGAAACACGTACCGAATACCGTATTAGAAACACGTAAAATACCTACTCTAAAAATACAAAATAAGAATATCGGATTAAAAAATATATATGTAAATAATCTGAATAATTAATACCAATCTAAAAATATTCTATATGAAGTAAAATTGTTTTAAGAACGTGCGTTCTGATTGGTTTTGAATTATGCGGACAGACGGACAGACGGACAGACGGACACGGAGCTAGATCATAAGGCTTCTTCCTATACGTTGTATAGAAGCCTAAAATCAAGAAAAATTAAAAAGAAAATCAGAGTTCTCAGAATGAAACAATTTGCTCCTTCTGCCTTGCATTTCGTTGTTAAGAGGATTGGATACAATGTGGAAACTGTAAGAATTGGGTCCACGAGGCTTTTTCAAACCTATCATAGCTGTCAAATCTATATATATGCGATTATTGCATTGTATAAATATTTATATTTATAGTGGCCGGTACCGGAGGCCAATATTTTTGTGGTTAAATTTTCATAGCTTTAATATTTTAATCAAATTAAATATTATCATAATCTTGTTAAGTTAAAAATATTGAAAATCTTACTGTTAAAAAGCAACTAAGTTGATAGTCTGCGACATCTAATATATATTATATGTTTCGAATTTATGAATCTCGTCAGGCAGACCTAGAAAATCTAAAATCAACTCGGACAGTATGAACTCAATACAAAATAAGTCAAATATATTTGACATTTATAATTAAAAATTCCTACTACTTGATACCAAAATTAGTTGAAAAAATGTAAAAAATATATATTTTGGAAAAATCTAAACAAAGCCAAAAAAAAAAATATCGTCACTCTCTGCCGCAATACCTCCAATCACCAGCACACCAAATTTTGTCCGGAGATACGATGACATAATGTTCATTTTTGTTTTCTATTGTGGTAGCCTTAACAAAGATATCGGTAGCCCTGGCAAAGATATCTATATGTATCACCCCTACCCTAAATCTATCTATAAAAGTTTTTTTAACAAAATCTAAAATGAAAAAAATTTTTTATTTTTGTACGCCACTGAATTTTTTCCAAAATTTTTATATACGTCACATAATACCGTAAGAAGTCACAAATAAAATTTCTCCAAGATTGGTACAACAAATTTTTTCGGTCATCTAGCGGATTTTTCGAAAATAAATTTTTGTAAATTACTGACTGTCGATTTACTGATTCTGAAAACATTTGCGAAAAAATTTAACAAACAGCCTAAACTTGGTCGCTACCTAGTGGCAGAACCTTTTACTTATAAAGTAACGTTCCGTCAGTCCGTACGACGATATTATAAAATATTTCCCACCGAACCACCTATTTTTGTATTCTAAAATAAATTGTTACAAGCCCTAAACTCAATTCTTATGCTGCACTCGGTATACAAATCAACATTAACCTAATTTTGACACATATGTCACAAAATTATGACGTTATTAAAATTTTGAATATATTGCTTTATTTTTGCAAGCCATCTGACAAATTCTCACAAAAAAATATATAAATTAAGATTTCAGTTAATATTTTCTGTAATTTTTCTGACCTGCCTGCCCTGTTGCAATTGGCTCGGTTTGTTTTCTCACCAATACTTATACTTTCAAAGCTCCATCGACACACCAAATTTTAGCTGAATCGGTTAAACATTTCCGAAGATACGACGACATTTTAAATTTTTTTTATTTATTTTATTGTGGTGGCCCTGGTGAAGATTTCTCTGGCAAAACCTTATTTTCACCATTCCAGCCCACGAGGCATACGTCCAATAAGTTTGATTGCAATCGACGCAGAAATGCCGGAGAAAATCGATCAACAAAAACTTTTTTCATGTTTTTGCCACAAAAGTTAATTTTATTTTTTTCATGTTGCATTACTGATTTCTGTCGAAGGATTACATATGCTCTCATATCCATTAGGATCAATGTACCTACGTACCAAATTTGGGTAAGATCCCTTCAGCATTTCTTGAGTTATTCACTCTTAAAGTTTCAACTTTGACAACTTGTGATTTTTGACAGACGACAGATAGAAGATTAATTTTACCTATTCTGGATAAAGCCTTTTAAGGCCTTTAAAATAACATATCGCAAGACAAAATATTTTTTAAAAATCCCGTATTATTTTCTTGTGGTGGCACTCCTGATTGATAGATTGCGACGAAAACCTTATTTTCACCTTTCCACCGTGAACCCTACCACCATACCAAATTTGGTCGTAATTGGTTGGATGGCTCGGAAGCAAATCGATCGACAAAATTTGACGACCGACCGACAGACAGACAGACCGACACAGAAATTTTTATTTTACTTTTTGCAGATCTTTACGTTTCTGAACACGGTGATCTCGAAAATGCAAAAAAAAAAGTTGAAATTTTTTTTCGATTACCATACCTTCAATTTTTTTTTAAATTGATTGGAGGTAAAAAACAATTTCATGGCGTAAAAAACCCAATTCCAAAATCTCGGGGATGCGAGCTTAGTTGAAATGTAAAGGCTAATTCACACAATAATTGTTTTAATGAAACCCTACTATTTAATGCCATAAATAGGTAATTAAAAAAATGGAAAAAAAATATATTTTTGAAAAATTCTAATCCGCGCCAATAAAGCAAAATAATGGCGTATAAATTGTAATTATACAAAAATGTATAATAACCTAATTCCAAAATCTCGGGAATGCGAGCTTAATGAAATGTAATTGTTATAAAGTAAGTATAACTGATATGAAAAATTAATATAATGTATAGTTATTAACAAGTGAAATTATAATCAAATTAAATATTATCATAATCTTGTTAAGTTAAAAATATTGAAAATCTTACTGTTAAAAAGCAACTAAGTTGATAGTCTGCGACATAGATAAAACACTTAGGGCCAGTTGTATAACATAAGATCAACCTTGGATCAGAGTTAACTTTGATTTCGAGCACTCCGATTGGATCAACAGTAAGTTGATCCTGGTTTAACTCTGATCCGAGGTTGATCTTCTGTTATACAACTGGCCCTTAGAGATGTATCAATCAATGATAAAGAAAGAGAAACAAAACTGCGACTACAGCGACCTACGGGAGAGTTCATGGAACTAAAAATTTTTTTAAAAATTTAGCGGGCAATTCAAATTACTGCATTTATGCATTTGGAGAGAAATGTAGAATAAAACTTGATTAGTTTAAAAAAAAAAGTTTGAAAATTTTAACCAATTTGAATTAAAAGTAAATTTACATTTTAATCCGAAAAGGAAAATTCTCAAGCCCAATTTTTAAAAATCAATCAAGTCGAAATTATCTTTATGCAATAAAAATAGGGTAAATCAAAAATACATCAGCAAATATAAATAAAACAAATTTATTAGATTTAACCAAGATTTACAAGGCCATTTGTGAACCAGTTGCTGTCTGTTTTGCTATCGTTAAGCCTAAAAGATCCTCGATACTCGATAATATTGCAAAAATGGTAACTTCATCCCCTTCAACATTGCGCAGATCATCGATAGCATGAAATAAAAACAAAAAGATGTTAGCAATGCTTTAAAATTCGTAGTTTTTTCGCACTAGTACTACTATTAGAAGAAATATGGCTTCGTCTAATATCTACATAATATTTTTAGTTATTTTTAGGTATTTTTATATTAAAGTTGATTGTGAAATTGTTTTCAAGCAAATATCCTCAAAATGATCTTGATAAGATGTAAAATCAAAATTATTAATGTAATGAAAAGGTTATTAATGTAATCTTTAGAAATACCACTTGCCTCATTTAGGGCATCTAACCATTTAAAACGGTAAATAATGTTTTTCGGAAATTTAAACAAATTTTTAACGGACGTTTTCCCGTCAAAAAAGTTTGAACAACCAGAAACAATGCAGTTATTAGACTTGGCCAAATTTAAATTAAAACAGAAAGTTAAGCAATATAAAAGATACTTTTATACTTACCTGTATAATAATTATTTCTTAACTATTACTTATAATTATTAAATAATTGAAACGACACCTTAAAACTACGCGGCCATTAATCTAACTATGTCAAAATGTAATTGAATGCGCCAACTCGAACACAAATCTTCAAGAAGCAACGCCGTACGCAGTTTTAAGAACTAAATTTGAAGCATCCTTTAAAAATTTTGCTAAATAGTTCACAGAACCACTGTTCGAGTCGCGCATGTTGCTGTTGAAGGGTTTGCCTATGCGATTAAACCATCTCTCCTACTTTCTTAGTAATAATATACATATAAACTTATTTCCGTCCTAACCGGGTATGATACATAGCTCAAAGTGCGATTGCGAGAGGATTCCCTTCCATTTATCAATAATATTGTTGTAATACGAGTATTATATAAAAGAAAATTGTTTATAATATTCAGTATTAGTATCAAGATAATTGTGTAGAAATTTGTTAACTCACTTAATTTCCAAAACTTTAATAACCATGCAGTAAAGTCGACTTATTTGTAATAATATTTTCAAAATACAGGAAGTCACCAGTTTATTTAGATTACAAGCAATCAATTCAGATTTATTTTTTTTATTTTTGTTTCGCTTAAAAAATTAATTTTAGAATATTTACCATTTTGTAGTCCAAGTGAATTAGAAAAGAATACGGAACTACTTTTTTTGTCTCGTCCCGTGCCGCAGTACCGCCTCGTCCAGTAAATCCCGCAGGTCCCGCACGTCCCGCGGGTTTCGCATGTCCCACACGCAACGCTTTTTAGTTCATGAATTGATTCTTTTCCTTTAACCCAGTACCCAATCTAATTGCAAAACGATTTCAGGATAAGATACGCTGGGTTAAATATAACTGATCGTCGTACTCGATTGGCTCCTGAAAAGCTAGATAAATTATTATTATTTGTTCGATCAAATAAAGATTTATTTAAAATGTATTTAATTATAACGTATTGTTTGTATTTAAGTATGTAATTAGCAATTGGCATGATGCCTTCCAGCGCGGGACTAAATTGGCATCACGTCCCGCGCGGAATTAAAAGTTGCCGTTTCGGCCAGCGTGGGTTGAAATGGCTCTTGACCTATGTGAGACGTCACGGGACAGGACGGGCCGGGACGGGCCGGGACGGGATTTTTCCTATCCCGCATTTTTATCTAACGTGAATATTATAAAATTATCGTTTTACTAAAAGTAGGATAGGTAGGACATTGTTAGATTATGTAGGGTCATATTCATTAACTATGATAGGTACTTCTTTGTAGGCCGAAAAGACTAAGGAGAACGTCTCTTTACATCCTGGCCATAGTTTCCACCCTACATTGACAAAGTGCGCAAAACGGAGACCATCGACCGTACGTTCAAGTGCGGTTCCATCGAAAAAAATATAGGACCCTGGCCGACACAGGTGCTGCGGAATGCTTTATATCTTAACGTACCTGAAGCGGCGCTACGGAGGAGTAGAAACGGCAACTTGCCGAGATATCCTACTGGCCGATGGACGAACTACCAGTATTCGATCGGTAGTCGTGATACCAGTCACGATAGGGTTTAGATCAATCAGTTCACGATGGAACTGTGCCTGAACTTGCCACAGATGCCATCCTCGGTGATGAACTCCTACATGAGCTTCAGGCCGAAGTGTTCTTCAACCTCCCTCGGGCGGTAATATTAACTAACCATCGGACCATACCATTACTTGCCAGTCAGTCCATGCCAAGGTCTGACAAAGAAAAGATGGCAGTTTTTGGAGCAACACCTGGAGGAACTTTTCAGAAACTCCAATCCTGTCGCCGGAACAAAACACTCGATTAGACTTAAACCCGGTACTCAACCGATTAAGCAACGATACTTCCCAAGAAATTTAAAGATCCAAAAGATTATCAACAAAGAATTGTACCAAATGTTGGTGGCTGGAATTGTGGAACCGTCCAACAGTCCATGGTCGTCTCCAGTGGTATCGGCGCGAAAGGCTAATGGAAAGTATTGATTTTGCGTGGACTATCGGAAGCTGAATGAGGTCATCATCAAAGATACCTATCCCTTATCTACAAGCTATTCTTGACAAACAAAGAGGCAAAAAGTACGTAAGTACCATAGATCTAAAAGAGGGATACTGGCAGATACCCCTCTCCGATGAGAGCAAACCATTGCCGACGTTCACGGTATCAGGCAGAGAGGACTATTCCAGTTTTCAGTAATGCCTTTTAGGCTACATACATTCAACCCCAGCAACGTTTTAGAGACTGCTAGACCAAGTGATTGGCTCGAAACTAGATCAGCCGTCGGCATTTTGCTATATCGATGACATCATAGTGCTTGGGAGCACACTGAAAGAACACCTCAGCAACTTAAAATAGATGTTCAATAGGTTGAAACAGGCTGAATTACAACTCCACTCAGAGAAGTGCTTGTTTGGCAAAAAAGAAATAAAATACTTGAGGCATATAGTAAGCGAGAAGGAGATTAAAACAGATCCTGAAAAGTTGGAAGCCATTGAGAAAGTAGAACAACCCGGAACAACTAAACAAGTGCGGAGTTTTCTTGGGGCCGCATCATGGTATGGGAAGTTTATTCCAAACTTTTCCAAGCTCGCAGAACACTTCACCGATCTTCTGACAAAGAACATCCTATTTACTTAGTCAAATAGACAGGAAGAGGCCTTTAGGAACTTAAAGAATGCATTGACCTCAGTTCCCGTACTGGCGTATCCAGACTTGGCCAAACTTTTTTTTACTGAGAACGGATGCCTCGTACCGAGGGATAGGAGCGGTGCTGGAGCAGGAGTATTCGGAAGGATGCAGATCCGTTACCTGTATCAGCAGGAATCCTACCTGCAGAGAACGTCACTCTTTCTCGTCTGCCAGGAGAGGTAGATGCCAGAAGTCTTCTTTCCCAGGTTCCGAGACAAAATCCAAGTACGAACTTCTTCTCTGATGATACAATAAACATTTTTTTTGAAAGAGTGAAAGCTAGGTTGCAATGCAACAAAATCAAGCACAGAGTATGCACACAAACGTTTTGCTTCTAAAATCTGATCTGGGGTTTAATTGGGTTAAAGAACTATCATAGTTCTTACATCATGGTCATCATGACCATGATGTAAACGAACGGATGACCATGAGTATGAAAAATGTATTTGGCAGAAGTTACTAAGTAGTAATATGAAGTAAATAATGACAAAAAATTCTAAGATTTCAGTAAAATGATTTTTATTACAATACAAAAAAATATTAATTTATTAGTAAAAATTGAGAAAAAATCCAGTTATCCATTTCCATTTAATATTTTAATTTTTTTTCACTTTCTCCGCTTATTTTTTCGCGTTTTAAATACTTGGTTAAGTATATTTTCACAACATAATTATTTTCTTGACGTAACAAATCGTTAAGAATATTGCCCAATATTTGTTTATATTTTAACATCACTGGAACATAATTTGGAAGGAAAAATATTACTAATAAAAATTTATGAATAGAATTTCCATTTTTAACGCATTCGATTAAATCGAATCGCGTTTTATCCGAATTCGCTTCGCAGCTGTGGTTTAGGAACAAATTTAAAATTTTCCAGTAACTCTCAAATATTAGTACTCCATTCTTTTCGTACAAATCTTCTAAAAATGTTGTCAATTGTTGAGCCATAACCGGAATGGCGTTATCGTTTAAATAAAACGACGTAAATTTTAAATACAAAAATTCGTCGAATAAATCAAACGGATCAAACGTTTTATTCCAAAATTTTGAAAAATCTTCAAAAATTAAAGTTTTCGTACATTTATTTTCTAAAAATATTAAACAAAATTTTTCAACGAAATTGAACAGGAATTTTCTCGAGAATTCACACTTTTCGTAATTATACCAAGCGGATCGGGCGTATTTTTGTAAAACTTGAAACACAAACTCGAGCCGATTATTTTGGTCAGAGTGACAATTTTCTAAAATTATGTATTGATGTGTAAAAGTGTTCAATTTTTCGTGACAGTCTGGTAATCCAAAGTATTCTAAAATAAAAGTTCTACTAAATTCATCCAAATTTGGAAGCACACAATCACCACTTATTACGTCTACAATTTCAAATTTTTTGATTTCTATTTCGTTCTTTACCACAAAGCTTTTCAAAAAATTCCACATAAAATCGAAATATTTGGATAAATATAAAATCGGAATTTTTTCCCACTTGATTAAGGTAGAAAAGGCTTCCTCATCAGATAAGTTTATAAATTTTGTATGACTTTTCAATAATCCCCACGTCAGTTCGTTTGGATTGTTGACAAAAAAATGTAACGTTCCTTTTAGCAATGCTTTGGAAATCGAATATGTTCCATGGTTTTCAAATCGTTGCTCCATGGCAAAAATATCTTCTTTACTGCAGAGTTCAAATTGTAGATTAATGGATGTTTTCCGCATTGCGACGCTTCCGGTCTCTAATTTTTGGAGAAATTGAGGTAACTTAATTTCGGCCACGTTTCGAGTTACAAAAACCAACGAAGTATGTACCAAATTTAAAAAATCTCCTTGGGAAAAACTCAATATATCTTCTAAAGCACAGAATGGTGGATTTAATTTTTTCAAACAAACTGCAATACTTTTTTGTATTTTTGCTAAGTGAACTCCTTCTTCACTGCTAACATCGATTTTTGAAACTGTTGTTTTGTAAGTTTTGATAAAATCGAGAAAATCTTTTGTGTCCATTAAAATGGCCAATGCATTTATTAAGTTATATATTAAATTTTCGCCTGTATTTCTGTAATTGTTATTCGGTTTTTGATTCATTAATTCCTTTTTAAAAAATGAACATAATTTTTGAGGCAGTTCCAAATGGTGAAATTGTTTGCAAAACGAAATTAAAGATGGACGTGCATCCAAAAGAGGTTTAACTAGAATTTCTAAGTTGTCTATTATATAAAGAGGATCATGTACCAGCAACCATTTTAATATAATTGGGTATTTTAAATTATTTTTGGCATTAAAAAATAAATTCAGTACTTCAATTCTTTCTTCTCTTTGCGAACTGAAATTAAACCAATCGATAATACCACGCTCAATTCCCCAAATGTATTCATCCACCACATATGTCTTGAGAAAATTTAGTATTTCCGGTGAATATTTTTTATCTCGAAAATATATTTTGGACCATTCTGAGGGTAAGGAGTAGGAGCGATAACAATTATCATCTATATTCTTATTTAAATACAAATCCAAGTAACATTTCCAAAAAACTTCTTTATATTCTGGATTGGTAATTTTTAAAGTATAATGTCCAAGTTTGAACCACAGCTTTAATTGGTTGTCAATTGGAAGGTTTCGGTTCATTAGAAAATAAATGTAAGCTCTTAAGAAATCTTCAAGTTGGTAATAATTTTCGTTATTAACGTAGTTAAACTGCAGAAGTTCGTTGATATACTTCCAATGGTCTTCTTCCAAAACAGACAAGTCAAAATGTTTTAACATTGCATTCAGGAAACCTTGTCGAACACGCCAATGATCATTGTGATGCTTCATCGTGACGTATTTACAGACTTTCGCCAAGGCTTTCTTGTCATTATTTATCTTACAAGTTATCACAAAATACGGAATTATCTGAGATCGTAACTTCACCTTGGACGCCAATCCAATTTTATTGGTGAGTAATGGAATAGATTTTTCTATTTTCATCAAGCTTGCCCACTGCTCTTCTTGAATTTTCTTTGGTTTGGAATATTTTTCCATCCACAACTCTCGATAATTGGGTGACATTGTTTGAAGTATAGTAAAATTCACCAACTCATCGAAATTCCATAGTTCTTCTCCGAAATTATGTTTAAACGATGTTAAGAGTTTTCCTAACTTTCTTTCGATAGGTAAATACTGTAGCAAATTTAGAAAAACCTCGGCTTCTTTTTTATATTCATTAATTGATTTTGGAAACAGATGAAGGTAGTATTGATCAAATTCTTGATCTTGCAGTCTCATAACTACTTCTTTTCTATGCAAAACTCTAAAGTAGTGCAAAGAATTCTCTACCACTTCACTTCTACCAGAAAGGATACACAGTTTGGTAATTTTGCGACCAAGCTTCAAGTCGGGATTATACTTTTTGTTAAGTTTCGCAAACAAAACGAAATCAGTTTTTGCTAGGTACACAAAAACTTGATTATATTTTTGTCCAACGCCAAGTTTCGATTTTCGGTTGCCTAATAATTCAAAAATTTGTTCGCCGAAGTCGGGATGCTTTGTAACGATAAATAACAATTGCGGCGAAGTAATTTCGACATGATAGTTTTTGAGAATATTTGATATTTTTTTAGGACTACACGACGGAATCAGTTTGGATGCTAAATGAAGACCGTATTTTTCAAAAATTGCATCAAAATACTCGTCCGATTTTTGGCTATCCGTTAAACAACGACCCAACCGATTTAAAAGTTTCAATTTTGTTATGAAGGATAAATGAGGAAGAAGCTCGTCCACCAATTCACTTCCATCGATATTTTGGAAAGCATCGTTTAGAAGGGGCAGAGAAACTTTCAGTAATCTTTTTATTAAAATTGGGTTGTCGCTTTTTAACACGTCAAGAATAGAAGACGCTTTTCTAAAATAAATCGCTATTTTCAATTTGAATATTTCTTCCAAATAGTTTTTGGGCTTTAGCATTGCGAAGTCAACTTGGTCGATGTCATCGATTTCTTTGAGAAGGCGATGTAAGCTTTGATATTTTTCACCAATTGTTATTCCAGGTAGCGAATTAAATTTATCCAAAAAGTTTTTCGTGGGATTGTCCATTTCAAGGGCCTAAAACGAATTCAATCATTAATAGTAAGAAAAATCAACAATAAATATATTTAAAATGATTATTTAAAAACTTCCAAAGCCATTTAGAATGTAAGTCATTAAATTAATACAAAATAATAATTTGCCTTCATATTATAAATTAATAAGAAAATTATAAAAATTTTCTTGGTATCTACTCGTACTTTTTATTTCAATTGGATATTTTGGGATATTTTATTTGACTGCGTTTAAAGCAAGTATAAGCGTGTATCGCGACAAATCGTACTTGTGGGCAAAAAAAGGTATATACTCGCTTACTTGAAGATTTAAAAAAGTATAAACATTTTTTATCTACTACCGTTCCAAAAAGTACACCTTCAACATTCATTTGATTTAAATGAGCTATTTTAATTACATTTAAATTTGAAAGCAGGATCAAATTAAGCTTAAAATTATCTCTAAGTAATTTTTCTTTAATTTTTTAATTAAAAAAAAAATGGATTTTTAATTTAAATTTGCTGCAACCTTCATAATATTGTTAGAACTGAATGATGGGGCTAATAAACCAAAACATGTATTAGTGTGCAAATTGTTATTTGTTGACTGTTTGTTACTTTAGTAGGTGACTTAATTACGTGAGCACAAAATAGAGGGTGGGGGGGGGTAAATGAAAATCTTACGTCAACTTTTTAATTCAGAGATTTAATAAATTTAAAAAAAAATTCATTATTATAACAAATAACATTTTGTATTTTATTATATCTATTATTTTAATTCAGGAATAATTTCCAATGCAATTTCCATTACCGCTACTGTAGGCCTCTGTTCTGTAGGTTTTAGAGAAAATTTAAATTATTTATTTTAGCAAAACTATCGTTAAAATAGAAGGTTCGTACGAAGACATAGGTCTGTTCCGTAAGTTAATATAAGTTTAAGTTGAATTTTCGTAAAACCTTCGTTAAAACAAAGCTCAGTGCAAAGACGTAGGTGTGTTCTGCAATCAGTTTTGTCGATTTTGACATCAAAGTGTTTATTACCGATTTAAGTGTCAGTCAGCATACTTACCTTCGCGCGTCGGCGTATTTGCTGTCGGCATTATAACTTGTCGGCGTATTTGTTTTTATTAAGTTTTAATTTTAAAACCAGAAAAACAACAAATAATAGGCGGGAGATACAAAGTTTAATATCACAATTTCCAAAAATAAAAATATTTTTTCAAAAATACTAAGTAGATAATATAATAATTATAATTACAAAATACATAATATGTTTATGTCAAAAATCATAATATAATATTAGCCATTCTTTAAAATATGCTGATGAAGGTATATCTGAACATTAGAATCTTTACAACTCATAACTTTCTTAAAAATGGTTTCATACTTTTCCCTCAACTGTAGAGTTAAGTTAGCATTAAGACCTAGTAATAATAACATGGTTAATAGTAAACCTGAAGATGAATCGTTTAATTTCAAAATATTTTCAGCTATAAGCAAACCGGCTTTATTTTCATCTTCGTCGTCGTCGATCGAAACAAAGTTCTTTTTAAACATTTCGAAAACCTCACCAATAACGATTACATTCGGATACCCGGTATTATCTAAAAAGTTACAAAGTTCTCCAAGACTTTCCCCAATTTCATTTTGAGAAAAATTTTGACAGACGCTTTTACTGTAAATGCAGGCAAATTTCAAATACAAAAATTCGTTGTACGTTTCACATATTTCAAATTTTTGTTGCCAAATATTTAAAAACGTATTAATAACGTTAAAATCTAAGCAATCTTTCGAAAGAAAATCTTTGCAAAATTCCAAAACAAATTTGTTAACGAATTTTCTGCCATTTAAATGACCTTCAATGTCACACCACGTTGACTCAATATACGGTTTGATAACTCCAAGAACTAATCGAATTTGTTTTTCCAAATCGTCCGAGTCGTAATAGGTAATAAATTTTGAAGAAAATTCAGCCATTTTGGTTTCAAAACCGTCATATTCCTTCGACTTGAAAAGGTATTTGTTAATTAGTTCAGTGCAAAATTCTTTTGGAAGCAATTTGATATTTTTCTTCGTGATTGAACTGAGAAGTTTAGTCCTTCCTTTGATTTGCACCTCATCTAAAATTTCCTCATTTTCTAAAAGATCCCAACCGAATACGAAAAAATCTTTGAAATATTTTGGGGATACCTTTTCAATATTATTTGTAATCATTTCGTACACTTCATTGTCTTGAGTATCGAATCCTTCAATATTTTCCTTCAGCAGTTCATAAAAACGATCTTCTTGGTTTCTCAAAAAATATAACAAGTTTGCCTTAAGTAAATACTTCCTAACGGACATGTTCTTTTCAGTTTTCATTAGTTTGGTTAAAAAGTTATAAATCGCCTCTTTGTCTAAAAGACGAAAAACCAAGTAAATCGAGTATTTACGTACGGAAACTGCACGATCGTTCAGAACATTTATGAAATCGGTTAACTTACTCTCCTTCAGATTGTTGCTAATTGAAAACATCGTACCATGGGACATCTTCAAATAGTCACCTTGGCAAAAGTGCATGAGAGATTTCATTGCGTCTTCAGGCGAGATCACATTTCTCAAGCATCGAACAAGAACTTTTTGAAGTAGATAAATTGCTTTCTCCTCTTTAGTATCACAACTTGCCGTCAGCTCTTTCGGATAATATAGCTTAACTAAATCAAAGTAAACTTCTGGTTTCAAAACATGAGACAAACAATTCACAGCGTTCTTGTTCAGTTCCTCTGGTTCATTTTCAAACTTCGTAAAGTTGGAATATTCCTCAAAAAATTTTGGCGCAGGTTTAAAACATTCGGAATATTTAAATTGATGGAGTCCGCAAGATATTTGATACCAATGATTGATAGCCGATGCTTCGAGGTTTGCCAGTGCCTGAAGATGGGTTCTTAACACCAAAAGAACGGGTTTCTGAGGAGGATAACTGTAGGGTTTCTTATTGAAATAAATGTCCACCAAGTCTTCCTCCAAACATTTTTGGAATTCGGACTTTAGGCAATCTTCCATTACCCATTCTACAATATAGTTCCATGGTTCTTCGGTTAATACCAATTTAAAATATTTAATAGCGACGAGGTTGTCAAAATATGATATTTTGTTATTATTTTTCTTTTTATTGAAATCTCTTACATTAAGCAAATAGTTTAGGTAATTTTCGGATATTTTCTTTTCTTCGTTAAATACGGTTGGTATTAATTCGGCAATGGCTAATAAACATTTCTTATCATAATGATTGTTCTTCTGAAACCACCTAAAGTCACAAGATTCGCTGTTCTTGAACCATTTAGATAGTAAATTTTTGGGGATTGACATATCATGTTCCAAACAATAGTAAGTATATCCTTTTAACAGTTCCTTTACATTCCAAATGTTACTATAGTTGTTTAAATATTTTGGAATAATTTTCGTAATGTAACTCCAATGTTGTTCAGTAAACTTGGTTAGGTCAAAAATATTGCCTATTTCATTCATTAAGTGTAAAATAAGTTCTAAATTGGTATACCGTTTGATAACATGTTGAAAGACATCGAATAAGGCATCCACGTCATCATTAACACGACACGATTGTACTAAACTCGTAATCAATTCCTTACGGTAATCTGAGTCAAAAGTAGCATCAAGTTTCTCCATTAACAGCGGAACGGATTTTTTGCTTTTCATTAATGAAATCCACACTTCCTCTTTCATTTCTTTAGGTTTTGAGTGGTGGAACATCCACAATTCCCGCTCATCAGGTGACATTATTTCAAGTAACTCGGAGGTAATCAAAATGGAGTAATCCCATAATTCACTCTCATAAACTTCTTTAAAACAGCGCAGCAGAAGATTCAGTTGTTCTGATTTAGCCAGCGAGGTAGTTTTAAATAAATCCAAATATTGGAAATAATTTGCCTGAAATTGGTTAAGGGATTTAGGAAACTCATTACAAAAATATTCAAACCTGTCTTCCTTTAACCAACAAATAACTTTTTGGTGTTTTAAGAACTTTTGGGTTTTTGGACTCTGAATAATGCTTTTCTTATTTAAAAGAAACACTTTCTTAGAACTTCTCGATCCCAAATTTATCGCAGGTTTGAACTTCTCGTTCAATTTCAAAAATAAAGCATAATCCTCACGAGCAAGATAATTAAAGACTTTTATATATTTTTGGTTAATATCTTTATAATTTTGGTTTTCCAGTTTCAAAAAAATTGCCTCCGTTATTTTTGGATACTTCTCGACGATTATCAATAATTGATGAGCAGTAATTTCAATCTTGTTTTCGTCTAAGCATTTTAGGATGACGTCTTTGCTGCAAGCAGCCAACATCTTGGAAGCCAAAAATAAACCATAACGTTTTTTGATGGCTTCGAAGTATTCGTCGCTTTTCTGCTCATCGGAGAGATACTTCAAAAATTTTTGTAAAAGTTTCAGTTTGGTATTATAAGATATATTTGGAAAAACCTTTGTTACCAATTCTTCTCCACTAATTTTCCCAAAGGCTGCATCTATAAACCAAGAACTGCCTTTTAGAACCTTATGTATGAGAATCGAATTTTCACCATACAATACTTCCAGCAAATCGTCGACCCTTCTGAAAAAAATTAGAGTTTTAACTTTAAAAACTTCTTCCAATGGTGTTCGAGGTTCTATTAATGAAAAATCTATTTTCGCTTCGTGCTCTTTTACATGGTTCAGTAATTGGAACAAGGCTTCCCTTCGCTCTTTCATTGATGTTCCAGGTAACGAGTGAAACCCATAGAAGAATTCCTCTTTGGGTGTCATTTTTCCAAGATACAATATCAAGTTTTCGGTATGTTCTGGAAATAATTTATTTAGTTAATTCTTGTTCAAACTAATCCACTATCATTATTACATAATGCAACTTCGATAATACGAATTAATTAAATTAATAAATCAAAAAGTAAAAAAAAGATTATCTTGCAATAGTATCGTCAACTTATTAGTTAATATTGAATTGGTTTATATTGATGTAGACATACATAATTATAATAATATGGGGAATATTTGGCAAAAAAATAGGTGAATTTCGCCAGCCCCCCCCCCCCATTTTAAATTTTGGATCCAAAATAGGCTAAATTGTTTGTACCTGTATATTCATTTATTATTTTTAATTGCACTGAATAGAATTTTCCAGGGCCGGAATTAGAGCCTAGCAAGACAGGTGCCCGCCATGGGCGCGACCTAGTTAGGGGGCGCCAAATTTTCAATTTTAAAATTAAATTTAATAAAATCTAAAAAAAAGATAAAATCCTAGAATATAAAATATAATAAAAGAAGAACAGGATACCTGTGGCGTTTACCACACGTAAATCAACTACCTACTGCTGCGTGATTAATGCTTTAATGTATTTTTTAAATAAATTTGCTTCATTAAACCTATTTTTTTTTTTTAATATTTTTGTATCGCGATTTTCTAACTTCACAATAGAGTGATTGACCTTGAAAATTTCAAAAAATTTCGCCTGCGGCACTATATTTGCGCAATAATATTGCAAGGGTGTACCCCAGACTTCCCAGTACCCTAGTTCCGGCTCTGGAAGTTTCATACTCATAGTAACATCGCAGGTTAATATGATTAACCAAAGATGGCGTAACTAAATTCGAAGGCCTAAGATCCTTTATTATTTTAAATCTTGGTTTTTAATTCAAATTATTTCTAATCTACTTTACATATAAATACTATGCAAAGAACGCCCCCCCCCCTTTCGACACCTCTTCTACGCAGCTCATATAAACTTGAGCTGGAGTCAATCCTGCAAAGAGTACGGCCACCTTCTTCAAAAGAGAAGCAAGCAGAAATCCAGACAAGCGACCCCAAACAAAGCTAAAGATGTTCGGCACCGAGATCACTTGGAACGGCACCTCCAAATACTAGGGGGTTAAAAATAATGTTCAAAATAATAAGTTCTTAATTTAATTATTTATTAATGAAAAAATATAAAAAACTACAAACTTTAACTTTTAAAATCTTTCGACTTGATATTTATAAGTGAACTGATTTTTATGAACTTGAAAACTATTATTCTTTTAAAAAGTGTCAAACCGGTATTTTCGTTAATTTTATCGTTCACTCCCGAATATTTTTCACAGGGGTGACCCCTGATAGGGGACTTCAGTGGGGCACCCACATCAAAAACGTTTCCGATAAAGCAAGGGAATCCATGGCCGCGTTAAACCCCTTGCTGAATCGGGAAAGCAAACTAATAATAGATAATAGGATTACGACAAAAACAAAAGGAGTTTTTTTATAATAAATTATTTTTATTATAATATTATGTATCTTTAACGGTTATTTTATTTTATATTTAAAAATTTATAATCTATCATTGTAAGTTTTTTTAATTTTTAATTTTTAACATTAAATTTTGGACTCCATTATTGTTCAAACCACTCTCTGGAATCATTATTATCAGTCAATTTGTTTAAAAAGTATTGATGTAAAAAGATTTGAATGTTGGGTTCCTTCTGCCCTACAATTTCTTTAAAAATTTTGTTATACTTTTCTACATATTTTAAAGTCAATTTATTAACGTCTGGTAGTAAGAACATTGCCAACATGTACCCCGAAGAAGTAATATTCTTAGCCAGAATGCCTTCAGCCAAAACCACAAGATTTTCATTTGGGTCTTCATCCTTGAAAATCGACTCAAAACACGATTTAAATGTTTTCAAAACATTACAAAATACGACAACATTCATATCTCCTCTCGAATCCAGGTCGTTACAAAATTGTCCCAGCATTCCTCCAATTTCCAACATGGAAGAATTATTTTCAACACTTTTAATATAAAGTGACGTCAAGTTTAAATGTAAAAACTCATTATAAATTTCAGAAGGTTCAAACAGATTTCCCCAAATTTTCAAAAACGTCTCAATTATTTCGACGGTTTTGCTCTTTTTAGAAAGAAAATTTTTGGAAAATTCATGAACAAATCTAGAAATAAATTTTCTTCCAGTTACATAGGTTTCTATGTTGTACCAATTGGACTGGACGTAACTTTGGGTAATAGAGAGAACCAATAGGATTCGGTTTTCTAAATCGTCCAGATTGCGATAAATTATATATCTTGAAGCAAATGTTTCTATAGCAGTTTCAAAGTCATCGTACTCTTCGGACTTGAATAAATAATTTTCAATCAACCGGCTACAGAATTCTTTTGGTAGAGACTCAACGTGGCTCTCGTCAATTGCACATAAAATTCGACATTTTCCTCGAATAATGGCTTTGTCAGGATTTTGGACATTTTCCAAAATGTCCCAAACGAATAAAATGAATTCTTTGAAATATTTTGGGGACACCTTTTTGATGTTATTTGTGATGATGGTAAAAGCTTTCATGTCCTTCAAGTCGATTGCTTTTACATTTTCTTTCACCAAATCAAAATCGCTTTGTTCTTGGGTATTTAAAAACAGTTTAAATGTTGCATTGAGTATACATCTTCTAATCGACATATTTTCCTCGTTTTGCAGTAATTTCTCAACAAATTCGCTAATAGTTTTTTTATTTAACAAATGAAATGCTAAACGGATGGAATGCTTTCTCACCGACACTTCTCGATTATTCAAAACGTTTACAAAATCCATTACTCTGTTTTCATTCAAATTTTCACATAGCGAATGTAAGGAACCAACAGCTAAGTTGAAATAATCGCCTTGGCAAAACTGGAGAAGACTTTGCAGGACCATTTCTGGAGGTGTAAGAAATTTTAGACATGCAATCGCAATCTTTTTTATATTGTAAATTTTTTGCTCTTCTTCGGTTTCACAATTTGTATTCAGGTCTTCTGAACAATAAGTAGCAACCAAAGTTAGAAAATCACAAGGCTTCATGGTATACGACAGGCATTGCATTTGACTTGGTTTAAAAAAATCGTAGTACATTAGAGTATTGCTGGAAGTTACATAAGGTGCTGTAAATTTTTGAGGTAATCCTAAATGTTCGTAGTATTTCAAAAAGCGTAAATTGTATAATTCAGAATGCTTCTCAAGAATTGGTAAGATGAGTTTTGTAAACGTTTCTGGGTCATTTTTTAAGATGGAATTGAAATATGGATTTTGTTTATCTTCGATATTCTTAAAGTAAAGTTCCACCAATCCTGTTTCTAGACTTTGTTTGAATTCATATTTTAAACATTTCTTTGTGATAATTTCGGCATACCAATGTATATACGTTTCTTCTACCAAATGTTCTTTCAAACTCTGAATAGCATTGTGATTTTCAAATAAAGACATTCTGTCTTTTGGATTGCGTTCATTATAATCATCCACAGCGTTCAAGTACTTTCGGTAATGTTCAGCCAATTCTTCCTTTTCTACAAAAATTTCTGGAATAACCTCAGCAATAATGCGCAAACATGCTTTCTCGTACTCGGGTACTTTTTGGCATAAATTGTAAATATCCGTACCTATCTTAACCCATTCAAAAACCAAATCATAAACGTCCAATTTATGTAAACAACTGTAATAAATATATCCCTTAAATAAATCTGCAGCAAACCAAGACGCGTAGGTCTTATCTAATAGGAAACACCGAACAAATTTCATTATATATTTCCAGTGTTCTTCAGTGAATTTTTGCATATCAAACTTATTCGATACCTCCTGTATATACTGTCCTCTCATATCCACGTCATCATTCCTATGTTTTTTTGTTACATATTCTAAAACTCGCAATAAGGCATCCAAATCGTTGTTGATATGACAAGTGGAAAGTAAATTTTTGATTAACTCTCCTCTATTTTCTACATTGGAAGTCAAAGAAATCTTTTCAATTATCAGAGGAATCGATATCTCCGTTTTCATTAATGAGATCCAAGTTCCTTCCTTCAAGTTCTTCGGTTTAGTGTGGTTTCGCATCCATTCCTCTCGATCATCTGGCGACATCACAGCGAGTAGTTCAAACGTCACTAGTTCGGGGAAATCCCATAGTTCGTTCCCGAATAACTTTTTAAACGCATTTACAACTATTTTAAATATTTGGGGCTTTAACAATGACGTTTGGTTCAAATCAATCAAATATTCTGCAAAATTTTGTTGAAATTCGTTCAGAGACTTCGGAAGCCGATTGTAAAAATATTCTTCGTAATCACTTTTCAAGCTGCTACATGTTTGCTTGAAATTTAAAATTTTGTGCAGTTTATTGGAGTTTTTGATAACGCACTCTCTATTTTGTAAAATAAATGATTTCGTCCTTCTGCGCCCAAATGTTAAGTCTGGGTTGTATACATAATAAAGCTTGAAGAATAAAGATATATCGCTTTGAAAGAGATAATCAAATACATGCTTATATTTACAGTTATTCGGATAATAACGGTAATTTTGTCTCTCCAATAACTCCAAAACTTTTTCTGTTATTTTGGGATACCTTTTAACAATCGTCAATAGCTGACGAGGTGTAATTTCAACTCGATGTTCTTCAATACATCGCAGTATGAGATTTTCGCTACAAGATTCCAGTAATCTTGTTGCCAAAACCAAACCGTAGTTCCTTTTTACTGTTTCGAAATACTCGTCGCTTTTTTGTGTGCTTGACGAAAACTTTGCAAATTTATGTAACAGTTTTAGTTTCGTGTTGTAAGAAATGTTGGGAAAAACCTTTGTTACCAGGTCCTCTCCTGTTACATTTTCAAAAGCTGAATTTATAAACCAATGACTAACCGTAAGAACCTTCTTTATCAGTGCCGAATTTTCTCCATAAAGCACTTTCAGTAAGTCGTCGGTTTTTCGAAAATAAATCAAAGTTTCAACTTTGAAAACATCCTCGAGGGCAGTCGTAGGTGTGATCGCAGCAAAGTCGATTTCATTCTGGTAGCTTTTGAAGTTATTTAACAGTCCATACAAATTTTTTCTTCTTTCGCTAATAGTTATTCCAGATATAGAATGAAAGTTTTTTTCAAATTCAGCTTGAATCGTCATATTCTGCAAGAAAATGTGAATAATTATGAAACGAATCAAATCAAGTCGTGGTATAGTCATATATATATGTAATACCACAAGAAGAGTATTATCGGAAAATTAACTAATTAAGACTCACAACAAGCGTTTTTATTAAATTTTCGATAATTCTCCTCGGGTTATATTCGGCTAGAGAATTCAACTATAAATTAGTTTACCACAATAATTATTATAATCACTTAATCACGTAAAAAAATTTCATCATAGAAAACATTCGGGTTTTAAAAACCATAGAATTAAAATAAGAAATTGAAATGGATGTAAAACTCCAAATAGCTACGAGTATCTACATCGAAATTAAGATTAAAATTAAATTCAACGTTTAAACGCTGGAACTGGATACAACTTTGAAGAGACAAAAGAGAAATAAAAATCAAGATACCGCCAATATCATGTCCCAAAAATTCACATTCGATTTCTGATTTATTAAAATGAGATAAATAAAATATTCTAATAAATATTCAATTAATAAAGATAACAAAAATAAAATATGAAATATTCGTAATACTTTATTTAAAACTGTTTTTATCATTTTCAAAAGTTTCAAGAATCCAATATTTTGAAAAGTTCTTACAATTTATTGCAAACAATAAATTTATATTAGATATTAAATATTATGTATGACTTTGTAGTCAAAATTTATAACTTTAACTTTTAAGTTAGTATTAAAGCAATTTATTACATATTAAATTTTGTAGCGCCCTCTGTTCATATTTTACGAATCGTTTTTACTAAACTACAAATTTTACATTTTCCTCAAGCTGGGTATGCTTTGATAAAAGAAAACATCAGACCTCAAGGTATTCTAACTGAATAAATTGTGGTAAATGCAACATACAGTGTTTTGGTTTTAATTGATTGCTTTATTTAATATCTCTTTTCTCTTCACTACTTTTTACGTATTATTATTATTATCAATAAATATTTTATAATTTTATATCACATGATAGGTGACTTATTCATTATTAGTAATTTTATTTAAAAAATGTTCGTGTACAAATATTCGAACATTTGATTCTTTTCGTCCAACAATTAAATTGAAAATACTATTACACCTTTCTCTATTTTTTGTGGTAAGGTCATCAACGTTTGGAAGCAGGATCATTGCCAGCATAAATCCCGAAGAAGTGATATTATTCGCCAAAATACCTTCTGCCATAAGCAGAAAACATTTGTTTGGATCTTCATCTTTGAAAATAGACCCAAAATCTGATTTAAAAGTTTGGAAAACTCTGCAAAATACGAAAACATTTAAATTGTCTTTAAAATATAAATCGTTACACAATTTTCCAAGCGATTCTCCAATCTGCAACATGGACAAATTTTGTTCGATGCTTTTTACGTAAAGTAACGTAAAACATAAATGTAAAAATTCGTTATAACTCTTCCAAGGTGGAAACATCTCTTTCCAAATTTTCAAAAACGACCCGATTATATTTACATTTTTGCACTTTTTGGATATAAAACTTTTGCAAAACTCAACAATAAATTTTGAAATAAATAATCTTCCATTTGTACACATTTCCATATCATTGTACCAATTGGATTGAACATAAGTTTGAACAATGGAAAGAACCAATTGAATTCGATGTTCAAATTCGTGTAGATTGTGGTAAATAATATATTTTGAAGCAAATGATGCTACACCGGTTTCGAACTTATCGTACTTCTTGGATTTGAACAGATAATTTTCAATTAACCGGTTACAAAACTCTGTGGGCAATGAGGCAATGTTCCATTCGTCAATTGCATTTAAAATCTTACATTTTCCTCGAATAATTGCTTTGTCTGGATTTTGGACATTTTCCAAAATGTCCCAAACGAATAAAATGAATTCTTTAAAATATTTTGGGGACACCTTTTTGATGTTATTTGTGATGATGGTATATGCATTGGTACTCTCCAAATCGATTGCTTTCAAATTTTCTTTCACCAATTCAAAATCGCTTTGTTCTTGGGTATTTAAAAACAATTTAAAAGTTGCATTTAGTATACATTTCCTAATCGCCATGTTTTCTTCATTTTGCAGTAATTTCTCAATAAACTCCTCAAGGATTTTCTTATTTAATACACGAAATGCTAAACGGATAGAATGCTTTCTTACAGAAACTTCTCGATTATTCAAAACGTTTACAAAATTCATTATTTGGTTTTCTTTCAAATTTTCACATAGTAAATATAAAGAACCAACAGATAATTTCAAATAATTGCCTTGGCAAAAGTTTAAAAGACATGGCAAGGCTATTCCAGGTGAGATGAGATTTTTTAGACTCAAAATCGCAACTTGTTGCAATTTGTAAATTTTTTTCTCCGTTTCAATATCATCACTGTCCTCCAAATCTTTACGGTAGTATCCGGCAAATAAAGTTAGAAAATTATTAGGCTTCATGGTATGGGACAAACATTGAATTTCGTCTGGTTTCAAAGAATCAGCTTCTATGGGTGTCTTGGTTTGAATAAATTTTTGTGGAATTCCTAGATGCTCATAGTATTTCAAAAAATTTAAATTGGATACCCTGCACCTTTTTTCAAGAAACGGTAAAACAACTGTTGCAAAATCTTCTGGGTCATTTTTTAAGAAGGAATTGAAAAAGGGGTCTTGTTCGTATGCATTTCTTTTAAAGTATTCTTCGACCAAGCCAGTTTTTAGACTCAGTCTGAATTCAAATTTTAAACAGGCTTTTAGAACAATGTCCACAGTCAAATCTATTGAATCAGAATTCAGTAGTTGTTCTTTCATACTTTGAATTGCAGTTGGATTTTCAAAGAAAGATAATCTGTCATTAGGGTTGCGCTCATTGTAGTCATGTACGGCAGATAAGTAAGGATTATAAAGTCTATCCAAATCGCACTTTTGCACGAAAACCTTCGGTATCACTTCGGCAACAATTCTCAAACATAACTTTTCGCACTCGGGAACTTCCTTGCATAAATTGTACTGGTAAGTACGCTGCTTAACCCATTCCAAAACCAGATCATAAATGTCGAATTTATGCAAATATCTGTAAGAAATGAATTTATCGAACAAATCTGACATGGTGCAAGCCATGAAATTGTCATCAATCAAGAAACTTCGAACAAGTTTCATAAAATACATCCAATGTTGTTCGGAAAATTTTTGAAAATCAAGCCAACATCCTATTCGGATCAGAAATCGTCCTCTCATATTCGCGTCGTCATTTCTATGATTTTTTGATACATATTCTAAAACATGTAATAAAGCATCCAAGTCATTGTTAAGATGGCATGTGGAAAGTAAAGCATTAATTAATCGTTCCCGGTTTTTAACATTGGAAGTCAACGAAATTTTTTCGATTAACAATGGAATTGCTTTCTCCGTTCTCATTAACGCTATCCAGGTTTCGTCCTTCCAGCCGTTTGGCTTGGTGTGGTTTTGCATCCACACTTGTCGATCATCGGACGACATCAACTCGAGCAATTCAGAAGTTACAAAAATGGGAAAATTCCATATTTCCTCTTCATATACCTTTTTAAACAAATGTGTAAGTAAATAAAATTGTTTAGTTTTTGGCAACGATTTCTGCATCAGGGGGTTTCCGTATGCATGCATAAATACATCTTGAAATTCCTTCAAAGATTTGGGAAACATATTGTAAAGGTATTCTTCAAAATCATCTTGAATATTCTCATAAATTTGCTTGAATTTCAGAATTTCGTGCAATTTCTTCGAGTTTTTTATGACGTAGTTTCTATTCTGTAAGATGAATGATTTTGTTCTTCTTGTTCCAAACGATAACTCTGGCGTGTATTTGTCAAAAAGCTTTAAAAATAAAACACTGTGGATAGATAATGATAAACGTTCTGATACTTAATGTTGATCGGAGTCTTGTAATTCTGCTTCTCCAATAATTCCAAAATATTTTCAGTTATTTTGGGATATTTTTTAACAATCATCAATAACTGACGAGGTGTAATTTCGACTCTGTATTTTTCGATGCATTGCAATATGAGCTGTTCACTACAGGATGCCAGCAACTTTGTGGCCAAAAACAAGCCGTAACTCTCTTTGACCGCTTCGAAATATTCGTCACTTTTTTGAACGCTTGGTGAAAACTTGGCAATCTTGTTTAACAGTTTAAGTTTCGTGTTGTAAGAAATGTTGGAAAATATCCTTGTCACTAGCTCTTCTCCGCTGACATTTCCAAAAGCTGATTTTACAAACCAATCACTAGCATTCAGGACTCTCTGGATTAGCACCGAATTATCGCCGCACAATACTTTTAGTAGGTCATCAGTTCTCCGAAAGAAGAGTAGAGTTTCGACTTTGAAAACATCCTCTAGTGCAGTTTTGGGTATGACGGAAGCAAAATCAATTTCATTTTGACGAATTTCGACTTTGTTTAGCAGTTCATATAAGTTTTTTCTTCTTTCACTTATAGTAATTCCAGTTATAGAATGAAAGTTTTTTTCAAACTCAGCTTGAACCGTCATATTCTGCAATAAAATAGATGAAATATTGAAAGATATCAATATATAAATTAAATTTTAAATTAACAAACAGTTTATCAATGCTGATGGGCTTCCGACTGGTATTAAAACTATGTAAGTATAAATATGTATATACTAATAATTATTCCATGTATGCCAAAAATAAATTCGTAATAATGTATTAGTTATATCTAATCTAATCACTGTTGATTATTATAAAATGCAATACATCACTGATTGCTATATTTACTGAAAAAGTTAATAAAAATAAATTAAATTATATAATTTGCCTGCATCAATAATTTTACAAAAACTGCTTAGCTGAGTCGGTGAAGTAGATACGCATGAGACTCATTTTAAGATAGAACAAAGATCAAATTTTGCATTTTTCAATTAGTCAACCTTCCGATTTCGTTTTGCCATCAAAACTAAACGGTTATCTTCCGCTTTTGTTGTAGAATAATTACAAAACTCACTCACTGCGTTCGCTCGTGTTGTAAACAATTCTCGTGTAATATGGCCTTCATTATACACTCATTAAATAATATATTACTATTTTCTGCGTTACCAACATTTAAATGAAAGAAACCTAGGCAACAAGGTTAATAGTCTAAAATCTTATTGGTTTATGCGTTCCCGCTCAAGGTATAGGGTTATAACGTCATAACCCTGCAGATTTAAAATGTCAATAATTTTTTTCCTATACTAAACGCACTTAAAAAGATGTGAAAAAAAACCGAAGACTCCGTTTGACCTCTAATTTTAAATTAAAAAAAAAAAAATAATAATAATAATTAGAAACTCCTCCATTGCTAAGCTCATAAAGCACCGCGTTTTTTGGTGTTAAAAGATTACATTATAAACGATTTTAATATTTTAATTAAAAATAATGCCGCCTTATATTTCGCCGTTTCCCATTTCGGCGCTTCTCATTTCGCCCTGTTTTGCCGACTTCTCATTTTGTTAGATGTCTAGATTTTAACGTGGATCCTAGATTTGCTCCGCCCTTTATTTCTTCTTCTTCTACATAAGCGACCAGAATATGTTCGCAACAATGAACGCATCCAGAACTTGCAACAAATTGTGTTGAATAATGAAATTCAGTGGATTGAATATTTACACGGTGTTAGTCATATTTATGGACAATTAAATTAGGATTGGAAGTGGACGGCAGGCCGAAGCTTGCATGCACTCAGGCCACATATCGGACCCATTATGCTACCTCCAATGTTGAGCCCACAATAACGTGTTGATGCACACCGGAAGGCCGAGCTAAGAAATTCTGTCAAGTCCGAGATTCGAACCCAGAATTTCTTGTAACTCAACCAGCGATCACACCAATCCAGGGCTGTGGTTGACAATTAAATTAATTACTGTAACTAAATTGTAAACTTATTATTTTAAATAAATCAAATTAAAATTAAATTGGCGGCAAAATCGGTAAAAAAAGTGGCGGTATTTTATTTTGTAAAATAACTCAAGTGGTCTTAAAATTTCTTAGTTGACCAATATTGCCTTTAGACTTCTTGCGCCAATATTTGTGCTACATAGGTTCGTCCTCGGGTTCGTCGAGCCTAAAAATTTTTTTATACCACCGTCTTTTTATTTATAAAACAGAACATCGTACAAAAAATGTGCACGTCTTCGCTTCGTGTTCCTGATCATAGGAACACGGAAAATTAAAATAAGAATTAAAAAAAAAAGTTTGTTGTGTATATACAGTAGATAACAAAAATATTCGAACACTCCTATCTTAACAATATAAATTGTACGTTTTGAAGACGTTTCTAGTCAAATAAAAATCGCTTTTACAACAATACTTATTATATTAGACATTTTAGTTGTAAATTTCATTCCTTTTATTTTTGTTCATATACGTTTTTCTATTTCGTCGCACCGTTTCCGAGTCACAGTGCCTTAAAACAGACTCGGTAAAATACAAAAATATTGTCATCTGTATCTCGGAAACGGGGCGTTAAACTGCAAAAATGTATATGAACAAAAATGTAGGAAATGAAATTTAGAACAAAAAATGTCTATTTATTTTTCTATTTCTTTGTACCATTTTTGAGATCCGGACGACAATATTTTTTGTATTTTACATTATAACTCGGAAACGGTGCGACGAAATAGAAATATGTATATAAACAAAAAGAAAGGGAATGAAATTTGCAACAAAAAATGTCGGATAAGTATTGCTGTAAAAGCGATTTTTATTATATGACAAAAAACGTCTTCAAAACGCACAATTTATATTGTTAGCATAGGAGTGGCCGGATATTTTTGTTATTCACTGTATGTAATAACGAACTTGAAGTTGATAGCCAAACACATGTATGCCTTTTAAAAAAAAAATATTTTGACGAATCCATTTTTAAAAGTCGAAATTAATCCTTTTACTTACAATAAAAAAAAATTCTTTAAAGACATTTAAAATTCATGTTTCTGACATTTAAAATTTACAAATTTTATAAATCTGGCAAAATGTATGTCAATATACGTATTACTATGAGTACTATGACCTAACCCTATAATTAAGAATATAAATTTTTATAAGAAGTTTTGTTAAGAAACTTTTAGTTGTTCTCAATAAACATTATTTATTGTATTTAAAAAATTAATGAAAGAACAAGGCTATTAAAGAAGGCAAGAGATATCCGGGCAACAACAAAAGAAGAGTGGGAGACCTTAGAAAAGGTGGATATCTAGCCGATTTATTTAAAAAAATCTACTTATATGATTTTATTTAAATAGTTTTATTTAATTTTTCATTTTATTTTATTCAGTTTCACTAGAATAAAAAAACTGTGTTAAAAATAATTAATTCTTTTTGTAAAATAAATCGAGAAATAAAGAGAAATCAGTTTACATCGATGTGAGTTACAAAATATCAAAATAAAAATTTTAAAATTCGTTTTTGTTACTCAAATAATAGAGTAAATTCTACCTATCACCCTTGTACAATGTGTACTATTAAATTAAATGTCAATTACGATATTAGTAAAGATGGCTTTATAAAAAATTGTATTATTTTGTTAATTATTCAATACTGAAAAAATGTTTATAAAACTTATAAAATACATTTTAAAAAGATAAACTTATTCTAGCAGACAATTAAAATTATAAATGCAAATTTTGCTACTTTTCTATTTACCAAACAATTAAGATTTTATGCAGATGAGATTATACCGTGTTAGTTAAACTGTACTGAGATAAACCCAGCAGATCGCAAATATCAAGTCAAAATTCATTCTAGTGAGAAACCATTTTAACAGTTGGTTGTGAAAACATAAACTGGGAACTGTCACGTAATTGATCCCACGAATTGAAGTTTTTCCTGAGCACACGTACCGGCAACAGAATACCCGTGTAGAAATCATGGTTCAATCCCTATCTAAAATGCATGTAAATTTTGGAGTTTTAAATGCGGTTTTCTCGAAAATTAATAGATAATTCAGCTTGAATTTTTTTAAATATTTACAAAACTTTTCTCTTTCCAATGGTCTATAGAAAAATGTTCAATTCGTTGGATCAATTATGTGATCCATAAACTACCCTAATATGTGCAAAAACTAAAAATACATAAAAACAATATCAGTCACTTCACCTAACATAAACACTGAACTTCTAATCGGTAAGCATTAGTAACATAATCAATGTAAGTCAGTCTGCCTACATTTTTACTTTGCTTGCTAAACCGTTTATTTGACTCACAAGACGGCAATTTAATTTTATCTTGGATATCTTTATAATAACCACTAAGTGCCAGCTGAACTGAAGCATCGTTTGTATTCTCCAAAGCAGTTAAAATATTTTCGCAAGCCTTGCCCATATAGAAGTCATCACGAGGTAATAGATCAATCACCAACATCAAACAATTAGCCGAAGAATTTGCTTTTAAAATATCCTCCATCAACATAAAAATGTTACCTTCCCCATCTTCCGGAAGAAAATAAGAAATAAACGATTTAACCATTACAACAAATATATTTAAAATTGCGCTAGTGTAAGTAGTTGAAAGAGTTTCACAACACTTGGCTAACTCTTCGCCAAGTTTTGTTAAAGATGGCGAATATGTAAAGAAGTCTACGCATATTAAAGTAAGCTTCAAATACAAATATTCTTCAAAACCGTCATGAGGTTTAAATAAGCTGTTCCATTTATCAACAAATGATCCAAGAATATTTTCGTGTTTGCATTCCTGACTTAGAAAATATTTACAGAAATTTTTAATAAATTTAAACAGCAAGCGATCTTTATCGTTCCGAATGTTCAACTTGGAATACTCTTGTATGCATCCAAATACAGTTCCGAGTAGTTCGTTTTGTTCAGTTTCGGATCCACAGATAACATACTTGCACGTAAAATCTACGACCTTATCAAAATCTTCTTTGGTTCTAAAAAGAGTTTGGACCAATTTTAGGCAAAATTCCTTAGGAAGAGAAGGCATAACTGATAAAGTCACAGAATTTAAAAACCGGCTTTTGCCTTTTTCCAATTCTTCTTCCGTAACGTTAAAGGTATCCAAAACGTCCCAAACAAACACTAAATAAGCTACCAAGTAGCTTCGAGGGATTTTTTCTATGTTCAAAAGAGAAGTAAAGCATTCCTTGTCGTCAATGTGAAGTAATTTGATTAATTTTTGAAGCACAGCCCACAAATAACCGTCGGGGTTTTTCGCAAAAAATCTGAAAGTTCCATTGAAGAGGAACTTGACAATGGAAGGATTCTTTTCGTTCGACATAGCATGATCCAAAAATTTATAAATCGAGTTTCGATCTAAGACTTTAAAAGTTATGTAAGTTACATGTTTTCTTATAGACACAGGCCTGTCTGTTAAGGGGAGAAGAAGTTTTGGAATATTTTCCTCTGCAGCATTATAAACAGCCGAATATAAAGATCGTTGAATAAACTTCGTGTAATCCCCTTTGCTGAATTCTACGAGACTTCCAAAAATCAGAGAAGGGTTAATCACGTTTTTTAGTGAAACGGTTATAGCTTGCTGCAGTTTATAAATTTTTAGAATTTCTGTGTTTTTTACGTCCATGACTGCATCGGTTGGATAATAAGCAGCAATTACGTTTAAAAATTCTTCGTTTTTCATCAAACACGATAAAGCTGTTACTGCGTTACGCTGATTTCTTTCAAAATCTTCTGCATCGTTGTTAACGTTCTCCAAACAAATTGCAATTGTTTTCTGTGGAATTTCTAGATGAGTGTAATTTGTGGAAAACTTCCAATAAAATGGTTTTACTAAAGTATACCACAATCCCAGAATTAATTTGGTGATTCTTTCGGCATAAAGAGAAACGGTTAATGGTTCGTATTTTAGTAGCCACGTCATCAGATCGACGTCCAAATACACATTTTCCCTTTTAAAGTATACATCTAGCAACTTACTCTTCAGGGCATCTTGAGAAGAATATCGAACTATTGATATAATGACGGATTCCGATAGGCTGGAATATCCAGTTGTGGATACAAAATGCTTCATCAGAAACTCATAAATATTATTATACTCCAGGATATCGATGTAATGTTGCGGATGTTCCTTATTCCATACCACGAGCATATTCACAAAACCTATGTAGTAAGTTTCAAACATATTTTCAGGAAATTTAATTTCGTGGATTATTTCGTCCAGCATCGTTAGACAGTATCTATCGTATCTGATCTGTTCATCTCGATTTCCAAGAGTCACACATCCAATGCTATAGTTTAACTTCAGATATACTTCCTTGATATTTTCCCGAATTGGGAGACCATTTTTAAAACGAAAGTATAAGTGCTCGAAATACCAATCTTGGTACCTATACGGAGTAACATCTCTTGCCATAAACAATTTTATAATTATGTTTATATAATTCCAATGATCTTCCGAAAGTTCCTGAATAGCAAAACAATTCTTGATCGAATCCAAAAAACAAGTTAAAACGCTAAAATCGTCCGACCGATGTTCCTGTATGACATATTTGCAAACTTCCAACAAAGCAATTTTATTTTTTCCATTTATCCTACAAGTTTCGACCAAGCATCCGACCAATTCAGCTCTTTTTTGAAAATCCCTGGTTGCAGCGATTTTTTTCCTAAGTAACGGTATCGAATCGTCCAAAGTCATCAGGCAAATCCAAGCAACTTCGGATATATTCTCTGGCCGTTGCCGGCCTACCATCCATTCCTTTCTGTCATTTGGCGCCATTAATTCCATCAATTGAGGATTGACAAATTTGGGATAGTTCCACAGTTCGTCGCCATACACCTTATTAAAAGCGGTCAAAATCAAATTAATTTTGTTTATTTTGGACGGAAGCTTTTCGAGAACTTCTAAATTAGATTTGTATTTATCATTAAATTCAGTAACTGTTTTTGGGAAAGCGTTGCAATAAAAATTGGCAAAATCATTTTGTAAAGACTTAGCAACCTGCTTTTTATGTAATATTTTGTCGAGTCTATTGGCGTTTAGAATGACCAAAGATTTATCTTGAGCTATTATTTTTCTTGTGGCATTAATACCTAATTTAACGTTAAATCTCTTTTTTAATTTTAGAAACAATGTAATATTTGTTCGAGCTATGTGATTGTATACTGCTAGGTATTTACAGTTGCTTGAAGATTGAAGCTTTTCAAATATCTGCTCCGTTATATGTGGATGCTTTTGAATTATTATCAGCAATTGCGTTGACGTTATTTCAATTTTTGATTGAAAACTGACCAAGATTACCTCTTCGCTAACACACGGTAATAATTTTGCAGCAAAATACATTCCGTATCTGCTTTTAACAGCCTCAAATATTAAGTCAGCTGTGCGACAATTTTGTAAATGCAACGATAACTTGGTTAAAATTTTTTCTTTAGTTGTGAAGGATAATTTAGGAAAAAATTCGTTAACTATTTGGCTTGCATCCATAACTTGAATTATTTCGTTCAGTAGCCATGGAAAGACTTTCAGAACTTTCAATATTAAACGCTGATTTTCAGATTTTAAAATCTCCAAGAGGCCAGAAACGTTTTGGAAAAATATCAAAACGTCCACAAAGAAGGCTTCTTCCAGTGGTGTTTTGGGTTGAATGAGTGAAAAATCAAATTCTTTGGACTGAGCAGTTAACGCGATTTTTGTTTCTCTTAATAATAAAAATAAATTTTTTTTTCTTTCGCCAATTTTTGTACCCTCCAGAGAATGAAATCTTCTCACGAAGTCTTCCATTTCGTGGATTTGTGTTCTCTGGAAAGAAACACTCGATCACTTTTAGTAATATATATCCTAACAATGTTATAAAAATAGTTGTGAAAACTTGAAGTTTTAGGATTTTTATAATAAAAACTGGTAACCGCATAATTAAAAATAAAATTTTTATCGAAGAAAGAAAATTACAAAAATAATAGTTAATAGGTATTTTATTAGCATTTTTAAATTTTTGCTACTAAAAATTTTAAGAATTTTTAAATAATTTGAACTAATTCAAAGACAATGCAATTTATAATAATTATCTCACGACCTTACACCCACACGTATGTAACGCCACTGTTCAATATAAAATTAATATTATATTTACCGGTGCGGAAAGAAAAGCAGAAGGTAACATTTTTAAGTAGTAAATAGTTCAGGTTTTAAATTTAAATGCAAATGAAAATATTTTAAAATTATTATAAAACAATCAATTAAAACATATTTTGTATTTTAATTAATTATGTACTAATGTTAGTTACAAGTAATCAAATATAGGTTAATAATCGGTATGCAGGTAGTTATTTAAAAATGTACTTACTCCTGAGTAGAGAAAAAAGGTAAATCAAAATCCAAAAATTATATAATATAAAAATATCAATGCAATCGAGCACTTATTTATTTATCACTGAAACTGATACAACTCATTTTCATTATGTTTTCAATTGCGCAATATTGGATAGCACACAATTCGAATAATATTACTCATTCTCTGGTATTCACGCAAACGCAATAAAAAAAAGACATCTATCGTCAAGGCGACCAAAAAAAAAACAGCTGGGTATCAGTGGTGTACCACTTGCTGGGGCTAAAAAATAAATTTTATTTATATTTTTAAATTTTTATTATTTATAATAACAGTTTTAATTGCTAATAAAATAAATAATAATTATTTTGTACATTTTACTATATAAAAAAATAAAAGACGAACCCATGTGAGGTAGAGAAAAATATCCTTTCCCCCCAATACCTTCAACAGTTCGCAAATGTTGACAAACCACCGAAAAGTTGGCAAAATAATATTGTGAAATCAATAAAAAAAAATGGAAAAGTTAAAAACAATTAGTAGTGTAATAAAATGTGCACATGTGCAATGCCGTAGGTAGGGCGACAGGGATGAGTGCCTTGGGTGCAAGGTAAAAGAGGTTGCAAAACAGTGAACGCTGGTGTTTAAAGAAAAAACTAAAAACAAAGTTGCACAAAAATGAGTGCGCTTCATTTTGTTTTTAATTAAAATTTTACGTCGGGGGGGGGGAGCGGGGGTAAAATGTTACATTCCGAGCGTAACATTGTCAAGTTACGGTACTGGCCAAGTGGTAGCTAAACCATCTGCATGTACGTATGTTCTAGACTGCAGGTGCTGCTTTTGCAGTAGCCGGATTTTACCTTTTGAATATGTATTTTGGGAGAAGTATCTATCCTTTGATATACCTAACAATCAAAAATTCATTTTATTGTTTGAAAAATTTAATAGTAGTTTATCACCACAATTTTTGTGAATATTAATTTTTTAAATTTTGATTTCAACCAACTTTTTTATATGGTTCAAACAGGAACGGGAACGTATTGTGCTTCGACTCGGTATTTACAGCGTTATAGCTCTTAAACCATAAATTTTACGGAAAAAAGTTGAAAATAAAATTTATAGAAAAGTTTATGATCTACAAATTTAGTTATTAAGATTTTTAATGTATAACCAACCGTTAACTATATATTGAGCAATAACCATGAGAGTTTGGAGCGCTATAAACAAAAAGCTATGCATTATACAGAAAAAAGTTATAAACAAAAGATGTAGATAATATTATTATCTACGAAAACGATTTCTACTATTTTTGTCGTACCATGCATGGTTCACGAGATATTTGATAAAACTTATTTTCCAAGATGGCGGCTGACTCACAAGCCCCCCCCCCTTCCCGCCAATTTAAAGTTACATTCAGGGGACATCCCTGAACATGTCCCAACAAGAAAATCGCTTCTGTACACAATTGCAGAAATAAAATACCCGGCGCGGCGCTTGGCCTAGTAATATGATTTTTAAATAAGTACATTTTACAATCAAGTTTCTATTTATGTTACATTTTTTTTAGAATTAATTAGTGTTTTTGTCGCCCCCTAAAAGACTGCCACCCTAGGCAGCTGCCATTCTTGCCTAATGGATAAATTGGCCCTAATTACTAAGATTACTTGGATTTGCTTGATTTTTCAACTTTTCCTCAGATTCCCCTTCACTTGAACACTAGATTGCCTCAGCGATTCTCTTTCAGTCTGTGCTTTCCTCCTTTTACCAAATCCTCATACTCGGTAAAAATGAATGATTTTAACTACTTCTTATTGATCTAATAATTTTACAACTTTCAAAAATACATTACAATTTCTAATTTAATATACAAAAAACACATTTAAAATTATTATAATTCATCAGCTATTAACTTTAATAAATTTTTCTTGGATAAATCACTACCTGGAATTAAAGATAGATTTTCAGAGGTGGCATCTAAGATACTTTTCTGCAAACCCCACATTACGTTCTCATTTGTTATTACAACAATACGTTTACGTTCAGAACGTCGTTGGGTTTCTTGCGTTTGGTTTTCTTTTTTTTTTGGATTCGGAATCATGTTTTGCAAAAACAAATTACAATTTTCCTCCGATATAGAGCCACTTTTGAGTTTATCATCATATTTTCCTTCTTTTCCGCTCTTGCTTCCATTAAAAAAATTACTCCTTTTATTTAATACACGGCCTACAGAGTCTGCATCTACTATCAAGGAATTTGCAGGATAATTTTCCGCATTTTCCTTCAAAGCATTGAAAGCATTACCTTCTTGTTTATTTAGTTGTGGGCTTAATTTGCATACATACCGATTGGATTTCGTGCTTTTTCCTTTCATAATAATTATTTTTTATATATATTATTTTGTTTATATCTAAAACACAACTTACATGAGGTGTGATTCTACATTATTAACTATTACTTGTACTTACATGGAGCAAATAAATTTGAAAAAGTAAACCTAATATAAATAATTGAGTTACGAGCAAATAAGAAACTTTCGATTTATTAACTATCGCATGTGGTTTTAAAACAATCACTATCTATCGGCATAAATTTATCACTAGTGCCAACCTTTTATTAATAAATTCTTCACTATTATCAAAAGTATGATTCATAAAAGGTAGTTTAATCCCTTATTCCTTCCATGATCGCTCATTCCAAATCGTTCAAATGGGCAAAAAGGTGGGAAAAACTCTTTTATAGAGATAGATACCACTTTACCAATATATCTGGACTAATCTAGAATAATCTGAGAACTTAGAGAGATAGAGATCTTCAATACACACCTTTCCCCGCCACTGCCACTTCAGAAAAAATATCAATCAGCAATGGAGTTGTGTGAGAACATGAAATCAATTGTTACTTGTCCAGGGAGGTGGAGACCAAAGGTATCAAAGGAATTGTTGGCAATAATAATAACCGAGTGCTGCCCTTTTCAACCATCACCTCGTTCATCCCAATTAATCACCAAGCTGTGGTCATTAAGCCAACCACTCTGTTTCAAAGAATGGTGTTGCTAAACAATCAGAAAAAAAACTAAAAGATTTCTTAACATACGAATTAGCTCCATATTCCCAAGCTCTGTTCGATAAACGTGGAATGCGAGAATGCGACAAGGCACGAAATCTGCTTTATACAAAGCATTTAAACCTCTTTCGGACACCACACTGTTGGACAAGAGTACAGTATATCTGATTGATGAGGGCCTTTTGTTGCACAGAATCGTATGGTCGAGTGGGCATACCTTCGAACAAATTTGCGACTCTTATATCCATTATGTACGAAGTACATACAATTCAAGTGGGACAGACAAAACACAGTTTGTGGAGAGACAATTTAGCAGTTATTAATGGTTTTTGTTGATAACTTGTATATTTTTCGAGTTGTAGTATGTAGGAGTGGGCGTTTTTGATATTTTCGCAGTAGGGCCAAAAGATCGCCGTTTTTCAGGGCGTTTCAGCGCTAAAACCGCTCATCATAAAATCAAACTTGATTAGTGTATTTTGCACAAAATTTTGTTTACTTTAATTTTGTGTAGAATAGTTATCTTCAAAAAACGCCTAGTTTTTGAGATATTAGCAAAAAAACTGAAAAAAGTGCAAAAATTTTGAGGTTTTTTGAATTGTGAAGCCAACCTGCTACAAGGCAACAAATTTGAAATTCGGAGTTAGAACACCAAAAAAAGATGCAGTTGAGAAAAAACCGGCAGTCTTGGACACCGATTGCCCCTGGACTACGATATCTTAGATGTACAAAAGGAAAGTGAAAACGCAAAAAAGATTAGAATTGTGAGCTGGAATATCTTAAACGACCATGATACCAGAAATAACCAGTGCAAAATGGACAACGTGTTTACTTTACTCCGCGAATGTGCAAGAAAGTCTTGAAAATTTAAAGAATTCCACTTTGATGGAATTTTTCGCGCTGAGTTCACGAGATGAATTTGCCAAATCACTTTTGTATTTTGAAGTACCGACTTATTATACATTCAGTAAGGGCAAATTTTTTAAAAGAAAACAAGGAGCTATAGTTGATAATGATAACTCAAATCCTAGAAGATCGAACGTACTTGGCAGGGTCTACACGGTGCATCCAAACAACACAGAGTGCTATTATTTACGACTCCTCCTGCATCATATTCGTGGGCCAACGTCATTTGAGTATTGGAGAACCGTTGACGATGTTGTTTATCCAACTTTTCAAAGAGCTTGCCAAGAATTGGGACTTTTGGAGGATGACAAACACTGGAACAACACCTTGGAAAAAGCTGCTTTATTTCAATCTGCACGTCGCTTACGTGAATTGTTTGTAATTATGTTGGGATTTTGTCAATTGACAGACGCGACTAAATTATGGGAAAAACACAAAGAAAGCATGTCGGCTGATATACTTCGACGAGTAAGGAATGACTTTCCTGATTTGGAAATCAACAACTCCCCTGCAATCATAGATAAAGCTTTGATTTTTATAGAAGACGAACTTTTCAAATAACCTGCAAACGTTTGAGTGATTTTGGATTGGCATCTCTAACAAGAACAGATGAGAATGTTCTCCACACAATAGAGAATATCTTGCAGAAACATCTTACAATCGCGATGAACTATCAGCCTACCTTCTTATGCATGAACATAATTTGACAAATGATCAGAAAAATGTTTATTACCCTATTCTATCCAGTATCGACCAAAATTCTGGACAGCTTTTTTTTCTTGATGCGTGGAAAAACGTTTTTAATTAATATGCTGCTTTCAAAACTACGAATGCAACGCAAAATTGCCTTGGGGGTTGCGTCTTCTGGCATAGCAGCTACATTGTTGCAAAATGGACGAACGGCACACTCTACATTTAAATTGCCATTAAATCTTCAAAGTAGCGAAAACCCATTACGTAACATCAAAAAACAAAGTTCATTGGCAAAACTCTTGAAAGATACAAACCTCATAGTATGGGACGAAGCTACTATGGCAAATAAAGCTGGAATGGAGGCTCTTGATCGTACATTAAGAGATATTAGAAATAATGATTGTCCGATGGGAGGTGTGACCGTAATGTTTGCAGGAGACTGTAGGCAAATATTGCCAGTAGTTCCACGAGGAACTAAAAGCGATTAGATCAATGCTTGCCTCAAATCATCGCATTTATGGTCTCACATTCAGATCTTAAAACTTACTACGAATATGCGTGTAAGTTTAGGTGGAAATGGAAATGCCGCAAAATTTTCCGAGATGCTTTTGAATATTGGAAATGGGCAATTTCAAAATGACAATGGCGTGATAAATATTGATTCTTCTTTCGCTACATTTGTTTTAGGGCAAGATGAATTGATTTTTACTATTTATCCAGAAATATCAAAAATTTCAGAGAAAACAAGCGAATGTGTTACGGTTCGATTTTGTGGTAAAGGTGTTTAGATTGTTTTCCAATAATTTTCAAAAGGTGGCATGAGCCGCTTCGCCTTCTTTCGGTTCTCGGGGTATCTTCCCTCTCGTAGGCATTTGCTACTCAGTTTCTTTGTCACGATCTGGTATGCTCTTACCCAGACGTTGCCGTTTACCTCTTCAATGAGATTCTGACAGTGTTTTTTCTGAGCAAAAACCTCTTAGAGTCGCTTTAGATTTAGTCAAGCCTCCTCGCAGCGGCCCTGCAAAGTTGTATACTTGGCCGTCGTATATCGTCCTGCAAAGTTGCAGGTAAATTCTTCTGGCAAGGGCCGCCTCCACCGTTTACTACTTGATTCCTTTTTTCGCGGTGGAGACCTTTTTTGGCATTACAGCTTCTTGAGGAACTCCCCAATCCAATAGTCCGGTTTTTACAATTCATTGTTTCATTCTCCGGCTTATATTTATTGGGGGCCAGTAAAAAAAAAGTTTTAATATCTCAGAAGTCACTCTGGTATATTTTTATTCACGAAATGCAAGTTTTTTAATTATAATTATTTCTGATGAGTCGCATGCGTAAGATTAGTGAGTGGGTCATTTATTTAAAATTGGAATACGCATGCGACTTTACAAATTTTAGATTTAACTAAAATTGTTTACTTTGAAATATTAAAATTATTACGTGCTGAGTCGATTAGAATAAAAAATTTTGTTATTTAGCTTCGAGGTTATTTATAAATTATAAGAGAAACAACAGGTTATTTTTCAAAGAACAGATTTATGCTGACTATGACTATATTTAATTATATAAATTCTTAACTTGTGAAAATTAATAAAATTAGAACTTCAAAATAACAAGTTAGTTAAGACTATGACTATATAATATAGTACTTACAAAATTAATATATAATTAAATATAATATTTTTAAGAATAACCAATTCGAGGTATCCCTTTATTATTTAAAATGTAACAATTTATATTTGATGAATATCTAAATAAAGCGGATTTTCCAGAGACACCACCGTATTATGTTTACTAAGCGGTGCTGGTATCTTGACTTTCGAGTTTATGCTAAAATTGTAGTTTCTCAAAAATGTTACCAAAAATATTTTAATTTGCAATAGGCCCAGCCGAGCGAGCACCTAAAAATGTATTAAGCCTTAAAATCTATTATATTAATGTGTGTGGTTGGGGTATAAAAAAATAGTATCAACCGCACAGGTTAAATCGCACAGCAAAATGTCATAAAAATTGACATAAACGTGCATCATAATTAAACTTAGAGACCAGCTAAAAATGGCAACATTTTTTTCGAAAAATTTTAAAGTTGGGGAATTTTTAAAATAAAACATACTACGTACCTATACAACTGCGCTGTCCCTCCCCAAGTGACAGAATCGTAAAATTTGCTCGCATTGCTTTATTTTCTGGCGAAAACCTTTCCGGGCCAAAATTATCAGAATTCGGATAATATTCAGAATCGTTATGAATTTCGTAAGTTGGTAAATACATAATCGTTCCCACGTCCAACAGAATGTCAGTATTAGGTAATTGGTATTTTTTGGTGTAGAAGCGGCTTAACATCCCTACCAACGGTACGTGACAATTGGGCGCCCGGACATTTGGGCGCCCGAACGCTTGGGCGCTGGACGTTTGGGCGCAGGACATTTGGGCACCTGGACGCCTGGGCGCTGGACGATTGGTCGCCGGACGTTTGGGCGCCCGCACCCATTTTATTACGCAACATTATGCAATAATTTAAAAAATAAACGCAGAACTCGTTTTTAGGTTAGAATCTCAAATGCCTTGATTGCGTTCGTCAAAACCGACGCTCCGCTACCCTCCGCTCCGGGCGCTACACGCCGTTGTGACGAACGCTGACTCGCTAAAAACATCCCCTAGATAGCCTTAACTCTCCAAAGGTGCTACTCGAAAGGGGTGCAACACGTAAGCCACGCTCGATGTGTTCCCGACGGTGTCACAATCTCGTCTGACAGCTATCAGAACGCACGCACCGTCAATAGAACTTTCGTACTAATGAATTCCCTATCTAAATGCATGTAAAATTTTGATTTTCAAATGCCGTTTTCTCGAAAACTAATGGAAAATCCGTAGCAATGTGCGGTATCAAAATGCTCAGAAAATTGTCCTCTTTCTAATAGTAAAAAAATCAAAGCGTAACTTGTGGGGACGCTTAACTGACAGTAATCCAATGATTTATTATGTTAAAAAGGCTTTGATATATTTGAAAATATGAAAAAATTGAATATTCGGGGAGGGGGGTGTTGCTTGCTTCTTGGCGTAATATAAAAATTGTCTTTTGGTAACATTTATTTTGAGAAAACATAACACTAACAAAATTACATTAACATATTTACAATTATATGGTTGAGTTCTTGTTACCAAGGCTGATCTAATGCAACTGCCGACCAAAGGGTTTCTTTGGCCAGACGTTAACAATATAATTTATTGAGAATAATCTACCTGTTGGGTAAAACCCCAACTCTTTACAAAAATAGGTAACGGTACGGCGTCGGCGACAGTAATTAAAAATCCATTAAACAGGGGGTATAACCCCTCTTTGTAAATATATGCTATTTTCCCTTCGCACGAGGTTTTTTTATTTTAAAATATTTTAAAATTTAAATTTTATTAAGTCATGAACGCTTTCTGGTAATGCAAATACCGATTTGCATGGAACAGAAATATTATACTTTTCTTGTGGAAAACATTTATATTCCAAATGTCCTGGTGTCCAAATGGCGGCGCCCAATCGTCCGGGCGTCCAATCGTCCGAGCGCCCAAACGTCCTGGCGCCCAAACGTCCTGGCGCCCAAACGTTCAGCGCCCAATCGGCGGCGCCCAAACGGCGGCGCCCAATCGGCGGCGCCCAATCGGTGGCGCCAAAGAGTCCTGCTCCGCCCTACCAACGCGTACTTACGTAGAGTTTCTATATTATGCCCTCAATTCGGCTTCATTAAAGAGTGGGACGTCTCCGTCTACTGGTTTGGTAGCAAACACCTTTTCTGGATAAACTGAGAAAAAGGTCCGGATGATTTCTCCGAGGCGAGCCTCAGTCAGACCTGGAATAGATGGTCTGCCGAGCTTCTTCGTTACTATTCGGTACCCCTTTCCCCAGACATCCTCGTTCACCTCTTCGATTTTTCTTTGCAATCTCGGATTTTGTTTTTTAGGAAATCTCTGGGTCTTTTCAATTCTGAAAATTCTTGACTCTTGAGCAAGTTCCGGAGTTTCTTCTTCTCTCCTTCTCCAGTCGCTTGTTGTTGCGTCCCGGCCTGGTCAACAGTCGCTTGCTGACGGTCGGCGGGGGCCTGCTCCATCGCTCAACACACCGACCGATACTGGGGCTCCGAGAAACCCCTGCATCATAATTTCCTTATTTGTTTCCTTGTTCATTTCATCTTGGTCTCGAGATTTTTGGGCAGAGCGTTTTACCCTGTTACCTCTCGCGTTAGCCTTGTAAGTTCCTCTCATCCACCGGGGTTGGGTACCCGATCTCTGAGATTCCACCCATTTTAAAAATGCTGTGTTTTGATGATAAAATATAAAAAATAAGGAAAAATTAAATTATAGTTGTAAATAGAATACATAATTAATAGAGAGCGGATAAAAAGGCATTAAAAAAGCCAAAAAAGACGCCTAAAAAAGCACAGAAAACGCGAAAAAAAGCTCTAAACAAATAACAAAATAATTAAAAAGGCGTTAAAAATTACACTTAAAAATTATTTAATTATAATTAAATAACAGAAAAATATTTTAAAAGTCTTTAAAACATAAGTCACAAATTACGTAACGGCCTTAGGGGGGAGGGATTGATAATTTGTTACGATTTGTTACGGTGCATAACGGTTGCATAACGCAATTTGTTATGATCTGTTACAATGGGGGGGGGGGGAGGGGGTTAAAAACGTCAAAAATTGCGTTACGTAATTTGTGAACAGCCCCTTTCCTTGATATATTCTTCTACTACGGGTTTCACTTTCCGCATTATTGCTTGGCACTTGATTACAATTTTTTTTTCTACAAATAGTAGAACAATCAGTAGTAAAACAATCAAAATTTGTACAAACGATAAAAATAAAAATAATATAGTTACATAAATAGTATTTACAATAAATTTTATTCTTGCTTTTACGAATTTGGATTTTAAACTGATTTTAGTAGCAAAATGCATTGATTTTTTTGCAATAACAAATTTTTATGCTTAGGTTGGTACCATATGAAAAATTCAAATTTGAAAATTCAATTCAGGTAAAGAATTCAAATTCTGTTCATTTTTTTCTGTAAAAAAGTTGCTTTTTGCAAAAAAAAAAGCTAAAATAAGCTTTAAATAAGCATAAAAATTGAAAATAAGCACAAAATGCTCAAAAAGGAAAAAAAGGCATAAAAAACTTAGTGTCAAATGATAAAATTCTTCATAAATTGTCCACATTTTAAATATCTTATTGCTGCCTTAAATATTGACGATAAGCATAATGGAAGGAAATCCGCTCTTTAATAATTAATAATAAATAAAATAAAAAAATTAATATTAAATATAAAAAGTATAATTTATGTACTCGTATACAACTAATTACAATTTGCTAAAACCTTCAGATTTTTATTATCCTCTTAATGACATGATTTCGGAAGGAGATAATATGTAATTATGAACTTTTTGCACTAAAACCATTTAGAATTAAAAACACAAATTCAAATGCACTTGAAATGTTGAAGTGCAAATTATATTTTACATTAATTTTGTTGATCCGATTATCTGCAATTTTTACTACTGACTTATATGGAAAGGTAATATTTGTGTAATAAATGATAATAATTGCGTTAACGGTTTACCTCATTTAGTTTCATCAAAAAGACTACAAGATAGGTTTTCAAAGATTAGAATTGATTCATTATAGTAAACGTGTTTTCAATAATTTTGAAATTAAAACCTTTAAGTATAATCGAACATTCCCGGTTGCCAATCTTACGTTTAATTCAAAAGTGACATTTGGATCTGAATTGGAGGTAGGATCTCAGAATTCATTTCTAAGTAATGAATATCGTCAACTTTACGGTACAAATTTTCAAGTAAATTATTGTAAAAGCGTAGAGGAAAATATAGGGGGACTACGAAATCTACTTAAATGTGGGAATTTTACCCGTTGCCATGCTGATAAAGTAACAATTTTTATGAAAATAATTTCAAAATTTATTTAATTTTGTTTTGATAGGGAGTAACTTATGAAATAATATGCAATATGTATTCTGATGAGTCTCGCTTTCCACCTTTGATACCAAGTGGTGAATACAAATTGTTGATTGACGGTCTATATAAAGATAAAAAAATAGTAACATGTGCCTTGTATCTGAAAATATATCGCCTTATTACTAGATTAGAGAAAAAAGTTTAATTTCAGTGAAATTTTCGATGTGTAACTTGCTAAAATTAATAAAAAGTGACCTAAAAAATTGCGTAATAGAAAAACATTCAATATTTTAATTTTAACTTAATCAATTTTTTGTTATGCTTTTGGTGCTTCACCGCAGTAATTAATTTTGAGATATTAATAAAATATTTAATTGGTTACAGGTATTTTTATGTTTTATACGAGTTAGAATCTTACCATAAATCTAAATTTATTTATTTTAAAGTTATGGTTTAGAGTCGGCTATAGGAAAATTTAAAGTTTTGTTGGTGTAGTATGGTATTTATTTATGGTAAATATTTTAATGCTTTATTTCCTCCTTTTGTAATTACTGGTACAATTAACAGAACGTCAAGATATAAAAATTTAATGTAAAGTTTTAAAAAGTTTTAAAAAATAAATACTGAAAATATATTTTCAAGAAAACTGATTGGAATTTTCTTCCTTTTTAAAAATTCAGAATTTAATGTTTCAAGTTTTAAAACTGTTTACAGTGATATAGAATGAGAAAACAAAAAATAAACTTAAAATAAAATTTGTATACTATTGCATAAGGGATAGTGGTCATAAATTGAAGCATTAATGGAACGGAACAATTATCAAATCCAATTTATATATCACAACTATAGACTAAATGCATTTCCGCATTTCCGCATATTTAATGGTAATATTACAATACCTTTCATAACAATTAACAATAATGTCCTTAATGACTTGATTTTGAAAGTAAGATATGCAATATATCTAAATATGAACTTACATTACTTACACTAAAGTCATTTTGAATTAGAAACTCTAAGTCGTACGCTCAAAATGTTCAAGCACAAAATACATTTAACATTAATTTTGTTAATGCAATTATCTTCAATTTTTACGAATGATTTTTATTCAAAGGTTAAATTGGTGTGATTGCTAATAACTATTTTAACATTTTACTTATTTAAGTTTCATCAAAAAGACTACAAGATGGATTTCGAAAGACTAGAATTGGTCTATTATAATAAAAGTTATTTCAATTTTTTTGAAGTGAAAACTTTTAAATTTAATCGAACAACACCAGTTGCCAATGTTACGTTTAGCTCAAAAATAGCATTGGGATCCGATGTGGAGGTAGGATCTTAGAGAGAGAGAATTAATTTTCATTGTATTATTTAAAAAAAAATGTATTATTAATTTGAATTGTTTTAGGGGGCAGTGCAATTTTACAAATTTTTGAGTAATGAATATCGTCAACTTCACGGCACAAATTTTCAAGTGAATTATTGTAAGAGTCTTAAAGAAAATCTTATTGGAATACAAACTCTATTTAGATGTGGAAATTTTACCAGTTGTCATGTGGTTAAAGTAACAATTTTTATATAACTAATTATAAAATTTATTCAATATTTTTTTGGTAGGGAGCAACTTATAAAATATGCAATATTTATCCTGATGAGTCTCGATTTCCACCTTTGATACCGAGCGGTGCATATAAATTTCAAATTGATGCTCTAAGTGGAGATGACAAACTACTTACATTTGATTTGTATTTAAAAATATATCGTCCCATTACCAAATTTGAGAAAAAAGATTAAATTCTGTGAAATGAACGGCAAAAGTTTTTTTTGCGTTTTGTTCACTGCAATATTGTCACGATATGATTTTGAAGGGGGATTATCACGAAACGATTTTTGAAAGCACAGGTGTAACAATAATAAAATATTTATTAAATTAAAATAAGAACTAAATACACTAATTATTATTTACATGCTTATAATTAGGACTTACTCTACTTGTACCCTTAAGGAGGGTGAACCCATCATGCGGCCAGGTCACATCTTGACCTCCTGAGATGCACACATGCACACTCCGAACTCTCGTTAATTCATTAATTATATTCTATTCCACCGCTTGATGCTACCCCTTCCAGATTCATTACCTACTTATTTGTAATTATTGTACTTTGTCAACTTATACGAGGGAGCTTCAAGTGGAATTACACTTGATTACACTAATTTATAGATTATACATTTCCACTTGCAACAATATTACAATTTAAGTTATTAATAAAATTCTTAATTCGCTACAGATATTTTTATTATTTATACGGGTTCGAATCTTGCCATAAATCGCTTTAACTAACTAGGTCACTATTATGTGACCTGATTGTGTATTATGAGCATGCATGCTCGTTCATGACTGCGTTAAAATTTTTCTAATCATTTTTTTAATGTTTATTTTAATAAACCGGAGTTAAATAACAGGTAATCCCATAAACATGAAACCGGAGTTGTTGAGAAAAATGAAAATATTTTTCAAAATGATTAAGAATAAATCATAGGATATAAATAAAAATCTATTTTACAGCAAAACGTATTAGACGTTTTTTGTTGAAAATTTTATTTTCTTCAATTTGGTGTATATTTATTATTTTTATTTTGTAGCACCGTTTCCGAGATATAGATGACAATATTTTTTGTAATTAGCCGAGTCTTGTTTAAGTCGCTGTCAGTCAGAAACGGTTAGACGAAATAGAAAAATGTATATAAACAAAATTAAAGGCAATGAAATTTACAACAAAAAATGTCTAAAAAGTTTTACTATGAAATCGATTTTTATATGACGAAAGATGTCTTCAAAATGTACAATTAATATTATTATTTATTAATACCTACATGTACGAATACTTTCTGCAGCTACTGTATTTGGCTTCACTGTTATGTACAGTAACTGTCATGGAAATTGCATTGGGAATTATTCCCGAATCAAAAAAATTGATTTCTTGAATAGGTCAATGCAGAAAGTGAATTATGTCCATTGACAGTAGTTTTGAGTAAATTACAAAAAAACTGTTTGTATTATCCTTTCTTTATTATCCTTTTTTGCTATGATATAATCTTGGATTAATTCAAGTTCTAATGTTTCGATAAACAATCTTCTGGGGAGTTTGAAATCTTGATTATTTTCTCTGTATATCACAAACGAAAACACGACAGTGAGAGACCATCTTCGTGAATTTCTCAAAAATGTTTCAAATTTCCAGTTGTCGGGTTACTCGGGCGCGAGTTTTTCTGGAGCGAGCGAGGTTTTCTGGTGAAAACCTTTCAGGGTCGAATTTGTCGGGATTTGGGTAGTATTCGGGATCGTGGTGGATTTCGTAAATTGGTATGTATAAATTTGTTCCCACATCTAGTGTGATATCAGTATTGGGCAAATTATACCTTTTGGTACAGACGCGAGTAAACGTCCCCACCAATGCGTGCTTGCGTAGAGCTTCTATATACAAGTAAACATATTATCCTGTGCTAAACAAGTCCATGCGGCATCGAGTCACATCAAGAATGAGACAATTCACCACCACAACACCAGAGGAAAACTGCTTCTGCATGCTCCGTTTCACAGACTAAAGAAAACCCAGCAACATCTTGACTACTGTTGAACCAAGATTTATAATAAATTGCCAACCACAATTAAGGCTCAGAGTGCGAAACTATTTGACAGGTCGTTAAAAAAACTTCTCATGGAAGCACCATGTTACTCCATACAGGAGTTTTTTAGAATGCAAGTGGGAAAGTACGTAGTGATAGCGAGGGATACGCGAACTTGACGCTTCAATATGTTTTGTCTTATTTATTATGGTTTTATAGAGAGAGTATTTATCAAATAGTGATTTTATTCAATGTTGTTTATTCAATTTTTGTTCAATTTTATAACTATTTAATGTTTCATTTGAATATTGTTGTTTACCTGACTTGCTGTGTAATTTATTTTGACGGCGAATAAATGATTATGATTATGATTATAAAATCGTATTGTATTGTATTCTAAAAAAATAGCACAGAAAAATTCAAAAAAAGGTGGTTGAGATACACTCAATAAATTTTAATCGAGTTGCCAAGACGCATTTTTCCAAATAAGTCATTTCCACTATGGCATTATAATCAAGTTTTCCGTTGGATTTCTCCAAAATACACCTAATTTTTTCTCTTAGTTTGTTCTGCACGTCCTTATTTAAAGCCAGTTCGTAAACACAGAGTGACATTGTCGAGGTGGAAGTTTCATATGCACCGCCAAAAATAGCAAAGCTTGCGCCGTAATTTCCTGGATTTTTATTGATTTTTCATTTTCCGAAACTTTGCTCAAATCATTTTCTTTTTCTAGGTCAAAGTAATTTATCAATTGAATAAATGAATGCATTAAGTCATTTCTCACGACGTTGTTCTTCTCTCTATATTCCATAGTGCATCTGACTAAATCCAAATAAAAATTTTGGATTTCTGGGCTGCTGAAAGGAATTTCGAAAAAGTTAAATACCGAAGGACACAGTAGACTTAGCGTAAATTTAATATTTTGATTGACACTACCTCCAAAAGTGTTTTCAGCAAATTTCTTAAACTCCATATTTGAATTTTGCAAAGTGTTGCATTCGATTCCAAAAATGCTCATGCCGATTGCATCAACCATGTATTTTCCACACACATCTTTTAAATTAACAACTTCGTAGTTTTCTGCTGATTTATCCAAAACCGACTTTAATTGGTTACCAACCTGTAATAAGGTAGAACAGACGTATTTCACCTTAGTTGGAGTAAACGCTGGCGTTAGTTGTTCTCTCATTTTCTTCCATTGAATACCTTTTGCAGAAGAGAGATTAATGGTAAGCGGATTATTCTCGTTACGATAAAACAGACGGTCCGTAAAATAACTAAAATCTGTTATAGTAACTTGCTTTATGAAATCTGGATGTGTTATCACCAATATCGGCGCGTTAAAAAATTGGAGACCCATAAATTGAACTCCAGAGTTTTTACATGTTTCATACACCACCTTAAATACCCTATAAATTGGAATTTTTCCAAATACTATACCGAATAAATTTCGAAAAATTAGATTCAAACTTAAGGTACTCGCACCTTTCTTTTTCCAGTAACGATTAAATGTAGAAAAGTAGTAAAAGGCGATTATAGCGATTGAACACAATAAAAAAATAAGCGCAAGCATGGTTATGCAGATCTACTTGTGCAGCAATAAATATATTTTGTCTACATTTTTATCAAATAATTATTGTTTTTGTAAAGATTGAGTAATATAATTTTGATAAATAATGTTTAACATTTGTATACTGGGTGACAATCGCAATACCCAAATTAAAAATTAACATTCGAAAACACCGTTTTTTACTGTGACTGCATGGAATAAGTAACTAGCTGGATACCCGGTTTCGCCCGGGATCTCACGGAAAATAAAATAATTTGTCTGTGTCGGAAATACTTCGATTTGGGCCTTTAAACTTCGTGCAGCCAAGATCAGTCAAATTATTTAATCTTTATTTTTTCACTTAAATACGCGGCTTTTAAGGCCGCTTTTAACACAAAATTTAAAAATGCTGTCAAAATGTGGCGCTATCTATAGATATAGAAATTAAGTAATTTTAGTTTTTCCCAGATTTTTTTATTTACCGTACAATTTTTTCAAGTTTTTTTTCCGAAAAAACCGTCCAGCCGTCCTCAAGTTATGAGCTTAGCAACGAACAGCATTTAATTTTTATTTGCAGTAGCGGTCATGGAAATTGCAGTGGAAATTATTCCCGAATTAAAAAAATAGATTTCTGTATTATATTTTTAATAATAAAGAATAAAAAATATAACAGAAATACTTAGATAAAAAGTTGAATTTTTGGTTTGAAACTCAAGCTCAAAAGTACATTTTCTTTTTTTGAACATAATCACAAAGCTAGCTTTTCAAACCGGGGGGTCTGGGGCGTATGGAATACCTCTCAGTACATCAGTGATTATGTTCAAAAAAAGAAAATGTGTTATTGAATTTCAAATCAGAAATCTTGAACTTTAAAATTTTAGAAGTTAGAATTTTGAAGAGAAATCCAAATATTTCAAAAAGGAACACCGAAATTATCTCAAAGTCTCGAGCATCGGTTACTGAAATTGCCATACGGGGATGGTTTTCCGAACTCAGAACCTTTCTGGAAAATAAAAACGTATTACATATAATGAATGATCCTTCCCGTATATATAACGCCGATGAAACTGGCGTTCGAACTTGTACAAAATCGGGATTGGTTTTGGCACCAAAAAACTACAAGAATTTATACGAAATTGCATCAGGGCCTGAAAAGGAGTCAATCACAGTTTTGTGCAATTATAGCGCCTCAGGGCTTGCAGCACCTCCTATGGTTGTATTTCCGTATAAAAGGGTTCCCAAAGAATTATCACTCACCGTTCCTGATGGATGGGCAATCGGCAGATCAGATACAGGCTGGATGACAGCAGCTACCTTCTTTGAATACGTGGCAAATGATTTTCACCCATGGTTGGTCTCCAGAAATATCACCTTCCCTATTATTTTATTTCTTGATGGCCACAAATCGCATTATAATTTAGAACAATATGAGTTTTGTGGGGAGAATCAAATTATTTTATATTGTTTGTATCCAAACGCCACTCATATTCTTCAACCTTGTGATGTGTCCATATTCTGACCTCTAAAGGTGAATTGGAAAGAAGTGTGCCGAATTTACAAGCAAAAAACAAACGTAGCTATAACACGACACAATTTTTGTCCACTATTTAAAGAAGCGTTTGAGAAAGCAAACAAACCCGACACAATAGCAAATGGGTTCAAAACTGTGGACTGTTTCTATTAAATCCCGACGCTGTCGATTATAGTAAATGCATATCAACAAAGCGCAGAGAACTTTTCCCAAAGAATACTGCCGAAGAAAATAGTTTGACATCAGATGATTACACTTCAACACTAAATGTTCTGAAGCATTTTCTTGGAGAAGCAACGATTAACAACTTTAACGAACTGTTAATTGGTAACAGTATTTCAAATAATGGAAAAGATATGTATTCTCTCTGGAAATTGTGTAAATCTAATACATTGCAGGAAAATCGTAATGTTGAAAATGAAAATAACAAAGAAAATTTACCTCTGAACGAAACTCTGACTGAATCACTTTTAGATGACTTACCGATTGAAATTGATGGAATTTTGTACCCACCGTACCCACCTATAGAGAAAAATAGAGTTTTGCACGAAATTCAAATGATAACTCCAGAATTTGGAAATGGCACTAAAAAATGCAAGAAATACATTTAGAGTAAGTCCAGGTAACAGTGAGTTGCGCCAAGATAATGTGACTGGTTTTATAAAGAGTGATACTGATAACATAAAAACAGAAAGTGATGATGCAAATATTGAAAATGTTAATGCAGACCGAGAAAACGAATACTATAAAGACATTTTAGATGTTATTCTAGAAGGGGTTTTTAGGATTGTAGAAGACAAAGACAATAAATTCAACCTATCTACTGGTGATCCGACTAAAAAATAGCACAAAATGGAGAGTGTGGTAAAATTAATATTCTATCACACGTTATTTTGAAAACTGCAAAGAGAACAGATCAAATAGATTATAATGTTTGGAAAGAACATATGCACTGGCCGAAAAAGACAGTTGAAACAAAAAAGCAAACAAAACGTGAGAGCATGCCTTTTTTGTTTTCAGTTTTCGGAAATCTTCTATATTTTGTGTGTGAATCCAGGTTTCACCACGACGTGACGTGTTTGAAATGTGATCGGATTATTGATTAGAGATTTGCACTGAGTTTGGAACTTCCTTGGATCGCCAATGCGATGGGTGAGAATGATGGGTGGGGGTTTCAATGATTTTGGATTAGTTGCCAATGATAATTTGGCTGCTATTGGTTTGGATTTGATTGGCCGCCTATAATCGACCGTTGTCCAATTTCCTTCATTTGCATTTTTGAGTTCTGGGAGAGTCGCTAAAATACCGTACCGGTTAAAGGTTTCGATTGAAGTGATGGTGGGAGGATCTTCTTCCATATTTTCGTCAGGATGCTTTGATTTATCAGGGTTTTTAGCCTTCCCTGAGATTGTAGACTTGTTCTTTGGGATGTTTTCCATTTCACTGATCAGGTTATAATCTTTACTTACCTGTTTTAGCCACCTCTGGACAACAGCATCGTGTTGATGTGAAATTTTAATTTTGGCTTTGGTTATTTGGGAATTCAGATTAGCCTTAATGTTGATCGTTCGTTTCTTCGTCTTTGCAGCAATTTCACCGTTTTCTGATTTTACTTCTCGTTTTTTGATGTTTTTGATTTGTGATGTGTGATAGTATCTAAGGAGTAATGGTATCTGGTATGTTTTCCATTTAAGTGCACTAGTTGCATTAACTTGATTAAGCAATTCTTACCACGAACGCCATCTATTGAAAGTAAAATATTTCTATCAAATATTTTCCAAATTTTTCAGTTTTCCGGGCAATTTTCTTAAGTTTTCTTTCCGTAAGAACCTTCTACAAAGTATTAGGAAACTTAAAAAAAAAAGATGAAAGAAATCGTTCAAGTCGTTCTCAAGTTATGGAATGACCAAGGGAGATAGGGATTCATTTTGTTTTTAACACGCTTTTATTAGCTTCACTTGTAACTAACTAACTAACTAACTATGTAAGAAAATTTTGAAAGTTAAATTTGACCCACTTCCCGTTTTCCGATTGAGCTGAAATTTAGCATGCACGTTTAGTTTAGATGACAATGCATGGTTAGCTATGCGACGATTTTCTATCGACACTACTATTCAAGGTTTTGATAAAAGTTTCATCTAGTTTTAACAAAAATTGTGTCGTCGACAGGTGACGTGATAATAGAAATTACAAAAAAAAACAAAATTGTAACGTCCCCTGTATATGTATACTGCACTCTGATTCCTTAGTAAATGCTTTCGGATAGAGGTCGTTCTTTTAATTGTTGTGCACATTTCCAAGTATTACCGTTGCGTTTCGTTGATGTTAACACGTCATTTAGATTGAAAAATATAAAATAAAACTAGCTGGATACCCGGCTTCGCCCGGGGTCTCATTATAAATATAATGCTTTGCTTTAGTCTGAGTAGTCCAATGATTTCCAGTCTTGCTTTCCGCTGCTGATTTATTTGTGAAGCTCAAAATACCTTTTTAGGTGCATTTTGCCCCCCCCCATTTCGAATTTTGGATCCAAAATAGTCTAAATCGTTTGTACCTTCCTTATTTTCGTTTGTACCAGTTTTGATTTTGAAATATTTCAAATTTTCTAATAATGACATTCTGCTAAATGTCCTTAGCCCCTCCCCCCGGATTTTAAATTGAAATAAAACAAAAATATTTGTCTGAAAAACAAAATAGGTACAAACGAAAATAATGAAGGTACAAAGAGGTACAAACAATTTAGACTATTTTTGATTCAAAATTCGAAATGGGGGGGGGGGATGGCGAAATGCCCATTTTAGATATTTCAAAATATATGAAAATCAAAATGGGTACAAACAAAAATAATGAAGGTACAAACAGGTACAAACGATTTAGACTATTTTGGATCCAAAATTCGAAATTTGGGGGTAGGCTGGCGAAATGCACCTTTTTTTTTGGGGGGGGGAAATTACGGGAATCTCGGGAATATTACGGGAATATCTAAAATATCTAAATAAATCTTAAAATTTAAATTACGTTAAATTTTCTTGGGGCCAACAACTTTTTTTTAAGCAAGAGACTCTTAATTTTCTTTAAATAATCCAAACAATAAAATAAAAACACTCGTAATAAGTTAAACTTCATACGCATAAAAAACAACTCAAATTTAATTTCAAAATAACGCAAAATTACAAATTAACAGAGAGTGTCCGCAATGCGATCACTCCGGTCGGCGCAAACGGCAAAAAGGCCTCGTTTCAACAAATTTCCGCGCCAACATAAAACTTTTGGCGCTAATAACAATAATCCCAATATGTACAATATAAACAAACAAAATATATTAACAAATTAATTTAAATCTTAAAAGCAATTAAAATAATTATTCAAATTTACAAGAAAATGGAAATTAAATTAAATTCATAATTATAACAAATAAATTAAAATTAAAATTCAATAAAAATAATATTTTAAATTTTAAACAAGTTTTTGAAACATGACAATAGATGATGTATTTTTATATAATTTTTTTTATTTTTATCTACATATATCGCATAAATAAAGACAATGGTTTAACTGTTTTTTTTTATTTATCTGGAGTTTGAAGATTAGATTACTCAGACGGACCACGACTTTTGCTTACCGACAGAACATAGCCATTGAGGGGCAAAGAATAATATAAATGCTTTTTCTTTAGTGGTAAAGATGTATTCTTCCGCCACTATTTTGGTTATCTCTTACAATAAATGTACTTTCCATGCGATGAGGATATGGAATTTCATTTATTATCCTTAATACCACCATGCCACGGTCCAGATAACTGGCAATTAATTGCTCACGTTCCTGTTCATTTGCGTAATTCACGAGCACGGGGAAGGCATTATGATATACGGTATAATTTTCAGGATTATCAACGGTTTGGTTGATTACTAAGATCTCCTCGTCCACTTTACAGCCATTTTCAAAAATTTCTATTTTGTCAAACGGCACTCGGTCCAAAGGGCAACTTCGATGGTTTCCTGTCCAACGCTTAATGCATACATAGCAAAATCTATGTATGCAAGTATTTGGTTTTCCCATTCGTTGCATATTGATTGGCTCCAAACATATTGAACACAATTCGTTGTTGTTTTCCATAATTGTCTTATTATTATTATTTTCTTTTTGTATTTAATATTCGTATTTTTCTTATATAATAAAATTATATTTACCAACTTTTCAACTTACAAAATAATTATCGGATAATCCGATATCTTAATGCGGGATTTATTTCAAATTTTTCTGTATCTACCTTATATTCTGTCTAATCTATATTTTTCAAGTTTAACCAGGAAGATAACAGTATAGGAGCCTAAAAAGTACGGTCATCCACCCAACTCCACCAACAAGGAATTTTCCACCTTATTTATAAATAAACTGAATATTATAGTCCAAATTTTTACTAAATACTATATCTATATTATATATCCATGAAAGTATTGCCGACGTTTACAATACGGCCAATTCCTGGCCCGACGCTGGCAAACCGACCGTTGGCTTACAATGAATGACCAATGCTGGGCCAGTATTGGTTTTATACTGGTAGCCATTCATTGGCGTCCGGTGTTTGAACAACCCTCGGACCAATACTGGTTTGCCGTTGCTTTGCCGGAAATAAGTTTAAGCTTTGGTATGCAATGTATGACCAGTGCTGGGCCACGATTGGTTTCGTACCGGCAGCCAATTATTGGCTTCCGATGTTTAAACAGACCTTGGGCTAATGCAGGGCCGTTTTAGGCATGTGAGTACCCTAGGCATATTTTTCTTGCCGCCCCTTAAAATTAAAATTTGAACTTACTACTATAACAGCATAATATTTATTAGCAAAATAAATATAAACTTTGAGAACAAATTTATTTACTTAAACAGTAGACATTTTTTTGTTCTTCGTTTATTTTTATTCTTTACTTTCTTGCGGCACTTTTCTACATAATGTAATATGATTTTTAAATAAGTACAGTACAATTTACAATCAAGTTTCTATTTATGTTACATTTTTTATTAGAATTAATTAGTATTTTTGCCGCCCGTAAAAGACTGCCGCCCTAGGTAGCTGCCTTTCTTGCCTAATGAATAAATCGGCCCTGGGCTAATAACCAGTGCTGGGTCAGTATTGGTTTCGTACCGGCAGACAATTGTTGGCGTCCGATGTTTGAACAGACCTTGCGCCAATGCTGTTTGATATTGCTATGACAGTAATCAGTTTAAGCTTTGGCATACGATGCATTATCAGTGCTGAACCAATTATAGTCAAAAACTACTTCAAAAAACATTAAAAATACATGTTTCGGTTTATGAAACCGTCATTCAGTATAAAAAATATTCTAAAATTGTGCAAAAGTTTATAGAAAGTTGTTAGAGGTCCTGTAATCACCTGAAGTTCTAACAGGAGAAAGAGGTTAGAATAACATCAGATTGGGGGTATGGTGTAGCAATCACGTGTATATTGTTGTGCGAATACGTGAAATACCGAGTATGCAAATTTGCAAATACTGGAAGCCAACGTCGCACCAACGCTGCTTGCCAACCGTAGAACCGCAACTATCATTACAGCTTTGGTCCAACGGTCACCCAGTTGTTCTGCCAATAGTTGGACAAGAGTCAAGCACCGACGGGCCAATATTGGGTCATTGCTGGGCCAATTGTAAATATTTTCATGGGCATGAGTAGTTTAACCAGGACAATCGAAATGCACACCAGTTGAGTTTCACACCATTAAAACACCAGGTCAAATTTTTTTTTACCTATTCATTATTTTCAGAATTTCTGTGAAAACCGTTGGTTTCCCAAAAAAATTTATTTGACCAAAATTGTAGCCCGTTAAATTCCGGTTGCAGTCAACAGTTTTTTTCGAAGACGTTTTGTTTAAGCCGTACCTCTTAAGCTAAAAAATCAATAATAGCGGAGCATGACCGTTTGAAATCAGAAATTCTAAAAATTGCTTTAAAGGGAGGTAGGTACCGACAAGGGTTTAGACTTGGACAAAAATTTTATTTGAAAATTTGACTTAGAAAAGTGTCCTTTATAAGTTCAAAGGTTTTCCACAGTCACGAGGACGCACCCTGTATAACAAGAAAATACTAAAATATCTCTTGAATTAAAAGTAATCAGTCGTGCAAACTTTGATACATGATACTTCATTGCAGGTATACGGTGATGTTATACTGACTTGTTAATAATATCTACTATTATAATATGAGTGTACATACAATAATAACTGGAAGTACGAATTGACGGAATAAGCAATCAAATTTTTAATTTAATTAATTGCTTATAATTTGTAATTAATTTACATCCTATTACAGGATTACAGCTTATTGCAGCGTAAGAAAGGTAATTAAATATTGTAACAATGTCAGTTATGCCTAGCCTCACTTAAACAAGAAGTTTACGAACCAAATTTCCTTTTTTCTTGGATTTCTTAAAATTTTCCAAGATTTTCATTTACTTGTAAATCAAATTTCCCCAGAGGTTTCCCTGTAGACGAAGCGTTTATCTCACTATTATATTTATCCGTTACAGACTGCAAAATACCGGAACAGATGACGAAAGGCATCTCCAAGAAGAAACCAGTATTTATACTAGAAAAGTGGTAAGTTTTACTATACTATATTTATACTAGTAAGGTACCTATGGTACCTTAGGTACCAGGTACGGTAAGGTATAAGGTAGCTATGACTCCTCATAGCTACCGTGAGAAATAGGAAAGTAATCTTGTTGCGATATCAAACCTCGTAAGAGACGCTTCTGCTGGAACAGTACAAGCATAGAACTGGGAAAAGAGAGGATTTTGCATGAGCGAGATTCAAAGGGACTACGTTCATCAGCTGTTATTACTCTGTGATCAAATCGCCTGAGTGCATAGTTATCCTGATGTGTAATGAGGGTGACACTCCGACTTTTGTTGAAAATGGTTCCCAGCTTCACCATGGACGTCTCTGAACATCAAGAACTGCAGCGGTTAAAAGTAATTGTACTAATGCGCGCAGGACGCGAACACTGGCACCGGGCAGAAACCCCTGAAGGTATGGACTGGACCAACCAAGGAGAGAAATGCGCTTGACGCGGAACTGCCCCAAGAAGTGGATGCCGAAGACTGGCTGTCGCACTGAACAGAGCCTGCGATAAGTTTTGATATTATTACTTTCCACTCTTTGGTAGTCGCATTTTGACGTAATGAAAATTGAGTAATTTTCAGCTCGTACAATTTAGAAATAAAACAACAATAATTTTATTAAATGTGATGCATTATTAAGCAAAATACAAAAACATAACAATTATTACTTACAAATAAACAGTTAATGTATCAAAAAATATCGTCACTCTCTGCCGCAATACCTCCAATCACCAGCACACCAAATTTTGTCCGGAGATACGATGACATAATGTTCATTTTTGTTATCTATTGTGGTAGCCTTAACAAAGATATCGGTAGCCCTGGCAAAGATATCTATATGTATCACCCCCTACCCTAAATCTATCTATAAAAGTTTTTTTAACAAAATCTAAAATGAAAAAAATTTTTTATTTTTGTACGCCACTGAATTTTTTCCAAAATTTTTATATACGTCACATAATACCGTAAGAAGTCACAAATAAAATTTCTCCAAGATTGGTACAACAAATTTTTTCGGTCATCTAGCGGATTTTTCGAAAATAAATTTTTGTAAATTACTGACTGTCGATTTACTGATTCTGAAAACATTTGCGAAAAAATTTAACAAACAGCCTAAACTTGGTCGCTACCTAGTGGCAGAACCTTTTACTTATAAAGTAACGTTCCGTCAGTCCGTACGACGATATTATAAAATATTTCCCACCGAACCACCTATTTTTGTATTCTAAAATTAATTGTTACAAGCCCTAAACTCAATTCTTATGCTGCACTCGGTATACAAATCAACATTAACCTAATTTTGACACATATGTCACAAAATTATGACGTTTATTAAAATTTTGAATATATTGTTTTATTTTTGCCAGCCATCTGACCAATTCTCACAAAAAATATATAAATTAAGATTTCAGTTAATATTTTCTATAATTTTTCTGACCTGCCCCGCCCTGTTACAATTGGCTCGGTTTGTTTTCTCACCAATACTTATACTTTCAAAGCTCCATCGACACACCAAATTTTAGCTGAATCGGTTAAACATTTCCGGAGATACGACGACATTTTAATTTTTTTTTATTTATTTTATTGTGGTGGCCCTGGTGAAGATTTCTCTGGCAAAACCTTATTTTCACCATTCCAGCCCACGAGGCATACGTCCAATAAGTTTGATTGCAATCGACGCAGAAATGCCGGAGAAAATCGATCGACAAAAACTTTTTTCATGTTTTTGCCAAAAAAGTTAATTTTATTTTTTTCATGTTGCATTACTGATTTCTATCGAAGGATTACATATGCTCACATATCCATTAGGATCAAGGTACCTACGTACCAAATTTGGGTAAGATCCCTTCAGCATTTCTTGAATTATGCACTCTTAAAGTTTCAACTTTGACAACTTGTGATTTTTGACAGACGACAGATAGAAGATTAATTTTACCTATACTGGATAAAGCCTTTTAAGGCCTTTAAAATAACATATCGCAAGACAAAATATTTTTTAAAAATCCCGTATTATTTTCTTGTGGTGGCACTCCTGATTGATAGATCGCGACGAAAACCTTATTTTCACCTTTCCACCGTGAACCCTACCACCATACCAAATTTGGTCGTAATTGGTTGGATGGCTCGGAAGCAAATCGATCGACAAAATTTGACGACAGACAGACAGACAGACAGACCGACAGACAGACCGACACAGAAATTTTTTTTTTACTTTTTGCAGATCTTTACGTTTCTGAACACGGTGATCTCGAAAATGCAAAAAAAAAAAGTTGAAATTTTTTTTCGATTACCATACCTCCAATTTTTTTAAAAATTGATTGGAGGTAAAAATACATAGCACGCAAACTTATTTTTGTGCTCTTTATGTCCAATTATTAGGATAAAAATATAAATAATTTTGACTTCTGTGAGGGTGTAAGAGTTAAAAGATACAACTTGCATAAAATTCAAGTTTATAAGGCATGTATTCATAATCTATGACTAATAATAATGTAAGAAAATAAAAAATTAGGACAGGCAGAAGAGGGTGCTATTATTAAAAAATAAGATAACATAATTATGTTTTAAATTTATAATTTTTATTTATATTTTATATCTTCTATTTGCGAAATGAAAGCCTGAAGTCGAAAATGTGTGCTCTTTATAAAAATTACCTACATATGAGTAGTTATAAATTATACTTTTTTTTTATTTAATATTAAGCAAACTAGAGAAGCAATCGACATTAAAATTAAAAATTTGAATTTTTGCTGATAAAAGTTTTTTCAATATTTTCTTTTATTTGTGTTTTTCTTTTGTATTTCTCTTTAATTTGTATTGTATTTTAATTTTATTAAAAATAAAATATGGGACATGGAAATCGATTCTACGCATAGTATTATGTAGACAATTTTTATAAAGAACAAAAATTTTCTTTTACAAAATAAGAGAATATTTTATGAAAACAAAATTTTATCTTTTAACCCCGACACCCCCACAGAAGCCATTTTTAAGCGTTTTATTGCGATTTAAGCACTCTACTAATAAGGAAACTTACGATCCTTGACCTAAGAGATTATTTCTTAGACTAGGGAAATTCAACAATATTCCTACGGTTCAACAATCGCAAGTTTCCTCTAATAAGCAAGATACTTTCAAGATAATGATGGTGTTAAGTATAAGTTTTCCTTTGCTGGAAAATTGTATTTCCACATTTGTTATGTACCTAATACCAAAGATTATTATTTGTTATTGTACCTACTCAAGTGCCCACACCAAAAAGTGAATAATTTATAATATTGTATAGTAAATGAGGTAGCTAATGGCTTGCAAAGACCCGTGTTTTAGGAAAACAAACCTTAGTACTTCCACGTGCTGGCAGGATCACTCCTAAAGGGAATTCAAATCCATTGTAGTTGTTCCACCAAGATAAGTAGAAAAACATATCTGAACTGTAGGATCTGGATTATTTTTTATGGATTCAAATATTGCAGTATACTTGACGCGATTTTCATCTTCTTTTGGTTCTCCATCCTCGTGAAGCAATAGTATTACCAGCAGCAAGCATGGAATGGAGCTATTAGACTGCATAATGCTTTCGATCAAAATCAATTTGTTTGTTTCCACTTCTGTCACATTCAAAAAATGCTTCAAGAAATCTTTTAAATACTTGCAAAATAAATTTATTGTTATCATTCCGTAAATGTTTACAGAAGATTCAAAAATTTGATAAAGTTTTTGCCCAATTTCTACTAAAGGTAACCTCTCAATGTAAATTAAGGTGAACTGCAAATATAAATACTCTTGAAATGCTTGATGTGGTTGTACAAAATTATTCCACAATACCACAAATTTTTCGAAAATTTGCTTGTCCAAACAACCCTCATCGATATATTGCAAACAAAATGCTTTCAAGAAGCCTGTAACATAGTTACGACTGCGGTATCGCATGCTGCGATTTTCGTGACGAAAATTTGCAAAATTTGTCACCACGGTAAAATACTTTGTCAAACGTTGCTCTTGTTCTAATTTGGGCTCGCAATAAATAATATATTTACAAGTGAATCTTTGTATTGCTTGCTGAATATAACTTAAAACACAATCGGTGGTTTTGAAAAAGTACTTGTCGATTAGGTTTTCGCAAAACACCACCGGAAGCGTACGCATCACATTTGGTGAAACTTTTTCTAGCAGGGCGCCCAAATCGTCTAGATATTCACCAGAAAATTTTTCTAAAACTTCGCACGTGAAAACCAAGTATTGTGCAAAATATTGATTGGGTATTTTGTCTGTTTCCAGCAAAATACTCACAGGTTCTCGATCGGCAGCATCCAAAGCACCTAATTGTACTTTCACCAATTCCCAAGACTGATCGCACGGATTTTTGAGAAAATAATTAAATATTCCCTTGAAAATAAACGTGCGACTCGTAGGATTTTTCTCCGTTTCGATAAACTTGGTCAACACAATTAAGATGTCCTTCTTGTTTAAAAGTCTCAAGGATAAATGGATTGCATGTTTTCGGACAGAAACTGCGCTGTTCATAAAAGGTAGCAAAAATTCCATAACTTTGTTTTCGTTTGTTGCATCGCAAGTGGAATACAATGTACGAATTATTAGTTTCAAATAGTCGCCTTGACAAAATTTCCAAACGCTTGGCAAAATTGCCGATGCTGGTTGGAGGTTTGATAAATGTTTGCCAATCCACTTTTGTGTTTCGTACAATTTGCGACCTTCTTCAGTTTTTGAATTGACTTTTAGGCTTGAAGGATAATATGATGCAACGAAAGTGAGAAACTCTTCGATCGTCATGAGATAAGATAAGCCTACAACTGCGCCTTCGCTGGTCTGGTGCTTCTCTAAACATAACGGTATCATTTTTTGGGGTATTTCTAAATGAGTGTAGTTTTTAGTAAATCTCCAGAAAACAAAATCAGCGCGCCAGCAATTGACCGCCATCATAGCTACTTTTGTTACATCTTCCATATTCTCTATAACAGTTAAAGGTCGATACTTGATCAGATAATTCAAAAAACTAACATTTGCATTAGCAATTGGCGAAGACAAATAACTTTTCAGCAGTGATTTTGTTCCATCGTGGTCAGGTTGTTCTCGTACGTAATATTTCAGTATTTTATCCAAGTCATTTATATGGTTCTCTTTTTCCAAACAGCTTTCAATATATTTGAGTATTTGGGGATAAGAAAACAGTGAAATTTTATCTTCTAAATGGCGGATATTCCAATCATTCAGCGCTTTGATAAAATCATGGTAAAAATAGTTTAATTTGTGGTCGCAGTTCTGGTGAATTTTCACCGCAAGATCGTGCGTCAGCAGCAAGCATTGCTTTTCGAAGGTTGGTTGATCTTTAAAAACATTCAAGTAGTCATAATGTTCCTTCACCAACTCCGTAAGTTGCTCCTCAATGGGTAATTGGTTTTCCAAACGGAAACGGATATAGGCTACAATAAAATCTTTGGCTTGAAAAAAATGTTCACCGTTCAGACAGAAAATTTGCAGCATTTCAGATATGGCATCCCAATGCTGCTTTTCAAATGTTTTCAAATCGAACTCTTTTTCTATGGTTTTCAAAAATCTGGAACGTACCGTAACGTGATCATTGCGATGCCGCTTCACCATGTATTCACAAATTTGAGCCAAAGCGGCCATATCACCATTCAATTTGCACGTTTTAACCAAGCAAGAAACCAGAGTGATTCGACCGTTGATGTCAGATGTTAGAGAAATTCGCTTTTTCAAGTAGGGAAATGAAACTTCAATTGGAAAATAGCAATGCCAATCCTCTTCAGATATTCGGGCAGGTTTACTCCGTCCTTCCAATATGCGTTTGCGTTCGCTAACGGATAACAAATCCAGTACATCCATGGAGATGTACTTTGGATGGGTCCATAAGGAGCAACCATACAGGCGTTCAAACGTTTGCAACATTAAATTTATATTGGTCTTGTTTTTAGGCAAATTTTTAAAAACCGAAAAAATAGTTTCTTCGGAGTGCTCGAAATCCTCCACTGCAGTTGGGAAAAACTTTTGCAAAAAACGTGGGAAATCGTTTCCTAAAGCTTTAGCAAGCCGCTTTTTATGCAAAATTTGGTAAAACACTTTATGCTTTTCGATAAGTGCATCTTGGTGGCTTCGTACAAATTTTTCCGTGACACGCCAACCCACGTTATAATGTACTTCGTATTTTTCTCGTAATTTAAGGAACAGCGACATATTTTCTTTGGCAGCATACTTTAACAAAATTTTATAATTGCGATCCCTGTCCACATCATCTTTCATGACTTCCAAGAATTTTTCGGCATATTCCGGATATTTTTGTGCTATGGTTAAAGTTTGACGTTGGGTAAGTTTAGTTTTGTATAAAACTCCGCATTGTAAAATCACTTCCAAACTGCACGACGATAATAATTTAGAAGCCAAGTACAGACCATATTTATTTCTAATTGCCTCAAAATACTCGTCAGCCAATTGCGTGCTCTTCAGGCTTTTAGCCAATTTGGTGACAATTTTCAATTTGACTTTTAGCGAAACATGTGGAAATATTAAATCGACCAACTGTTGACCATCGACATTTTGGAAGGCTTCCTCGACAAACCAAGGAGTTTTGAGAACCCTGCGAACCAACACCAAATTTTCACTTTTCAAAACCTCCAATAAGTTGTGAACTTTTTTGAAATAAATCAGTGTGTCGATTTTAAATTTTTCTTCTAAATGATTTTTAGGAAGCAGCAAAGAGAAGTCGACGTCTAAATCGTTGGGATCGATTGAATTTAAAATTAAAAATAAACTTTTGCGCCTTTCTCCGATGGTTGTTCCAGACAAGGAGTGAAAACTTGCAGAAAATGCCTCTGTCGTTATTGTCATCTCAAAATTCTGGAAACAAAAACTTATTGTAGAGCTTTTCCTTATTTATTTTCACGAGCTTGTCACATCGACAAGTAAGTTTGTAAGCTTAAATTCAGTTTTATAGAAAAACAGCGGGAAATTTCAAAATTAAGTACAATATTACAATAAAATACAACATATTACCTACATATAAAATTATTGGCAAAATAGCAACCTTAAATAATATCAATAATAATTATGAAACAGTGGCGACTCCTTAAGGTTGGCAGAGTAGGCACTGCCCACCGGTTAATGCAATAAATAAAAATGATTTATTTTATTTTTTTTATTTTTTTCTGAAACGGCACAAATAAGTAAACAATAAAATTATATATCTATTATTATTAATAGAACAAACGTAACAAGTGCAAAACTAAAATCTACTTCTAAAATGTCACAAGTAAAATATTATATCTATTAAAGGCAACAATCAGCAGAAAAGCCACAGTATTAATAGTAATCTAATGTTGTTGAACCGTTAAGATACGTAATATTGAAAACTTGCACAGTTTGATCAGGATTACTCTTGATAACGTCAAGGATTGAATTGTATCTTACAATCAAAGCTTCCTCACGTGGTTCTCCACCGGCGGCAAGCATCGAAATAACTAATAATAAGCTTGAAGCAGAATGGTTCCAATCCAAGACACCTTCAATTAAATCCATTTTCTTTGCTTCTGTTTCATTGCCATCGTAGAAATATTTCAGGAAAAATTGGAGATATTTGTAAAACACTTGTACAATAGTAACTCCATAAGAATTAACAGACGCGTCATAGAGTTGAGAAAATTTTCGTCCCACTTCCACCAAAGACAACTTCTCCACGTAAATTAAAGTAAATTGTAAATGCAAATGTTCATGGAACGCCTGGTGTTGTTGAACAAACTTATTCCATAACTCAACAAACTTGTAGAGTATTGGTTTATCGGAGCATCCTTTCTCAATAAACTGCAAACAAAACTCTTTCAGAAAGTTTACTACGCAATTACGACGGTCGTTTTGCATATTACGATCATTACAAGAAGTTTTTGCAAATTTAGTCGCAATATTAAAATATTTAATCAAACGCTGCTCCTTTTCCAAATCAGGTTCACAATAAATAATAAACTGACAGGTAAAAGTGTGTATTCTTGATTGGTACATGGTTAAGGAACCGTCGTTGCAATTGAAAAAATATTTTTCGATGATACTTTCGCAAAATTCTTGGGGAAGATGTCTGATCACCAGTGGTGTAACCTTTCTCAGAAGACTTGTCTTTTCACCACGATAAGTATCACCGTATTTATCCAGAAATTGCCACGTAAATACTATGTAATTCGGAACGTACGATACCGGGATTTTATCGACTTCCATCAAAACTAGAAACCGCTAAAGCTTCTTTGTCTTCAAGGTCCACTTCACTCAAATTTAATTTCACCAATTCCCAAGACTTGTCATCTGGATTTTTGACAAAATAGTTGAATATACCCTTAAATAGGAACTTGCGAATCGAAGCATTCTTTTCAGTTTCCATAAACTTGCTCAGCACGCTGAAGACGTTGGCTTGTTCTAGAAGTCTGAACGTTAAATGCATTGCATGTTTTCGAACGGACACCGCGCTATCTGAAAACTTTGAAATAAATTCAGACAGTTTGTCTTCGTTTGTTGTATCCGATGCAGAATATAACGAACGAATGATTAGTTTCAAATAGTCGCCTTGACAAAATTTTAAGATACTCGGTAAAATTACAGATGCCGGTTGGACGTTGGCTAAATATTTGGTAATTAATCGTTGGGTTTCATAAAGACTTCTACCTTCTTCGGTTTTAGAATCCGCTTTTGGAGTGGTGGGATAATAAGGCGCAATGAAGTTTAAAAATTCGTCGTTACTCAGAAGATGAGATAAACCTGCTACTGCACCATCGTAGGTTTGACTCTGTTGAATACATAACGGAATCATTTTTTGTGGTATATTCAAATGGGTGTAGTTCTTGCTGAATATCCAAAAGAAGTAGTCTTCGCGCCAATAACTATTTGTTACGGCTATGTTGGTCAAATTTTCAATATGTTCAGATACAGTTAACGGTTGAAATTTATATAGAAATTTTAAAATACTTCCATTTACGGAAACAGTTGGCATAGATAAGTAGCAATTTAATAGTGATAGTGTTTCTTCGTGATCGGGTTGCTTACGTAGCAAATACATCAACGTTTCGTCCAAATTCTTAATATGTTTTTTTTCTTTAATGCCTTTCTTAATAAACTCCAATAGCAACGGAAAAGAAACCAAAAGTATCTCATCTTCAGGATGTCGAGAATTCCAATCATACAACGAAGCAATAAAATTGTTATAGAATGACGATGTACGGAAGTAGCAGCTAGTCTCACTAAAAATGTCGTACAATTCTAATCCAATTTCGTAAGACAACAATAAACATTTTTTTTCATATTCCGGTTTATCTTTGAAAATATGAAAACCTCCATTGTGGTCTTTTATTAATTCAGTAAGTTGTTTCCGAATAGGTAACTGATTTTCCAAACAGAAATAGATATGTGCCACCAAAAATTCCTTAGCATAATTAAAATTTTCACCATTCAACGCAAATATTTGGATCAATTCCTGTGTGCTGTCCCAATGTCGCTTTTTCAATTTTTTCAAATCAATTTCTTCTTCTATGATTCTAAAAAATTTACCTCGTACGGTCACGTGATCATTGCGATGTCGCTTTACCATATATTCACATAATTGGGCCAGGGCTTCCATATCATCATTCAAGCTGCACGTTTTAACCAAATAACCTATAAGTTCGCACCTCTTCGTCATTTCAGAAGTTAAAGAAATGCGTTTCTTCAAATAAGGAATTGAAATACTTGTTTTATAATAACAATACCAATCATCTTCCGAAATTTCTTTGGGTTTATTCTCAATTTTTAAAATTCCTTCCCGTTCGCTAATAGGAAGCCAAGTCAATATATCCGCAGTAATATATTCTGGATGACTCAATAAAGAAGTGCCGTAAACTTGCTCAAACATGTTTAGTAACAAATGGATATCTTGCATTTTTTTGGGTAAACTTTCAAAAACGGAAAATATAGACCGCTTTTGATCCTGGTAATTATTGATGGTAGTTGGAAACAATTTTATAAAAACTCGGGAATAATCGTTCCCCAATACTTACACCGCGCGTTTCTTGTTAAACAATTTGAAAAACTCTTCATGATTTTCAATAATCTCCTCTTTACGAGTTCGAACAACTTTTTCGGTTATACGCCAACCAACTTTTAACTGTAATTTATATTTTTCTCGTAGTTTACAGAAAAATAAAAAGTCGTTTCGAGAAAAATACTTAATAATGCCACGTATTCGTCATTAAAATTTTCCGAATAACCTCTCATTATGTCCAAAATTTCTTCGGTATTTTCGGAATATTTTCGAATAATCTTCAAAATTTGACGATACGAAAATTTTATTTTGTTGCCCTTAATATTGACAAGAATTTTTTCTAAACTACACGATGAAATCAATTTAGAAGCTAAATGTAATCCATATTTGCTCTTGATCGCTTCAAAATATTCGTCGGCACATTGAGTGTTTTCTAAAGTTGTACATAATTTATTTATGACTTTTAATTTAACTTTCAAAGAAACGTGGTAAAAAACAACCGACACCAATTCTTCACCACTAACGTTTTTGAACGCTTCCTCGATAAACCAAGAGTTGTTTTTCAAAACTCGACGGATTAGCTGTGGATTTTCACATTTCAAACTTCCAGTAGATCGGAAACTCTTTTGAAGTAAATAAGAGCGTCAATTTTAAATTTTTCCTCTAGCGGTGTTTTGGGTTGCACCATGGCGAAGTCGACGTCCAAATCATTAAGATCGACGCTTTTTAAATATATGAATAAATTTTTGCGTCGTTCTCCGATAGTTACTCCCGACAAATTATGAAAATGTGTCAAAAATTCCTCTGTTGTTAATTTCATCTCGAAAGGAATTCAAAATTCTAAAAATAAAGAGCAGTTTTAAAGTCAAGAGATTCAGTTTATTGTCTTTCAAATATTATTACATGAAATATATAAATGGATATAATTAAATAATATATTAAAAAATTTCAAGTATAAAATGAAAAGCTACAAACAAATTAAATTCGTCCAAGGCGTAACTTGCAGTACGATTAAGCTAACAAAAGCTCGATGAAATAAGCTACAAAACGTGCAGTATTTTACAAGCTTCGTTTTAAGTAGTGGAGCTATGATCTTTCTGGTGCAATATGCCCAAAAAATTTATTTGGCCAGTAACTTCACTTTTATTCTCACATTTAAATGCGAGTTAGTTTTAACGACAAAGTTACAATTCGTAGTTGGCGTTTCAACGTCAACAATATGCACTCCGCAGAGAGAATTTATGTAATTTTTTAAAAGATATTTAAATGCATTTCTTTTAATATTCTCTCGTAATATAATATAAGTCTCGTGAATTTTCTTTTTTCTAAAATCTTATAGAGATTTTATTTTGAGAAAATAAGACTTTTATTTGATTTCTTTTAATCCTTCAATTGGTGAGCCATGTGTGAAAATAATGTAATAGTTCAAGTAGAAAATCACTAAATGCAGTCTTTAGAATGAAAAAAGTCTTTTTATAAGTAAAATTATAAGTAATTACCCCCTTGCTGTGGCATTATTTATGTATTATAACTTAACATTTAAAACAATTTTTCAGTTAACTTTTAGAAATTTTTCAACAAAGAAAACTTGCTTGTTTTTCTTTTCAAGTTTTATAATTCTGTATCTTAAGTTCTAGTGACAACGTGTTAAATGGTTTCTTGTCCGTAGAAATTTCAAACATGATATAAGAAAACTTTTTGAAACTTTTATCCTCCTCTCTACTCAATTTCCATTTCACTAAACTTTCCACATACCTAATTAAATATAGAAGAGAGGGCTATCCAGCCCTATTATCTATAACACAAGTAATTCGGGAGCTGTAAGGTATCCTCGTGCCTCGTACTAAATTAATAAATGTTATTTGATTTGATGGAGAAAACTGCTGGGTTTACCCCAGTACAGCAAAGACCAAAGTTCATGATGGGGACAGATAATAGTATTTGTCTCACTGAAATTTAGAAAAACCCCTGATTTCTTCTTTTTTATTAAAAGTAAACACTAAAAACGATACTAAGTAAGTTATGAAGAAGAGGGAGAATCGACAGAATTTTAACCAACTATTCAACATATTATCATGATGTGTTTAAAAAAAAAATTTAAAAAAAAAACACAAAAATTTAGATTTACGGATTAATATTTATTTTTAATTATTAAATTGACCTTAATAATTTAATTTATTTTTAAATAAAAATTTCCAAATACTTTTCTCTGCTGTTGTTTTGAGATTTAAAGAAATGATCACAGATTTTTGTTTCAAATTGTAGAAAATTAATAGTACCTACATTTAAAGATGTAGTTGGAGTTGTGAAAAATTCATACTGGTGAGAAACCATTTAACATGTAGATTATGATAACCTAATAGGGATACAGAAAAAGCTATAGAATACAATACATATATTATTTATTATTGTAGGCCAGCAGTTAGAATGTTAAATTACTATGTCGCAATCATAGCTTCGATTCCCGATCAGGTATACCTTGTTATTTTGACCATGTTTCCCTCATAAAATTCTGGCGAAATCTTTTTTAAGATATTTTATAACCTTTATAAAGATTGTAAATTTTTAATTTCAGGTCAATAGGTTTAACTAGATTCTCTTGGTTTACCAATTGTTAAAGTTTTACTGAAATAATAATAATTTAAATAATTTGAACAGCATTTTAACTATTCAATTAATTATTATATTAGTGTCCATACTAATAAGCGTCAGTTTTTTCACTTCCAGTTAAGCTAACTATCAGTTAAGCTAACTAACTAAATTTGACGTTAACTTAATTTTGTTTTCTAAAATTAAATAAAATAAAAATTGCTAACGTTACTACGCAACCAAAAGTTTGTTTGTTGGTAGTAAGCTTAACGGGATGGGTTAATCAATAATGATTTAATCGATTGATACGTGGTTTAGGTAGTGTAACTCGATATTAACCATATCACTATTTTAGAAAACCTAAAAAATGCACACACACTTTTCAGAACTAAAATGTTTTTAAGTTATCACAATTAAAATACACTGTAAGTATACAATATTGCAAACGTTACATACGCAAACGTTACATACATCGCCTGATGATGCCATAGTATGGTGAAAACGTGAAAACGCACGTAATATTTTTATTTTGTAAAACTAGTGGTGTAACTAGAAGTTGCGTGAGAGATAATAATATTGTCACATGCAATAAATAATTCAAGAAATTCAGTTATCAAATTAAAAAATATAAATTCTTAAAGTACCGAATTGTTATTAAATCAGTAAAATGCAAATTTAAGATTTACACTGGAAAATTATATCAAATGACTGTCTCATGCATTTCCGTTAATAACTGGAAAATGTCTCATTATGACAAAGGGGCGCTTGACCTCTTGAGCCGATCTAATTCGATTATAATCGACCTTAAGAAATGATTATGAAATAAGAAAAGGGTTTGCATAATAGATTTCATAATAATAATGAATAATAATAACTCTCCCTCAACAGAAATGGGTAGTTTTATTCAACCCCCTTGATTGTAATGTATTGGTAAGAATTAGTATTTAAGTTAAATTGTATGTATATAAGTATGTATAGTATTGGTTTGTTTTGTTTAATAGATTGAGATTGTTACCTAGCTATGAATTTTATTTATGAATAATTAAGAGTATTCTATTTATTAACCCGACAACCCCATCTGAAGCTACATCCCAAGCGTAAGTACCTTAAATAACCTAAAAATTATCAAAAGAAAGCGCAGGTTTATAGAAAGCTATAGAAGGAAAGACAGCATTTTTTACAAAAGCAATTTTTGAAAGTTGTTCGTTCTAGGTTTATTCTACATTATGCAGATTGTTCCAACAAATTTTTTTACGAGTTGAGTTTTTCAAGTTGGTCCAACATTTGCAAAAAAATTAATTTTTTTTTCATATTACCTGCATTGAAAGAGTGTGTTGCAATGTCTGTCAAGACAGTCGAAACACGACAATTTCAGACCACTGCGAATAATTGGTCAAAAATTAATTTGTTTCTGCCCGAGGGCAGAAACAGTCAAGTTTCTTACCGCCAACCACGGAGTAATATACAAAAGTTAGGAGAGTGCACTCGTTCAGTTATAGTGGTCATATAACGCACGCTTGAAAAGAGAGACGGCGCGAGACAGAGAACTCATCGTTAGGCCGTTCATTTCACCGAGTATAGCCTACAAATCATGTAGTTTAAAGCATTTTCCACAATTAAACTAGGCACCTTCAACGTTTCATTTTTAGGGATGTTTTATCCTTAGTTATTGAACTACATTTTATTGGGTAGTTTATTTTATTTCTCTAAAAGTCTTGTTAAATTTACAAAATGTAATTACTTATATAGTAATTGTTATCGGATTATTAGGATAATCCGATTATGAAATACGGCTTAATTTGATGGTGAATTTGTGTCACCACATTACCCCCTTCCTAGTGAGATTGCGTGATCGAATGATGTAAATGGTCGAGTTGTTTTTCGAGGTCGGTTAACAATTGCTGTCGAGTTAACGGTGGAATTCATATTTAGATTGCGGTCGGGTTAACGGTCGCTGTCGGGTTAACGGTCGCTGTCGGGTTAACGGTTGCTGTCGGGTTGACGGTCGCTTGTCGGGTTAACAGTCGCTGTCGTGTTAACGGTCGCTGTCGTGTTAACGGTAGCTGTCGGGTTAACGGTTGCTGTCGGGTTAACGGTTGCTGTCGGGTTAACGGTTGCTGTCGGGTTAACGGTTGCGGTTGGGTTAACGCTTGAATTCAAGTTAACGGTTGCAGTCGTGTGCATAGTAGATCCTAGTCGTCTTCTCATTACCACCGGTTGTACTGTCAATGGTCACTTTTGGTACATTGTGTTCGTTCTGAAATCGTCATCTTTAGGTTTGGGGTTAATTCGTCTTTGTTCGTATTTGTTTGTTATTGTTCTTTGTCGGGGTCACCATTTTAGGGATGTTTTATCCTTAGTTATTGAACTACATTTTATTGGGTAGTTTATTTTATTTCTCTAAAAGTCTTGTTAAATTTACAAAATGTAATTACTTATATAGTAATTGTTATCGGATTATTAGGATAATCCGATTATGAAATACGGCTTAATTTGATGGTGAATTTGTGTCACCACACATTCTATTTATTATTTTTTATTGATATTATTCATAAACTATAAAGTATTACTTACTACAAAAAACTAAAAATATTAATATTTAATTACATAAGAAGTAGAAATAACATCAATTTGAATACCAGTCGCTAAAATAATTTTCAGTTTGTGAACATTTTATTTTTCTCCTTAAAGTTCGATTTAGTTTTTAATTCCGTGCCTTTGAAGTATTACCTTTTCAACAATTAGTGTTTTAGCGTAAAATATTTACTTTCTATATTCTATTGATAATAAGGAATCCTGGTTAAATTTACTTCCAGTGCCCTTGCATTCCGAGATAACGTTTGTTTTGCATGGCGGGATCCACAAAACACATTGCAATTTTCGTTAAGTCTGTGTAAAGCATTCATTATTAAATCATTGTTGACTCGGTACGTGACAATTGACTCGGTACGGCCGCTTGGGCGCCGCCGATTGGGCGCCGCCGTTTGGGCGCCTGACGTTTGGGCGCCTGGGCGTTTGGGCGCCCGGACGATTGGGCGCCGCCATTTGGACAAAACATAAATATTTTCCACAAGAAACGTATAATATTTCTAAGTATAATAAATCAATAGTACAATATTTCTTCTTATGGCAAATTTACTTGTAACATTTCATAGAAATCTGCCGTATTACAAGAAAAAAATTTTTTTATTGTATAATAGTTTGTCTATTTCTTCAGCAACGGCGCTGATTATAAATGCTACCAATGGTTTTAAACTTTGCTAATTGCATAATACTAGTAGGTAAAATAAGAATCATAGATAATATACGTGTGGGAAGGGTATGCTGATTGGGCAATTGAAGAACTTTCCCGGCATCTTCCAGATGAATTAATACCAATTTTAAACTGGCTAGAAGACAATTATGTTGGAAGGTTAAACCGGGATCAATCTAGGCGAAAACCATTATTTGCTCCAAATATATGGAATGTTTATGATCGGGTGCTTAATGATGAAGATCGTACCAATAATTTTGCGGAAGCTGCTCATCGTAGTTTGCAATCCCAGTTAGATGTGGATCATCCATCCATATGGAAGTTTATTGATGGCCTGCGAAGCGTCCAGAAAGGAAGAGACGCATCATACGAGGAATTCGTACGTGGTGAAGCCCCTCCGCTTAAAAGACTGAAATATCAAGCAGTAGATCAAAAAATCAAGAGAATTGTTTTATCATATGAAAACAGAACAATCTTAGAATATCTCAGAGGGATTGCACATAATGTGTTAATGAATTAATATAATTACATTTGCCGTTTTTTTTTTGGAAATTTTTTTAATTTTTTTTGTATTTGAGAAATAAATTGATTAATTTTAATTCGACAAATCAGATGTAGATAAGTTTTTAAAATTTTGATGTAAGTTTTTTTTTTTATTTTAATATTAACGTGCATCAACTACTATGGTTATTATCACCTGGCCACAACGTGTTGATGCACACCGGAAGGCCGAGCTAAGAAATTCTGTCAAGTCTCTGTTGCTGGAGATTCGAACTCAGAAATATCAAATATAAGCTAACGTAACAATTAAAACACAATATTAGTTAAAAGTCTGATTTTCGCACAAAAACTAACTTGACTATGAGAAAAAACAGCAACAAATGGCAAAAACCTTAAAAATTAATTAAAAGAAAACTACACCTGCTAGAATCACGGCAAACGTCATTGTTTTTTGTCTACAATGTTTGCACCAAAGGATTTCTCTGGCGACGGCGCCCAATCGTCCAGGCGCCCAAACGGTGGCGCCCAATCGTCCGGGCGCCCAAACGACCAGGCGCCCAAACGTCCAGCGCCCAAACGTCCAGGCGCCCAAATGTCCTGGCGCCCAAACGTCCAGCCCCCAATCGGCGGCGCCCAAGAGTCCTGCTCCGTCTGCCAGGGCTACCGATATCTTTGTTAAGGCCACCACAATAGAAAATAAAAATGAATATTATGTCATCGTATCTCCGGACAAAATTTGGTGTGCTGGTGATTGGAGGTATTGCAGCAGAGAGTGACGATATTTTTTTTTTTTAATTTTAAATTTTAAGTGAAGGTTTTTTTTTACTGATTTAACACATTATGATATGTTAAATAGTTAGTTAAAATTCTGTCGATTCTCCCTCTTCTTCATAAGTTACTAATGCCCGTACTTATAGTCATGGATTGAACCGAGAATCGAGATCAATTCTCGAAATAACAGCTTTTGCTACGATACGGTCTAAATTCCAGTAATCTCATTGGTAAATTCTAGGATCATTTTGAGTCTCGGATTGATCCGTGACTATAAGTACGGGCATTAGTATCTTTTTTAGTGTTTACTTTTAATAAAAAAGAAGAAATAAGGGGTTTTTCTAAATTTCAGTGAGACAAGTACTATTATCTGTCCCCATCATGAAATTTGGTTTTTGCTGTACTGGGGTAAACCCAGCAGTTTTCTCATGTCATGTTTGAAATTTCTACGGGCTAGAAACCATTTAACACGTTGTCTCTAGAACTTAAGATACAGAATTATAAAACTTGCAAGGAAAAACAAGCAAGTTGTTTTGTTGAAACATTTCTAAAAGTTAACTTAAAAATTATTTTAAATTTTAAGTTATAATACATAAGTAAGCCACAGCAAGGGGGTAATTACTTATAATTTTTATGAAGATTTTAGTAAAACTTCGCTAGGCTAGATAAGATTTTGCTAAACCCAACCAAACTTGAAAAAGACTTAATCGATAAAAAGACTTTTTCCGTTCCAAAGACTGCATTTAGTGATTTTCTTCTTGAACTATTTATTACATATTCACACATGGCTCACCAATTGAAAGTTAAAAAAAATCAAATAAAAGTCTTATTTTTTCAAAATAAACTCTATAAGATTTTAGATAAAAGAAAATTCACAAGACTTGTCAGAATATTAAAAGAAATGAATTTAAGTATTTTTTTAAAAATTACATAAATTCTCTCCGCGGAGTGCATATTGTTGACGTTGAAACGCAAACTACGAATTGTAACTTTGTCGTTAAAACTAACTCGCATTTAAATGTGAGAATAAAAGTGAAGTTACTGGCCAAATAAATTTTTTTGGGCATATTGCACCAGAAAGATCATAGCTCCACTACTTAAAACGAAGCATGTAAAATACTGCACGTTTTGTAGCTTATTTCATCGAGCTTTTGTTAGCTTAATCGTACTGCAAGTTACGCCTTGGACGAATTTAATTTGTTTGTAGCTTTTAATTGTATACTTGAAATTATTTAATTATATCCATTTATATATTTCATGTAATAATATTTGAAAAACAATAAACTGAATCTCTTGACTTTAAAACTGCTCTTTATTTTTAGAATTTTGAATTCCTTTCGAGATGAAATTAACAACAGAGGAATTTTTGACACATTTTCATAATTTGTCGGGAGTAACTATCGGAGAACGACGCAAAAATTTATTCATATATTTAAAAAGCGTCGATCTTAATGATTTGGACGTCGACTTCGCCATGGTGCAACCCAAAACACCGTTAGAGGAAAAATTTAAAATTGACGCTCTTATTTACTTCAAAAGAGTTCCCGATCTACTGGAAGTTTTGAATGTGAAAATCCACAGCTAATCCGTCGAGTTTTGAAAAAGAACTCTTGGTTTATCGAGGAAGCGTTCAAAAAAGTTAGTGGTGAAGAATTGGTGTCGGCTGTTTTTCCCCACGTTTCTTTGAAAGTTAAATTAAAAATCATAAATAAATTATGTACAACTTTAGAAAACACTCAATGTGCCGACGAATATTTTGAAGCGATCAAGAGCAAATATGGATTACATTTAGCTTCTAAATTGCTTTCATCGTGTAGTTTAGAAAAAATTCTTGTTAATATTAAGGCCAACAAAATAAAATTTTCGTATCGTCAAATTTTGAAGATTATTCGAAAATATCCCGAAAATACCGAAGAAATTTTGGACATAATGAAAGGTTATTCGGAAAATTTTAATGACGAATACGTGGCATTATTTAAGTATTTTTCTCGAAACGACTTTTTATTTTTCTGTAAACTACGAGAAAAATATAAATTACAGTTAAAAGTTGGTTGGCGTATAACTGAAAAAGTTGTCCGAACTCGTAAAGAGGACATTATTGAAAAGCACGAGAAATTTTTCAAACTGTTGACCAAGAAACGCGCAGTAAAAGCATTATAGGGAACGATTATTCCCGAGTTTTTATAAAATTGTTTCCAGCAGACATCAATAATTACCAGGATCAAAAGTGGTCTATATTTTCAGTTTTTGAATGTTTACCCAAAAAAATGCAAGATATCCGTTTGTGGGAGCCGGACAAATGGACGCGGCCGAAAGGACGCGACCGAAAGGACGCGAGCGTTAGGACGCAGACCCAAAAGGACGCAGACCCAGAAGGACGCAGACCCGAAAGGACGCAGACCCGAAAGGACGCGGGCCATAAGGCCGCAGACCAAAAAGGACGCAGACCCAAAAGGACGTGGGCCGTAAGGACGCAGGCCCAAAAGGACGCGGCCAAATAGACGCAGGCCCAAAAAACGCAATTTTATGAAATTAATAATAGAAATTATTTTTATATTTTATACCAGGTTATAAAATATAACAAATTTTATTGATACAAAGTTTTTCTTTTTTCAAAGTTTTTTTTAATTTTTATTTTAATACTGTGTGTAAGCTCGCTTCTTAATTACTTCTTGCTCTTTATTTCTTAATTATCTCATATTTCCAAACCATTTCCTTATATATATAAGGATATATCATTTTGCATTACCAACTTAACACATAATTTTCGGAGGTTTTATATACCGGGTCGTTCAGAAATGGTATTAGTTCTTTTATCAGATCCGTACTTGGGTGACGTCTCTTACTATTGGTCTGTTTATAGTCAGAACCGTATTCCCCGATTATTAGTGCTGTGTATAAATCTAATGTGGGAACGTAAGAAGGAAGTATTCTGATAGGATTAAAAATCATTAAAAACTTTACTTAATTCAATTTATAATTTATTAACATTAACTAAATAAATTATACAAAAATATTTTTACATTACGTAATTATGGGAAATTCCACGAAGATATTCAATCACACTGCGATTTTCATAATCCTTGACAATACATTTGATGCGGTTGTCGGAATCAATATATTTTTTTTTCTTTCTTGGGGGTTCAGCACCTGCAGCTAGTTGTTCGAAAAATACGTCCCTACCCCGTTGAATTTGTTTTAAGGAATAAATGAGTTTCCATATTGTAGGACGATCCATCGACAGCTCACTTTGTAATCGTCTGTGAGCTGCTTCAGCGTGATTATTCGTTCTATCAGTATCTGTTAATACTCGTGTGTAAACAGACCACGTTTCAGGAGGAAAAATAGGACGATTTCTTCCATTACCTCTGCGATTGGGTCGTCCTAAATAAGAATCCTCAAACCATTGTAATAAAGGTTGTAATTCAAGAGGAATTTCAGTGGCTAATTCATCAACTGCAGTATCCAAATCATGTATGGGTACAAACAGCTATCGAATAAAAACGATTACAAGTACTATTTTTGAGATAATATTTTAATTAAAATATTAAACGATCTAACATATTTTATACGGTAGGTATACTATATACAAGCAAAATCCACATAATGGTGTATTTAGATACATCGCAAGATGGCATGAACATTTTTTTAATTAATTTTAAAATATAAAAATTATTTTTTGCATTTTTTTGGGCCTGCGTCCATTTGGCCGCGTCCTTTTGGGTCTGCGTCTATTTGGCCGCGTCCTTTTGGGTCTGCGTCCTTTTTGGTCTGCGGTCTTATGGCCCGCGTCCTTTCGGGTCTGCATCCTTTCGGGTCTGCGTCCTTTTAGGTCTGCGTCCTTTTGGGTCTGCGTCCTAACGCTCGCGTCCTTTCGGTCGCGTCCTTTCGGCCGCGTCCTTTTGTCCTAGACCGTCCATTTGTTACTAAACATGTTTGAGCAAGTTTACGGCACTTCTTTATTGAGCCATCCAGAATATATTACTACGGATATATTGACTAGGTTATATTGACTATATTGACTTTCTATTAGCGAACGGGAAGGAATTTTAAAAATTGAGAATAAACCCAAAGAAATTTCGGAAGATGTTTGGTATTGTTATTATAAAACAAGTATTTTAATTCCTTATTTGAAAAAACGCATTTCTTTAACTTCTGAAATGACGAAGAGGTGCGAACTTATAGGTTGTTTGGTTAAAACGTGCAGCTTGAATGATGATATGGAAGCCTTGGCCCAATTATGTGAATATATGGTAAAGCGACATCGCAATGATCACGTGACCGTACGAGGTAAATTTTTTAGAATCATAGAAGAAGAAATTGATTTGAAAAAATTGAAAAAGCGCCATTGGGACAGCATACAGGAATTGATCCAAATATTTGCGTTGAATGGTGAAAATTTTAATTATGCTGAGGAATTTTTGGTGGCACATATCTATTTCTGTTTGGAAAATCAGTTACCTATTCGGGAACAACTTACTGAATTAATAAAAGACCACAATACAGGTTTTCATATTTTCAAAGATAAACCAGAATATGAAAAAAAATGTTTATTGTTGTCTTACGAAATTGGATTAGAATTGTACGACATTTTTAGTGAGACTAGCTGCTACTTCCGTACATCGTCATTCTATAACAATTTTATTGCTTCGTTGTATGATTGGAATTCTCGACATCCTGAAGATGAGATACTTTTGGTTTCTTTTCCGTTGCTATTGGAGTTTATTAAGAAAGGCATTAAAGAAAAAAAACATATTAAGAATTTGGACGAAACGTTGATGTATTTGCTACGTAAGCAACCCGATCACGAAGAAACACTATCACTATTAAATTGCTACTTATCTATGCCAACTGTTTCCGTAAATGGAAGTATTTTAAAATTTCTATATAAATTTCAACCGTTAACTGTATCTGAACATATTGAAAATTTGACCAACATAGCCGTAACAAATAGTTATTGGCGCGAAGACTACTTCTTTTGGATATTCAGCAAGAACTACACCCATTTGAATATACCACAAAAAATGATTCCGTTATGTATTCAACAGAGTCAAACCTACGATGGTGCAGTAGCAGGTTTATCTCATCTTCTGAGTAACGACGAATTTTTAAACTTCATTGCGCCTTATTATCCTACCACTCCAAAAGCGGATTCTAAAACCGAAGAAGGTAGAAGTCTTTATGAAACCCAACGATTAATTACCAAATATTTAGCCAACGTCCAACCGGCATCTGTAATTTTACCGAGTATCTTAAAATTTTGTCAATGCGACTATTTGAAACTAATCATTCGTTCGTTATATTCTGCATCGGATACAACAAACGAAGACAAACTGTCTGAATTTATTTCAAAGTTTTCAGATAGCGCGGTGTCCGTTCGAAAACATGCAATGCATTTAACGTTCAGACTTCTAGAACAAGCCAACGTCTTCAGCGTGCTGAGCAAGTTTATGGAAACTGAAAAGAATGCTTCGATTCGCAAGTTCCTATTTAAGGGCATATTCAACTATTTCGTCAAAAATCCAGATGACAAGTCTTGGGAATTGGTGAAATTAAATTTGACTTGGGCGCCCGGATATTTGGGCGCCCGAACGATTGGGCGCTGGACGTTTGGGCGCAGGACATTTGGGCGCCTGGGCGCCGGACGTTTGGGTGCCCGGATATTTGGGCGCCCCCGGACGTTTAAAAAACACAGGGTTTAACATCTAGATAAAATTAGTAAATTTTATCAATAATTATACAATAACACTATGTATTAATATAATTTAATACAAAAATTCTAATTATTGTAGAATTTGGAAAAGTAATACAATACAATGTTTGGGATCTGTCAGTCAATCGTCCCCACGAGAAATGCTTCGACAGCTGCGCTATAGGAAAGGTGACAATTTTTTGAGTATATTAAAAAAAAGAAATTTTGCGGATTATTCATTAGTTTTCGAGAAAACGGCATTTGAAAATCAAAATTTTACATGCATTTTAGATAGGGAATTCATTAACACGAAAGTCCTATTGACGGTGCGTGCGTTCTGATAAAGTCTTAGTGTTAGCAGTTAGACGCGATTGTGACATAGTCGGGTGCACATCGTGCATATTGAACCCCTTGCTTGTAACCGCACCCATTATATTACGCAACATTATGCAATAATTTAAAAAATAAACGCAGAACTCGTTTTTAGGTTAGAATCTCAAATGCCTTGATTGCGTTCGTCAAAACCGACGCTCCGCTACCCTCCGCTCTGGGCGCTACACGCCGTTGTGACGAACGCTGACTCGCTAAAAACATCCCCCTAGATAGCCCTAACTCTCCAAAGGTGCTACTGGAAAGGGGTGAAACTCGTAAGGGGTGCAACACGTAAGCCACGCTCGATGTGTTCCCGACGGTGTCACAATCTCGTCTGACGGCTATCAGAACGCACGCACCGTCAATAGAACTTTCGTACTAATGAATTCCCTATCTAAATGCATGTAAAATTTTGATTTTCAAATGCCGTTTTCTCGAAAACTAATGGATAATCCGTAGCAATGTGCGGTCTCAAAATGCTCAGAAAATTGTCCTCTTTCTAATAGTAAAGAAATCAAAGCAAAACTTGTGGGGATGCTTAAATGACAATAATCCAATGTTTTATTATGTTATAAAGGCTTTGATATATTTGAAAATATGAAAAAATTGAATATTCGGGGAGAGGGTATAACCCCTCTTTGTAAATATATGCTATTTTCCCTTCGCACGACGTTTTTTTATTTTGAAATATTTTAAAATTTAAATTTTATTAAGCCATGAACGCTTTCTGGTAATGCGAATACCAATTTGCATGGAACAGAAATATTATACTTTTCTTGTGGAAAATATTTATATTCCAAATGTCCTGGTGTCCAAATGGCGGCGCCCCATCGTCCTGGCGCCCAAATGTCCTGGCGCCCAAACGTTCAGCGCCCAATCGGCGGTGCCCAAACGGCGGGGCCCAATCGGTGGCGCCAAAGAGTCCTGCTCCGCCCTACCAACGCGTACTTACGTAGAGTTTCTATATTATGCCCTCAATTCGGCTTCATTAAAGAGTGGGACGTCTCCGTCTACTGGTTTGGTAGCAAACGCCTTTTCTGGATAAACTGAGAAAAAGGTCCGGATGATTTCTCTATTCGGTACCCCTTTCCCCAGACAACCTCGTTCACCTCTTCGATGAGCTTCTTCCAGTAATTTTTCTTGCAATCTCGGATTTTGTTTGTTAGGAAATCTCTGAGTCTTTTCAATTCTGAAAATTCTTGACTCTTGAGCAAGTTCCGGAGTTTCTTCTTCTCTCCTTCTCCAGTCGCTTGTTGTTGCGTCTCGGCCTGGTCAACAGTCGCTTGCTGACGGTCGGCGGGGGCCTGCTCAATCGCCCAACACACCGACCGATACTGGGGCTCCGAGAAACCCCTGCATCATAATTTCCATGTTCATTTCATCTTGATCTCGAGATTTTTGGGCAGGGCGTCTTACCCTGTTACCTCTCGCGTTAGCCTTGTAAGTTCCTCTCATCCACCGGGGTTGGGTACCCGATCTCTGAGATTCCACCACAAGTTACCAGTGACTACCACGTGGAGGTGCAAGTAGGATTTGGGTCCCCTTACTCGACTGTTGCCTTATACATTGATGATTTTATACATATATAAAATGCTGTGTTTTGATGATAAAAAATAAAAAATAAGGAAAAATTAAATTATAGTTGTAAATAGAATACATAATTAATAGAGAGCGGATAAAAAGGCATTAAAAAAGCCAAAAAAGACGCATAAAAAAGCACAGAAAACGCAAAAAAAAGCTCTAAACAAATAAAAAAATAATTAAAAAGGCGTTAAAAAAGGCACAAAAATTTTTTTTAATGTAGTATCTACACTTAAAAATTGTTTTAATTATAATTAAATAACAGAAAAATATTTTAAAAGTCTTTAAAACATAAGTCACAAATTACGTAACGGCCTTATGGGGGGAGGAGGGGGATTGATAATTTGTTACGATTTGTTACGGTGCATAACGCTTGCATAACGCAATTTGTTATGATCTGTTACAATGGGGGGGGAGGGGGTTAAAAACGTCAAAAATTGCGTTACGTAATTTGTGAACAGCCCCTTTCCTTGATATATTCTTCTACTACGGGTTTCACTTTCGGCATTATTGCTTGGCACTTGATTACAATTTTTTTTTCTACAAATAGTAGAACAATCAGTAGTAAAACAATCAAAATTTGTACAAACGATAAAAATAAAAATAATATAGTTACATAAATAGTATTTACAATAAATTTTATTCTTGCTTTTACCAATTTGGATTTTAAACTGATTTTAGTAGCAAAATGCATTGATTTTTTTGCAATAACAAATTTTTATGCTTAGGTTGGTACCATATGAAAAATTCAAATTTGAAAATTCAATTCAGGTAAAGAATTCAAATTCTGTTCATTTTTTTCTGTAAAAAAGTTGCTTTTTGCAAAAAAAAGCTAAAATAAGCTTTAAATAAGCATAAAAATTGAAAATAAGCACAAAATGCTCAAAAAGGAAAAAAAGGCATAAAAAACTTAGTGTCAAATGATAAAATTCTTCATAAATCGTCCAAATTTTAAATATCTTATTGCTGCCTTAAATATTGACGATAAGCATAATGGAAGGAATTCCGCTCTTTAATAATTAATAATAAATAAAATAAAAAAATTAATATTAAATATAAAAAGTATAATTTATGTACTCGTATACAACTAATTACAATTTGCTAAAACCTTCAGATTTTTATTATCCTCTTAATGACATGATTTCGGAAGGAGATAATATGTAATTATGAACTTTTTGCACTAAAACCATTTAGAATTAAAAACACAAATTCAAATGCACTTGAAATGTTGAAGTGCAAATTATATTTTACATTAATTTTGTTGATCCGATTATCTGCAATTTTTACTACTGACTTATATGGAAAGGTAATATTTGTGTAATAAATGATAATAATTGCGTTAACGGTTTACCTCATTTAGTTACATCAAAAAGACTACAAGATAGGTTTTCAAAGATTAGAATTGATTCATTATAGTAAACGTGTTTTCAATAATTTTGAAATTAAAACCTTTAAGTATAATCGAACATTCCCGGTTGCCAATCTTACGTTTAATTCAAAAGTGACATTTGGATCTGAATTGGAGGTAGGATCTCAGAATTCATTTCTAAGTAATGAATATCGTCAACTTTACGGTACAAATTTTCAAGTAAATTATTGTAAAAGCGTAGAGGAAAATATAGGGGGACTACGAAATCTACTTAAATGTGGGAATTTTACCCGTTGCCATGCTGATAAAGTAACAATTTTTATGAAAATAATTTCAAAATTTATTTAATTTTGTTTTGATAGGGAGTAACTTATGAAATAATATGCAATATGTATTCTGATGAGTCTCGCTTTCCACCTTTGATACCAAGTGGTGAATACAAATTGTTGATTGACGGTCTATATAAAGATAAAAAAATAGTAACATGTGCCTTGTATCTGAAAATATATCGCCTTATTACTAGATTAGAGAAAAAAGTTTAATTTCAGTGAAATTTTCGATGTGTAACTTGCTAAAATTAATAAAAAGTGACCTAAAAAATTGCGTAATAGAAAAACATTCAATATTTTAATTTTAACTTAATCAATTTTTTGTTATGCTTTTGGTGCTTCACCGCAGTAATTAATTTTGAGATATTAATAAAATATTTAATTGGTTACAGGTATTTTTATGTTTTATACGAGTTAGAATCTTACCATAAATCTAAATTTATTTATTTTAAAGTTATGGTTTAGAGTCGGCTATAGGAAAATTTAAAGTTTTGTTGGTGTAGTATGGTATTTATTTATGGTAAATATTTTAATGCTTTATTTCCTCCTTTTGTAATTACTGGTACAATTAACAGAACGTCAAGATATAAAAATTTAATGTAAAGTTTTAAAAAGTTTTAAAAAATAAATACTGAAAATATATTTTCAAGAAAACTGATTGGAATTTTCTTCCTTTTTAAAAATTCAGAATTTAATGTTTCAAGTTTTAAAACTGTTTACAGTGATATAGAATGAGAAAACAAAAAATAAACTTAAAATAAAATTTGTATACTATTGCATAAGGGATAGTGGTCATAAATTGAAGCATTAATGGAACGGAACAATTATCAAATCCAATTTATATATCACAACTATAGACTAAATGCATTTCCGCATTTCCGCATATTTAATGGTAAAATACCTTTCATAACAATTAACAATAAATGTCCTTAATGACTTGATTTTGAAAGTAGATATGCAATATATCTAAATATGAACTTACATTACTTACACTAAAGTCATTTTGAATTAGAAACTCTAAGTCGTACGCTCAAAATGTTCAAGCACAAAATACATTTAACATTAATTTTGTTAATGCAATTATCTTCAATTTTTACGAATGATTTTTATTCAAAGGTTATATTGGTGTGATTGCTAATAACTATTTTAACATTTTACTTATTTAAGTTTCATCAAAAAGACTACAAGATGGATTTCGAAAGACTAGAATTGGTCTATTATAATAAAAGTTATTTCAATTTTTTTGAAGTGAAAACTTTTAAATTTAATCGAACAACACCAGTTGCCAATGTTACGTTTAGCTCAAAAATAGCATTGGGATCCGATGTGGAGGTAGGATCTTAGAGAGAGAGAATTAATTTTCATTGTATTATTTAAAAAAAAATGTATTATTAATTTGAATTGTTTTAGGGGGCAGTGCAATTTTACAAATTTTTGAGTAATGAATATCGTCAACTTCACGGCACAAATTTTCAAGTGAATTATTGTAAGAGTCTTAAAGAAAATCTTATTGGAATACAAACTCTATTTAGATGTGGAAATTTTACCAGTTGTCATGTGGTTAAAGTAACAATTTTTATATAACTAATTATAAAATTTATTCAATATTTTTTTGGTAGGGAGCAACTTATAAAATATGCAATATTTATCCTGATGAGTCTCGATTTCCACCTTTGATACCGAGCGGTGCATATAAATTTCAAATTGATGCTCTGAGTGGAGATAACAAACTACTAACATTTGATTTGTATTTAAAAATATATCGTCCCATTACCAAATTTGAGAAAAAAGATTAAATGCTGTGAAATGAACGGCAAAAGTTTTTTTTGCGTTTTGTTCACTGCAATATTTTGTCACGATATGATTTTGAAGGGGGATTATCACGAAACGATTTTTGAAAGCACAGGTGTAACAATAATAAAATATTTATTAAATTAAATTAAGAACTAAATACACTAATTATTATTTACATGCTTATAATTAGGACTTACTCTACTTGTACCCTTAAGGAGGGTGAACCCATCATGCGGCCAGGTCACATCTTGACCTCCTGAGATGCACACATGCACACTCCGAACTCTCGTTAATTCATTAATTATATTCTATTCCACCGCTTGATGCTACCCCTTCCAGATTCATTACCTACTTATTTGTAATTATTGTACTTTGTCAACTTATACGAGGGAGCTTCAAGTGGAATTACACTTGATTACACTAATTTATAGATTATACATTTCCACTTGCAACAATATTACAATTTAAGTTATTAATAAAATTCTTAATTCGCTACAGATATTTTTATTTTTTATACGGGTTCGAATCTTGCCATAAATCGCTTTAACTAACTAGGTCACTATTATGTGACCTGATTGTGTATTATGAGCATGCATGCTCGTTCATGACTGCGTTAAAATTATTCTAATCATTTTTTTAATGTTTATTTTAATAAACCGGAGTTAAGTAACAGGTAATCCCATAAACATGAAACCGGAGTTGTTGAGAAAAATGAAAATATTTTTCAAAATGATTAAGAATAAATCATAGGATATAAATAAAAATCTATTTTACAGCAAAACGTATTAGACGTTTTTTGTTGAAAATTTTATTTTCTTCAATTTGGTGTATATTTATTATTTTTATGTTGTAGCACCGTTTCCGAGATATAGATGACAATATTTTTTGTATTTTACCGAGTCTTGTTCAAGTCGCTGTCAGTCAGAAACGGTTAGACGAAATAGAAAAATGTATATCGTCGGCTTGGAGCAAAAACAAGATAACTCCAAAATGATAGTTTTGAGAAAATGCGACTTCAATGTTGAGTTGACAATGCAAAAGTATACAAATTCAAAACTAAAAATCTTAATAAAAATTTTATTAGTGTTAGTACAATTATCTGATTTTGCCAGAACGTAGAGTATGATTCATATCCAATCGTGTAGATAACTCATTTTGTCCAAAAATGGAGTTATCTTGTTTTTGCTCCAAGCCGACGATATATTAAACAAAATTAAAAGCAATGAAATTTACAACAAAAAATGTCTAAAAAGTTTTACTATGAAATCGATTTTTATATGACGAAAGATGTCTTCAAAATGTACAATTAATATTATTAATACCTACATGTACGAATACTTTCTGCAGCTACTGTATTTGGCTTCACTGTTATGTACAGTAACTGTCATGGAAATTGCATTGGGAATTATTCCCGAATCAAAAAAATTGATTTCTTGAATAGGTCAATGCAGAAAGTGAATTATGTCCATTGACAGTAGTTTTGAGTAAATTACAAAAAAACTGTTTGTATGCTATAATATTATCCTTTCTTTATTATCCTTTTTTGCTATGATATAATCTTGAATTAATTCAAGTTCTAATGTTTTGATAAACAATCTTCTGGGGAGTTTGAAATCTTGATTATTTTCTCTGTATATCACAAACGAAAACACGACAGTGAGAGACCATCTTCGTGAATTTCTCAAAAATGTCTCAAATTTCCAGTTGTCGGGTTACTCGGGCGGGAGTTTAGAAATTTGTACTTTATGATTGTGAAAAAACCAAGCAGCGCGGCGCGGCAAAGTGGGCGAACTGCAGTGAAAAGTTTATTAATTTTATCCGCAAGGATACAATTCAATAAACAGATAAGTCCATTTTTTGAGTAAATTCTTTTTCCAAGATTCATGGGGTTGATTACCACCCTCCTTCGTATTCGCATGCATATACATCACAAAATGTAAGAATATTAATTTCTTTAATCAAAAGAATCTCAAAATAACAATTACTTCTAAGTTCTAAAGACCAAATTACAAACGCCATTTAGTAACCATTTAGTAAATATTATATAAGTATTAAATAGTATTTATTAGATACATAGGTGTTGGTTTAAATATTAATTTATTAGAGTGACGTTCGTATTTAGTTTTCTGACATGTTCCACAGGTGTTAACATAGTTTTGTACGTCTTTATCAATGTATGGCCAGAAAAATGATTGCCTTATGGCTTTAAGGTTTTCTCGAATACCTCGATGATAAGTTTTTGTTTAGTGGTATTGTTTTAGTTTAAGATTTCTTTCGCCTTGTTCGAGAACGTCTGTTACAAAGTAGTTTGAAATTATAAGATTAAGTCCTTTATTCTCAAAGAATTTTTGTACGGTCCGTATAAAGGATATTTCGAAGTCTTTATAAGTGAAATGCAAGCAGTAATGTTTTTTGTTCAAAATGATATTTTATGATTTTTAAAAATGATCTCTCGATTTTGATCCAGGGATTTTAAAATAAATGCGGTAATTATCGAAAAATTTTTGTTTACTTATTTTGGTTTGCTCAATTATATTTTTTTAATCACAAAGAGATATTATTATTTGGTTTTTGAATGTGTTAACTGTTCTTTCTGTGTATGGTAATATCGTAATATTAATATAAATATTAGTAATATCGTAAAAATTGGATGTAGTGCACACTAGGCTAGTGTGCTAGACCGTTTCGTTCAAATTTTTTATTTCGGAAAGATTTTTATCTAAATTGTTTATAATTACGATCATCGAAGCATTATCATTAGTTTCAATGGGATATATTTCGACACGTGATAGGGCGTCAGCGTTATATATAGCTTTTTTATATTCATATAACCGTGTAATCGAATTCTTCTAGTTTAAGCCGCCATCTCACCACTTTTGATTTGCTTCTTTTAAAGAAAACAACCACTGTAATGGTTTATGGTCGCTAATTATATTGAATTTATTTAATTTATTATTTTATTTTTTTTAATAATTTATTAAAACTATTGCGAGAAGTTCTTTTTCAATCGTACTATAATTTATTTCGGCTGGATTGTGGATTGAGGTCTGTAGTGAGATTAAATGGTTTTGAAAAATCTGGATGTTGTAAAATGGGATGGTTCATTAATGGGATGGTTCTTGCAAGTTTCAAAACTTGTGATAAACTCATGATTGTGCATGATGTTCGCGCCCTTTTTTAAACATTGTGTTAAAGGTTTAGTTAACTTAGCAAAATTCTCAATAAATTTTCTATAATAATACCTACTAATCCGAGAAAACTTTTGATTTCTTTAGCTATTTTCGGTATAGGAAATTTTTTGATAGATTTTATTTTTTTTTTTTCGTTTGGTTTGATGCCTTCAGTATAAATATTATATGCGCCCCACACTCTATAAATGCTCCTTACTCTAGTTCCGCGTCACGGCCCGTGTCGATTAGCGCGGGTATTTAGCGAGTTTTTAGCGCACGATTAGCACTTATAAATTTATCGTTTTGACACAGTGCCCATGCATGTCCCATTCTAGAAGTTGAGGTTTCTTACAGGAAATTGATCAAGGAATACGCTGGTATTTCTTTCAAAATTTTCAGAGAACTTCTAAACTAGGGGCGATAAAAATAAAATAAAAACTGTTTGCTGTATTCATTTGTTGCAAAGAACTTGTAAAAAATTTATTTCAAAATCAGAGACTCTAGTGTCAAAAACTGTCCGATCTGACGTGGAATAACTCATATGCAATTTTCATGCTTCCATGTCAAAACGTCGAAAATAATAAACGTCGAAAACAAGAACGTCCAAAGTCAAAAACAACGAAAACAATAACGTCTAAATTCAAAACATACGGTCAAAGGCGGAATAACAATAATCCCAATATGTACAATATAAACAAACAAAATATATTAACAAATTAATTTAAATCTTAAAAGCAATTAAAATACATAGTAATTCAAATTTACAAGAAAATGGAAATTAAATTAAACTCATAATTATAACAAATAAATTAAAATTAAAATTCAATAAAAATAATATTTTAAATTTTAAACAAGTTTTTGAAACATGACAATAGATGATGTATTTTTATATATTTTTTTTTATTTTTATCTACATATATCGCATAAATAAAGACAATGTTTTAACTGTTTTTTTTTATTTATCTGGAGTTTGAAGATTAGATTACTCAGACGGACCACGACTTTTGCTTACCGACAGAACATAGCCATTGAGGGGCAAAGAATAATATAAATGCTTTTTCTTTAGTGGTAAAGATGTATTCTTCCGCCACTATTTTGGTTATCTCTTACAATAAATGTACTTTCCATGCGATGAGGATATGGAATTTCATTTATTATCCTTAATACCACCATGCCACGGTCCAGATAACTGGCAATTAATTGCTCACGTTCCTGTTCATTTGCGTAATTCACGAGCACGGGGAAGGCATTATGATATACGGTATAATTTTCAGGATTATCAACGGTTTGGTTGATTACTAAGATCTCCTCGTCCACTTTACAGCCATTTTCAAAAATTTCTATTTTGTCAAACGGCACTCGGTCCAAAGGGCAACTTCGATGGTTTCCTGTCCAACGCTTAATGCATACATAGCAAAATCTATGTATGCAAGTATTTGGTTTTCCCATTCGTTGCATATTGATTGGCTCCAAACATATTGAACACAATTCGTTGTTGTTTTCCATAATTGTCTTATTATTATTATTTTCTTTTTGTATTTAATATTCGTATTTTTCTTATATAATAAAATTATATTTACCAACTTACCAACTTACAAAATAACCGACCGTTGGCTTACAATGAATGACCAATGCTGGGCCAGTATTGGTTTTATACTGGTAGCCATTCATTGGCGTCCGGTGTTTGAACAACCCTCGGACCAATACTGGTTTGCCGTTGCTTTGCCGGAAATAAGTTTAAGCTTTGGTATGCAATGTATGACCAGTGCTGGGCCACGATTGGTTTCGTACCGGCAGCCAATTATTGGCTTCCGATGTTTAAACAGACCTTGGGCTAATGCAGGGCCGTGTTAAGGCATGTGAGTACCCTAGGCATATTTTTTTTGCCGCCCCTTAAAATTAAAATTTGAACTTACTATAACAGCATAATATTTATTAGCAAAATAAATATAAACTTTGAGAACAAATTTATTAACTTAAACAGTAGACATTTTTTTGTTCTTCGTTTATTTTTATTCTTTACTTTTTTGCGGCACTTTTCTACATAATGTAATATGATTTTTAAATAAGTACAGTACAATTTACAATCAAGTTTCTATTTATGTTACATTTTTTATTAGAATTAATTAGTATTTTTGCCGCCCGTAAAAGACTGCCGCCCTAGGTAGCTGCCTTTCTTGCCTAATGAATAAATCGGCCCTGGGCTAATAACCAGTGCTGGGTCAGTATTGGTTTCGTACCGGCAGACAATTGTTGGCGTCCGATGTTTGAACAGACCTTGCGCCAATGCTGTTTGATATTGCTATGACAGTAATCAGTTTAAGCTTTGGCATACGATGCATTATCAGTGCTGAACCAATTATAGTCAAAAACTACTTCAAAAAACATTAAAAATACATGTTTCGGTTTATGAAACCGTCATTCAGTATAAAAAATATTCTAAAATTGTGCAAAAGTTTATAGAAAGTTGTTAGAGGTCCTGTAATCACCTGAAGTTCTAACAGAAGAAATAAGGGGTTAGAATAACATCAGATTGGGGGTATGTTGTAGCAATCACGTGTATATTGTTGTGCGAATACGTGAAATACCGAGTATGCAAATTTGCAAATACTGGAAGCCAACGTCGCACCAACGCTGGTTGCCAACCGTAGGACCGCGGTTATCATTACAGCTTTGACCCAACGGTCTCCCGATTGTACTGCCAATAGTTGCCCAAGCGTCAACCACGGTTGGCGCACTGCTGGGTCAAGCACTAGACCAATACTGGGAACCAACGTTGCACCAACGCTGCTTGCCAACCGTAGAACCGCAATTATCATTACAGCTTTGGTCCAACGGTCACCCAGTTGTTCTGCCAATAGTTGGACAAGAGTCAAGCATCGACGGGCCAATATCGACGGGTCATTGCTGGGCCAATTGTAAATATTTTCATGGGCATGATTAGTTCAACCAGGACAATCGAAATGCACACCAGTTGAGTTTCACACCATTAAAACACCAGGAGGTCAAATTTTTTTTTTTACCTATTCATTATTTTCAGAATTTCTGTGAAAACCGTTGGTTTCCCAAAAAAATTTATTTGACCAAAATTGTAGCCCGTTAAATTCCGGTTGCAGTCAACAGTTTTTTTCGAAGACGTTTTGTTTAAGCCGTATCTCTTAAGCTAAAAAATCAATAATAGCGGAGCATGACCGTTTGAAATCAGAAATTCTAAAAATTGCTTTAAAGGGAGGTAGGTACCCACAAGGGTTTAGACTTGGACAAAAATTTTATTTGAAAATTTGACTTAGAAAAGTGTCCTTTATAAGTTCAAAGGTTTTCCACAGTCACGAGGACGCACCCTGTATAACAAGAAAATACTAAAATATCTCTTGAATTAAAAGTAATCAGTCATGCAAACTTTGATACATGATACTTCATTGCAGGTATACGGTGATGTTATACTGACTTGTTAATAATATCTACTATTATAATATGAGTGTACATACAATAATAACTGGAAGTACGAATTGACGGAATAAGCAATCAAATTTTTAATTTAATTAATTGCTTATAATTTGTAATTAATTTACATCCTATTACAGGATTACAGCTTATTGCAGCGTAAGAAAGGTAATTAAATATTGTAACAATGTCAGTTATGCCTAGCCTCACTTAAACAAGAAGTTTACGAACCAAATTTCCTTTTTTCTTGGATTTCTTAAAATTTTCCAAGATTTTCATTTACTTGTAAATCAAATTTCCCCAGAGGTTTCCCTGTAGACGAAGCGTTTATCTCACTATTATATTTATCCGTTACAGACTGCAAAATACCGGAACAGATGACGAAAGGCATCTCCAAGAAGAAACCAGTATTTATACTAGAAAAGTGGTAAGTTTTACTATACTATATTTATACTAGTAAGGTACCTATGGTACCTTAGGTACCAGGTACGGTAAGGTATAAGGTAGCTATGACTCCTCATAGCTACCGTGAGAAATAGGAAAGTAATCTTGTTGCGATATCAAACCTCGTAAGAGACGCTTCTGCTGGAACAGTACAAGCATAGAACTGGGAAAAGAGAGGATTTTGCATGAGCGAGATTCAAAGGGACTACGTTCATCAGCTGTTATTACTCTGTGATCAAATCGCCTGAGTGCATAGTTATCCTGATGTGTAATGAGGGTGACACTCCGACTTTTGTTGAAAGTGGTTCCCAGCTTCACCATGGACGTCTCTGAACATCAAGAACTGCAGCGGTTAAAAGTAATTGTACTAATGCGCGCAGGACGCGAACACTGGCACCGGGCAGAAACCCCTGAAGGTATGGACTGGACCAACCAAGGTAGAGAAATGCGCTTGACGCGGAACTGCCCCAAGAAGTGGATGCCGAAGACTGGCTGTCGCACTGAACAGAGCCTGCGATAAGTTTTGATATTATTACTTTCCACTCTTTGGTAGTCGCATTTTGACGTAATGAAAATTGAGTAATTTTCAGCTCGTACAATTTAGAAATAAAACAACAATAATTTTATTAAATGTGATGCATTATTAAGCAAAATACAAAAACATAACAATTATTACTTACAAATAAACAGTTAATGTATCAAAAAATACATAGCACGCAAACTTATTTTTGTGCTCTTTATGTCCAATTATTAGGATAAAAATATAAATAATTTTGACTTCTGTGAGGGTGTAAGAGTTAAAAGATACAACTTGCATAAAATTCAAGTTTATAAGGCATGTATTCATAATCTATGACTAATAATAATGTAAGAAAATAAAAAATTAGGACGGGCAGAAGAGGGTGCTATTATTAAAAAATAAGATAACATAATTATGTTTTAAATTTATAATTTTTATTTATATTTTATATCTTCTATTTGCGAAATGAAAGCCTGAAGTCGAAAATGTGTGCTCTTTATAAAAATTACCTACATATGAGTAGTTATAAATTATACTTTTTTTTTATTTAATATTAAGCAAACTAGAGAAGCAATCGACATTAAAATTAAAAATTTGAATTTTTGCTGATAAAAGTTTTTTCAATATTTTCTTTTATTTGTGTTTTTCTTTTGTATTTCTCTTTAATTTGTATTGTATTTTAATTTTATTAAAAATAAAATATGGGACATGGAAATCGATTCTACGCATAGTATTATGTAGACAATTTTTATAAAGAACAAAAATTTTCTTTTACAAAATAAGAGAATATTTTATGAAAACAAAATTTTATCTTTTAACCCCGACACCCCCACAGAAGCCATTTTTAAGCGTTTTATTGCGATTTAAGCACTCTACTAATAAGGAAACTTACGATCCTTGACCTAAGAGATTATTTCTTAGACTAGGGAAATTCAACAATATTCCTACGGTTCAACAATCGCAAGTTTCCTCTAATAAGCAAGATACTTTCAAGATAATGATGGTGTTAAGTATAAGTTTTCCTTTGCTGGAAAATTGTATTTCCACATTTGTTATGTACCTAATACCAAAGATTATTATTTGTTATTGTACCTACTCAAGTGCCCACACCAAAAAGTGAATAATTTATAATATTGTATAGTAAATGAGGTAGCTAATGGCTTGCAAAGACCCGTGTTTTAGGAAAACAAACCTTAGTACTTCCACGTGCTGGCAGGATCACTCCTAAAGGGAATTCAAATCCATTGTAGTTGTTCCACCAAGATAAGTAGAAAAACATATCTGAACTGTAGGATCTGGATTATTTTTTATGGATTCAAATATTGCAGTATACTTGACGCGATTTTCATCTTCTTTTGGTTCTCCATCCTCGTGAAGCAATAGTATTACCAGCAGCAAGCATGGAATGGAGCTATTAGACTGCATAATGCTTTCGATCAAAATCAATTTGTTTGTTTCCACTTCTGTCACATTCAAAAAATGCTTCAAGAAATCTTTTAAATACTTGCAAAATAAATTTATTGTTATCATTCCGTAAATGTTTACAGAAGATTCAAAAATTTGATAAAGTTTTTGCCCAATTTCTACTAAAGGTAACCTCTCAATGTAAATTAAGGTGAACTGCAAATATAAATACTCTTGAAATGCTTGATGTGGTTGTACAAAATTATTCCACAATACCACAAATTTTTCGAAAATTTGCTTGTCCAAACAACCCTCATCGATATATTGCAAACAAAATGCTTTCAAGAAGCCTGTAACATAGTTACGACTGCGGTATCGCATGCTGCGATTTTCGTGACGAAAATTTGCAAAATTTGTCACCACGGTAAAATACTTTGTCAAACGTTGCTCTTGTTCTAATTTGGGCTCGCAATAAATAATATATTTACAAGTGAATCTTTGTATTGCTTGCTGAATATAACTTAAAACACAATCCGTGGTTTTGAAAAAGTACTTGTCGATTAAGTTTTCGCAAAACACCACCGGAAGCGTACGCATCACATTTGGTGAAACCTATTCTAGCAGGGCGCCCAAATCGTCTACATATTCACCAGAAAATTTTTCTAAAACTTCGCACGTGAAAACCAAGTATTGTGCAAAATATTGATTGGGTATTTTGTCTGTTTCCAGCAAAATACTCACAGGTTCTCGATCGGCAGCATCCAAAGCACATAATTGTACTTTCACCAATTCCCAAGACTGATCGCACGGATTTTTGAGAAAATAATTAAATATTCCCTTGAAAAGAAATGTGCGACTCGTAGGATTTTTCTCCGTTTCGATAAACTTGGTCAACACAATTAAGATGTCCTTCTTGTTTAAAAGTCTCAAGGATAAATGGATTGCATGTTTTCGAACAGAAACTGCGCTGTTCATAAAAGGTACCAAAAATTCCATAACTTTGTTTTCGTTTGTTGCATCGCAAGTGGAATACAATGTACGAATTATTAGTTTCAAATAGTCGCCTTGACAAAATTTCCAAACGCTTGGCAAAATTGCCGATGCTGGTTGGAGGTTTGATAAATGTTTGCCAATCCACTTTTGTGTTTCGTACAATTTGCGACCTTCTTCAGTTTTTGAATTGACTTTTAGGCTTGAAGGATAATATGATGCAACGAAAGTGAGAAACTCTTCGATCGTCATGAGATAAGATAAGCCTACAACTGCGCCTTCGCTGGTCTGGTGCTTCTCTAAACATAACGGTATCATTTTTTGGGGTATTTCTAAATGAGTGTAGTTTTTAGTAAATCTCCAGAAAACAAAATCAGCGCGCCAGCAATTGACCGCCATCATAGCTACTTTTGTTACATCTTCCATATTCTCTATAACAGTTAAAGGTCGATACTTGATCAGATAATTCAAAAAACTAACATTTGCATTAGCAATTGGCGAAGACAAATAACTTTTCAGCAGTGATTTTGTTCCATCGTGGTCAGGTTGTTCTCGTACGTAATATTTCAGTATTTTATCCAAGTCATTTATATGGTTCTCTTTTTCCAAACAGCTTTCAATATATTTGAGTATTTGGGGATAAGAAAACAGTGAAATTTTATCTTCTGAATGGCGGGTATTCCAATCATTCAGCGCTTTGATAAAATCATTGTAAAAATAGTTTAATTTATAGTCGCAGTTCTGGTGAATTTTCACCGCAAGATCGTGCGTCAACAGCAAGCATTGCTTTTCGAAGTTTGGTTGATCTTTAAAAACATTCAAGTAGTCATAATGTTCCTTCACCAACTCCGTAAGTTGCTCCTCAATGGGTAATTGGTTTTCCAAACGGAAACGGATATAGGCTACAATAAAATCTTTGGCTTGAAAAAAATGCTCACCGTTTAGAGAGAAAATTTGCAGCATTTCAGATATGGCATCCCAATGCTGCTTTTCAAATGTTTTCAAATCGAACTCTTTTTCTATGGTTTTCAAAAATCTGGAACGTACCGTAACGTGATCATTGCGATGCCGCTTCACCATGTATTCACAAATTTGAGCCAAAGCTGCCATATCACCATTCAATTTGCACGTTTTAACCAAGCAAGAAACCAGAGTGATTCGACCGTTGATGTCAGATGTTAGAGAAATTCGCTTTTTCAAGTAGGGAAATGAAACTTCAATTGGAAAATAGCAATGCCAATCCTCTTCAGATATTCGGGCAGGTTTACTCCGTCCTTCCAATATGCGTTTGCGTTCGCTAACGGATAACAAATCCAGTACATCCATGGAGATGTACTTTGGATGGGTCCATAAAGAACAACCATACAGGCGTTCAAACGTTTGCAACATTATTTATATTGGTCTTGTTTTTAGGCAAATTTTTAAAAACCGAAAAAATAGTTTCTTCGGAGTGCTCGAAATCCTCCACTGCAGTTGGGAAAAACTTTTGCAAAAAACGTGGGAAATCGTTTCCTAAAGCTTTAGCAAGCCGCTTTTTATGCAAAATTTGGTAAAACACTTTATGCTTTTCGATAAGTGCATCTTGGTGGCTTCGTACAAATTTTTCCGTGACACGCCAACCCACGTTATAATGTACTTCGTATTTTTCTCGTAATTTAAGGAACAGCGACATATTTTCTTTGGCAGCATACTTTAACAAAATTTTATAGTTGCGATCCCTGTCAACATCATCTTTCATGACTTCCAAGAATTTTTCGGCATATTCCGGATATTTTTGTGCTATGGTTAAAGTTTGACGTTGGGTAAGTTTAGTTTTGTATAAAACTCCGCATTGTAAAATCACTTCCAAACTGCAGGACGATAATAATTTTGAAGCCAAGTACAGACCATATTTATTTCTAATTGCCTCAAAATACTCGTCAGCCAATTGCGTGCTCTTCAGGCTTTTAGCCAATTTGGTGACAATTTTCAATTTGACTTTTAGCGAAACATGTGGAAATATTAAATCGACCAACTGTTGACCATCGACATTTTGGAAGGCTTCCTCGACAAACCAAGGAGTTTTGAGAACCCTGCGAACCAACACCAAATTTTCACTTTTCAAAACCTCCAATAAGTTGTGAACTTTTTTGAAATAAATCAGTGTGTCGATTTTAAATTTTTCTTCTAAATGATTTTTAGGAAGCAGCAAAGAGAAGTCGACGTCTAAATCGTTGGGATCGATTGAATTTAAAATTAAAAATAAACTTTTGCGCCTTTCTCCGATGGTTGTTCCAGACAAGGAGTGAAAACTTGCAGAAAATGCCTCTGTCGTTATTGTCATCTCAAAATTCTGGAAACAAAAACTTATTGTAGAGCTTTTCCTTATTTATTTTCACGAGCTTGTCACATCGACAAGTAAGTTTGTAAGCTTAAATTCAGTTTTATAGAAAAACAGCGGGAAATTTCAAAATTAAGTACAATATTACAATAAAATACAACATATTACCTACATATAAAATTATTGGCAAAATAGCAACCTTAAATAATATCAATAATAATTATGAAACAGTGGCGACTCCTTAAGGTTGGCAGAGTAGGCACTGCCCACCGGTTAATGCAATAAATAAAAATGATTTATTTTATTTTTTTTATTTTTTTCTGAAACGGCACAAATAAGTAAACAATAAAATTATATATCTATTATTATTAATAGAACAAACGTAACAAGTGCAAAACTAAAATCTACTTCTAAAATGTCACAAGTAAAATATTATATCTATTAAAGGCAACAATCAGCAGAAAAGCCACAGTATTAATAGTAATCTAATGTTGTTGAACCGTTAAGATACGTAATATTGAAAACTTGCACAGTTTGATCAGGATTACTCTTGATAACGTCAAGGATTGAATTGTATCTTACAATCAAAGCTTCCTCACGTGGTTCTCCACCGGCGGCAAGCAGCGAAATAACTAATAATAAGCTTGAAGCAGAATGGTTCCAATCCAAGATGCCTTCAATTAAATCCATTCTCCTTGCTGCTGTTTCATTGCCATCGTAGAAATATTTCAGGAAAAATTGGAGATGTTTGTAAAACACTTGTACAATAGCAACTCCATAAAAATTAACAGACGCGTCATAGAGTTGAGAAATTTTTCGTCCCACTTCCACCAAAGACAACTTCTCCACGTAAATTAAAGTAAATTGTAAATGTAAATGTTCTTGGAACGCCTGATGTTGTTGAACAAACTTATTCCATAACTCAACAAACTTGTAGAGTATTGGTTTATCGGAGCATCCTTCCTCAATAAACTGCAAACAAAACTCTTTCAAAAAGTTGACTACGCAATTACGACGCTCGTTTTGCATATTACGATCATTACAAGAAGTTTTTGCAAATTTAGTCGCAATATTAAAATATTTAATCAAACGCTGCTCCTTTTCCAAATCAGGTTCACAATAAATAATAAACTGACAGGTAAAGGTCTGTATTCTTGATTGGTACATGGTTAAGGAACCGTCGTTGCAATTGAAAAAATATTTTGAGATGATACTTTCGCAAAATTCTTGGGGAAGATGTCTGATCACCAGTGGTGTAACCTTTCTCAGAAGACTTGTCTTTTCACCACGATAAGTATCACCGTATTTATCCAGAAATTGCCACGTAAATACGATGTAATGCGGAACGTACGATACCGGAATTTTATCGATTTCCATCAAAACCGCTAAAGCTTCTTTGTCTTCAAGGTCCACTTCACACAAATTTAATTTCACAAATTCCCAAGACTTGTCATCTGGATTTTTGACAAAATAGTTGAATATACCCTTAAATAGGAACTTGCGAATCGAAGCATTCTTTTCAGTTTCCATAAACTTGCTCAGCACGCTGAAGACGTTGGCTTGTTCTATAAGTCTGAACGTTAAATGCATTGCATGTTTTCGAACGGACACCGCGCTATCCGAAAACTTTGAAATAAATTCCGACAGTTTGTCTTCGTTTGTTGTATCCGATGCAGAATATAACGAACGAATGATTAGTTTCAAATAGTCGCCTTGACAAAATTTTAAGATACTCGGTAAAATTACAGATGCCGGTTGGACGTTGGCTAAATATTTGGTAATTAATCGTTGGGTTTCATAAAGACTTCTACCTTCTTCGGTTTTAGAATCCGCTTTTGGAGTTGTGGGATAATAAGGCGCAATGAAGTTTAAAAATTCGTCGTTACTCAGAAGATGAGATAAACCTGCTACTGCACCATCGTAGGTTTGACTCTGTTGAATACATAACGGAATCATTTTTTGTGGTACATTCAAATGGGTGTAGTTCTTGCTGAATATCCAAAAGAAGTAGTCTTCGCGCCAATAACTATTTGTTACGGCTATGTTGGTCAAATTTTCAATATGTTCAATTACAGTTAACGGTTGAAATTTATATAGAAATTTTAAAATACTTCCATTTACGGAAACAGTTGGCATAGATAAGTAGCAATTTAATAGTGATAGTGTTTCTTCGTGATCGGGTTGCTTACGTAGCAAATACATCAACGTTTCGTCCAAATTCTTAATATGTTTTTTTTCTTTAATGCCTTTCTTAATAAACTCCAATAGCAACGGAAAAGAAACCAAAAGTATCTCATCTTCAGGATGTCGAGAATTCCAATCATACAACGAAGCAATAAAATTGTTATAGAATGACGATGTACGGAAGTAGCAGCTAGTCTCACTAAAAATGTCGTACAATTCTAATCCAATTTCGTAAGACAACAATAAACATTTTTTTTCATATTCGGGTTTATCTTTGAAAATATGAAAACCTCCATTGTGGTCTTTTATTAATTCAGTAAGTTGTTCCCGAATAGGTAACTGATTTTCCAAACAGAAATAGATATGTGCCACCAAAAATTCCTCAGCATAATTAAAATTTTCACCATTCAACGCAAATATTTGGATCAATTCCTGTATGCTGTCCCAATGGCGCTTTTTCAATTTTTTCAAATCAATTTCTTCTTCTATGATTCTAAAAAATTTACCTCGTACGGTCACGTGATCATTGCGGTGTCGCTTTACCATATATTCACATAATTGGGCCAGAGCTTCCATGTCATCATTCAAGCTGCACGTTTTAACCAAACAACCTATAAGTTCGCACCTCTTCGTCATTTCAGAAGTTAAAGAAATGCGTTTTTTCAAATAAGGAATTGAAATACTTGTTGTATAATAACAATACCAAACATCTTCCGAAATTTCTTTGGGTTTATTCTCAATTTTTAAAATTCCTTCCCGTTCGCTAATAGAAAGCCTAGTCAATATATCCGTAGTAATATATTCTGGATGGCTCAATAAAGAAGTGCCGTAAACTTGCTCAAACATGTTTAGTAACAAATGGATATCTTGCATTTTTTTGGGTAAACATTCAAAAACTGAAAATATAGACCACTTTTGATCCTGGTAATTATTGATGTCAGCTGGAAACAATTTTATAAAAACTCGGGAATAATCGTTCCCTAATGCTTTTACTGCGCGTTTCTTGTTCAACAGTTTGAAAAATTTCTCGTGCTTTTCAATAATGTCCTCTTTACGAGTTCGGACAACTTTTTCAGTTATACGCCAACCAACTTTTAACTGTAATTTATATTTTTCTCGTAGTTTACAGAAAAATAAAAAGTCGTTTCGAGAAAAATACTTAAATAATGCAACGTATTCTTTATTAAAATTTACCGAATAACCTTTCATGATGTCTAAAATTTCTTCGGTATTTTCGGGATATTTTCGAATAATCTTCAAAATTTGACGATACGAAAATTTTATTTTGTTGGCCTTAATATTGACAAGAATTTTTTCTAAACTACACGATGAAAGCAATTTAGAAGCTAAATGTAATCCATATTTGCTCTTGATCGCTTCAAAATATTCGTCGGCACATTGAGTGTTTTCTAAAGTTGTACATAATTTATTTATGACTTTTAATTTAACTTTCAAAGAAACGTGGGGAAAAACAACCGACACCAATTCTTCACCACTAACGTTTTTGAAAGCTTCCTCGATAAACCAAGAGTTGTTTTTCAAAACTCGACGGATTAGCTGTGGATTTTCACATTTCAAAACTTCCAGTAGATCGGGAACTCTTTTGAAGTAAATAAGAGCGTCAATTTTAAATTTTTCCTCTAGCGGTGTTTTGGGTTGCACCATGGCGAAGTCGACGTCCAAATCATTAAGATCGACGCTTTTTAAATATATGAATAAATTTTTGCGTCGTTCTCCGATAGTTACTCCCGACAAATTATGAAAATGTGTCAAAAATTCCTCTGTTGTTAATTTCATCTCGAAAGGAATTCAAAATTCTAAAAATAAAGAGCAGTTTTAAAGTCAAGAGATTCAGTTTATTATCTTTCAAATCTCATTACATGAAATATATAAATGAATATAATTAAATAATACATTAAAAAATTTCAAGTGTACAATTAAAAGCTACAAACAAATTAAATTCGTCCAAGGCGTAACTTGCAGTACGATTAAGCTACAAAAAGTTCGATGAAATAAGCTACAAAACGTGCAGTATTTTACAAGCTTTGTTTTAAGTAGTGGAGCTATGATCTTTCTGGTGCAATATGTCCATAAAAATTTATTTGGCCAGTAACTTCACTTTTATTCTCACATTTAAATGGGAGTTAGTTTTAACGACAAGTTACAATTCGTAGTTTGCGTTTCAACGTCAACAATATGCACTCCGCGGAGAGAATTTATGTAATTTTTTAAAAAATATTTAAATTCACTTCTTTTAATATTCTGACAAGTCTTGATTTTCTTTTATCTAAAATCTTATAGAGTTTATTTTGAAAAAATAAGACTTTTATTTGATTTTTTTTAATCCTTCAATTGGTGAGCCATGTGTGAATATGTAATAGTTCAAGAAGAAAATCACTAAATGCAGTCTTTGGAACGAAAAAAGTCTTTTTATCAATTAAGTCTTTTTCAAGTCTGGTTGGGTTTAGCAAAATCTTATCTAGCCTAGCGAAGTTTTACTAAAGTTGCCATAAAAATTATAAGCAATTACCCCCTTGCAATGGCATTATTTATGTATTATAACTTAACATTCAAAACAATTTTTCAGTTAACATTCAAAACAATTTTTCAGTTAACTTTTAGAAATTTTTCAACAAAGAAAACTTGCTTGTTTTTCCTTTCAAGTTTTATAATTCTGTATCTTAAGTTCTAGTGACAACGTGTTAAATAGTTTCTTGTCCGTAGAAATTTCAAACATGATATGAGAAAACTGCTGGGTTTACCCCAGTACAGCAAAGACCAAAGTTCATTATGGGGACAGATAATAGTATTTGTCTCACTTAAATTTAGAAAAACCCCTTATTTCTTCTTTTTTATTAAAAGTATAGCACTAAAAAAGAATCTAAGTAAGTTATGAAGAAGAGGGAAAACCGACAGAATTTTAACCAACTATTTAACATATCATGATGTGTTAAATCAGTAAAAAAAAACCTTCACTTAAAATTTAAAATTAAAAAAAGACACAAAAATTTAGATTTACGGATCCTATAATAATTAATATTTATTTTTAATTAATAAATTAACCTTAATAATTTGTCGCAACTTTATAATAGTATAATAGTAAAAAGTTTTGTTTCCAAATAAAAATTTCCAAATACTTTTCTCTGCTGTTGTTTTGAGATTTAAAGAAATGATCACAGATTTTTATTTCAAATTGTAGAAAATTAATAGTACCTACACTTAAAGATGTACTTGGAGTTGTGAAAAATTCATACTGGTGAGAAACCATTTAACATGTAGATTATGATAACTAGAGGGCGGATTTATATGTAGTAAAAAACACCAAAATAAATTTTTTTAATGTGGTTAAAATTAGCCCAAATAAGTTTTTTATATGCGGTTATTATAATTAAACAATATGCGAAAATATAATGTTACAATAGGGGGGGGGGGGGGGTTAAAAAACGTCAAAAATTGCGTTACGTAATTTGTGAACAGCCCCTTATTTGTTTATTACAATAAAGTACTAAAATTTTATTCAAATTTTCATTGGTGAAACCATTGTAAAACTATGCCGTTTATCGGTTAGAACATTTTTGTATGCAGAAAAAAAACGCTCGACATCACACGACGTAACGGGTGCATATTTCATTGCTGCTATGTCTCCGGGGCTCATATCATTAATACTTTCATTTTGCCCCCTTAACACAGCACAAATCTTGAAATCTTCTTCAACTTGTTGTACCCAGGATTTCGCTGCAGAACGTTGTCCAGTTTTGTGTTAAGTGCCATACTCGTTGGCATAGTAAGGTTATGTTGGCAGTTAAAGCAATGCATACACAATTGTTTTTCATTGGTTAAAAAATTCGGATTAAAATTTTAAATTAAAAATTTTAATTTATTTTAAATTTTACTTTGTTTATTTTAAATTACTTTTGATTTTAAATTTTAATTTAAATAAAAATTGAAAATTTTTTTCAGAAAATTGTCAAATATGGATTTTATATGCGATATATGGATAATAAATATATATGCGGTAAAAACCAAAAATATTAAGTTATATGCGGTATAAAACTCCGCGTTTTTGCTTCTTTTAGTAGGAAACGTTTAGATACAAAAATTCAGCTTTCTATGATACATCAAACAAAACATGTAAATACATATAAATCCGCCCTCTAATGATAACCTAATAGGGATACAGAAAAGGCTATAGAATACAATATATTAATTATTATTGTAGGCCAGCAGTTAGAATGATAGATTACTATGTCGCAATCATAGCTTCGATTCCCGATCAGGTATACCTTGTTATTTTGACTATGTTTCCCTCATAAAATTCTGGCGACACCTTTTTTAAGATATTTTATAACCTTGATAAAGATTGTAAATTTTTAATTTCAGGTCAATAGGTTTAACTAGATTCTCTTGGTTTATCAATTGTTAAAGTTTTATTGAAATAATAATAATTTAAATAGCAATTTAACTATTCAATTAATTATTATATTAGTGTCCATACTAATAAGCGTCAGTTTTTTCACTTCCAGTTAAGCTAACTATCAGTTAAGCTAACTAACTAAATTTGACGTTAACTTAATTTTGTTTTCTAAAATTAAATAAAATAAAAATTGCTAACGTTACTACGCAACCAAAAGTTTGTTTGTTGGTAGTAAGCTTAACGAGATGGTGTTAATCATAATGATTTAAGCCATACTGACTTCATTATGAAATAATTAGCTTTGAAGTTTAGCATTATTCAAGAACCCAATGCGAGATTGAGATGATTTTCCATCTTAGGTGGCAATATAATCGATAATTACCAAAACTCATTTTTTTCAAAAATGCGGCTTAACCCATTATTGCCTAATACAATCCAACTGAAAGTGAAAATATCGGCTCCCTTAAAATAACTTTATAACCTTTTGCAAAACATTTATGCCAACTACACTCTACGCCCATGCATTTTATACAAAATAGGAATGTTTTAAAAAAAAAATTTAAATCAATTTAAAATATTATATAGGTTGTACATGTTATGATTAATTTGTTAAATAAATATTTTACTTTTATGTTTATTAGTATAACTACGCTGAATTCAAATAAAATGTTAATTTTATTACCAAAGTTAATCACCAGATTATGACATGAACCTTGAAAACTACTAAATACAAAAACCGAAAAAACACTTACTTAAAAAATATTGTCTTCAATAAGTAATATTCCAATTTTTAAAAAATGAATAAAAAAGGCACTGGCAATAAATAAAAGGCCACCATTTGCGGGATTACACAATATTAGGTTATTTGTTTACTATGGTTTATGTTGATGACACACCTCCCGGCAACAAACATGTGTGAAAAAATGAAACAGAATCCTAACAGTGGCGCACGTAATATTTTTATTTTGTAAAACAAGTGGTGTAACTAGAAGTTGCGTGAGAGATAATAATATTGTCACATGCAATAAATAATTCAAGAAATTCAGTTATCAAATTAAAAAATATAAATTCTTAAAGTACCGAATTGTTATTAAATCAGTAAAATGCAAATTTAAGATTTACACTAGAAAATTATATTAAATGACTGTCTCATGCATTTCCGTTAATAACTGGAAAATGTCTCATTATGACAAAGGGGCGCTTGACCTCTTGAGCCGATCTAATTCGATTATAATCGACCTTAAGAAATGATTATGAAATAAGGAAAGGGTTTGCATGTTAAATTTCATAATAATAATGAATAATAATAAGAGGAGTTACGCAGGAGCGATAGTGTAAGACACCTCGAACTCAACTCTCCCTCAACAGAAATGGGTAGTTTTATTCAACCCCCTTGATTGTAATGTATTGGTATAAGAATTAGTATTTAAGTTAAATTGTTAAGTATGTATAGTATTGGTTTGTTTTGTTTAATAGATTGAGATTGTTACCTAGCTATGAATTTTATTTATGAATAATTAAGAGTATTCTATTTATTAACCCGACAACCCCATCTGAAGCTACATCCCAAGCGTAAGTACCTTAAACCCTTCTTGGAACAAGGAATAATGTCCCTTAAGCTGCATTTACATAGGGTATTGCAGGGGCATGGTAGGTGGATGGTAGAATTATTGCAACAGATTTTTGCACAAGGTCAACATACCATTCACATAAACTTAAAAGCTGGTGTAAAACCAACAGCTTACGTAAAAATAGCTTACGTCGAATATTAATTTCATCATCTTCAAAGGGGTCCATGCTACACGCACAGTAAATTAGCGTTTTAAAAAAATCGTCTCAAGTATTTCCGGATTGAATTTATTTTTATTATTTACGAAACCAAAACAGAATTAGGTTATGTTACAAAATATATAAACTGACAGTCACAAGCACCGCCCTTCGACGCTGCCGATTGGCGCTTGTAAAAATTCTTGCACCGTGTATTGTAAAAGTTTAAAGTTTGGTAACTTTTCCACAGGCCGTTACACCGCTTCTTCCACCGTGCAAGAAATTAAGTCTATCTGAACGCGTCCACTTGTGCGCATGCTTTGTAACTCTTACATATTCTACCATCCAAATACAATACCCTATGTGAATGCTGCTTTATACGCGACAATATGATTCATGACTAAGCATACTTATAAGTATAAGGTTTTGCTTGCTTTTATTCATACGGCCCATTATTTGGTTCATAAATTAGTACAAGCAATTGTTGGATAAACGAATGCACAATTTGGTAACTTATGCACGTAAAGTAGAAGGTGACATGTACGAAATGGCAAATTCACGTTCAAAATATTATCACCTGCTAGCGGAAAAAATATATAAAATATAAAAAGAATTAGAGGAGAAGAGACAAAAACGTAAAGAACAACAGTTGCAACAGTAGCAGCAGGTGCAACAACCACAACAATATATTTTTATCTACGACTGTCAAACAATAGTGTCATTATATGTGTAACCATGAATACATAACTTAGCTCATATTCTACAGTGGATAATCCATTCATTATCCACGGCTCCTGTTCATTATCCACGGCTGCAGGCAATTTTTATTTGTTTTCCTTATATAAATGACAAATGGCAACTTGATTCGATAGTTGAAAATTAATAAACACGATACAACTTAAAGTTAAATAATTATATAATGCAGTCTTAATTATTATTGTTTAGGGAGCGTTCATAAACCACGTAGTTTGATTTTGACCTCTTTAGAACCCCTCCCTCCCATCATGTAGCTTAACGTAGCTTTTACCATGAAAGCCAACGAAGGAAATACTACGACGTGGGGTAAAGTCTTCGTGGTGTAGGCTACGACGGGGGTCCTAGCATTTAGACAATACATTTCGCGTGTGGTAGCCCCCATTATAGCGCTTAGGAAGGTTAGGGTATGGTTTATGAGGTATGGTTAGTTGGAATTCGGTGGGAAATTTGAGTTTACGTTTTGACATTACAATATATTGTGGTGTTTCATTGGATTTCCCAGTTAATTAGCACGGTTATCAATTTAATTTGTTTTTATGTCTGCAAATAAATAAATTTTGTTTAGAGGAAAATTAAAAAAAAGATCTAATCTGTTACTTTTAACACAACATTACACTCTTGATAAATTTTTGTGGTGGAAAACAACAATCTGTCACGCTAGTGCTTCGAACAGACGTTTCTACAACAAAGTAAATTTAAATTAATTGTGAAACATCCGGTATGTGATAAGTAAAATTTACAGAATTTGAATTTTTATGAGATTGGCTGGTCCTCTTCCGATAGTACGTCGAAGTCAGGAAGACGTAAAATTTTGCTTCTTCGATTTTATTTGAGATTTGTGGAAAATTCTACTTTCTAGGAAAGTGAATTTTCCGGTTTACCACCTGAATCCATCGTGAAAATAGTGAGATCATGGGCGTACCCAGTTTTTGGCCTAGGGGGGGGGGGCAAATCGGGAATTTTCTGTTGATAAATAATTATTCTGGCATAGGCACATAATTAACCAGCTAAATGTATGGGAAACAGGAAGGATCCAGGGATGGGGCAGCTGCCCCTCTCTGCCCTCCCCTGGGTACGCCCATGAGTGAGATTGATCAGATTGTTTAATTTGGATGATTTCTGAAAAATTAAAAATGTTTATTACGAGTGATAAAAAATCAAGGTTAAAAAGCCGACTCCATTTTGAATAAAAACAGATTAAAAAGTTATGATCAAATTGATTTCACTTACCTTACCTTAAATGAGATGTGAATGCACCGAATATTTTAAAAAGCGAAAGCAACAAGTGCAGATTGAAGAATTATAACAATTTCGATGCTTCTCTTCGGGATTTCACAGTAAAACTTCGCAACGTTTGAAAATTGAAACAGATGTTCGGCGGTAGGAACACAGGAAGCAAATGGAATTTTTAAAAGACGAGCAGATGAACAAGCAGTGTACAAGGTATTTCAAAATTGTTTGTCTTCAGTGAATTTAACATTTTATTAAAACATTTTAACACCAAAATTTATTAAAACTTGTATTACATTTATGACTTATTACAAATTTCACCCAGCGACATATGGTAATGAAATTTAGCATTCTTTTATTTAACATAAATAAAATTTCAAAACCATTGGTCGTACACAATTATACACAAAAAGGTTAAACAGCGAAATTTGTCGTACTATTTAAGTTTCCTCTAAATAAAATAATCACTTTTTTGTTGTCAAAGGAAAAGAGTATCATTATTATTTGTACTAACAAGAAAAACGGAGAAATCCACGGGAACCCACTCCTGATAGAGCTCATTTGTTCTCCACTGGATAGTCGGCTGGGCAAAAGTTTTAGGATTGTGCAGGGTAGGTATTTTGTAGATACAAAATCTCACAACAATATATTTTGAATTTATGTACTAAAATGCACCGTAGTCAAGGATCTTACACCGGCGGCGATAATGAAGAAACACGCAGAAGAATACGCGAAAACGTAATTTCTAACTTATTCATGTTTGGACTCTTGGTCGCAATTATTCGTATAAGTATTAAAAATCAATTTTGAGTTATGAATGACTTTTGACACATTTTTATTTTTAGTTCCACTTATTACAAAAAATTGCTGAGCGTTGACGAAATTATTGTGTCAGTATTATTGTCGAAATGAATAGTTTGAATGGAATAAAGTATATCGTGATGTAAACAGTGTATTTATTTAACAGCAATAACCAAGGTTGAACAATTTTTTAAGCTAAAAAGGGAAGAAAATAAACTCAAAAAGAATTTCAAGTAGATTTTGTGGTATATTAGTATGTATTTGTAAAATGCAAGATTTAACAGAACTAAACAAAACGTTAAAATAATAAATTTTAACAGTAAAGTAAAGAAATACAATACGTAGAAAAATCGTTACTATAAAAACCAAAAAGACATTAATTATCACTTGACAAGATTAAAAAAATATAAAAAAAAAAAATTAAAAAAATTAAAAAAAAAATTAATAAAAATATTTTTTTAATCTTGTCAAGTGATAATTAATGTCTTTTTGGTTTTTATAGTAACGATTTTTCTACGTATTGTATTTCTTTACTTTACTGTTAAAATTTATTATTTTAACGTTTTGTTTAGTTCTGTTAAATCTTGCATTAAAAAGGGAAGGTTTATTTTTTAAATTTGTAAAAATTGAGTGCATTTACCCCAATATCCATTAATTTGTATTTGATTTGCATTACGTAAAAAGGGAAGGTTTATTTTTTAAATTTGTAAAAATTGAGTGCATTTACCCCAATATCCATTAATTTGCTGTATTTGATTTGCATTACGTTCCGTTCTTAATGCAAAACAAAAATTTTTTAAATACTAAAAAAAGCCCTTGTTTAAGTTTTCAGCTTTATTTTTTTCAAATATTAATTTTATTATATTATAATTTGTCTATTACTATGTCAGTGAATATTTAAAACTTCGTAAGCTTTTATCATATCCGATAAATCTGGATTGGACTTAGTGTAGCTGTAAAAATAAAAAATTTGTAAATATTTGGCAATTGTAGCCATAAGTTAACTTACCATTCTAGCCGTTTGTATTTTTACAAGCCTCCTTTAATGGTAAACAAACAGTACAAGAATCATGACTGCAGCTTTTCCAGTGATTCATTATTCGACGTGTAAGGCCACAATTAGGAAATTTACAATTTTGTGTGATTTTACATGTTTTCAAATGATTTACAACATCTTTTGTTGCCTTACAATGCGGTAAACTGCACTGCAAAATTTGGCCATTTCCTTCTGACTGTCGTGTTTGGCACTCGGTGGCATGAAGCAGTAAAACTAAGAGTCGCTGAGACACTTTCTGTTGTTCTGAAATTAAATTAGTAGGAAAATCACCTATTAGTCGAAAATCATCCTGTATCTTAAGTTAAATTCAATAGAAACGCCTATATAGTGCATATAGGCACTATAGCACCCAAGTACCTGCATTACTGGCACAGAGAATGTTCCTACGTGGTTATGTTCCAACAAAATTAAATAAACGACTTACCATTTATATCTAGATCTTGCCTTAATGGTACACACACCGGACAGTTAATATGAATGCAATTGTTCCAATGATTAATTATTTGACGTGCAGAGCCGCAATGAGCAAACGAACAAGTTATGTTGATTTGGCATGTTGTCATATGGTTGAGAACACCTTTTATTGTGCTGCAATGTGGTATCGTACAATAAAAATCTTCGCCGTCTCTTTCTCGTTTCTGGCATTTTTGACCGTGGAGCAATAAAACCAATTGTTGTTGAATCAATTTCAGTTTTTCTTGATCTAAATTATTTTATATAAAAACCATTATTTGCAAAAAATTATTACATACCTATTGCTGAAGGATTTACAAAAGCAAGTCCTTCAGATCCAAGTTGTTGTTGTTCATCGCTCATTTTCTTGCTATAAATATTCAGGTACAACTGAAAAACTTTTTAAACAATAATGTTAATTTTGACTACAATGAGCTCAACGTTATAGATAGATCTTCATAATAAAAAACTGCCAACATCATTCTGAAGTCATTTTGACTAAAATTATGAGTAATTAAGTAGTAATTACCCCAATTAACCAATTAAGATATCATAGGGGATAATTACACCAATTAAAATTCAGGGGTAATTAAGTCCATATAGTGAATCAAAAAAATTAATTATGCCTTACCAGAGTTGCATCAATTTTTTGAAGGAGATACGAATAGAGGATTTTTGTTGAGATTAGACTGCGAAAGTGTGACGTTGCAATATGGCCGACCAAACATCTCTGATGGGTAACAAGTAACAACAAAGCGATTATTACCATTCCATTAAGTTATACGGGTGCACGCGTTACTTTTAAAATTTTTCCTGGTTTTATAAAATTTAATTCAAAATTATTCCTTATTGCTTTTGCCCAGGATGTCGCATAATTCTAGACGAGAAACGTGCAGATTTTATAGGTTACCAGCTGATATTAAGCAGTTTAAGATATTATGGAAGAAAATGTGTAGGAAATCAGCAAAAAGCTCAAAAATGGTGGATAAACTTATTGAAGGCATCGTTGAATGTAAACTAAATGGTAACTGGCTCCGTCAAGTTGGCCCCTCTACTTTGGAATTTTTTTTTTATTTACTGAAAAGGTCTCGCGAAGAGGGGTGGCTCAAACAGAGGGGGGGGGCGTAGGTTACTAGGTTACGAGAGAAAATCGGCGCCCGGAGATAGTAACCTACGCCCCCCTCTCTTTTTGATGAAAGTGATTACTTCGTGTCAGATAATAAAACAATTTAAATCCTGGCTTGGGTGGAATCACTCCCCCCCCCCACCCCCTTCTCTGTCATCGGGCCAGGAATAATGAGATGATAATCTAATAAAATATAAATAATAATATAGATGATATACATAAATAAAACTTAGAATCCTTTAATTTGAACACAGGTTGTTGAATAAAACGATGCCGAAGTACGGTCCTGTAAAAAGAACGAATATGTTGATTATCACAGATTTGGCACTAAAGTATGATCATTAGTTTTATTAAAGTTTATGACAAACGTTTTACTTTATAATTATTAATTATATTATATTATATTCCTCGTTTGCTTTATTAAATGTTTTTTCTATTGGCGAGTGAACCAATGAATGTATGAGGGTTGGTGTGTGTAAAAGATTCTAGATTGATTTCGGTGTTCTGATGTTCTTTGTATTTAAAATTTAAATTAAAATCGAAATTAATTAATTAAGAGAAATATCACTGTTTTATTTATATTGATCTTGAATCCAAGCATCCATTTGTTGAAAACTAGTTTTTAAAATATTTCTGAATTCACTGCTTCTTGCTCGGAGCTTATTTTTTCAAAGCTTCTGTAAATTTTATGCAGCTTTATGCAGCTTAAGAATTAAAAAATTAAGAAATAAGAACTAAGAAGAATTAAGAAATAAGAGGATTTCATTTAACTATTCTGACCATCGATCCCGTTGGGACGCAATTTACTCGTACCCTTGACCGTGGGACGCAATTTGCCATCTCCCCTTTATAATATACCCCTAACATACTAAAACTTTATCCAAATCCATTAAGCGGTTCCCAATGCTTATTTTCCTATGCCCTTTAAATTTTCAAAATGATTACATTGATTACAAGTTTATCCTTTTATTCGGTTATCCTATGCAGACACAAGAGCGGTCATAAGGAGGGAGGCTATGGGGGTGATGCCCCCTCCAAACCAACGTATTATAGTATTTTAAACTAATGTCCTTACTAAATACCATTGTTTATATACGAGTATATATAAACAATGTAAATACATAATTGTATACTTTTTAATACTTTAGTTATTTTTCAGAAAGTCCCTCCCCTAAAAATTAAAAATAAGACCACCCCTGTCTGGACAAGTAAGACCGAAGATAGAATTAGTTTCTTTTTTTCTTAAAAGCTTTTTAAATGATTTTATAATTGGTATTTATCCATAAAATTCTTGCGTCAGTGGCGTAGTGATGCAGTTTACAGCTTAATAGCTCAAAGACTTCGAAGCTCTATTTTTTTAAATTCTTTATTGTGGTGTCCCAATAAGTTTTGATTTCTTTGAGAACTGATATTATGATATTATGAGAATGAATAATACCTGATTCAATGTGCATGAATCATTTCAAGTTACTAATCAAATTATTTTATCTTTTTCTAACTCCAAGGGTTACGCCAAAAAAAATTTCAAAATGACGTAAAAATAAATTTTTCCGCTTAAAAAATAGTTTTTAACTTTTATTTATTTTTTGAGTACCCTGTATGCTTATAATAATATAATTTTGGCGAATTTTTGAATGAACTGCGCGAGAAATATCCGGAGTTATATTCATTAAATGTCGTTCTTCTCACTAATAAATATTGCAATAATTTTATAACAAATATATTCCTCACCGGCTACGGGGGGAGAGAGGAGTACATACACAAGCAACCTTTAAATGCAAAACTTGATGACTTCTTTTTAAATATGTAGTATAAGGAAATCGGCTTGGGGTTTCGCCAAATTTTTTACATCGCCCAAGGGTTCCGTGGCCAAAACTAATTGGGAACCTCTAGATAGTATCAATTAATAAAATATTATAGTTTTAAAAAAACCAAAAAACACAACCAAAAAGCGCTTTTTGAATTAGTTTATTAAATTCAAAATTATTTTAAAATTTTTAGTGCGTCATGAAAGCGTGTTTTTTTTAACTATAATATTTTATTTTACATTTTTCAGTCTTAAAATAACTCTTAAGATCATCTTTAACATTTTTGCTTTCGGAACGCAATGGTAATACTTGGAAATGTGCACAACAATAGAACGACCTCTGTCCGAAAGCATTTTGCTAAGGAATCAGCGCGCAGTGTACATATACAGGGGACGTTAAAATATAATTTTTTGTAATTTTTCTATTGTCACGCCATCTGTTGACGACACAATTTTTGTTAAAACTAGATAAAACTTTTATCGAAACCTTGAATAGTAGTGTCGATAGGAAATCGTCACATAGCTATCCATGCATTGTCATCTAAACTAAACGTGCATGCAAAATTTCAGCTCAATCGGAAAACGGGAAGTGGGTCAAATTTAAATTTCAAGATTTTCATGCGTAGAAAGTAGCTTTTATTAGCTTTTATTATCTAATAAAAGCTAATAAAAATATAAAATGTAACTAATCTTTCAGATAGACTTATTATGTATAGTAATTAACCAAGTATAATCTCAAAGTTTTCACGCAACCAGGCCAACCTCAAGTAAAATTTACTTTAAATTAATTATACTGTAATTACTGTAACTTTCCAATAGATTTGTTATACAAACAGTACAGTGCAAGTACTATTATGGAATATATTCTTGGTGAGTGTGGCCGAAAAGATGGTTTCTAACTTAATACACCCCTGCATTCTTATTTTTCAACACCCTGTAAGTGCACGGCTAGAAGATCTCTGCATCCGGTTCCACCAATTAAAACACTTTATTGAAATCAATTTTCTGTCCATTGATAAGTATTTTCTAGCCAATAGTAAGTCAGGGATATGTACCGCCATGACGTCAGATATGAGATTTATCCTTTATGCATATATCCACATTTAAATTCACAGTATAATAGGTTAGCATCAATCAAATTTTGAAAATTCTTGTAATTACTTATTTAAAAGCAGTAAAGCTCAAAACATGCTCCTATAGAGCGGTTTAAAACTATTTAATAGTTTGCCAGTTAGATGTTAAAGCGGAGACATGATTTTTAATGTTTAAGATGAAAATTAAGAGTATGTGGGAGTTAATTTTGTTTGAACATTTTTATTTGTTTGGGTTTCTTTATATGATAAATGTAAAATGTAATATTTATAATGGTTTTTCTTATAATGGTTTTTTAATACCATATAAAGTTTATTTATTATTATTATTATTATTATTATAATTAATTTCACATTTCTCAGTACTGATCCATTTGATTTTTGACTTAATTGGAAAAGTTTGGCTTTTGAAAAGTTTGGCTTTTGAAAAGTTTGGCTTTTGACTGTTGTACAACTGTCAAGTTGTACCAACATAAGAAAACAATTGACTTAGTACCTATATTAATTTGATAGTTCAAGCTGTGATTTATTTACATTAAATTTTGAAAAGCAAAAATTCGTTTATAAAGCAAATTTTTGCCATCCTATATGCAAAAACAAGTTGAAAGTTCCAATACAAAAATCGAGAAATTTGGGGTACAAAGCGTTACCAACTTCAATACATCAAAAAAACTGTAAGTAGCTTTCATTTTTTTATTATTTAATGTTTTACTCTTACAGCCAGCTTCGAGCTGGCTTACACCTTTATTTCCCAACTTCAATCGTTACTTATTACGTCCTCGGAGTTTGGACGATTGGAGTACGATTGGAGTTATAGCCGATTTCTTCAATTCGACCTAACACCAACTTGTAGTAACATCCGTTATCCTAAAGAGTTCGGTGAAGAAATCGGGCATTAGCAAATAAAAGTGATTACAAAGTTTAGGAATAAAATATTCTCTAACTTTGTAAGCAATCTTAATACTGAAATGAAATTCTTAGTTTTTGCCTCGGCATAGACAGTTTTTCAAATAAAAGGTCTTGGACGGCAAAAATTAAGTGTTTTGTTCAACTAAATCCTAAAAATATGTTTTACAAATTAAGAGCAAAAAGGTGAACTACTAATGTAAGTTCGGCTTTAAGCTGATTATTACAGCCGGCTAGATTATCTTTCGTATTTATATTCGTATTATCATTCGTATTTTTGCATATAAAAGATGTGCATCGTCGTTAATTCTTAATAAATAGTGAATTTTGTAGTTTTAGTGTCTTGTTCGGCCGCGCACAGTGGGCCAGTGCCTCCGTTTGGTAAATAATAGGCGAATACATTCATCGTGTGCAATGGATGATCATCTTGTAGATGGGCCGCCGACTGCTAAGCGGCCAAAATTGGACCCATTTCAGGGTCCGGGGGACTCTTCTGGTAAATATCTGCCTTTGCTCATTTTTACAATTTGTTTGTTTTGTATCGTTATGTCGTTATGTATTCTCGCGCGCGAGAAGGCGTTCCTGTAGTTTTGACATGTTACAAACAAATGCGTGCAAAACATTAGCTACTTACTCTTTTAAAACAGCTGTTGAACATTGTGAACCATTTAAGAAAAAAGTCGCTTGCCTTCTCCACTCGAAACGAGAAAATATCTTCGTTCAAACTTGACCAACAGCTCTTTTAACTTTATTTTTTGCGTGTTCAATTTGTTATCTTTTTGGTTCGTTTTTTTGATTTTACAAAATTATTATGCCTGCGCTCTCAATTAATACTCTTGTAAAAAGTTTTCGCTTCTTGTGGCGAAAAACCACAATTTAACTTATCCTAACAAAAGTAGGTGATGGTGAACTCGAAAACAAAACAATTTTTAATCTCGAGACTAAAAACTTGCACTAAACTATGTTTCTGATACAAACTTAGAAAATGCTTTTTTATTTTTGTACATAATTTGCATTAGCATAATTTAGTGCTTGTTAGCTCTACAATATATTTTTCATATTACCTGCATTGAAACAGTGTGTTTCAATAGCTGTCAAGACAGTCGAAACACGACAATTTCAGACTACTGCGAATATTGGTCAAACATTAAAATGTTTCTGCCCGAGGGCAGAAACACTCAAGTTTCTTACCGCCAACTCTGTTTCCGATTTCATTTCAACCCTGTCAGAATTAAAATAATTTTTCATTATTTCAAATAAAATTTAATTAGTATGACAGCTGTCAGATTAATTCGATATTGTTGTTTATAAGTAATTTTTTTTTGCGCGCGATCGATCTAAATTTTTGCATATGGCTTCCTACCGATAATTCACCGGGGGGTGTGCACAAGACGAGGGGGGGGAAATTTTTTCTCATTTTTTCGATATCTAGCGCCGTTGTCGAGTTATTGCTGATTTAAAAAATTTTCGAATTTAAAATATTTATTTTACAAGTTTCAATGCAAAAAAATTTTCTCTTTCGATGCAGGTAATATGAAAAATAGTATGTGTGGCGCGGAGTGAAACGCGATTTCAGACGAAGGTGATGCCAGCCCTCGCTTCACTCGGGCAGGCAAATTTCACCCTCGTCTGAAATCGTTTTGTTTCACCCCTTGCCAAACAATATACTATAGTTTAGGTTTTTGCAATTTTATTGCTTGGTTTAACCGTTGATTGAACCAATCTAATCCCGTAGTTTCTGTACTGGCAAATAAATATTTCGCATTTCGAAAGCTTTTTAACTTCACCATTCGTTACTTACGCTTCAAAAGTGCAACTATAACTTTTTTTCGTCTTTGCTTCTTACATCGTGTTCTTACTTACAACATACAATTTGCCTTTCTCCAAAAAATTTGTTGTTCAGTTGCATTCACATCTTCAAATTTAAGATTTCAAAAAAACTGCAAGAAATTGATTATGTAAAGAGAACATGGTTTTGTGAAGATCGGACATTGAATTCTAGCTACTTACAAATTTACTTACAAAGCTACTTACAAATTTAATTTGTCAATCAAAGTCAATTTGCTTTGAAAAATTTAGTGGAAGCTCTGTAAGAGGCAATGCGGGAGCCCTAATTGCATCAACCAGTTTTTAGTTTTCACATATTATTTTTTATTACTTAACAATGTTCTTTCCTACAGTGGCTCCTGAAAGTATTCCCACACTTCTCTGTTATATAAGCCACTTATACTTTTCGAAGACTTTTTGTAATATAAAAATCGCTTTTACAGCAATACCAAACCAACATTTTTTGTAGCAAATTTTATTACCTCAATTTTTGTTTCTATAAAAAATATCGACATTTTTCTGTTTCGTCGAATCGTACTGATGGCATTTTCATTGTATCCTACAGAGAACTTTTTAATTTACTGTACCTCAGAAATCTACAACAACAAATGTCTGATATTAGAGTATTTCTGTAAAAACAATTTTTATTTGAGAAAAAAAGTCGATGAAAGGTACAATTTACATTGCTAACATGGGAGTGTACGAATACTTTATTTGGTGATTTTTTTATGTCCTACAAGACTTTTGATTTATAGGCTGTAATTAGATATAATGCAAAATTCGAGGAGATTGAAAATCTACTGGAATTGCACTAGAAAACATAACAAAGTAAAATAAAAAAAAGTCGGTTTTACTTGGAAAATTTAATTTGTGGTTTAGGCAACCATTGCTCTCGACGCCTCTAGTCAAATCAAATTAAGATTCAGTTTTTTGTGTTCTTTTCAAAACCATGTCGTTCTTTTTGCATAGGTGGTTTTTCCATGAAGTTCTTTAGTTTTACGATACATTTGTCTTTGAGAGCACTGTTCAGTAATATATTGAGATATTTGTGTTTTATGACATTCATTTCTAGAATGTAACCAAAATTTAAACAAGCCATTTTCCATCAATCCAAAAAAAAGTAATATTAAAAAAATGTGTTGCTAAATTGCTCGATTATTGTAATTCTTGATTGGTATTGATGCTAGATCAGAGATAAAGAGTTCTCCTGATCAAATTCGCTTTGATTGGATAGATAGAAGACCTGGGGAATCCTTCATTCACCAGCAAAAATGCCTGCAACTAATCCTATCTAGAACGGCTTGTTTAAAAGTTGGACACATTCTCGCTTGGATGGTGGGCTTCTCAAGTTTGGCACAATAAAATATGTACTGCAAAATCAAAGCCTCTCATAGCAGCATTGCATTATCAAATACCAAAACAAAACTAAAATTCGGGAATAAATTAAAGAGAATTTATCCTGGAATTAAATGACCATAAAACTCAGTGTAGCACTGGACAACGCTCATAATTTTGAGGCTGTAAATGCAGCTTTCGGTCAAAATGATTTTAAAAGTTCAAATTTAGATCAAGCATTTAGAAGATATTGGAGGGTTATATCCAGAGACCATATAATCTTTTTAATTTTTCTTGAGAAAAGTTACAAAAGATGTAATATCTAACATTCTACATTTTCATCTTCTACATCATCATATTTTTTTATTTTAAAAGATTTTCATATCAGTTTTATGAAAAGTGTATTTATTTAATTTTCCAGTGCAGAGATTGTATTATTGCCATTTAAAAATTTCAATACACAATTTTAACAAGCAATCAATTTTGTTCAGATGTGCTCTCTAATATGGACATATTTGACTTGGAAAATGATTTACCCGATGAGCTCATTTCGTCTGGTAGTTCATGGGGAATGGTTTCGGATCCAATGGAAAACAATAAACTACCTTCTCAAGGCCCCGGACCAGGTGGATTACAAAATGAAGTGGAAAATCAAGATGCCAGCGTTCTTAGACAGCCAATGCAATTGATTCACTTATTGCAACAGGTAAGAAAACTTAATATCTCATAAAATGCTGCTGACAAATTACACATTTTGGTTAGGAAGAAATTAAAAAATTTTAAATTTGTACACAATTTATAATTAAGCAATTTTTAGGACAAATTACAAATGTTTCAAAATAATACACACGTGCGAAAACGTAAAATAATATTCACTGTAAGTTCAGGACAAAAACTTTTATTTTGATTGCCTCTTAGTTAAGATTCCACTCAATTTTGATGCTCGATTATTATTGTTGTTATTTTTAAATAGAGAAACAAAGGTCTGGTTGGCAACACTCTTTCTTTGGCCGGGGCACAATTGGGGAGTAAAAGTCCTAATCTTCCTCCAAATGTCTCTGTGACAACCAAAGGTATATTAGATCCCATGACCTCGGGCAGTCTCCCGTCCAGCATCCCCAACAGCGTGGGCCTGCAATCAATTGCCAACAATAATGGCAATAATTCTTCTCAGGTTATGAATTCTATGCAAGGTAAGAATTGTGATGCTTAATTTTTTTATTTGTTTTTGAGATTTTGCAAAAATTGAATTTGAATTTTCTCTAGTGTCACTGGAAAAAGTTTTATATGTTTTTAAATTACTGTTAAAATCAATTTTTGCAATCTTAATTTTTTTGTGTTTCTGTTAGAGCTTTTGAATTAATTGAAACATTTTCCTCAGGCAATAGGACTATTTTGTTTTCTCCAGGTATGAATAACAGCGTTGCAGCACTTAGTGCAGGTGGTATGATTATGACTAACAGCAATATGGGAAGTATGGGTAATATGGGCGGAGGTGGTTTAGTTGTTTCTAGTAGTTTAAACAAACCCCCAAACGCTGGAAACATGATGAGCTCAGGTCAACCGCATTTAGCAAGCAATCATAACGTACAACAGGTTTGTTTACTTTTTTAATTCTTAAAATTGTATATTCATTAGTTGTTTGTGTTTCAGAATTTACAAAATAGACCAATGATGCCTAATCGAACAGTCGGTATGCAACACATAAACGTCAGAGCACCGGGCCCTCACAATGTACAACATTCGATGGGCCCTAGGATGCAACAACCAGGAATGCTAGAAATGGGCAATGTCAATCAAGGTATGGCTGGAAATAATTATACTTACTCCAACCCTAATTCTGCAGCTCGGCAAAATTTACAAATTGGTAAGTACAGATATATTTCACTAGGTAAATATTGGAAATTCATTAAAAACCTTTGTTAAGGTGTAGTGGCGCCTCAACAGCGTAGTAATAACATAAACATCCAACAACGGTTTGGACCTGCAGGACCTGGAGGATCTGCTCCAGGTGGAGAAGGAGATATGGCTCAAACTCAATCTCCTGCTCCATCACCTGCTCAACCACAATCGGGCGCTCCTTCTAGTTCTCAGTCTGGATCACAAACTGCCACACAAAATCAACCAGGAACAGGAGTTGCTGCTGCCTCGACAGGTAAGGCACTTATCTTGTGTTTCACTCACTGGTTTCAGAAAACGTTTTGGGTAGACGAATTCAATTTTAAATATTATAAATAATAACCGAAGGCAATAAATAACATTATTAAAATTATGTTTTTCTAAAATCGGAAAAAAAAAGTTTTGTATTTACATTTGACTTTTTATTTTTCGGTTTTAAAATTTAGAAAAGCTAGGGATTGTTTCAAATCTGGTCATACATGTACAATTAGTTTTTAAATTAAAAATTATTCTCATAAAAATACAGAAAGATGAAGGTTTTTTAAACTATTATTTATTAGTTTTCAGCCTCGGTGGAAGTTGTTAAATACAAAATTTGGGGACTAAAAGTATATTTCCTTTTTATTCATAATTATTTACAGAGGAAAATGTGTATTTTACTTTAAGTTACTTCCATATCTTTGTTTTATTAAATTTAACTAACATGTAATTACTTTTATAATTTAGATCCAAATATGCTGAAATTAATTCAACAACAATTAGCCGCACTACTTCATGCTGATAAATGCCAAAGACTAGAGGTACAAGCAAATGGAGAAATTTGGCAGTGTACTCTTCCACATTGCATGACCATGAAAAACGTTTTAAATCATATGACCACATCATGTCAAGCCGGCAAAAGTTGCAATGTACCTCACTGCAGTTCTTCACGTCAAATAATTAGTCATTGGAAGCACTGCATTCATAACAACTGCCCTGTGTGCTTACCGTTAAAGCAAGCCATTAAAAATAGAAACAATGCGAATGGTACGAACTTGAAATTAAAACTCTTGAATGTTAAAAATTAATTTTATTTTTTTATAGCAACAGCAAATCCACCTCAAACTACTCAATCACCCAATCCATCTGCATATGATGTGAGAAGAGCCTACGATGCGTTAGGCATTCAGTGTCCTACAACAGGTGGTTCGGGACCAACACCTGCAGGACTTATACCCAATACTCCAGCTCGACTTAATCTAAGATTACCTATTCCTGGAGGAACAACCATACCAAATTTGACCACGACCATGGGCGGTGTTCGGGTGCTTGCACCTCAAAGACAAGTAGCTCCAAACGTCAGCTTGCCATTGGGAAGTGATCCTAGTTCAACAGCCATGCCAAGTTCCGCCGCACAAGTTGCAGCAAACAACAATTGTTTAGTGTCGGATCTGCAGTTGATGGGCAAGGACAAAGTCTGGTAAGCGTCATGCTTTTGCCTTGGTAGAATTAAACTAACATTTTAAAATAAAAATTTAATGATGAAAATATAAGTTGAATTGATTTTGTTAATATCTTGTTGTTTGTTGGAAGAGTTGTATTCTAACAAATGCAAATTATTTCAATTAAGCATTTTAAAAGGTTCCACGTCAAAACGACGCGGGAATTTGGACGCACGACAATTGGACGCGGCCAAGAAAACTTACCATCCTTGACCTAAAGCCGCGTTCAGATAGAGATTCTTGTCTTGCCTTGCTTAGGTAGAAATTGGCAAGAGCCAATCAGATTAAGGTATTAAAGAAAATACTTGAATCTGATTGTGTGTAAGTATTCACAGAAGCATCCGTGTCCCGTGATTATCTGGGATAACTCGTATGAGATTCTTCCGTGTGTTCTGTTGTACCACTCGTCCAATCTGGGAATCAAACAGTGAGTCCATCTTCCACTCTCGCTTCTTAACCTACATGTATGCAGCGACTCACTGCGGGGTTCCGCGTAGGATTTTGCAACCTTGTCGAATTTAGCTTTGCGCTCTACGGCCAGCAAGTCGGAGGGGACCATCGACGCCATCACCAAAAGAGCATCTGTGGAAGTTGTTCTGTAGGCTCTCGCGACTCTGAGGGCCATTCTTCTCTGTGCACGGATAAATTTTGCTGTGTAACTAATATGCCTTATTAGGTTGACCGCCCATATTGGTGCCCCGTAGAGAAGGACGGACTCCGCTACCGAATGCTGACGTGAGCCATAAGGAGCCATGATATACATTTTAGATCTGAGACCTACAAACTCAGTCATAATTCTATCATTGTTCTTATCTTTCTTTAATCCCGGCACTTTATTATTTATAAGTGGAATACCATATTGATTATTTACAGTATAATCACTATAGTATCAAACCGTGAAATGTCTTTTTTCTGTCATATACATCGGAGCATCGAATTTCATATATTAGAGATTCGGTGTCACAGTAGAGCACTTTGGTTGGAAAGTTTTTTTGCATGTATTCGTAATGAAATTCATATAACTTGGTTTTAGATATATCTAATAGGGACACCGTCATTTAGGCGACGACCGTTAGGCGATGTCAAATAGGCGACGGTCAATTGGGCGCCGTCTTTTTAGGCGACGGTACCAATTAGGCGACGGGAAATTCAGTAAATCGCTTTGTACTGACGCGCATGCGCAAAAGAGATTCGGTTGGTAAATATATAAATTAATATTTGTCTGTATATAAGAGAAATCGAAATAGAATTTTAATATTAAAAATCGAAGTTAAAATAAAATCATACGCAATGGAAAGAATAGTAATTACAACTCAAACAAGGTGGAACTCGCTTTTGCGACAGTTCTTAGGCTTCTATACATCTACTTTTTCGGTAGGTTAAATTATTTGGGCTTTATTTTATTCCAATTTTTAATGCGTTAATCTTTTAATTAGGTAGATTTTTTTACTATATAAGGAAAACGCTAACATTTTAATATTTTTTTTTATTTCGACCTTTATAGGTAAATATTTGCAATTTACAAACCACAAATAAAACACAATTCATAATGAAATATTAAAATACCCGAAACACGTACCGAATACCGTATTAGAAACACGTAAAATACCTACTCTAAAAATACAAAATAAGAATATCGGATTAAAAAATATATATGTAAATAATCTGAATAATTAATACCAATCTAAAAATATTCTATATGAAGTAAAATTGTTTTAAGAACGTGCGTTCTGATTGGTTTTGAATTATGCGGACAGACGGACAGACGGACAGACGGACACGGAGCTAGATCATAAGGCTTCTTCCTATACGTTGTATAGAAGCCTAAAAAACACTTACTTAAAAAATACTGTCTTCAATAAGTAATATTCCAATTTTTAAAAAATGAATAATAAAGGCACTGGCAATAAATAAAAGGCCACCATTTTTTTTGAAAATTATATCAAATGACTGTCTCATGCATTTCCGTTAATAACTGGAAAATGTCTCATTATGACAAAGGGGCGCTTGACCTCTTGAGCCGATCTAATTCGATTATAATCGACCTTAAGAAATGATTATGAAATAAGGAAAGGGTTTGCATAATAGATTTCATAATAATAATGAATAATAATAAGAGGAGTTACGCGGGAGCGATAGTGTAAGACACCTCGAACTCAACTCTCCCTCAACAGAAATGGGTAGTTTTATTCAACCCCCTTGATTGTAATGTATTGGTAAGAATTAGTATTTAAGTTAAATTGTATGTATATAAGTATGTATAGTATTGGTTTGTTTTGTTTAATAGATTGAGATTTTTACCTAGCTATGAATTTTATTTATGAATAATTAAGAGTATTCTATTTATTAACCCGACAACCCCATCTGAAGCTACATCCCAAGCGTAAGTACCTTAAACCCTTCTTGGCAGTGGCGCAGCCAAGGGGGGGGCTAGGGGGCTATAGCCCCCCCCAGACACTCTTCCTTTTTATTAATGATAATCTTTTTTTAATGATCATAGTCGCATTTTTACCGGTGCAATAAAAAATTTTTTTAAATTAAAATATTTTTGTGTTCGACTTTTAATTTAAGATAGGTAACAGTGGTAACACAATAATTATACTCGAAAATAAGCTGACCACGCCCCTTTTTCAGAAAATTTTTTGCCTGGGGCGCACGCTTTTGGCCCAGCTCGCATCCTTTAGCCCCTCCCATAACAAATTCCTGGCTGCGCCACTGCTTCTTGGAACAAGGAATAATGTCCCTTAAGGGAGCGTTCATAAACTACGTGGTTTGGCCAAGGGGGGGGAGGGGTTAGGTGGAAAGCTACGCAGGGCTACGTGAGGGTACGGGGGGGTTATAGTCAAGCTACGTAGTTTTCTTCATTTATTATGAAGCAATTTGCAAAATATAAGCGACAACATAATATGGATATTTATTTCCGTATTTGGATTTTTTTTATTTATATTTTATATAGGTGCGCTATTTGTTTTTAAAACAAATATCGGTGTTATTCATTTTTTATACCAAATAATTTTTAAATAGTTTTGTTAACAGAAAGCATAACATGTCTTCTGGACTTTATAGAAAAAAAAAACTACGTTCCATCTAGGGGGGGGGGTAGGGGTATCATGGTAAAAGCTACGTTAAGCTACATGATGGGAGGGAGGGGTTCTAAAGAGGTCAAAATCAAACTACGTGGTTTATGAACGCTCCCTAAGCTGCATTCACATAGGGTATTGCAGGGGCATGGTAGGTGGATGGTAGAATTATTGCAACAGATTCTTGCACAAGGTCAACATACCATTCACATAAACTTAAAAGCTGGTGTAAAACCAACAGCTTACGTAAAAATAGCTTACGTCGAATATTAATTTCATCATCTTCAAAGGGGTCCATGCTACACGCACAGTAAATTAGCGTTTTAAAACGCTAATCTCCCTTAGGTAGAAACTGGCAAGAGCCAATCAGATTGAAGTATTATCTTCTATCCCCTCCTTTGCATAAAATTTGTGTTGCGGCGCTGAGGTCTTGCCGAAGCTTGGTAACGTCAAGCTTTTCGGTTCTGCAACACAACGCAAGCGAAGCAAGACCCAATGAAATCAAAGTATTTTAAATGCAGCAACGGGCGTACTTATTTGAAAATATACTTCAGATAAAAATTTAAATAATTTGTAAATTTTGGTAAAACCAAATTCTATTGTATTCTAAACCGTTATCTTTACAAATTTTAAAAGCCGAAAAATTTTGAAAAACCCCAAAAATTATATTGTTCGTGCTTACCTTACCTACCTGTAATAAATATAATACAATACATTTATTACAATAAATAACACCTACCGTAGATCGGCTTATTGCAAACGAAAATAATTTGTAAATCAATCAATATTATTGCTTTGTTACATTACATAATATAATGTCTTATTTTTGGACAAACTCGTTTTTCTAGAAAAAATTAGGTACATCACATCTGGACATTTTATTTATAATTTGAATTTATTTTAAGCATATTTGGAAGGAGAACGGATAATTTTGAAATTTTATTTCACACCACAGTTTACTTTTGATATCTATATATTTTATAATCAACAAATTACTTTTTACTCAGGTGTTTACTTATAATTTAAAGTGACAGGTGTTTACTCTGTACTGCTCTGCATAAAAATGTAGTGGATGTCAAACGGAAAAATACAGATGTCACCATGGATATCACTATCGCTGTTGTCTAAGCAAGGCAACACAAGAATTTCTATGTGAACGCTCAAGTCGTCTAAGCAACACCGAAGCAAGACCACGCTATACAAGACAAGAGCAAGGCAAGACAAGAATCTCTATCTGAACGCCGCTTTAAGCAGCATTCACATAGGGTATTGTATTTGGATGGTAGAATATGTAAGAGTTACAAAGCATGCGCACAAGTGGACGCGTTCAGATAGACTTAATTTCTTGCACGGTGGAAGAAGCGGTGTAACGGCCTGTGGAAAAGTTACCAAACTTTAAACTTTTACAATACACGGTGCAAGAATTTTTACAAGCGCCAATCGGCAGCGTCGAAGGGCGGTGCTTGTGACTGTCAGTTTATATGGTTTATATATTTTGTAACATAACCTAATTCTGTTTTGGTTTCGTAAATTTTTTTTTTTTTATTGACTTCTTAGTGTTTTACACTCTGTCAAAAAATAACAATAAGTAAAAGATTAGAAAAAGAAAACATAACATAGTAAGAGTTTGCCATTGCTCGCTCTTTTTATATTTTAACATCCACGATGTTATTTTTGGCCCTTCTAAGTGGGTTTATTTAATAGCGTTGGGGCAAGTCCAATGGATCATGACGTTTTAACCTCTTTGTTCGATGGGCAGTCAGTAGATCCACCGCAAGTGGGTTTGGGTGATCTTCAATACGAAGTTGGTATCTGGAGCTGAATGATTTGATACATTCCTTTACGGTGGGAGTTTGAAGGTCACGACGTATGACATCATTGGGCACAAACCATGGAGCATTGGTTATGGTTCTCAAGGTTTTTGATTGGAAACGCTCAATTTTGGCAATGTTAGAGTCACTTGCAGCGCCCCAGAGCTGAATGCCATATGTCCATATTGGCTTTATGATAGATTTATATATAAGTAGCTTGTTTTCAAGTGACAATTGTGAGTGACGATGCAGCATCTAAGAATGTTTTCTAAAGGCATGACCCAGTTGAAGTCTCTTGTTCCAAATATGTTTACCCCATGTCAATCCTCGGTCCAAGTGCATACCCAGGTATTTGACTTCTTCTCGTTGTGGTAGGGGGTTTCCGTTGAGGTTAACAGGAGGGCAGGTATCTCTTCTGTTGGTAAATGTAACATGAACCGACTTTTGAACGTTTGCTTTTATGCGCCATTTTTTTAACCAATTTTCAAGTTTGTTGAGATGGATTTGTAAGTGTGCAGTCGCAACAATTGGATTTGGATGGGAAGCCAAGATCGCGGTATCATCAGCGAAAGTTGCAATGACCGTATTTCTAGTGGTTGGTAGGTCAGCTGTATAGATCAAATGCAGTATTGGGCCAAGAACACTTCCTTGAGGGACTCCCGAGTCCACGGGTAACAATGACGAAACCTCGTCCTGGAATTTCACGAAGAAGTATCTATTGGTAAGGTAGGACCTGAGCACCTGGTAGTAGGTGTGGGGCAAGTATGTTTTAATCTTGTACAGTAGACCAGTATGCCACACCTTATCCTTTGATATAAGGCCTTTGCCTGGGTTATATCGAGAAATGCCGATGAGGTTGGTTTCTCTTGGTTTCCAGATCATGCCTAATTTTGGTAGCGATTCTATGTACTTGCTCTATCGTTGATTGTTGTTGGCGGAATCCAAACTGATATTTGGGAATTATATTTCTTTCTTCAATTAGTGGCTGTAATCTTCTCAGAAACAGTTTTTCGAATATTTTTGATAAGACAGGTAGTAGACTAATAGGCCTATATGAAGTAACTTCCGTTGGAGGCTTTCCAGGTTTAGGAATTACGATTATTTGTGCAACCTTCCACTGCCCAGGAAAGTATCCTAGTTTCATAATGGAATTGTAGATCATAGTAATAATTCTGATTGCTTTTTCTGGTAATTCTTTCAGAATTTTTGCGGTTATCAAATCAAAACCTGGAGATTTTTTTACATTTAGCTCGTGTTTGATGATTTTAGAGACTTCACTCTTCTTGATCTTCTTTATTGGTAAATCCATTTGAAATGGGGCTTCGAGAAATGCAGTAATTTTAGAATCTTCGTCAAGATCTTCAGTTGGAAATGGTTTAAACACATTGGCTAGATGGTCAGCAAAAGTGCTTGCCTTTTCTGTGTTGCTTCTTGCCCATTCATTGTTGGGGGTTTTGATAGGTGGAATTGTTTGCTGGGGTCCTGCGATTTTTCTGGTTGCCTTCCATAGCGAATAACCAGTTGCATTTGTTGCTGTCAATCCACTTAGGTAGCTTTGAATTTCTTCGTTTTGGTGGTCATTTAAGAGCTTTTTTAGCTCTTTAACTGCTTTATTGTAGTTTGTTCTATCGCTGGGTGCTCTAGTGATTTGCCATCTTTTTCTAAGTTTCCTTTTTTGATAAATGGTTTCTTGAATATGCTTAGGGCAGTGGTTTTTTTCCTTTAGAGTTAGATGTTTGGGCGTAGCTTCCCAGGCCGCTTCTTGTATAGTTTTAGTTAGGATTTGTACTGCTTCGTCCAAGTCGAATTCGGATTTCAGTGAAATGTCTTGAGGGAGTTTAATATTCAGGAGTTCTTTAAACATTGCCCAGTCAGTTTGTTTATTGTACAATGCTGGAGGATTGGGTTTTCTGGTAATCAGTGAAGTATACGTCACTATTATTGGGGAGTGATCCGATGAAAGTTCAAAACATGAATCGGTGGTGAGATAATTGGACGATATGCCGCCAACGACACAAAAGTCAAGCACATCAGGCAGTTTCTCTCTATCCGTAGGCCAGTAGGTTGGCTGACCGGTAGAGCAGTGTTGCAAATTTTTTGTTTTCATTGCTCGAAATAACTGGCGGCCCCTCGGGTTAGTCAATCTTGATCCCCAATGGGTATGTTTCGCGTTGAAGTCACCTCCTGCGATGAATCTACTGCCAAGCAAGTTAAAATAGTTAGCAAGTTAAAAAAGTTAAAAGTTTTAACTTGCTTGGTTTCGTAAATAATAAAAATAAATTCAATCCGGAAATACTTGAGACGATTTTTTAAAACGCTAATTTACTGTGCGTGTAGCATGGACCCCTTTGAAGATGATGAAATTAATATTCATAATATTGGTTTTACACCAGCTTTTAAGTTTATGTGAATGGTATGTTGACCTTGTGCAAGAATCTGTTGCAATAATTCTACCATCCACCTACCATGCCCCTGCAATGCCCTATGTAAATGCAGCTTTACACCGCTTCTTCCACCGTGCAAGAAATTAAGTCTATCTGAACGCGTCCACTTGTGCGCATGCTTTGTAACTCTTACATATTCTACCATCCAAATACTATACCCTATGTGAATGCTGCTTTATACGCGACAATATGATTCATGACTAAGTATACTTATAAGTATAAGGTTATGCTTGCTTTTATTCATACGGCCCATTATTTGGTTCATAAATTAGTACAAGCAATTGTTGGATAAACGAATGCACAATTTGGTAACTTATGCACGTAAAGTAGAAGGTGACATGTACGAAATGGCAAATTCTCGTTCAGAATATTATCACCTGCTAGCGGAAAAAATATATAAAATATAAAAAGAATTAGAGGAGAAGAGACAAAAACGTAAAGAACGACAGTTGCAACAGCAGCAGCAGGTGCAACAACCACAACAATATATTTTTATCTACGACTGTCAAACAATAGTGTCATTATATGTGTAACCATGAATACATAACTTAGCTCATATTCTACAGTGGATAATGCATTCATTATCCACGGCTCCTGTTTATTATCCACGGCTGCAGGCAATTTTTATTTGTTTTCCTTAATATAAATGACAAATGGCAACTTGATTCGATAGTTGAAAATTAATAAGCACGATACAACTTAAAGTTAAATAATTATATAATGCAGTCTTAATTATTATTGTTTAACAGTCGTAGATAAAGAATCGTATTAAATTCGTGTATAATGGGCCATATTACACGAGAATTGTTTACAACACGAGCGAACGCAGTGAGCGAGTTTTGTAATTATACACTCATTATACACTCATTAAATAATATACTATTATACTGTTGTATGAAAATATATTATATTTTTATATAAAATATTTTTATTTTGTAAAACGAGTGGTGTAACTAGAAGTTAAGGGCCCTGCTTATGATCCCATTTTTGCGTGAGCGATAATAATATGATTCATGACTAAGGTTGTGAACTAGATACTAGAGAGTTGTAATAACAAGGAAACGAGACCTGAATAACAATATAACGATAGAGAGGTGCAAGCCTTTTTTTAAACACATTGACCGGGGGTCAATATAAATAGCCAAAAAATTATCAAAAGAAAGCGCAGGTTTATAGAAAGCTATAGAAAGAAAGAAAGCATTTTTTACAAAAGCAATTTTTGAAAGTTGTTCGTTCTAGGTTTATTCTATATTATGCAGATTGTTCCAACAAATTTTTTTTACGAGTTGAGTTGGTCCCACATTTGCAAAAAAATTAATTTTTTTTTCATATTATCTGCATTGAAAGAGTGTGTTGCAATGCCTGCCAAGACAGTCGAAACATGACAATTTCAGGCCACTGCGAATATTGGTCAAAAATTAATTTGTTTCTGCCCGAGAGCAGAAGCACGAAGAACCGAAAATTTTTGCATATGGCTTCCTACCGATAATTCACCAGGGGGTGAGTACGAGACGAGGAGGGGGAAAATTTTTTCTCAGTTTTTCGATATCTAGCGCCGTTGTCGAGTTATTGCTGATTCAAAAAATTTTCGAATTTAAAATATTTATTTTATAAGTTTCAATGCAAAAAAATTTTCTGTTTCAATGCAGGTAATATGAAAAATAGTATGTGTGGCGCGGGGTGAAACGCGATTTCAGACGAAGGTGATGCCAGCCCTCGCTTCACTCGGGCAGGCAAATTTCACCCTCGTCTAAAATCGCTTTGTTTCACCCCTTGCCAAACAATATACTATTGTAGATACAAAATCTCACAACAATATATTTTGAATTTATGTACTAAAATGCACCGTAGTCAAGGATCTTACACCGGCGGCGATAATGAAGAAACACGCAGAAGAATACGCGAAAACGTAATTTCTAACTTATTCATGTTTGGACTCTTGGTCGCAATTATTCGTATAAGTAAGTATTAAAAATCAATTTTGAGTTATGAATGACTTTTGACACATTTTTATTTTTAGTTCCACTTATTACAAAAAATTGCTGAGCGTTGACGAAATTATTGTGTCAGTATATTGTCGAAATGAATAGTTTGACTGAAATTTATTTTCAATAAATTGAAATTTATTTCAAAGTATATCGTGATGTAAACAGTGTATTTATTTAACAGCAATAACCAAGGTTGAACAATTTTTACCTCCAATCAATTTTTAAAAAAAAATATCGTCACTCTCTGCCGCAATACCTCCAATCACCAGCACACCAAATTTTGTCCGGAGATACGATGACATAATTTTCATTTTTGTTTTCTATTGTGGTAGCCTTAACAAAGATATCGGGAGCCCTGGCAAAAATATCTATATGTATCACCCCCTACCCTAAATCTATCTATAAAAGTTTTTTTAACAAAATCTAAAATGAAAAAAATTTTTTATTTTTGTACGCCACTGAATTTTTTCCAAAATATTTATATACGTCACATAATACCGTAAGAAGTCACAAATAAAATTTCTCCAAGATTGGTACAACAAATTTTTTCGGTCATCTAGCGGATTTTTCGAAAATAAATTTTTGTAAATTACTGACTGCCGATTTACTGATTCTGAAATCATTTGCGAAAAAATTTAACAAACAGCCTAAACTTGGTCGCTACCTAGTGGCAGAACCTTTTACTTATAAAGTAACGTTCCGTCAGTCCGTACGACGATATTATAAAGTATTTCCCACCAAACCACCTATTTTTGTATTCTAAAATAAATTGTTAAAAGCCCTAAACTCAACTCTTATGCTGCACTCGGTATACAAATCAACATTAACCTAATTTTGACACATATGTCACAAAATTATGACGTTTATTAAAATTTTGAATATAATATTGTTTTATTTTTGCCAGCCATCTGACAAATTCTCACAAAAAATATATAAATTAAGATTTCAGTTAATATTTTCTATAATTTTTCTGACCTGCCCCGCCCTGTTACAATTGGCTCGGTTTGTTTTCTCACCAATACTTATACTTTCAAAGCTCCATCGACACACCAAATTTTAGCTGAATCGGTTAAACATTTCCGGAGATACGACGACATTTTAATTTTTTTTTATTTATTTTATTGTGGTGGCCCTGGTGAAGATTTCTCTGGAAAAACCTTATTTTCACCATTCCAGCCCACGAGGCATACGTCCAATAAGTTTGATTGCAATCGACGCAGAAATGCCGGAGAAAATCGATCGACAAAAACTTTTTTCATGTTTTTGCCAAAAAAGTTACCTCCAATTTTACCTCCAATCAATTTTTAAAAAAATTGGAGGTATGGTAATCGAAAAAAAATTTCAACTTTTTTTTTTGCATTTTCGAGATCACCGTGTTCAGAAACGTAAAGATCTGCAAAAAGTAAAATAAAAATTTCTGTGTCGGTCTGTCTGTCGGTCTGTCTGTCTGTCGGTCTGTCTGGATGTCGGTCTGTCTGTCGTCAAATTTTGTCGATCGATTTGCTTCCGAGCCATCCAACCAATTACGACCAAATTTGGTATGGTGGTAGGGTTCACGGTGGAAAGGTGAAAATAAGGTTTTCGTCGCGATCTATCAATCAGGAGTGCCACCACAAGAAAATAATACGGGATTTTTAAAAAATATTTTGTCTTGCGATATGTTATTTTAAAAGCCTTAAAAGGCTTTATCCAGAATAGGTAAAATTAATCTTCTATCTGTCGTCTGTCAAAAATCACAAGTTGTCAAAGTTGAAACTTTAAGAGTGAATAACTCAAGAAATGCTGAAGGGATCTTACCCAAATTTGGTACGTAGGTACATTGATCCTAATGGATATGAGAGCATATGTAATCCTTCGATAGAAATCACTAATGCAACATGAAAAAAATAAAATTAACTTTTTTGGCAAAAACATGAAAAAAGTTTTTGTCGATCGATTTTCTCCGGCATTTCTGCGTCGATTGCAATCAAACTTATTGAACGTATGCCTCGTGGGCTGGAATGGTGAAAATAAGGTTTTGCCAGAGAAATCTTCACCAGGGCCACCACAATAAAATAAATAAAAAAAAATGAAAATGTCGTCGTATCTCCGGAAATGTTTAACCGATTCAGCTAAAATTTGGTGTGTCGATGGAGCTTTGAAAGTATAAGTATTGGTGGGAAAATAAACCGAGCCAATTGTAACAGGGCGGGGCAGGTCAGAAAAATTATAGAAAATATTAACTGAAATCTTAATTTATATATTTTTTGTGAGAATTTGTCAGATGGCTGGCAAAAAATTTTGTGACATATGTGTCAAAATTAGGTTAATGTTGATTTGTATACCGAGTGCAGCATAAGAATTGAGTTTAGGGCTTGTAACAATTAATTTTAGAATACAAAAATAGGTGGTTCGGTGGGAAATATTTTATAATATCGTCGTACGGACTGACGGAACGTTACTTTATATGTAAAAGGTTCTGCCACTAGGTAGCGACCAAGTTTAGGCTGTTTGTTAAATTTTTTCGCAAATGTTTTCAGAATCAGGATTTTCAAATCCTCTAGATGACCGAAAAAATTTGTTGTACCAATCTTGGAGAAATTTTATTTGTGACTTCTTACGGTATTATGTGACGTATATAAAAATTTTGGAAAAAATTCAGTGGCGTACAAAAATAAAAAATTTTTTTCATTTTGGATTTTGTTAAATAAACTTTTATAGGTAGATTTAGGGTAGAGGGTGAAACATATAGATATCTTTGCCAGGGCTACCGATATCTTTGTTAAGGCTACCACAATAGAAAACAAAAATGAACATTATGTCATCGTATCTCCGGACAAAATTTGGTGTGCTGGTGATTGGAGGTATTGCGGCAGAGAGTGACGACATTTTTTAAGCTAAAAAGGGAAGGTTTATTTTTTAAATTTGTAAAAATTGAGTGCATTTACCCCAATATCCATTAATTTGCTGTATTTGATTTGCATTACGTTCCGTTCTTAATGCAAAACAAAAATTTTTTAAATACTAAAAAAAGCCCTTGTTTAAGTTTTCAGCTTTATTTTTTTCAAATATTAATTTTATTATATTATAATTTGTCTATTACTATGTCAGTGAATATTTAAAACTTCGTAAGCTTTTATCATATCCGATAAATCTGGATTGGACTTAGTGTAGCTGTAAAAATAAAAAATTTGTAAATATTTGGCAATTGTAGCCATAAGTTAACTTACCATTCTAGCCGTTTGTATTTTTACAAGCCTCCTTTAATGGTAAACAAACAGTACAAGAATCATGACTGCAGCTTTTCCAGTGATTCATTATTCGACGTGTAAGGCCACAATTAGGAAATTTACAATTTTGTGTGATTTTACATGTTTTCAAATGATTTACAACATCTTTTGTTGCCTTACAATGCGGTAAACTGCACTGCAAAATTTGGCCATTTCCTTCTGACTGTCGTGTTTGGCACTCGGTGGCATGAAGCAGTAAAACTAAGAGTCGCTGAGACACTTTCTGTTGTTCTGAAATTAAATTAGTAGGAAAATCACCTATTAGTCGAAAATCATCCTGTATCTTAAGTTAAATTCAATAGAAACGCCTATATAGTGCATATAGGCACTATAGCACCCAAGTACCTGCATTACTGGCACAGAGAATGTTCCTACGTGGTTATGTTCCAACAAAATTAAATAAACGACTTACCATTTATATCTAGATCTTGCCTTAATGGTACACACACCGGACAGTTAATATGAATGCAATTGTTCCAATGATTAATTATTTGACGTGCAGAGCCGCAATGAGCAAACGAACAAGTTATGTTGATTTGGCATGTTGTCATATGGTTGAGAACACCTTTTATTGTGCTGCAATGTGGTATCGTACAATAAAAATCTTCGCCGTCTCTTTCTCGTTTCTGGCATTTTTGACCGTGGAGCAATAAAACCAATTGTTGTTGAATCAATTTCAGTTTTTCTTGATCTAAATTATTTTATATAAAAACCATTATTTGCAAAAAATTATTACATACCTATTGCTGAAGGATTTACAAAAGCAAGTCCTTCAGATCCAAGTTGTTGTTGTTCATCGCTCATTTTCTTGCTATAAATATTCAGGTACAACTGAAAAACTTTTTAAACAATAATGTTAATTTTGACTACAATGAGCTCAACGTTATAGATAGATCTTCATAATAAAAAACTGCCAACATCATTCTGAAGTCATTTTGACTAAAATTATGAGTAATTAAGTAGTAATTACCCCAATTAACCAATTAAGATATCATAGGGGATAATTACACCAATTAAAATTCAGGGGTAATTAAGTCCATATAGTGAATCAAAAAAATTAATTATGCCTTACCAGAGTTGCATCAATTTTTTGAAGGAGATACGAATAGAGGATTTTTGTTGAGATTAGACTGCGAAAGTGTGACGTTGCAATATGGCCGACCAAACATCTCTCATGGGTAACAAGTAACAACAAAGCGATTATTACCATTCCATTAAGTTATACGGGTGCACGCGTTATTTTTAAAATTTTTTCTGGTTTTATAAAATTTAATTCAAAATTATTCCTTATTGCTTTTGCCCAGGATGTTCGCATAATTCTAGACGAGAAACGTGCAGATTTTATAGGTTACCAGCTGATATTAAGCAGTTATGGAAGAAAGTCTCGCGAAGAGGGGTGGCTCAAACAGAGGGGGGGCGTAGGTTACTAGGTTACGAGAGAAAATCGGCGCCCGGAGATAGTAACCTACGCCCCCCTCTCTTTTTGATGAAAGTGATTACTTCGTGTCAGATAATAAAAAAATTTAAATCCTGGCTTGGGTGGAATCACCCCCCCCCTCCCGACCCCGACCCCCTTCTCTGTCATCAGGCCAGGAATAATGAGATGATAATATAATAATTAATAATATAGATGATATACATAAATAAAACTTAGAATCCTTTAATTTGAACACAGGTTGTTGAATGAAACGATGCCGAAGTACGGTCCTGTAAAAAAAACGAATATGTTGATTATCACAGATTTGGCACTAAAGTGTGATCATTAGTTTTATTAAAGTTTATGACAAACGTTTTACTTTATAATTATTAATTATATTATATTATATTCCTCGTTTGCTTTATTAAATGTTTTTTCTATTGGCGAGTGAGTGAACCAATGTGTTTAGAATTGCAATATGTTTATTTATTATGTTTACACTTTTTCAAAATTGCCGCCAACAATTCTTTCTTTTACTTAGTACGCCCCTGTCATATTTGTTCATCCCTGCAATTGTATTGCACGCATGACCACCTCAGTAGTAGCAACCAAGTACTCGAGCTATTCATACCGCTGTACCGTATCGCATACTCCCTTTGTAACGAAGCTCAAACCTTCTTATAATTGTAACAGTTATTTGTGTAAACCCTGCAGTCATTCGAATTACACGTATCGATGACAATAAGATTCAGTGATTGCAGCAATACTAAAACAACCATTCTTTCGGTCAATAAATATAGTGCAAACCATACAAGTGTTTTATTTTAGAGACCACCCCCAACATTTCGCTTACAAAAAGAAGCCGTTCAAAGTTGATGGTACGACTACCATTCCAACATTCTAGTCTAGTTGCGTTTCGAAAGCAGCTTTTCGAACTTTCAAACCAACGAAGCTAACACAATGTATGAGGGTTGGTGTGTGTAAAGGATTCTATATTGATTTCGGTCGATTTCGGTGTTCTAATGTTCTCTGTATTTAAAATTGAAATTAAAATCGAAATTAATTAATTAAGAGAAATATCCCTGTTTTATTTATATTGATCTTGAATCCAAGCATCCATTTGTTGAAAACTAGTTTTTAAAATATTTCTGAATTCACTGCATCTTGCTCGGAGCTTATTTTTTCAAAGCTTTTGTAAATTTTATGCAGCTTAAGAATTAATAAATTAAGAAATAAGAACTAAGAAATAAGAGGATTTCATTTAACTATTCTGACCATCGATCCCGTTGGGACGCAATTTACCCGTACCCTTGACCGTGGGACGCAATTTGCCATCTCCCCTTTATAATATACCCCTAACATACTAAAACTTTATCCAAATCCATTAAGCGGTTCCCAATGCTTATTTTCCTATGCCCTTTAAATTTTCAAAATGATTACATTGATTACAAGTTTATCCTTTTATTCGGTTATCCTATGCAGACACAAGGGCGGTCATAAGGAGGGAGGCTATGGGGGTGATGCCCCCTCCAAACCAACGTATTATAGTATTTTAAACTAATGTCCTTACTAAATACTTCTTTGTATACTTTTTAATACTTTAGTTATTTTTCAGAAAGTCCCTCCCCGAAAAATTAAAAATAAGACCACCCCTGTCTGGACAAGTAAGACCGAAGATAGAATTAGTTTCTTTTTTTCTTAAAAGCTTTTTAAATGATTTTATAATTGGTATTTATCCATAAAATTCTTGCGTCTGTGGCGTAGTGATGCAGTTTACAGCCTAATAGCTCAAAGACTTCGAAGCTCTATTTTTTTAAATTCTTTATTGTGGTGCCCCAATAAGTTTTGATTTCTTCGAGAACTGATATTATGATATTATAAGAATGAATAATACCTGATTCAATATGCATGAATCATTTCAAGTTACTAATCAAATTATTTTATCTTTTTCTAACTCCAAGGGTTACGCCAAAAAGAATTTCAAAATGGCGTAAAAATAAATTTTTCCGCTTAAAAAATAGTTTTTAACTTTTATTTATTTTTTGAGTACCCTGTATGCTTATAATAATATAATTTTGGCGAATTTTTGAATGAACTGCGGGAGAAATATCCGGAGTTATATTCATTAAATGTCGTTCTTCTCACTAATAAATATTGTAATAATTTTATAACAAATAGATTCCTCACCGGTTACGGGGGGAAGAGAGAAGGGGTCCGTTACTTTGGCCCCCTCCCCAGTTAAAATTTTTGGCCAAAAAGCTAGCTCCCGAATCTATGGAGCTAGCACCGGCTAGCACCCAAACATTAAAGCTAGCACCCTTACAGTTTTCGCAGAAATCCACATTGAAACTGGGGGGGGGGCTAAAGTAACGCTAGCCCCCCCAGTTAATATTTTGGCTCTAAAAGCTAGCTCCGTAATCTATATAGCTAGCACCCAAATAGTAGAGCTAGCACCCTTACAGTTTTTTCAAAAATCCACATTGAAACTGGGGGGGGCTAAAGTAACGCTAGCCCCCCCGTTAATATTTTGGCCCCAAAACCTAGCTCCCTAATCTATATAGCTAGCACCGGCTAGCAACCAAATATTAGAGCTAGCACCGCTACAGTTTCTTCACAAATTAGTATTTAATAAAAATGTCTATTAGTTTCATTCCACTGCGCATGAACCAAAATATATTCCACACGCTCCGCCTACTCGAAACTTTACTAATAATTTTTTAACAGCTTATAGGGCTTATTGTTAATCTACATTATGTAATTTATTTAAGAACAGAAAAAACTAGTTAAAATAAATTAACATAATATTATATCGCTTTGTGCGTTGACACTGTTTCGATGTATTCCGTTTATGATACTCATGATACCTTATGATACTCGTATTTCGTATATAAAATAAATAGTAAATACGCAAATAATAGTAAACAAAATAAATTAATATTTAACTTATGTCCGATTTCTTCACCTTGAGATATCTATCGGATAATGAATCCGGCCGACAAATTAATTAAGTAACCAATCAAATTGTTTATTTGTTATTTTGAGGTTGTCTGATTGGTTACTTGATTAATTTGTCGGCCGGATTCCTTTAATTCCTTAATATCTCAAGGTGAAGAAATCGGGCATTAGCAAAACATCTTCTTTATACTTCAACAAGTCATTATAAATTTCCCATTTATCATTGTGTCGTCTCCCAGCACCAGCTAGAACCCAAATATTAAAGCTAGCTCCCTTACAGTTTTTTTCAGAAATCCACATTGAAACGGGGGGGGGGCAAAGTATAGCTCCCTAATCTAAGTATAGTTAGCACCATAATAGTGGGGTATTTAGAAAATGCTTTTGGGAGGGGAAAGTTTAAAGAAAATTATATAAATTTTTGTAATCTCGTTAATCCGTTCATGAGCGTCAGTACTAAACCTATTGACAAGTTCCAGAAATCAAAAAAATTCAAGCTATAAGCATATACGAACAAATTAGTAATAAACATATTACATTATAATAAGCATCAATTTATTTATAATTTATATTTACAATACAATATCCAATCTCTGATTTGCTAATCAGGGTGCAGGGAGGGCTTCAGGGATACAATCCAAGTCATCCTTGGGGGTGGGGGCAATTGCCCCTTTGTTTCCTCTAAATAAAAAATCTCTAAATATTTTATTCCACTGCGCATGAACCATGATTATATTCCACACGCTCCGCCCTTTCCAAACTTTAGTACAACTTTGAAAAACCCCTGACACTCGAAAAATTAACTTATCATCTTCTCCACCCCCTTCCCAGTACAAAGTTTAAACATTAATTTTAAAGTCAGGGGAAACGAATATGTGTTCCACTTACGAAACCGATTTATACATTCTATAATAAAAATTCTCCATTTCTCTTTACTTTAAAATTAATGTTTAAACTTTGTACTGGGAAGGGGGGTGGAGAGCATGATAAGTTAATTTTTCGAGTGAAGTGCGAGAATTTATGTTGAAGAAAAATTTTATTATTTTGTTTTTTTTTAAAGGGAACAATAGTTTTTAAAGTAAGGTGCTTTTATTATTAATTATTGTTTTTGGAATTTTTTTACAGTCAGGAGTTTTTAAAATTTTTAATTTTTATTTTTCAATAATAGCTATTTAGATTTTTAGAACAATACCTCAAATATCAAAAATTAATTTCTGTACATCTAAAAAAAAACACACAGGTAAAAATCAATAAAACTATCTTATAACTAAAATTTTAAATCCGGAGGGGAGGGATTTAGCGAAATATTATTAGAAATTTTGAAATACTTCAAAAACAAAACTAGTACAAACCAAAATAAGAAAGGTACAAACGAATTAGACTATTTTGGATCCAAAATTCGAATTGGGGGGGGGACTGGCGAAATGCCTATTTTATATATTTCAAAATATCTGAAAAACAAAATAGGTACAAAGGAATATAAGGAAGGTACAAACAGGTACAAAGGAGGTACAAACGAGGTACAAACGAGGTACAAACGATTTAGACTACTTTGGATACAAAATTCGAAATGGGGGGGGGGCGGAAAAATTCCCATTTTAGATATTTTGAAATATCTGAAAAACAAAATGGGTACAAACGATTTAGACTATTTTGGATCCAACATTCGAAATGGGGGAGAGGGGGGCAGCTGGTGAAATGCACCTTAATTACTATAATATTATATACATAGTAGACAAAATAAAATAATTTTATTTTTTTATTCTTTAACAAGTCATTGTAAATGTGTCGTCTCCCATAGGTCAAAAAATGTCCCTTACAATTTCAAAACTTTGTATCTTTTAAATACAAAATGCGAGTTAATTACTTTGGGGGGGGCATTATCAAATCTTATTATCTTATCTATGACCCGATCTATTTAGTAGTTAATAGTTTTGGTATACTGTAAATTATATACAGCAAATAAATAAAATTGAGAGGTACCGACTTCAGTATTTGCATTTTTATTTTTTAAAGCTTTTAGTTAAGGATGAAAAGAAACAGTGTCAACGCACAAGGCGATATAATATTATGTTAATTTATTTTAACTAGTTTTTTCTGTTCTTAAATAAATTACATAATGTAGATTAACAATAAGCCCTATAAGCTGTTAAAAAATTATTAGTAAAGTTTCGAGTAGGCGGAGCGTTGGAATATATTTTGGTTCATGCGCAGTGGAATGAAACTAATAGACATTTTTATTAAATACTAATTTGTGAAGAAACTGTAGCGGTGCTAGCTCTAATATTTGGTTGCTAGCCGGTGCTAGCTATATAGATTAGGGAGCTAGGTTTTGGGGCCAAAATATTAACGGGGGGGGGGGGCTAGCGTTACTTTAGCCCCCCCCCCAGTTTCAATGTGGATTTTTGAAAAAACTGTAAGGGTGCTAGCTTTAATATTTGGGTGCTAGCCGGTGCTAGCTCCATAGATTCGGGAGCTAGCTTTTTGGCCAAAAATTTTAACTGGGGAGGGGGCCAAAGTAACGGACCCAGAGAGGAGTACATACATAAGCAACCTTTAAATGCAAAACTTTATGACTTTTTTTAAAATATGTAGTATAAGGAAATCGGCTTGAGGTTTCGCCAAATTTTTTATATCGCCCAAGGGTTCCGTGGCCAAAACTAATTGGGAACCTCTAGATAGTATCAATTAATAAAATATTATAGTTTTAAAAAAATCAAAAAACACGCTTTCATGACGCACTAAAAATTTTAAAATAATTTTTAATTTAATAAACTAATTCAAAAAGCGTGTAGCGCTTTTTCAAAATTAATTAAAAGACACAACCAAAAAGCGCTTTCGGAATTAGTTTATTAAATTCAAAATTATTTTAAAATTTTTAGTGCGTCATGAAAGCGTGTTTTTTTTTAACTATAATATTTTATTTTACATTTTTCAGTCTTAAAATAACTCTTAAGATCATCTTTAACATTTTTGCTTTCGGAACGCAATGGTAATACTTGGAAATGTGCACAACAATAGAACGACCTCTGTCCGAAAGCATTTTGCTAAGGAATCAGCGCGCAGTGTACATATACAGGGGACGTTAAAATTTTATTTTTTGTAATTTTTCTATTGTCACGCCACCTGTTGACGACACAATATTTGTTAAAACTAGATAAAACTTTTATCGAAACCTTGAATAGTAGTGTCGATAGGAAATCGTCACATAGCTAGATGCATTGTCATCTAAACTAAACGTGCATGCAAAATTTCAGCTCAATTGGAAAACGGGAAGTGGGTCAAATTTAACTTTCAAGATTTTCTTACGTAGAATATTATTCTTACGTAATAAAAGTATGTTAAAAAGTGTAACTAATCTTTCAGATAGACTTATTATGTATAGTAATTAACCCAGTATAATCTCAAAGTTTTCACGCAACCAAGCCAACCTCAAGTAAAATTTACTTTAAATTAATTATACTGTAATTACTGTAACTTTCCAATAGATTTGTTATACAAACAGTACAGTGCAAGTACTATTATGCAATATATTCTTGGTGAGTGTGTCCGATAGGGGTGCGCGATTATCAAATTTCATAATCGATTATCGATTATGAAAAATAATCGATATTTTTCGATTAATCGATTATTAAAAATAATCGATTATTATTAAAAATAATCGATTATCCATGATCGACTATTCACTATAATCGATTATTTGCAAAATAATTAGTAATCGAAAAAAATATCGAAAAAATAATCGATTATTATTAAAAATAATCGATTATCCATGATCGATTATTCACCTATAATCGATTATTTGCAAAATAATTAGTAATCGATTATTTCCATAATCGATTATTTCTATAATCGATTAATCGATTATTATTAATTAACATAATCGATTATAAAATAATCGATTTATCGATTATGATAATCGATTAATCGATTATACGCGCACCCCTACTAACACCAACTTGTAGTAACATCCGTTATCCTAAAGAGTTCGGTGAAGGAATGGGGCATTAGCAAATAAAGGTGATTACAAAGTTTAGGAATAAAAAATTCTCTAACTTTGTAAGCAATCTTAATACTGAAATGAAATTCTTAGTTTTTGCCTCGGCATAGACAGTTTTTCAAATAAAAGGTCTTGGACGGCAAAAATTAAGTGTATTGTTCGACTAAATCCTAAAAATATGTTTTTACAAATTAAGAGCAAAAAGGTGAACTACTAATGTAAGTTCGGCTTTAAGCTGATTATTACAGCCGGCTAGATTATCTTTCGTATTTATATTCGTATTATCATTCGTATTTTTGCATATAAAAGATGTGCATCGTCGTTAATTCTTAATAAATAGTGAATTTTGTAGTTTTAGTGTCTTGTTCGGCCGCGCACAGTGGGCCAGTGCCTCGGTTTGGTAAATAATAGGCGAATACATTCATCGTGTGTTATGGATGATCATCTTGTAGATGGGCCGCCGACTGCTAAGCGGCCAAAATTGGACCTATTTCAGGGTCCGGGGGACTCTTCTGGTAAATATCTGCCTTTGCTCATTTTTACAATTTGTTTGTTTTGTATCGTTGTCGTTATGTATTCTCGCGCGCGAGAAGGCGTTCCGGTTAGTTTTGACATGTTACAAACAAATCCGTGCAAAACTTATAGCTACTACTCTTTTAAAACAGCTGTTGAATATTGTGAACCATTTAAGAAAAAAGTCACTTGCCTTCTCCACTCGAAACGAGAAAATATCTTCGTTCAAACTTGACCAACAGCTCTTTTAACTTTATTTTTTGCGAGTTGTAAAGAGAACATGGTTTTGTGAAGATCGGACATTGAATTCTAGAGCAATAGTGATCTAAGCTACTTACAAATTTAATTTGTCAATCAAAGTCAATTTGCTTTGAAAAATTTAGTGGAAGCTCTGTAAGAGGCAATGCGGGAGCCCTAATTGCATCAACCAGTTTTTAGTTTTCACATATTATTTTTTATTACTTAACAATGTTCTTTCCTACAGTGGCTCCTGAAAGTATTCCCACACTTCTCTGTTATATAAGCCACTTATACTTTTCGAAGACTTACTAAACCAACTAAACCAACATTTTTTGTAGCAAATTTTATTACCTCAATTTTTGTTTCTATAAAAAATATCGACATTTTTCTGTTTCGTCGAATCGTACTGATGGCATTTTCATTGTATCCTACAGAGAACTTTTTAATTTACTGTACCTCGGAAATCTACAACAACAAATGTCTGATATTAGAGTATTTCTGTAAAAACAATTTTTATTTGAGAAAAAAAGTCGATGAAAGGTACAATTTACATTGCTAACATGGAAGTGTACGAATACTTTATTTGGTGGTTCTTTTATGTCCTACAAGACCTTTGGTTTATAGGCTGTAATTAGATATAATGCAAAATTCGAGGAGATTGAAAATCTACTGGAATTGCACTAGAAAACATAACAAAGTAAAATAAAAAAAAATCGGTTTTACTTGGAAAATTTAATTTGTGGCTTAGGCAACCATTGCTCTCGACGCCTCTAGTCAAATCAAATTAAGACTCAGTTTTTTGTGTTCTTTTCAAAACCATATCGTTCTTTTTGCATAGGTGGTTTTTCCATCAAGTTCTTTAGTTTTACGATACATTTGTCTTTGAGAGCACTGTTCAGTAATATATTGAGATATTTGTGTTTTATGACATTCATTTCTAGAATGTAACCAAAATTTAAACAAGCCATTTTCCATGAGTCCAAAAAAAGTAATATTAACAAAATGTGTTGCTAAATTGCTCGATTATTGTAATTCTTGATTGGTATTGATGCTAGATCAGAGATAAAGAGTTCTCCTGATCAAATTCGCTTTGATTGGATAGATAGAAGACCTGGGGAATCCTTCATTCACCAGCAAAAATGCCTGCAACTAATCCTATCTAGAACGGCTTGTTTAAAAGTTGGACACATTCTCGCTTGGATGGTGGGCTTCTCAAGTTTGGCACAATAAAATATGTACTGCAAAATCAAAGTCTCTCATAGCAGCATTGCATTATCAAATACCAAAACAAAACTAAAATTCGGGAATAAATTAAAGAGAATTTATCCTGGAATTAAATGACCATAAAACTCAGTGTAGCACTGGACAACGCTCATAATTTTGAGGCTGTAAATGCAGCTTTCGGTCAAAATGATTTTAAAAGTTCAAATTTAGATCAAGCATTTAGAAGATATTGGAGGGTTATATCCAGAGACCATATAATCTTTTTAATTTTTCTTGAGAAAAGTTACAAAAGATGTAATATCTAACATTCTACATTTTCATCTTCTACATCATCATATTTTTTTATTTTAAAAGATTTTCATATCAGTTTTATGAAAAGTGTATTTATTTAATTTTCCAGTGCAGAGATTGTATTATTGCCATTTAAAAATTTCAATACACAATTTTAACAAGCAATCAATTTTGTTCAGATGTGCTCTCTAATACGACCGTCACTTTCAATCTGAAATTAATTAGCAACAATTGTAATCGAAAAGAAATCAATCCACAAGAAATAAAATAAAACATTTTAAAATGCTGTAACAAATTTTATTGAATTTGTTTTTCAAGGTACGCCTATGTATTCTTTGTGATTTTCACAACGAGGCGCTCCTGTTATCTGGGCGGATAAGACTGCGTTGCGCGCGGTGGTATGGAAAATTGGCAGTCGAGTGAGGGACTCGAGCTTAAAAAGACGGGAGTGAGTGTTTTCTGTGCTCAAGAAACATTTTTGGGTGAGTTTTGGTCCAGTGGACTGATTTTTAGGAGACATCTTTTCTTATTTATTTTCGTTTTGTTAAATACTCGCAGCAGTTAAAAAGAATTATTTGCAATAATTCAATTCGCATATTATATTTTATTTTCCATCGACTGGCCGTATTATCAAGCGCTTCAACGATAGCATTTTTATCTTGCTAGCAAACATTTCCAACGTGATTCTTTAAATTAATTTAATAAAGTAAATTATTTTTACTTTTTATTTTAATTATACTTTGGGCGTAAACTATTTGTTATCTGTATGTTACTCCATTACGGATAATATAGAGACAAGTATCTACCATTTATTTTTTTTTCCATCTACGTGCTGGACTTCTTCTGTTGGTGAATTTTTCCTGCAGTGGTTGATTAATACCTTTAAAAACCACCCCCTCGCTACCGGCACAAATCAGCTAGTCGTAACATCTTGGGCTTCTACACAATATTTTAAAGCTGGTTCTTCTTCCAGCGTGTAGAGAAAAATTCTGTTTGCCCGAAAGGGTAGGTAGAAATTTTTTATTACAATGCATAATTGAAATAATTTGCATTTGTTAGAATACAACTCTTTCAACAAACAACAAGATATTAACAAAATCAATTCAACTTATTTTATCATCATTAAATTTTTATTTTAAAATGTTAGTTTAATTCTACCAAGGCAAAAGCATGACGCTTACCAGACTTTGTCCTTGTCCATCAACTGCAGATCCGACACTAAACAATTGTTGGACATTAGAAACACTCTGCTGTATGTTTGCTGCAACTTGTGCGGCGGAACTTGGCATGGCTGTTGAACTAGGATCACTTCCCAATGGCAAGCTGACGTTTGGAGCTACTTGATTTTGAGGTGCAAGCACCCGAACACCGCCCATGGTCGTGGTCAAATTTGGTATGGTTGTTCCTCCAGGAATACGTAATCTTAGATTAGGTCGAGCTTGAGTATTGGGTGTAAATCCTGCAGGTGTTGGTCCCGAACCACCTGTTGTAGGACACTGAATGCTTAACGCATCGTAGGCTCTTCTCACATCATATGCAGATGGATTGGGTGATTGAGTAGTTTGAGGTGGATTTGCTGTTGCTATAAAAAAATAAAATTAATTTTTAACATTCAAGAGTTTTAATTTCAAGTTCGTACCATTCGCATTGTTTCTATTTTTAATTTCTTGCTTTAACGGTAAGCACACAGGGCAGTTGTTATGAATGCAGTGCTTCCAATGACTAATTATTTGACGTGAAGAACTGCAGTGAGGTACATTGCAACTTTTGCCGGCTTGACATGATGTGGTCATATGATTTATAACGTTTTTCATGGTCTTGCAATGTGGAAGAGTACACTGCCAAATTTCTCCATTTGCTTGTACCTCTAGTCTTTGGCATTTATAAGCATGAAGTAGTGCGGCTAATTGTTGTTGAATTAATTTCAGCATTTTTGGATCTAAATTATAAAAGTAATTACATGTTAGTTAAATTTAATAAAACAAAGATATTGAAGTAACTTAAAGTAAAATACACATTTTCCTCTGTAAATAATTATGAATAAAAAGGAAATATACTTTTAGTCCCCAAATTTTGTATTTAACAACTTCCACCGAGGCTGAAAACTAATAAATAATAGTTTAAAAAACCTTCATCTTTCTGTATTTTTATGAGAATAATTTTTAATTTAAAAACTAATTGTACATGTATGACCAGATTTGAAACAATCCCTAGCTTTTCTAAATTTTAAAACCGAAAAATAAAAAGTCAAATGTTTTTTTGCGTTTGCGTTTTGCGTTTTACAAAACTTTTTTTTTCCGATTTTAGAAAAACATAATTTTTATAATGTTATTTATTGCCTTCGGTTATTATTTATAATATTTAAAATTGAATTCGTCTACCCAAAACGTTTTCTGAAACCAGTGAGTGAAACACAAGATAAGTGCCTTACCTGTCGAGGCAGCAGCAACTCCTGTTCCTGGTTGATTTTGTGTGGCAGTTTGTGATCCAGACTGAGAACTAGAAGGAGCGCCCGATTGTGGTTGAGCAGGTGATGGAGCAGGAGATTGAGTTTGAGCCATACCTCCTTCTCCACCTGGAGCAGATCCTCCAGGTCCTGCAGGTCCAAACCGTTGTTGGATGTTTATGTTATTACTACGCTGTTGAGGCGCCACTACACCTTAACAAAGGTTTTTTATGAATTTCCAATATTTACCTAGTGAAATATATCTGTACTTACCAATTTGTAAATTTTGCCGAGCTGCAGAATTAGGGTTGGAGTAAGTATAATTATTTCCAGCCATACCTTGATTGACATTGCCCATTTCTAGCATTCCTGGTTGTTGCATCCTAGGGCCCATCGAATGTTGTACATTGTGAGGGCCCGGTGCTCTGACGTTTATGTGTTGCATACCGACTGTTCGATTAGGCATCATTGGTCTATTTTGTAAATTCTGAAACACAAACAACTAATGAATATACAATTTTAAGAATTAAAAAAGTAAACAAACCTGTTGTACGTTATGATTGCTTGCTAAATGCGGTTGACCTGAGCTCATCATGTTTCCAGCGTTTGGGGGTTTGTTTAAACTACTAGAAACAACTAAACCACCTCCGCCCATATTACCCATACTTCCCATATTGCTGTTAGTCATAATCATACCACCTGCACTAACTGCTGCAACGCTGTTATTCATACCTGGAGAAAACAAAATAGTCCTATTGCCTGACGAAAATGTTTCAAATAATTCAAAAGCTCTAACAGAAAAACAAAAAAATGAAGATTGCAAAAATTGATTTCAACAGTAATTTAAAAGCATATAAAACTTTTTCCAGTGACACTAGAGAAAATTCAAATTCAATTTTTGCAAATCTCAAAAACAAATAAAAAATTAAGCATCACAATTCTTACCTTGTGATAATATTAGTCCATATTAGACTATTAAACATGTCCATATTTGTCAAATATGTCCATATTAGACTTGGAAAATGATTTACCCGATGAGCTCATTTCGTCTGGTAGCTCATGGGGAATGGTTTCGGATCCAATGGGAAACAATAAACTACCTTCTCAAGGCCCCGGACCAGGTGGATTACAAAATGAAGTGGAAAATCAAGATGCCAGCGTTCTTAGACAGCCAATGCAATTGATTCACTTATTGCAACAGGTAAGAAAACTTAATATCTCATAAAATGCTGCTGACAAATTACACATTTTGGTTAGGAAGAAATTAAAAAATTTTAAATTTGTACACAATTTATAATTAAGCAATTTTTAGGACAAATTACAAATGTTTCAAAATAATACACACGTGCGAAAACGTAAAATAATATTCACTGTAAGTTCAGGACAAAAACTTTTATTTTGATTGCCTCTTAGTTAAGATTCCACTCAATTTTGATGCTCGATTATTATTGTTGTTATTTTTAAATAGGGAAACAAAGGTCTAGTTGGCAACACTCTTTCTTTGGCCGGGGCACAATTGGGGAGTAAAAGTCCTAATCTTCAATCACCTCCAAATGTCTCTGTGACAACCAAAGGTGTATTAGATCCCATGACCTCGGGCAGTCTC